>CM044306.1:132489987-133867614 GCA_024291935.2 Okapia johnstoni | reverse complement strand
TGTGACTTTCAGCCCGAAGGCAGCCTGGCAGGCTCTCTTCCTTGGAGGGAGGAAAGGCAGCCCCAGAGAGTGGGGTGTAAGTCCTCCCTCGCACAGCAAGTGTAGGGGTGTTCAGATGCCAGAACAAAAGTCTGCAACCACTACCTCAATTCCGGAGTCAAGCCAGGCCTAGTCTCGCAAGCTCTATCCTGCAGAGCAAACGTGATGGAACAGCTGGGTGGAGGGGGCCTTGATGTTCTCGGGCAGTGTGGGAGCCCTACCCGGATGCGTGGGCCCAGCGGCCATGGCCCCTAAAAACTCACTTCCCAGCTAGCACTTCCCAGCCCAATGTGACTTTCAGCCTGAAGGCGGCCTGGCAGGCTCTCTTTCTTGGAGGGAGGAAAGGCAGCCCCAGAGAGTGGATTTTCAGTCCTCCCTTGCACAGCAAGTGTGGAGCCCTTCAGACTCCAGAATTCCGGTGCTGCTCCCAGGGCCTCACTTCCCGAGTCAAGCCAGGCCTAGTCTCGCGAGCTCTGTCCTGCAGATCAAACGTGACAGAACAGCTGTGTGGAGGGTGCCTTGCTGTTTCTGGGCAGTGTGGGAGCCCTACCCGGACGCGTGGGCCCAGCGGCCATGGCCCCCAAAAACTGACTTCCCAGCTAGCACTTCCCAGACCGATGTAACTTTCAGCCCGAAGGTGGCCTGGCAGGCTCTCTTCCTTGGAGGGAGGAAAGGCAGCCCCAGAAAGTGGGTTTTCAGTCCTCCCTCGCACAGCAAGTGTGGGGCTCCTCAGACGCCAGACCTCCGCACTTGCTCCCAGGGCCTCAATTCCCCAGTCAGGCCCGGGTGTCTGCCCGCACTCTGGGAGCCTTGCAAAGATATTCCTTGGGCAGCGCGGTCCTGCTCATTGGGCAGAATGGCAGGGAGAGTGAGGCCGAGGGGGCCTGGTGCCATGCTGGGTTCCCTGGAACAAGGGCAGCCGGCACTTCCCCAAGGCCCACGGCAAAGGGTGTTGGGCCTACCCTGGCCCCGCACAACGTCACTAAGTGGTGCAGAGCTAGCTCTGGCAGAAGGAGGGAAACAGCCACGGGATGCCTCCACAGGCAGTTTCTGGTCTGCCCCGCGTGAGGCCTTCCCGGGAGAAAAATGCCAGTGGTGGCCCCTAAGCCCGGGATCACGGGGGCGCCCTGGGTGTTCTCCCCGCAGGAGCCGTGCACGGTGCAGACAGGCCTAGTCTCACGAGCTTCTTCTTGCCGAGCAAACGTGACGGCACAGCCGTGTGGAGGGTGCCTTGACGTTCCTGGGCAGCCAATTTGAAGCAGTTGAGGTCACTGCTGTGATCTCCCTCCAGTAGACTGTCCTTACTCAGCAGAGACCAAGCCTGGCCCTCACCCTCTAGCCCTGAGTCTAGTGTGTTTTCTCCAACCTCAGCAGGACAACAAAGGTCCAAGCCTTCCAGAACCAAGGTAATGTGTTCAACATTATCATAACAGCTGTAAAAACTGTCAGTATCACATAAAACCAAAGGGAAAAGAGGAGGACTTCTCTCTGGGACAGGAGTTGGGCGAGGAGACCAACCCTATACTTCTTTCTACCATGAAGGAGTTTACAGGAACCTGCCGGGAGCCGGCCCACGAGATCCCACCCGTGACAGAGTCATGAGGAAGAGGACTGATTTGAGCACAGCTTCTCAGCCCTCAGGGATTCTCGGAAGGCTGCCTCAGCACTCACCTTAAAGATAATATCTGTCTTTCTGATGTTTGCTATAATAAACCTCTTCTTATTTTTTGTGACTTAGGCAAAAGGCTTTTCCTGATTCTCTTCTAAAATAGATCATTCCGAAGCCTCAATCGACAAGGCCCCTGAATGATAGCACCCTAGTAAAATTATCTAGGATATAGAATATGCTAATCTAAATTCTTCTTGCTAGCATATTGGTTTGCTTAATAAATATACCTGTGCCTTTACAGTTAATGTGCATGGCTGCTTCTTAACAACAAAACAGCATTGAGAGCTTCCACACAAAAAGTTCTGATGGGCACAGAGCCCTTTGTAGGGAAGAAAGGCTTATAAGGAAATATAAGAGATATTGCTTTATGAAAGTGTTACTTAGTCTACATTTACTCACTATGTTTTTGCTCTTAACGTATTTAGCCTCTATAATGAAAGCATAATAGTTAGAGATTTATATAAATATAACCCTGATGCTTTCTGTGCCTGATGCAAAAGTGTCCTGGCTGATCAACCCTTATCAATAAAAGAGTCACCAGATGTTAGCAGGCCTCAAGGCCAGAAGATGATGTAAACAACTTTAAACTTTTTGTAACTGAAAAACACAAACAGTGTCCTGGTTTCGATAAGGGTTAAAAACTGCTGACCCATTGATTTGATTTGGCGTGACTCTACACTTTACATTTGTCTCTATGTACAACTAAAAATATAAAAGCTGCCCTGAAAACAATAAAGTCGGTAGAATTTTGGAAACACCACGACTCGCTGTGTCTTCTCATTTGTATCGCTGACGCCATCCATCCTGAGGGAACCCTGTCCAGCTGGAGCAGGTCTCCGGCAGGAACCCACTTGTTTCCACCTTAGGGTCCCAACCAGCATAGACCTGGTGTTCTAACCAAGGGTCTTTTGACCCCACGTGCAGGGTCTGGGGGTGTGGTCACCATAGAGACTGTGGACATGTGTCCCCAGGTATAGAGCCTTGGGAGAGGGGTAACCCTGAAGACTGTGGACGTGTGATGCCAAGTCCAGAGTCTGGGAGGGGGTCATCCTGGAAACTGGACATGTGACCCCAGGTGCTGGGTCTGGGTTTGTGTGGGTCTCACCCCATCTGCACAGGTCAGCATCATATGTACCTGGAGACTCCCTCTCTCCCCTTTTCCTGTAATGTGTCTTGTTTCCCTGAGATTGCCAACATCCGAATTGAGGGTTTTGCCTTGATTACCTGTGGTCCTTTGGAGCAAGGAGTCCAGGGCAGCCCGAGCTTAAAAGGCTCACACTCCCTGAAGGCTTTCATGGGAAGTTTAAAGACAAGGTGAAGAAGGGGGTTATGGATTGGGTGAGCTTCTCAGGGTCCTTCTCCTGATTGGCTGGTGGTGAGGTCATCAGAAGTCAGCAACATCACCTTCTGGTTCTAACAGGTCTGGAGTCTGTGTGCTTGTGGGCAGCCTGCAGTCAACTTCACCTGGTGAGGGTTTCAGTGTGTATAAGACAGCTCACAGGACAGGGCTCAGAATATTATCTACAGCCCTTGAGGAAGAACATAGGTCCTTGACTTTGTTTAATGGCTAAGTTATTGTTCTGTCTTCTTTGACAGTTTTCCTTTCTTTCTGCATGTTCTCACTTCTCTGGTTAAACGTACTCTTTGGAACTCAGGAATCCGTCTGCAATGCAGGAGACTCTGGTTCAACCCTAGGGACAGGAAGATCTGCTGAAGAAGGGATAGGCTACCCACTCCAGTATTCTTTGGTTTCCCTTGTGGCTCAGCTGGTAAAGAATCCACCTGCAATGCGGGAGACCTGGGTTCAATCCTTGGGTTGGGAAGATCCCCCAGAGAAGGGAAAGGCTACCCACTCCAATATTCTGGCCTGGAGAATTCCATGGACTGTGTAGTCCATGGGATTGCAAAGAGTTGGACACGACTGAGTGACTTTCACTTCACTTGGAACTCAGAGAAGCCTGGGAATCTAAAGGTTTTCTACAGACAAGAGGCAGGCAGAGGACCTGCTATGTTTTCCCTTAAAATTTGATTGTTTTTGGATTAATGAATTAATCACTGCTCCACAGGATCTTCTCCTCTTGTTTTATTCCTACTTTGGCCACCTCATGCGAAGAGTTGACTCATTGGAAAAGACCCTAATGCTGGGAAGAATTAGGGGCAGGAGGAGAAGGGGACGACAGAGGATGAGATGGTTGGATGGCATCACCGACTCGATGGACATGGGTTTATGTAAACTCCGGGAGTTGGTGATGGACAGGGAGGCCTGGCATGCTGTGATTCATGGGGTCGCAAAGAGTTGGACACGACTGAGCGACTGAACTGAACTGAACTTCCCGGAAAAGTCAGTTTCACTGATTAAAGGACATGGTAGGGACTTCCCTGGTGTTTCGGTGGCTAATACCCTCTGCTTACAATGCAGGGGACCCATGTTCATTCCCTGGTCAGAGAACTAGATCCCACATGCCACAGGTAAGTTTCACATACCACAAGTAAAAGATCCCTCAGGCCAGACTGGCCCCAGCCAAATATTATAACAAATAATTTAGACATGTAAATAAACAAAAATGTTTTTAAATTTTTTTAATTAAAAATAAAATACACAGTAAAACCCATACATGGCCATTCTTGCAAGTCTTTATTCAAAGAACACAGATGGGATCAGTGTCCACAGATGGGATCCCATGACAATGAGAGGTGTCACCAGACAGTCAGTGCCTCTAATACTAGAACTCCGAGAGATAGTGCTCTTGGTAAACAGGCAGGATTTGTGATTGCTGAGTTCATTCACTTGTTTTAATCTTTCCTTAAATGTATGTCTTTCTGATTAACAATTGCTTTAATAAATAACTAGGTATTGGGTTAGGTTTATTTTACTGTTAACTACCCGTGGGTTTACACATTTTGACATAAGCTTTATATGAGGAGAAAGAGTTCTTGTTACTAATATGACCAGTATTGCTTCTATTAATTAATAAATTTGGTATTAGTTAGTAGTTGATTTATTTACTGTTGGTGTTTAGGTGATTGTGTGGTTGACCTTGAATGCTTTCTCAATTAATGGCTGCTTTTAAGCTGACTGTGGTATTGTATACACTTATTCTCTAGAGACATTTGTTGTTGTTGTTTAGTTGTTCAGTCGTGTTCAACTCTTTATGACCCCCATGGACTGTAGCCCCTCAGGCTCCTCTGACCATGGAGCTTCTCCAGGCAAGAACATTGGAGTGGACAGCCATGCCCTCCTCCAGGAGATTTTCATTTCTCCAAAGAAGACATACAGGTGGCTAACAAATACATGAAAACATGCTCAACATTACTCATTATCAGAGAAATGCAAATCAAAACCACAATGAGGTACCATCTCACACATGTCACAATGGCTGCCATCAAAAAGTCTACAAACAGTAAATGCTTGGAGAGGGTGTGGAGAAAAGAGGACCCTCTTACGCTGTTGGTAGGAATGCAAACTAGGACAGCCACTATGGAGAACAGTGTGGAGATTCCTTAAAAAACTGGAAATAGAACTGCCATACAACCCAGCAATCCCACTGCTGGGCATACACACCAAGGAAACCAGAATTGAAAGAGACACGTGTACCCCAATGTTCATCACAGCACTGTTTACAATAGCTTGGACATGGAAACAACCTAAATGTCCATCAGCAGACAAATGGATAAGTCACGGCACATATACACAATGGAATATTACTCAGCTATTAAAAAGAATGCATTTGAGTCAGTTCTAATGAGGTGGATGAAACTGGAGCCTATTATACAGAGTGAAGTAAATCAGAAAGAGAAACACCAATACAGTATATTAATGCATATATATGGAATTTAGAAAGATGGTAACGACAACCCTATATGCAAGACAGAAAGAGACACAGATGTAAAGAACAGACTTTTGGACTATGTGGGAGAAGGCGAGGGTGGCACGATTTGAGAATATAGCTTTGAAACATGTATATTACCATTTGTAAAATAGATGACCAGCACAAGTTCGATGCATGAAGCAGGGCACTAAAAGCTGGTGCTCTGGGACAACCCAGAGGGATGGGATGGGGAGGGAAGAGGGGGGTGCTTCAGGATGTGGGGACACATGTGCACCCATGGCTGATTCATGTCGATGTATGGCAAAAACCACAATATTTTAATTAGCTTCCAATTAAAATAAATAAATAAATTTAAATAAAAAATAAGCAAGTCTTTTATTTACTCATAAGAGTTGAATTTGGTGGAAAGTTTGGGCTGGTTTTAGCACAGTGTTCTGAGGTTTAAAATTTCCTCTAGGCTTCACTTTGATCCATCCAAGCACACTTTCCATGAAGCTCATCTTGTCAGTACTTATCTCTTCTCGTATGTTAGGAGCCTATTGATGGGTTATGAAGTTATTGGTATTGGAGGGGGTCACTGTGTGTGCTTCATGACTCAGTCAAGCTTTCTATTCTTTATTTACCACTAAATTCTCCTTCAGTTTTTTACTTCATAAAAACTTTTGTATATGTTGTGTTCCTGAGGTACAAAATCCTCAGTGAGGATTGAGCATGAAGGTTGTGCAGCTACTTGGGTCATGGGGATCCTGGCAGCGCCAAGTGTGCAGGGACACAGACTGCCTCAGCCCCAGGAACAATGGCCCTATCTGAGACTTTTTCTAGCCTCTGGCAGTTGAAGTCAGAAGGCCCCCTTTGGCTGGTCCTTCTCCGTTGCTCTGCATATTCAGGCACTAAAAGGGCTCCCCTGGCTGGGGTCCTACTCTGTTGCTCCGTGTGTCAGGTGCTTTAAGGGGCTGCCTATCTATTGTTCAGCCGCCAGTGCTGGCATATGGGGAGAGAGAAGCTACAGTGATGGCTCCATCCCCTACACATGACTCATGCAGTATCTCCTTGCCTCCATGGCTGCCTGGTTTTCTTCCACAGGCATTTCCCACCACATTCTCCTCCCTTACATCTCCTCAGGCTGTCTCCCTGCAGTCAATAGCAGACCTTGCCCTGGAATTGCTCCACAATCCCTATGCTCCAGCTCCCAGTCACAGTACTTTCTAGGGGACCTGCTTCCCTGTCTGGGGTATGTATGGCTGCAGCAAGGATTGTCTGTGTGATTCTCATTCCATTTAGACTGTCATAGATCAGCTGCTTCACTGTCAGCCTCAAATGTTTCTCCTCTGTCCCAAACAATTGCCCCAATGTGGGGATCAGATCCTTATTTCAGTTCCCCAACCCATCAAGGGCAGGTCCAGTCCTACTAATTCTCCACTTTTTCCCCCTACTTCCTTCATCTTACCAAGTTTTCATGGTTCTAGATATTCTTCTCTGGTGGGCAGGGACTCCTGCCCATTCTCAGCTGTTTTTCTGCAAGCACTTCTGTGTTTGAAGTTGTATTCCTGATGATATCTGTGGAGAGAGATGTACTCCACATACACCTACTTCTCCACCGTCTTGTTCTCTCAACCTCTCAGCAATCTTGATTCCAGCTTGGGCTTCATCCAAGTCCAACATTTCTCATGATGTACACTGCATATAAGTTAAATAAGCAGGGTGACAATATACAGCCTTGACGTACTCTTTTTCCTATTTGGAAACAACCTGTTGTTCCACGCCCAGTTCTAACTGTTGCTTCCTGACCTGCATACAGATTTCTCAAGAGGTGGGTCAGGTGGTCTGGTATTCCCATCTCTTTAAGAATTTCCCACAGTTTGTTATGATCCACACAGTCAAAGGCTTTGGCATAGTCAATAAAGCAGAAATAGATGTTTTTCTGGAACTCGCTTGCTTTTTTGATGATCCAACAGATGTTGGCAATTTGATCTCTGGTTCCTCTGCCTTTTCTAAATCAAGCTTGAACACCTATCTGGAAGTTCAAGTACTGTTGGAGACTGGCTTGGAGAACTTTGAGCATAACTCTCCCATGCATAGAAAAGTGCTAAATTTTTTAACTTGAGAGGCTGCCTCTTATATTTGAAGTTAAATATTTCTAAGTCTACTGGTGTAAAGCAGGCATTTTTCCAAGAGGAGCAAAGGAAAACAAGTTTCAACATTTAAAAACACCGGCAGTGATGACAGGCACTCCCATCTGACAAGAAAAATGGCCCCTCTTCTCCTACAAGATGGTGGGATGGCCACTAAGATGGGAATTGTAACAAGGAAGTATTAATTTTAAATTTACACTGGATCTGCTCCTGTGACTTTAACCCTTTTTGTTATTATAAATATACATAAAGGCCTTCTTCAGGGAGATAACCTGAGCTGCCCACCTGTGAAGGACTGTAAGGAAGTGAAACTAACACATTCCCCTGCCTGAGGCTTACCATTCTAGGGGATATTTGCAAGGATTGAATAGTCTTTTTACTTTGTTTCCTCACTTCCCCCCTCATCTCTGATCCATATAAGAACCTGGCAATCAGGCCCTGACAAGATGGTTATTTTGAGGCACTAGCCAGCCATCTTCTTGGTCAGCCGGCTCCTCTATCAAAGTCTCTTCCTTGCCTCCACCCCTCCTCGAATTCATTGGCCTGTCTTGCAGTGAGTAGAGCAAGACAGGACTCAGTAACAGAAGTAGTGCTGTATCGTATGTTGGGTGTATGTGCCTTTTCATCAGCGGTTTTCTCGGGATATATGCCAAGGTGTGGGGAGGTCAGATCCTAGTTTTGATCTCTCTGAGAGTTTTTTTTTTTTTCAGGCATTCAGAGACTGTCCATTATGCTGACTGTTGCCAGTGTATATTCCCACAGACAGCTTAGGGGCATTCTTTTTCCTCCAGGCTCCCGCCTGCGTTTATTGTTTGTAGATTTGTGTTGATGGTGATTGTGACTGGTGGGATTTATTTCCCATTGTTTTGATTGGCATTCAGGCAGGAATTTGGGATCCTTAGCATTTTGTCCTTTTGTGAAGGTTTATTTTGTTTTCCCTTAAAGGGTGTCAGGACACTTTAACTTTGACAACTGGGTTCCTGAAAGTCAACTGTATTTGGAATTTATTTCTCCAATACACACCCCAAGACATTTCCTGAGGGCATCTGTAATTAACAGAATCCCAGCCCTTGTGAATTGAGGTGCCAGTGAACCCGAGATAAAGTTTTAGTTACAAAAACTGTCCACAAGGCGGCAGCAGTGTTCAAGCTAAATGGGCCTACCTTTAGTTCCTGGGATAAGCTGAGCCTTCCCTTATGGCTCAGCTGGTGAAGAATCCACCTGAAATGTGGGAGGCCTGGGTTCCATCCCTGGGTTGGGAAGATCCCTCCAAGAAGGGAAAGGCTACCCACTCCAGTATTCTGGCCTGGAGAATTCCATGGACTAGTCCTTGGGGTCGTAAAGAGTCGGATCCAGCTGAGTGACTTTCACTTTCACTTTAGGGAAAGCTGTGGCAGAAAGCAAAGAGGAACTAAAAAGCCTCTTGATGAAAGTGAAAGAGAGTGAAAAAGCTTGCTTAAAACTCAACATTCAAAAAACTAAGATCATGGCATCCAGTCCCACCACTTCATGGCAAAGAGAAGGGAAAACAATGGAAATCGTGACAGACATTATTTTTTTTGGGTCTAAAATCACTGTAGATGGTGACTGCAGCCATAAAATTAAAAGATGCTTGCTCCTTGGAAGAAAAGCTATGAGCAACCTAGACAGCATATTAAAAAGCAGAGAAATTACTTTGCCAACAAAGGTCTGTCTAGTCAAAGCAAAGCTGTGGTTTTTCCAGTAGTCATGTATAGATGTGAGAGTTGGACTATAAAGAAAGATGAGCACCCAAGAATTGATGCCTTTGAACTGTGGTGTTGGAGAAGACTCTTGAGAGTCCCTGGACTGCAAGGAGATCAAACCAGTCAATCCTGAAGGCAGGCAACCCTGAATATTCATTGGAAGGACTGATGATGAAACTCCAATACTTTGGCCACCTAATGAGAACTGACTCCTTAGAAAAGACCTTAATGCTGGGAAAGATTGAAGGCAGGAAGAGAAGGGAACAACAGAGCATAAGATGGTTGGATGGCATCACCGACTGGATGGTTTGAGCAAGCTCTGGGAGTTGGTGATGGACAGGGATGGACAGGGAAGCCGGGTGTGCTGCAGTCCGTGAGGTCGCAAAGTACTGGGCACGACTGAGCGATGAACTGAACTGAACAACAGAAGGATACAATATTTTTATGGAATCCACTTTATTGAAATATTACCACATTGTGAGCTGTTAGTTGGTTTTGGAGATGAATTGCTTGTGGGTATCTTGGTTTGCAAATACTTCTTTGCATTCCAGGTTGCTTTCTTCATTCCTGAAGGTTTCCTTTATTGGACACCTGCTTTGAAATTGAAATAGGTCACGTTTTCCTGGTTTTGGTTTATTTCCTGTTGCTCTATGATGGATTCCAAAAGACTTTGCAATGAAGTCATCCAAACCCAAAAAGACCTTGTAGTTTGTAGCCTACATGTCCTGCCTATGTTTTCCTTAAGACTTTCATAGAATCCCTCCCAACCTTTAGATATTTATGATTTGAAATTCTTTTCATGTATGGTGTTAGAGAGTGTTTTAAGCTCATTCTTGTTTTGTTTTAATAAGCTTCACACAATCCTTCATAGTGTCTCTTACCAATGTCTATTGCCAGCATCAGGGGAGGAATATTCCCTTTTCTCCACACCTTCTCCATCAGTTAGTGTTTGTCAAGTTTCTGACAATGGCCATTCTGAGTGCTATGAAGTGATTCCTTCCCGTGGTTTCGATTTGCATTTCTCATATTTAGCGAAACTGACCTCTTCTCATGTGCTTTCTTTTCAAGGATGAAAATTTACCTCATGTTACCTCACGAAAAGTTGCATCAGGTTACCTCTCGATGCAGCTTCCTGTACCTCGGCCCTGTTTTAAATTCTTTTCTGATGACCACCCCTAGGCGGTTTGTTGAGATCAGCTGCTTGTGACTTCAGACCCTTTGGCCTTAAGAATACTCAATGCCCATCAGCACAGCTTTTCAAGGTGCTGTTACAGAAAATGGCCACAAGAAGGCAGCATTACTCGGTCCCACACATTTTCACCCAAACCCTGTCTTTTCAGTGTGATTTTATATTGGAATAGATGCTATTTCTGATTTTATGTGTCTCAGGTGTACAGAAGCTTGATACATTCAAGGATGAACATTTATCTATTCTATTTCAAGTTCTTGTTCCCATCTAGGTGATTGCAGTGTGTTCAGTAAACTTCCACCTGCTATTCAGTAGGTCGTTTTTGGATCATCTATTGGATACACATACGTGTGCCTATGTTAATTCAAATCTCTTCACTTACTTCACCTGTACCGAAGATTGAGGGCTCCTGCAGAGGGCAAGAGGCACTCTAGGAATATTGTGGGGTCACACTGCCTACCACATCCTCCCAGGACCCTGAGCCCCAAAACAATCCAGCCTGCGACTCAAGCCTGCCCAGTCTCCAGAGATATGATACCAGCCAAGGTCACCATAGGATAAGGGGAATAGAGTCAGCATATATTTCTATATTTATTCTGTTTATCCAGTTATTTGAACTTGAGTATATAGGTGAATAACAAGGCAGTGGGTGGCTTTTTGGTTTTTTTTTTTATTATTATTCATAGTCACTTGATTCACTCACACATTGATGTGTATATGCTGTATTTCAGGGACTGGTCCTGTATAGATTATGACAGAAAGTGGAGTATCACTCCTAGTGTTACGGAGTAGGTCATTGGGGCTTATTCTCTAAATAGTAGTGTGCACCTGTTAGACAAGTAGCTTATTTCTATGTGCCTAACATTGTGTATATAGAACTCATTTTCTTTATTCATTTCTGTGTCCTTGTACACTTAGGTTGCATCAGTGTCCTTCCTTTGGAAACCGGTCTGGCAGGGCTATTTCTTTTCCCTGACTGAATGCCCAGGCACGTGATTGCTATTTCCTCAGGCACTTCCATGTTTCATTTTCTAAAGATCTTCCATATTGTTCTTTCTAGTGGATGAAGCAACGGAGATTTTGAGCAATCCCATCCAAATTAATTTCTTGATGGGAGTTTCTGTTCCTAAATGTTTCCCGTTTTTATTTTGTGAACCTTCATCCATGGACGGAGGAGCCTGATAGGCTGCAGTCCATGGGGTCGCTAGGAGTCCGACACGACTGAACGACGTCACTTTCACTTTTCACTTTCATGCATTGGAGAAGGAAATGGCAACCCACTCCAGTGTTCTTGCCTGGAGAATCCCAGGGCCGGGGGAGCCTGGTGGGCCACCGTCTATGGGGTCGCACAGAGTCGGACACGACTGAAGCGACAGCAGCAGCAGCAGCAGCAGCATTCTTGATTATTTCTTGTGTTTGTAGTCATACATCCACTCTTTTTCAATTGAGGTGCAGTTGATTCACATTATTTGCTTTGGGATAGAACAGAGTAATTCAATATTTTCATGGAATATATACCATTTAAAGATACTGCAAAATGATGGCTGTATCTCTCTCTGCTGCATACGATATCCTATTATTTTTCTTAAATTATACAGTGATTTTTATTTCTTAATTTCGACTTCAATCTGGCAACACCCACAACCAAATCCCCACAGGCATCCATTAGTTTCTGGATTTGTGAGTATGTTTCTCATTCATAGATAAGTCCATTTGTGTCTTATTTTAGATGGAAATTAAATGTGATTTCCTATGGCAGTTTTCTCTGAGTTTTTGACAACCTTGCTGGAAGTGGGCACTCTTGCCTCTTGCTGGGCCATGGGGGACCCATGTGCACTTTGAGGAGCAGAGATCCCAGAGAGGTCACTCCACTTGTGGCATAATTACAGGGTTGAGCAACACTAATAGTGCAGGTGATGAGCAGGTTTGTGGACCAAGATCAAGATCCCGTTTTCTGGAATGGCCCAAGAGTCTTGATCCAGCAACTCGAGCAATCCTCCTGGGGCCTGGGTGCAGCTGCCCAGTGCTGTTCAGGTGGGAATGGCCCTCAGTACCCGGATGCACTTGTAAACTGTGGCAAAACATGCGATCTCTTCAGCTCAGAGCATCCGAGAGGGGCTGGATGGGACTAACCACCCAGATATCCTCAGCCCCCTTTGGGATCAAGTCCAGAGGTTTGACATGGCTAAGAGACAGCCGTATTTCATTCTCCCCAGCCTCTAGGTCAGCCCAATTACTGGACTGAAACACCAAAAGGAGCCTGGATTGGGGAAAAGTGACC
Source organism: Okapia johnstoni (assembly GCA_024291935.2). Classification (NCBI taxonomy): domain Eukaryota; kingdom Metazoa; phylum Chordata; class Mammalia; order Artiodactyla; family Giraffidae; genus Okapia; species Okapia johnstoni. The sequence goes on along the minus strand of CM044306.1, from coordinate 133,854,750 downwards.
CAGGTTCCTTCTATCCATCTAGAGACCATACTTTTTGCCCCTCGATTCTTAACACCTGTCCACAGAGTGGAGGTTGTCCACGCCCTGCCATCAGCAACACCATCCTTGATGAAGCAAGCAGGAGCCATCAGTGAAGGACCTCAGCTCCCACCATCCTGCAGGAATGGGATGGAGCTGTGGATGCAGCTCAAGAGGCCCTGGCTGGCGAGGGACCACTGGGGTCAGAGAGGATGACTGGCCTCCAAGAAATTCCATTGCCAGCATCTTCTATCATTGCCCTAGGAAGGGAGATAGAACATTCCACAGCTGCTAGAACTGATAGGCTTCTGGAAGTGGTTCTCCAAGGGTCTGGGAAAACCAGAGAAACCAGACAAGGTTTGATAGCCACAGCCGATGACTGGTGTTCTCTCTGTCAACAGTTGTTTTGCAACAACCCTTCAAGAGAAGTAACAGTGCTCGTGAACCTTCAACAGAATATAGATAGCCTCAGTGGTTCAACTAGCGGGCAAAAGTGGGCCCATGGATTTGGGAAAGAAGGATTCTGTCTCAACTGGGTATCCAGAAGCAAGTTTACAAGCGTAAATCAGATTGGAGGAGGCGGAGACCCATGCCAAACAGCTTTTGAACAAAGCTCTGGCCTCTGACGCTTTCCAGGCTCCTAGCTTATGGGAGGAGAGCGTCAAGGACGGGTGCCTTCTGTGGTCAGTGGCTGTCCAACACCTGCTCCAGGGCCTGGAGAGGCTCAGCAGGAGACAAGGCCTGTTTCTCTGGCCCCTGAGACAGGCTGTGAAGGACCTGCAGGGGCTGCAAGAAGGGTTGGCTCAGGCAGCAGACATTTCTCAAAGGCTACAAGAGGCTGCCGGGCTCTCTGGCCTCCTGTGTGCAGATGAGCAGCTCAAGGGCGAGACCTGCTTCCTGTGGGGGAAGTTCATGTGCTCACAGATGCTCTGCTGAAGTGGCTCAGATCTTGGCTTTCTTCCCAGATCATCTCCCAGCCTGGCCACATGCTTTGAACTTGTCTGCCTGGAGCTCACCCTGCAAGCCAGAATCCTGGCCAGCCACCTCAGCAGCATCAACGCAGACTACGAACATGCCCTCCGAGATGCCCTCTGGCCAAGGCTCTCTGTCTGTAGAGACCCCCAGACCCAGCCAGAAAGCTCTCTGCAAAGAACGGTATCTGGTATCCAACCTGTGCAGGGAATTTTGGTGGAGGCCAGGAGTCAGGACCCTGCCAGGAAGACCTTCTTATGACTCTGGAGAACATCCTCGTCCTCACCAAGGAGGTGGCCCAGCAGGTCCCCGTGCTCCAAGGACATCCAGAGGACTGATTTCAGCAGAAGTGGGCACCCAAGGCCCACCATGCTGTGTCCCAGCTTTGGGCCTGGAAAGGCGGTCACACCAAGGCCTGGAGACTTCTGGCCCAGTGCTTGAAGCCCAGTGATGAATAAGACCCCATCCAGGTCCATTTCTACCACAGGCCGGATGCGTCCAGAGCCGCTAAAGCCAGCAGTATAGATTCTCAGGGAGCAGCACCAAGAGACACCCTGGAGAGCTCTGCAGGGATCTGCACTGCCCATCCAGCCATCACCACGACAGTTGCAGGGCTGGGCACGGTAGGAAAGTCAGCATCTCTTCTCCTCTCCCACCTCAACCTTCTTTCCAGCCACCAAAACTGCCTGTGCTGTGTGCTGTGCTAAGTTGCTTCAGTCATGTCCAACACTTTGTGACCCTATGGACTGTAGCATGCCAGGCTCCTCTGCCCATGGGATTTCCCAGGCAAGAATACTGGAGCAGGCTGCCATGCCCTCCTCGAGGGGATTTTCCTAACTCAGGGATCGAACCTGTGTCTCTTATGTCTCCTGCATTGACAGGTGGGTTCTTTACCACCTGTACCACCTGGGAAGCCCCCCCCCAAAACCTCCTGTCAAGTTCCAGAAAAAGGTCTCTTGGTGCCCAAGTGTGTAATTCACACCTGGCAGGCACACAGTCTTTGAGAATCCAAGATCAGGAACCAGATCATGGTCTAGGCTGCATCTGTCTCTCCCACCTCCAAGTTCTGAGATCTGAGAGGAGCTTCTTAGCTCCTCTGGAAGATTGTAGTCTAGAAAATGGGCACATTGATACTTTCCTTGTGGAGGGCTGATAAAAGCATCAGCCCTGGAACTGGAACATGGTTAGTACCCTGTGGTAGGGCCTAGAATGAGTGACTTCCATGGAGTTTTTCCCACAGCCTCCAGGCTTCCCTTGTGGCTCAGATACTAAAGAATACACCTGCAATGCAGGAGACCTGGGCTTGATCCCTGGGTCAGGAATATCCCCTGAAGAAAGGAATGGCAACCCACTCTAGAATTCCTGCCTGGAGAATCCCATGGACAGAGGAGCCTGGTGGGTTACAGTCCATGGGGTCACAAAGAGTCAGACATGACTGAGTGACTAACACTTTCATTTTACATGAGGAGGGGGTTCCTCTAGCTGTGACTGACAGCACTCCTTCTGTGGATCCTGCTGCTTCATGCCACCTTGACCTGCACGATGTTACCTGCCTACTCCCATAAGGGTTCTTTGGTTTGCAAGTGGCAGGAATCCAGCTTGAATCCTCATAGACAAAAAGAAACATTCACTGAAAGCCTGCTGTGTCTGTTGAACACATTCCATGCACGGCCATTTCCTTCTGTGGCACCAGACACTGTCAGGCATTGCGGAACCCAAAGATTTTGATTTACCATGGCAGGTACCATAGGTTGGCAGTGTCCACCCGAGAAGTTCCCAGGCAGACATGCTCAGCCCAGCATTCTAAACACAACCTGATCTGCCCCCTTCATGACCTTGTGCTTGGCTGCACAGATGCCCCCAAACCTTTCCCTGGGCTTTCTCCCAAGATAAAGCTGACTAGACCATGTGTTTCTCCACCCAATTACTCTCTACTTCATTTTTCTCATTAAGACGTCATTACCGTGAGCACAGCCTTACTCCCAGACTAGCTGGGAGGATGCCGGGCACAGTTTCCTCACTCTCACAGCCCACCCCTCTCTGCTCACTCCAACTGTCTTCTCAGCTCTCCTGATCCACGGCTCCTGGTCTCATGAATTCAGACATCCTGTAGGCTCCTCCTGATCTGTTTTTCTGTTGAGTCTTTCTGACACATGCTTTTTTCCCAGTTTCTTGGTACTTACCAATATTTTCTGAATTTAATATTTACATAAATGTTTTTATTGGAGTATAGTTGTTTTACAATATTGTGTTAGTTTCTACTTATAGCCAAGTGAATCAGCTATACATATATCCCCTCTTTTTTGGATTTACTTCCCATTTAGATCACCATAGAGCACTGAATAGAGTTCTCTGTGCTATATAGCAGGCTCTCATTAGTTATAAATTTTATATATAGTATCAATACTGTTGGGCTGGGGAAAGTATCATTCTCCTGCATTTTGTGAGGTGTAATCATGAATCTGTTGTTGTTCAGTCGCTCAGTCGTGTCTGACTCTTTTGTGATTTCATGGACTGTAGCCTACCAGGCTGTTCTGTCCATGGGATTTCCCAGGCAAGAATACTGGAGTGGGTTGCCACTTCCTTCTCCAGGGGATCTTCCTCACCCAGAGATCAAACTGACATCTGCATTGGCAGGCAGATTCTTTACCACTGAACCACCTGGGAAGCCCATCGGTTTTATACATAGTATCAATAGTATATATGTCAATCCAAATCTCCCAGTTCCTCCCACTGCTGCTTTTCTCATCCATCCATGTTCTCTGTGTCTGTGTCTCTATTTCCATTTTGTGACTAAGATCATCTGTTCCATTTTTCTACACCCCACATGTATGGGTTAATGTTCAATATCTATTTTTCTCTTTCTGACTTACTTCACTCTGTATGATAGTCTCTAACTCTATCTGCTTCTAAGTCGCTTCAGTCGTGTCCAACTCTGTGTGACCCCATAGACGGCAGCCCATCAGGCTCCCCCGTCCCTGGGATTCTCCAGGCAAGAACACTGGAGTGGGTTGCCATTTCCTTCTCCAATGCATGAAAGTGAAAAGGGAAAGGGAAGTCGCTCAGTCATGTCTGACTCTTAGCGACCCCATGGTCTACAGCCTACCAGGCTCCTCCGTCCATGGGATTTTCCAGGCAAGAGTACTGGAGTGGGGTGCCATTGCCTTCTCCACTAACTCTATTTACATCTCTGCAAATGACCCAACTTAGTTCCTTTTTAGAATGTGCCTGCAATGCAGGAGACCGTGGTTTGACTCCTGGGTTGGGAAGATCCCCTGGAGAAGGAAATGGCAACCCACTCCAGTATTCTTGCCTGGAAAATCCCATGGACAGAGGAGCCTGGTGGGATACAATCCATGGGTCGCAAGAGTCGGACATGACTTAGCGACTAAATCACCACCACCAATACTGCATTACATACATAAACCACATCTTCTTTTTCCATTCCTCTGTTGTCACTAACTTCACTGATAACACATTCTGTTTCTCTGAGTTCACCTGACACAGTCCCCATCTCATCAAAGCCTTCTGACACAAGCATTTCCCAGAACTGACCTCCCAGGTTGGCCAGCATTCAGACAGTGAGAAGAGCAGGCTCACTCTTCCCCTGTCACTGCTTCTGTCCATGGAGGGCTGTCCACTCTCCTGCTGCAGGCTGCCTTCCCCAGGGTGAAGAGCAAGGCCTCACACTTCAAGGTTCCTACCACAGGGAAGCACTCTTCTTCACACACACACACAAGCTCAGGGCACTGGAAAAGGCAGAGTCACCATCCATAAGTTTCTGCTCCACTGGCCACTCCCTAGCGGGGGTCAGAGACGCCCTCCACATGGCCCAGAATATCACTCCAAACAGTGAGCCCCTGAGGCCTTGGAAATGAGCTTGTGCATCTTCTAGACACTTGTCATAACCTGGAAATTACTTTTTTCCCTTTTGATTTATTTGGCTGTGCCAGGTCTTAGTTGCAGCATACAAAATCTTTAATGGTGGTGTGTGGAATCTTAGTTCCTTGACCAGGTATCGAACCTGGGCTCCCTGCACTGGAAGTGCAGAGACTTAACCACTGGACTGCCAGGGAAGTTCCTAACCTGGAAATTCTTTATTCCAGCTGCGGGCTCTCCAACAGAGTCCTAGCCTCCTTCATTATTAAAGAGCCTGGAGACACTTCTTGCTTTGGATGCTTATGGTCCCTGAGAGTTGAATATGAGACATAAGTTGAATATTTCATTTCCTATCCCTTAGCTCAAGGCCCACCAAATCACATATTTGCCATTTTCGCCCTGGTTTTTGGTCGCTGCGGTTGAGTTGGTCCCAGTTGCGCTCTCTCCTTTCTCTTTGTGTCACGTACTCTGGGACCCCGTCTGGACAGCCTGCTGGCCCTCACTGTACAGGTCCGTCTCCAGGAAGGGCTCTGGCTTGCCCCTCTCAGCATTCAGGGGCACCCCAGTCTGTCTAAAACAAGGTCAACAGTTTTCCAAGGGTGGGGAATTATTGAAGATAAAACACAAAAAAAGCCAGGTGACTTCCCGGTATGCACTAGCACAGAAAGTCTAAACTCTTAGCCACTCAAGTTCCAGGACTTCATCTTACTCGTCTTTAGATTCTTCAGGACAAGCACAGTGTTTGGGGCATCACAAGTGCACAGTTAGTGATTTAGACTGCTTGTTAAGATGCTAGAAAAGCCAAGAAGTGCAGACAACATTCAAATTTGAGGCAAAATGGTCATGGGAAGGATGGAGCAAATATGCTAGATATGTCCTGAAAGGAGTGTGGTCTTGAGTTGAGCTTCAAAGAAAGTTGGGATTTGCATTTTCCAGGAAGGATAGGAAGGACATTCTAGGCAATAATAGCTCCAAATAGTTCTGCTTTGCAAGTGCCTATGAGTCTAGGGCGGGGGTGGTGGCAGGGGCAGCGGAGTGCATACCTGTGCTCATATTTGCTCCCAATGTGGAAGTTAATACCTAATGGTTGGAGAGGAAAACAGTCTATAGTTAATCTGTCACTATGGATACCCTGCACCACCTCTAGCCATCCACCCACCTGGCTGATTGCTGTTCTCAGCCTCTGGACAACTTCTGAGTTGAACCTGAGTGATCAGGACTCTTCCCCCATGCTTGGCAGTTGTTGCCTCTGCTTGCTCCAGGGCCAAGCTTGGGGACCCACATCCCAGGCGGGTCACCTAGATCCCAGCCTCCATGGTCTCCTGGCCCCAGACACATATGTCCCCTCGTCTGTCACATAGCAACTGCTCACATAAACACCCACCTGAGCTCTACAGCTACAGCCAATGGATGCAATTCACCCAACCCTTCCATGGGCCACTGGTCTCCTGATTCTGCACTGTTAGCCCAGTGAGCATCCTGCGTGCTTGGAAGTGAGAAGAGCATGACAAAGACTGAACAGAGCGGCCAAGAAGACGGGGGTGGTGAAAAGGGACCTGTGCCCGGAGAAGTTACCCTGTGATTCCCATTCTCCTCCTGGTGAAATATTTGCTACATACAAATATACAAATACAGCCTCAGATCACATGGAATCATGAATGTGTAGGTCCCAATTTAAATAGAACTTGCTATCACACTAGCACTTCTCCAACAATTACATTGTGGCCCTTCTGAGGTATTAGTGTGCTGCGATGGGGTCTTGTGGGAGAAGCTGGGGTACAGGAAGGCCTAGAGGTTTTTTCCACCCCTATTCTCCTTCCCATCTGCATCCAGGGGCTCAGGATCTGGTGGGTGAGGCCGAGGGACGATCAAAGCCACTCTTGTTTTTGGATTTACCTTCCCTGGTGGCTCAGCGGTAAAGAATCCACCTGCCAATGCAGGAGATGCAGGTTCCACCCCTGGATTGGGAAGATCCCCTGGAGGAGGGCATGGCAACCCACTCCAGTATTCTTATCTGGAGAATCCCATGGACAGAGGAGCCTGGTGGGCTACAGTCCATGGGGTCCCAAAGAGTTGGACACGACTGAGGGACTAACATTTTACCTTTAAGTGCAGAACATCACATCTCAATTCCAGAGTCTGGAAAAGGCTTAGGGGAGGCCCCACTCAGCATCCAAAAATGAATAACACAGCCTCTTCCACTTCTGGATGGCGGAAGTTTTTCTCACTAGAAAATAACAAGCAAGTTAATGGGGGAATATAATTATTCATATCAGAATTGTAAAATCCTATCACATAGAATAATTGATACAAAACTGTCCCAGAGTTGAGACATTCAAGGATTCCTGAATTTCTTCAAGAAGGTAGAGATTCTCCTTTCTCCCAGGTAAGGCCTGAAAATTCACCAAGGGAAAGAAAACGTGATGTTTTAACTATACTGGGATTCAGTCTGCTGGGTGGCGATTTATGCAGATTCCATATGCATGGAGCACAGAATTAATAGGGATTCACTGTTTCCTCTTCTCAGTATTTTCCTAAGTATTTGGAGGAGACTGTCAAGAGCCGCTAGCATGTGGGGATCAGGGCACCCTCTTGATTCCCACTCTTAAAAATGGTGGAGAAGCAGACTTCCCTGGTGGTCCAGTGGTTAGGAATCCACCTACCAATGCAGGGGTCACGGGTTCCATCCCTGGTCTGGGAAGATCCCGCATGCCAAGGGGCAATTAAGTCAGTGCCCCACAACTGCTGAGCCTTAGAGCCCTAGAGCCTTGGGCTCAGCAACAAGAGAGGCCACCACAATGAGAAGCCCACACACTGTGACTAGAGAGTAGCCCCTGCTCTTCACAAATAGAGAAAGCCTGAGCACAGCAACAAAGACCCAGCACAGCCAAAAAATAAAATAATTTTTTAAAATGATAAAAGGGCCATTAACAGCCCCACTGCAGTCCACAGGTCTGAGCTTCTGTAATTTCATCAGTCCCACCCTGTCTTCTTCTTACAGCAGTAGCAGAGTGGCACCCCTGGGCAGCCACCCTCGGCTGCCCAGCCTGGCTGCAGGCAGAAGTGGACCCACCTCTCCCAGAGGATGGCTGCAACCAACAGTGGAAACAGAATCACCCAGATTACCCAGGAGATGGCCAAGGAGGTGTTCCTGATGGCTCAGAGTCTAAGGAGGAGAGAATGCATCTTAGTACTTGACCTTCAATGGGTGATGGGAGGATGGGGCACTCCTGGGGAAACAGGAGTCCCAGCTGCTGCCCCACAGGAGCCAGGACAGTCAGGCAGCTCCCAGGAAAGGGAGGCCATGCTCGGGGCTGTGGGGCACATAGCATTTTTAGATGCTGTCTTCTCCATCTGGGGGTATAACAGAGCTCACCTCACTTCTCTCTTCCCTCCTCCTGTGGGCTCGTTACTAAGACATTGTCTTGGTCCATCAGGGAAGATGATTTGCCAGAAGTTGCAGCTTACTAAAGTCAAGGACTCTTTCATATCCCAGAGGATGAACTGAAGGGACCATTTATGTCTATAAAAATTCCTCCAACAGAGCGGTAACAGGGCTGCAGGCTTCTGAAGGACAGCCATTCGGCCCAGCACACCCTGGAGGGCAGGGGCTGCCTTCCACTGGCCAACTTCAACCACAAGTCAGCTACTGTCATCCTCTTTAGCCCCCTCCCCCTGTTTAAACTTTTTATCCTGTATTGGGATATAGCTGTTAACAATGTTGTGATAGTTTCAGGTGGACAGCAAAGGGACTCAGTCATACATATATATGTATTCATTTCCCCAAAAAAGGGCTTCTCAGGTGGCATTAGTGGTAAAGAACCCATCTGCCAATGCGGGAGACACAAAAGACGCAGGTTTGATCTCTGGGTCTGGAAGATCCTCTGGAGGAGGGCATGGCACCCCACTCCAGTATTCTTGCCTGGAGAATCCCATGGACAGAAGAGCCTGGCGGGTTACAGTCCATAGGGTCGCAAAGAGTCAGATACGACTGAGCGACTTAGCAGGCGCACGTGCACAAAACCAATAGCTAAAGGGATTATAAGAGCTATTATGACCATACTCAGTTTCTGCCCCTGGTGGCTCAGATGGTAAAGAATTCACCTGCAGTGCAAGAGACCTGGGTTTGATCCCTGGGTTGGGAAGATCCCCTGGAGGAGGGCATGGCAACCCACTCCCATGGAGAGAAGAGCCTGGTGGGCTACTGTTGGGAGCCACGATAGGCATTACTGACAAAATGGAGGCACAGCCCCAACCCCCTCTCCTCATCCCGCAGGCACAGTCCTGTGATGAAGGAGTAGTTAGGTCTTGTGATTCTGACTTGTCCTTTCCTTCCTCTGGTTGAGTTGGCTGGAAAGAATGTTATAATCCATAAAGTTAACTATTGACATTTGTTCAAGGATCTTTACAAAGAATGTTCCAGGATGAGCACATAGGCTGCAGCCTGACACCATGGGAAACATTGTTATCTGAAACCTGCCTGTAAGGGGAATGTTCATGGCAAAAGAAGTTTGCTGAGTTTAGGGGTTAGGAATAATTAAGAATAGTTAGAAGCTAAAAGTTTAAGGTATGTAGTGTTGGCATATTTTACTATAGCTTATGGAAACTAGGTATTTTAGAGATACTAATAGCTAAAAGCCTCTTTAGGAGATGAGGAGCTTAGGTTACTAGGGGATAACAGGGTTTAAAGAGATAAGAAATAAACTGAGGAATGTGATATACAGCCCAGAGACAAACTTGAGTTACAATGTCATCACTAGGACACTTAAGAGGGAACTCTGAAGGATAGCAATGATTTATGGAGACAGTAAATATAGGTGAGGGGAAACTGAAGATGTCGTACCTCTGACCTAATGCTTTTGTAAAAATATAAAAGAAAACCTGATGCTTAAAATAAACATGCAGCCCAGTGCTTTGAGTGAGAGACTGCATCATTTTCTCTGCCGACACCGTCCATCCTGAGGGAACCCCTGGACCAGCTGGAGCAGGACTCTGGCAGGCTACAGTCCATGGAATCACAAAGAGTCAGACACGACTGAAGCGACTTAGCATGCACACACATTCTCCCCAAAACTGCCCTCCCATCCAGGCTGCCACATAACATTGAGCAGAGCTCCCTGTGCTATACTGTAGGTCCTTGTTGGTCATCCATCTTAAATATAGCACTGTGTACCTGTCCATCCCAAACTCCCTAACTATCCCTTTTCTCCATCCTTTCCCACCGCCTGCAACCATAAGTTCGTTCTGTAAGTCTGTGAGTCTCTTTCTGTTTTGTAAGTCAGTTCATTTGTATCATTTCTTTTTAAATTCCACATGTAAGGGATGTCATATGATATTTCTCCTTCTCAGGCTGACTTACTTCAGTGTGACAGTCTCTAGGATCATCCATGTTGCTACAAATGTCTTTAGCCCTTTTCTTGATTCAGTGTAGTTAAGCATCATTTACCATCAAACCACCAACACTGAAAAAAAAAAACAGTCCACTTACTGAATGTGGGCACTAGAAGGAAGAGATAGGATGGCATCAAGAGCCATTTAGAAAATGCCTTCCAACACAGGTCTGCCAGGTTAACTCAGTTCAGTTCAGTTCAGTCACTCAGTCATGTCTGACTCCTTGCAACCCCATGAACCGCAGCACGCCAGGCTTCCCTGTCCATCACCAACTCCCGGAGTTTACCCAAACCCATGTCCATCGAGTCGGTGATGCCACCCAACCATCTCATCCTCTGTCGTCCCCTTCTCCTCCTGCCCCCAATCCTTCCCAGCATTAGGGTCTTTTCCAATGAGTCAACTCTTCGCATCAGGTGGCCAAAGTATTGAAGTTTCAGCTTCAACATCAGTCCTTCCAATGAACACCCAGGACTGATCTCCTTTAGGATGGACTGGTTGCATCTCCTTGCAGTCCAAGGGACTCTCAAGAGTCTTCTCCAACACCACAGTTCAAAAGCATCAATTCTTCAGCACTCAGCTTTCTTCACTGTCCAACTCTCACATCCATACATGACTACTGGAAAAACCATAGCCTTGACTATACGGATCTTTGTTGGCAAAGTAATGTCTCTGCTTTTAAATATGCTATCTAGGTTGGTCATAACCTTCCTTCCAAGGAGTAAGCCAGGTTAACTAATGGTCCCCAAACCCATGGCTGGGCCCAAGGGGTACAGGAGGGGGCACCTCCAGACTAGGTGACTGCAAAGGGAAACCCAGCAGCTCCCATCCAAGCCTCACCACCACAGACACTACCCCCATCTTTCTCCCAACTCCTGTCCACCTCAGTTAGTTTCTCACAGGGACAGTTACCCTGCAGGCATTAGGTCAGAGTGACAGCTGACAGCTTTCAAGCCCCACCCACTCCTCCTTCTCCTTGAGCTCCAAAAGGGCAAGTCAACAAAAAACTCCAGGCATGGTCTCCTTTGGTGTCAGCCAGAAGTTCAGACCACACGAGTCCTGACTGATGCATGGAGACCCTTACCCTGGCCCCATCCCCTGACCACAGCAAACCCAGGCCACTCTCCTTTCCTTGTTCTCTCAAGCCTTTTCAGACTGGTTAGGAGCCTGCCCTCCTCACTCTCCCCTGAAACCTTCATCGTCTGTGTAACAAGGCTTTTTTGTACCTTCGTGCTTCATGTTTGGCATCATCCAAACCAAATTCTCAGAGGAAGGGTCCATCCTGTCTTCACAGAGTGGCTAAAACAGTAGGACCTGTGACATTTCCTGGGTTTTCCTTTTCCAACCTACATCTACTTTCCTATGGCCTGCTGAAGGGCTGCTTATCTGCTCATCCCAGTCAAGCAGCTGAAGTTTTGGTTCGAGTTTTACATTCGCTGGAATAGTGAATGTAATATCTGTATTAGTTGCCTCAACATTTACCGTTATGTTTAAGATCTTTGTTAAAATCTTTTAAAAAGTATTTATTTACTTATTTACGTGGGATCTTTCGTTGCCAGTGCAGGGACTCTGTAGTTGTGGGCCGTGGGCTCCGGAGCACAAGGACTCAGTCATTGCTGCAGCGCATGGGCTTAGCTGCCCTGAGGCATGTGGGATCTTGGTTCTGCCACCAGGGATCAAACCTTCGTCTTCTGCATTACAAGGCAGATTCTTAATCCTTGGACCACCAGGGAAGTCCCTAAGAGTTTATTTGAATAAAGTGTTCAGTTGTTTGGTTTTTTTTTTTTTTAAGAAGATGAAAAAAGGAAACTGCTGATATTGTCCAAATTTCTCTTTTCAAGTGAAGAAAACTTAAGGTCCAAAATGATCAAAATTTCGAATCAGGTAAGAGGTGGCTTCTGTCACCAACACATTATTTATCAAGTCCCAGCTTTACATGTCACTGCTGTCCTTTGCCCCTCTGCTCAAGCCAAGATCTCCTTTGAGCTGTGTTTTCCCCATACCTGGCCTTTCTTAGGGGCCTCATTTCTGCCCTGGGCCTGCTGAGAACCATCTCTGAGCTCATGTAGGCCACAGCTCCTGTGGAGAAAGTCTGGATCAGGAGCCCTTCAGCAGCCCCCTGCGGACAGATGGGCCTGAACCACCTCGTTCTGTGGTTTTCAGGAGAATAAGCTTCTTATCAACCCAGAGTGGCTGGTCTTAAAGCCTGTGGCACAAGTTCAGGAGATGGTAGTTTTAGACCAAATGCAATATTGGATTGGCCAAAAAGTTCGCTCAGGTTTTCCCATAACATCCCATGGATGTTCATCAATGAACAATCCAGTATGTTCATTCTGGGGCTGAAACCAGTTGTGCCAAGTGAGTTTTGGATGTTTACAATTTGTCACTGATTTCTTAGGGAAGACCTGTGAGGGTGTTGTTTACCTGCATGCGTGCTAACTTGCTTCAGTTGTGTCCGACTCTTTGCAAACCCATGGACTGTAGCCCACCAGCCTCCTCTCTCCATGGGTTTTTCCAGGCAAGAATACTGGAAATGGGTTGTCATTTCCTTCTCCATTTATGGAGAATATACCTCAATTTTTTAAAAAATATGTATTATAAAGATAGGTGGTGGGCTGGCAGTCAGAACTCTATGCCCATACTGTCCTCCTATACATGTTGAAACTCATGTAGGAAGATAGCATTTGGTGGTCTCTTATCTCTGAGTGTGTGAGTGCTAAGTCACTTCAATCCTGTCTAACTCTGTGTGATTCCATGGACTATAGCCCACCAGGCTCCCCTGTCCATGGGATTCTCCAGGTAAGAATACTGGAGTGGGTTGCCACACCCTCCTCCAGGGCTTCCCCACCCAGGGATCAAACCCACACCTCTACCTACTTCTAACTCTTTCTCTTCTTTTGGTACAGACCAAAGATCAGCTCATCGCCTCTGCTAGAAAAACTGCAACTTTTGGGCAGGACTTCGCCAAACTTATCCATATCATTGCTAAGAACTGTGTAGACCACAGATGTTCCCAGGAGCTCCTGTGTGTGGTAAAGCAGTTTGAGACAATGAGCAGCCAGCTCCACGTCTTCTCCAGGTAGAAAATGGCTCTAGCAGGGAAACTGCCCAGGCTGATTAGGGTAAGGGAATAGTGGCCCTGGGAAGTGTAAGAGCTCCATAAAGAAGATGGTTGAGGGTGTGAGCTTGGGATCAACTGGTTTGCATGTGTAAGTGCACTTGTAGCCAAGTGGTTTACTACTTCTGAAAGTGTTAGTTGCTCAGTCATGTCTGTCTTTTTGACCCCATGAACTGGAGCCCGCTAGGCTCCTCTGTCCATGGGATTCTCCAGGCAAGAATACTGGAGTGGGTAGCTATTCCCTTCTCCAGGGCATCTTCCTGACCCAGGGATTGAACCTGGGTCTCCCGCATTGCAGGCAGATTCTTTACTGTGTGAGCGATCTTGGCTAACCCTGGGAATGAGCAGTCTTTCAAACATCAGATGTCCCTAATGTAGAACATCAGAAATACAGAAAATGAAAAGGTGTGATTAACACAGGTATACTTATCAAGCTCTCAGTACTCTGAAGGATCCGAAGTCCTGAGATTTTTACCAAAGTTAGTCACTTATGTTCCATGGCACCTTATTTTTTTTAATTTTTTTTATTGAAATATAGTTGATTTACAATTTTGTGTTAGTTTCGGCTGTACAGCAAAGTGACTCAGTTCCATCCATCTCTCTATCTTTGTCATATTCTTTTCCACCATTGGTTATCACAAGATATTGAGCACAGTTCCCTGTTATATAGTAGGTCTTTGTTGTTTATATATTTTATAGATAGCATCTTCATTTTCATTACTGAAAAACAACTTGTCTCACTAAATTCAGTTACACTCAATTTAAAGCAAGTATCACTGAAGTGTGTAATTCAATTAAGAAATAACAGTCTGGGACTTCCCTGGTGGTCCAATGGTTTAGAGTCCGTGCTCGCAATGCAGGGGTCCCGGGTTCCATCCCTGGCTGGCAAGTTAGATCCTGCATGCTACAACTCAGAGCCCACAGGCATCAACTAAGATCTGGCACAGCCAAATAAATTAAAAAAAAAAAAAAGAAACACAGTCTTATCTTTGATTACAACTTTTACTTTAAGTCCTGAATGCAATTCTAACAAAATTTCTTGTTCCCTTTCATCACACATGGATGTTGGCATTTATTCTTCACATTCTCTTCAGTTAGTTTCATTAAAAATACTTCTTAGCAGACACACAGATATAGAAAATAAACTAATGGTTACCAATGAGGAGAGGGAAGGGGGTAAGAGCAATACAAGGGTAGGGGAGTAAGAGGTACAAACTATTATGTATAAAATAAACTACAAGGATATACTGCACAACAGGGAGAATATAACCAATATTTTATAATGACTATAAATGGAGTATAATCTTTAAAAATTATAAATCACTCTATTGTACAACTATAACATAATATTGTGCATCAACTATACTTGAACAAAAACAAAAAAATACTTCTTGTTAATTTCAAGATATTATGAGTCATACTTTTTTTAGTATCAAAATAAAAATGTGATGTTAAAATATTAAATTATACCTTTAGAACTTTCTCTGAACAGTCCCCACAAAGGCATTCTAGCTTCCTGGAAGAGGCTTACATTGTACATTCTGGTATTTATTTGAGATTATGCCTCTTACCTGGTGTCATGTTAACTGCTTTCCTCCTGTCAACTCCTAAATGTAAAAGCTCCCTGACAAGAAGCAAGTCCTCCGAAGAGCTCCTGGTGGAAAATGCACAGCAGCTCCTCTGTGCTGTCTCTAAGACTGTGAGGGCTACAGAAGCCGAAAGTCTTCAGGTAGGTGGATGTTGGCATAGAGTACACACTCACAGGACCATGACTCAGGTCACAGGCTGAGAGGAACATGGTAAATTGCAGCATCCATGAGGAAACTACCAGCTTCCTAGCTACTAAATTCAACTTCATTTCTGACCCAAACCTGTGACCTGATTTCCTGTGTGCTTTAGTTTGGCTAATTTCTATCAACCTGCCTTCAGTTTCACTGACTTTTTCTTCAGCTGTGTCCAGTCTACTGATGAGTTATCAAAGCATTCTTCCGTTTGTTGCCATCTATTTTTTTCTTTTTAGCATTTCCATTAAATTATTGCTAGTAGTTTTGTGTCTCTGCTAAAATTCTCCATCTGTTTATGCATTTTGTCTACTTTTTCTGCCTAAGTCATTAATATATCAATCATGTGAAAAGGACTTCCAACTTGTTCCACTAAAGTCATTAACACATTAATCATAGTTATTTTTAATTTCCTATCTCATGGTTTCAACATCTGGCTTATATCTGAGTCTGATTTTCTTTATTGCTTTGTCTCTTTTTTTTGTACCAATTAAAATTAAAGAGTACATAAAATAGACAGTGAAAAGTTTTTGAAAAATGTGCATGTTTGAACTACAAGTTCCAGAATCTCTCGAGTATAAAGAAGGCTGACAGAAAAGCTCAGGACTGGCCCTCTGGATCCGTGTCTGTTCTGCCAGCATGGCCATAGCCACAGACTCCCACTGATCCAGCAGCACCATCCAGGGCAGGGCCAGGCCCCGAGTTCCAGGGCCCAGACCATCTGAGTGCACGAGAACCTGAGAGTGAGGCTGAGGCTTGCAGTGCACACCTGCATCCTGACTCTGCTTAGGCCCAGACCATCTGAGTGCAGGAGAGCCTGAGAGTGAAGCTGAGGCTTGCAGTGCACACCTGCATCCTGACTCTGCTTAGGCCCAGACCATCTGAGTGCACGAGAACCTGAGAGTGAGGCTGAGGCTTGCAGGGCACACCTGCATCCTGACTCTGCTTAGGCCCAGACCATCTGAGTGCACGAGAACCTGAGAGTGAGGCTGAGGCTTGCAGTGCACACCTGCATCCTGACTCTGCTTAGGCTCAGACCATCTGAGTGCACGAGAACCTGAGAGTGAGGCTGAGGCTTGCAGTGCACACCTGCATCCTGACTCTGCTTAGGCCCAGACCATCTGAGTGCATGAGAACCTGAGAGTGAGGCTGAGGCTTGCAGGGCACACCTGCATCCTGACTCTGCTTAGGCTCAGACCATCTGAGTGCACGAGAACCTGAGAATGAGGCTGAGGCTTGCAGTGCACACCTGCATCCTGACTCTGCTTAGGCCCAGACCCATCTGAGTGCACAAGAACCTGAGAGTGAGGCTGAGGCTTGCAGTACACACCTGCATCCTGACTCTGCTTAGGCCCAGACCCATCTGAGTGCAGGAGGACCTGAGAGTGAGGCTGAGGCTTGCAGTGCACACCTGCATCCTGACTCTGCTTAGGCCCAGACCATCTGAGTGCAGGAGAGCCTGAGAGTGAAGCTGAGGCTTGCAGTGCACACCTGCACCCTGACTCTGCTTAGGCCCAGACCATCTGAGTGCACGAGAACCTGAGAGTGAGGCTGAGGCTTGCAGTGCACACCTGCACCCTGACTCTGCTTAGGCTCAGACCATCTGAGTGCACGAGAACCTGAGAATGAGGCTGAGGCTTGCAGTGCACACCTGCATCCTGACTCTGCTTAGGCCCAGACCATCTGAGTGCACAAGAACCTGAGAGTGAGGCTGAGGCTTGCAGTACACACCTGCATCCTGACTCTGCTTAGGCCCAGACCCATCTGAGTGCAGGAGGACCTGAGAGTGAGGCTGAGGCTTGCAGTGCACACCTGCATCCTGACTCTGCTTAGGCCCAGACCATCTGAGTGCAGGAGAGCCTGAGAGTGAAGCTGAGGCTTGCAGTGCACACCTGCACCCTGACTCTGCTTAGGCCCAGACCATCTGAGTGCACGAGAACCTGAGAGTGAGGCTGAGGCTTGCAGTGCACACCTGCATCCTGACTCTGCTTAGGCCCAGACCATCTGAGTGCAGGAGAGCCTGAGAGTGAAGCTGAGGCTTGCAGTGCACACCTGCACCCTGACTCTGCTTAGGCCCAGACCATCTGAGTGCAGGAGACTCTGAGAGTGAGGCTGAGGCTTGCAGTGCACACCTGCATCCTGACTCTGCTTAGGCTGCCGGCAAAGACCCATGGATTGTTTGCATAAAGTAAAATGAATAAAGCAAGATCCAGAATGAGGCAGAATTTGGGTCATAGAGAGAATGTTTTTTAATTGACTATTGTTCCAGAACATTCTATTAAGATAGACAAGATCCTCTGCTCTGTTGTGCTTCTCCTTTAAGAATGAGTGGGCTCCGATTCAGAGGACCTCTCCAGTCACAATTCCTTGCTCTCCATTAAATTAGGTCTAGAATATCAGAACACCAGCCCCAACATCACTCAGAAGAATGACCCAGGCACTCCAATAGGCCGACACCAGGAAAAAGTACACAGCGTCTCCTAGTACTTAACCATTTTTCTCTCCTCCAGGGTTTCAGACAAACTTCCCCAGACCCAGAGGAACCAGAAGTTGCTGCCTTCTGCATGCAGTGAAGAAGAAAACTGCTAAGGCACAGACTTCAAGAAACCTCAAACCTGGTCTGTGATGAGCTGGGCCTGCGAAAAACCAGCACTAAAGGGCCTCCGACACTCGCAGCCCTGGTTTAAAAAGCATTGTAAAAGCTGAGTGATATTCTCCGGCTTGTGTGCACTGGCCCCAGGACTTTGGGAGCCCCTGGGAAGTGTCTCTTAGGCCAAATCAGCCTGTAGGGACATAGAGTGATTGGTGACTTACATGGGTGCAGAGTGGCCAGGGCCAGGCCTTGAGCAGAGTTGTCCAGACAGCATTCTCAGTTAAGGGGACAGCTCTGGGTCCCTGGTGAGACTGCTGTCCTCCTGGGAAGGATATTTAGCTTTCTGGGTTCAAAAGGAATCTCAAATATAGATTGTGAAGGGATGCAGGAAAAAACATCCAGGCCCCATTATCTGAAGCCTTTATTAAGATACTTCAATGTGAGAACAGCCCCAGTATGTTCTTTGGGGAGCCAGGAACTAAAAGATGTATGCGTTAGCTTGGCAGGCAGGCAGAGCACGCGTAGCTTGAGTAACTTGGTGGTGTTCCGATTCCCAAGGTGTAGGGAAACAGAAGATGTGTTGGTTCAGGACAGGGGGCAAGAGCTGCGAATCTGAAGTCCCTGAGCTGTGATTTGGTGAACCTGGGTTTAGCAGTTGGGACAGAGAGAAAGAGCTGGGAGTTAAGGTTTTGGACAGTCAGTGGGAATTTTCCAATTCTCAGAATCTTTCACAAAACCTGTTTGGTAAAGGAATGAGGAAAAAGAGAGTGAGACCAGGGACCTTCACTGCGGGGGTTGAACTGAGTGGGCCAAGAGTCGAGAACTGAGTCTGGAGGAGGGGGCCATAGACAGGACTGTGGATGTGGAAGCAGGGGTGCCCTTGGGGCTGGGGTCCTGCTTGTTTGGGGGGCACCTTGCCAGCCTCTTAGATTCTGGTGCTGCCCACAGGGAGGAGGGCTGACACTAGATAAGGCTGAATTTCCCATAATCCACTGGGATCATGGCTCAGATTTACAGTAAACAAAGGGATTTCTTTCCATTAAAAAAAAAAATACAATATGTTGAGTTTTGCCTTATATACAACCATTCAACCACCACCACAATCAGGATAATGAATATATTTGTTGTTTGCTCAGTCACGTCTGACTCTTTTGCAACTCCATGGACTATAGCCCACCAGGCTTCTCTGTCCATGGGATTTTCCAGGCAAGAATACTGGAGTGGGGTGCCATTTCCTTCTCCAGGGGATCTTCCCGACCTAGGGATCGAACGTGTATCTCCTGCATTGGCAGGTGGATTCTTTACCACTGAACCACCAGGGAAGCTCTAATGAATATATCCATCATTCCAGAAATGTCCTTACTCTCTCCTACCCCTCGGTGTCTCCCCCCAGTGTCCCTATAATGATGGATCTGCCTTGTCACTTAAAGATGAGTTTGATTGTGCTGTGCTGTGCTAAGTCACTCCAGTTGTGTCCAACTCTGTGACTCCATAAACTGTAGCCCGCCAGGCTCCTCTGTCCATGAAATTCTCCAGGCAAGAATACTGGAGTGGGTAGCCATTCCCTTCTCCAGGGGACATTCCCGACCCAGGGATTGAACCTGTGTCTCCTGCGCTGCAGGCAGACTCTTTACCATCTGAGCCACCAGAGAAGCCCCAGAAAATCCCAAAGACACCACCAAAAACCTATTAAAACTGACACATGAATTCAGTAATTTGCAGAATACAAAATTAATATAACAGAAATCTGTTGCATTTCCATGCACTAACAACACTATATCTGATAAAGGGCTAATACCCAAAATCTACAAAGAACTTAAACAACTCAACGTTAAAAAAAACAATTAAAATGGACAGAGGACCTGAACAGACATTTTTCCAAAGAAGACATATAGATGGCCAACAAGCACATGAAAAGATGCTCAATATCACTGTCAGGCAAATGCAACTCAAAACCGCAAGGATATATATCACCTCACACCTGTCAAATGGCTATTAATCAAAAAAAAACAATAAATAAGTGTTGGTGAGGATGTGGTGAAAAG
Organism: Okapia johnstoni; assembly: GCA_024291935.2. NCBI lineage: Eukaryota > Metazoa > Chordata > Mammalia > Artiodactyla > Giraffidae > Okapia > Okapia johnstoni. The sequence goes on along the minus strand of CM044306.1, from coordinate 133,834,956 downwards.
GGAACATTCATGCACTGTTGGTGGGAATGTAAGCTGGTACAGCCACTATGGAAAACAATATAGAGGTTCTTCAAAAAATTAAAAATAGAACTAGCAAATGTCCAGCAATTACACTTCTGGGTATTTTTCCAAAGAAAACAAAAACACTAATTTGAAAAGCTATATGCAGCCCTATGTTCACTTCAGTACTACTTACAATAGGCAAGATATGGAAGTAACCTAACTGTCTATGAACAAATGAATGGATAAATATACACACAGAATGGAATATTACTCAGTCATAAAAAAGAATGAAATCTTACCATTTGCAACAACATGGATGGACCCAGAGGGTATTATGCTAAGGGATATAAGTCAGATAGAGAAAGACAAACATATATGATTTCATTTATACATGGAGTCTAAAAAACAAAACAGACAAATAAACAAAATGAAAACAGACTCTCAAGTTACAGAGAATGAATGGGTAAGAACCAGAGGGAAGGGGTGAGGAAATGAGTAAACCAGGTGAGGGGATCAGGAGGTATAAATTTCAATTGTAAAATAAATAAACCACAGAGATTTAATATGCATGATAAGGGATATAGTCAGTAATATTGTGATAACTTGGTATGGTGACAGATGGACACTAGCCTTACTGTGGTAATCATTTGGTAATGTATAAAGAAATCGAATCACTACATTGTACATCTGAAACTAATAATGTAAATCAATTATACTTCAATTAAAAAGATTAGTTTGCAGTATATAAGACTTGTGTAAAAATAGATTCATCCAGTAGGTGTTCTTTTGGCTTCTTTCATTCAGCATTAACTATTTTGATATACATAATACTATGTACATCATGATTCATTCTTTTTCATTGTCTAGTAGTATTTCATTGTATGGTTATAGGACAATTTTTTTATCCACTCACCTGTTGATGGACATTTGTATTGCTTACAGTTTGGAGCTGTAACAAATAAACCTTCTGTGCTTTCATTTCTTCAGGAAAATTTCTAATAGTGGAATGGTTGGATAGTAGTGTGAGGGAATGTTTAACTTTTATGGAAACCGCAGAAATTTATTTAGGTCAGTTCTCTCATTCCTGATACTGGTCATTTGTCTTCACTTTTCTTTCCCTGATAAGTCTATATAGAGATTTATCAATTTTATCTTTTTATATAACCATAGAATGATTTAGCTGACTTTGTCTAAGATTTATTTTCTATTTCATGAATTCCTTCTTTTTGATATTTCTTTTCTTCTGATAACTTCTGCTTTAATTTTCTCTTCTTTTTCAAGTTCCTGAATGTCAATGGTAAGGTCACTGTTTTGTGGCATTCTTGTCTAATACAGGCTTTTACTGCTGTACCTTTCTAAGCTCTATTTTTGCTTCATCCCACCAATTTTGATTTCTTTCTCATTATACAATCTAATTTTCTTTTAAAATTATTTGCTGACCCATGGATTATTTGGAACTGTACTTAGTTTCAAAATATTTGTGTGTGGGGGGTGGAATTTCCAAAGATTTTCTGTTTTGATTTCTGATTTAATTCCTTTGCGGTCAAGAAGCATACTTTGTAGTTCATAATCCTTTTAAATTTATTGAGCCTTCTGTTGTGGTCTGGATTATAGTCTATCATGATAAATGTTCTATGTACACTAGAAAAGGAAATACATTATGCTACTGTTAGTTGGAGTGCTCTATAAAAACCAGTTAGGTCAAGTTGACTGATACTGTTGCTCAAGTCTTTATCCTTAGATTTTCGTTCTGCTTGTTCTATCAATTTTAAAAGTAGGATATTGAAATTTGCAACTGTAATTGTGAATTTTCTATGTTATAGTTCTATCAGAGTTGCTTCATTTATTTTTAAAGGTGCATAAACATTTATATCACTTTGATGAATTAAATCTTTCATCATTAATAAAGCAATCTCTTCATTCCTGGCAATATTATTTGCTCTAAAATTTACTTTGGTTTTTAAAACATTTCCTAAGCTTTTACTTATGAACTTCTGGGATACAATTTTAATAACTTTTTAATATCTTTGTCTCTACAAATTCTTACATCTGTGTCAGTTCTCGATTGCTTTCAATAGATTCATTTGCCTCCTCACTGTGGGCAACATTCCCTGATTCTTTGCATGCCTGGTGACTTTTTACTGTGTGCCAGACACTTGTCTTGTTGGGTTGCTGGCTATTTCTGTGTTTCTATAAATATCCTTGAATTGGTTCTGGGAGACAGTTACTTGGAAACAGTTTCCTATTTTCTGTTTTGCTTTTAAGATTTGTTAAGCGGGATGAGAGTAGGGTTCAGTCTAAGGTGAAATAGTTCCTTCTGAGGCAAGATCCTTCTGTGTACTCTGTCCAATACTTTGTGAGTCATGAGGTTTTCCATTCTGTCTGGTGAGAACAGGTGCTTTTCTTGGCCCTGTACTAGCCCTAGGCACAGTTATCTCTAATCTTTTCAGCTCCTGGTAGTTTCCTCACAGGAATACACTCATCAGTACTCCCTGAAACCTCTGCAGATCCCCCAAAGTTCTGCGCAGCTTTCTCCTCTCCAGTACTCTGTTCTGCAAAATCCTTTGGTTTCCCAGGTCTTTCAGCTCTGTCTCCTCATTTAAGGAAACTGCCAGACTCTTCCTGGGCACTTCCTGTTTCTTTGCATGTCTGGTAATTGTGATTGGACGTCAGTCATTGTGACTTTTAACTTGAATATGTGCTGGGGGATTTCATATCCCTGTAAGTATTCTTGAACTTTGGGGTGCAGTTAATTTATCTATAAACAGTCTGGTCCTTTCAAGTCTTAATTTTAAGTCTTTTTTTTTTTTGGATAGGATCAATGCTGTATTTCTTCTAGGATTTATTTTGCCTCACTACTGAAGCAGTGTTTTTCTGAGTGCCTGATCCAGTATCACTTTACTTACATGATCTATCCATTCTGGATGATGGCAAGAAACCTCTGTGTAAGCTCTGGGGAATGTCTCCTCTAATCCTTTTCATGACCTCAGGAAAATTTTCTCATACTCATGTGTTGATGAGTACATAGCTGAAGACTTGTGGCTTTCTGAGCTTTCTCTCTGTATATCTCTCATCTTCTCATTCTCTGCCCTACAGACTAGAGCTCCCTTGTGTTCCCTGGACTCCCAACTTGGTCTTCTCATGCTGAGACTGCTGGTTTCTCCCTGGATTCCCCCTCAGCTTACCACAGCTCGGAAACTCTCCAGGAATTTAGCTGGCTTAGTCAAGAGCTCATCTTTTTTGTTTTTTCTGTTAAGAATTGCTGTCCTAGAGAGTGGGACAAATTGAGAGTAGCACTGACATATATACACTATCATGTGTAAAACAGATAGCTAGTGGGAAGCTGCTGTATAGCACAGGGAGCTCAGCCTGGTCTCTGACAACCTAGAGGGATGAGATGGGGTTGAGGGTGGGTGGGAGGCTCAAGAGGGAGGGGATATGTGTTTATTTATGACTGATTCATGTTGTTGTACAGCAGAAACGAACACAATATTGTAAAGTGATTGTGCTATGTTAGTTGCTCACTCATGTCCGACTCTTTGCAACCCCATGGACTATAGCCTGCCAGGCTCCTCTGTCCATGGGGATTCTCCAGGCAAGAATACTGGAGTGGGTTGCCATTCTCTTCTTCAGGGGATCTTTCTAAAACCCAAGGATCGAACCCAGGTTTCCTGCATTGCAGGCGGATTCTTTACTGTCTGAGCCCGTAAAGTGATTATCCTCCAATTAAAAAAAAAAAAAAAGAATCATTGTCCTATGCTGCCTTATGCCCAATATCTGAAGACCAATGTTTTGTATATTTTGTTCAGTCTTGGCCAGCAGAAGTACTTACTCTCTCTTTTGGGACTACCTTCCCTTTGGTTTATCTTCAATTCTCTTTTCTTGGGTAACATTCACTGGACTTTCTCCTTCCAGTTACAACTATGTTTCTATAAGTAGATTTAATCTATCTTTGCAGTTTTACTACCATTCATCAACTCTTCAAAAATCTGGCTTAGTTTTTCATCTTTTTCCAACATGTCAGATGAAATGTGATCTCAGAATTCAGTCTCTAAAGAGTTCTTGACCCATGCAACCCTAATGATTACTCCCTTCTTGACACTGTTCTCCGTTGGCCTCCTTTCTGCAGTATTCATCTTTGCTGTTTATGACTTTTGACTCCCTTTTGCTTCATTCCACCTGCACTGCTTATCTCTTCCATACTGTTGCCATTTTAACCACTCGGACTGGAAACTTTATTCATGTCTCCTTTTGGCTTCAAATCCTTCAGTGACCTTAACTGCATTATGAGATACAGGCCAAAATCCTTTGCAGAACTTACCAGACTTGCCATGAAATATCTATGTTATCTACTCTCCATGCCTCCCAGACAGACAGACACACCACTCCATGTAATTTCCATCTGTGCTCTAGCCTTATGAGACCAGTAAGAAAAAGTCACTTGTAGATATCTGAATAGATATTTCTATTTCATACTCTCATGTTTTTGCTCTCTTTCCTCTTCATAAATGTCCTGCTCCCTGCTCCAATCCATCTAACAAACTTATATTTATTTTACAGAAATCAGATTAACTGTATCCTTTTCTATTAGGCATTTTTTTTGAAGATACACAAAATTTTAACGGGCTTCCCTGGTGGCTCAGCTGGTAAAGAATCTGCATGCAATGCAGGAGACCTGGGTTCGATCCCCAGGTTGGGAAGATCCCCTAGAGAAGGGAAAGGTTAACCCACTCCAGTATTCTGGCCTGGAGAATGCCATGGACTGTATAGTCCCTGGGGTCGCAAAGAGTTGGACATGACTGAGCGACTTTCACTTCACTTCACTTCACTTCAACATTTTAATACAGTAGTGTTAAGAATCAAAATGAATGCAAAAATGCATGATGAAATAGACATCGACATTTTTAATAAAGGCAGAATCAGACTCCACTCTTGCATGGCCCTGACTGCCTGCATCACTCCAATCCTGGCCCTTGTCCCAAAAAACTTTATTTACGAAACTAGGTGGCCACTGCAGCTACCAGTTTCTTTTTTGATGATGGCTGTCTTTGCTAAGGGCTAACCGGGCACCCACTAAATGTAGGAGGCATTTCTCTAACCCAAACATACATTAACAACTCTACTCAAATCAACAAGCCCCTCCTGCATGCTTCCTTTTCCTTCACCAATTTCTCCAAATTCTCAACAAAATGTGTGAGAAGACATCTTTGATCTCGTTCTGGCCTCCTTCTCCACCTTCAGCCTTTCACACCCTGTTCTCTCTTATTCTGATCCAACCACACTAGCCTCACTTCACTCCCTCAGACAGAGAAGTCCTGCCTCAGGGTCTTTGCACAAGCTGTTACCATTCCTTAGAATGTATCTCTTCCCGGCCCACTCAGACATCAGATTAAAGTTTAAAAATCACCTTAAATATGTACATATAATTTATTTATTTGGCTCTCTTGGTGTCAGTCGTGGCATGCAGGATCTCCTGCTGATCCTGACAGGCTTCTCTCTAGTTGTACTGCATGGCCTCCAGAGTGTGTGGGCTCAGTAGCTGTAGTGCATGGGCTTAGCGGCCCCACAGCATGAGGGATCTTAACTACCCAACCAGGGATCAAACCCACGTTCCCTGCATTGGAAGACAGATTCTTAACCAATGGACCACCAGTTCAGTTCAGTTCAGTTCAGTCACTCAGTCCACTCAGTCGTGTCTGACTCTTTGGGACCCCATGGATTGCAGCACGCCAGGCTTTCCTGTCCATCACCAGTTTCCGGAGTTTGCTCAAATTCATATCCATCAAGTCGGTGATGCCATCCAACCATCTCATCCTCTGTTGTCCCCATCTCCTGTCTTCAGTCCTGCTCAGAATCAGGGTCTTTTCCAATGAGTCAGTTCTTCGCATCAGGTGGCCAAAGTATTGGAGTTTCAGCTTTAGTATCAGTCCTTCCAATGAATATTCAGGACTACTTTCCTTTAGGATTGATTGGTTTGATCTCCTTGTTGTCCAAGGGACTATCAAGAGTCTTATCCAACACCACAGTTCAAAAGCATCAATTCTTCAGCGTGCAGCTTTCTTTATGGTCCAACTCTCACATCCACACAAGACTACTGGAAAAACCAGAACTTTGACTAGATGGACCTTTGTCAATAAAGTAATGTCTCTGCTTTTCAATACTGTCTAGGTTTGTCATGGCTTTCCTTCCAAAGAGCAAGCATCTTTTAATTTCATGGCTGCAGTCACCATCTGCAGTAATTTTAGAGCCCAAGAAAATAAAGTCTGTCACTATTTCCATTGTTTCCCCATCTATTTGTCATGAAGTGATGGGACCAGATGCCATGATCTTCATTTTTTGAATGTTGAATTTTAAGCCAGATTTTTCACTCTCCTCTTTCATCAAGAGGCTCTTAACTTCCTCCTTACTTTCTGCCATAAGGGCAGTGTCATCGGTGTATCTGAAGTTATTGATATTTCTCCTGGGAATCTTGATTCCAGTTTATGCTTCATCCAGGCCAGCATTTCCCATGATGTACTTGGCATAGAAGTTAAATAAACAGGATGACAATATACAGCCTTGACGTACTCCTTTCCCAGTTTGGAATGAGTCTGTTGTTCCATGTCCAGTTCAAACTGTTGCTTCTTGACCTGCATACAGATTTTTCAGGAGGCAGGTAAGGTGGTCTGGTATTTCCATCTCTTTAAGAATCTTCTAGTTTGTTGTGATCTGCACAAAGGCTTTGGCATAGTCAATAGAGCAGAAGTAGATGTTTTTCTGGAATTCTCTTGCTTTTTCAATGATCCAATGGATGTTGACAATTTGACCTCTGGTTCCCTGCCTTCTCTAAATCTAGCATGAACATCTGGAAGTTCATGGTTCACGTGCTGTTGAAGCCTGGCTTGGAGAATTTTGAGCATCACTTTGCTAGTGTGTGAGATGAGTGCAATTGTGTGGTAGTTTGAGCATTCTTTGGCATTGCCTTTCTTTGGGATTGGAATGAAAACTGACCTTTCCAGTCCTGTGGCCACTGCTGAGTTTTCCAAATTTGCTGACATATTGAGTGCAGCACTTTCACAGCACATCATCTCTTACGATTTGAAATAGCTCAACTGGAATTCCATCACCTCCACTAGCTTTGTTCGTAGTGATGCTTCCTAAGGCCCACTTGACTTCACATTCCAGGATGTCTGGCTCTAGGTGAGTGATCACACCATCGTGATTATCTGGGTCATGAAGATCTTTTTTGTACAGTTCTTCTGTGTATTCTTGTCACCTCTTCTTAATATCTTCTGCTTCTGTTAGGTCCATACCATTTCTGTCCTTTATTGTGCTCATCTTTGCATGAAATGTTCCCTTGGTGTCTCTAATTTTCTTGAAGAGATCTCTAGTCTTTCCCATTCTATTGTTTTCCTCTATTTCTTTGCATTGATAGTGAGGAAGGCTTTCTTATCTCTCCTTGCTATTCTTTGGAACTCGGCATTCAAACGGGTATATCTTTCCTTTTCTCCTTTGCTTTTCGCTTCTCTTCTTTTCACAGCTATTTTGACCCTAAAGAGTTCTTTTTCTACTCTGAGCATGACATTTTGCTAGCAATCTCTCAGATTCGGATCTTTTTAACAGAAAATTAATTTAAGCTAATGTAAGAGACAATTCCTTACATAACAGAGGGCCTTAAATGCTGTTAATCTGTATGATTAAGTAAAGTACAATCTCTATGCACTAATGATAAACTGAAGGAAGGCTTACTGCTATGTTCTTTCAAGAAGGCCTGGAGGCTTTCCATTTACAAACTTTCATGAGGACACGGATCCCTGACAGTCCACCTTTAACTACTGAATATTTATTAATATTAAAGCAAAGCAATGCACTGTCACATATTACTAGAAATATTTTTATTTAAAGTCAGACAATAGAAAGATGTCACAAAAGAAAACTACAGAAACTTGCAACAACAGAATGCAACTTGGAAAAGTTACTAGTAAATGAGAAGGAGGAAAAAAAGATATTCCTGATGTTACCAAGGAATTTGTTAGTCCTGGTGTAGAATAATTTATCAGTTCAGCAAAGTATACCCTTTGCTGGTATCTTTTGAACAGACAGTAGATTCATGATTTAATTAATATACTAAATTAATAGGTACTGAAATCCTCCAAAGTGGAACAGTCAAGAAAGCATTTCCCCAACATTTGAGATACGTAGGGAATTGAAATAGTAATTGTAGTAAGTTTTGTTTATTAAAAAAACACTACTTCATACTGAATAGGTTTAATCTGGATTTCAGCTTACAGATGGTGCTTATAAATCTCATAGAAAAAGGGTGACCAGATATCTGGACATGGCACCACCCCTTACGAAACATACACTACATCCTAGGACACAAGTGCCATCAATGCCCTTACCATGGGCAAGCACAGCAGCCTAGAAATGACAAAAAAGAAATGACCTGGGTACTGAAACCCTGGATCGATACTGAGCCCTTTCTGAATCCTTGGTGAGGGAGCAATGGGTTTAAGATAAGAAACATAAATTTTTTTTTTAAACTTTGGCAATTAAGTATAGAAATGACTATTTCTCGATTGTCACTTTTAAAGGAAATATTCTACCTCAGGAAAGATATTCTCCTATCTTATTTGACTTCTCTCTCAGATATTTGGAGGGCAAATTCCTATAAAATAGAGTTGGACTAAAACCTCTTATCTGTAATAATTAATTATTTGTCACCTTCTCTATTTAAAAAGCACATAAAATGTAGAGTCTATCATTGATGACAACATGATTAATTTTTTAAAAATTGGGCTTCTATGTATTTAATTCCTTTACAATAACCTATATATCAGATACCTGACAAAATAATATTACCTAATGCAAATTTCATCACTCCTCTCAACCTTAACACCCTCACAAAGGTATTAAAATTAGTACAATACTGAGCCAAGGAGCATGGAGCCTGATAATTTACAAGGTTGATTTTTTTCTTTTTCTCATAAATTCTAAGTTTAAAAAACAAGAGATTCAGTGACCAACCAAGCTATAATATATTATTCTAAGAACTCACAGTCATTTGGAAAAACAGATTTTCTTCATGCCCACAATGATTTTTCCAACTGTAACAAATGACTGTTGTATTCCAAAGGGTAATGAAGGGTGTTTAAGGACAAAACACAAGACCCAAATTTATTCATGATGTTAGAATAAAATGCTATTGGAAATTCAGTAGGTTAGGCATATCTTCATAATTCTGATTGAATTTTGAGGAGAATCGGAAGGGGAAAATTAGAGGAACATATTTTAAAATGAAGACATGAGACTCTAGTATGCAGTTCTTTCAAAGTACAGAAAGAATCCTTCATAGATCTATGGGGATAAATTATTGATCTAGTCAAATTTCCACAATGAAGTAGTAAAATCATCTTGTAAAGCTTGGAGGACTCTTGGAATCACGAATTACTGTAGAAACATGTAACTCTTAAATAAAAGCTGCCATAACCCTACGTTCACATTCTTTGGGTGGGTGGTGGGGAGAAGAGACAAGAAAAGAGAAGGCTGGTGCCCTGTGTCTAATGAAAGAGGGATAATCTATGACAGTACTCTTTCTAACACAATCCTAGAGTGGCTCTGCCGCATCTATTCTGACAGATGGAGGCACCTGAAAAATCTAAACTCGGACGGATGCTGGGAAGCAATCAACAAACAGTTAATTAAACACTTACTGCGTGCACAGAGGTCTGTTGCCATGGGGAAGCAGAAGACCGAGGAGACGTATATGGGTTCTGCCTCCAAAAGCATAAATACTTTTCAAAAGTTTAAGACATACTTTTCATTTCTTATTTTAAAATCAGAAATTCTAAATATTATGTTGGCATTAACTTAAAGTCCTTTCTTAGGTCTGTATCCTTTGCAAGAAAGCCAGGTTAAATTTGGGTTTTGTTACAACTGGTATGTCCCACTGATAATAACATACTCAGAAACATAACCCCAGCAGTATAGCAATTGGTAACTACTGAAGCTGGTTCTGCAAATCACATTAAGTTACTTGGGGAAGAAGGCATTACATAAACATGAAGTCATAACACAAAAGTGAGGAAAACAACTTCAAACACTCAGACACTCTTCAGTTACATTTTATCAAGGCTTACACTTCCTAAACTAAGCCTTATTTAAACTAAGCAAATTTACTAATGATTACTAAACTTTGAACATAATATTATCAAGTGCTCCCAAACCATTTCTGAAGAGATGATTATAACTTCATCCTAGAAATTCCCAGAAAGCCTGATACTGAAGGAGGCAGGGGCACTATCGGTGGACTGCTTGACTGCAGATCAGCCCTCCGGGGTACGGCCTTTCACACAGACAGCCCATGGGAGGCGCAGTCCTCAGCCCAGAAGAGCGAACTCAGGGAGAGCGTCTCTATCATGAGACTCTGTGCTGTGCAAATGGGAATATATTGACAAGCCCTAACATCTAGGTCGCTAGGAATTTCCAAACTTCAAGATGCCATTAACCAAAGAAAAATGTACCTTTTTCCAGCAAGTGATCACTAAGAAAGATCTCAATGTTGCATGCTTGCAGAAATACATATTAAGAGGTGGGAGTAAATATCCTCATTGTTTCTAAAAGCCAACAGCCCCCCACTGACTGAGTTGGCCACTTCACCCACACCACACATGCTATGATTTAAGCAAATGTGTCAGTCACGAAACATGAAGTCATAACACGTAAGTGAGGAAAACACAACACAGACCATCACAGGATTTTCACCTTCTGTCAATATCCAACCTATCTAAAGTGAGCACAGATGTCAGACCCTGAATAGACAATACAAGCCCATAGAGCTCTAAAGTAGAAAAAGTCCTGTGACTTACTGACACAAAATGTTCAAGGAAATTGCTAACTTGATGGGTTAATACTCTCTGAAACAACTTCTCAGGCAATTCTACTGTGTCTTACTATCATCTGAAACTTCACAGAATTGATGAAACACACAAACCGTATTGTTATTTTGGAATCTGTACAACTTAATGCAAACCCAGTGGGAATGTAATGATTATGTGTGTGAAAGTCATAAATCAATTTTATATTTACAAATACTTTAAAATAATAATTCATTCATCAAATCTGTGAACAGTCAAAATCATACCCATTTCACAGATAACAAACTAGACACTGAGATAAAACACCTATAAATCAGTTCAGAACAAGAATATGAATTCACTGTCATAAACCTCTAACCCTCATAAGTTCTTTCCTCCCTCTCTCCCTTCTAATTAATTCAGCAAGTAGCTTACATGAACATTCATAAAGGATTTTTGTATTAATCAACTATCCTTCAACTTGCTTCCAAAGGACAGCAAGTCAGAAAATATTTTCTATATTGCTGTAAATTTCATTTTTTAACCATAAAATGTTATCCAGAACCATTTTAGGCAACCATGTAACCAAAGTATAAATAGTAGGAACTCACATTCCCTTGAACAACTGTCCTTTCACTTAGAACACAATGAACTTCTGAGGTAGGCAGGCCCAGGTCTTGTTCACTTAACTGCAACCTCATTTCAGCATGGAATCAAAGTAAAAAGAGCAAAAAGTGAAGACAGGAATAGGAAAGATATACATTAGTATTAAGCCATGTGCTGAGCTTTAGGTTCCCACATACATATTTTGCTGTATATTTTAAAAATCACTTCTCAAGTGCCGATTTCCTCTACTTCCATTACCTTTTACAATGAAACACTCCTTTTAAATTACTTATTGGAGTTGTTACTAGCAAACACTGTCAGATACCTCTAGTTGAAGATATTAATATATACACTTAGCCTGAGACTTAAGTGTAATACTTAGTTTTAGTTATAAACAATATATGTATAAAATAAGTAGGCTTGTCATTATTTATATACTGCAATAAATATACAAGAATGAATACAAATTATTTTTCATAAAAGTACAATTTCTAATCCATTGAGGAGGTTTCCAAACTATGAGGACATTAAATACATTAAAACATCAAGCAGTCTCCTCTGTTACAGAATGCCAGTCAGGTGAGATCTGAAAGAGACTCTTTATTGATAGCCATATACAGTTGACTATACCATCTCTGTGTTTTCTTGCTATTTAAGAAAAAATATAGAACCTGCACATTTAAAACATTATCAATGCAATAAATCACTACAGACACACTGGATCTTTTAAAATTTTGTTAAAAACTGCCAAAGTCATGATGAATACAATTACTGCAGCTACACCATTTGAAAAAGTAATATAAATTATGATGCTCAAGACAAAAGACATCAAAACGCATAAACATCATAACATAACAGCAATAACTCATAACTATTATTATGAAAAATTAAATTTAAAAAGTTATGTTAGAGAATTTGTAAATTTTTTACTTTAGCAAAACATTCTATTTATATATCTCCAGCTTCTATGATACAGTATACCATAAAATACATTTAAAAGATGTGACATTCAAATGCTTCATTTACACAAATAATATTGCCAGTACTAATAAAAGTGATGCCCTTAAACATGAACTGCTCTGCTAATTATCATTTAAAAAAATGTTTTCTTTACTTCATTTTACATTTTAGCTGCAGTTAGCATTACATATTAGTCAGTTCTGTGTTGACAAATTGAGAGGATCCTAGTCAAAATACTGTTTCTGTAAAGTAATGTACATTATATTGCTTGAAACTAATAACCATATAAAAGTGGTGACCATTTATCTAAACACTGATTATGAAAGACAAGTGGCATATATTCAGGCAGAATGTTGAGTTCATGATGGTTTATTTACAATAAAAATACTTTTACTGAAACTAACATGATATATAGGTTTCTATGTCAACGACTACAATCTCTTAAAATTATAAAAATATTATATAAAATACCACAGGCTTTGGAGGATATAACTTCGTGTGGTTCTGATACTAGCAGCTGAAAAGTGTTTATAATTTAAAAATAAATAAACTATAGAGGTAAAACAGTTACAAAACAGCAGGGGACTGCAACAGTCAGGAGAGAGAAAAGAACTGCTTGGTTACACAACAGCTAACAAAATGGTGAAGCTGTTGGGTCAAAAGTTTTAAAAACCTCCTTCAGAGATTTGTCATCTGTTTCTTTGCTGGGATCATCAGCAGGGATGGGGCTCACCTGTCCCATATGCTTTGACTGCCTGGGATCGCTGTACTGGGGTCTGATTAAGCCTGTTAATGCCTGAATTGGGAGGCTGTGCACTGCTGGGACCTGAACGGTACCAGAACTCCGGCGAACATCCGTCTGTGGGTCAACTGGGCGGTCAACAGGGACGTCCATGTTTGGAGCAATTTTCTGTGGTAGGATTGCTTCTCCAGGAGGAGGCTCATTTTTGTCACTACTTTTTAAACTCCCGCTTTTTTTCTGGTTCTCTGCATTTTCTGTTGCTAGCTCTGATGTAGAGGATGAACCTTGCTCCCTGGGGTCATACAAACTAATACCGCTAAGGACTGAACCCGGAGTTCCCAGGGGAAGGCTAGTTGAAGATGAGAGTTTTGGGGCATATGGAGGTAAAGCCCCAGGACCAGAGCTGCTAGGTACTGCCCCTGAGGGCTGTGATGACCCCAGGTTTGACCTGGTCCCTAGATGAGGGGCAGTCTTTGACATATGGGGATCCTTCATAACTGCTTGATGAGGCTCTGTATTGTGCAGTCTGTGAAGTCTAGGATCAAAATTTTTTTGCAGCCTAGGATCTCCTAATTTACCTCCTGAACTATGTGAGTCTCCACATTGGTCTGGGTAGCCTTCTCTGTTTGCTGTGTTAATTTTGGCTTTGGCTGCTAGTTTTGTATCAGTGGGCACTGTGTTTTGACGAAGATCACTTTTTGTATTCCATAACCTACTGAGCCTCTGGTCAGCTATAAGAGGGGGCAGAGGTAAATTGATTGAAGAGACTGGGTCAGGTTTAGGTAAAGGGACTGGTAGTAAGTCTTCTGGAGCCCACACAATGTGTTTGGCAAAGTTGGGTTTGGTTAGGGTAATATCCATTTTAATGTGACTAAACTGTCTCAGTTGTGACCTTGGGTCCTGCAGCATCACACCAGGGGAAGAATCCAGAGGTATTAAGAAAGCCTTTTCTCTCAGTTCTCTTTCTGTATCTTCATCGTCATCATCTCCTCTTTTATGTCTGATGTTAGGGCCAGTGTTGCCATGATGCGAATCAAACTTTGCTCCACCAGCAGAACTGACACGACCGCTTCCATTCCCTCTTAATTTCCTGGGATCCCATGCAAGTCTGAGATCCAGTGGGGCAGACTCAGAAGATTTTCTAATGTCTTGCCTTGAGATAGTCCTAAGTCTAGGGTCGACAACTTGGTTTCCTCTAGTCTTCTCTCTAGCAAGTCTTGGGTCAGCAGGAGTGCCAAGTTCTGTGGGAGGCTGCTGCTGACTCCTTAAAGTCTCTGTTTGTTTCTGTAACGTTCTCAGTATTGACTTGACACTGCTCCCTTCTTCCTCTTCACTACTGGAGTACCAGTTAACAGTTTCATCTAAATGCAGACAAAAACTATTGTAAAGAATGAAGCATTCATATTTGGCTTTAATAAGATTAAAAAACACATAAGACTATTTCTGAAATAAGGGTAGTCTACCGTCAAGTCAATGCATCATAGAAATGACAGAGTTTCAACACTGGAACAAGATAAAGATGTGATATAACAGCTAACAATTCAGTCACTGTACTCTATAAAGAAAGAAGTATGGCATCAGAATATGTAAAATGTCCTTCCAGTCAGAGAAGAGTCTGGACCTTTCATTCCAGCTGGCCAAAGGGAACTCAGAAATGTGTGGTAAGCCAGGGCTGAGGGAGAAGGGAAAACACTCTAAAAAAGAAATACCAAAATGTGTTGGCGCTCTTTAACAAGCAACCCCTTAAATTTCATACCTCTGGATTTATCAGATAACAAGGGAGAGCTATTAAAAAAAAACCTGGAAAGAAAACAAAACACTAACAACGATGGTTGAGAAAGCAAAAGGAACTGAGCATATGTGGGCCCAGGCTTTTCTCTCATATATTTTTAAATGTGTGACCTTGTGAATATATTACTGAAACACCAAATTAAAAGCAACAAACAAAATTAACACTCTAAAATGTACATACTTTAACTTTATAAGAACACTTTGGGCCTTACTCTTAAAGCCTATGTAACTTCAGCATAAGACATAATGTTAAGAAGCTTAACCGTCAGAGGTCTTCTCTCTAGTAGAGAAGGGAATAAAAACTGACACCTCAGGAGGGTGGGTCTCCTTCCTCTCCATTAAAACATACATAGATTATCTCTGAATCAGCCATGTACATGTATATCTGTACATATGTACACACACACACACTTATGTATATCATAGAATATCTTGGATCAATAGCGTAGCACATATATTCTCACTTTTACTTTATCTCACTGCTCACTGAAGCGTTTCTGTCACATGGAAATTTAGCGTTACACAGTTAGTTCGAACAGAAGAATGCTTACAGAACAAGCACTCATATTTAGAGGAGGATATGGCTTTAAAATAGTAAACACTATATCGCAACGGCAAAAACTTTAATTCATACCTCAGTGTCTGAAAAAACTACTTCGAGACACTGGATCTCTTTTTTTTCTCTGACCTCCAGGAAGTCTAGAGCTAGACCTGTGGTTCACTTTCAACTGTTGCAGTTATTTTAAATATTTCTGCGTAGGAGTTTCACTCCTCATAGAATTTGGTACTTAATCCAAATCAGATCCAAATAGGTAAGGTGCTATTTAACTTTCACTTTCATATAAACATATTTTATAAGCAGTCTTAAATTCTTTTTGGAATAAGAATGAATATGGAGCAGAAAGAAAGTAGAACAGCAGAGAGGTCAGTGGAAAGCAGGTATTAGACAGAAAATGATTAAAAGGTTTCTATCAGCTTTTTATCAAAGGACAAATAAATTCACAAAGGCAATAAAATTTGTAAGAATGAACACAAACACAAAAAATCGAGCTGTTTAAGATGTTTTCTGATTCCAAGAAAACAAGCCTTATAAAACATTACCAATTTCATAGTATTATATATAAAATTTTATATCATTTAGAAAAGTTTTAATTTTCTTCTTTATGAAAATATAAGGTTTTGTTACACTTTAAAGAAAGATGACCATTAAAATGATTATTTCTTAAAATTAGCACCTAAAGGAGTAAACATATATTATACAGGAAATTAACTTATTAGAAATTCCTCATTTCCCTGTCATGTTAAATAAATGAAGATTTAATATTATCTTCTTTGCAAATGTAACAATGTTTATATAATAACTTGTGGCTACTAGCATTATCCAGTTTTACACAGTTATTCATAAATTTCATGTTTTGCTCATTTTTGGCCATGCCTCACAGCATGTGAACTTCCCTGTCCCCTGCGGTGGAAGCATGGATTCTTAACCACTGGACCACAAGGGAAGCCCTTAATTTCATGTCTTAGAGTGGCCAAACATATCAATTTTTTAACTCATAATAACAACTGGTTGATTTCAAGTTTTCTCCCCTTAACTAATTAACTAATTGCTGTAGACTTATCAGTATCAAAAATACTAAGGGAAACTTAAAATATAATCTTTTATATTAAAAATATCCTTTAACGGTGTAGCAGAACCCGAAGGAAACAGCCTCTGCCCATAAATATTTAATAATCAAATAATTTTGAACTTGAGTTACAAGTTAAAATTCATAAACTCAAGGCTATCTTGTTTATGTTCTATTTTTCTTCAAAAACAAAGCTTAATAGCAAGTCTGCTTCCAAGGCCTCACACTCCAGTCTGATTTATTACTTCAAATCAAACCCTTTGCAGTTAATTACTAATGCATCAATGGCACTGGAAATGACAATCAATCCCAAGAAGATAGTAGCTGTAAGAGAGCTGAAAATAGAATAGATAGATCCAAACAGATATGATGCTATCATGACACCTGACACACCTTCTTCCTTGCTTGGTGCCCTCTGAGGTTGGGTGCTGCTTGGTTCTTCATCTTCTTGGCATTTCTGAGTAAGTCTGACAAAAAGAGCTCTCTGCACAGCAGGGAGAAGACCCAATGCAGGCAGGGGGCCATGGCCTGTCACATTACTGCTGCTCTCGGGCCCACTCCCGCGGCTAGGTGAGTCTGGAACAACTGGAGCCTGGTGCTGGGCAAATTCACCATGCCACATCCCATCTACATACACAGCACAAAAAGATACAAGACACTGATTGAGCGAAAAATTCCAGTAGACAAGTACCGCTGTGCCTTGTAAGAAACTGAGTTACAATAATATCACATTTGATTATCAGATTATTATGTAATGGTAAGCACTGTTTAAAGTTATCTCAAGGTCTATTGTTACAAATGTTTGGTTAAATTTAAAACACATTTTAATATTTCAATTTTATCATATTTTCCTTTATTTAAAATACACATGCCATTCATGTTGCTAAAGAAACATAGGATTCCAGATATTTTAAGTTAGAAATGAGTTATTTAGAAAGGTAAACTTACCACCAGAGTGACTGGGTGGCTGAAAATTACGGACAGCATGCTGTGAATAATAATGATCATAAAACTCAGTGGGGCTCTGTAAGGACTCACAGCTGGTGCTGAGCTGCCTCTCACCAGGCGGGTGCGAGGAGCCTGGAGAGCAGTGATTCTCTCTTGGTACTTTCATCACGTGCTCTGGAAAGCCCGGGCAGTGGTAAGCGCTGCTCATATTGGGTGGTGTCAAAGGTGTATCCGGTTGACCAAGTACTCCGGCTTGACCGTGAGGGCCCACAATTCCTGGGGGGCCAGGAAGCAAAGGTGGGCTCTGTGGCACTGGTAGGCCAGGACAGTGTCCGGGGGAGCCTGGGTGGATCACAGGACTGTTGTGTCCCTGAGACATGTTAGGGCCAGGCCCTGGACTTGATCCAGAACTATAGACATGTTGAGGATGTGGGCTGCTTTCCTGAAACTGTGGTCCTGGTGGTGAGGCACTGTTATAAAATGCTGGTGGCCTATGGACAAAAGAATAATATTTCTTAGTTCAAAGAAAAGAGGCAAACAAGAGTGTTACATCTCTAAATAGATATTGGACTTTGCTGACAAAGGTCCACACAATCAAAGCTATGGTTTTTCCAGTAGTCATATGCGGATGTGAGAGTTGGACCATAAAGAAAGCTGAGCACCAAAGAACTGATGTTTTCAAACTGTGGTGTTGGAGAAGACTCTTGAGAGTCCCTTGAACAGCAAGATCAAACCAGTCAATCCTAAAGGAAATCAACCCTGAATATTCATTGGAAGGAATGAAAAATTTAACTTACTTCTTTCCAATTTTATGTGCTAAATCCACAGTGGGTTTTACAACTATTTCAAAAAGAGATGGAATTTTCTTGAAATCATCAGAGAGATCTGTCTGAAAACCATCTTCAGGATCAGAAAAGGGAAAATGCTCCAGTGGGGTTGGCAGAAGTCCAACTCCTGGAGGTGGTTTTGGAAGAGGAGTTATGCCATGCTTTCTAAGTTCTTCTAATTCTCTTTCATCTTCATTTGCAGCTTCTTCAGTATTCAACACCTAAAGATAATTGGCAAAGATTTACTATTTCAAAACAAGCTTTCTTCCTCACATTTAAAACTATGAAGACTTGAATAACTAGTTTTGTTAACAGAAAAATATAATATTAAAGTTGAAATAGATCAGAGATAGTGAACTAATTTTTTATAAAGAATATGAGGTTCAAAGAGATAAAGGATATTTCTCAAAGTAAATTAGCTTTTTTAGAGATCACATTTTGTGGTTACCAAAGGCAGAGGGTAGTAGGAGTAGGAACTGGATGAAGATACTAAAAAGGTACAAACTTCGAGTTATAAAATAAGTAAGTACTAGGGATGTGAGGCACAACATGGTGAATGTAATTAACAGCGCTGTACGGTTATATACAAAATCTGTTGAGGGTGTTAAGTCCTAACAGTTTTCAACACAGAAAAAAAATCTTTTCTGTTTCTTTAATTTCGTATCTACTTGAGATAGTGGATGTTTGCTAAGCTTGCAATAATTTCATGATGTATGCAAGTTGAATCATTATGTTGTACACCTTAAATTTACACAGTGTTGTATACCAATTATATCTAAATAAAATTGGAAAATAAACAACATTTGAAAAAAAGCCCAACCAAGAAAAATAAAATTTATGATAGACTGGTTGAAAAAATATGTGATGGACTGGTTTTTTAATGGCAGAACAATGATAAGAACAAAAGATTGTTTTTTTTTAAGGTTAAGGCAATCATATTATTTGCTATCATAAATAAGTAAAGAACTATAATAGGTGCCACTAACTGAGATTTTACTATTTACTAGGAGTGGTATGAAGTGTTTCACGTACATCACAATTGAATCTCATAACAACAAAATATTCTTAATTCTTAGTGCAATATTCCTGCTTTTCTAACACACTACATTAATAGAATAAAACATAAAATAATAAGTCCTTGCTTTCTCAGCAAGAAAGTGAAGTCTCTCAGTTGTGTCCGACTCTTTGTGACCCAATGGATTGCAGCCTGCCAGACTCCTCTGTCCACGGGATTCTCCAGGCATAAAATATGACTTATAAAACATGATTAAAGTCTAATGAATCTGTAATCAAGGTGCAAAAATATTACTCACTTTGTCCAAAAGTTTCTTTGTTTCTTTAGTCAGATCATCATGTGAAAATTTACAGTTGTCTCCTTGGTAACATTTTGCTCCACTATGATAGAACTTACATGGAAATTCATGTAAATAAAAATATTAAGGAACAGACCAAGTAAAATCAAACTCTCATATTTTTAAAATAAAAAATACAACTGTGAAATCAATATGACTTTATTACCATATATTGTACTAAGTTTTCAATAGTCACAGATTATTTCTTAATTTTAAGATTAAATATTTTAAATATGCTGTGGCAGAACATTCAAAAATTTTAAGTCTCCCCTACTCTATCAGAACTAGAAAACAATTTTTTAAGAGCTTAATTTTATTTTAAAAAACTTGACTATACAAACTATATTATTTTCTGTCAGTGATAGATATTTATATCTTCTACAATAGTAGAGTTAGTAATGTGGTTAATTAACACAGACTTCCTTAGAAAGAACTCTCGATCAAGACTTACAAATCATCTCCCAAATTACCACTGTAAATAAATTATGTCTAAAATTTAGTGCAAAATCGAGATGCTTTCACCACTTATCAAGAGTCATGTTAAGGTTTCAATAGTTTGTTGAGAGCACCATGATAGGAAAATGTTACACATAAATAGAGCTTGGATAATTAGCTAATTCCACTAATACTTTTTTTTTTAAATTTCACTTATTTATTTATAGTTGGCTGCACGGGGTCTTTACTGTTGTGTGCAGGCTTTCTGTAGTTGTGACCGGGGACTGCTCTCTAGCTGTGGGGCACGGGTTTCTCACTGCGGTGGTTTCTCTCGTCGCTGAGCACGGGCTCCAGGGTCTCAGTGCGGTGGCTTCTCTCGTCGCTGAGTGCGGGCTCCAGGGTCTCACTGCAGTGGCTTCTCTCGTCGTTGAGCGCAGGCTCCATGGTCTCAGTGCGGTGGCTTCTCTTGTCGCTGAGCGCGGGCTCCAGGGTCTCAGTGCGGTGGCTTCTCTCGTCGCTGAGCGTGGGCTCCAGGGTCTCAGTGCGGTGGCTTCTCTCGTCGCTGAGCGCGGGCTCCAGGATCTCACTGCGGTGGCTTCTCTTGTTGCTGATCGCGGGCTCCAGGGTGTGCAGGCTTCAGTAGTTGTGGAGCATGGGGCGCAGTAATTGTGGCATACTGGCTTAGTCGCCCAGCAGCATGTGGAATCTTCCTGGACAGGGACTGAACCTGTGTCCCCTGCTTTGGCTGGTGGATTCTTTTTCGTTAGTTAGATGAATTTTATTTTTTTAACTGGAAGATAATTGGTTTACACAACTGTCTTAGTTTCTGCCATATGCGAACATGAATTAGCCATAGGTATACATTATGTCCCTTCCCTCTTGAACCTCTCTCCCACCTCCCTCCCCATCTCATCCCTCTAGGTTGTCACAGAGCACCAGGTTTGAGCTCCCTGTGTCATACAGCAAATTCCCACTGGCTATCTATTTTACATATCATAGTGTATATGTTTCTGTGTTACTCTTTCAATTTGTCCCTTCCTCTCCTTCCCCTACTGTGTTTACAAGTCTGTTCTCTATGTCTATGTCTCCATTGCCTTGTAAACAGGTTCATCAGTACCATCTTTCTAGATTCCATATATATTTTTCTCTGATTTACTTTACTCTGTATTCATCCACCTCATTAGAACTGACTCAAATGAGTTACTTTTTATGGCTGAGTAATATTTCACTGTGTATATGTACCATAATTTCTTTATCCATTCATCTGTCAATGGACATCTAGGTTGCCTTCATGCCCTAGCTGTTGTAAGTAGTGCTGCAATGGACACCGAGGTTTCTTCAATAACCATTTTTTAAACATTGAAGTATAGTTAATTTATAATGTTGTGTAAGTTTCAGGTATACAACAAAGTGATTCAGTTATACATATATATCTACTCTCTTTCAAGGAAACAATTTTTTAAAGTAAAAATGGCTATAGCTATTTATAATGGCTATAGTGTAATTTAATTATGTAAACTCTGTTACTTTACACAATAAAACAAAATACAGAACAAATAAATTTTGAGCAAATGTTTATATCTATGACAAAAATAAAGGGGCCTGATATATCATGATATGTCATGTTAAAGTCAAATATCCCAACAATAAAAACCACAGGCTAATCTTAAAATTTTGGAGACAAAGACCTAAAGAAAATATTAAATCTAGAAGTACCGTTTCAGCTGGTATATGTTCTGAGAATTTCTGAGCAGTTTTTGGAAATTTATTACTGAAATCATCACATTGATAAGATCAAGAAAGAAAAATCATGTGATTATCTTAGCAGATACAAAAGACAACTGATAAAATTCAAGATTTTTTTTATATTAAAACCTCTTAGTAAAATAAGGATATATATTAGATGTTGTTCTTTAGTCTCTAAGTCATGCTCAACTCTTTGCAACCCTATGGACTGTAGCCTGCTACATGGAATTTCCCAGGCAAGAATACTGGAGTGGGTTGCCATTTCCTTCTCCAGGAAATCTTCCTGACCCAGGGATCAAACCCGAATCTCCTGCTTAGCAGGCAGATTCTTTACTACTGAGCCACCTAGGAAGCCCAAGGATTTACATACTTAACTTGATTTTTTAAAAAATCAATCTTAGAATTGTAGCCACAAGACAAAGCAAAAGGGCATTATCTTTGAAACATGTTTTATGCTCCATAATCCCTATTATTTAGCATTTTTCTGGAAGTGTAGCCAATACTATTAGAATTGTCATGCCACAGATGGCATGACTGTGGAGAAAAATATAAGAATAGATGGAAAGATTTCAGAAACAGTTCAACAAGGTGTCTGGTTTCTAAAGAAATACATCAAACCTTAAAAAAAACAATTTGTTTGAATAAGAGAAATTTATTATAACATTTTGATACAAAAGGAGTATCTGCCCTTAGTAAGTATCAAACATACTATTACAGAGCAGAATGGTCAGATAGCACAATGTATAATGGTATAGTACAGAAACAAAACTATGCTCGTTGAAAATTTAGTATATGGGCAGGTGACCTTTTAAATCTGTGAAGAGGAAACAATGAACTAACCATCTGGAAAATAATAAGGTCTTTACTGAAGGAAATCTTATATATATATATATATATTTATTTATTTATTTACTTATTTATTTACTTATTTATTTAAATTAATTTATTTTTAATTGAAGGATAATTGCTTTACAAATTGGTTTTCATACATCAACAAGAATCATATACATATATGGACCATATACAGTGAAATGCCACATGGGCAGAGGCAGGAATACAATTTAAATGTATCAGAAGTAGGGAAGAATATATAGGGTAGTGCTTATCATTAGGTGGTAAGATTTGACAAAACTTTAATTTTATAATTTCCAACAATGATAATTTATTACTTAGGAACCCAAGTCAATAATAATTAAGTCACAGAATAAATATGCTGCCAACTCCTTCAGAAAGCACAGCCTCTTGAAATACTTATAATTATTATTTAAAGTACGTTTATTTCACAGATTTGTTTTTCCAAAGGGAAGTTATTTCATTTCCCTAAAGAAAAAAACTCAGTTGACCTTCTGAAGTGCAAAGGCTGACAAGATCTGGTTTACATAATGTGCTATTTTAAATTTAAAACCAAACTAGGCTTTCCAGATTGTACTTATGATTTTTAAAGCCTCAATGACACTTGAAAACTGCAATATTTTGGTTAACATTTTTAATAAAGGATATTATGCATATAAATGCAGTTCTCTCCTTTGGTACAATATCCTTGTAAATAAAATTTGCAGATTTCTTTCCTCTTCTCCAACTCTGCATCATGATCAAATTTACATTGATCTCCCTGTTCACAAAAAAAGAAAAGAAGAGAAAAAAAAGAAACCATTGAGTTGAATTTTCTCTGTGGTGTTTCATGGTAGAACCATGGTCACATCTCCAGTTTTTAAATAATGAGCTTACAGTAATTCAAACAATCCCTTAGAATTCTTGCCCAGGATAGTGGATATGGCTTTGGGCGGAGAGACAGAACAGTGAGCATGGCCTAAGAGGACACTGCTTGGCTCCAGGCACTCACCATTTCTGGCTGAGGTACTCTGGGGACTCATTTAACCTCTTGGTTTGACCATGATTAAAATGAGAATAATAACAATAACTGAACTTTACTGCACAATTGTAAACATGATATACACTTTGAACAGTACTTGCCACATAGCATCATGTGTCAGTAAAATAAATCTGATTTCAACAAGCTATATTATTGTCCCAGAATATAATTATATGAGTTCTGATATACAGTATTCAATGCTAGATCCATTCTGAAAAACTAGTTTTATTCCAACTATATGAGAAAACACTCACCACCCTCTAAAATGACCTTAAATTTTAAAGATTATTTCAGAAGTTAAAGTGATTTATGATACCCCTATAAATTTACCTTAATACATCTCCCTTCCAGAAAGTATTTGCAGATTTGTTTTCCTTTATGTTCCACTGTATGTTGATTAATAAATTCCTGAGTCATAATCCTCCATTTTTTCCCTGGTTTACTATACTGCAAGAAAAAAATTTACTTAAGTAAAACATATGAAGTATTAAAAAAGACATTAAAATTCATATTCAAATGGATCTAGAAAGCAGTACACATTGATTATTAGAAGTGGTGAAGACTGAACATTATGATGCTATTTATTTATCTGGAGAGAGGCAATGCATGCAAGCATGCTTTTAGAAAACTGCTTATGGATACTGGTAGTTGCAAAGAACCCTCTCTCTAATTTAATGAAGACATCTAGCTACATTTTTCAAAATAAAATTGTGAAAACTTTGAAACTTAATAATACTACTCAGTTTTGGCAAAGACACAATAAAATATGCACTTTCATGTATAGTTGATAGAAAACTTAAAATTGTTTACACATTTAAACAATGTTAAAAAAAATATTGTTTGACACAAAATTTGTACTTTTCAGTACAAAGTTCTGAAGGAATTACCAGGAAGGCACATGAAGATTTATTCACAAAAATAACCACTGCAGAATTATTTACAAGTAAAACAAACAAAATCTAGAAATACTCTACACATCTAAAACTAGAAGACAAATAAAACACATTATGGTACATTTAGAATATTACAGTCATTAAAAAAATCATGAGATGGAAAGACAAGCTGGGGACACAAAATATTCACCAATATCTTACCAAGTGAAAAAGTGATCCGAGTTTATAATAATAAAGACAAAGAAAAGAACGACTAAAAGAATATACCCCTACCTTTAAGAGTGTGTATCTCTAGATGAATTTCTACAAAGTTATAGATTGCTTGCATGTATGGTTATTTTGTATTTTCTTTAGGGAAAAAAAACTGAGGCTATATTACCTTTAACTTTTAAATTTGAGAAAATTAAGAAAAACTAGCATATGATAGGAAATCTCACAGCCCTACTTGCTTTCCTTAGTTCTCCTCAGGCCCCTATTCAACTTTTGCTGCAA
This sequence comes from Okapia johnstoni, assembly GCA_024291935.2. Classification (NCBI taxonomy): domain Eukaryota; kingdom Metazoa; phylum Chordata; class Mammalia; order Artiodactyla; family Giraffidae; genus Okapia; species Okapia johnstoni. The sequence goes on along the minus strand of CM044306.1, from coordinate 133,809,825 downwards.
GTATAAGAAGGTTGAGTAACAATAGAGTATGAGCTCTAAAAAACAGCACTGCTTTTCAAGCTCCTAGCAGGCACAGTGCCTTGCACATTTGTAGGAGGTTCATAACTATTTACTTTTCTGAATTGATATCAGTTTTCCCTTTCCCCTCAATTTGCTAGATGATGGAGAACAAAGCACAATCTACTGAAATCTCTCATAGCAAATACTTGAGGCAATAGATAGGTAAAGTTAAATCTGATCCTCTGCGCTCACAACTGATGAATGATATAATTCACCAGACTTCTGAAAAAAAAAAAAAAAAGTATCAGAATACCAGGAAAACATAATCTTCAAGTTTCTTTTAAAAAAGAATATATATATCTCTCTATATATATAGATAGATATATATATACACACACACACACATATACATATATACATATATATACACACATATACATGTGTATCCCATGAAAACGCAAAGAAATTGATTATACTCTACTCTGATAGGAGAATTTTAAATGTCTTAAACCTATGTAAATTTTATTTACAAACATTGTCTATTTCCATGGGAAGCTTCCATAAGCCTCTTATCCTTATCCATCAAGGGGCAGACAGAATGAAAATCACAATCACAGAAAACTAATCAAACTGATCACATGGAAAACAGCCTTGTCTAACTCAATGAAACTATGAGCCATGCCTCGTAGGGCCTCCCAAGATGGACAGGTCATGGTGGAGAGTTCTGACAAAACTTGGACCACTGGAGAAGGAAATGCCAAACCACTTCAGTATTCTTGCCTTGAGAACCCATGAACAGTATGAAAAGGCAAAAAGATAGGACACTGAAAGATGAACTCACTGGGTCGGTAGGTGCCCAATATGCTACTGGAGATCAGTGGAGAAATAACTCCAAAAAGAATGAGGCAACAGAGCCAAAGCAAAAACAATGCCCAGTTGTGGATGTGACTGGTGATGAAAGTAAAGTCTGATGCTGTAAAGAACAATATTGCACAGGAACCTGGAACGTTAGGTCCATCAATCAAGGCAAATTGGAAGTGGCCAAACAGGAGATGGCAAAAGTGAACATTGACATTTTAGGAATCAGTGACCTAAAATGGACTGGAATGGGTGAATTTAATTGAGATGACCATTATAACTACAACTGTGGCCAAAGATCCCTTAGAATAAATGGAGTAGCCCTCATAGTCAACGAAAGGTGGTTATACAGTGGAAGTGACAAAAAGATTCAAGGGATGAGACAGAGGTGGACTTTGTGACATTGAACACCCATGAGAAAAGAAGAGAGGTCTTACAAACACCTGAGAAAAGAAGAGAAGCTAAAGGCAAAGAAGAAAAGGAGAGATATACCCATCTGAATACAGAGTTCCAAAGAATAGCAAGGAGAGAGAAGAAAGCCATCCTCAGATATCAACCCCCAAAAAGTAGAGGAAAACAATGGAATGGGAAAGACTAGAGATCTCTTCAAGAATATTAGAGATACCAAGGGAACATTTCATGCAAAGATGGACTCAATAAAGGACAGAAATGGTATGGCCCTAACAGAAGCAAAAGATCTTAAGAGGTGGAAAGAATACACAGAAGAACTGTACAAAAAAGATCTTCATGACCCAGATAATCACAACGGTGTGATCACTCACCTAGAGCCAGACATCCTGGAGTGCGAAGTCAAGTGGGCCTTAGGAAGCATCACTACAAACAAAGCTAGTGGAGGTGATGGAATTCCAGTTGAGCTATTTCAAATCCTAAAAGATGATGCTGTGAAAGTGCTGCACTCAAAATGCCAGCAAATTTGGAAAACTCAGCAGTGTCCACAGAAATGGAAAGGTCAGTTTTCATTCCAATCCCAAAGAAGGGCAATGCCAAAAATGTTCAAACTACTGCACAATTACACTCATCTCATACACTAGCAAAGTAATGCTCAAAATTTTCCAATCCAGGCTTCAACAGTACATGAACCATGAAATTCCAGATGTTCAAGCTGGATTTAGAAAAGGCAAAGGAACCAGAAATCAAATTGCCAACATCCGTTGAATCATCAAAAAAGCTAAAGAGTTCCAGGAAAACATCTACTTCTGCTTTATTGACTACGCCAAAGCCTTTGACTGTGTGGATCACAACAAACTGTGGAAAATTCCTAACGAGATGGGAATATGGGACCACCTTACCTGCCTCCTGAGAAATCTGTATGCAGGTCAAGAAGCTACAGTTAGAACCAGACATGGAACAACAGATTGGTTCCAAACTGGGAAAGGAATACGTCAAGGCTGTATATTGTCACCCCGCTTATTTAAGTTCTATGCAGACTACATCATGAGAAACACTGGGCTGGATGAAGCACAAGCTGGAATCAAGATTGTTGGGAGGAACATCAATAACCTCAGATACACAGATGACACCACCCTTATGACAGAAAGTGAAGAAGAACTAAACAGTCTCCGGATGAAAGTGAAAGAGGAGAGTGAAAAGCTGGCTTAAAACTCAACATTCAAAAAACGAAGATCACAGCACCTGGTCCCATCACTTCACGGCAAACAGATGGGGAAACAATGGAAATAGTGACAGACTTTATTTTGGGGGGGGGGCCCAAAATCACTGCAGATGGTGACTGAAGCCATGAAAATAAAGGACGCTTGCTCCTTGAAGAAAAGCTATGACCAACCTAGACAGCGTATTAAAAAGCAGAGACCTTGCTTTGCCGACAAAGGTCTGTCTAGCCCAAGCTATGGTTTTTCCAGTAGTCATGAACAGATGTGAGATTTGAACCATAAAGAAAGCTGAGCACCAAAGAATTGATGCTTTTGAACTGAGGTGTTGGAGAAGACTCTTGAGAGTCCCATGAACATCAAGGAGATCCAACCAGTCAATCCTCAAGGAAAGTAGTCCTGAATATTCACTGGAAGGACTGATGCTGAAGCTGAAACTCCAATACTTTGGCCACCTGATGCAAAGAACTGACCCTGATGCTGGGAAAGATTGAAGGCAGGAGGAGAAGGGGATGACAGGAGGAGGCGGTTGGATGGTATCACCAACTCGATGGACATGAGTTTGAGTAAGCTCTGAGAGTTGATGATGGACAGGGAATCCTGGCGTGCTGCAGTCCGTGGGGTCACTAAGAGTCAGACATGACTGAGCAACTGAACTGAATCAAAAATTTTTTTTATAAACATTTTCTATTTCTAGGCTCACTTAGAACAAGTAGATATAAATGACCAGTTCACATATGCCTTCCCAACAAGGACTGTGGCTGTAATAAAATAGGCAGCCAAAAAGTGCACCATGCAAAGTCAAGAGCCAACTTGAGGAATATAACTCTGAAATCAAAAAGTAAAAATATTAGGTAATAACCCCCACAAAAAAAACCCACTGAAAAATGCACCAAGTTGTACTATGTAGCCCACCCGGCTCCTCTGTCCATGGGATTTTCCAGGCAAGTATACTGGAGTGGGTTGCTGTGCCTTCCTTCAGGGAATCTTCCAGACCCAGGGGTCAAACCCATGTCTTTTATGTCCACCTGCACTGACAGGTGGCTTCTTTACCAGTAGTGGCAACGGGGAACCACTTTAGTCACTCAATCATGTTTGACTCTTTTGACCCATGGACTATAGTCAGCTAGGCTCCTCTGTCCATGGGATATCCCAGGCAAGAATACTGGGGTGGGCTGCCATTTCCTTCTCCAGGGATCTTCCCCACCCAGGGATAGTACCTGTGTCTCCTGCTTGAGAGGCAGATTCTTTAGGAAAGGAAAAATGTCCTAAATCTGATAAATGCACATGAAAGAATTTGTTCTGATTTTCTATTACATGATTAAGAAATTTTTTAGTTGCAGGCTAGGTCTGGAAACATCTAAAAATGTTAATGCTTGAAGGGGCCATTCAAGTTAATACTGTACTCTAATATTACAGGTTAAGCAAACTGAAGTTCAGAGATAGGCAGTAACTCACTCAAAACCATACTTTCTTGGAAGCTAATTTTTTTTTCATGTATAGGGTGTAAGTACTGAATATAGGAGAAGGTTTACTCAGAAAGTATTCACATTAATTTGATCTAGTGAAAGCAGCATATCCTACACAACCACAGGTGCCTAGAAAGATGGAGAGGCAGGTTATAGTTTCCCAGAAATTCTAAGCTTATTTGCAAAGCTGTTATTCCACAGAACAATGAGTTAAGAGTGAATGTAGGTGTGTGGGGAAAAAAAAAAAAAGAGTTCATGGTCAAGTAAATTTTGGAAATGATGGGTTGAACAAAGTCAAACAGACTTCTTTCTGCCTAACCTGCTCAGAGCCTTTAAACATTCATGTTGACTGAGAATCACCAGGAGTAGAGTAGTATGTGCTGGGTTTCACAAATTTATTTGGTCCTAAACTTCTTTTTTTTTAAGGTTACACTTGTTAGCAATTCCCTAAACAGTATACTAAGGAGTATATATTAAAAAATCTTTGCCTGTTATCTTTAAACCCAGAGATTAGAAAACTGAGCATTTTCCAATTACAATGTTACTATCCATTTTCTATCAATCAGGGTCACAGCTATTGATAATCCACCCTTGCTCTGCATAATTCAATCAAATCTTACTGGAACAATGGCAGAATACAGAAATTGAATCACTCTAATCTAGAAAGTTGGGAGAAGGCAATGGCACTCCACTCCAGTACTCTTGCCTGGAAAATCCCATGGACGGAGGAGCCTGGTGGGCTACAGTCCGTGGGGTCACTAAGAGTCGGACGACTGAGCGACTTCACTTTCACTTTTCCCTTTCATGCACTGGAGAAGGAAACGGCAACCCACTCCAGTATTCTTGCCTGGAGAATCCCAGGGACGGCGGAGCCTGGTGGGCTGCTGTCTATGGGGTCGCACAGAGTCGGACACGACTGAAGCGACTTAGCAGCAGCAGCAATCTAGAAAGTCACTACAAGGTTGAAATGTATTTGGTTCAGAGCTCAGTTCAATTCAACATACATTAATTCAGTCTCCACTATACACATGGTTCATAAATTGATCTTTCCAAACATTTATACCTCCTTTCTTCTCTTTCAAGGATTTCAATTCTAATAAGTAAGTGAATTTACCACTGTTTCCCTTTTGGTCCTGCCACGTATTGAGCTACCAAGCATTTTACTGCCATTTGCATTTAGGGAAGATGACTCCTAGGAAGGAAAAGTACAACAGAGACAGAACCTACAGAACAAAAATTTTGCTTTCAGACATATCAATTTTATTTTGAAGTGCTTTCGAACTTAGCAATTTTATTTCAATGTCACCGAAATGTGCATCTGTATACTAGTATCGTAACTAAGTAAAACAAAATTTCTTTTTTTTTTGGAATTCATCTATATTTACTACATTTATTTGATCTGAACTGGAAATTTTTCATTTACTAGGAAAGTAGCATTAAAACCACAATGTCTTCTTTGCAGTCAAGTAAGTAAAAGGTAGAATCCTCAATATATATGAATTCTCATTACCTCATGATAGTCATCAGTTCCTGAAAACACATTTGGCCCTTTGTTGACCCTTCCGCCACGGTCTTTGCGCTTGATTTTTTTCGGCAAACCTCGTCCATGAGCAACATTAAAACTTTTAACCCTCTGCTCAGTACCTACAAAAGTTAAAATGTACTCTAGATATTATAAATAAAACAGCACACCAACCTACTAGTTTACAGAGAACATCATATTTTAAATAGGCTACAATGTACAGTGCATTCTTTTTTCCCCTCTAGATTCAGCGAAAAAACTAATTCCATCTTCACATTTTACTTTCAGGTACTGCTTCTTATTGTTTTCTTTCTCAAGTGATGTTAGCAACATAAGGAAGGCAAGGAACAAGGACATATATGGTTGGAGAAGTCAAATCTAGTTTTATCCTTCTCAATTCTCCTTAGAATACACAATTAACAAGGTTTTCTGTTTTTTAAGAGAATTAAATATTACATTCCTCTCTAAAGAAGACAATGAAGTATTAGTGATTTATTTGTAGTAAATTGTTTCTATTGATAATTTTGGATATCACATATACTGCCAAGCAAAATTTATACTTTTCTTTTACTTTTGAAAAACTTGATGTTTAAAAGTATCTAAACAGATATTTAAATTATAAAAATTATATATTAGGGTAGTAAGTCACAATACAAAGTGATTTCTCATTTTACCAAAGTCATATTGAACTACTAAGTTTTGCAATGATCTTAAATCTACAAAACAGCCAATAAATGCATGAAAAAAATGTTTTACTTCATTAGAAGAAATTAAAAATTAACGTACCAATTTTCACCTCAAAGAATAACGGTGACAGGGATTTGGAGAAACGCATTTTCCCACACTGGCAGAAGTGTTATAAATTGCTACATCACCTTTTTGGATATCAGCTTGGTATATGGGTCAAAAGTCTTCAAATGTGCCTATGCCTTTTGACTCACTTCTATATTTCAGCATTTATTATTAGGAAAAAATGTTTCTCAAGATGAGATATGTATAAATTTGCAGGGTTAATCACAGAATTTTTTAAAAATGGGTGCAACTTAAATCTCAAATAATTACTAACAAACTTAGCAATTTAATAGACAAATTATGGTACATCTATTTAACTGAATAGAATGTTGGCATTAGAATCTACTCATTAACGTGAGAATGACAGAAATACAATTCACAGTTAAAGGGAAAAAAACGAGTTTTAACAGCATATAGTTTTTTGTTAAAAATAATTCTCAAAAATTCTAGAAGAATGTTGGCCAAAAATATTAATAGTAATTGTCCCTGAGTGTAGAGATTCAAATTGTTTTTATCTTTGATCTTTGCTGGGTTATCTTTTTTTACACATAGAAAAAGTTTTCTGCATTTGACTATATATTACTTTCATAATTCTGGGGAAAAAAATGAAATTCAGAATAAAACTCAACACTCAATTCATTAACAGAACGAAAAGAAGGAGTCTGAAAGGAAAACCCCCAGGTGGGAAGGGATGAACAAGGCCTCCACATTCCCTTTATTCCCCAAGTGGAATGATCCCCACCACTATGTCTGGACTCCAGGAACAAACGTACTAATTACAATAGCACATGCATAGGCAAATTCCTTCCTCTTTAGTTCAACAAAGCCTCGGTTCACATTTTTCAAAGGAATTTTGCTAGGAAATCAAGAAAAAATAAAGCCATAAAAATAACCAAATTTACTCATAATGGATTTTTTTTTTCAATGCTAATTAAAAGATAGTTACATAGGGTTTAGGTTTCACTGCTTCACCTCAGCCTCATCTTGCTCCAGTTTTCTTGAAGCAGACATGCTAACTAGACAATTTTTAAGGCTGATTTGACCCTTATGTGATCCGTAATTTCTAGGGAAACTTGTCCTGGTTTCCCCAGGGATGATGTACCTCAATATAACAGATGAATAGGTTATCATTCCAGAAATTTCTTTACATTTTGTTCTTATTTCTGATTCAGAAAAATGTGTATAGTCCTTGGTTGGATGGATGAAAACATGTGCATGTATGTACTTCCACTTACCACATCACTCTGCTTGACGCCCCCAAATTGTAGTTACTTTATATTGTTAAATTAATCCATTATGTTCCCATTGTTCCCACTATGGCTTGTAATTGTAATTCTTTTATTTTTTGTATGGCTATTGACTGTGAAAACTGATAAACATCTTTTACTCTTGTGATTATGTAACTGTTACTCACTTAGTACCATTGTATCATGATTGGTCAACAGAAAAATAATAGAACTCCATATCACTCAAACTAGGATCTAACAGAGAAACCTGTAATCACTTTTTAAATTCCAGATGCATATCAGACTTATCTTGAAACTTTTTGAGAAATACAAATGCTCAGGTATTGCTTTTTTCCTCCAGAGCTCCAGGTAAGTTTCTAATGAGCAGTCATGTTTAAAAACGATGCTTTTGAACTGTGGTGTTGGAGAAGACTCTTGAGAGTCCCTTGGACTGCAAGGAGATCCAACCAGTCAATCCTAAAGGAAGTCAGTCCTGAATACTCATTGGAAGGACTGATGCTGAAGCTAAAACTCCAATACTTTAGCCACCTGATGCAAAGAAACGACTCACTGGAAAAGACCCTGATGCTCGGAAAGATTGAAGGCGGGAGGAGAAGGGGACGACAGAAGATGAGATGGTTGGATGGCATCACTGATGCAGTGGACATGAGTTTGAGTAAGCTCTGGGAGTTGGTAATGGACAGGGAGGCCTGGCATGCTGCAGTCCTCCTCTTTGGGGTCGCAAAGAGTCGGACACAACTGAGCAACTGAACTGACTAAACTGGACTATATGATGATCTTTTATTTTTATCCTAGTTTGTTTCACTTTTTCTATTTCACATTCAGCGCTCCCATTTCATTTAGTTTATGTTTTCCAATTTCTTGATCTCTTCTTTTTTATTTTTATTTTTTGATGTTCTTTCTCTAGGCTTTATCAAGTATAGTAGAAAAGCTTTTGTGTATATATATATGTATAAACATGTATAATACATATATTTTAGAAAAATTATGAATTTTTACCTAACAAAAAAAAGTTATGACATTCTGATTCCACTTGTTTGGCTTAGTATGAATAGAATGCTAGATTTCTAATTAAAAAATAGGTATACAACAACAACAAAGGTTTACTGTATAGCATAGGGAACTATAATCAGTATCTTGTAATAATCTATGATGAAAAATAATTTCAAAAACAGTATTTGTGTATTTATATAACTGAACTATCTTGCTGTGTACCTGCAACATTTTAAGTCAACTATACCTCAATAAAATACATACATTAAAAAAAGTCTATAGTCTTGAGTATATTTAAACAGAAAAGATGATCACTACCTTTTAAAGTCTAGTAAAAGAATAGCTTTCCAGGATTCTGTCTTTACAGGGTCTAAAATATAAAGTAATACAGGGTAATAGAGACAGCTGAAAAGGGTAGGTAATTTTTTTTTTCAGTATACTGATACCATATAGAAGACAGAGGAAAAGACATAACAGGAAAGTTGTTCTACATTTTATACACTTTAAAAATATTAGGAAATCTTTTAAATGCAAATTTTAAGGTATAATGCAGATTGAAATATCTGTAGATTTTTGTCCTCAAGGTCTACAAAATAAAGAAAAACAAATTCAGGAACCACAGGAATAAACTGACCATAACAAAGCACTAAGAAATTTAAGTTTTTACTTCATAGCTACCTGTTTATCTTAATAAAGTTTTCACAGTCAAAACCAGACAAGTTCAAACTTACCTTGCTGAATTCCTTTCAATCTTTGTTTTTTCCCTGGTTCTTTAGAAAAAGATCCTAAAGAAGTATTTGAGGTTTCTTTAGCTTGCCTGTATTGTTTCAGCTGACTGGCAAAATCTTCTGTTTCCTGACTGTAGCCACCAAAGTTGTCATCACTGTAGGTACTGTACTCATCATATTCTTTACTTTTAAATTTTCTGTTATATTGACTCTTCTTTGATGCCATGTAGCTTCCTGATATATGTCCATGCTAAGTGAAAATGAATAACCATTGTCAGGATTTTTCAGTTACATATAGAGGAGTTGATAGTAACACAGGACATCTTCCCCCCTCCCCACCCCCCCACCCCGCCCCAGAAAGCTGGGAGAAAGAAGGGGAAAAGAGTTGCTAGCTCTGTCTTGTGGTTAGAACTTATCTATGGAACTATTTAAAACTAAGTTTAAAAGGCTAAATGCTACTCTGACATTATTAAACACTGTAATGTTCATAAAACCTTGCTGGTGAATATGTCTTGTTCACTTTGTTTTCCATGTCCATGTCTTACATTTCTCATGCTCCATACCTCAATATTTGTATCCACAAGAATATTTTAAAATCCGTATCAACATACACAAATTCCTTCTCAAAAAAACCAAAGAGGTCTTTTTGAAAATAGAAAAAAATAGTAAAATAGCTCGGAGAAAGGGTAGAAAATATACAGTGTCTCCTTAAGATTGAAAAATTCCCAAATGACACGTTTAAGCATATTATATTTAATAAAAAATATGTAAGGTCAAATTTGTAAAAAGAAAATGTTTATATATGAGATTTAATAGAAAAAAAAAGAGATGTCCCTAATAATGAAAAACACCTAATGAATAAATTGCTCATTAGAAACTATTTATTGCACTTATCCATTATGAATTTTATTGCTTTTTACTAAAGCATGTAAAAATAAAAAATACATTGTAGTCCTAGAAGTTTATTTAGTGATAGTATTCAACTACTTCTCTACTCACTGAAATATTTTCATTACTTTTATCATATCATGTCAATTTTTTTTATAAGAAAGCAAGAAAAAATTTGCACATAATTACAACTTGAGGATCTAGAAGAAGTCTGACCATGACTCATTTTCAGTTTATTACATTTTAAATGTGATATAAAATACTACCCTGGCAGAATACCAACATGAGACTGTGTTTTTAATAAAATACAGAGAAATATTAAGTCCTTTCTAGTAATTATAACAATGGCACCCCACTCCAGTACTCTTGCCTGGAAAATCCCATGGACGAAGGAGCCTGGTGGGCTACAGTCCATAGGGTCGCTAAGAGTCGGACACGACTGAGCGACTTCACTTTCACTTTTCCCTTTCGTGCACTGGAGAAGGAAACGGCAACCCACTCCAGTATTCTTGCCTGGAGAATCCCGGGGACGGCCGAGCCTGGTGGGCTGCCGTCTATGGGGTCGCACAGAGTCGGACACGACTGAAGCGACTTGGCAGCAGCAGCAGTAATTATAAAATAGAAAAAAAGTATATAACTGAAGCAATCAAGAAAATCAACATCGATTTTGAATTTTGAAGACATTGTATTAGATTTCCAACATTCTTAAAGCAATTTTTTTAAAGTTTATCAACTGTTCTCAGTCTAGCACTTCAGAAATTCAGAAGGGGATTTAGAATTATAGCCAAAAGGCAGTGTTTCTTACATTTTTTAAAAAGCCACTATTAAAACAAAAAATTATTGCTTTGATTAAGCTGAAGATTAATTCATTGAATGGTACTTACATTTCCTTTTATTAAAAATGTGATTATATTAATTCTTCAATGATGTATTTCAATGCTTAATGACTAAAGATTACTATTAACGGGCAGCTAAGAATTTTTCTCTAGAAATTAGATGCTTTCCACAAAAGCTTTTAAGCGTCAATATTAATCCAGTTCTCCTGATTTTTCACAGCCTTTACAAAAATAATCTCCATAATTCCTACTTTTTCAAGCAGAATACCCTAAACTTTCAATTCATCCCTCCCTTGATTTCCCAACTGCAAATAATCCTACCATCCCTCTTTATGATGCAGATCTCCCATCTCAGGGCTCCTTCTACAGTGAAAGACTCTAACGTGGCCTGCTGCAGTGCTCAGGGTTTCCATCAGGGCACCACCCAAGCTCTCCTGGAAGTGCCAAATGAAATGAGGGGTGACAGAGCAGCCCCAGTTCTCTAGAAGAATAGCTCTTTGTGCTTTACAAGCTCATCATCTGGAATGAATAAAATGAACTCACCAGCAAGGATCTAGCAAGTATTTTTAAAAGCCTTCCTAAAGATGAAAGAAACGAAAAAGACTATAAATTCTACCAAAAGATATAGTTTCTCCAATCACTTTGCTTATTGATTATTAGGCTATATACCTGCTAGAATGTCTGTGGGGGCAGATTTGGTTTCTGTAATACAGGCTATCATTATAAACATGAAATAAGAGAACAGGAGACCCTGAACAAGGATGAGGAAAGAGGAAAACATATTAAGTCCTCCAATGTCATAGTTAGATGCTAATACTATATATTCTATTATTGCCTTTTAGAGTAAAAGTTTCATATAGTACTCACTTGTTATCTCATTTTTAGGATCTTTAGGATATACTTTCTAATCTCAGTGAGTCAACCCTAAAGCATATGTGAAGGAAATGATCCAGAACTTTCTTTTCTAATGCCAGATTAGGTAATTTAATTCAGATGAGCCCTTCTCCTAAAAAAATGCAGAGAAGGTAGACAAAATATTCTTTTTTTCAAAACACTGTAGACATCAGAGAGCTAACAAATTAGTGAAGGATTTCTGGACCATTATTCATGGAGTAGATAAAAATCCCCAGAAGTGAGTAGTACTTGGAGCTGTTTTTGCTCTGAAAGCATTAGCCCATCATGAAAAATCATCTGACAGGTTCAACAATACTTTTGACTATCCTTTTAACCTTTGGGAACAAAAGGAGAAGTCCAGAGTCTGGAAAAAGTGGAAACCTTAGTAACCCCCAGCTGCAAAAACTCAGAACATCTGGGGTTTTTAAGGTATATGCACACTAACCTGAATACTCCTCAGTACTCCTGAGAGCGCCAGGATTTTTCTAGCACAAAGTAATATTTATATTGAAGTCTTGCTCATACAATGCAATATACTTAAGGAAGATATAAAGTATATCATGTTTTAAATTTTTTTTCTGTTTAAAACACACCAAATAATATTTGCACTTGAAAAGGTAGTTGGCACAAAATTCACATATTGAAGCCCTAACCCTCAATACCTCAACATGTGAGAGTGTTTGGAGAAAGGGACTTTAAAGTGGTGATTAAGTCGCAATGAAGATGTTAGGGTGAGTCCTGATTCCATTTGACTGCTCTCTGTATAAGAGGAAATTTGAACACACAGAGGAACCAAGGGTCCACGTGCACAGAAGGATGACTGTACAGAAGGATGACCATACAAGGACAAAGCAGCAAGTAGGTCTACAAGCCTTACAAGTCTACAAGCCAAGGAGAAAAGCCAAACAGATCTTTCCTTTGCGGCCCTCAGAGGAAACCAACCCTGCCAGCACCTCAATCCTGGACTCAGATCTAGCCTCTGGACTGTGAGAAAAGTAAATTTCTGCTGCTTAAGCCACCAGTCTGTGGTATGTTGTTATGGCAGCCCTAGCAAACAAATACATGACGTATTCTTTATGTTCAAAGATTTGAAATTTGTAGCATGTTTTATAGAATATTTTTTTAAATAGCAGAAAGCAAAGAATGACATTGAAAGCTTAATTTTTCTCTTTAAAAGGCAGTAATTCAAACGATATCATTTCACACCCATGAAGAAGGCTCTTGGGCTTTCCAGGCAGCTCAGTGGTAAAGAATCCACCTGCAATGCAGGAGATGTGGGTTCAGTCCCTGTGTTGAGAAGGTCCCCTGGAGGAGGAAATGGCAACCTGCTCCACTATTCCTGCCAGAAAAATCCCATGGACAGAGGAGCCTGGCGGGCTATAGTTCATGGGGTTGCAAAGAGTCAGACACAACTTAGCAACTGTGCACATACGCACAAGAAGGCTGTTATCCAAAACAAAACAAAAAACAGAAAATAACAAGTTTGACAAGGATGTGGAGCAATTAGAAAAGTCTCAAGCATTGTTGGTGGAAATGTAAAATGGTGCAGCCTTTGTGGGAAACATTTGGTAGTTCCTCAGAAAGTTAAACGCAGAAATAACATATCATCAAGCAATTTCACTCCTAGGTCTACACCCCCAAAGAATTGACAGCAGAGTCTCAAAGAGATGTCTATACGCCCACATTCATAGCAGCATTATTAACAATAGGTAAAAGGTGGAAGCAATCCAAATAACTATTAAGAAAAGAATAAATAAACAAAATGTGGCATATAATAATAATGGAATATTATCCAGCTTTGAAAAGGAAGGAAATTCTGATATATACTATACAATATAGATGGACCTTGAAAAAATTATGCTAAGTAAAAAAAAGCCAGACACAAAAGGACAATGTATGAAGTTCCCAGAGCAGACAAATTCACAGAGATGGAAAGAAGAATAGTGGCTACCAGGAGTGGAGGGAGGCAGAAATGAGGCATTATTGTTTGACAGACACTGCTTCCTTAGGATGATGAAAATGTTCTGGAAATGGATAGAAGCAATCATTGCAAAACATGGTAAATACACTTAATATCACTGAGTAATTGTATATTTTAAAATGGTGAAAATAGTGAATTTTTCCAAAGAAGATATATGAGTGGTCAACAGACACATGAAAAGATGCTCAATATCACTATCACTAATCATCAGGGAAATGCAAATCAAAACCACAAGGATGTATCACCTCACACCTGGCAGAATGGCCATCATCACAAAGATAAGAAATAAGAGGTATTGGTGAAAATGTGGAGGAAAAGGAACACTTGTACACTGTTGGTGGGAATGTAAATTGGTGCAGCCACTACGGAAAACAGTACGAAGGTTTCTCAAAACATTAAAAAATAGTACTATCATATGATCCAGCATTCCACTTCTGGATATTTTCCCAGAGAAAATAAAAACATTAATTTGAAAAGATATATGCACCCCTATGTTCACTGCTGCATTATTTACAGTGGCCAAGATAGGGAAACGACCTAAGTACTCATTAATGGATGAATGGGTAAAGATATGTAGCACATATACAATGGAGTATTACTCGACCATAAAAAAGAATGAAACCTTGCCATGTGCAACAACATGGATGGACCTACAGGGCATCATGCTAACTGAAATAAGTCGGACAGAGAAAGATAAATGCCGTGTTATTTCTCTTATATGTGGAATCTAAAAACCAAACAAATGAGCAAACAACAGAAGAGAAACAGATTCACAGATACAGAGAACGAACAGGTGTTTGCCAGAGGGGAATAGGGATAAAAGAAATACGTCAGGGAGATTAAGACATACAAACTTCCAGTTGTAAAATAAGTGAGTCACAGGGATGAAATGTACAGCATACGGAAAACATAATAATGTAATATCTCTGTAGGTGACAGCAGAGATGAAATGGATAAAGATATATAGCACATATACAATGGAATATTACTTGACCATAAAAAAGAATGAAACCTTGCCATGTGCAACAACATGGATGGACCTACAGGGCATCATGCTTAGTGAAATAAGTGAAATAGGTGACAGCAGACAAGTCTGGTAACCAGACTTGTCATGGTATCATTTTGTAATGTACAGAAATAATGAATGCTATTACTATAATCCATTGCATACCTGGAACTAACATAGTATTGTAGGTAAATTCTACTTCAATTTTTAGAGAAAGAAAAAGTTAAAACTGTAAATTTTATGCTATGTATATTTTATGACAACAAAAATAAATAAATACCTGAGAAAATGGAATGTCATAATCTCTGTAGAAACCAGATCTTTTTCTGTGGGAACTTTCTGTATGTTCGACCTCTGAATCAAGGCTATAGTCTGAACTATCATCACTGGATGGAGAATTATGCTAAAAGAAGGAAAAACCAAAACCGTTACATTTACAAAAGGAAGAAAATTTAACTAGTAACTGACTAAGCTTGTTTCAACCAAAGGGGCCAACCAACAGATTATATTATCCTAGTAGGTTCTGAAGTATTAACTGAAAAATTCTTGCTCCAAAGACCACATCCACCCAAGCTTCTCTAACATTTTCTGAAGAAAAGTACATATTACTCTTTTCTCAGAGATTTTATGGCAGCATTTTCTCCATCATCCCTTTGGCCCAAGGACTTCAAATAGAAAATACTGTACCTCTATATGCTCTAAAGGGATCTTAAATTTAAGTTAATCTTAAAGGAAATAAAATTGGTTCCTTATCACCAAAAAGGTCCTAGAACATGAATTGAGTATGAATTATTATTTTTTTACCTAAAACGGCTTTAGAGTTCTTAATCTATTGCATAAGTACCCTAATCTAAAAAATACCAAAACATTCCAAATTATAAATATAAAATAAATCCAATCCACAAAATTGAACAAAGATAAAATGCAAACCACAAGTAATTGATAGTGATTGAGAAATATCATGAATAAGTTTTTTCAAATATGAATGCAATTTCATTCATTCAGATCACCAAATCTCCTCCATCTAGTCAAAATAATTACCTTCCCAGGTTTAGCATCCTCTTTAAAAATATTTTTTGAAGTTCCTATCAACAAAGACACTGGCTCTGTATTTTATCGTCCTTGCATTTCCAGCATCAAGGTCCAGAAAAAACTCAGTAAAAATGTGCCAAACTAAATTGAGTTCTTGATACTTTGACAGAAGGATCTGTTTTCCTCTGTTCCATTCTTAAATGCTCATTTAAGATGACTGTTTTCCTCTATATTGTTCTCAAATGTTCTGGGGTTTAGTTTTGTGGTTGCTGTTCTGTTTCTGTTGATTTGACAGGTGATATGAAGATCCTTTGATAATTATGCTATGAAACACTTCAAGCTTAAGTACCTAATCTTTTTGGTTAGGATTTGAAATAAATATTATCCATTTAAAAGCCAAATTTGCTGTGTTACTAGCAGAAGTTAGCTCTGGCTCAAAAGAACACTTTTCATTTGAGGATCACTAAGAAGACTCGCCTAAGAAGTTCAAACAAGGGCCTTGCTTCAGGAAGAGCCATCAGAGAAGAGAAGATTCTGCTGAAAGAAGAAGATTCTTCAGGCTACCCCCCTCAAAATGAGTCTAGAGTACAGATTTAAGAAGCCATTAGGTAGGCTATTATAAAAAATATACAATATGTGGCTCACATATAGTAATAAGTAAGAGTAATTATTAACCTGAAATTAGCAACTGGACTACATTAAAAATAGCTGGAAATAGAAAAGAGTAATTAAAATTATTAAATTTTTAAATGAAAAGGATAGTATACTTTTTATTTCAGAATTTTTGTGTTTCTTTTTTGGGGGTATTGTTTAGTATCTGTTTGGTGTTTGAAAGTGTTCCTTTAATTTTGTTATTTTACCTATAATACACTGGTGGATTATTTCTTTCAATCTACTTGGTTGCTAAGTACTAAAGTTCAAGTCTAAATGATTATATTTTCTGTGGAACTCTTTAACAACATGACACCACATTGTGGTGAGTAAAGAGGGCAAAAGACAGATAGTCGAGAACTAATTAACAGGATAGCCACTTAGTGAACCCTTCAAATATTCAGTGACAGAAAGAATTTAGAGACTTCAGTGACTTCCCTGAACATGGCAGCTTTTCACACCTTTTTGCTTTTGTATTCTTTGTGTCTCTTCGGTCAACCAACTAACTCCTACCTGTCCTTCAAAATCTACCACAAATGAGGAAAAAAGTTTTCTGTTTCATTGTCTATTTTTCCATGTACCAGTATCACACTGCTTTAATGACAGAGGAGTTAATGTGCTTTAATATGTTAGGGTCACCCCACATATTCCTCCTTTGGGGGTTTTCCTATCTATTCTTGGATGGTAGTTTTAAAGGTAAAGTTCACAAATTCATTATTACTCCTGTCCTCAAGAGGCAAAGATTAATTCTTCTCCCCTAGAGTGAGGCCTATACTTAGAAGCTTGTCTCTAGTAAGCAGAACTTGTCCAAAGTGATTAGGTGAAGAAGAAGACTGTAGCTGTCATCTTGGGTGCTCTTGCTTGCTCTCTCACTGTTGGCTTGCTTGCTTTGGAGGACGTGAGCCAAAGCATGAGGACGCTGCTGTGACATGTAAAGAGGTTCACATGGTGAGGAACTGAGGCTGCCAAGAGTCTAATGTCTGAACTTGAAAGAGGAAATGACTGCAACCTCACAAGAAGTGCTGAGCCAGAATCACCAAAGCCATACCCACGTTTCTGACCCACAGAAACAGAGAGGCAAACGTATGCTGTTTTAAGCTTCGAAGTTTGGAGTAGTCATCTGTGCAGCAATAGTTAGCTAACACAGATTCCGGAAATGCGGTGCTGCCAGTACAAACATCTAAAAGGCAGGACTGGTTTTGGAATCAGGCAGGAATAGATGCTGGAATGACCTTAAGGAGCACTAGTGAAAGCCTAGACCACCCTTAATGATCACTAGTAAAATTTTGAACTTTGGGGTAACTTAAAGGAAAGGGAGAGATATCTTATTAAAAGTGGAGGGGTTTCCCTAGTGGCACAGTGGTTTGATTCCTGGTCTGGGAAGATTCCATATGCTATAGGGCAACTAAACCGGAGTGCTACAAGTACCAAGCCTGTGCTCTAGAGCCTGGGGGCCCCAACTACTGAGACCACACACTCGGGAGCCTGTGCTCCACAAGAGAAGCCACTGCAATGAGAAGCCCGTGTGCTGCAGTCCCCAGCCATCACTTGCTGGAACTCCAGAAAGCCCATGCGGCCACAGACCCGGCACAGCCAAAAGTAAAGAAAGGAGTGGGAAAAGGGAGATCTGCATTGTGTAGTGGCAGAAACCGAGCACACAGTTACATTCAGTAAAATGGATAGTAGGAAATATGCCTAATGAACTAGTTAAGATTTTCAAAGAAAATGTTGAAAGCACCTCTCTATGAGGGACGATAGATAACTTAAAGGAAGAACTGTTAAAAAGGAACCAGGGCATGATGGTTTTAAAAGTTCTTAGCCTCAAAATATCTAACTTTGTTTTTGCATCTCCTTTTCTTGACTAGTTTGGCCAATAATTTATATATCTAATCTTTTTTTATGAAAGTACTGACTTTATCTGCTTGTAACTTTAAGTTCTTCCTTTTTGTTTCTGTCTTTGCTATTTTCTAGATCTTAATATCATTATAATTTTTCTTCCGATAATTTTTTAGTTATCCTTCATATGTCATAGTTTTATCATTATATTCCTGAAATTCTGCAGTTTTAATCCCTATTCAAAGGCATTTCTAGTTTCTGACTTTGTTGATAATGTCTTATTTTATTGCATTGTGGTTTGAGATTGCTCTTTATATTATTTCTACTCTACTGAATTAACTGGAGTTTGTTGCCTATGACATGGTCTGTTTTTATGAGTATTCCAGGTATACTTGAGAGGAAGATATACTCTCAGGGTCAGAGCTTAATATATATTTATAATATTTCTTTAATATCCTTATCATCTCTTCATCCATTTGATTGATGTCTTTGGGATTAAGGGAGGTTACTAGTGTATCTCCTGTTATTACTATTCCTATTTCTTCTCATAGTTCCTATAGTTCCTACTTTATGAAAGTTGATGTTTAAGGGAATATAAAATATTAACATAGCTTCATTGTGAATTACAATCCTTAACATTATAAAATGCCCTTCTTTGTTTCTTTAAATGCCTTTTTAAAAAAAATTTGTTTTTAGTTGGAGAATAACTGCTTTACAATATGGTGTTGGCTTCTGCCATATAATGTGAATCAACCATAGGTATACATATGTCTCCTCCCTCTTCTATCCCCTCCCCTCTCCACCTCAACATGGCACTCTGTTCAGTGCCTTTTTGACCTAAATTTGATTCTTTTTTTGCCACACCCCCACAGCAGGCAGGATCTTAGTTTCCAGACCAGGGCTCCCTGTATTGGAAGCATGGAGTCTTAACCACTGAACTGCCAGGGAAGTTCCTTGACTTTTTCATATCAGCAGTGTGACTTCTGCCTTCGCTTTCTTTCCATTTGCCTGGTATTTCTTTACCCATTTTTAAAAATCTTTCTCTTTTACATAGCTTAGAGTTACATTTTGCATTGTTGGGTTTTGTATCTTTTGGTATTAGGAAGATTATATTTTTGTTTCAACTACTTCTTTCAGACTGCCTTTTTCCAATAACCTGAGTCCCTGTCCCTTCTTTGCATATTATCTGTTTACTAGAAGAACTAATGTTGAAATTAGGCAGTGGCCTCTTCTTCTCTTTCCTCTCTTTCATTCTCAGGATAATAATTTGAGGTATATTTTAAAATTCTCTGTTAATAATTATAAAGCTACCAATAAAGTTATCTTGCTTACCATATACTCTTCTGCTTTTCCTGACACCTTCTCTAGCCGTAATGTTTCGATACATAATATTCTGCAGTGCTTATGTTCATTATTTATTTTTAGCTTTACAGACAAATATGCAGTGTATATAGATCACGCTTGCTTTATCACTCAGTCATTTTGGATATCTGAACTTGTTCTCTAGTAGATTCTATGAGAAGGCTTATGACACTATTTCTTGATTTCTATTATATACAGTTTTTCAGAGGACATTATATCTGAAATTTGGTATGTACCTGGATATAAAATGCTTGGCTCACATTTTATTCAAATATGTTACTCCATGATCTTCTGGCACAAAATAGTGACATCAAAAATTTTTATATAAATCTGATTTTCCTTTCTTAATAAGTGACTTGGTCTTTTTGCCTAAATGATCAAAGGATCCCCCTGCAAATTCTACTGATGCTGTCTGATCATAGTTTGTATTTTTAATTTTTAAAAATCATTTTGAAATATTAGGTTAAGTTTTTCATGCTTTGTGGGCACTCTTTCTTTTCTGGAAGAATGTTATTCTCTCCATTTTCCTTTTT
The DNA here is from genome assembly GCA_024291935.2 of Okapia johnstoni. Taxonomy (NCBI): domain Eukaryota; kingdom Metazoa; phylum Chordata; class Mammalia; order Artiodactyla; family Giraffidae; genus Okapia; species Okapia johnstoni. The sequence goes on along the minus strand of CM044306.1, from coordinate 133,789,569 downwards.
TTTTTTAATAACAGTAACTTATATGGAATGTGATCGTGGTCCAATCTTGTTGCTCATGTATCAAAGGAAGAATGGACCAGGAAAACAGTCCCAGCTTCACTCTCATGTTGTTAGCATGAAGCATGAAAAAAATATGGCCGTGTATGTTCTGAGATAAGCCACCCCTGCTCTCTAACACATTTTTCTTTCCTTAGCCCTATTATTCTCATCCTCTCAATCTAGATTCTACTCCCAGCAGCTATCTCTTCAGGGTGGGACTCTGTTCTAGAAGAAATTTAGTCGATCAGCATTATGAGTTCATCAGACCCAGACCACTCCAGCACCATCCAATTTTACGTAGTCACCTTATACTCACACGTGAATTGGAAACTAGTATAGTCCCCTCTCAGTTTCCACTGATGTTTCTCAGTTTGGCCAACAGGCTCTCCACATTCACTGGGGACTCTTTCATTTGAGATGAATACCTGTTGGCAATCTGTTTTCTGGAAGTTTCTTTACCTTTTCTCTGCTTCATTTCACACAGCTGCTGATCCTACACTAGTTTTGTTGAATCTGTGGTTTGGCCTTATCTTTTTATATTTTTGAGGTTTGTGGAGGTAACTTGTTACTTCATTTTTCGGTAGACATTGCCAATGCATTTTTGGCTTTGCCATCCTAACTGCTCTGTTTTTATGGGGGAAATTCAGGGAGTTTAAAAAAATTACCCCACCACTACTGCCAACTTTAGTTCTCTGTCAATATAAGTTCTTTCTGCTCGACCCTAATCCACATCATTCTGTATCCAGCACTCAACTATTCTCTTGACAGCATTTGACTTCCAATTGTTTCATGCCTCTCTCCTTCTCGTTTCAGTGTAATCTCTGTAAGAGCAGAGACTGTTATTTTAAGTTATACTCATTAAGATCAGGGATTGGCCAATTTTCTATAAAGGGCTAGACAGTAAATATTTTAAATTTGCAGGCCACATATAGTTTCTGTTGCAAATCCTTTTTTAAAAACACCCTTCAAGAATGTAAGCAGCAATTTCAGCAGCTATAGTTTGCCAAATTTTGATTTAGATTAAAAGCATTGACTCTCACCAAACAAATGAATGAATGCATAATGCAATACTGTCCAAAAGTAACACTGCAATAATTATTAGGTTGGTGCAAAAGCAATTGCGGTTTTGCGTTGTTGAAATTTGCCGTTTGATATTGGAATACATTCTTAAGTAAATCTGGCTATGTTATACATAATTTAAATGTGCATTTCTCACTTTATGTTTTTTTGTTAATCACTTATTGCTGCTTATTTTATATTTATTGCAGACTATGGAAATGATGTTAGACAAAAAGCAAATTTGAGTGATTTTCTTATGTTAGTTCAAAATGGGTCATAAAGCAGCAAAGACAACTCGCAATATCAACAATGCATTTGGACCATGAACTGCTAATGAACGTACACGAAGTGGTGGTTCAAGAAGTTTTGCAAAGACAAGAGCCTCAAAGATGAGGAGCATAGTGACTGGCCATTGGAACATGACAATGACCAATTGAGAGCAATCATCAAAGCTGATTCTCTTATAACTAATCAAGAAGTTGCCAGAGAACTCAACATAGACCACTGTATGGTCATTTGGCATTTTTGAAGTAAGTTGGAAAAGTGAAAAAGCTTGATAAGTGGGTGACTCAAACAAAAAAAAAATTATCATTTTGAAGTATCATCTTCTCTTATTCTATGAAACAACAAACCATTTAAGTGTATTTTATATTACAATCGGCAACCAGTTTCATGGCTGGACCAAGAAGAAACTCCAAAGCATTTCCCAAAGCCAAACTTGCACCAAAAAATATGTGATGGTCACTGTTTGGTGGCCCACTACAGCTTTCTGAATCAGGGTGCAACCATTAGATCTGAGAAGTTTGCTCAGCAAATCAATGAGATGCACTGAAAACTGCAGCACCTGCAGACGGCCTTGGTCAACAGAATGGGCCCAATTTTCTCAATGACAACGCCCAACCTGACCGCATGTCACACCACCAGCACTTCAAAAGTTAAATGAACTAGGCTATGAAGTTTTGCCTCATCTGCCGTATTCACCTGACCTCTCACCAACTGAATACCACGTCTTCAAGTACCTAGACAACTTTTTGCAGGGAAAACACCCACAACCAGCAGGATGCAGAAAATGCTTTCTAAGAGTTCGTCGAATGCTGAAACATGGATTTCTATGCCACAGGAATAAACAAACTCATTCTCGTTGGCAAAAACATGTTAATAAACATGTGTTGAGTCTACTTATAATGATTTATAATTCACGATCTGAAACTGCAATTGCATTTGCACCAACCAAATACCATCTACTAAGCTACCATAAAAAAGAAAAGAACAACAGAAGGGAGAAATTAAAGTACTTTAGGAAGCAAACATTCTAACTACTGGAGGGAATTTTTAATTTATTGGCCCACAGAGAGCTATGTATATTAGTTCTCATCATGAGTAAACTTTAATAAGAAAACAAATTTTAATAGTAGATAAGTAATAAAACCTGAACCACAAAAGCAAAATAAATACAACTTGAATCTGTAAAAAATATTCACAGCAAAAGCAAAAATCTACAAATTTTTATATTACAACATTTTTATAGTTATAGAAGCCCAATGCCCAGTAACAACATTTTAAAATGCAAATTGAAATCAACTGATCTACATTGAAGATGTGTGTATGCTTATTTGTTCATTCATGTCTGACTCTTTGCAACCCCAGGGACTATAGCCTGCCAGGCTCCTCTGTCCATGGAATTCTCCAGACAAGAATCCTGGAGATTGCCATTTCCTTCTCCAGGGGATCTTCCTAACTTAGGAATCAAACTCACCTCTCTGTGGCCCCTGCTTGCAGGCAGATTCTTTACCACTGAGACACGGGGAAGCCCTCCACCTTAAGTGCTCCCCTAACAATTCTCAGTTGTTTATATCTGCACTGTATATATATTATATTTGAATGACTCACTTACTGTTTGGTGAAAGCAGAGTATGTGACTGTGTAGCTGTATCTCTAGCCTCTGGCACAGTGCCCTGCTGTTTACTGAATGACTTAATGTAAAATATCCATAACCCTTGCCATTTTAGAACAGGCACACAATATTGCCCTAAGATGACTGTGACGTCAGTGTTATTCTTCCCCAGTTTCTATCATAAAATCAGAGGTATATGTCTGATTTAGGTTGATGTGAAAATCTCATGTGAAACAGGTTCAGCATACTGGCTATTTCAATTTTAAAAGTTCTGAGCTTTTATAATACTATAATATCTTATAGCCTAAGAAAAATTAGTGCATATATTCACCGTGAGGAGCTACCCCACATCCGAGGTCAGGGACGGGGGCCAAGAGGAGCTACCCCGCGTTCAAGGAGCAGTGGCTGCATGGGCACAGGAGGGCCAAGAGGAGCTACTCCACGTCCAAGGTCAGGAGGGTCAGCCGTGCGGAGATACCCCTCATCCAAGGTAAGGAGCAGTGGCAGCACTTTGCTGGAGCAGCCATGAAGAGATACCCCAAGTCCAAGCTAAGAGAAACCCAACTAAGACAGTAGGTGTTGCGAGAGGGCATCAGAGGGCAGACACACTGAAACTATAATCACAGAAAACTAGCCAATCTGATCACACAGACCACAGCCTTGTCTAACTCAATGAAACTAAGCCATACCATGTGGGGCCACCCAAGACAGACGGGTCATGGTGGTGAAGTCTGACAAAATGTGGTCCACTGGAGAAGGGAATGGCAAACCACTGCAGTATTCTTGCCTTGAGAACCCCATGAACAGTATGAAAAGGCAAAATGATAGGATACTGAAAGAGGAACTCCCCAGGTCGGTAGGTGCTCAATATGCTACTGGAGATCAGTGGAGAAATAACTCCAGAAAGCATGATGGGATGGATCCAAAGCAAAAACAATACCCAGTTGTGGATGTGATTGGTGATAGAAGCAAGGTCTGATGCTCTAAAGAGCAATATTGCATAGGAACCTGGAATGTTAGGTACATGAATCAAGGCAAATTAGAAGTGGTCAAACAGGAGATGGCAAGAGTGAATGTCAACATTCTAGGAATCAGTGAACTAAGATGGACTGGAATGGGTGAATTTAACTCAGATGACCATTATATCTACTACTGCGGGAAAGAATCCCTTAGAAGAAATGGAGTAGCCATCATGGTCAACAAAAGAGTCTAAAATGCAGTACTTGGATGCAATCTCAAAAACGACAGAATGATCTCTGTTCGTTTCCAAGGCAAACCATTCAATATCACGGCAATCCAAGCCTATGCCCCAACCAGTAATGCTGAAGAAGCTGAAGTTGAACAGTTCTATGAAGACCAGACCTTTTAGAACTAACACCCAAAAAAGATGTCCTTTTCATCATAAGGGACTGGAATGCAAAAGTAGGAAGTCAAGAAACACCTGGAGTAGCAGGCAAATTTGGCCTTGGAGTACAGAATGAAGCAGGGCAAAGGCTAATACAGTTTTGCCAAGAGAATGCACTGGTCATAGGAAACACCCTCTTCTAACAACACAAGAGAAGACTCTACACATGGACATCACCAGATGGCCAACACCGAAATGAGACTGATTATATTCTTTGCAGCCCAAGATGGAGAAGCTCTATACAGTCAGCAAAAACAAGACCAGGAGCTAACTGTGGCTCAGATCATGAACTCCTTATTGCCAAATTCAGACTTAAATGGAAGAAACTAGGGAAAACCACTAGACCATTCAGGTATGACCTAAATCAAATCCCTTAAAATTATACAGGGGAAGTGACAAATAGATTTAAGGGACTAGATCTGACAGAGTGCCTGATGAACTATGGACACAGTTCATGACATTGTACAGGAGACAGGGATCAAGACCACCCCATGGAAAAGAAATGCAAAAAAAGCAAAATGGCTGTCTGAAGAGGCCTTACAAATAGCTGTGAAAAGAAGAGAAGTCAAAAGCAAAGGAGAAAAGGAAAGATATTCCCACCCAAATGCAGAGTTCCAAAAAATAGCAAGGAGAGATAAGAAAGCCTTCCTCAGCGATCAGTGCAAAGAAATAGAGGAAAACAACAGAATGGGAAAGACAAGTGATCTCTTCAAAAAAATTAGAGATATCAAGGGAACATTTCATGCAAAGATGGGCTTGATAAAGGACAGAAATGGTATGGACCTAACAGACACTGAAGATATTAAGAAGAGGTGGCAAGAATACACAGAAGAACTGTACAAAAAAGATCTTCATGACCCAGATAATCACAACGGTGTGATCACTCACCTACAGCCAGACATCCTGGAGTGCGAAGTCAAGTGGGCCTTAGGAAGCATCACTACGAACAAAGCTAGTGGAGGTGATGGAATTCCAGCTAAGCTATTTCAAATCCTAAAAAGATGATGCTGTGAAAGTGCTGCACTCAACATGCCAGCAAATTTGGAAAACTCAGCAGTGGCCACAGGGCTGGAAAAGGTCAGTTTTCATTCCAGTCCCAAAGGAAGGAAATGCCAAAGAATGCTCAAACTACCACACAATTGCACTCATCTCACAGGCCAGTAAAGTAATGCTCAAAATTCTCCAAGCCAGGCTTCAGCAATACGTGAACTGTGGACTTCCAGATGTTCAAACTGGTTTTAGAAAAGACACAGGAACCAGAGATCAAATTGCCAACATCCGGTGGATCACTGAAAAAGCTAGAGAGTTCCAGAAAAACATCTATTTCTGCTTTATTGACTATGCCAAAGCCTTTGACTGTGTGGATCACAACAAACTGGAAAATTCTTAAAGAGATGGGAATACCAGACCACCTGACCTGTCTTCTGAGAAATCTCTATGCAGGTCAGGAAGCAACAGTTAGAACTGGACATGGAACAGACTGGTTCCAAATTGGGAAAGGAGTATGACAAGGCTATGTATTGTCACCCTGCTTATTTAACTTCTATGCAGAGTACATCAAGAGAAATGCTGGACTGGATGAAGCACAAGCTGGAATCAAGATTGCCAGGAGAAATATCAATAATCTCAGATATGCAGATGACACCATCCTGAGGGCAGAAAGTAAAGAAGAACTAAAGAGACTCTTAATGAAAGTGAAAGAGGCGAGTGAAAAAGTTGGCTTAAAACTCAACATTCAGAAAACTAAGATCATGGCATCCAGTCCCATCACTTCATGGCAGAAAGATGGGGAAACAGTGGAAACAGTGGCTGACTTTATTTTGGGGGCTCCAAAATCACTGCAGATGGTGACTGCAGCCATGAAATTAAAAGACGCTTGCTCCTTGGAAGAAAAGTTATGACCAACCTAGACAGCTTATTAAAAAGCAGACATTCGTTTGCCAATAAAGGTCTGTCTAGTCAAAGCTGTGGTTTTTCCACTAGTCATTCATGGATGTGAGAGTTGGACTATAAAGAAAGCTGAGAGCCCAACAATTGATGCTTTTGAACTGCGGTGTTGGAGAAGACTTTTGAGATTCCCTTGGACTGCAAGGACATCCAACCAGTCCATCATAAAGGAGATCAGTCCTGGGTGTTCATTGGAAGGACTGATGCTGAAGCTGAAACTCCAATATTTTGGCCACCTGATGTGAAGAAGTGACTCATTTGAAAAGACCCTGAGGTTGGGAAAGACTGAAGGCGGGAGGAGAAGGGGATGACACAGGATGAGATGGTTGGATGGCATCACCAACTCAATGGACATGAGTTTGAGTAAGCTCCGGGAGTTGGTGATGGACAGAGAAACCTGGCGTGCTGCGGTCAATGGGGTCGCGAAGAGTCGGACACAGCTGAGCAACTGAAATGAACTCAAAGGCTCCTGCGACTAAGCACACACACACAAAGGATCCTGTTACAAGCTACAGATTAGAAACTGAGTTTCTGGAAGAAACACAAAAGCCTCAATAAAAGAGTATACAAGTACTGTGGAGGGATGATATTACAAAGATATTACTCATGAACACAGCTTCTTGGGATAAGCTGATATGTTCACAACAAAAAAGACATTTTTCAGAGTAGACAACTTGACAGAAGTAGACTGCTTATCCTAAAACCAAGAGAACACAAATTCTAGATGCTTGAAAACTATTGCCTGCAGCACTTGTCCTGCTTTGTTCTAATTCATCCTGTCACTTCCTCCCCCCGACCCCCCACCACCGTACCTGTCTCCACACAGGCCACACAGGTAAGGCTTAATCACAGGCTGACATAAGCCTGAGCAGATGCCCTGTGATCCTCCCAATTATGAAAAGGAAAGTGCTGCTGCAAGGCTATTTTTCACCTGCCTCCTTATTTGGCGGGAGGCTGCTGAAAGGCAATTTCTCATCCGCCTTCCCTGGTTTCAGTGAGGGCTTAGATTTTTCACCTTGCCCACCTCTTACCATACAGCTGTAGACTAAAACATTGCAAAGTTGCACTACAGACACTGTTCCTCAGTGACACAGTGCCCTGTCACCCACATTATCCATGAGTCCCTGTCCTCTTTGGTTTCGGTGTTATCCTGTTAGACAAGGGAGGTGAGGAGCTAACCCCATGCTGATCTTGCATGTGTCTATGTACGAAATAAACTATCTGAATCTTACTTGCTGAAGTTGTAGCAGGTGTCACAGGGAACTTGCTTGAGTCTGGGATTTGTCTGTGCCTACTCTGTTTCCTTCAACCTAGCTTACATATGATCCTCTAATGATCAAGCTTTAACCTAAATCCCTACCTTAACCTCCAAAACTAGGTATCTTCCCTTAGAGAAAATACTGGTTGGCTATACTGGCGTCACGGAAGAGCTCCCTGACCAGAGTTTTCATGATTTTTTTTTGTTTATAAACGGTTAAGATCCCAAACTGGACCTGAACATTTAAAAAATGTTTTAAACATTTAAAAAAACTAGATGGTTTATCTTATATGTTCCAGAAAAAGTTTCTCCTTACAAATTACCAGTGGTAAAATCTGGATGTCTACAAGCCTTCAAATCACTTCTATGCTTATCCTTTACCCAATACATTCTTATACCCTCTAGAATGTATTTGGCTTGCAGAAACTAGCTTATTCCTTTATAACTATCTACAGCCATGACAATTTTCACTTGGTTTGTTTTTTTTCTCCAAGTCAGTCTTAGCACTTAGTCAGTCTCAACCAAAATACAAATTCCTTCAGGAATGGGACTTTATACAAACATAGGGGCAAAATTACATATTTTAATTAGTCTAATATCCTTCATAGTCATATGACAACCTTTGCAAATTTTGTTTAATTCTATATATGTTATCTGTACTCCAGAGATAACTGAGAATTCCTTATTTTTGTTATATGTAACTGCTCTTTTGTTTTTAAAACTGTATCAGTTCAGTTCAGTTAAGTCGCTCAGTCGTGTCCGACTCTTTGTGACCCCATGAATCGCAGCACGCCAGGCCTCCCTGTGCATCACCAACTCCCGGAGTCTATCCAAACCCATATCCATTGAGTTGGTGATGCCATCCAGCCATCTCATCCTCTGTCATCCCCTTCTCCTCTTGCCCCCAATCCTTCCCAGTATTAGGGTCTTTTCCAATGAGTCAACTCTTCACATGGTCTTTCTAATTTTTATTTCCCGAATCAACAACATGCTTTATCATATTTACTTCATCAAAACCTCACTTGCAGGACTTCCCTGGTGGTCCAGTAGTTAGACACTGCACTTCCTGCAGGGAGCACAGGACTAAGATCTCACATGCCAGAGTGGCCAAAAAAAAGAAAAGAAAGAAAGAACCTAACTTGCATATATAAATAAATATATATATAGCAATGAAATAATTAGATATTTTCTTCCTATCTTCTTCAGGAGACCATTCTTCTCTGAGAAGAATGGGCATTGATCTGAAGGGGTACTGACCACCCCAGAGGAAAAAAAAAAAGTTACGCTCTTAAAGCTAGAATCATTAGGGCTCTATCTTCAACTAAGGGAGTCATATAATTAGAAAAATTAATAAAAAATGTGTTATCAACATTAACTGAGAATAATACCGTAAAGTCCTACAAGAACAACAAACTAAAGTCACTGATCCAAGTGGCTGTAGATAACTGCATAGCCCTGGATTTCTTCCTGGCAAGCCAAGAAAAATATATAATATATAGCTAGCACTTCCTGCTTCTCATGGAATAATTCCATAGGGGAAGTTGATCAATCTATACTCAAACTAAAAGACAACTTGGCTATCAAAAGTGGACTCAGAAGGGAGTTTTATCATATGACCTGCTGGTCAAGAAAGTCATCTTTGGTCATCATTCTAAAGCGCCTTTCAGTTTCTCCTTATGACAGTCATGGCTACTCTTACTTTTCTTTCAGTGCCTTGTCTCCGGAGTCAGATGCGCCACCGCACAGCTGTTATTTCATCAGACAGTACAAAAATTAATTTTTATAACAGAAGGAAAACAAAGGGATTCAGTTAAGCCAAGACAGAGTTCCCACAAAGATCATAACCTACACAGCAGTAAACATGTAACTTGCTGTTTATGTGAGTAGGACTAAGGGGAGATTTTCGTTAAAACTCTGCCAAGCTCCCAGCATGTATATACAGAAGAGCTAAACTGTAAGCCCCTGAGCCTAACAGATACTTTCATAACCCTCCTAAGACATCTTCATAAAGTAATGCCTGTGCTTTCATGACATAAGCAGAAAAAAAATCAAACGAACTTCCATTTCCCAAATGAACCAATTAGAACTAAATACTCCGAATTCCTCCCAACATGTAATAAACATTTTATATCCCTCTTTATCCCTTCCACTTTCAGCATGAAGAGACACACTGAACTTGTTTCCTACCCAGCAAGCAGATTAACAGACTAATTTCTCTTAATAAAGCTCTAATTAAAAAATAAATTTTAAAAAATAAAAAAAGAATTTTAAACACTTGGGGGAAAAAAGAGAAATAAAGAGAGAAAAAAAGAGAAATAAAGACAATATCATTGGATACAATAGGCAGTACTTGATGCAATGGACACTACCCTCAATAGCGTCCATACAACCAATACAACAGTTTATCATTTACAGCATACCCCAATTTGAACCAAGGTCATACTGCCAAAGTTCAACTGAGAAAAAGCAATTATATGAGGAAACAAAGTTAACAGTGTCCAAGGGTTCAAGCACACAACCATCTGATGTTCTGATTTAAGCCAAGGATGACAACCACAACATCTAGAACAACAATTCTCAAAAACTATATGTTTATAGGAATCTTTTGTCCTCCTAGCAAAAAAAGCATCATTCATTCATTCAACATATTTATTCACTGCTAATTGGGGATACAATGGTAAACAAAAAAGATATGCTTTTCTTCTCTCATGAAGCTTTCAATCTAGTGATGGGGGAGCCAGACATCAATCAAAGAATCACACAAATAAATACAAAATAATAGCCATATATTAACATGAAGGAGACACAATAGGGGGAAATCATCTCTCAGGGAAGTCTTGAAGGCTTTCCCTGAGGGAGCCATGAATGAATTGAGAGGAAGAGTCAGCCTAGAAGATAAGGGGTCAGGGAGGGTCTCTGGCAGACAAAGAAAACAGGATAAGCAAGTTCCTTGTAGAACTGAGATAGGAAGGGAGACAAGGCCAGTGTCCCTGGGTCATAGAGGAAAGGGCGGAAGCTGGCTCATCACACTGGAATGATGGGGTAGCACTAGATCATGCAGCGCTTTGACCATGTTTGGAGTTTATCCTAGAGAAATGAAAACGCACTTGGAAGTGTTTCTGGAAAGGAAGCGATGTAACTAGATTTCTATTCTGAAATATACATTTAATTGAGAGTGAAAAACAGATCTAGAGGAGACAAAACAGGTGCCAGAAAAGCAGGATGCCACTGTGACAATCCAGCATGAGTCCAAAAGAAGAATGGAACATATATGGGAATTCTGACACTACATGCACTCCACTCACGTATACTCACTGTTACTAATGGGAATGTTTTTTCTCCAACAATCTTGAGGCAAAAAAAAAATCGCTGAAAACTACTCATTTAGAGAAATGAATAGACTATTATCCTTCAAGCAATCCTCTGTGAATATTACAAACATTCCCATGAATTATACCTTTAAAATGTTATCTCATTATTGCTGAGCCCATCCCTTTGAACAGGATCAAGATTTCCCTTAAATATAGTAAAGGGTATGAATAAATAATATGCTAATCTTCTCTATCACAGCAGCACATAATCCCAATCAGTTAAGCCTTAAATTATTCAAAGAAGACATAATTGTCTGATGCAGTAATGAATATATCAGTAACATAATAAAGAAACATCTAAATTCAAGCAATGTAACTTCCCAATGAACTTCCCAGTATAAACTTATACTGTGCATACTACCATTTTACAGAGCATACCACCAAGTCACTAAGTTAAAAACCTGAGCAAAGAAAAGGAGTCCTTAGAGAGAGACTTATGCTTTTATTTAAATATGTTTTCAGGAAATAATAAAGATTAAAAACAAATGGACTATACATTCAACTAAAGCACTAAAAGATGGGAAAACTGAAAAGAAGAGTGAAAATAATGAGGACAGAAATCAAAATAGAGAACAAAAACAACAGAAAATACAAATAAAGCCTTCCTTAAAAGCTGCCTTTTAAAACTACAGTACCAGTTTGTCTTAGTCCTGTAATCATTCACATCTAGATATGAACAAACAAAAAATGTAAATGATTCCATTTTAGCTGTAATAAGCTAACTTTGTTTCCCCATAAAGGCCAAAATATTGCTTGGAACCAGAACTTTTAAAAAGCTTGGGGCTATCAGAGTATTATGGGTACATGACTTTAACAAATAAGAATATCTCAGCAATTTTTAGTCTACACTTTCTATCATCTAATTATCTCACTATTTGCCTATCTTCAATTCCAGCTGTGTTAATAACAAACTAGTATTAATTCTGAAGTAAAGTAACATCTCAATCCAAATTTGTAGGAAAAAATAAAATTTTTATATCATCATATATAATATGATAGTCAACAATTACTGAGCACTTACTAGGCTGCCAGGCATGGTGGATCAGTTCACTTCATCTTCATGTTAACTCTATGAAATAAAGTTGACCCTTAACAACGTGTGATGTGACCCTCCACACATAATTTACAGTCAGCCCTCTATATCAGAGGTTCCTTGAAACCTCAAGGTTCATAACTGCAGATTCAACCAACCTAGGTTTGTGTAGTACATAGTCTTTATTATTGAAAAAAAAAGAAGTAAAAATGTTCCCATGCAGTTCAAACCAGTTTTGTTCAAGGTTCAACTGTAACTATTATTATCCCCATGTAACTGGTGAAGAAAGAAGACAAAGAGCTTAACTAACTCTGTTAGTATTAAGTTGGCTAAAAGGTTTGTTCGGTTTTTTCGGCATGATGGCTCTAGCAATGCTGAGTTATCATTAAAACTTCATTAGAAGCAATTTCCTTAGACTGCATTGTGACAGCTGACATATCAGCACGCATTAAAAAAAAAAAAAATCAACACCGGTGAATTTTTGTGTAGCCATTTTAATATGGAAGGAAAAAAGCAGCAGTTTTGGCATACTATGCTTTATTATTTTAAGAAAAGTAAAAATGCAAGTGAAACACACAAAAAAGATTTGTGCAGTGGATGGAGAAGGTGATTGATCAAACGTGTCAGAAGTGGTTTACTAAGTTTCATGCTGGTGATTTCTTACTGGACAATGTTTCATGGTCAAGAAGACCAGTTGAAGTTGATGGTGACCAAATCAAGACATTAACTGAGAACAATCAACATTATACCACGCAGAAGATAAATTTACATACTGAAAATATCCAAATCAAGTATTGAAAATCATTTGTACCAGCTAGGTTATGCTAATCACTTTGATATTTGAGTTCCACATAAGTTAAGCAAAAAACACCTTTTTGATTGTATTTCTATTTACGATTCTCTACTTAAAAATAATGAAAACATTCCATTTTTAAAACAAATTGTGATAGGCAATGACAAGTGGATACTGTACAACAATGTGGAACAGAAGAGATCATGGGGCAAGCAAAATAAACTACTACCAACCACATCAAAGGCCAGTCTTCATTCAAAGATGATGATAGTATGTATATGGTAGGATTGGGAGCCCTCTATTATGAGTTCCTTCCGGAAAACCAAATGATTAATTCCAAAAAGTACTGCTTCCAGTCTGACCAACTGAAACCAGCATTCTGCATGAAGTATCCAGAATTAGTCAACAGAAAATGCATAATCTTCGACCAGGATACCGCAAGACCACGTTTTTTGATGACCAGGCAAAAACTTGTTACAGCTTGGCTGGGAAGTTCTGATTCATCAGCCACATTTACCAGACATTCCACATTCGAATTTCCATTTATTTTTGTCTTTACAAAATTCTCTTAATAGAAAAAATTTCAATACCCTGGAAGACTATAAAAGGCACCTGGAACAGTTCTTTGCTCAAGAAATTTAAAAACTTTTGGGAAGATGGAATTATGAAGTCACCTGAAAAATGGCAAGGATTCCCAAGTGGCACAGTGGTAAAGAACATGCCTGCCAACCAACAAGATGCAAGAGACGTAGGTTTGATCCCTGGGTTGGGAAGATTCTCTGGAGTTGGAAGTGACAACCCACTCCAGTATTCTTGCCTGGAAAATTCCATGGACAGAAGAGCCTGGTGGGCTATGGTCCACAGGGTTGCAAAGAGTTGGACACGACTGAGTGACTAAGCACAGCACAGCACAGTGGAACAAAACAGTGAATACGCTGTACAATCAAGTTCTTGGTGAAAATGAAAAATGTGTCTTTTATTTTACTTAAAAACCGAAGGAGCTTTTTGGCCAGCCCAACAGATGACAGAGCTAGAATCCAGTCTAAGCCATCTGATTCCCAGATAATATCCCAGTTAACATCTTTGTTAACTTTGTTGCTCTAATAGCTACAAATGGTACATAGCATATGAAGGTGTTTACTGTAAAATTCTTTTGACATTTTTGTGTTTGAAAATTTTCATATTAAATTTTAGGAAAAAGAAACTTCACCAACACATGATTTAGGTGGTGTTTTAAGATATGATACAGAGAAACTACTGAGGTCCAGAAGTTGCATTTCTGACATGTAAAAGTAAATGTGCTATATTCCAATAAAAATTAACTAAACAACCAGTAACAGGAGTTACTTCAATTCCACAGGCATTATTTTAACGTTTGTCAGGAAACAGAGCCACCATGCTATACCAGCTGGACTGCCAGAACAGAGCTTGGAGTCATGAGATGCTATAGGGTTTTCTTTTTATAGAATACTATGTTTTTAAGTGCCCTAAAGGTAAAAGTGAAAAAAAACAATTTATTGAAAAGATTTTTAAAAAGAGGTAAAAAGACTTGATCAAATCACGAGCGCTGGAAAATGGTCTCCCTATTTCATTTCAGGGTCCTCAGCAAGTTGTTAAAAGGGGTGCAATTCAGGTAACAGCCTATACTAAGTGAAATCCTCTACACCAAAGTCAGAAGAGGGGAAGAAAAGAGAGGAATGCTGGAAGAAATGAAAATTGCTATGTTATTACCAAGGTTCCACATTCAATTAAAGCAAGAAGGGGCCCAGCAACAACATCCAGAAATGAACATGAAATACTAAAGGTATTGGCTTTGACCCAAACTAAAATCAAACAAACAAAAAACCTCTCTTATTTAACGAGCACCCAGGACTCTGGCAAAGTGAGATCACCTGAACCTGGAAATTAAATTATGAGTGTTAAAAAAGAAAAATAACCAACAACAGACTTCTTAAAAGCACAATTTAATGCTTTAAATTTGTGGTATGTTAAAAACAAATACTTAAACAAACAAACAAAAAATCATAGTAGTGTAGAAGAAAAGCTTTAGGGCCACAATGATGTGGGTTCAAGTTCTGCTTCTCAGTTATACACTAGGTATATGAATTTGAACAAATTATCTAAACCCCTAATATTCGGTTCCTCATCATCAACTCAACGGACCTGAGTTTGAGCAAACTCCAGGAGATAGTGAAGGACAGGGAAGCCTAGCATGCTGCAATCCATGGGGTCACAAACAGACACGACTGAGTGACTGAACATCATCTACAAAGTGGGATTAATCAATTTACCACCAGAGTTAAGGATTAAGTGAGATAAAGTTAGGTAATGACTTTGCATTGTACCTACTAGACAGTCCTCAACAAAAGTTCTCTTTCTTCTGTGATCTACTTGAAATACAGGCATGGAACAAAATGGGTATGCTAGACTACAGGTACTTCCACACAAATTGGGAAGGGTCATAAATCCATGGAACATGGATTCTAAGGGGAAATTTCTATTCTCCTTCAGAGAATAACAATGAAACACTATCTGAAACAAGTAAAAGGGGAAAGGAATAGACCAAGTTTGAAGTCTGTTCCTGAGGGTATTTCTATAATACTTATCCTATCATTAAGCAACAGGTAGCAACAACAGTCTGTGTGAAAGCTTCCATATTTCCAAAGTCCCCTGAATTCAACAAGATACAAGATGGAGTAGAACACCTAGTATTCAAAGAGATAATGATGACAATACATGTTCATGCTAAGCAAACAAAAAACGTTAAATCAGTAACAGTCTATTGAGTAAGACAGGAAGGCATGCCATGTTGTTTTTTTTTAAGAGTTTCGTGGGAAAAAAAAAAAAGGTTCCTTCAAAAAAATTCACAAATTTGGTTTCCAATAAAATCTTTGTTAATTCTTAATTCCCTGCCCACATCCAATGCCAGCCAAAAGAGGTACTGCAGTGTATTAATTTATGAAATTAAAATTTTTAACCCATCCTTAAACTTGTATATCTAATACCTTGAGAGAAAAACATACCATTCCTCAAGCATCCTTTATGCCATGAGCAGAGACTACTACATCATTAAAACTGAATTAGCTTGCCATAGCTCTTTTTGAGACTGCACTTTTTAAATTCCTTTTTTTTTTTTTTTTGGCCATGTCTCGCAATTTCCAGTATCTCAGTTCCCCAACCAAGGGGTTGAACCCAGGCTACAACAGTGAAAGCCTAACCACGAGAATTCCTTTTTATATTTCATTTCCTACCTTGGCTACTTCACTAAGCTAAAATTCACTAACTTTCATTCCCTTTTAGTTTATCCTTTCTCTGATGTAGGTTGGAGAAGTTAGGGATTCAACAGAAACAAATCTCAGCAACTAAAATACTCTTAGAATTTGAAAGCCAGAAAACAATTTTCTCAGCATCATGTCAAAACAAAAAATTGAAGAAATCTTTTAGGATGAATCTGTAAGACGAGCTAGGTAAAATGGTCTATGACCCAGAAATATCCAAAAAGGGTATCTGGTATGTAATTGTCCAATATCCCAAATTGATTGATAACCAGATTAACTGTAGAATGAGGTACCAGGGCTCTGGGATTTGGTAACTGTGGTGGGATCAGACTTTTTTTAAATCCAAAATTAGGCTCTGCCTGAAGTATTTTTTCTTATCTCTCCTTGCTATTCTTTGGAACTCTGCATTCAAATGGGTGTATCTTTCATTTTCTCCTTTGCCTTTCGCTTCTCTTCTTTTCATAGCTATTTGTGAGCCCTCCTCAGACAATCATTTTGCCTTTTTGCATTTCTTTTTCTTGGGCATGGTCTTGATCACTGCCTCCTGTACAACGTCACAAACCTCCATTCATAGTTCTTCAGGCACTCTGTCAGATCTAATTCCTTGAATCTGTTTGTCACTTCCACAGTATAATCATAAGGGATATGATTTAGGTCATACCTGAATGGTCTAGTGGTTTTCCCTACTTTCTTCAATTTAAGTCTGAATTTGGCAATAAGGAGTTCATGATCTGAGCCACAGTCAGCTCCCGGTCTTGTTTTTGCTGACTGTACAGAGCTTCTCCAGTGCTCAATGAGGAAAGCCTTCCTCAGTGATCAATGCAAAGAAATAGAGGAAAACAATAGAATGAGAAAGACTAAAGATCTCTTCCCATGGAAAAGAAATGCAAAAAAGCAAACTGGCTGTCTGAGGAGCCTTTACAAATAGCTGGGAAAAGAAGAGAAATGAAAAGCAAAGGAAAAAAGGAAAGATAGTCCCATCTGAATGCAGAGTTCCAAAGAATAGCAAGGAGAGATAAGAAAGCCTTCCTCAGCGATCAGTGCAAAGAAATAGAGGAAAACAACAGAATGGGAAAGACTAGAGATCTCTTCAAGAAAATTAGAGATACCAAAGGAACATTTCATGCAAAGATGGGCTCAATAAAGGACAGAAATGGTATGGCCCTAACAGAAGCAGAAGATATTAAGAAGAGGTGGCAAGAATACACAGACGAACTGTACAAAAAAGATCTTCATGACCCAGATAATCACGATGGTGTGATCACTCACCTAGAGCCAGACATCCTGGAATGTGAAGTCAAGTGGGCCTTAGAAAGCATCACTATGAACAAAGCTAGTGGAGGTGATGGAATTCCAGTTGAGCTATTTCAAATCCTCAAAGATGATGCTGTGAAAGTGCTGCACTCAACATGCCAGCAAATCTGGGAAACTCAGCAGTGGACACAGGACTGGAAAAGGTCAGTTTTCATTCCAATCCCAAAGGAAGGCAATGCCAAAGGATGCTCAAACTACCGCACAATTGCACTCATCTCACACGCTAATAAAGTAATGCTCAAAATTCTCCAAGCCAGGCTTCAGCAATACGTGAACCGTGAACTTCCATATGTTCAAGCTGGTTTTAGAATAGGCAAAGGTACCAGAGATCAAATTGCCAACATCTGCTGGATCATCAAAACAGCTAGAGTTCCAGAAAAACATCTATTTCTGCTTTATTGACTATGTCAAAGCCTTTGACTGTGTGGATCACAACAAACTGGAAAATTCTGAAAGAGATGGGCATATCAGACTACCTGACTCACCTTCTGAGAAACCTGCATGCAGGTCAAGAAGCAACAGTTAGACTTGGACATGGAACAGACTGGTTCCAAATCAGGAAAGGAATACATCAAGGCTGTATACTGTCACCCTGCTTATTTAACTTATATGCAGGGTATATAAATGCTGGACTGGATGAAGCACAAGCTGGAATCAAGATTGCTGGGAGAAGTATCAATAACCTCAGACATGCAGATGACACCACCCTGATGGCAGAAAGAGAAGAAGAACTAAAGAAACTTTTGATGAAAGTGAAAGAGGAGAGTGAAAAAGTTGGCTTAAAACTCAACATTCAGAAAATTAAGACCACGGCATCTGGTCCCATCACTTCATGGCAAACAGATGGGGAAACAATGGAAAGAATGACAGACTTTATTTTGGGGGGCTCCAAAATCACTGCAGATGGTGACTGCAGCCATGAAATTAAAAGATGCTTGCTCCTTGGAAGAAAATTTATGACCAACCTAGACAGCTTATTAAAAAGCAGAGACATTACTTTGCCAACAAAGACCTGTCTAGTTAAAGCTATGGTTTTTCCAATAGTCATGTATGGATGTGAGAGTTGGACTATAAAGAAAGCTGAATGCCAAAGAATTGATGCTTTTGAACTGTGGTGTTGGAGAAGACTCTTGAGAGTCCCTTGGGCTGCAAGAAGATCCAACCAGCCCATCCTAAAGGAAATTAGTCCTGAATATTCATTGGAAGGACTGATGCTGAAGCTGAAACTCCAATACTTTGGCCACCTGATGCAAAGAACTGACTCATTTGAAAATACCCTGATGCTGGGAAAGACTGAAGGCAGGAGGAGAAGGGGACAACAGAGGATGAGATGGTTGGATGGCATCACCAACTCAATGGATGAGTTTCAGGAAACTCTGGGAGTTGGTAATGGACTGGGAGGCTTGGCATGCTGCAGTCCATGGGGTTGCAAAGAGTCAGACATGACTGAGCAACTGAACTGAACTAAACTGAACTTAACTGAAGTATTTTTTAGTTAAAGCACATTGCTCCATTCTGCCTTGGCCTGCTTCAAGTCAGTTCTGATACCCCTGAATGTGACACGATCAGGGATTATGTGATCATTAGTTTAATGTACTAACATACAAGGTCATATACAAATATTAAAAGGCCATGTCAATTGAATTTACTCTTAATATCTCAATATCCATTTTCCAAGGTAAGAAGGTGTTTTAGGTATAGTTTAGAATGAGAATCTCCTTGTGTGCTTTATCTACTGACATTTTATCAATTAGATAAAGTACAAATGTACATTAATGCAAGAGAAAATGTCACAAATAATGATGATTATGAAAGCCATTTTATATACAAAAGAAATTAATTTTCAAAGTCAAATAGAAAAAATAGGGTAATAATATTGTAAGAGTGAGTTAACTGTTGACTTTAGGAAAAATATTACATCTTTTTGAACTGACAGTTATAAAAATGTAAATGAAAACTGCAAAGTAGAACAATGGGCTTCCCTTGTGGCTCAGAAGGTAAAGAATCTGCCTACATTGTGGGAAACCCAGGTTCGATCCCTGGGTCAGGAAGATCCCCTGGAGAAGGGCATGGCTACCCACTACAGTAGTCTTGCCTGGAGAATTCCACGGACAGAGGAGGCTGGCAGGCTACAGTTCATGTGATTGCAAAGAGTTGGACGTGACTGAGCATCTAACACTTTCACTTCTTTTCACTATATCAAAATTCTAACTTTGTTCAATTATTCAGCATTGTAATATCCATAACATTCAACAGAATGACTTCTAAGGACTATGTTTAATTTTTAATTATTTAATTCCATAAATCTTTCAATAAAAATATCCCATTTGGGGATTCATATCTTTTGCGGGTGAAATAAAAACAGGATGTTAACTTTGCTACCTCATAATTTCATGAGGAGAAAAAACTCCAGTTATATGCAACATAATCAATCATGTTTGCCCCAGACAGTTAAATACATATATATAAAAGAAAATGTTAGAGGAAAAAAAAGTTCCCTCAACTATATTGTATTCCACTAATCTCAGTTGAAAATGATCCTCTATTCACTATCATGTGCATTACAATAGCAGTCACAGGAGCAACCTAATAACAGGCAGTGCTGACAATGATTGTTACTGTACTCTCATGTCCTATTTTAAAAGGGATCACTAAAATTTCTAATAACAAATTGTAATAATTTGAGGGACAATATTTCAGATTTATCCACATATTCCAAAAGTTTAATCTATGGCTTCAGCCCTAGCTTTAGTCATATATTGGTTTTCGCACTTGGACATTTAGCAGCAGAAAAAAAACAATGCATGTATGTGCATTTATACTGTCAAATATGTAGGTATTTCTAACTCTCTTGCGTCATTCTACTTCTTTTTCATCTGCTTGCACAAAACGTAATTTTAAAACAGACTCCCAAGTACTCCAAGAGTACAGAAATCAACCTGCAACCTCCTTTATAGGCCACAGAGGTTATAAAGAACTTAACCCCAGACACAAGTACCAGCAATCTAACATTTTACTGTCAGCTGCCAGTATCCAAGCAAAGAGGTATTGGTTCTTCTGACCTCTTACCAATCTTCAATTAATTCCCTTAACAGTTTGAAACTTGCATTTTCTATAGTTAAAAATGTGTCGATTTAAGTTAGTTCATTTAACTGATTTCATAATCTCTTTAAAAATAATGTGAAAAAACAGTATTCTTTATAAATTCCATTTTTAAGATGTAGAAAAACCCTTAGTCATGTAAGATGAATTTATAATGAACTCAGATGAAAATTATTCAGGATCAAGTAATACCTCAAAACAAAAACCCTTTTAAGTGTCCCAAACCCAACCCAGCATCTGATATCAGATTTCCTATCTTTATAAGAAAATGGAGGCAACACAAAGACTCGTGAACTGAAAGCTATGAGACACAGGCTGTGCTTCTCATGCAGCTGCTCAGTCACCATGGCCAAGTTCTTTATCCTCTAAACCTGTTTCCTAAATTATAAAATGAAGACATTACTATCTGTTCTGTCTATGTAGTCCAAATGATGTTCATTATAAACAGCAATATATGTATAAAATTGAGTATCATGAGTCCTAAATCTAGGTTTTTTATTTTTGTAACACTTTATAGAGATTGTTATTTTTATGTAGTTTTATGTTATAATTTTAATGATTAACTTAGGATCCCTTTTCTCTAATAGCTAAACTGGCATTCTTTTACATATATACATATTTTCTTGTGATGAAGATGTCTACTCAACCACAAAAGCGCAGGCTCTGGAGTCTGCGGTCCCGGTGATTTACACTGCTTATTTGAGATATTTACCAATCTCTTGTTATCTGTTTCCTCATTTGTAAAAAGAGGGACTACTCCCCAAGGTTGCTGTGAGGATTAAATTCATGAAAAGCAGATAGAACAGAACCTGTCACACAGTAAGTGCCAAATAAATGCTAGCCACTGTTAATATTTTTGAGCATGAATTAACATCCCCACATCTAATCTGCTCTGAGACTGATCAATTTCTGAATCTGAAAACCTAAAGCTGGGTCACGGTGTTATACACCTCCAGGGGCATCTATGCACAAAAGAATATTCTGGCAGCCCCAGACTGAAGGCCTGAGCTGGCAAATTCAAAGGCACCCACCTCTTAAGTTTTGTGGTAGTTAGATCACCAGTCTTTTCTGGTGAACATTTCACTGCATAACAAGAGGTCACAAACTTAAATCTCCTAAGTGGCCAGGCAGCTTACCGAATGAGGAAAGCAGACCTCGTGTGCCAAGTGTGAGTGATAGGACTATGCAGGGTGGAGAACAAGAGTCAAGCCTAACGGAATTTACCTCCAGTTCTGTCAGCTCTAAGAAATATCTCATGCATGTTGCCTTCTGTATGCTTTCTCATTGCCAATGCTTTTGATCAGGTCTTCATTGCCCAATTCCTGAATTTCTACATTTTCACAGTAGCTTTGACTTCTTCCTTCTTTCATGTTACACATCCATTCATCAGCAAATCCTATTGGTTTTACCTCCAAACCATACCAAAATCCAACCATTTTCACCTCCCTGGCCTGTCACCGCAGCAGCTTTTTTTTTTTTAATCACTCTTTTACCACAGTGTTACTCTGCCCCTCTCTGCTCAAATCCTCTAGTGGCCCCCAAACTATCTAGAGGGATGCCTAAGTTTCCTACAACGGCTTACAAGGCCCCACACAACTGCCCTTTTTGCCCATCTAGCTTTGTCTCTTATTACCCATGCTCAAGGACTTCGCTGGTGGCTCAGTGGTAAAGAATCTGCCTGCAAGGCAGGAGACCCATGTTCAATCCCTGGATCAGGAAGATCCCCTGGAGGAGGGCATGGCAACCCACTCCAGTATTCTCGCCTGGAGAATCCCATGGACAGAGGAGCCTGGTGGGCTACAGTCCAAGGGGTTGCAAAGAGCTGGACACGACCATTTCAGCACGCATGCAGGACCCTTGCTCAAAATTTCTCTAGCCACACTGCTCCCTTGATTTTTCCTTAATTACATGAAGCTCATTCCTGGCTCCAATCTCTGTTCCCTTTATCTGGAATGTTCTTCCCCCAGATGTACTATACTTGGATTCATTTGAGGGCTTTGCCCAAATGCTTTTCATTAAGTGCTTCCCTAAATACTCTATTTAAAATAGAAATATCCTTCCTAAATGCAAAGGATGCCCCATCTCCCTTTCTGCTTATCTAACACATTTGTTTTTCATGTTTAGTGTCTTTCTCTGTCTCCAAAGACAATGTAAGCTCCACTACGTACAGAATTTTTCTTTACTGCTGCTGTCCACAATAATACATATTAAATACAGGGTGCTTAATATTTAATGAGAATGACTGCTGCTCCGTCTCTGACCCTGTGCGATCCCATAGACGGCAGCCCACTAGGCTCCTCCGTCCCTGGGATTCTCCAGGCAAGAATACTGGAGTGGGTTGCCATTTCCTTCTCCAACGCATGAAAGGGAAAAGTGAAAGTGAAAAGTGAAAGAGAAGTCGCTCAGTCGTGTCCGACTCTCCGTGACTCCATGGACTGCAACCTACCAGGCTCCTCCGTCCATGGGATTCTCCAGGCAAGAGTACTGGAGTGGGTTGCCAGTGCCTTCTCCAGAAGAGAAGGACTGAGAGCTACCTAACTTCTTCTATTGATCTCCTCTTCCATACTTTCTTCTATCCCCCAGGTATCATATCATCTGATCACTTTCCTGCATACAAAGCTTTGATGAGATCTTTACATCCTTGATTATCTGACTCCTAATTCGTTTAATCCTTTCCCTCATTCCCCAAAGTATGTTGTACATATTTCACATACTAACACTTTTATTATCCCTGAACCTACCATGCCATTTCATTTCTTCAAGCTTCTCATATATTTCTGCCTCTGCTTAGCCAAACTTTTACTCAACCTCCAGACCCAGCTATTTCATACCTCCCTGAAGCACCGTCTATGCCACCACCTCACTCAGTCTCTACCTCCATTCTGGTGTTATAAACAAAAATAACTACATATTTATCAATCTGTTTCTCCTACTAGATTATAAGATCCTGGAGACCAAGATCAGTGTTATTATATTCAGATTCTTTCCCACCAATGCTTAACACTATATTTGGCATAGAAGTCTGTTCAATGAAAATTTAATGAACAAAATTTAAAAGTGAATTAAACAATTCATGAGGGGCTAGAAGAAAAATGTCTTCATAAAAGTCAAAGTGCTTTCCAACATCAAACCTGAACATGATATATACCTTGAGTGCTTTACATTTGCTAAAGAAAAACTCACTTTGACAGTTTTGATAGTAAATTAGTAGATTCAGGGATCAAAAATAATGATAGTGTTTCAGTTTTGCAAGATGAACAGTTCTGGAGATTGGCTGCACAACAATGTGACTATACTTAACACTACTGAACAGTACACTTAAAAATGTTTTTATGTTGTATTTTTACCACTATTAAAAATAAACAGAAGAGAGAGGAGGAATTGGATGAAGGCAGGTATAAGATAAATAAGTACTAAGGCTATTATGTAGGAAATGGCAACTCACTCCAGTATTCCTGCCTGGGAAACCCCAGAGGAGCCTGGCAGGCCACAGTCCATGGGGTCACAAAGAGTCAGATACGACTGAATGACTGAGCATGTATGCACACGCACAGGGATGTAATGTACAATAAGATAAATGTAATTAACACTGCTGTATGTTATATGTGAAAGTTAAGAGTAAACTCTAGGAGCTCTCATCAGAAGAAAAGAACATTTTTTTCTATTTCTTTAATTTTGTATTTATATGATGGATGGTCACTGAGCTTACTGCCATAATAATTTCATCATGTATATACACTCAAATCATATGCTGTACAGCTTAACCTTATAGTGTTGTATGTCAATCACACTCAATAAAACTGGTAGACTATACAAATTAATTAATTGCCTAGTGAGGGGAGACACTTACTCCAGTAAACATATTTGCAAACCAGATGATGTGGAGGGCATCAAAGTGAATTCCAATGTAAGAAAAGGCATCTGCAATTTTTTTTATTAAAATTACTGACTTCTTAAACTAGAAGGGAGATTGGAAGTAATCCAGTTCAACCACCTTATTTCACAAAAAAGAAAAATAATCATGGAAAAGAAAAGAGCATTAACCAAGCTAGAGGAAAAACTAGGATCAGAACCAAGGTTTTATTCAGAATACAGGGTTCTCTTAAATATACCACATTACAATCCCAAACAATTCAAGAACTAAAGGCTAGTATTGGATTAATTCCTCATGCTTAACTTAATGAAGAGTTAAAAATAACATTGCAGGTAGGAGTTTGTAGTCCTGAATTCTCACCACGGCTCTATCTGCGGGATCTCAGACAAATCACTGAGCAATGCAATACTGTTTTACCTCATGGGATTAATGAGAGAATCAAAGGAAAGCCCAGTTGCAACAGAAAAGTGTACCATCTTCACCCTCATCCCTTCACACTCTCTGGTGTCAGGTTTCAATCACTATGTGGGGGAGGGAAAGGAACAGTTAATATAAACTACTACAATTCTGACTAGCTGGAGTCTTGCTATTCTGTTCTGGGTTTACATGAAGAAGGAAGGAAAGCAGGGAGAGAATGGGAAGGTGGGAAGGTTGTTCCTAATGGGCAAAGAATAACCTCCTTCCAAAGCAAAGTATTGGGAATCCCTGGTGGCTCAGCAGTGAAATCTGCCTGCAATGCAGGAGATGCAGGTTGGATGCCTGAGTCAGGAAGCTCCCCTGGAGGAGGGCATGGCAACCCACACAAGTCTTCTTGCCTTGAGAACCCACGGACAAAGGAGCCTGGCGGCCTACAGTTCACGGGGTAGCAGAGTTGGACACAACCCAGCAAGAGCACGAAGGGAAGTATTACCCATGCCTCCTATCAACTAAAGACTCTGAAACTCACAAGCTTTCATACAACTCACGTTAAAACTATCTTTTTTCCAGTGTAGGGCCTATAAAACTTTTTACCTTTAGCATATTTCAAAAAATTATGTTAACAGTTACTTGGGTGTATATTTTTTCTTTCCTTCTCAACTACAGATGTGTCCAGCAGGGGCTCTCAGTATTAAGCCTTTAAGAGTTATTTCTGAGTTATTTTAATTAGGTCAACATTCAGCTGAAATATAAAGATAGGCACCTGGAGTTGTGCTCAAAAGAACTGGATGAAAGGGAAGACCTGAATGCAAACAGAGACAAGAACTTTATCTCCCTTTGTCTTGCCCAACTCCTTCTCCACCTCTATGATTTAATTCTAAGCAGAAGTCCTCTACTAACAGTCTACAGAGCCACAAGTTTATTTATAGGTATTTTTATATTCATAACACTTTATAAAAATACAATGTTTTCACTCCAGGAATGAAACTATTTAAAGGAAAGTACAAATGGGTATTTTTTAATAAGTTAACTCACTGGGCAAACAAATTTTATGCAAAATGTTCACCATACAAAACAATTTTTTAAAAGAAAAAAATTGTGCATTCTGTGAATTTCCACTTACATGTAGAATCTCATGTAAACTATCGTAGTAATATATTTTAATTTGTATAATTATAGCAATTGAAAATAAAAATCACAGTTAACTTTTTCCTGCACTCACACAATATACCTTAATTTTCAAAAAATCAGAAAAAGAACATCCTTGAGACAATGCCAAGCTCCAAATACCAGAATTCATATATCTTTTCCACCTAATTCACAGAAATTTTTACTACAGTATACAGTATAAAGTATGGAAACAGAGAATATTTTACGATTCCACAAATTAGTCCATTTTTTCCACAAATTTGTTAAGTACTACAGAGGGAGCTTATAAAAAACTACAGATTACCACAATCCTTCCCTAGAGATTCTGATTGAGTTGCTCTGGGCAGGACAAAAATCTTTATTCCTCAAAGTGATTCTGATGATTAGCTAAGATTAATACTGATCTAGTAGACTGGTTTTCAATTTGGTACATACTAGACCTGCCTGAGGAGCTTTACGAAATCTTACAGCTCAGACCAATGGAAATGACTTCAATACTTTTTAAAATGCTCCCCAGATAAGGATGAGAACCTCTAACCCCTCTGCACAATTACGAAACCAAGCTTGCTCAAGTTCACAAACCTAATGATAGCAAAGTTGGGAGTTAGAACCATTTCTCCCAACTCCTAGTTCACTTTGTTTTTAGTTATTTTTCATACAGGTTGACCAAAACAGGTGTGAAAAAGAAAAACCTATCTTCTTGCCTCAGAAAAATACTGTCATTTAACAAATGGATAAATTAAAACTGAGCTAATCTTACTGCTTCAGAAATCACCAGAAAATAGTTTCCTTAATCTTAATATAAAACAATAAAAAAAAAAAGATTAAATACACTACTGCTTAATCTTTAGTTCCTACTACTAATCTGGTTATATATATCTTAAAAAGAACTGTTTAAAACTTAGTTTTTAACTTCTGATTCAGTATTCTAAAACAAATTATTTTTAAAGTCTGGCATCACAGGTCCTTACTAGCAAAATTAAATCAAGATCTGTAAATTTGGCAACATGCCTTCTTCCTTATGTAAAATACATAATTCTACATATTGATGTTGCTCTGTGAACTAACAGAGAACAGAGTTCCTTCTTCCACACAAAAGAATGAATTTTAGGGTGCAATAGCAAAACTTCCATCATTGGTTTGTCCACAGATTCTCGGAGTGGGAAACTTCGCAAAGTATTAGTTAACCCCTGTCAAGAATTTTCTCATTTTAGTAACAGGATAACGGAAAATAATTATGAAAAATGTGTCAGGTGCAAGCCTACCTGCCCATAATTTTTCTAAGAGCATTCTGACTTTCTAAAAATTACATGTTTACTTGACTTGCTTTCTGGTGACCTACATTGATTATTACAGTACCAAAATTGTTAAAATAACATTTTTATCCCTCTCAAGGTTGTCAGATATTTTGATATTTCAAATTTCAGGAATGTTTGTGATTTCTGCCTTTAGATTTATAAGTGTTTGGTATACTTTACCAAAAGCAGGTCACATTACTCCACAGGTAAAATTTCAGCAATTTGTATACAGCCTAGAGTACAATGTACACTTTTGATTAATTCATTCGCAAAGCAGTAATTTGCCAAGTTCTGGATATTTTAAATATTCTAAATAAGAATCAGATGCAATGGATTTTGTTCCATCAGTTTTAATGAATGAAAGCACACCCTTTCTTTTTTATTAAGTTGAATAGCAACAGAAATTAAAAACCTAACCAAAAGTGCGCTATTTAAAATATGTAAATACCCCCAAACTGTTCCATGGAACCAAGAATGGGTCTCTTAAGTCATAGTAAAAACTAAAAAAAACAGAATCTCAGATAAATGTTCAAATGATACATAGTTATTTAAGAAATAGGGCTAGACTGGACGATCCATGGAGTTCGCACAGTAGGAGAAAACTGCTACACTGAGCAGGTTTGCAAAGTCTGAACTATTTTGTATTAAACATCTGAAACTTGCCATTTCCAATTGCGAGAGGTAAGCCTGTAACAGATACAAGCCTTTTCGGATTGCTTAAAATTTTTCCTAAATAGAGACCAAAAAAAAAAAACCCACGCATGTTTATTTTCAGGAGTGTGCTAGGGTCGAAGTCAAAAGAAATCACCAGTTACTGACAATTTTTGGCGGGTCCTCGTTGCGCAGGGAGGCCGGACCCCGCACCGGGCGCCGCCTCCTCTGAGCGCGAGCTGGACCGCAGCCCCGAGCCGCGCGCAGGAGCCGCCCGGCGCCGCCGCCGAGCCCGCCCGGGGGCGGGGGGCTCGCACGTGCGACCGGGGGCGGGGGCCGGCCGGGAAGGCCCCCGCGCAGGAAGGCGGGCGCGGCCGGGCCGGCCTCCCCGCAGACAGACAAGAAGGGTTCCCGACCTGTCGTGCCCTGCATGTTCAGAGTCTGTCATGTTTGGTCAAGAACGGGGCGGGGCTGGAGGGCAGGTCTGCGAGGCCGGCGGCGGCGGGGCGCGGGGAGGATCCCTGCGCCGCCTGCGGGTACCTGCTCCCGGCCGCCGCCGGGAGGTGACGAAGTGGTAAAAACTCACGGTTACTAGTGAGCGACACAGACACAGACTTTCCAGTCTATTAACAACCACGCCAGAGAGGTGGGGCTCTAACTGCAAACACTGGGCCACGGCCCCGCGCTGCCGGCGCTGCCGCTTTAGTCTCTATTCGGCGCCGGTGGCTGAGGCTTGGGAGCGGACGGGCGGCGCGCAGCGACGCGGGGATTTGGACAGTGCCCGTAACGGTGATTTCTCCTCACCAACATGGCGGCAGCCGAGACAGGCGGCTCGATAAAATGGCGCCCGCCGCACCCCTAGCCCGGGACTAAAGGGCAGGAGAGATTCCTCCGCGTGCCGCGGCCCTTGCCCAGCCCGCCGGGGCCGAGCGCGCCGCCCATTGGAGTTCGCGGCCCGTCAATCACCTTCGAGGGCGGACTCTCCCGCTTCCCCTGCGAAGTGGCGGAGGAGGCAGTCTCTTATAGCGGGGCCGGGCGATGCCTGGAGTAGTCAAGTTGGGGGAGGCGTCCCGGTGGGTCTGCTGTCCTTCCGCGCCTCCAGGCCCGGTCCGCGGCGACTCGCGGTTTTCTCTGCGAGACTTCGCCTCCAGAAGATGGGGAGTTATAGACGTGCCCTACTAAACGGGCTCCCTAAAGCCATTATCCGGTGTGGGGTAATAACATGCGGCTGCCGAGTCGTCATTAAAAAAAAACAAAAACCTTTGTTGCTTAAATAATGGGAAAATGTACTTTCTCCTTCAAGGTTGTAATGAATATCTCTTCTTCTACAACAACAACGATCCCTGGGTGGGGAAGATCCCCTGGAGAAAGGCATGGCACCCACTCCAGTGTTCTTGCCTGGAGAACCCCATGGACAGAGGAACCTGGCAGGCAAAGAGTCCGACACGACTGCGCGACTAACCCAACAACGTTTAATATGCAGAATCAAAAGGAAAAACGAAATTTAAAAACTAAAACAAGAAATAATCATTTTTTGAGAAAAATAGCTTGGCGTGTAGCCTTTTCTGATATTTAATCCTAAATTTACCTTATCCGGTTGTTAATAATGACAGAACAGTCGGTAAAAAAAAATCAATATTACTATTTTATAAGCAAAACACATACAAATAGTTTATAAATAAAATAGCTATCACATTTGTTTACACTTCTGAATGGACAGTTCATGATATTGTCCAGGCCAGAATACTGGAGTGCGTAGCCTTTCCCTTCTCCAGGATCTTCCGGACACAGAAATCCAACCAGGATCTCCTGAATTGCAGGCGGATTCTTTACCAACGGAGCTACCAGGGAAGCCCCCATCTTTAGAAAAGGAATATTTAAATGACCACATTTTGGCCTAGTTAGTGTGCTACTTAGTTTTGAAGGCATGTCCATGTTTTTTTACTAACATCATGGATTGATTGGTCCTCTCAGATATCTGACTTCCTTTGGGTTAAATGTGTTTTGTAGTGCATTTAGAAGCAATTGCAATTATATTTTAAAATTCAAAATGTGGACATACATATTGAAAAATAAGTCACATTTCTTTGTTTCTAAATTGAATGCAGCTATGGACAGGAGTTGTACACTGGTGGATTATTCTGCAGGCACTCCCCACCTTTGGATATGATAGGTTTCTAGGAATCTCAAAAGCAGATACATTTTGTCTGGAGTAACAATAATTAGCATTTTGGAGTTACATTAGAATCTGTGTGAGTGCTCACTCAATCGTGTCTGACTCTTTTGTGACCCCATCGACTGTAGCCCACCAGGCTCCTCTGTCCATGGAATTCTCCAGGCAAGAATACTGGAGTGGGTTGCCATGCCTTCTCCAGAGGATCTTCATCTTTTCCAGGGATTAATCCCTTGTCTCTTGGGTCTCCTGCATTGGCAGGCAAATTCTTTACCACTGGCCTGGCTGGGAATCCCTTAGAATCTCTACTTTGTCTCTATTGTAAGGTTGTTACTTAGATCTTGTGCTGTGTTGTGCTTAGTCACTCAGTTGTGTCCAATTCTGTGTGACCCCATGGGCTGGAGCCTGCCAGGCTCGTCTGTCCATGGGGATTCTTCAGGAAGAATACTGGATTAGGTTGCCGTGGCCTCCTCCAGGGGCTCTTCCTGACCCGGAATGGAACCCAGGTCTCCTGCATTGCAGGTGGATTCTTTACCATCTTAGATCTTACTGTAGCTAAAGGAAGTGACCCTGTGGGTGGTAGTCAGGGAAGGAGGCATGCTCCTTTAAGCTATGTGTTTGGAATCTAGAAGTGCTCAGAGATGTCAGATAAAATATTTAAGTTGAAGGCTAAACCAAACTCAGCTTTCATCTTTTTGTTTTTTTTAATTGTTTACTTATGGCTGTGCTGGGTCTTCATTGCTGCTCAGGCTTTTCTCTAGTTGCGGAGAGTGGGAGCTACTTTCTGACCCCTGTTGCTTTGGTTCTCCCACAATTCAAGAGTGTCTTTCTCAGGGACATTCACTTGAAATGTAATCATCAGGGAAACAAGCCTCTGCTGCCCAGTCTCTGTAGGAAGAGAGGTCTAACTTCCATCATGGCCAACAGGCAGATACAGCTGGATTAAAAGAATTGACACTGCCCAACCCTGTCACTGCAGATGGTGACTGCAGCCATGAAATTAAAAGATGCTTACTCCTTGGAATTCCAGTTGAGCTATTTCAAATCCTAAAAGATGATGCTGTGAAAGTGCTGCACTCAATATGCCAGCAAATTTGGAAAATTCAGCAGTGGCCACAGAACTGGAAAAGGTCAGTTTTCATTCCAACCCCAAAGGAAGGCAATGCCAAAGAATGCTCAAACTACCAAACAGTTGCACGCATCTCACACGCTAGTACAGTAATGCTCAAAATTCTCCAAGCCAAGTTTCAGCAATATGTGAACCGTGAACTTCCAGATGTTCCAGCTGGCTTTAAAAAAGACAGAGGAACCAGAGACCAAGTTGCCAACATCTGCTGGATCATCGAAAAAGCAAGAGAGTTCCAGAAAAACAGTTCAGTTCAGTTCAGTCGCTCAGTCGCGTCCGACTGAAACACATTCACATTCACATTCACATTCACACACACACACACACACACACACACACACACACACGAAAATGGTAATTGATGTAAAGGGGTCAATATTTTGCCAAATAAGGACTTTAACAAACCTTATTATGGTTATTTTGTAAAAGAAAGCATATTTTAACACCAAGAATATGGTTAGCTTTAAGAAAAATTCATTTCTTTGTCTTTGTTTTGCCCCGGGGCAGTAAGAACAAGCTCTGTAAACTGTATTCCCTCCCAATTATGGCAAAAAATTTCAGTGGTCTAATGTGACCTGGGCTTCCCAGGTGGTCAGTGGTAAAGTATCTGCCTGCCAATACAAGAGACCTGGGTTTGATCCCTAGGTTTGGAAGATTCCCTGGAGGAGGAAATAGCAACCCACTCCAGTATTCTTGCTTTGAGAGTCCCATGAATAGAGAAGCCTGGCAGGCTACAGTTCATGGGGTTGCAAAAGATTCAGACATGACTTAGATTACATAACAAAAACGATGTGACTAAAAGAGACTGGTCAATGTTGGACAAGAATGATCTCCAAGGTTATCATTCTAGGTGGTGGATTAGGGGGCCTTTTCCTCAATCTTCCTGTGAGCTTGTAAAGTTCCTTACTGCTTGTGGGGCTCAAGGTAATGGTGGGGGCGACCCCATTACAGCTATGATTTTTGCCTATCTAGCAGGATGAGGACTTCACGTTGGAGTTAATTTAGGGGTGGGGAGATTCCCTATACAGTACACTTTGAGGTTACGAATAAATACCTGTTTTATTCACATTCTTTGGAAATTTTCCCAAAAAAACCCCAAGCACCTGGATATCAGCCCAGGCTCTGCAAAAGTCCTTTCAAAATGTTGCTTCCAAATGAGATGAAGATACTGACACACATGGCAGGCTCCATCTTCTCTAGTTCTTGCTCTCTGACAGCCTCAGATGGTAAAGGTTGGGATCGTCCATAGTACACTTCAGGTGTATGTCTCAAAGGTAGAATTCAGAAGTCACTAAGTCATATTAGAGGAGTTCCCTGGTGGCCCAGTGATTAGGACTCTGTTCACTACCAAGAACAAGGGTTCAACCCCTGGTCAGGGGACTGAGATCACCAAGCCCCACAGGGCGGCCAAAAAAAGAAAGTCATTTCAGAATATCAGATCTTCCTTACACCTGCTTCTTAACTATTTTTGTTGTTTAGTCACTGAGTCTTGTTCAACTCTTTTTGTGACCCCCATGGCCTATAGCCCACCAGGCTCCTCTGTCCCTGGATTTCCCAGGCAAGAATACTGGAGGAGGTTGCCATTTCCTTCTGCGGGGGATCTTTCTGACCCAGGGATGGCACCCTCGTCTGCTGCACTGGCAGGCAGACTCTTTACCACTGAGCCACCAGGGAAGCCTGTTTCTTAAATACTTTCCTCCAAATTCTTTATTATTATTCTGCAAAGATAATGAACTCAGTGGCAGCTCTCAGCAGTTGTGAAAGCATTTTCTGATGCAAAAAAAACCCCAAAACAGTCTTTATTTTAAGATACCACTTATGTTCATCTGCAGTAGAAATGTGATGTTTATTTTTCCAGTAGTGAAAGTATGTACTGAGCTCTATCTATCCCCACCCCAGCATCTTAATCTTGGGAGCACTGAGTCACTCATTTGTTTATTCAGGAAAGATTTATTGATCATGATGCTTGACATATTGTGCTATCTTCTGAGCAGAGTTATAGATATACTACTTGGGATGTCTATTCTCATGGAGCTTAGAGTCTAATAATTTGTACTTGTGAAGCCTGCACTTATCAAAATGCTAAGTGGGGTCAAGGATATCTACTCAGTTGAAATTGAACTTGATTGCTGTAATGAAAACTCAACTATATGGCTTAACTAAAAACAGGTTTTAAGTTTCTTTAATAATGAGATAGCTGTTGGTAGGGGTCCAAAACTAAACACAGGCTCTGGTTAGCTTCTTGCTCTGCAACTCACAGTCTGAAGTTTTCATTCTTAACTTCTTGCTCAACTATCATGTGATCTAGGCCATGGTCTATATAATATCTGTCTTTAAAATTTGTTGATGCTTTATGTACATGATTAATTTTTATAAATATTCCATGTGTGCTTAAGAAAATAAAATTCTCAAAAAAAAAAAAAAAAAGAAAGAAAATAAAATTCTCTCATTTTTGGATGCAGAACTTTAATACCTGTCCATTAGGTCTAGCCTATTAACTTCAAAATGTTTATCGGCTATATCCTTGCCAATTTTTCTCTGTCCACTTAATAAATCAATCAAGTAAAGGATGTTAAAATCCCTCACTATGATGTTGGGGTTACCAGTCCTTCTACTTCATATATTATAAGGATATTTTATTAGGTACATATATGTTTGAAGTTGTTTTGTTTTCCTAGTTAATTTTTGAGTAACATTCCATCAAGCCATCTAAGTTTTGGACACATTTACTTCTTTTTCTGTGGCTACTTTAAAACTTTTCTCTGCTTTTCTGCAGTTTTATTGTGATGTGCCTAGGTGTGAATTTCATTTAGTTATCTTTCTTGGTATTTGTTGAGTGATGTATACACATTTCTTGATGTGTAGATTGATGTGTTTCATCAATTCTTAAAAATCTTAGCCTTTTCTCTTGAAATATTTCATCCACCTTTTTCTCTTTCTCTTCTCATCTTGTGGTTAAAGTTAATTATACTTAGACATTTTGATTTATTATTGTTATTTCTAATAGTCTCATTTGTAGATTCCTTTCTTAAATGGGGAGTATCTCTGGATAATTTCTTCTGACTTGTCTTCCAGTTCACCCACTTTCCCCTTCAGTCCTGTCTAGTTTTCTACGAAAGGTCATCTTATTAATCAAGTTTCTCTCAGAGAAGCAGAATCACTAAGAGACAGATTTACAGGCAATTGGACTTATGCAATTGTAGGAGCTGTTAAAAATAATCTGTGTAAAGCTTTTATCTGAGTCTAGAACTTAGAATCTTCAAGGCAAGGACTCAGGAAGGGGAGTTGGATGTAAAGAGAGAGAGTAGAAATGAGCTAGTATCCCTAGGAGACAAACCATAACCTATCTTCATCTCTTACCACACCCAACTTTTGTGATGTGGGTGCTCTGAAGGAAAATCTTGTGCCCTTTATCTTGAAGTTAAACATACCTTGCCCAGAATTTGGAGAAGCTGAAGGAAGATATGTGGGAAGGTGGGTCAGCTAAAGGTCTGGTTGTTGCCCCATAGCAAGAAGGTAAACTAGCAGATAAATGATAATGTGCATGTATTGCACCAATATCTGTCACCCCTTCACTGACTTTCTGAACATAAAAACAACATGACTGCTATTTCACTTCCACCTTCTGAATTTTGTGCAAAATCTCTCTTATAGCCCACTCTAACTGGAAATATGCAAGAATAGGAATCCTGCACAGCACAGATCAGCCCAGCCAAGAAGACACACTACAGAATCACCAATACACACTTTTCAACTAGGCACCCATATGTACCTCTTTCACTGGTACTTAACTTCCATCCTGAATAAAGACAATAGCGGGGACTTCCTTGGTGGTCCAGTGGTTAAGAATCTGCTGCCTTGCAGTGCAACGAACGTAGGTTTGATCCCTGGTCGGGGAATTAGGAGTAGGAAATGGCAACGTGCTCATTCATTGGCAACCTGAAACATGGACAGAGGAGCTGGTGGGATACAGTCCCTGGGGTTGAATAAAGTCTGACACGACTGAGCAACTGAACATGAGTTGATAGATGGGAAACTAAGATTCCCCCATGCCATGAGGCAACCAAGCCTGCCCGCCACAACTACTGAGCCCTCAAATCACAACTAGAGAGAAGCCCAGGTGCCACAACAGAGACCCAGTATGGCCAAAAAAAGAAAATACAATAGCAAAATCATGCTTTGGCCTATTATGGTCCTGCTACACCATGTTCAGCCAAAAACATGTTAACCCTCTTCCCTAAAAAAGATAAAAAGTCTCTTTTCCATCTTTGGGTTATGTTCATTCTTCTAATTTTTCTTTCAGTTCAGTCATACCACTCCTTTCATATCAAATAATTTGAGTAAAGAGATATAAGTTCAGTTCAGTTCAGTTGCTCAGTCGTGTCCGACTCTTTGCGACCCCATGACTTGCAGCATGCCAGGCCTCTCTGTCCACCACCAACTCCCGGAGTCTACCCAAACCCATGTCCATCGAGAAGGTGATGCCATCCAACCATCTCATCCTCTGTCGTCGCCTTCTCCTCACGCCCTCAATCCTACCCAGCATCAGGGTCTTTTCCAATGAGTCAACCCTTCGCATGAGGTGGCCAAAGTATTGGAGTTTCAGCTTCAACATCAGTCCCTCCAATGAACACCCAAGATTGATCACTTTTAGGATGGCTTGATTGGATCTCCTTGCAATCCAAGGTTCCTCTGACCTTTTCCAGTCCTGTGGCCACTGCTGAGTTTTCCAAATTTGCTGGCATATCGAGTGCAGCACTTTCACAGCATCACCTTTGAGGATGTGAAATAGCTCAACTGGAATTCCATCACCTCCACTAGCTTTGTTCATAGTGATGCTTTCTAAGGCCCACTTGACTTCACATTCCAGGATGTCTGGCTCTAGGTGAGTGATCACACCATCGTGATTATCTGGGTCATGAAGATCTTTTTTGTACAGTTCTTCTGTGTATTCCTGCCACCTCTTCTTAATATCTTCTGCTTCTGTTAGGTCCATACCATTTCTGTCCTTTATCGAGCCTATCTTTGCATGAAATGTTCCTTTGGTATCTCTAATTTTCTTGAAGAGATCTCTAGTCTTTCCCATTCTGTTGTTTTCCTCTATTTCTTTGCACTGATCGCTGAGGAAGACTTTCTTATCTCTCCTTGCTATTCTTTGGAACTCTGCATTCAGATGGGAATATCTTTCCTTTTCTCCTTTGCTTTTCACTTCTCTTCTCTTCCCAGCTCTCTGTAAGGCCTCCTTAGACAGCCATTTTGCTTTTTTGCATTTCTTTTCCATGGGGATTGTCTCTATCCCTATCTCCTGTACAATGTCACAAACCTCTGTCCATAGTTCATCAGGCACTCTGTCTATCAGGTCTAGTCCCTTAAATCTATTTGTCACTTCCACTGTATACTCATAAGGGATTTGATCTAGGTCATACCTGAATGGACTAGTGGTTTTCCCTACTTTCTTCAATTTAAGTCTGAATTTGGCAATAAGCAGTTCATGATCTGAGCCACAGTCTGCTCCCGGTCTTGTTTTTGCTGACTGTATAGAGCTTCTCCATCTAAGTGTTGCAAGAGGGCATCAGAGGGCAGACACACTGAAACTAAAATTACAGAAAACTAGCTAATCTGATCACACGGACCACAGCCTTGTCTATCTCAATGAAACTAAGGCCATGCTGTGTGGGGCCACCCAAGACAGATGGCTCATGGTGGAGAGGTCTGACAGAATGTGGTCCACTGGAGAAGGGCATGGCAAACCACTTCAGTATTCTTGCCTTGAGAACCCCATGAACAGTATGAAAAGGCAAAAAGATAGGACACTGAAAGATGAATTCCCCAGGTCAGTAGGTGCCCAATATGCTAATGGAGATCAGTGGAGAAATAACTCCAGAAAGCATGATGGGATGGAGCCAAAGCAAAAACAATACCCAGCTGTGGAGGTGACTGGTGATAGACGCAAAGTCCGATGCTGTAAAGAGCAATATTGCATAGGAACCTGGAATGTTAGGTCCATGAATCAAGGCAAATTGGAAGTGGTCAAACAGGAGATGGCAAGAGTGAATGTCGACATTCTAGGCATCAGCGAACTAAGATGGACTGGAATGGGTGAATTTAACTCAGATGACCATTATATCTACTACTGTGGGCAAGAATCCCTTAGAAGAAATGGAGTAGCCATCATGGTCAACAAAAGAGTCCAAAATGCAGTACTTGGATGCAATCTCAAAAACAATAGAATGATCTCTGTTCGTTTCCAAGGCAAACCATTCAATATCACAGTAATCCAAGTCTATGCCCCGACCAGTAACGCCGAAGAAGCTGAAGTTGAATGGTTCTACGAAGACCTACAAGACCTTCTAGAACTAACACCCAAAAAAGATGTCCTTTTCATTATAGGGGACTGGAATGCAAAAGTAGGAAGTCAAGAAACACCTGGCGTAACAGGCAAGTTTGGCCTTGGAGTACAGAATGAAGCAGGGCAAAGGGTAATAGAGTTTTGCCACGAGAACGCACTGGTAATAGCAAACACCCTATTCCAACAACACAAGGGAAGACTCTATACGTGGACATCACCAAATGGTCAACACCGAAAGAGACATAAAGTTAACTACTATTAATACATTATGTGTTAGTAGGGAAATGGGAGGGGGAAGATTTCATATATTTTTTGTGTTTATACATAATTATATTTCACACACATTTATGTGTACACATACACATTTATCCCTGGAGAACTAACTGGCAACCACTCCAGTGTTGTTGCCTGGAGAATCCCATGGACAGAGAAGCCTGGTGAGCTATAGTCCATGGGGTCACAAAGAGTCGAACACGACTGAACGACTAATACTATACACATTTATATCAAATTGAGGATGAAATATTCATAACCATTACAATCATTTTTGCTACTGGTCACCTGGTTGTGTTGTTTAATACCTACCTTCTCCCTTTACTTTTTGTTACATTCCCTTTGCCCTGAGCTATTTTTGGCTCCTTCTTGGTGAATAATTCAGATCTTCATCCCTAAAGGGTTTGGGCCATTAGTAGTACTGCTTATGGGTTTTTGTTTTCTACTGACTTTAATAATAGGACATAGAATTAATTAGAATACCTCCAAGAATTCTCCTGAGTTCCTTTAACCTCACTGTACAAACAAGATGACTTGATCATTACAATTAATCACGCCAGCCAGTATAATAAGCTCTTTCTTTATCTGTTGCTTCACTGGCCTAAGAAGTTCTAAGTGGCCAAATGGCTGTCTCAACTTAAGTTTAATTAAACTATTGTCATGTCCCTCGAAGAAGCCTTCCTGCTTTGGGAATTAATCACTCTAGACCAGTGGTT
Source organism: Okapia johnstoni (assembly GCA_024291935.2). NCBI lineage: Eukaryota > Metazoa > Chordata > Mammalia > Artiodactyla > Giraffidae > Okapia > Okapia johnstoni. The sequence continues at coordinate 133,751,050 of CM044306.1, read as the reverse complement.
CTCAACAAGGGGATGATTTGCCTTCCAGAGGACATTAGCGATATCTGGACACATTTTTGGTTTCACAAGTGTGGAAGAAGTGCTACTGGCATCTAGTGGGGAGAGGCCAGGGATGTTGCTAAACATCTTATTATGCACAAAGCTGTTCCTCACAACAAAAGATTATTATCCAGTGCAAAATTCCCTATAGGGTACATTATAAACCTGTGACTTATCCTATTTTTGAACTGGAAGTTTGTACCTCTTAATCTCCTTCCCGTACTTCACTCCCTTCCCATCTGGCAACCACCTATTTGTTCTTTGTATCTATGAGTCTGTTTCTGTTTTGTTATGTTTGTTTACTTCTTTTGTTTTTCTAGATTCCACACATAAGTAAAACCAGATGGTATTTGTCTTTCTCTGTCTAATGCTTCATTTAGTGTGATACTTTTAGGCCCATCTATGTTGCTGCAAATGACATTTCTTCATTCTTTTTAATGACTGAGTAGTATTCCACTGTACATGTACTACATCTTCTTTATCCATCCATCTGTCGTTGGGCATTTCGGTGGCTTCCCTGTCTTGGCTGTTGTAAGCAGCGCCACTATGAACATAGGGGTGCATGGATCTTTTCACATTAGAGCTGTCATCTCTTCCAAATAGCTTCCCAGAAGTGGGATTTCTGGATCATAGGGTAACTCAAGCTTTAGTTTTTAAGGGACCTCCATCATGTTTTTCATAGCGTGGCATGCTATTTTTGCTGCACACTATTAGTCAGAGTCAGTCTTAAGTCCAACTCAGATTAAGGAGGATTAAACAGGAAATGAAATACAGTCCATCTCTGTATGGGAGGAGTGGCAAAGTCATATTGTAAAGGATGCAGATATAGGGAAAGGTGGAGAATGGGGGCCATTGGAGGAAATCAACCTACCACAGACATATGTAGCCTTTTATAGTCTTTATCTGAAACAACTAGTATCTGATGCCTTTGCAGGTCAGTTTTTCCTGCTTCCTGATTTTGCTCATTTCTTTTTGGCCATGCCCTGAGGCATGTGGGATCTTAGTTCCCCCACCGAGGATCAAACCCACACCCCTTGCATTGGAAGCTCGGAGTCTTAACCACTGGACTGCCAGGGAAGTCCCTTATCTATCATTTTAATTTCCTTTGCAGCCTGATTATCTTTTGCTATATGCTGAACATTTTATGTGAAAAAGTATGCATGGTTATACTTTGAGTTTTGTAATAACAGCCCTTTCCTCCAATGAAAGGTTACTACCTTAATTCAATTTTCCCCTCAGTAATGCTTCATGTATAAACGAAGGTGACTGCTAACAGCATGAACAACAGGGGAAAGTACAACTTCCCTGGGGAAAATGTCTGGCTTCAGAGAACTTCCCTTGGTTTGTCTGTGAAGTAGACTCTGATTTGGGCCAGGAGTCAAACAGCCCTTCTCTAAAAAAAGAAGCAAGTGAGGCTATCATAGGGTTGGCCAATCTACCTTTAGAGATTTCTTTTTCATGATTAACCTTATACTGGCATCATATTAAGCAAAACTAAAAAATTCCCAATTCCCTGTTTTTCAAATGTGTGCTTTATTTTCCTGACTTGATACATTTCTGTCTGCATATGATGCCCATTTACCTCTAACTTCATCTCTTCCAATGGAAATTACCTCAAGACAAAGCTCAGATAATACCCCTTTTCAGAAGTCTTCCCAACCAATGTGCTTTTTTCTCTTCTGAATACTCTTAGCACTTAATACCCACCCCCTTTTCCCCCTCCAACTAACCCCGGCCATCTTCACTTCACAAAAGCCCCCTATCAACAGTCTTTTTAAAACAGACTTTGTTTTAGAGCAGTTTTAGGTGTACACAAAAACTGGGAAGTACAAATTACCCTTGCCTCTCAACACGGTTTACCCCATTATTTACATCTTAGGTTAGTGTGGTACATTTGTTACAACTGATGAACCAATACCAATACATTAACATCCATAGTTTACAATGGATTCACTCTGTGTTGCACATTCTATGGGACAAATATACAATAGCATGTGTCCCTCATCACTGTGTACAGAATAGTTTCACTACCCTAAAAATCTGCTGTGCTCTACCTAGTCATTCTTCCTTCCCTACCCCACCCCCAGCCCCACCCTCAACAACTGCTGATTCCAAATAATTGACCAAAAATCCTGGAACTAACAAGCAATTAAAGCAAAGTTGCAGCATACAAGGTTAATATACAAAAGTCAATTGCTTTCATACATGCTAGTCATGAATAACTGAAATTTGAAATAAAAAAAGTTACATGAAGATCAAAAAAAAAAAACCCTTAGGTATAAATCTAACAAAATATGTACATGAATCTGTATGAGGAAAGCTACAAACCTCTGATGAAAGAAAATCTAAATAAATGGGCATTCTTTCCTTTTTTGAATTTTAAAAGCCAACTCTCCACATGTTGAGAATCAATGACCAGCAGAACAGAGGGGCAACCATTCATTATAGCCTTGGATGGACTTGGGCTGGCTACACAGGATGCACCTTTCAAATCAGAGATTCAGAAACTTCTTCCTTCTCAATGATGGTTAACAAAAAATTCTTCAAAACAAAGGTAGCCCCACAGATACGCAGTTACAAATGAAAAGCTCAGGGCCCCAACCCCTGTCTGCTGCAGCAAGAAAAGAGGCACCAAGATAAAATACAAATAAGTGTTTAGTATATGTAGGCCCTAAGTATTGCACAGGATGTGCTTGAGTGCATGCTTAGTCACTGAGTCGTGTTCAACTGACTCTTTGCGACCCTATGGACTGTAACCCACTAGGCTCCTCTGTCCATGGGATTCTCCAGGCAAGAATACTGGAGTGGGTTGCCATTCCCTTCTCCAGAGGATCTTCCTGACCCAAAGATTGAACCCAGGTGGCCTACATTGCAGCAGGATTCTTTACTGTCTGAGCCACCAAGGAAGGCCATTGTAGAGTCTACCAGTCACAAAATCTGTCCACAGCTCTGTTTACTCAAGTGTGGAAGGTATTAGAGGGCTGTTTTGAGGATGAGGTGAGGGAAAATGTGAACTGATGCTTGGTACAAAGTGAGTGCTCAAACAACAGCTAGAAGCGCACAAGCGATTTCGCCTCTCCTACCTTCTTGCTGGGGCTTCTCCTTTGCCCTTGGATGTGGGGTATCTCCTCAAAGTCGCTCCAGTGCCGCACAGCTGCAGCTCCAGCTGGGACTACCAGACCACCTGACCTGCCTCCTGAGAAATCTGTATGCAGGTCAAAAAGCAACAGTTAGAACTGGACATGGAACAACTGGTTCCTAATTGGGAAAGGAGTACATCAAGGCTGTATATTGTCACCCTGCTTATTTAACTTATATTCAGAGTACATCATGCAAAATGCTGGACTGGATGAAGCACAAGCTGGAATAAAGATTGCCGGGAGAAATATCAATAACCTCAGATATGCAGATGACAGCACCCCGATGGCAGAAAGTGAAGAAGAACTAAAGAGCCTCTTGATGAAAGTGAAAGAGGAGAGTGAAAAAGTTGGCTTAAAGCTCAACATTCAGAAAACTAAGATCATGGCATCTGATCCCATCACTTCATGGCAAACAGATGGGGAAACAATGGAAATAGTGACAAACTTTATTTTGGGGGGTTCCAAAATCACTGCAGATGGTGACTGCAGCCATGAAATTAAAAGACGCTTTCTCCTTGGAAAGTTATGACCAACCTAGACAGCATATTTATTAAAAAGCAGAGACATTCCTTTGCCAACAAAGGTCTGTCTTGTCAAAGCTATGGTTTTTCTAGTAGTCATGTACAGATGTGAGAGTTGGAGTCTAAAGAAAGCTGAGTGCTGAAGAATTGATGCTTTTGAACTGTGGTGTTGGAGAAGACTCTTGAGAGTCCCTTGGACAGCAAGGAGATCCAACCAGTCCATCCTAAAGGAAATCAGTCCTGAATATTCATTGGAAGGACTGATACTGAAGCTGAAACTCCAATACTTTGGCCACCTAATGAGAAGAACTGATTGGTTCAAAAAGACCCTGAGGCTGGGAAAGATTGAGGGCAGGAGGAGAAGGGGACGACGGAGGATGAGATGGTTGGATGGCTTCACCGACTCAATGGACATGAGTTTGAGTAAACTCCGAGAGTTGGTGATGGACAGGGAGGCCTGGTGTGCTGCAGTCCATGGCGTCACAAGAATCTCATACGGCTGAGCAACTGAACTGACTGACTGAGGAGAGAGCACGCATAATTCGTATCATTCCTTAGAAACACTGTTACTTCGGTCGAACAGTTTACACCAAAGTAGAGTCTCAAGGACTAAGTTTTAAAATTCTACTAACGGTTTGAAATAACGTATTCAAAAAGTGTTAGTATATGCAACTGAACATAATTAGCATAGCGCCTGCGCAGAGCGACGGGGGCGGGGAGAGATCCGGTTTGCGCAGCCCGGGGATTGAACGGCGCATGCGCGGTGTGACCTACGGGCGGTGAGGATCGTCGTGCGGGACCTTCTCGCACCCGATTTGTTTCTCGGCAGCTAGCCGGCTCCAGCGCCGAAGAGAATGATGGATTTTGAGAATCTTTTCTCCAAACCCCCAAACCCGGCTCTTGGCAAGAAGTCCGCCACAGATTCTGACCAAAGGTGACCCCTAGTCTTTTCAGGCTTCATGCAGGGGCTGCAGCCGGGTTCCGCCTCTTGGTTGCTCTGGGAGCCCGCGGGGGCGGCGCCGTGAGGTCCGGCGTGGAGCGCGTGGGTCCGGTGCGATGGCCCGGCGTCCAGAGGTCGTTCGGGGGCAGGAGTTGGGGGCAGGAGTTAGAGGCCGGGGATGGGTCCCGGTTCCTAGACCGCCGCGGCCAGAGGCGCGGGGAACCTGAGTCCGGGAGCGGCGGGGTTCAGGCCGCGAGCGGGGTGGGGGCGGGGGAGGTTCAGGGTGCTCCCTTTTCTCTGCGCCCGGGTCCCTCTGGCTGGGAGGGAGCCCGCCTGCGGCCCCCGTAGTACTTGCCTTCCAGACCGTCAGCTCGTGGAGGAGACCATTTGTGGTTCTCACTACACGTGCTGGGCGCTCTTCGGTAGAATAGATGAGTCGTGAAGGATAAACAGCGACTAGTCTGCCTTTAGTCTCCCGATTTACGTTGAAAAATCCTAAAGACCATAATAAAGCAGCGAACTCCATTGGGGTGTATTACTTCCTTTATATTTAAAGAGGTACTGAGACTGCCGTGGAGAAGGTGAAAGCTGGGTAGGGGATAAGGGAGAATGGGATGGTAGGGAAGATGTAGGTCTTTTAAAGAAGGTAGTTAAGGAACGTTTACTAATAACACTGATGAGATATTTGAGTAGGGGCTCGAAGGAGGCGAGAGAGGTTGATTATCTAGTGGAAAGAATATTCCATGTAAAGGTCCTGAACTGGAGTGAGCTTGCTGTGATTGGAGCGAAGTGGCCAGGATGACAGCTGCAGTGGAGAGGAAGAATGGTGGGACAGGAAGAGAAGAACCTGAGAGGTATTGGAATGGGGGCAGAAGGGAAGGGGCAGATTGTGCAGGGACTTGCAGTTACCCTAATAAGGACTTTGGCTTTTACCTTCGGTGGGGTGAGAGGTAAGTTTTGGAGGGTTTTTAGCTGAGACTTACACATTAGCAGGACGAGAGTAGACTGTAGTGGCCAAGAGTAGTTTGAATCGTAGTGTTAGTAGCAAGAAGTGGTCAGGTCTGGGGCTTCCCTGGTGATCCAGTGGTTAGGAGTCTGCCTTGTAATGTGTGGGAAACTGGTTCAATCCCTGGTCAGGGAAGATCCCACATGCCCCAGAGCAACTATCTGTGCACGACAATTACTGAAGCCTTTGTGTCCTTCAGCCCGTGCCACACAGCAAGAGAAGTCACTGCAGTGAGATCCCAGAGCTCCAAAACTAGAGAAAGCATTTGCCATAGCAAGGAAGACCCAGCAAAGACAAAAATAATTAAAAAATTTTTAAAAGTGCGTGTTCAGTTGATCAGTTGTATCCCCAACTATTTGAAACCATCAGGCTCCTCTGTCCATGGAATTTCCCAGGCAAGAGTAGTAGAGTGGGTTGCCATTTCCTTCTCCAGGATCTTCCTTGACCCAGGGATCTAACCCGATGTCTCCTGCATTGTCAGGTGAATTCTTTACTCCTGAGCACTTGGGGCAAAGCTCAATAAAGAGCACGTGGCTAGATTTTTTTTAAAAAAGTGATCAGGTAAGGATGTATTTTGAAGACTGGATGGGGAATATGAGAGGAGTTAAGGTCGACTTCAAGGTTTTTGGTTTGTATCATTAGGTTAGAGTTGCTGTTTAAGATTGCAGGGGGATTGGATCAAGAGTTCAATTTTGGATATAAGATTTTGTCTGGTAGATATTTGGGGCTTCCCTGGTGGCTCACATGGTAAAAAAAATCTGCCTGCAATGCAGGAGACGTGTGTTCAGTCCCTGGGTTGGGAAGATCCCCTGGAGAAGGGAATGGCTACCCACTCCGGTATTTTTACCTGGAGAATCCCATAGACAGAGGAGCCTGGCGAGCTACAGTCCGTGGGGTCGCAAAGAGTCGGGCCTGACTGAGTAACATGCCTACTGCTAGTAAATATTTTAATTGCCTTTTTTTTTTCTTTTGGCCAAGTGACATTCGGGATCTTAATTCCTCGACCAGACCAGGTGTGAAGTCTCAACCACTGGACTGCCAGGAAATATCCCTAGTAGATATTTTGAATAGGAAGTTGGCTCTGCCTGCCTGAACTCAAATCTCAGTTCTGCTCTGCTAGATTTCTGACAGGTTTTATAAACATTCCATATTCAGTTTCCTCATCTGTAAAATTGTTTTTTTAACAATAGTGTGTATGTGGAGGGCTGTTGTGGTGTGTCTAATGTGTATGGAACAGTACCTGGCCCAGAGAATGTGTGAAGCAAGTCATATGCTACTGTTAACTGTTGCTGTAGTCATTATTGGTCTGCCTAAGGAGAGTTTGCTTCCTATATAAAACAGTTCATGACTAGAAACTAGAACAGTGCTAGTCCACAGTATTTGGTTTATTGGCTCTTGTAACAATGGCCTTGGTCCCTCATCTGATGGATGTGACGGAAGCTCTGATGCAGGACAGATGAGTGTTGTAAACTGTTGGATTGGATGAAACTGACGCCCCAGCTCCTCCTGTAACTCTGAAAGAAGTGCAGAGTCACTATTCACAGTCCTGTGCTGGCAGTACTTTGTACTTGCAGCATGTTCTTTTGAACTTGCCTAGTCCTTGCCCTTGTCTGGCGTGTAACTCAGATCTTAAGCTTTTATCACATAGTCACTACTTGGCTTCAGCCCCCTGTGTCTATGTGTGTGTTAGTCGTTCAGTCATGTCTGACTGCTTGCAACCCCATGGACTGTAGCCCACTAGTCTCCTCTGTCCATGGAGTTCTCCAGGCAAGAATACTGGAGTGGGTTGCCATTCCCTTCCCCACCCTGTGTCTATAGCATGTAACATTATTTAGGTTTACCTGTATATTTTATTGGCCTCTTTGTTTCTTATAGTTCCCATTTTCATCTTTTTTAGATTAGTTTTTAGTTTTGTTGGAATATCCTCTAGTAGTCATCTGAGACGGTCTCTGCTTGTTCAGCTTCTCAGTTCTAGTGACCCTGAGAACAACTTTCTTTTTTAAAAAAATATATTCTTAGCTGTGCCATGCGGCATATGGGATCATAGTTCCCCAACCAGGGATCAAACTGCATTGAAAGCAGAGTCTTAACCACTAGATCGCTGGGGAAGTCCCAACAACATTCCTTTTTGATCTTCCCACTTGAATATAAGTTTTGCTCTCTTCCAACCTCAGAAGGCAGTCTGAATTCTGCCTGAAATATTTTTCGTCTTGACATTCCTCTTCGTTTTCAATTCTTACATATCTTTTGGGTTCAGAAAACCTTCGGTCCCCACATCTTAGGTTTAAAATCTTCCTCATATATACACCAGTTCTTATCACCCCATACCGAAATTTCTTTCTTTCTCCCAAGTAGATAGAAAGTTCTCAGAAAGTGGGAACAAGGTGTTTTTCATTGTTATATCCCAGGATTTAAGACCCAGAGCCTGGTATATGGTGGATTCTCAATATTTGTTGAACGAATAGAGGATTTATATAGCTGCTAATAGTTGACTATTAAGGTTATGTAATTTAAAGTTTCAGCTTTGCAGTTTGATCATAAACGTATGTTGACATTTACTGCTTATCATAATTTTGTACATTTCTCTGAAATATTTGGACTAGAATCTGATTTTGGAATTTCTTTGAGGGCAAGTTGAAGGTAAACCAAAGCAGTGGATATTAATGCTGTGGTATGAACCCTTTTCAGGTTGAAAACCCTTTTGTGTTATTTGATATTTTTGCTACAGAATCGGTGGTGAAATAGATGATACAGAAGTTGAAGAAACACAAGAAGAGAAAATAAAATGGAAAGTAAAACTGGAATGTGAGCAAATTCCCAAAAAAGTAAGATTAAGTTGGTATATTGAAAAACAAACAGGAAAGGGTGTGAGAAATTAATTAGAGATCCTGTTTGTCTCATTTTAGTCAGCATTTGAGATCAGGTTACACTTTTTAAAGAATTAATCGTTTAAGAACTTGGTTGTCATTTAACATGAACTGATGTTAGTGCATTGCTTTTACTTTTGTTTTCCCTATCTCTGAAGTGGTTGTAAACAATTTCAAAAGCTTCTTTCTTTTCAAATTAAAGTTTTGATTTGCTACCTTAGCTAGCCTTAGTGACTTACAGCTTAAAGATTGTATTAGTTTGCTAGGACTACCATAACAAAGTACCACATACTGGGTAACTTAAACAACAGAAATTTATTGTCTTGTGGTTCTTGAGGCTCTAAGTCCAAGAGCAAGCTGTTAGGAGAGTTGGTTCCTTCATAAGGCTGTGAGGAAGAGTCAGTTCCATGCCTCTCCCCTAGCTTCTGGTTGGCTTGCTGGTAGTCTTTGGTCCCCCTTGGCTTGGCTTCCAGAAGCATCATCTTGGTTTTTACCTTCATGCTCCAAAAGGCATTCTCCCTGTGTGAATAGGTCTGTGTCTAAATTCCCCCCTTTATAAAGACACTAGACATATTGGATTAAAGCCTATCCTAATGACCTCACCTTAACTAATTGTACATATAATGTATATGTATTTCCAAGTGCAGTCATGTTGTAAGGTACTGAAGGGTTAGGACTTCAATTTGGGGAGGTCATAGTCAACCCACAGCAAAGCCAAAATCTGCTTCTCTCTTGCTTTTTCTCTTTTGGAACTTTTGTTATTGTGAACTTTAACACACTACAAAAGAATGAGTTCAGATTGGCAGTGAGATCTGCAAGACACACATGGCCTTTAATATGATACTGTTATATTCAGCTTTATAAAAGGATGTAGTACAGAAAGTATAGCATCTTCATCTCCTCAGAAAGCCTCTCAGCTACCCAAGTACATAACTTCTTTTGCCCTTTGGGGCATATATGGCTGCTGTGGACAAGAGCCCTAGTTGAAACTGAGAAATGATAGCTTCTATTTCCCAGACGTTTTTAATACTTAAAAAAAATTTTTTTTTAATTTCCTTGGTGGTCCAATGGATAAGAATCCGCCCACCAAGGCAGAGGACACAGGTTCGATCCCTCCTCAAGGAAGATTCCATATGCTGCAGAGCAACTAAGGTTGTGCTCTACAACTATTGAGCCTGTGCTATAGAGCCAGGGAGCTGCAGCTACTGAGCCCATGGGCCACAACTACTGGAACCCCTGCTCCGCAACAGGAGAAGCCACTGCACTGAGAAGCCCAAAACTAGAGAAAGGCCTGTGTAGCAACAAAGACACAGCACAGCAAAAAACAAACAAACGCTAAGTTGTGCACCACTACTACTGAGCCCACACTCTAGAGCCCACAAGCCGCAACTACTGAAGCCCATGCGTCTAGAGCCTGTGCTCTGTGACAAGAGAAGCCACTGAAATGAGAAGCGCATGCTCTGCAGATAACCCCCACTCACTGCAACTAGAGAAAGCCTGCACACAGCAATGAAGACCCAGCACGGCCAAAAATAAGTAAATAATATTACTTTTAAAAAATTTTAATATTATTTTAATCACATAAGCCCCAGTCCTTTGTGCCCACTTAAAGTTCCCCGGTGCATATATAACTCCATACAGGGTATAGGCAGATACAACCTTCTATGGTTATCTTAAGGAGTTTTTCAGAAACAATCGAAGGCAATGGCACCCTGCTCCAGTACTCTTGCCTGGAAAGTCCCATGGACAGAGGAGCCTGGTAGGCTGCAGTCCGTGGGGTCTGGAAGAGTCAGACACGACTGAGTGACTTCACTTTCACTTTTTACTTTCATGCATTGGAGAAAGAAATGGCAACCCACTCCAGTGTTCTTGCCTGGAGAATCCCAGGGACAGGGGAGCCTGGTGGGCTACCGTCTATGGGGTCGCACGGAGTCGGACACAACTGACGTGACTTAGCAGCAGCAGCAGAAACAATACTGTGAGAATGTAGACACCTAGATTATTTGTAAGTAGGCTTCAGGCCAGTCTCTTTTCTTACGAGTGTATAAAACTAGTGTATCACAGCTGATTGAAAAGTTAAGTCAAGTAAACACTGTGCGGCTCAAGAAGGCTCTACCCACAGTGCTTCTCATGCCTCCTTTTCTCAGCCATGTTCCTTTTTCTCCTTCCAGAGATGACTACTGTCCCAACTTGTGTACTAATCACTTGCTTGTTCTTTGCAGTTTTCCTACTAATGCTGTCCTGCTTAAGAGTGCCGTTTTCTCATGGCTATTTTTGCACTTGATAGAATAGTGCTGTATGTGTCCTTTTGTCTCCTTTTTCTTAATGTTATATTTTTAAGACTCATAGTGTGCATAATGTACACTTATAGAATATGCAGAGTGCACAGAAGTGGTGTATACTTATTTGCTCATTTTCTTAACCACATAGAATTCCATTATTTGAATATACTAGGTGCTGGCATTGGTAGACATTTGGCCTCACTTCCTGCTTTGGAGGTTGTGGTCAGTGCTGCTACATCTCAGTCATATCCTGCTGCACATGGCCTCTGCAGTTACCTCAGAGTAGAACTGCTGGGTCTTAGAGGATAAGCATCTTTCCCTTTACCATGATGCCAAGCTGTATTCCAAAGTCATTCTACTGATTTTTATTCCCAAAGGCAGTGTAATAGAGTCTATATATCTGCACAGATATCTCCACACTTTCTTAAATTTTGCCACCTGGTGAGATACATTCATTGTCATTTAGTTTGCATTTTATAGATTACTATTTAGATGGAGCATCTTTTCATATTTGCCCAATTTAGATTTTCCTTTTTTGTGTGCCAGTTTAAGTCTTTTACCTTTTTTTTTTCTTTATTCTGGATATAGGGGATTTTTTTCCCTCTGTGGATTATGTGTTGCAAGTATCAGCTCATTTTGTAGCTTTTTACCCAAGTTAATAGCTATTTTTGATAAAAGGTTAATGATTTTAATGTATTCAAGTTTATTCATCTTTTCTTCATAGTTAATGCTTTATGTGTTTTATTTACATATCCCGAGATAATAAAAATATTTCCGTACAGTGTCATCTAAAAGTTTTGTTGTTTTTCTTTTTCCATTTAAGTTTATAATCACCCACAGTTGAATTTTGTGTTTACTATGAGGTAGAGGGGACAAATTTTGGATTACTTGTTTTTCCATTATCCTACCCAGTTGCTCCAACACAATTCATTGGGGGAAAAGGCAGTTCTTTTCCCCCATGAATCTTCAGTGTCACTGTGGTCAAAATCAAGTGTTTGGGGAAAAAAAGTGTGTGTGTTCTGATGCATCCATTTCTAGAGTCTCTGTTCTCATCCACTGGTTTATGTGTCTACCCCTCCCCTCAAGACCTCATTGTATTGATTACTACAGCTTAATGATAATGGGTTTTGGTATCAGGCAAGTAAGTCGTCTCATGTTGTTTTTCTTCTTTAACTGTCTTGGCTATTCTCAGGCCTTCATATTTCCATATAAATTTTAGAAATAGTTTGTCAGGTTCCACAGAAAGCACTGGTGGGCCTTTCACTTGGGAATGCATTGACACTGTAGAAATTTGGCAGAGAACTGACATCTTTCAGTTCAATTCAGTCGCTCAGTCGCGTCCGACTCTTTGCGACCCCATGAATCGCAGCACGCCAGGCCTCCCTGTCCATCACCAACTCCTGGAGTTTACCCAAACTCCTGTCCGTCAAGTCGGTGATGCCGTTCAGCCATCTCATCCTCTGTCATCCCCTTCTCCTCCTGCCCCTAATCTTTCCCAGCATCAGGGTCTTTTCAAATGAGTCATCTCTTTGCATCAGGTGACCAAAGTATTGGGAGTTTCAGCTTCAACATCAGCCCTTCCAGTGAACACCCAGGACTGATCTTCTTTAGGATGGACAGGTTGGATCTCCTTGCAGTCCAAGGAACTCGCAAGAGTCTTCTCCAACACCACAGTTCAAAAGCATCAATTCTTCAGCGCTCAGCTTTCTTCACTGTCCAACTCTCACATCCATACATGACTACTGGAAAAACCATAGCCTTGACTAGACAGACCTTTGTTGGCAAAGTAATGTCTCTGCTTTTTAATATGCTGTATAAGTTGGTCATAACTTTCCTTCCAAGGAGTAAGTGTCTTTTAATTTCATGGCTGCAGTCACCATCTGCAGTGATTTTGGAGCCCCCCAAAATAAAGTCGGACACTGTTTCTACTGTTTCCCCATCTATTTGCCATGAAGTGATGGGACCAGATGCCATGATCTTAGTTTTCTGAATGTTGAGCTTTAAGCCAACATTTTCACTCTCTTTTTTCACTTTCATCAAGAAGCTTTTTAGTTCCTCTTCACTTTCTGCCACAAGGGTGGTGTCATCTGCATATCTGAGGTTATTGATATTTCTCCTGGCAATCTTGATTCCAGCTTGTGCTTCTTCCAGCCCAGCGTTTGTCATGAAGTACTCTGCGTATAAGTTAAATAAGCAGGGTGACAATATACAGCCTTGACTTATTCCTTTTCCTATTTGGAACCAGTCTTTTCCATGTCCAGTTCTAACTGTTGCTTCCTGACCTGCATACAGGTTTCTCAAGAGACAGGTCAGGTGGTCTGGTATTCCAGTCTCTCGAAGAATTTTCCACAGTTTATTGTGATCAACATAGTCAGAGGTTTTGGCATAGTCAATAAAGCAGAAATAGATGTTTTTCTGGAACTCTCTGGCTTTTTCGATGATCCAGTGGATATTGACAATTTGGTCTCTGGTTCCTCTGCCTTTTCTAAATCCAGCTTGAACATCTGGAAGTTCACGGTTCACGTATTGCTGAAGCCTGGCTTGGAGAATTTTGAGCATTACTTCACTAGCGGGTGAGACGAGTGCAATTGTGCGGTAGTTTGAGCATTCTTTGGCATTGCCTTCCTTTGGGATTGGAATGAAAACTGACCTTTTCCAGTCCTGTGGCCACTGCTGAGTTTTCTAAATTTGCTGATATATTAAGTGCAGCACTTTCCCAGCATTATCTTTCAGGATTTGAAATAGCTCAACTGGAATTCCATCACTATCTTTGTTCATAGTGATGCTTTCTAAGGCCCACTTGACTTCACATTCCAGGATGTCTGGCTCTAGGTGAGTGATCACACCATCGTGATTATCTGGGTTGTGAAGATCTTTTTTGTACAGTTTTTCTGTGTATTCTTGCCACCTCTTCTTAATATATTCTGCTTCTGTTAGGGCCATACCATTTCTGTCCTTTATTGAGCCCATCTTTGCATGAAATGTTCCCTTGGTATCTCTGATTTTCTTGAAGAGATCTCTAGTCTTTCCCATTCTGTTGTTTTCTTCTATTTCTTTGCATTGATCGCTAAGGAAGGCTTTCTTATCTCTCCTTGCTATTCTTTGGAACTCTGCATTCAGATGGGAATATCTTTCCTTTTCTCCTTTGCTTTTGACTTCTCTTCTTTTCACAGCTATTTGTAAGGCCTTCTCAGACAGCCATTTTGCTTTTTTGCATTTCTTTTTCTTGGGGATGGTCTTGATCACTGTCTCCTGTACAATGTCATGAACCTCTGTCCATAGTTCATCAGGCACTCTGTCTATCAGATCTGGTCCCTTAAATCTATTTGTCACTTCCACTGTATAATCATAAGGGATTTGATTTAGGTCATACCTGAATGGTCTAGTGGTTTTCCCTACTTTTCTTCGATTTAAGTCTGAATTTGGCAATAAGGAGTTCATGATCTGAGCCACAGGCAGCTCCCGGTCTTGTTTTTGCTGACTGTATAGAGCTTCTCCATCTTTCGCTGCAAAGAACATAATAAGTCTGATTTTGGTGTTGGCCATCTGGTGATGTCCATGTGTAGACTCTTCTCTTGTGTTGTTGGAAGAGGGTGTTTGCTATGACCAGTGACATCTTTAGAATATTGGATTGTCCAGTCTTTAGGTCCTCTTTTAATTGTCTTAGCAATGTTTTATAATTTCTTTGTAGGTGTCTTACATACTTTTTGTTAGATTTAATGCTGGGTGTCTGATGAGGCTTTTGTGAATTATATCTTTTTTTTTTTTTTTAAGCACTATTTCTAACTTATTTTCGTTTAGCTGGCGTGTACTGTTATATAGAAATTCATGGGATAAAACTTTTGAGTTCTTGTAAACATTTCTGAAAATATTGACTTTATCCTCATAGCTGATAAGTATTTTGGCTGAAATAGAATTAAGCTTGAGGTTATTTGCCCCATTTTCTTCTACTATCCGTGTCGCTAGTGTGAAGTCTTACCAGTCTGGTTCTAGTCACTTAGTAAGCATCCTGTTCTGGGAGCTTTTAGATTCTTCTCTTTATTGGTATTGTTAAAGACTATGAATCTTCTCATTCATTGTGCTTAAGTATTTGGTGATGCTGTCATACCCTTCATGTACAAGAAATGTCTTTGATTTTTATTCTTTGTCTGTTTTCTTTATATTCTAAGAAACTTCCTCTTTCTGGTTATCTGCATTTCATGAATCATAATTTAATGATTCAAGAGCTCTTTCTTGTTCTGTTCTCTTGTTATAACTTTCTAGCTTAAAAAAAAACATACCATCTTGATATCCTTGTGTATTTGTTTAAAAATTTTGTGTTCTTTTCTTTTCCTTGAATTGTGTTTCTTCTTCTGGGTCAGGTTTTCTCTTTTTCCTGCTTTTTTGTTTTATTCTCTAGACCTTTTTTGTTTTGTTCTCAGGTTTCTCATTGCAGTGGCTTCTGTTGTTGCAGAGCACGAGCTCTAGAGCACAGGCTCAACAGTTGTGGCTACGGGCCTAGTTGCTCTGTAGCATGTAGGATCTTCCTGGATCAGGGATTCAACCTGTGTCTCCTGCATTGTCTTTATTACTGAGCCACCAGGGAAGCCCTGCTTTTGTTTTTCTTTATGTCCTTTGAATTAAGAAAGGCCTGGAGAGTCAATGAAAGTCCTTTGCTGGTCTGTTGGTGGGTCTCCATAGGCATTTCTTCTCTGTGGGATGCCTGATTGGGCTCTTGTTACCTGAGTGGGCTGTGCGCATCTGTAGGTTTCCTTGCAGCATAGTAGTTCTTAACCCTTTATGTGCCATGCATCCCCTTTGGCAGTCTGGCAAAGCCCTTGGGCCCCTTCTCAGAATAATGTTTTTAAGTGAATAAAATAAAATATGTTGGATTGTAATGGAAGTTGATTTTATTGAAACATAGTTATCAAAATATTAAGAAATGAGGTAAGAGTAATATATTTTTTGAGCATGCACTAAAGAATTAGATTCAGCAGTAGGTCTCATTATTATGTTGTAGATCTAAATATTATGTTGACAAAGTGATGGACATAAAAGATACTTTGAGATCTGCAGTAAGTATAATGTGTAAAAGTCCCTGTGATTTCTGTTAGTGACAGTTGCTGCTACTGCTGATACTACTGTGGTTTGCGGCCAGTGTTCAAAACAGAAGAAAATGCTAAATGTCAATTTAGAGGTTGATGAAAATAAGATGTGATTTTTATTCTCATCCAAGTCCATTGAATTCTATCATTCTGTCCATAGATCCTTGGCCAGGGGCAGGCGGAAGGGGGTTGTACATCTCTGGACAGCAGGTTATGAACCCCTGATATAGGATAGAGTGTTTTTCTAATGGGAGTTGTTCCCACATGTTGGAATGTGAAGAACTTCATTCTGGGGTCTTAGTACTCGTACAAGAAGACTTGGCCTTTATCAGACATTTTAATAAATTTTTTTAGAGAATAATCCTCTTTTTTGCACGGGGTAAATTTTTGTTTGATTATATTCTGGGTTGAGAGGGGGTTCAGTTCAGTGGTGTCACTCAGTCATGTCCGACTCTTTGTGACCCCATGAACTGCAGCACACCAGGCCGCCCTGTCCATCACCAACTCCCGGAATTCACCCAAACCCAAGTCCATTGAGTCAGTGATGCCATCCAACCGTCTCATCCTCTGTTGTCCCCTTCTCCTCCTGCCCTCAATCTTTCCCAGCATCAGGGTCTTTTCCATGAGTCAGCTCTTCGCATCAGTGGCCAAAGTATTGGAGTTTGAGCTTCAGCATCAGTCCTTCCGGTGAATATTCGGGACTGATTTCCTTTAGGATGGACTGGTTGGATCTCCTTGCAGTCTCTCAAGAGTCTTCTCCAACACCACAGTTCAAGAGCATCAATTTTTTGGTGCTCAGCTTTCTTTATAGTCCAGCTCTCACATCCGTACATGACTACTGGAAAAACCATAGCCTTGACTAGACGGACCTTTGCTGACAAAGTAATATCTCAGCTTTTTAATATGCTGTCTAGGTTGGTCATAACTTTTCTTTCAAGGAGTAAGTGTCTTTTAATTCCATGGCCGCAGTCACCACCTGCAGTGATTTTGGAGCCCCCAAAATAAAGTTAGCACTGTTTCCACTGTTTCCCCATCTATTTGCCATGAAGTGATGGGACTGGATACCATGATCTTTGTTTTCTGCTTGTTGAGCTTTAAGCCAACTTTTTCACTCTCCTCTTTCACTTTCATCAAGAGGCTCTTTAGTTCTTCCTCACTTTCTGCCATGAGGGTGGTGTCATCTGCATATCTGAGGTTATTGATATTTCTCCCGGAAATCTTGGTTCCAGCTTGTACTTCTTCCAGCGTAGCGTTTCTCATGATGTTCTCTGCATATAAGTTAAATAAGCAGGGTGACAATACACAGCCTTGATGTACTCCTTTTCCTGTTTAGGGGTGGTCAGAGATAATTTGTTACAATAGCTTTTTTTTTTTTAAGTACCATTTTAATTCATTCTTGTTTATTTCTTGCCCTATTTCTCACACTGCAACCTAAGCCCAACCTCCAAATTATAGCTTGCTTTATGTTTGTCAAAAATTTGCCAGGAATTTGTTGACCCCTTAATTCCTTCCTGATGAATTACACTTCATTCCTCCTGCTCCCTATGCACACACTCTTTTGAGACTATTGATTTTTACATTTCTGTACTTTTATTTCTTTGGAATTTCAGAAGGCCATACTAGTTCTATAAAGCGTTCTGAATCAAGCGCAAGAAAATCTTTCACTTAAAAGAGGAGAAAAATAACTTCAGACTTTCTTATGAAAGGGGGATAAGTTATAATATTGTGTTCTTATAATTTCTAAGTTATGTAGAGAACAACAGACATCAGAGCAATGAGTTTATAGCAGCTGCATGAGGACATATGTAAGCAATCATTGTGTTAATATCTTGTATATCTCAGTGCCCTCTGAAAAGAATCATGTCAATTAGAAATGCTTCTCTAATATATGGGCTTCCCTGGTGGCTAAGATGGTAAAGAACCCGCCTGCCAATGCCAGAGATATATAAGAGAAATTGGTTCAATCCTGGGGTCAGGAAGATGCCCTGGAGGAGGGCATGGCAACCCACTCCAGTATTCTTGCCTGGAGAATCCCATGGACAGAGGAGCACATTGGGCTACAATCCATGGGGTGGCAAAGAGTCAGACACAACTGAGTGATGAACACTTTCACCTTCTCTAATGTATAATAAAGCAACATAGCTGATGGTTGTCCTGGCTTTATAATGTTACCAAGTCATCTCATCTCTTCATTTAATACAAATAAGTCACTTTTGTTACTGCTTGTAGTGAAAAGGGTCTGCTTCAGGACTGCAGGCTTGTGGGGTGGGGGTGAGATGGGGGTGCAGTGGGGGGACATGTGATATCACTCATCTGGATCCTTGTAATGTTTTGATTCAGATGCACTGAATAGAATCCCATGGTTGTGCTAAACTTCATGTGCACTGTTGCACACTGAATGATTTTTTGGTTCTCCCTATGCCTGCTAAATAATGTGAAAGGCTGAAACCAAGGTAAACGTAGTTATCCTCACAAGAGTCAGAGCCAGCATTTTCATGAAGGATCAGATAAGAGCATCTTGGACTTTGTGAGCCATAGTGTCCCTGTCGCAACTAGGCAGCTATAGGTAATGAATGAATGATGTGTCCCAGCGAAATGTTACTTACGAAAACAGGAGGCCAGGCCATTGTTTGCCAACCCTTGACCAGAAGCTCTGTTTACAAGTTTGTTTCATGGTATGTTGGAAAGGGTGCTCTTTCTTGGGGACTTGGAGATGATAAACTTGGAGGCCTGAAGACTGTTGGATTGGTTGGTAGTCTTGTCTGGTTTAATGAAGATAAGATGTCCAATGAAGCACTTGTCAGACCAGGCAGCATTCTCATCTTATCTGGCTTCTTCAAGCAGGGGGCAAGTTCATTTCTAGGCCACAGTCAATCCTCTGGTTGTATGACTCCTAGCTTGGAAGCTAACCATCAGAGATACACCATTAAATTGGGCCACCTAGTCTAAGTTGTTCTGAGTTTGCTGCCTTCATCAGTTATGTGAGAGTGGATGAGACCAGGCACAAGAGCTCTGCATGCTCAGTTGCTTCAGTTGTGTCTGACTCTTTGTGACCCCATGGACTATATAGCCTGCCAGGCTCCTCTGTCCATGGGATTCTCCAGGTAAAAATACTGGAGTGGGTTGCCATTTCCTCCTCCAGGGGATCTTGCCAACTCAAGGGATCGAACCCACGTCTCTGAGTTGACAGGCAGGTTCTTTACCACTAGCGCCATCTGGAGTTGGGTATTTGGCTAACTTAATGAGAGATATATCATTTCTTCCTGAGACCAGAAAAGGAGCTCTTTGACAACTGGAGCTGTTGTGGAGTATCCCCACAAGGGACTGAGCCAGACTTGCCTGTGAGTGTCCAGGAGAGTGTCTCTGGCAGAGGCGTGGGTCAACAGTGGCCTGCCATGGGATCAGAGGCACTGAATACAACAGTCCTGGCTTAAGTCCTTTTGAAGGAGGTTGCCATTACTTCCATTACCCATATCATAGTTTGGCCTTAGGCCAAACTACAGGGAGGGAACACAGCCCTACCCATCAACAGAAATTTGAATTAAAGATGTACTGAGCATGGTCCCGCCCATCACAACAAGACCCAGATTCCCTCACTGTCAGTCTCTCCCATCAGGAAGCTTCCACAAGCCTCTTGTTCTCCATCAGAGGGCAGAAATGAAAACCACAATCACAGAAAACTAACCAAACTGATCACATGATCACAGCCTTTTCTAACTCAATGAAACTGTGAGCCATGCTGTGTAGGGCTACCTATCGGGTCATGGTGGAGAGTTCTGACAAAATGTGGTCCACTGGAAAAGGGAATGGCAAACCACTTCAGTATTCTTGCCTTGAGAACCCCATGAACAGTATGAAAAGGCAAAAAGATAGGACACTGAAAGATGAACTTACCAGGTCGGTAGGTGTCCAATATGCTACTAGAGAAGAGTGGAGAAAAAACTCCAGAAAGATTGAGGCGACAGAGCCAAAGTGAAAACAACACCCAATTGTGGATGTGACTGGTGATGGAGGTAAAGTCTGATGCTGTAAAGAACAATATTACATAGGAACCTGGAATGTTAGGTCCATGAATCAAGGTAATTTGGAAGTGGTCAAACAGGAGTTGGCAAGAGTGAGCATTGACATTTTAGGAATCAGTGAATTAAAATGGACCAGAATGGGCGAATTTAATTCAGATGACCATTATATCTAGTACTGTGGGCAAGAATCCCTTAGAAGAAATGGAGTAGCCATCATAGTCAACAGAAGAATCCAAAATGCAGTTCAGTTCAGTCGCTCAGTTGTGTCTGACTCTTTGTGTGACCCCATGGGCTGCAGCATGCCAGGCCACCCTGTCCATCACCAACTCCAGGAGATTACTCAAACTCATGTCCATTGGTTGGTGGTGCCATCCAACCATCTCATCCTCTTGTCATCCCCTTCTCCTCCCGCCTTCAATCTTTCCCAGCATCAGGGTCTTTTCCAATAAGTCAGCTCTTCGCATCAGGTGGCCAGAGTACTGAGTTTCAGCTTCAACATCAGTCCTTCCAGTGAATTTTCAGGACTGATTTCCTTTAGGATGGACTGGTTGGATCTCTTTGCAGTCCCTCAAGAGTCTTCTCCAACACCACAGTTCAAAAGCATCAATTCTTCGGTGCTCAGCTTTCTTTATAGTCCAACTCTCACATCCATACATGACTATTGGAAAAACCATAGCCTTGACTAGACTGACCTTTGTTGGTAAAGTAATGTCTCTGCTTTTTAATATGCTGTCTAGGTTGGTCATAACTTTTCTTCCAGGGAGTAAGTGTCTTTTAATTTCATGGCCGCAGTCACCATCTGCAGTGATTTTGGAGCCCCCAAAAGACAGTCAACCACTGTTCCCACAATTTTCTCCAACTGTTTGCCATGAAGTGATGGGACTGGATACCATGATCTTTGTTTTCTGCTTGTTGAGCTTTAAGCCAACTTTTTCACTCTCCTCTTTCACTTTCATCAAGAGGCTCTTTAGTTCTTCTTCACTTTCTGCCATGAGGATGGTGTCATCTGCATATCTGAGGTTATTGATATTTCTCCTGGCAGTCTTGATTCCAGCTTGTGCTTCCTCCAGCCCAGCATTTCTCATGATGTCCTCTGCATATAAGTTAAATAAGCAGGGTGACAATATACAGCCTTGACATACTCCTTTTCTGGTTTGGAACCAGTCTGTTGTTCCATGTCCAGTTCTAACTGTTGCTTCCTGACCTGTATAAATATTTCTCAAGAGGCAGGTCAGGTGGTCTGGTATTCCCATCTCTTTCAGAATTTCCCACAGTTTATTGTGATAAACTTGCAATCTCAAAAACGACAGAATGATATCTGTTAGTTTCCAAGGCAAACCACTCAATATCACAGTAATCCAAGTCTGTGCCCCAATCTCTAATGCCAGAGAAGCTGAAGTTGAATGGTTCTATGAAGACCTACAAGACCTTCTAGAACTAACACCCAAAAAAGATGTCATTTCATCATAGGGGACTGGAATGCAAAAGTTGGAAGTCAGGAGATACCTGGAGTAACAGGCAAGTTTGGCCTTGGAGTACAGAATGAAGCAGGGCAAAGGCTGATAGAGTTTTGCCAAGACAATGCACTAGTCGTAGCAAACACCCTCTTCCAACAAACAAGAGACGACTCTACACATGGACATCACCAGATGGTCAATACTGAAATCAGATTGATTATATTCTTTGCAGCCAAAGATGGAGAAGCTCTATACAGTCAGCAAAAACAAGACCAGGAGCTGATGGTGTCTCAGATCATGAACTCCTTTATTGCAAAATCAGCCTTAAATCGAAGAAAGTAGGGAAAACCACTAGACCATTCAGGTATGACCTAAATCAAATCCCTTAGATTTATACAGTGGACGTGACAAATAGATTCAAGGGATTAGATTTGATAGAGTGCCTGAAGACCTATGGATGGAGGTTTGTGACATTTTACAGGAGGCCTTGATCAAGACCATCTCCAAGAAGAAGAAATGTAACAAAAGGCAAAATGGTTGCCTGTGATCTTACAAATAGCTGAGAAAAGAAGAAAAGTAAAAGGCAAAGGAGAGATAAACCCATATGAATGCAGAGTTCCAAAGAATAGCAAGGAGAGAAAAGAAAGTCTTCCTCAGTGATCAGTGCAAAGAAATAGAGGAAGTCAATAGAATGGGAAAGACTAGAGATCTCTTCAAGAAAATTAGAAATACCAAGGGAACATTTCATGCAAAGATGGATACAATAAAGGACAGAAACAGTATGGACCTAACAGAAGCAGAAGATATTAAGAAGAGGTGGCAAGAATACACAGAAGAACTGTACAAAAAAGATCTTCATGACCCAGATAACCACAGTGGTGTGATCACTCACCTAGAGCCAGACATCCTGGAATGAGAAGTCAAGTGGGCCTTAGGAAGCATCACTACAAACAAAGCTAGTGAAGGTGATGGAATTCCAGTTGAGCTGTTTCAAATCCTGAAAGATGATGCTGTGAAAGTGCTGCACTCAAAATGCCAGCAAATTTGGAAAACTCAGCAGTGACTACAGGACTGTAAAGGTCAGTTTCATTCCGATCCCAAAGAAAAGCAGTGCCAAAGAATGCTGAAACTACTGCACAATTGCACTCATCTCAGACGCTAGCAAAGTCATGCTCAAAATTCTCCAAGCCAGGCTTCAACAGTATGTGAACCGTGAACTTTCAAGCTGGGTTGAGAAAAGGCAGAGGAACCAGAGATCAAATTGCTAACATCCATTGGAGCATAGAAAACACAGGAGAATTCCAGAAAAACATCTAGTTCTGGTTTATTTACTATGCCACAGCCTTTTTGTGTCAATCACAGTAAACTGTGGAAAATTCTTTAAAGAGATGGGAATGCCAGACCACCTTACCTGCCTCCTGAGAAATCTGTGTGCAGGTCAAGAAGCAACAGAACCGGACATGGAACAACAGAGTGGTTCCAGATTGGGAAAGGATTACGTATATTCCTGTATACATAAGGCTGTATATTGTCACCCTGCTTATTTGACTTCTATGCAGAGTAGTACATCATGCGAAATGCTGGGCTGGGTAAAACACAAGCTGGAATCAAGTGTGCTCACAGAAATACTAATAACCTCAGGTATGCAGATGACACCACCCTTATGGCAGAAAGAGAAGAGGAACTAAAGAGCCTCCTGGTGAAAGTGAAAAAGCTGGTTTAAAACTCCACATTCAAAAAACAAAGATCGTGGCAACCAGTCCCATCACTTCATGGAAAATAGATGGGGAAACAATGGAAACAGTGAGATACTTTATTTTCTTGGGCTCTAAAATCACTGCAAATGGTGACAGCAGCCATGAAGTCACTTGTTAAAAGACGCTTGTTCCTTGGAAGAAAAGTTACGACAAACCTAGACAGCCTATTAAAAAGCAGAGTCATTTCTTTGCCAACAAAGGTCCGTCTAGTCAAAGCTGTGGTCTTTCCAGTAGTCATGTATGAATGTGAGAGTTAAAGCATAAAGAAAGCTGAACGCCAAAGAATTGATGCTTTTGAACTGTGGTGTTGGAGAAGACTCTTGAGAGTCTCTTGTACTGCAAGAAGCTCCAACCAGTCAATTCTAAAGGAAATCAGTCCTGAATATTCATTGGAAGGACTGATGCTGAAGCTGAAAGTCCAGTACTTTGGCTACCTGATGCGAAGAGCTGACTCATTGGAAAAGACCCTGATGCTAGGCAAGATTGAAGGCAAAAGGAGACGGGGATGACAGAGGATGAGATGGTTGGATGACATCACCAACTCGATGGACATGAGTTTGAGCAAGCTCCTGGAATTGGTGATGGACAGGGAGGCCTGGCGTGCTGTGGTTCATGGGGTCACAAAGAGAAACAACTGAGTGAACTGAAGTTGACAACTGGGGTTTTTACAAATAAACTTTTTAATTGAAATGTATCGTCTATACCGATTGTAATAATAAATCTTGATTAACCCTGGTGTCTCCAAGTATAGACACTCATGTAACCAGTACTTGGCAATGTCTGTACACCAAGTGCTGGAAGGTGTCTGCTGCGTGCGCTGTTGGGCAGTTTCTTGCCCTCATTGGTGCCACACTCCCTGCCACCAGGGCTCCAAGTTAAAGGGAGGAATTAGGCTTTGGTAGCTGGTGTGCATTTCCAGTTGGGCCATTTTAGTTTACTTGCTCTTGATGACAAGTTACTGAATTAAACCATGTGAAAGAGTCGGACACGACTGAGCGACCTGAACTGAACTGAAAGGATAGTCGATGCAAAGGGAGAAATAAAATGTGGACTATAATACTGTATATAGTTGTTTTATAGCAAATAATTAAGCTGTAGGGCTTTAGTCTTTCAATCCAGTAAAGTATACACAGTGAACAGATTGAGTCTTCCCTCAAACCATCTTTTAAGTATGGATGCATGTGTTTTTTTTTTTTTAATTCCACAAAATTTCATATACATATGAGCAGAAAGAATAGCATATGAAACCCCTGTGTTCCCATCAGTCAACTTAAACAATGATCAGGTCACAGCCAGTCTTTGTTTCTCCTTCATGGCCAGATTGTTTCAAATCATGCTAAGTTTTTTAAATTTGAAACTTTAATTTTTACTTAGTTTAGGCACTCTGGAAGCTCTACATCTCCAAAGAATTTGCAATATAGGAAATCAAGAAGTAAGGACTATGATGCATGTAGTGATGATAACATCTGCAATCAGGAGCCAGAAGATAATTTCACTAAGGAACTTCAGCAGTACATACAAGCTAAAGAGATGGCAAGTGTTACTCAGTCCTTACTGTGTCCTGAAGAATCTGTGAGGAAAGAGACAGCAAAGAGGACCCAGAAAGGTAAGAGTCAAATTGTTTGATCATTTGAAGTTACCTGGAGAAGTAGTCACCGTTTTCCATGGATAGAGTTGGGGGTGGGATCTGCAGTGACCAAACTGAACTGAAGATCAGATTTTCTTGGATCTTGACACCAAATGATCGCTTGGTGTACAAATGCTCAGTTTGCAAGAGGAATGGGGAGTGCAGGAGGGTTTTCAAAGGATGACCACTTTGGGAATCCCCTGTGGTCCAGTAGCTAAGACTCTGAACTCCCAATGCAGGGTGCCCAGGTTCGATCCCTGGTCAGGGAATTAGATCCTATATGTGGCACCTAAAAATCCTGTGTGCACAGCTAAGACCTAGTAAGGCCATATAAATAAATAAATAAGTAAATAAAAATGTTTTAAAGGAAAAAAAAAGCAAAGGACATGACAACTTTGAAAGGGAGAATGCTAAACCTCTGGCCTCAGTGTATGTGAAGGACAAGAAATACCTTTTCAGGTTGCTTTCCTTTGAAGAAGAATAGACTGGGATAATAGTGTATCAGACTAAACTCAGGAATATATTCCTTTTTATAAATATTTATTTATTTATGTTTGGCTGCATCAAGTGTTAGTTGCTTCGTGGCATGTGGGATCTTAGTTCCATGACCAAGGGTCAAACCCATGTCCCCCACATTGCAAGGCAAACTCTTAACCATTGGACCACCAGAGAATTTCCCCAAGAATATATTCTTTTAGATTACTAAAATGAAATTAAGCCATAGATATGACAATAAGTGACAATTGTAAGTAAAATTCTTTTTTTTTCTATTTTTTTTCATGTCTTTTTTTTTTCTTTTAATAAATTTATTTATTTTAGTTGGGGGCTAATTACTTTACAATATTGTAGTGGCTTTTGCCATACATTGACATGTATCAGCCATAGGTTTACATGTGTTCCCCATCCTGAACCCCCCTCCCACCTCCCTCCCCATCCCAGTAAGTAAAATTCTTAATCCTCTCATTTTTTTCCTTGTTCAAATGTTTTTCTATTTAAAATGGATCTATAGATTGACTTAATCTGTATACAATGTTTTCAGTGAATAATCTGACAGGCATATATGAGGTCCTTTGAAGCTTTTACTATTGCAGCACTATAGCAATTCCTAATGAGAGCCATCATACTTTGAACACTTAAAAAGAATCTGGGCTGGTGGCTTGCAAGAATGATTTCGTTAATTATCTTGATTTTTTCCTGGCAATGCCTTATATATTTTCACAAGGAATGAATTTGGGATCCAGAGTATATTAATCCCAGAGCTACTGGAAAGACAGGTCCACATCATCCCAGTTTTCACTTTTTAGCAGTGGAGAACTTTTCCTGCATTATTATAGAATATCCCTCTTTAAGAGTAAACTGCTATTGTTGTTTTATATTGTCTTTAAGTTAAATTTGTTTTTTTGTTTGTTTTTAGCTGTTAAGCAAAAAAATAAAAACCTTAAAGCTATTCACAAGAATGGTAAAAAGAAGAAAATGAAGCGAAAGTGTCCTGGCCCTGGAGACAAAGGAAATGCTTCCCTGAGGAGCAGTGGCTCACAGGACCAGGTATGAGAATCCACCTGTGTCGGAAGGCACTGCATCTCACACCTCAGTGGGGCCTCCTCTGACCCCCAGCGGGCTCCCCACATGCTTCCTTCTCACTGTTAGGCTCCCTTCCTCACACTCAAACCTTAGTGTCGTACCTGCTGCCCCTGATTACATACATACAAGCCCCCTGATTTCTGAGTGCTGTGCTGTTGATGACTGGAAAAACAGATGTGGGAAGCAAGGAAAAGAGAAGATAGCCATGTGTGCATGTGTGCTCAGTCATGTCCAGCTCTTTGCGACCCCATGGAGCCTGCCAGGCTCCTCTGTCCATGGGATTTCTCAGGCAAAAATACTAGAGTGGGTGCCATTTCTTCCTCCAGGGGATCTTCCTGACCCAGGGACTGAACCCACATCTCTTGTGTCTCCTACACTAGCAGGTGGAGTCTTCACCACTGCGCCACCTGGGAAGCCCAGACCACAGGCCTGCCAGGGAAGTCCCTAGATAACTGAGGGCATTCCAGAGGGCCCTCTGAAAATTAAAAATGAATACTTTTGAGATACCCCCTTCCAGATATCAGACCCCTTACCCCCTCTAGTATTTTGATTTTGCTTTCTAGAAGCTTTTCCTTGGTCTGCAGATGTAATCACAGTAGAGCAGTAAGTGACTCCTTTAGACTCTACTTTTCTGAGGGCTTCTAAGTTGGATGGCAGCAATTTGTTACGCTTGGTTCAGGAAACAAGAGTCAGGGCTTGGTAAAATGTTAGAGACGCCAAATATTATAGGCTGAAATGTGTTTATATAAAATTTATTTACAAAAGACGAATATGAAGCCGTAGGGTTTAGCTGACTATCTGTAGTCACCCATGGCCAGGCAGGGCTGGACTCAGGCCGTGTTCCCTTTCCTTTGGTTTATATTGACTCAAGCAATTATTCCACCATAACTGACAGCTCTTCTACGTGAGAAACAAATTGTAAACATGTATGTTAGAATTTAATCACATGATCAAATAAAACCAAGAGTTAAAACTGGCATACTTATTAGGCACATAATTTTGATAGTGCTGAGTGGAGTTTTGACATTATTACAGAGCAACTCACATAAGTGTGCAGTCAGCTCCCTTCTTTGTACCCGTGAAATTCCTAAGACCATACATAGGAATACTGTACATAGATGCTGTAAGTTGTGCCACAAGTTAACATGCTGAAAGTGATTTATGTTTCTAAAGACCTATAATAAAATTCCCCTTTCGTTTTTATATGAAAGTCCCCTTTTGTTTTCATACCTTTATCACCATCTTTGAGGGTCTATTTCTAATTATGTTTATTAATTCGAGCTCATCAGTATACTCAGCTCACACCTAGTGAGCCTGTCATTGAAATGAAAGATTACACTACTTTTGGTTTACCTTTTGATTTTGAGGTTTGTCCCCAGTATTCTAAAGAGCCTTGTTCTTAGACTTCACTGTTTATCACAATGAGTGGAACTTACCTTTTAAAAATTTTTTAAGTGAGGGCAAGTACAGTATAATCTCAGGTGGTACAGTAAGAAAGAATTGGTAGGTAAAGAATCCACCTTCCAATTCAGGAGCTGCAGGAAACTCAGGTTCGATCCCTGGGGTTGGGAAGATCCCCTGGAGGAAGAAATGGCAACCCACTCCAGTATTCTTGCCTGAAGAATTCCGTGGGCAGAGAAGCCTGACGGGCTGCAGTTGATGGGGTTGCAAAGAGCCAGACACGATAACACGCAGTCAAGATACAATAAATACTCACATTGCACAAACACTAATGTTCAGTGATGGAATGATACTGAAACTGACAATCATTCATTTGTTTCAAATGATGTACAAAAATCGAAGCCTTACCTGAAGGGAAATGCAGAAGAGTTACTTCTTAATGTTTTAAAAGGTGGTTTAAAATAATTTTGTACAATGGAATAAAATGTTTAATCTCTTATTTCTCACATTTAGTTTTTTGTTTTTGTTTTCATAGAATGGGAAACCTAAAGAGCAGCAGCAGCCTGTGAGAATGAGTCAGGGGTTCATCAACCAACATACAGTGCAACACCAGGGAAAGCAAATTTGTAAATATTTTCTTGAAAGGAAGTGTATTAAGGTATAGTGTAAGCAAAAATACATTAAGATGTAAGGTATAACAAAAATATTCTAAAACCAGCTTCTGTTTCTGTTATATGCTCCAAAAGCATACCTGTATAATTTTAGAACTGTTCTCTTTCTGGAAAGGTTTCAAGTAGAAAATTTTACTAAAAATATTCTTTTGTATTTAAGAAAGTAGTAATATAATTCCACAGTGATAAGAGAACAGACTTTGTATGATTTTAATACCTTTACACCATGAAAATTTTGCACCTTGTTTTTATGTCTCTGAAAAGAGATAATTTTTTAAAAATGCTTTGTTTAAAATGTTAAGGACTTGACAAATTGCAAGCCAATATATGTAATACAATACAATAGCTCTTTAAAAATCAGACTATACTGCTTCTAACTAAAACTTTGTTTTGTTCTGGAATCATTAGCTTATCCAGAGTTAAGTAAGAATTGTAATGGCTTAACTGTGAGAGGACGGAGGAGTCTGGTAGGCTACAGTCCATGGGATCACAGAGTTGGACACGACTGAGCGACTCACTTAACTGTGAGAAATAATGGCTTTTCCTTGTTTCTTCTTTTGGCCCAGGGAGACCAATGTAAATTTGATCATGATGCAGAGATAGAGAAGAAAAAGGAAATGTGTAAGTTTTATGTACAAGGATATTGTACCAGAGGGGAAAACTGCCTATATTTGCATAATATCCTTTATCACAAGATACAGTAACTTTACTTTTCATAAATGTTTACATCAATATAAAATTTTGAATGAAACCAGTGTTTTAACCATGGCAAAATTATATTATCTAAGCTCAACTTGGTATTGAAGTGATTAAATTGTTCACAGATTCCCTCCCCCACCCTCCCGCCCCAAGAAAGAGTCTTTAGAAATTCTCTCAAATGTACATCCTAACTGGGTATTGTAACAGGGTCATGAGACCTTTCTTTTTAGGTCCTAGAAAAACTTTCTCAGAATTTCTGCTGTGACATCAATGAATTGAATCTATATTTATGTAATCTACTTCATAAAAGAGGCAGGAATTGCATAGTTTGGGAGTACTTCTTTTCTGTTATACTCTGTACTGGAGATTAATTGTCCCTTAATTGAAGAATAGCCCTAACTCTTGAGTATCAATGGTCCAGACATGCTATGAAAACATGGAACATAAACATTTTAGGATAATTGCACATTTGGTCACCACAAAAGTTGTTTTCTTTTAAGTCATTCAATATAAGGAATCTCAAACCTTAACTTGAGAAATTTTTCCTGGAAAATAACATCGGAGTTGTATATGGGGATCCCGTTTTAAACAAACCTAATATATGAAGGATCCAGATTTGCAAGACACATCATTGTTACTGACTTTAATTCCCTTACCCCCAAAAAATGCTTTAAAAATAGTCAAATTTTTCAAAGTACTTAAAATGCACACCTCTTTCGTCTTATCAGTGAAACATACCTGTAGTTTAAGAATGATTATGAGGGAGAAATGTGTCCTGTGATAGCCAATAAACTTCATGTATATAATCACCCTAAAGTTAATTTTCTTATAACCCAGTTAATAATTTATTGTCTCGTACTTTATTAAGAATGGATCTTTTTATTTTTAATTCATTAATTTATTTGGCTGTCCTGGATCTTAGTTGCAGCATGCGGGGTCTTTAGCATGTGGGTTCTAGTTCCCTGACCAGGGATCGAACCCGGGACCCCTGCATTGGGAGTGCTGAGTCTCAGCCACTGGACCACCAGGGAAGTCCTATCGTCTCATATTTTACATAGAGAATTTAATGTTTCTACTAGTAGAAAAGAACTTCATGTAGGAAAAATAAAGTTATTAGATTCATAATAAGTTATTTTAGCAGGATTAAAATTTTTTTCTTCCTTAACACTTGAGTTACATGAATATCCTTGCAAGTTTTACCATACAGGAGCAAAATGTTATCAGGGAGAATATTGCAAGTTTTCACATGCTCCATTGACTGATGAAACACAAGAACTGTTGGCTAAAGTAAGTAAAATTTTAATTTTTGTTTTTCTTTTTTAAAGAATACGTTTGAACCTAAGGGTGGGAATTTAAAAAGACACTTATTTAAGCAGAGTGCTTCATGGGTTAGCATATGGATTATATTAGGACTGATAATTTAACAACTTACTTCAGTATAGAAAATTATTATTCATTTGTATGTTTTTCCTTGTAGCTTAAAGGAAAATTTATCCTTGTTGCTGGTATTAATTGGAATGTTCTTAAAAACTTCAGTGTATTTAGCAACCTTAGTAGCTAAGTCAACCAATGGAAAACAAAGCAAATAGGAGAAATAGAACTCCTGATATGCTCTTAGAAGAAAAGTTAAGGATCATTGGTTGATAAATATTTTAGAGTTACATCAAAGCATACTCAAGTGATTATTTCAAAGTTTTCTTCAAAACTCAGATTGTAAGAAGAGATAGTTGAAAAATAATAGTCATTTCTGTCCTTTCATTTCCATGTGTGAGTTGGAGCTAATCTCTTCAAAATTAAATTGAAATGTGAGTGAAAAGAAAAGATTCTTGTGAAACCAAACCATTTCATCTTGCGGCAAAAACTTTGAGCATATACAAATATTGGAAAGTCAGAGGTCCTTATTTCTAGATGTTTTTAGTTGTGAAATAGGAAGAGTTATCCTGGAATTAGAAATTATACCAAATATTTGGTTGTTTATTACCATGAAGCGTATATGGAAAAAATCATGTATGTAGAAGTCATTTTCCAATTCCCCTTCTAATAAATATTATTAGGTGATTACTAGGATTAATGGTATAGGAATCTTTAGAAAATTACAAGAAGAAAAAAAGAAAAAGGAAAATTATAAGAGTATGATGATGTACCTGAATTAGATAGTATGTAAAAATGATTGTGTGAATTTTTTCCCCTCTATATTAGATTTTTGATCCTGAAAGGAAGTCGTCATGAAAATAAAATAGATGAAAAAGGTAAAATTAAAATTTAACACTTTTTTTTCCGCTCTGAAATGTCTCTAGAAATTGGCATGGGAACATATATTTTCTCAAATAGAAGTCTTTTTCTCACTCCTACCCTACTTAAGAAAGTTATATAATATTTGATACATATAAATAGATATATATATATATATGTGGATCTCTGTGAATCTACTTCCCACTCTGGGTTTGTCACTATCTTTTTGTATTTTTATTCTCTTGTTTTATTCTTTGTAGATTTACTAGACATGTAAGGTTAACTGAATATTATGCTTGGGTTTGGATATTATTTTAAACAGTATCATATTTGATATTTATTGGTGACTTGCTATTTTTACTCATCATTATGCTTCTAAGATTCATTCATGTATATGCATGCAGCTGTCATTCATTTGTACTCTTATATAGCATTGTATAGAAAAAATATGAGTATATTACAATTTATTTAGACATTCTACTGTTGATGGACATTGAGGTTATTTTCAATTTTTAAAATACAAACTCTTATTATAAATAACTGTTCTACCTGTCTTCTGATAGAAATATGTGTGAGTTGTCCTCAGTAAGAATCAGGAGATAGAATTGTTGTATCATCTTAAAACTTAAGATAATGTGTATACTTACGCCTGATTCACATTGTGGTACGGCAGAAACCAATACAACAATGTAAAGCAATTTTTCTCCAATTAAAAAAAGAAAAACTTAGGATAATGCCAGTCCTTTCTAAAGTAGTTATTACAGTTTTTATTCCCACCATCTGTGTAAAAGAAATTCCGTTGCTCCACCTTCAGAAATGATATGGACCTGACAGAAGCAGAAGATATTAAGAAGAGGTAGCAAGAACACATCAAAGAACTGTACAAAAAAGATCTTCATGACCCAGATAATCACGATGATGTGATCACTCACCTAGAGCCAGACATTCTGGAATGTGAAGTCAAGTGGGCCTTAGAAAGCATCACTACAAACAAAGCTAGTGGAAGTGATGGAATTCCAGTTGAGCTATTTCAAATCCTGAAAGATGATGCTGGGAAAGTGCTGCACTCAATATGCCAGCAAATTTGGAAAACTCAGCAGTGGCCACAGGACTGGAAAGGCTCAGTTTTCATTCCAATCCCAAAAAAAGGAAATGCCAAAGAATGCTCAAACTACCGCCCAGTTGCACTCATCTCACTCACTAGTAAAGTAATGCTCAAAATTCTCCAAGCCAGGCTTCAGCAATATGTGAACCGTGAACTTCCAGATATTCAAGCTGGTTTTAGAAAAGGCAGAGGAACCAGAGATCAAATTGCCAACATCTGCTGGATCATTGAAAAAGCAAGAGTGTTCCAGAAAAACATCTATTTCTGCTTTATTGACTATGCCAAAGCCTTTGAGTGTGTGGATCACAATAAACTGTGGAAAATTCTTCAAGAGATGGGAATACCAGACCACCTGACCTGCCTCTTGAGAAACCTGTATGCAGGTCAGGAAGCAACAGTTAGAACTGGACATGGAACAACAGACTGGTTCCAAATAGGAAAAGGAGTACGTCAAGGCTGTATATTGTCACCCCGCTTATTTAACTTATATGCAGAATACATCCTGAGAAACACTGGACAGGAAGGAAGCACAAGCTGGAATCATGATTGCTGGGAGAAATATTAGTAACCTCAGATATGCAGATGACACCACCCTTGTGGCAGAAAGTGAAGAAGAACTAAAGAGCCTCTTGATGAAAGTGAAAAAGGAGAATGAGAAAATTGGCTTAAAGCTCAACATTCAGAAAACTAAGATCATGGCATCTGGTCCCATCACTTCATGGCAAATAGATGGGGAAACAGTGGAAACAGTGGCTGACTTTGTCTTTTGGGGCTCCAAAATCACTGCAGATGGTGACTGCAGCCATGAAATTAAAAGACAGTTACTCCTTGGAAGGAAAGTTATGACCAACCTAGACAGCATTACAAAGCAGAGGCATTACTTTGCGAACAAAGGTCCATCTAGTCAAGGCTATGGTTTTTCCAGTAGTCATGTATGGATGTGAGAGTTGGACTATAAAGAAAGCTGAGTGCCGAAGAATCGATGCTTTTGAACTGTGGAGTTGGAGAAGACTCTTGCGAGTTCCTTGGACTGCAAGGAGATCCAACCAGTCCATCCTAAAGAAGATCAGTCCTGGGTGTTCATTGGAAGGACGGATGTTGAAGCTGAAACTCCAGTACTTTGGCCACCTGATGCAAAGCATTGACTCATTTGAAAAGACCCTGATGCTGGGAAAGATTGAGGGCAGGAGGAGAAGGGGATGACAGAGGATGAGATGGTTGGATGGCATCACCAACTCAATGGACATGGATTTGGGTGGGCTCCAGAAGTTGGTGATGGACAGCGAGGCCTGGCGTGCTGCAGTTCATGGGGTCGCAAAGAATCGGACACAACTGAGCAACTGAACTGAACTAACCTTCAGCTATGCTTTAGTTGTCTGGATTTTAAATTTTTGACCAATTTACTGAATGTAAAAATGATGTCACATAGCTTTATTTTCATAAAGTTGTACATCTTTTCTTATGCTTACTAGCTTTTGAGCTTCAGCTTTGGTGAAATGCTGTTAATCTCTTTTTCCTGTATTCGTATATTGGACTGATTTCACGAAAAAGAGAGTGGCTATGGGTGTAGGGAAAATGGAAAAATTAAGACTAATTGATTTTTTTTTTAACAGTGTGTGATAAAGACTTGATTTTCTTTTTTTTTCCCCCATATGGAAAACCAGTCTCCCAGAACCATACAACTGAAAAGACTGCTTTTCCCCACTGATTTGTAATACCCCTTCTGTTGTATACTGAGTTTTCATCAAATGGACGTCTATTTCTGGGATCTCTGTTTGCTCCTTTTGTCTGTTTCTCTAATACTCTACTGCTTTAATTACTGGAGCTTTACTGGATTTTGATATACTTTGATAGAGAATTTTCTGTCAGTGCAGGAGACACCAGACGTGGGCTTGATCGCTGGTTGGGAGGATCCCCTGGAGTAGGAAATGGCAACCCGCTCCAGTATTCTTGCCTAAAAAATTCCATTTACAGAGAAGTCTGGTGGGCTACAGTCCATGGAGTCGCAATGAGTCCAACATGATTGAGTACCACACCACACAGTTTGATAATTTTTCTAATGTTGTTCTTCAGGAGCAACTTCACTGTTTTGGACTCTTTTACTTTGTTAGTTTAGTTTTTTTTTTTTTTTTTTTTTTTTTAATAGCTTTAGAGGTGAGGTGTGTGGCTAAGTTGATAATTTTTACCAACTGATGTGGTCTTTTTGGCCACACTGCATGGCATGTGGGATCTTAGTTACCCAACCAGGGATCAAACCTGTGTCCCCTGCATTGGAAGTGCAGTATCTTAACCACTGGACCACCAGGGAAGTCCCCAGCTAATGTGTTTTTGTTTTTTCTTCTGTAGCTTTGTATGGATGAAGAGTGCTTGTGTCTGTCTATGCCTGTTCAAGACTATTCAAGACTTGATTTGGAGTGGTTTACAAGATTCCTGATGTAGAGCGCCCCCTTGTGTCATTACAGTGAAGTGCAGCTCTTCTTTGGACTGCAGAGGGACGGAATGTGGTGTCTAATAAGTGAAGGGTTGGTCTCCACCAAGATGGTTCCAGTCATTGAAACAGAGGAGGAGTGTATATGACAGAGATGCCAGCTGCGGGTAGATGTTATGGTAGTAGCTTGCAGAGGTCTCTTCTGAGTGATTGCATGTTCTCAATAAAATAGGAAGCAAGGTTAGACTGAGTGAGGATGGATGAAGAGGTATAGCAGTTTGAATAGAGAAAACCATCAGGTTTCTTATGGAAGACATCCGGATAGTAGACAGTAAATACACAGTTAGCTCTTTTCATGTCATTAAATATATTCACAACATGTTGTTAATGGTTGCTCATAGTTTTGTTTTAAATTATGGTTTGATGATGTTTTAAAACCCATTTCCTGTTGTTGCACAAAAACGTTTCCAGTTTCCTGCTATTATAAATAAAATGGAACAGTGTCTCTTGCTATACCATTCTTAAGCCTGGAGTTCCTAAATCTTTTGTCGATAAGATAGAAGAATGGTTCTCTTTCTCACTGGTTCATAAACTGCAGTAGAATGTAAAGTTTAGGAGTGTGGTGATATCTTTAATATAATATTCAAATACAGAATTTTCCAAGCACAAATAATAAGCTTCTAAGCATGTACTTTTATTTAGTAGTACTGATTATTATTAGAAAAATACAATGAAACTGAAACTATCATCATCACATATAATAGGATCACTGACGTGCTGTATACAGTAGAGGCCAGCATTAGTGACACTTCTTAGCAAAGCCCTGTTTGAAAATACGAGTCAGCATTATTTTGCTTGTAACCTAATCCCATAAAAGCAAGAAAGGAAATTGAATATACTCAAGCAGAGGTGTATCAGACAAGACCTGGGAAAGGAAGAAACAAGAATGGGTCCTGGGCCCTTGGCATGGGGAGTCTGTGAGCTGAGAGCAAGTCATCTCTCAGCACCCATTGCTGTCTGCCAGGTTTACTCCATGGCTGTGATGGGGACGAGGGAAAGAGAATGCACTAGAATCATCCATAGGAAGCCATATGGGAGAGACACTGAGTCAATGCTGTAACAAGGTTCATTATAAGAACCTTCTATAATTTAATGATATTGTTCAAGGGAGTGGTTATGTTACCTGTAGAATTGATACTTTATATCTTCTTTAAAGATCACACACAATTAAAAGGAATTCAAGATCTTGGCTTGGGCAGTGGTAGAAGGTACATTTTATGGCCAACCTGTATGTAAGTTAACATTGGCTATTGTACAGTAAGCAAACATTAGCTCATACTTAGCATGTGCAGGCGCTAGGTTATTTTATTCAATACTGTTTGACTTTTTATAATTTAAGCCTCAAAACCTTTTGAGGTGGATAATGGGATCCATTGCTTAGAAAAGAAATATAAATAAAAATGTTTACCTTATACTTTTTCTCTTTTCATGAGCCTTGAAAATACTTGTATTTAATCTTCTATGACAGTTTTTAACAATTTTTTCCTTATGTATAGTTTAAATACACATATAAAGTTTAGGTGTAAGAAAAAGGTATTTGTTTTCCAAGAAAACAAGAATAAAGTATTGTTTTCCACCTCACCTGTAAGCTTAGAAGACCAAGTGGAGGTTGGAGGGACTGAGAGTCAGGGAAATTTAAATAGCTACAGCCATTATTATTTTGAAGAGGCAAGCATCTCTGTGTCAGGGAAACCTCTTAACTTGTGGCGTTAAGTCAACTTGAAGGAGAGACATATTCTCTCAGATGTGCCCTGTGCACCTAAGCCAGCCCTTAGGCAGTGGGTCGCTTGTCTGTGGGTTGTTAGAGCCATTTTCAGCTGGTCTCCAGCCTCCAGTTTCCACTTGCTTCTCGGCAGTTCACTCTCTTTTCCTCAGTTAGAGCCGGTTTTCCAAGGTACTGCCTCTGTCAGGCCTCTACTCTGTTCTACCTTGAATCAGGGTCTGTCTGTCTGCCTGGTTTTAAGCACTCTGAAGTCTGGGCATCTGGGCCATACCAGGCTGTAGTGCCTCTGCTGCTCCCCTTGGTTTCCTCCTGTAAATTATTGATAAATCTCACTGACCCTTGAGTCACTTGCGGGCAAGTACGTGTATAATAAAACCATAGCCATAGATCTTCATGACTCAGGTATTGAACCCAGGTCTCCTGTGTTGCAGGCAGAATCTTTACCATCTGAGCCTCTAGGAAGGCCCATAATAAAACCACAGTTTAAAAAAAAAACTCTGAACCAGGGGAAATATAAACAAATTGTAATGGGGAAAGCTGTACATGGATTTACACATCATTTGGTCTGCATGGTTATGGCTGTATTAAATGTGTCTCTGATATTTTTTTTTTAGCCGTCTTGCACAGCATGCAAAATTTTAGTTCCCTGACCGGGAATCGAACCAGTGCTCCCTGCAGTAGGGGCATGAAATCTTACCCACTAGACCACCAGGGCAATCCTATCACTGACCTTTTTTTAGAGCCCAAACAAAAAGGATGAAGTGATTAACTGTTTACCTCTTATTTTCAGGAAGGAGATAAGATATAAAATCTAACTGTTCTAATAATAGTTTCATAAAAACAGTTCTTAAATAGGTCTTCATTATGGAAATCGCTGAGTGGAATGTGAACAAATTTCTCATTTCTAAGATTCTTTGTGACGTTTCATAGAACTTTTTTGCAATCAGTTACTAAAAGACACATGACAGCAAAACTCAGTGTTTGTCAGTTGGTGAGAGAATGTAAGTCAAGTATGTAGTCTTCTAGCCATGAAATTAAAAGACACTTGCTCCTTGGAAGAAAAGCTATGACAAACCTACACAGCATATTAAAAAGCAGAGACATCCCTTTGCTGACCAAGGTCCGTATAGTCCAAGCTGTGGTTTTTCCTTTAATGATGTTCGGCTGTGAGAGTTGGACCATAAAGAAGGCTAAACACCAAAGAATTGATGGTTTCGAACTGTGGTGCTGGCCAAGACTCTTAAAGAGTCCCTTGGACAGCAAGGAGATCAAACCAGTCAATCCTAAAGGAATTCAACCCTGAATATTTGTTGGAAGGACTGATGCTGAAGCTGAAGCTTCAGTACTCTGGCCACCTGATGTGAAGAGCCAACTCATTTGAAAAGACCCTGATGCTGGGAAAGATTGAGGGCAGGAAGAGAAGGGGACAACACAGGATGAGATGGTTGGATGGCATCACAGACTCCATAGACATGAGTTTCAACAAACTCAGATAGTAAAGGACAGGGAAGCCTGGCATGCTGCAGTCCATGGGGTCGCAAAGAGTTGGACATGACTTAGTACTGAACAACAATGTACTTGCAGTGTGTTAACTTGACCCAATTGTAGATCTTCAGTAATTCAGGTGCAAAAGTGTTAAGATTACCTGCCCCTGGTCTTAAGAGGATTCCTGACATCCAGCACGGTTACCTCAGTTCACTGAGTAGTTTTATTAAACATAACCAGTCAGGGGTTAAAAAATATTGATGCGTGGGGCCCACTCCAGGCAGAAATTGTGATTTTGGAGTTTTGGAGGGAAGCCTGGGATGTGTGAACCTGAGGTTTTTTCAGTAGCTCTCAGATGACTCAACAGCACAGCCAAGGTTGAATACTACTGGTCTCAACAACTAATGGAAAAGTCATTCTTGCCATTAGTTGGCTTAAGCTTGAAATACAAATTCATGTCCCCTGCTGCACTCCGGAAAAGCTAACATTTCTTGAGATACATGGTAAGGAACTAGATGTTGCCATGTCTGAACAGACACCCAGAACGGATGCAGCTGTCTTAAGACCTCAAGGGGAGCCGGCTGTCCAGTGGAAGATGACAGAGAAGAGAGTTGGGAAGAACCTGGGTCCTTGAGAACAACTGAGCCATGGGATTCGTGATCCTTAAAAGAGGAGACGGCCAACATTCAGATTTCATGTTATGCCACATGAAATTATTTATTCTTTTTACCATTTAGACCATTTTGATTTAGGCTTTATGTTGCTGCTGCTGCTGCTGCTAAGTCGCTTCAGTCGTGTCCGACTCTGTGCGACCCCAGAGACAGCAGCCCACCAGGCTCCACCGTCCCTGGAATTCTCCAGGCAAGAATACTGGAGTGGGTTGCCATTTCCTTCTCCAGTGCATGAAAGGGAAAAGTGAAAGTGAAGTCGCTCAGTCGTGTCCGACTCTTAGCAACCCCATGGACTGTGGCCTACCAGGCTCCTCCATCCATGGGATTTTCCAGGCAAGAGTACTGGAGTGGGGTGCCATTGCCTTCTCCGAGGCTTTATGTTACCTGCAGTCAAAGGCAAGCTGATCCACGTGACCCAAAAATAAACTATTTGTCGATCCAGAGGCCACGAGTCCTCACCATACACTGTTCACCATCAGCTCCTGTAGGCGGCACAATAAGAAACAGTAAGAAACAAGCGTGCCTTCTTTTACAGTCAACATCTCTGAAATTGGGATGTACTTTACAGTTGATCGAATATCACATTTTCATTGACTTTTTTTTCTTACTGGTACATTAAAAATGGTGGCTTTTATTAAGTTACCGACATTTCAATTTGGAAATGGGGGAGGCAGTATTCTAAGATGGCTCCCAAAATTTTTGACCCCAGTGAAAACAGCCTGCATAACCCTCTCCCTTTGAGCGTGTGTAGGACGGATTTCCCTGCCGTAGTTAACTTACACGTTAAAGGTGAGTGGTTTTTACCTTTGGTATAATTAAGATCTCCATTCAGTTGGTTCTGAGTTCATCGAAAGGAAGATGATTCCAAGTGAGCTGTAACTAATCAGATGAATCCTTAAAAAAGACTAGGCCCTTGCCAGGTGGCCCTAGTGGTAAAAGAATCCACCTGCTAATACAGGAGACATAAGAGGTGTGGGTTCAATCCCTGGATCAGGAAGATCCCCTGGAGGAGGGCATGACAGCCCACTCCAGTATTCTTGCCTGGAGAATCCCATGGACGGAGGAGCCTGGTGGGCTACAGTCCATGGGTTCACAAAGAGTCGAACACGACAGCACCATCTCTGCCTGGTCTTGGAACTGCATACTGGATTTCAGTTGTCATTTTGGGAGCTCTCGATCTTCAAGGCTGCTGGGGAGAGAAGAGTGAGATTAGGGCAAGTCACTGCCACAAGACATTTTACCCAGATTCAGCTATTTTTTCTTTTTTTTTGGCTGTGCCATATGGCATGTGGGATCTTAGTTCCCCAACCAGTGATCGAACCTATATCCCCTGCATTGGAAGCGCGGAGTCTCAACCACCAGACTTCTGGGGAAGTCCTTTCAGCTGTTTCTCTTGAGTAAAATTCTCTTTGAATTGTTGTAAGCCTTTAATTTCCAGAATTCTGAAAAAAAATTTAATTTTCATGGTTTTGGTCATTGTCCTCTCATACCTTTTATGAAGCAGTAGATTTCAGAGATCCTTTGTCCTTTCAGAAGTGATGACAACAGTTCACTTTTAAGTATTCTTTGACATCTTTTTTTTCCCCGTGTCTGCACTTTAGAAATGCTTATCTTTGCCTGGTATGAAGACTGCAGATGTCGCATCTTCTAGTCTTTATTTCAGAATCCCCCTTTCCTGCCTGGTGTTCCAGGAACTCATCTTTCCAGCCTGATGTTCCTCATTTCTGAGTGGGTAAGGCCTTCACTCCTGCTCCAGATATTTAAACTGCCTTTTTCAGGGGTTCCACAGAAGTGGCCTTTTTACCATTCACACAAGTCTTAAGTAAATACAAGTTTTGAGTCCCAGCTGTATCCTGCAAAAAAATATTTTAAATTTATTTGCCTGGATGTGTTGCTTGGCAGGTAAGCTTGTTACATAATAATATAAACTGGACTTCATCTTGGACTTCCTGAACAAATTCGTGATTCAGCCCATATCTGCTGACACACCAGCCTTTCTGTGTACCCGAAGACCGTAAGCCAATTTCAACTTCCTCATGTAGTGGAGCTCAGTTTGGTGAATTCCAGATTCAACAGAAACGCTCCTTTTTCAGCCAAAGACATATAAAACGGTCACTTCGGTGTGAAAAGAAGGAAAACCTGGTCCCAGTGAATTTGACTGTCTCGGGGGTTGAATGGCTGTCCTTGTGAGGCCGTGAAGGGATCTGTGTTCGCCCCAAGCTGCGGAGGTGATGTGAGCTGCCCCGCAGGAAACAGAGCTGCCCGGCCTCCTGCAAGACTGCCAGGAGCTTTGCTGGGCTTAGTCCTTAGGGATGTGCCCTCCAGCTAAATCTGCACCAAAAAGAAAGGTAGAAGTGACCTTGACTTTTGAATGGTATATGCAGGCCCCTGGGGCGGGGGGGGGGGGGGTGACTAGAGGGCAGGATGGGGAAGTGGCTGCTGCCCATGGCCTTGGTTCTGTCAGATCTCAGCAAGAGGGCTTCCCTGGTAGCTCAGTGGTAAAGAATCTGCTTTCCAATGCAGGAGACGTGGGTTCAATCCCTGGTCCAGGAAGATCCCACGTGCCATGGAGCAACCAAGCCTGTGCGCCACTGCTACTGAGCCTGTGCCCTAGAGCCTGGGAACCACAACTAGTGAAGCCTAAGTACCCTAGAGCCTGTGCTCTGCAGCTAGAGAAGCCACCACAGTGGGAAGTCTGCATGCCACAGTGAGAGTGGAGCCCCGCTCACTGCATCTAGAGAAGAACTCGTGCAGCAATGGAAACCCAGCACAGCCAAAAATAAATTAAAAAAAAAAATCTCACAAGATACCGTGGCTGAACAACATTTGGCTGCACAAAGGACCTTCTCCTCTGAGGCCTCACCCAAATTTTCTTTGCTGTCAGGGAGTCTTAAATCGCCCTTCTTGATATTCTGAAATTGGCACATACTGACTTAGCTGCCCCACAGCATGTGCGATCTTCCCAGACCAGGGATCGAACCTGTGTTCCCCACCTTTGCAGGTGGATTCTTAACCACTGGACCATCGGGGAAGCCCAACAGAGTTTTTGAGTCAGTCTGGAGGTGGGGCAGATTTTGTCAAGTACGGACTAGACGAGCTGGTGGTCTGGTCTCTGGGAGTGAGTTGGAAGTTTATGCTTAGGCAGTTTGTGATGCTCACGTCTGGATGGATGCAGTTTCTGGGTGGTGTGAGTCCCAGAGCAGCCTGTTTTGAAAAGCCACAGAAGTTGTGGCTTCTATTTTCATTCTTGGTTTCCCCGCAAGGCTGGCTGACAGCTGGGCAGTTTTTCCCTCTTCCCAAGGAGAGACTGTGGCAAATGAGGTGGGGGGGGCAATCCTAGGAAACGACCTGTCTGCCTGTCAAGCAACCAGTAGGTGTTGTGTGCAGTGATGCCCACGGACTTGGCAAGGTTGTTTCTCAGATTAGAGGAAGGCCCTGACTTTCCAGGAACCCTCTGCAGAATTCCCATCCATTTGTCTTTTGATTCACACACACACACACACACACACACACACACACACACACACGTATGTGTAGGCCATGCCCCACTTTATGGGGAATCTTAGTTCTCCGACTAGGGCTCAAACCTGTCTCCCCCACATGAAGCATGGAGTTGCCGAGTCTTAACCACTGGACCACTAGGGAAGTCCCTCTCACTTTTGATCAAGATTATAAATTATGTTCCCCTTCTGCGTGTATCAAAGGAAAAGGAGATGCAGGCCTTGCAGTCCAGTTTTTAGGGCAGAACCTGACTTTATTTGGTCTTTCACTTGCTCCACGAAGTCCCCTGATGTGAGTGACAGCAGTTTCGTTCACTGCAGAACACAGATGAGGGGTTTCCGAAGCTGTACCGTACAGGGAAGGGCTTCTTCGCCTTCTGCTGCAGGAATCTTTTTTTTTTTTTAATAATAATTTTAATTATTTACTTACAGCTGTGCTGGGTCTTCATTGCTGCACAGGCTTTTCACTGCTTGCGGTGCAC
Organism: Okapia johnstoni; assembly: GCA_024291935.2. NCBI lineage: Eukaryota > Metazoa > Chordata > Mammalia > Artiodactyla > Giraffidae > Okapia > Okapia johnstoni. Next base: position 133,708,270 of record CM044306.1, on the reverse strand, counting down.
GGGCTTCTCATGGCAGTGGCTTCTCTTGTTGAGCATGAGCTCTAGAGCATATGGGCTTCAGCAGGTGCAGCTCCTGGTCTCTAGAGCCCAGGCTCAGTAATTGTGGCACGCAGGTTTAGTTGCTCTGCGACGTCGGATCCCCCCAGATCAAGGATTGAACCCATGTCTCCTGCATTGGCAGGCAGATTCTTTACTACTGAGCCACCAGGGAGGTCCTTCTGTGGGAATCTTGCTGGAGAGATGGTCGGGGTGGGGGGGCCCAGTTAGGGACTGTAGGGAAGTGGGGGATGAGGGTTTGGAGAGGAAGTTTTTGGTCCTGCAGACCCTGAGGGGAGAATGGTTTTGATTTCGTGTCCAGTCTTCTAGGCTAATAATCCAGGGTTGGGATTAAGAGTCCAAATTCCTTCCATATCCCTGGAGTCAGTGAATCTCATATTTATGAAATATGCTGATTGAGCTGCTTGTTTCAGCTCTGGCTGCTGAAATAAGTAGAATTATGTCACTGCTAGTTATAAAATCAACCAACTTCTCTTTTGTAAAAAAGAAAAAAGGCCACAGTATTTGAAAATTAGCCTCCTGAATGTCCTCAGCGTGACTCTGCATGTACTGCAAAATGGGCTTCTCTGACTCTCAATTTAGCAGGAATTACATGAAGAAGGTGATCGTTTTTATTAGTTTTTTTAAAAAATGGAATTTCATCTCGGGACATTGGACTCCAGACACCTGAGGGCTTTTTTTTTTTTTTTAAGATTTTAAAATTTATTTTATTTTTGACTGTGGTGGGTCTTCACTGCTGCATGCAGGCTTTCTCTAATTGCAGCAAGCAAGGGGCTACTATCTGTTGTGGTGTGCAGGCTTCTCATTGCAGTTTCCTCCATGTTGCCGGAAAACCTACCCCAAACTTGGAGACCTACCATTGTAGCCCAGTTTTGCAATATAAGATATCACTTGTGCGTGTGGTTTTTCTGTTTGGTGTAAAGCACGTATAAGGAGTTGAGTGCATGCCACCCTTCAACCCATAGCATGATCTCATGGTCAGTGATGGAGGGACTCCTCATTTTTTTCTCGCTTTGCATTGTCAGGATAGTTATGCTGGAGTAACAACTCTAAAATCTCTGTGGGACTTCCCTAGGGGTACAGTGGATAGGACTCCGCCTGCCAACACAGAAGACACGGGTTCGGTTCTGGGTCTGGGAAGATCCCACGTGCAGCGGAGCAACTACTGAGCTCGTGTGCCTAGAGCCTGTGATCGGCAGCAGGTGAAGCCACCACTTGCCGTAACTAGAAAAACGGGCATACAGCCACGAAGACCCAATGCAACCAAAAATTAAATTTAAAATAAACTCTGTGGCTTGGGACCATATTTTTCTCATGCTGCACACATTATGTGCCAGCAGTTCACCTGCGCTGTCAGCAGGGCCTCCACCTGCGTGGAGATGCCAGCTTGGAGGGGAAAGAACTCTGTAATAGTGTGACCCAGCCACAAGGGGGCAGAAGTGCACAGAGGTGGGAGAATAGGAGCCTGCCTGTGCCTGTTGGGAGTGTGCTCAGTTGTGTCCGACTCTTTGCGACCCCATGGACTGTAGCCCGCCAGGCTCCTCTGTTCATGGGACTTTTCAGGCAAGAATACTGGAGTGGGTTGCCATTTCCTTCTCCAGGGGATCTTCCCAACCCAGGGATCGAATCCATTTCTCCTGCGTTGGCAGGTGGATTATTTACCACTGTGCCACCAGGGAAACTGGCCCTAGAGATACAAAGGCAAAAATGCACAAAGACAAGCACATATTGCTGAAGTATTTTAATAGCAATGGACTAGATACAAGCCAAATGTCAATCAAGGGTGGTGACTGGTTGAATAAACATCAACATGTCTTCATAAACTAAGATCACGGCATCTGGTCCCATCACTTCATGGCAAATAGATGGGGAAACAGTGGAAACAGTGTCAGACTTTATTTTGGGGGGCTCCAAAATCACTGCAGATGGTGACTGCAGCCATGAAATTAAAAGACACTTACTCCTTGGAAGGAAAGCCATGACCAACCTAGATAGCATATTTAAAAGCAGAGACATTACTTTGTCAACAAAGGTCCGTCTAGTCAAGGCTATGGTTTTTCCAGTGGTCATGTATGGATGTGAGAGTTGGACAGTGAAGAAAGCTGAGCACCGAAGAATTGATGCGTTTGAACTGTGGTGTTGGAAAAGACTCTTGAGAGTCCCTTGGACTGCAAGGAGATCCAACCAGTCCATCCTAAAGGAGATCAGTCCTGGGTGTTCATTGGAAGGACTGATGTTGAAGCTGAAACTCCAATACTTTGGCCACCTCATGTGAAGAGTTGACTCATTGGAAAAGACCCTAATGCTGGGAAGGATTGGGGGCAGGAGGAGAAGGGGACGACAGAGGATGAGATGGCTGGATAGCATCACCGACTCGATGGACATGTGTTTGGGTAGACTCCAGGAGTTGGTGATGGGGTTGGGTAGACTCTGCAGGCCTGGCATGCTGCGATTCATGGGGTCGCAAAGAGTCGGACATGACTGAGCAACTGAACTGAACTGAACTGAAAGCAGCATTTTATAGAATGTTCTATCTGATTCTATGGATTTATATTCAATGTATCATTAAGGGGGGAATATCCAAGATCAGGGAAAGTGTTAAATGAATTAGTATGCTATCATTTATCATGTGTTTATATGTTTTTAAGTGGAAGGGTAAAATGGAAAAAACTTGATTATCTATGATAGAAGGAGGAAATAGGGTAAAGGGAATGATGTTAGGATATAGACGTCTCTGATTACAGCTCATTTTGTGGATTTCACTTTATAACCATGTAAATAGTTAACACAACTTTTAAAAATTAAAATGAAAAAAATCTAAAAATGGAAGCAAAACAAAGTGAATAATCCTAACCTTGATTCAAGCTTGGACCATAACCACAGAGAGAGGAACTATTCCAAGTTATTTGATTGTACATCCCCAATATCATAAACCCTAAGGACAAAAAAAAAAGCTGCAAAAGAAAAATCTTAACTTTTTCAGTAATTTTTTCGTGATAATTTTGGCATTGTTATCCTGAGGGTTTTAAAAGTCCCTGATGCTGGGAAAGACTGAGGGTAGAAGGAGAAGAGTGTGTCAGAGGATGAGATGGCTGGATGGCATCACAGATACAATGGATAAACTTGGGCAAACTCCGGGAGATGGTGAGGGACAGGGAAGCCTGGCAGGCTGCAGTCCATGGGTTGAAAAGAGTTGGACAGGACTGAGCAACTGAACAACAACATAATTATTTTTGTCATTTTTGAGAAGGAGGTCTTCAGAATGAGAGAAAGAAGAGCAGATGTAAGATCAATGAAGTTACGTTAAAAACCCTGTAGTCCCGAGTTGAATTGGAAGTATCAGTATAAACTAGTGTAGAGTTTCTTCTTTAAAAAAATGGATAGTGCCTATTTCCTAGCTCTATTCACTAAAACCAAGAAACAATGACTAAACCACTACGAATGAGTTCTCCTTACACTGAAAGAACACGGACGGATCCCTGGGGGAAAAAGCTTCAGGCTGGAGCATAAAATAAATGAGACAAGCTTGAAACATCTTGTCATGCAAGGTAACTACAAAATTACCAAAGACCAGTATGTGTGTCAGTCCCTCAGTCATGTCTGACTCTTTGTGATCCCACGGACTGTAGCCTGCTAGGCTCCTCTGTCCAAGGGATTCTCCAGGCAAGAATACTGGAGTGGGTTAGACCAGTAGAGTCATGTCAAAAAGAATAAGTCAACTTGAAGTAGTTCCCAAAAGCCAAATGAGACAATTTGAGCGACAGTAAAGATAATAACATCTATAGATTAAAGCATATGTCAACTATGTCTAAGCCACAAGTTCATAAGTTATCCAATAAGAAAACAACACTCACTGGAAAGCTTAGAAAGATGCCAGGGAACCACTTTGGAAACTGACAAGGGGAGAAAAGTCAAAAATTCATCATCTTGGGCTTCCCTGGTGGTCCAGTGTTTAAGACTCTGCTTCCACTGCAGGGGAGGCAGTTTCAATTCCTTGTTGGGGAAGTTCTGCATGCCTTGAGGTGCAGCCAAATAAAAAAGAAAGAAAAAGAAAAGGGGAAAAAAACACTAAGAAAATTCTATCCAATCTTTCCTGTACAAACCAAACCTCGGGGTAGCCAAATAACCAAAGAAAGGAAGTTTCTCCTTAGAAGGTATGCCACTAATAAATGAAGGAACAATAGCACTAGAATATTATTTGCAACTCCTAAGGAAGTAGTGGATTTATGCAATAATCATCAGGAGCTGCTGACATCAGAAAAGAGAGGCAACCAGAGATAATACAGCTCCCACTGGAAGTACCTGTCATCACCAATAGAGCAGTCCTGTGAGAATAAACCTAACTTAATTTCTAGCTATAACTACTGACATATAAAAAATAGAGAGGACAGAAAAGTGAAAGTTTAAGTCGCTCAGTCATGTCTGATTGCAACCCCATGGACTGTAGCCCACCAGGCTGGTCTGTCCATGGGATTCTCCAGGCAAGAATACTAGAGTCAGTAGCCATTCCCTTCTCCAGGGGATCTTCCCAACTCAGGGATTGAACCTAGGTTTCCTGCATTGCCAGCAGATTCTTTACTGTCTGAGCCACCAGGGAAGAGAGGACAGAGGGCCATGTTAAAAACACTACAGAGATACACTCAAGAAAACCTAGACTGTGAGGAATACTACAGGACAAAGGACCCAGTACTCTGGGTTTTTTCTTTAATAAAATGGGGGGTTTCGTAGAATTTTTATTTATTTTTGGCTGTGCTGTGTCTTCTTTGCTGCACTGGCTTTTCTCTAGTTGCAGTGAGTGGGAGCCCCTCTTCGTTGCAGTGCACGAACTTCTCACTGCAAGTGGCTTCTTGTGTGCAGCGTGGGCTCTAGGCGTGCGGGCCTCAGTAGTTGCAGCACACAGTCTCAGTAGCTGTGGTTCCTGAGCTCTAGAGCACAGGCTCAATAGCTGTGACTCATGGACTTAGTTGGTCTGAGGCATGTGGCATCTTCTTGGACCAGGGATCAAACCTGTGTCTTCTACACTGGCAGGTGGATTCTTTACCATTGAGCCACCAGGCAAGCCCCAGTGTTCTCTCTGTCTTTTAACAAGCCTCCAAGTTATTCCAGTATATTCTAAAGTTTGAAAACCACTGCTACAGATTAGAGATTTAAGAAGTGAACTAGCAAATTATATAGAATGGACCTAATTCAAACAAACAAACAAATGATGAACCACTCAGAAACGTGAACAATGACTAAATATTTAAAGGTGTTATGGACTTACTGCTGATTTTTTAGATTCGATTGTTATCCAAGTCATGGTTTGTTTTTTTTTTAAGTTCTTATTTAGATATACATGCTGAAATATTTACTGATGAAGTGTGAAGTCCAGGATCTGCTTCAAAATTGTCATGGCATGGGGTGAGAGCAGAGATGAAACAAGATTGGCTGTGAGATTATTGTTGAAGCTGGTGATTTGGACATGGAGTTCATTCTATTGTCTGTACTTTTGTCTATGTTTGCAACAGTGTCTAATAAGTTTTAGAAGCCCCCTGCCAAATAATACGAAACTGTATTACATGAAAAGGGCTACAAATTAATACCTGTTGTTAGGTTAGTCACTCAGTTGTATCCAACTCTTTGTGACCCCATGGACTGTAGCCCACCAGGCTCCTCTGTCCATAGGATTTCCCAGGAAAGAACACTGGAGTGGGTTGCCATTTCCTTCTCCAGGGGGACCTTCCCCACCCGGAGATCCAACCCAGGTCTCCTACATTGCAGGCAGATTCTTTGCCATCTGAACCACGAGGGAAGCCTCCTAGCTATTCTGACCTAGCACAGATTGGAGCGATGAATGGGCAACAGAGAAATTGGTTTCCATTGGGGAAAGTTGAGAGAGGCGAAGAACAGGCATAATCCACAAGACAGTGGGTTCAGGCAGGCATTAATAGGTAGGCACTGGGGCTCAGCATGGCATTTCATAAATGGGAAACAGGTTTGATGATGGTGGATCATGATGATGGAAATTTTTGGTTTAGATTTGGCCTGTGTCATCATCCTACACAATTAGGGAGGGCATCTGCTCCCCAAATCACTCCTAACCTGCTGTGAGCTTGTCCTTTGGCACCCCTTGTCCCCCTGCCCCCAGCAAGAAGGCCCACACACCTGTCACAGTGTACTTTCAGGGGCATGGCCCCGCCTTGGTCCCTCCCACCTGGCGATCTCCCAGGGATTGGGTGACAGGTAGGCTTCTGACCCATCACAGCACTATTTGGAGACACAAAGCCATGGATGATAGTTTTCTTTCTTTCTTCTTTTTAATCTTTTTATTTTTTGGCCACATGGCACATGGAATCTTAGTTCCCCAACCAGGGATTGAACCTGTACTCCCTGCATTGGAAGTGTGGAGTCTTAACCACTGGACTAGCAGAGAAGTATTCTTTTTTTTCTGGAATGATAGTGTTTTTTTTTTCTTTTGAACTTTTTATTTTGTATTTGGGTGTAGCCGATTAACAATGTTGTGATAGTTTCAGGTGAACAATGAAGGGACTCAGCCATACATATACATGTATCCATTCTCCCCTAAGCCCCCTCCCACCTGGATGACAGTTTTAATAATGACTTGTAACAACACAGGGAAACAGATGTGCAGGCCCTAAGTTCTACTGTTGGAGAAATCACAGTTGACCCCAGAAGAGTTAGAAGGAACTCTTGACTGTGTTTCACTCTTTTATGTACTACAAAGAGAGGTGTCCTAGGAACCACCTTGGTATAGGGCTTGATCACTAAACTGGCAACACACTCCCTCAGGCTCCACCTCACACCAAGGGCAATACAAAGAATTTTTCAATAGGATGTCTGGGATGAAATCTCACCTGGATGAACGTGATTTCCCGATGACTCAGCTAGCATCTAAGTTGTCTTTTGAACCGTGATCCACCCACCCCCAACTCCCAGCACCAGAGAGAGTGTTCGAAACTCAGTCACTGGTGGGTGTCACCACTGGGCTCCTCCATCAGAAGCAGAAGGCCCTGGAATCAATGGTTTGCATGCATGTGCGCTGAGTTGTGTCCAACTCTGTGACCCCACGGACTGTAGCCCACCAGTCTCCTCTGTCCATGGCAAGAATACTGGTGGGGAGGGGTGGCAAATGTTTGTTACCATTTCCTTCTCCAGGGGATCTTCCCAACCTAGGGATGGAACCTGTGTCTCTTTTGTCTCCTGCACTGGCTGGCAGATTTTTTCCCAGCTGAGCAACTGGGGAAGCCTGGAACCACAGGCAACTCAAGTGTTTTCTTAAACTCTCCATGGGCAGATGTTGCCTTACCAATTTCCCACATAGCCAAGCCAAATTCCTACTGACAGAGCAATCCTACATCACTTCTGTGTTTCCTTTCTCATTTGTTTATCCCAGTTTATTCCAGCCTAGACAGGAAGAGGACCAGGTACCCCTTCCTGGGAAGAACTGGGCTAGCTCAGTCAGGGAGAGGCCAGATGGACAGGGACGAGCAACAGACTTTATTTTTTCGATTATAATACCAGGTTATACTTTGAGATATGGTTTCTCAAAAGGGAATTCATTCAGGCAGAATGTGCACATGAACTCTGGCTCCTTGGTCCGGAAGAATATGCGTGGGGGTCCAGGCCCTGCTGTGGCTCTCTGATGAGAAGGCCAGCAGCATGACACAAAGGGAAATGCAGACAAAAGAACGTGCCAAGTCATGGCAGGAACCACCTCCCCCCATGCCACAAGCACAGGGGCATGATTTACCCTCAGCATGTCCAGAACCCCTGCAATATCAAGGCTTGACTCAAACAATACAGAAGGCTGGACCATCATCTCAGACACAGGCCATAAGCTCCTCCCTCCCCAGCTAGTTCAAACTCACAATGCCACTCATGCAGCAATTTGACAAGCTGCCTATTCCCCTGTTAAAAAGAAAAAAAAGATTTGAGAAAGTGCATCATCTAATGGGAGGCCTTAAAGCAGAAAAACATATGATGGCAATAGTTTGGGCTTTGGGTTTGCACTTCAGTATCATTGGACAGCGTGTGGTGCTGCCCTGGGAAGCCACGGGGACAGGTAGGTTGGGAGAGATGTCTGCTGCAGCCCACGCCTGCAGTTAAGTCTCTGAGGAAGAGAAACGAGCCTAGGCTGCTGCACCCCGTGACCCAGGACCCCCTCAGAAGTCATAAGGTGACACAAAGATGGTGACCTTGGACACGTGGCTGGCCTGGAAAGAGCGGTCCAGGTATTCGGACATGTCGACATCTACCTCCAGTGTCTGAGGCCCCTCCAAGGTCTGGACCAGAATCAGCTCCCCAGTCTGGCGGTCTGAGCGCTGCATCACAAAGTGGCCGCGGCTGTTCCCACCCACGATCCCAAACCTCAGGCTGTTGGGCCCCGGCCGACCGGGGGCTGAGGCCGTGGCCATGCGGAAGAGTGTGATGGGCGTCTTCAGGTTGGAGGGCAGAGACAGGTAGTGGAAGGAGATTGTCTTGGGCATGTGGCGGCAGGGCCTGCTGTCCATGGGGCAGGGGTTCCGTTCACACTGGCTGGAACAGAGAGGCAAAATGTAGGGGACGGTCAGCCTTGGGGAAAGTCAGGAGGGGCTGCTCTGACCAGGCTGGTCTGTCCCACCTGCCTTCCTAAAGAGGCACCAGAGTGACCCCTCCAGCCATGTGTTCCTTGACACAGGCACTCCATAACCACAGGCCAGTGAGCGTGGCTGGTGTCAGGCCAGGAAAAGGTGCTTCCCTGACCCACCTGTCCAGGTATGTCTGGGTGTGCATGTGTTTATATATGCTATTACTACCATTTACACACTATGCTATTACTACTATAATATGCTATTACTACTAGTATATGCTATTACTACCATTTCCGACTCTCTGCAACCCTCTGGACTGTAGCCCTCCAGGGTCCTCTGTCCATGGAATTCTCCAGGCCAGAACTGGAGTGGGTAGCCATTCCCCTCTCGAGGGGATCTTCCCAACCCAGGGATTGAACCCAGATCTCCTGCATTGCAGGTGGATTCTTTACTGTCTGAGCCACCAGGGAAACCCTTTTTCTTTCACTTTTTCTGTAGAAAAATAAAGCCGGGGAAGATTCAATAATGATGGTGCTAGCATTCAAACCAGGTGCCCCTTCTAACGTGCTGAGACCCCAGCAGTTAGCTGGTGACATCCTGGAGTGTGGTTCTCCACATGTGGTGAGCTTACTAAACACCCAGTGTTCTTTCTTTCTTTTTGACAGTGTCCCATGGCATAAGGGATCTTAACTCCCCCACTAGGGACTGAACCCTGGGCCACAGTGGTGAAAGTGCTGAGTCCAAACTGCTGGACTAACAGGGAATTCCCCCAGTGTTCATTCTTAAGTAGGACACTCTGCCTTACTTAGGTATGTGGAGTCAAGGTCCTGTGAAAGTGTTTTGATTTTTTTTTTTCTTCACCTCATTCAACACAAGCAACTCATTGGAAAAGACCCTAATGCTGGGAAGGATTGGGGGCAGGAGGAGAAGGGGACGACAGAGGATGAGATGGCTGGATGGCATCACCGACTCGATGGACATGAGTTTGGGTAAACTCCGGGAGTTGGTGATGGACAGGGAGGCCTGGTGTGCTGTGATTCATGGGGTCGCAAAGAGTCGGACACGACTGAGCGACTGAACTGAAGTGAGTGCTAAGTTGATTCAGTTGTGTCTGACTCTTTGCGACCCCAGGGACTGTAGCCTGCTAGGCTCCTCTGTCCATGGAATTCTCCAGGCAAGAATACTGGAGTGAGTTGCCATGCTCTCCTCCAGGGGATCTTCCCGACCGAGGGGTCGAGCCCACATCTCTTATGTCTCCTGCATTGGCAGGTGGGTTCTTTACCACTAGCGCCATCCAACACAAGAGATAGATGGAATTTAGCGATTCTGGTGACTCAGATCACCCCCGTTAAGGAGGTCAAACAGCACTTCCCGCTGTTCATCAGGGATGTCTGCCAAGGCCTGACATACAGGACCCTCTGTCCCTTCGCTATGTGACTCTGGAGGAAGACTCTGGTGTCTTCACTCTCAGTGAATAACTGCCGCCAAATTTCTTGCTGCCTCTAACCTGCTGTAGCCCCCACAGCAATTCAAGGAGCTGCTCCACTGGGTAAAGTCAATTCATTCTAAAGACAATGCTAAGGCTCTTGTGATCTCTCTCTCAGAGAAAATACGTGTCCTTTGTGATAGTTGCAGTTATTCTCCTTAAAAGCCTGTCTTCACCTTTCGAAAAAAAAGTCTCTGAGGGGTTGAGGTTACTAGAAATCAAAACTCCTAGTAGCAGCGGAAAAGAAGAGTGATATAATGCGAAATCTACAGGTACCCTGTGAACACAGGAAGTGATCCTCTTCCAAATCTGTGTACCATACATACATCCTGGCAGCCCCACCACTGCCTCTTCCCCCCAGCGGCCTCCCTGTCCTCAGGGGAGCGCTCAGGAATATCATTCCTACTACCCAGGGCAGCAGCACATTCAATGCAAACCCTAAAAGGAGAGACACGGAAGCTCCGAGAAGCGAGACACAGCGCCGTGCCTTTCATCAGACATAACTGTACCTTCTCCCAAGAACATCTAGGAAGGATGCAGCCCAACCCTGAGGAGGCCTGGGTGAAGGGTGAACATACTCAGCTGAGGGTGGCCCTAGTTATACTCACAACGGAGATGTCTTCACATAGCTCACGTTGCTGCTGCCCTCAGGGCACTCCGGGCTGACGCACTGGAAGCCTCCGCCCGTGTTGATGCACACAGTCCCCCGGGGGCACACATGCTGTGGGCTCACACATTCATCAACATCTGAAATACCAGATGAGGGCAGGGCGGGGGTAAATGGAAGCTTGGGATCAACATGCGCACAATACTATATATAAAATAGATAACTAATAAGGACCTACTGTCAGCACAGGGAACTCCACTCAACACTCGGTAATGACCTATACGGGGAAAAGAGTCTAAAAAAGAGCCGCTGTTCAATCACTAAGTCATGTCTCTTTTTGACTTCATGGACTGCAGCACTCCAGGCTTCCCTGTTCTTCACTATCTCCCTGGGTTTGCTCAAACTCATATCCATTGAGTCGGTGATGCCATCCAACCATCTCATCCTCTGGCGTCCCTTCTCTTCCTGCCTTCAATCTTTCCCAGCTACAGGGTCTTTTCCAGTGAGTCAGCTCTTCGCATCAGGTGGCCAAAGTCTTGGAGCTTCAGCTTCAGTATTAGTCCCTCCAGTGAATATTCAGGGTTGGTTTCCTTTAGGATTGACTGATTTCATCTACTTGCTGTCCAAAGGACCTTCAAGTGTCTTCTCTAACACCACAGTTGGAAAGCATCAATTCTTTGGCTCTCAGCCTTCTTTATGGTCCTACTCTCACATCTGTACATGACAACTGGAAAAACCATAGCTTTGACTATCCGAACCTTTGTCTGTAAAGTGATGTCTCTGCTTTTTAATATAGTGTCTAGGTTTGTCACAGCTTTTCTTCCAAGAAGCAAGCGTCTTTTAATTTCATGGCTGTGGTCACCATCTGCAGTGATTTTGGAGCCCAAAAAATAAATCTGCCATTGTTTCCCCTTTTTCTCCTTCTATTTTCCAGGAAGTGATGGGACAGGAGGCTGTGATCCTAGTTTTTTGGATGTTGAGTTTTAAGTCAGCTTTTATACATGTATGTATAACTAAATCACTTTGCTGTACAGTAGAAACTAACACAACATTGTAAATCCACTAAACTCCAATAAAAATTAAAAATAAAATAAAATCCATGGATGTAAAAAAAAGAAGAAATAGTGGGCACCCAATGAAGAAGATCTCCTGACGCCCCTCCATCACTGATGGGACCACACGAGCAGCAGCAGCAGGCAATGCAGCAAGGTGCCCCACACGTGGTGAACTCCCCAAAACACCCAGCGCTGATTCTTATAACTGGAAGCCCTGTGGTCCTTAACTATCAGAAATCCAGGTCTGATGGAAGTCCTGGGGTGCCCCCCCACCCAGGACCCCATCCACCTCCTCCAGACATACGTGACAGGTATGAGCGTGACGAATGAGCGTCACTGGTCACAACACTTCTCTCCACCTGCCTCCTCCTCAGTCAGTGAGACTCGGAGTCTGCCTTCCGTGGCTAATATCATGCCCTTTATATGTTCTCTGTTCTCTACATATTCAATGAGCTCCTGGCCTGGAGGTAGGTTTCTTTTCAAACTCCACACAATCCTACAGGGGCCTTTGTGAATACTTATAGGATAGAAGGAAAGGTGGATAGATGATGGATAGATGGACAGATGATGGATGGATGGATGGATGATGGATGGGTGGACAATGGAAGGATGTCGGCTATCTGGATGCCTTCTTTCTCTAGTCTCAGGTTACCACTCCTCTGAGCCCAGCCATGGGGCCCCACTAGGACGTCACTGGGCAGCTCCCTGTTCACTTGGATTCCATGTCAGTCCACAGAGGAGCCCTCTGCCCTCCCCTCCTCCCCCAGGAGTTCAGAGCCACAGTCTGGGACCACCTTCCTCTGCTACTGCCTCACTCACCCTCACAGCTCTTCCCATCAGCCAGAGTCCGGTAGCCACTGGGGCAGACACAGCGGTAGGAGCCAGGGGTGTTCACGCAGGTGTGCATGCAGAGCCGGGGGCGCCCCTCCTGTCCATAGAGCTCGCATTCATTCACGTCTGGGGACAGAAGTGCCCAGTATGACTCCAGGAGCCACCAGTGGGCGGCCACCAGCCATGACCCAGGATGGCTGCTGTGTCACAATCGCTGGCAGCTGGGGCCAACCGGCGGGGTCTGGAGTGGCCGTCAAGCCCGATCCCCTGCAAAGGACTCAGAAGAGAAGCAGGAGTGCTCCCCTTTCTCCCAAGCCAAGGACCTGGAGTGCCGAAGGGAGGAGTGAGGAGCTGACACGGGCGCCCCTAGGCCACTCCTCTAAGGCCGAGGACTACCTGGGCAGACCCTGCAAGGCTGGCAAGTCAAACCTGGCAAGTACCTTGCTCCCCAGGGAGCAAAGCGTGGGGCGGCGGACCCAGACGTCCACCCTGGTTCCCAGCCCCACCTTAATCCTTCTCATCTTTGGGAACGGGTGTAGGACGGCTTCTGTGGCTGTTAATATGAGGCCGTCAGCAACAACTAGGCAACTCAGGTTGGAACCGCTGGTTTGAGTCGTTTTCAGATGGAAGTCTGATAACCAGGAAGAGGTTTGCAAAAGTGGGCCAGTCAGTAAGACTAAGCAAAAAGGGGCCCAGAGAATGAGCCCAAGCCCCCCGCACAGCTCTGGGGACAGGGATGGGGTATGGTGAGGGGCTGTCATTCTAGCTCCGCCCTGCCACCTGCCCTGCAATCCTAGACAGGAGGGAGGGGCTCTTCTAGACGAGTGCGCATGACTAGGGGTAGACCGGGGACCCCTGGATGCTTTCTTTAGTCTGGTTTTCCTAGAACCGCCCCCGATGTCTCCGCACTAGCTGTGTCCTAGCAACCATCAGGTCCACACCTACTTACCTAAGCAGCAAGGTGCGGGGCTTTCTGAGACCACGCCCAGGAAGCCACCCGCCCACTCGCACCTACCCCTGGGCGCGGGCGCACCCCCGGGAGGGCGGCAGGTAGGAGCCCCTCTCCCCACGACCCCCGCGCCCCCTGCCCCGATCGAGCCCGCGCCTACCCTGGCACACGCTGTCGGCGGCGGCGCCGCTCAGGTGGAATCCGGCTTCGCAGCTGCAGTGCTGCGTCCGCTCCACCTGCGCGCATCGCGGCGCGCGGCGGCTGAAGGCGGCGTCCCCCTGCCTCGCTGCCCTCGGGGGCGGCTGCGGGGAGAAGACATCCTCAGGGCCGGGCCTGGCGCACCTGGGCCTGACCTTGGGGGAGCCCCGAGATCGGGGCGCGGCCCCTTCTCAGAGCTTACTCTGGAGTAGGAGAGGAAAGACACGGAATTAACCGAAACTCAGCCAGTGATCCAGCGCCCGCCCCAAAGGGACGGAAGACAAGGGGACGCGCCCGAAGAAAAGAACGATGCACGAAAAGCAGGCGACACAACTGCGCCCAGAGGACCACAGTGAGGTGAAATCCGTTTCACTTTCAAAAGCTTAAAGCACCAGGACCCTAGCAGTGATCACTGGAGTTTAAAACTATAGAGTTTACCGAAATAATGCCATTTGCAGCCACATGGATGGACCTGAGATTGTCATTCTGAGTGAAATCAAAGACAGATATCATATGATATCACTTACCAATGGTACAAATGAACCTATATGCAAAACAGAAATAGAGTCACAGCTGTAGAAAACAAACTTATGCTTACCAAGGGCTAAGGAGGGGAGGGATAAATTGGGAAATTGGGATTGACTATACACCCTACACTACTATATATAGTAGTGTGTGTGTGTGTGTGTGTGTGTATGTTTCCCTGGTGGCTCAGTGGTAAAGAATCCACCTGCCAAAGCAAGAGATGTGGGTTCAATCCCAGGGTCAGGAAAATCCCCTGGAGAAGGAAATGGTAACCCACTCCAGTATTCTCGCCTGGAGAATTCCACAGACGGAGGAACCTGGCGGGCTAACAGTCCATGGGGTCGCAAAAGAGTTGGACATGACTGAGTGACTAAGCAATAACAGCAACAACTATATATGTATATATATAATATATTGGGCTTCCCTGGTGGCTCAGACAGTAAAGAGTCTGCCTGCAGTGCAGGAGACCCAAGTTCAATCCCTGGGTTGGGAAGATCCCCTGGAGAAGGAAATGGCAACCCACTCCAGTATTTTTTCCTGGAAAATCCCATGGACGGAGGAGCCTGGTGGACTATAGTCCATGGGGTCGAAAAGAGTGAGACACCACCAAGCAAACATGTCAATCCATATAATATATATATTTTAGAGAATTTAAGCTGATTCACTTTGCTGTACAGCAGAAACTAAATCAACTATACCCCAATAAAAATTAATTTTAAAACACTTAAAAAAGAAATCTATGGAGAGACTTCCCTGGCAGTCCAGTGGTTAAGACTCTGTACTTCCCATGCAGAGGGTGCAGGTTCGAAACCACGCTGCATGGCATGGCTAAAAAGTAAAAATTCAAAAAAAAAAATCTACATAGCTTAAAACACTACCCTTTTTTCTGGGTTCTTTTTTTGTATTTTTAAAATATTTTCCTAAAGTATCGAAGGTTTTTGTTTGTTTCAACCAAGAATATAAATCAATGTTCTAATCAGTAAAAAAAAAAAAAAAAAAAAAAGTGTTAATTTTTGAAAGTTTTCAAAGGATTTCAGACTCTCCATGGTTAGAGGGATTGGTGGTAAATGTTATCTGATGCACAAGAGGACACTTAGTCATCCCACTAGAGTCATCAAATTCATCCAGACAGAGAACAGAATGAATGCTGGAGAGATGGGAAGGAGTTGTTTCATGGGCACAGAGTTTCAATTTTGCAAGGTGAAAAAAGTTCTAGAGGTGGATGGTGGTGATGGTGAACGTAGTTGATGCCACTGAACCACACACTTAAAATGGTAAATTTTGTTACGTATATTTTACAATGTGAACAAAAATGGTGAATGTGTTTTGTTTTTTTTTTAAAGTAATCAAAGAGAGGCTCCCCCTGGGAGCCAGAAAGACAGGGGCAGAGCTGATGAGAAGGAAGGCTGTAGGCTGGGGGGCCAGGTGAGCAAAAAGCTAGGGATGTGCTGGGCTGTTGTTCACATTGTTCGCGGGGATCCTGTGAGGACATAAACTAGCTTCATAAACTAGCCTGCTCATTCCCTCCTTCCACTTCCTTGCAGAGATTCCTGTCATGGGGATAATTTCTATATTAACTGTGCCCTGGACCTGAGGATCCAGGAGCCTGAGGATCTGTGCCCTGGAGCCTGCAGGTTCCAATAGTGGATGCCCAGACAGGTGGGGCTTAGATCCAGTGTCCAGAATCAGCACAGTTGGGTTGAAATGTAGCTATTTATTTTTCCTTCCATGTACTAAGCAGGAGGAGGAGTGGGGCTGTTTCCACCGAGGGCAACTCCAGGGACAGACACTGGCAGAGCCCCTCAGCCTCTCCCTGAGGAAGCACCCAGAAGGGGGACTCAGCTGAATGGAATCAAGGCACATTAAGCAGCCAATCTCTGGGGACAAAACTTAAACTGGACCTTGAGCTGGGTCCAATGGAAAGATATCAAGTATTGACAAAGCTTGTTCTCTGCTAACCACCAATTCCTTCCCCTATACTGAGATTCCACTCAGAAGACAACCACACAGACACCCCAGGCTTTTCTGGCAAAGGAACAGGACATCTTTAGGGTTTGACTTTCTTATATGAGAAATGTTGGCTCAGGGAATCCCCTGGTGGTCCAGTGGTTAGGACTCAGCTTTCACTGCCGAGGGCATGGGTTCAATTCAATCCTTGGTCAGGGAAGTAAGATCCTACAAGCTACACATGGGGGAAACCAAAAACAAAAAGATGGTTGCAGCATAGCACGACACCACCCCACTCCCCACCTCCTATCTCCCACAGATTCCTTATCATCGGATTTTCCTGGCACCTG
The DNA here is from genome assembly GCA_024291935.2 of Okapia johnstoni. Classification (NCBI taxonomy): domain Eukaryota; kingdom Metazoa; phylum Chordata; class Mammalia; order Artiodactyla; family Giraffidae; genus Okapia; species Okapia johnstoni. Next base: position 133,691,695 of record CM044306.1, on the reverse strand, counting down.
CAAAAACAGTCACGACTGAGTGACTTTCACTGCAAAAACAGCCACCACGTGGCACTTAGACCTCTGGCTGCAGAAATGCTGGGACTCAAATGTGGATCATAACTTCATCACCGGTTGAACGTCTAGTTTACCCAGCTCTGAAAATACTATATCAGTAACTGTGAATTTTGCAGGGAGCATTTGCAGGAGAAGCTGCTCTGCTGATGTGTAGAGGAAAGTCAACCACGTGAAGGTGGCAGCAAGGAAGCTTCTCAGGCCGAGTTCCAAATCTGGAGGGTTTTAGGGTGGGACTCAGTCCTTCCACTTGCATCTTCTTCCGTGTGTGTGTGTGCTCAGTCATGTCTGACTCTTTGCAACCCCATGGACTGTAGCCCACCAGGCTCTTCTGTCCATGGAATTCTCCAGGTGAGAACACTGGAGTAGGTTGCCATTGCTTCCTCCAGGGGATCTTCCCAACCCAGGGATTGAACCCACTTCTCCTGCATTGGCAGGTAGATTCTTTACCACTGATCCACCTGGGAAGGACAAAAACTCTGGTTCCACAAGAGAACTAAGCGCTATCCCAAATAACCATCTCAGGGAACCAGAGGGAGCTATGGATGTAAACCAGACTGCCTTTGGTGACCTGTGACTAGGGTCCTCCCTTCTTGATAACTGTCCTCCCCGGCCCCATAGCTGCTACATACCAGTCTGGGCCTGATGCTGACAGCGGCTCCCAGTCCTGCCGGGAGGACAAATGCATTTGTACTGGTTGACACCTTCCACACACGTGCCACCATTCTGACAAGGCTGGCTGGAGCATTCACTGATATCTAGGAAAACAAATAAATTTCAAATATAGGCATGTGAGTTCTCATTCTAAAACAAAACACAAAGGTGGGGTCACTTTCTTTTCATGGCAGGATGACGCCAGCTTGTGACCACTCTCCACCCCACTCTGTCCTTGCCTCTGTCCCTTCCAGCAAGAGCAAGAGCTGGGAGGGAGCCAGTGGGGCTGAGATGTAGCCCACCATGCATGCAACAAGCCACTGACCCCGGCACACACTGTGTCCACCTGGAGCTCTGCCTGCGAGAGTTGCCCATCTTTCAGCCCGGTTCCACCCAGAGGCGCCATTTTCTAATTTGCAGTGTAGACGCTGCAGCTGGGCAGAAGGAACCAACATTGTCCTGGGCCCGCACTGCCTTTAAGTAGAGTTTACTGCCTCTCAACTCCGCCCCTATCAGCCAGTGCCCAGGTAGAACCCTCTTTGAACAGGAACTCAATTCAAGGGGTTTTAAGAGGGAGAGATGGCCCATAAGAATGGCCAGAGATGGAGAAAAATAACTCTTTCCAAATTCCCACCCTGTGGGAATAGGGAGGCGTTAACCTTGACCCTTAATTTTTCCTTAATGTTTGAAAAGGAAATGTTCCTTGTTTATACACACAACAGTCCTGTGAAAAATGTATGAAAGTGAAAGTGAAACTCGCTCAGTCATGTCCAACTCTACCCCATGGACTATATAGTCCACGGCATTCACCAGGCCAGAATACTGGAGTGGGTAACCTTTTCCTTCTCCACGGGATCTTCCCAACCCAAGGATCAAACCCAGGTCTCCCACACTGCAGGCAGATTCTTTACCAGCTGAGCCACAAAGGAAGCCCAAGAATATTGGAGTGGGTAGCCTATCCCTTCTCCAGCGGATCTTCCTGACCCAGAAATTAAATCAGGGTCTCCTGCATTGCAGGCGGATTCTTTACCAACTGAGCTATCGGAGAGATATATTAAACATGTTCAACAATTTAATAGGTTTAGTGAATTCCCTGGCAGTCCAGTGGTTAAGATTCTGTGCTTTCACTGCTGAGGGTCCAGGTTCAATTCCTGATTAGGAAACTAAGATCCTGCAAGCCTCATGGAGGAGCCATAAAATAAAATAAATATGTAATAGGCTTAATAGGCTTTAATATATTTTTCTCTGTGTGGTAGATTATGCATGATTTTTCTTTGTTTACTGACAATTATTTTATTTGTTGTTGTTGAGTCGGTAAGTCTTGTCCAATTCTTTGCGACCCCACAGACTGCAGAATGCCAGGTTTCCCTGTCCTTCACTATCTCCCAGAGTTTGCTCAGATTCATGTCCTTTAAGTGGGTGATGCCATCCAACCATCTCATTCTCTGTCACCCCCTTCTCCTCCTTTTCCAGCATCATGGTCTTTTCCAATGAGTTGGCTCTTCCCACCAGGTTGCCAAAGCACTGGAGCTTCAGCATCAGTCCTTCCAATGAATATTCAGGGTTGATTTCCTTAGGATTGACTGGTTTGAGCTCCTTGCTGTCCAAGGGACTCTCAAGAGTCTTCTCCGGCACCACGGTTCAAAAGCATTTTTTAAACAATCTTCCATTTTTCCACAGTGAACATTTCTAAATTTTCTAATGAAGAAAGAATGATTTTTTAAAACCCTCAGGCCACATCCACTTGCTATGAGTTCCTTAAGCCCAGTTTTAGCGCACAGGCCATTTCCACCAAAGAGGAACAATTTGTCAGTTCACTGACCTGACCACAGCATCTTGGGAAAGAAATTGGAAGCACTTCCTTGTTGGCCTCAGAGCATCCTTTCCTGCTGTGTCTATCAGGAGGCAGAAAAAGGTGCTTTGCTCCTGATGAGAACAACAGCCTTCCTGTGGGTGGGTTGGCAGGGACTCTGGCTTCCCTCAGCCTCCTTGTAATTGGGAAGTTATGCAGACAATTACATGGATTCTGTTCACTGTGAAAGGACCCAGACTGTCCGAAATGCTGCTTCTCCCTGGGGAAGGAGCCATTCCAATTTCTCAGTAAACTCAGCCTGGGGAGGGGAACCTCAGCTTCCTGCCCCCCACCCCACCCATATGTTCTCTCTTCCGATGACCGGTTTTCAAGAATGTGTCTGAAACAACACAAATGCCCCAGAGCATGGAATTCCTGTTTCTGCCATCTTGCTCCCCAGCATAGCCTGAAAGTGGGCCAATCACTAGGCTGAAAGCCGAACAGTGTGAACTTGAGGATCTTTCAGTTTGGCTCTGTGGCGGGGTGGGGACCAGCACCAGTGTGTGTTGCCGCAGGGCCTCCAGTGGAAGGCACTGCACCTGGCTGTACTTGGCTGGTGTGGGTGTGGATAGGGTGGGGGGGATGGAGTTGTTGGCTTGACAGAGAAATGAAGAGATGCCCCATGACCCTGTGTGCTAGCACCTGTCTGGATCTTGTCACCCAGGATTTTCATTTCTTAGACGGGCTCCATTCAGACTCTCATTTCTTATCTTGATACGCTGTCAGGCATTCCATGACCCAATGCCCAGTTCTGGCGCACTCTCTGTGTCCTGATTGAAGTACAGCTGTTATCACGTTCAAGTCTGTCCAAGCTGTGGCATTCAGTCGAGTGCATGGAGACTTCAGAACTGTAAAGGGGGCCGACCTAAATAGACATTTCTCTGAAGAAGACACAGATGGCCTACAGGAAAGTGAAAAGATGCTCAACATCACTAGTTATTAGAGAAACGCAAATCAAAACTACAATGAGATACCACCTCACACAGGTCAGAAGAGCCATCATCAAGAAGTCTACAAATAGCAAATGCTGGAGAGGGTGTGGAGAAAAGGAAACCCTCTTACACTGTTGGTAGGAATGTAAGATGCTGCAGCCACTATGGAGACCAGTATGGAGATTTCTTAAAAAACTGAAACTAGAACTACCATATGATCCAACAAACCCACTCCTGGGCATATATCCAGAAAAGATGGAAACTCTAATTCAAAAAGATACATACACCCCAATGTTCATAGTGGCACTATAGTATCCATCAACAGACGAATGGGTAAAGAAGATGTGGTACATGTATACAGTGGAATATTATTTAACTATAAAGAGGAATGAAATATGGCCAATTGCAGCAAGGTGGATGGACATAGAGATTACCATACTAAATGAAGTCAGACAGAGAAAACCACCATGTGGTATCACTTACATGTGGAATCTAACAAAATAATACAGATCAACTCATTTACAAAACAGACACAGGCTCACAGACATAGAAAACAAAATTATGGCTACTAAAGGGGAAAGGAGGGATAAATTAGGTGTATGGGATTAACAGATACTAGTTACTATATACGGCTTCCCTGGTGGCTCAGATGGTAAAGAATCAGCCTGCAATGCAGGAGACCTGGGTTCAATCCCTGGGTCAGGAAGATCCCCTGGAGAAGGAGATGGCAACCCACTCCAGTATTCTTGCCTGGAGAATCCCATGGACAGAAGAGCCTGGGGGGCTACAGTCCAGTTAGTATGTATAAAATAGATAAACAACAAGGTCCTGTGGTATAGCACAGGGAACTCTACTCAATATCTTATTATAACCTATAACAGAAAACAATCTGAAAACCTTCAGATTCCAAATCAATTTGCTGCACACCTGAAACTAAAACAATATTATATATCAACTATACTTCAATTTATAAAAAAAAGAGGACACTAACAGAGGCTTGGAGAGACTGGCAAGCCAAAAGCATGGATTATGATTCTCTTTCAATCTGTTTGCTGAGCACTTGCTATTTTCCCATAACTGAGCTAAATGTTCCACACGCATGATCTGATTTTTTCTTTTTCTTTTTGTTTCCTGTGTTTTGTCATCTTGCTTCAAATATTCCATTTCTTCCATCACCTCATTTCTAAGGTTTTCTGATTTTTATTTATGTTGTCCTTTCATAGTTTTCATATTTTTAAAATTTCTTTCCACTTGTCTGGAAGTACTAGGTTATGGTTTTCATCTTTTGTATGAGCATGTCTTTCTGGGATTTCTTCATTGACTGTAGAGAGTTTACTTTGTTTTCTTATAATAATTTGGACAGGATTTGGCAAGAGTCCTTTCCTGTTACTCATATTTAGGGGAAATAAGTTTTCCCATATAGCTTTTCTAACTTTCTGACTATTCATTGGAAGGACTGATGCTGAAGCTGAAGCTCCAATATTTTGGCCACCTGATGCAAACAGCCAGCTTATTGGGAAAGACTCTGATGCTGGAAAAGACTGAGGGCAGGAGGAGAAGGGGGTGACAGAAGATGAGATGGTTGGATGGCATCACTGACTCAATGGACACGAGTTTGAGCAAACTCAGGGAGATAGTAAAGGATAAGGAAGCCTGCTGTGCTGCAGTCCATGGGGTTGCAAAGAGTTGGATATGACTTAGCAACTGAACAACAACAACAATTTCCTGACAGCCTCTCCCTTTAGTTGTTTTTAAGGCAGCTCATGCCTTCTCCACTCCACCCTGTCCTCTCCTCTCTCACTTTTATCTGGATCATCTCTTTCATTTGCACCAACTTTCCTTGTTGGACTTAATTGGATTCTCCGTCCATTAGAGAATGGACCTTTAAAGGTCGTGGGAAGTTCAAGAGATCCTTGGGGCCAGACTGTTCCAGCCACTGAAACTTCTTGTTGCAAAGATAAACCCCACATCTGAGACAACTGACCCAGAAATGCCAGTACTGATCCATATCTCAACATAATTATTGGATTTTCAAGAAAAAGAAAAACATTTTTTAGGCATCCTTATGATAGTAATAACAGTTAAAACAGGAGATGTGGATGACTATATTTAAGATATTCAAGAAAAGAAAATGTGAGACAGGTGTTTTATGTCCAATTGAACAGTCATTATTGGTAGCGCTGTGTATGTTTTGAAAGTGTAAGAACTCAGGAACTGCCCTGTGAGTTCCTCTTGAGAAGTCTACTGGACAGAGGTCAGGGTGAGGAGGGTGGTGATGCTCACCAAGGCTCAGCGTCACAAAGAGAGAGACAATGGACCACAGGGACTTCCTGGAGGAAATATGTACTGCCGTCCTGCCCAAACGATAGAAAAATCTCCCCAGAATCTGATCAAGCCTCAGGAGTAAGCTACCAGTTTATAAGAAATACAGAGACCAAAAACTTACAAACTTCCAGTCATAAGTACTAGGCATGTGATGTACAAGATGAAGATTATGGTTAACGCTGCTATGTAGTATATTTGAAAGTTGTTAAGGGACTAAATCCCAAGAAAAAAAAATCTATTTTTGTTTTTTGTATCTATATGAGATGATAGACATTAACAACTTACTGTGGTCATCTTTTCACAGTATATGAAAATCAAGTCATTATGCTGTACACCTTAAACTTACACAGTGCTATATGTCATTTTATTTCAGTGAAATTGGACCCCAAAAGTGAGAAATGCAGATCATGTTAAATAACCCCACAGGGATACAGTGAACAAAATCAAGGTTGTGGGAGGCTTCCATGGTGGTCCAGTGGTTAAGAAGCCACCTGTCAATGCAGGGGACATGGGCTTGATCCTAGTCCGGGAAGATCCTACATGCCACAAGGCAGCTAAGCCTGTGCACCTAAAGCCCATTCTCTGCAACAAGAGAAGCTGCCGCAATGAGAAGCCTGCACACTGCAACTAAAGAAAGTCTGCGTGCAGCCACAAGGACCCAATGCAACTAAAAAATAAATAAATAACTTTAAAAGATTCAAGGTTGTGGGAAACAACCCATTTTCTTCAACAGATAAAGTTCAACGGAATGGCAGACAGAGAGGAGGAGTAGTCTTCTTCAAGACGACTATGGATTAAAAAGGTGTAGGAGACACAGCAACCAACTGTAATGTACAGAACTTATTTGGACTCTGGCTCAAAGTGTTAAAAATATGAGAGACAATTGCAGAAATGTTTATCCTGACTAGAAATTTTAAGGTATTAAAGGATTTGCTGTGTTGATAATTACTGGACTATGAGTACATGACGACCATTAAACAATTCTTTCTGCTTTTGTGTATTTGAATTTTTCCATAATGGGAAATGCATTAAGACTGCTTGTCTTAATGAGTGGATAAAGAAGATATGGTATACGGTATGTGTATCTATCTATCTATCTATATATACCATATAGATATATGTGTGTGTATGTATATGTGTGTGTGTGTGTGTGTGTATATATATATATATATATATATATATATATATATATATATGCTGTGCTGTGCTAAGCTGCTTCAAATTGTGTCCAACTCTTTGTGATCCTATGGACTGTAGCCCACCAGGTTCCTCTGTCTATGGGCTTCTCCAGGGAAGAATATTGAAATGGGTTGCCATGCCTTCCTCCAGGGGATCCTCCCAACCCAGGGATCAAACCTGCGTCTCCTGCATCTCCTGCATTGGCAAGTGGATTCTTTACCACTAGCGCCACCTGGGAAGCCTATATATATATAATGGAATACTGAAAGTAAGTGAAAAGTGTGTATATGTATATATACAACAGAATATTGTGTGTGTGTGTGTGTATATATATATATATATATATATATTCTACTCAGATAAAAGTCAGAAAGAAATTGTTTTAAAATATAATCCCGCATTCATTCATTCAATTTTTCAAGCATTTGATAAATCAGCCGGCCAGTTGGTTTCACAGTAACCAAATATCAAGGGGCTACTCTATAAAAGGCAGCTCTTTCAGATGTTGTTTAAAGGTCTCTGAGGAAAGCCTCATGATCCAAAAGTAAGAGAACCAAAGCTGTGCTCTATTCTGAGTTTAAGATAACCTTCCAGATACCAAATCGGGTGCACCACCGTGATTTCTGAAGTCTCCCTGTGGCTTGCCTCTGCAGGCTCTTCCTGCCTCCTCCACCCTCCTTTGTCTGGGTTCTGAGCTACTTCTTTTCTCTCTCTGCCCTCTCCTCTGGGTGCTCTGATCACTGTCCTGGCTTTAAGCACCACGCGGGAGTGCTCAGTCGCCAAGTCGTGTCTGACTCTTGTGCGACCTCACAGGACTGTAATCCACCAGGCTCCTAGTCAATGGGATTTCCAAGGCAAGAATACAGGAGCAGGTTGCCATTTCCTTCTTCAGTGGATCTTCCTGGACCAGGGATCCAGCCCACATCTCCTGCATTGGCCACCAGGGGAGCCCATTTAAACACCATCATCAAGCTAATATAATTACTCCAAACTGCGTCTCTCAGGCCCTCCTTTGCCCTTGATTCCAGATTTTACACCCAACTGTTCACTTGGCTCTGTTGGGAAAGGAAGTCTTTGGCCCCCTCATTGGGCCTGGCACCTGCCCTCAACATAAGATGAAGCATTCCTAGGGCCTGTGCTGGGTTTACCACCTCACATGGCCGCATATTTCCCTTCTTCCTGCTTCACAAGTGCTGTTCAGTTCTGCTAAGGTCATATGCTGATGGCTCTCAGGCTCACCTGAAGCTCCAGTGGTTCAGATTCCTTGGTGAAGTGGGGAATCCTTCCACTGCACACGAGCAAGCTGCCCTGGGCAATCGCTGCTGAGAGACCTGACCACCCTGGGGGATGGACGCCCTTGGCTGGAACTGATCTTGCACTGTACAGAAGCATGAGGACAGCTCTGCTTCATCCAGGCTCCGACTGCCTTGTATTTTCCTTGGTGACTCCAATATTAAGATGCAGTGGGCAGAAGTGCTTAAAGCCTCCCTGGGACTGGTAACCAGGGCACGGTGCTGGGTGTGATGGTCCCTGTGGGTTGAATGAATGGATCTCCACTGCGATGTCACACAGACACATTAATGTAACCAAAATGGTATTCTGATCAACGACCTACACACAGGTTGTTTTTTCTTTTTAATCTATCCATTTACATCCCCACCAACAGGAAAAAGAATGAAATAATGCCATTTGCAGTAACATGGATGCACCTAGAGATGATCATACTAAGTGAAGAAAGCCACACAAAGACAAATATTACATGATAACATTTAAATGTGGAATCTAGCTAAATATTAATAATACAAGTCAACTCACCTACAACATATAAACTGACTCAGACGTAGAAAACAAAATTATGGTTACCAAAGGGGAGAGGTGTAGGGGTGGTGAATGAGTTTGGAATTAGCTGATACATACTACTGAATATGGGCTTCCCCAGTGGCTCAGTGGTAAAGAACTCGTCTGCCAATGCAGGAGACGCAGGTTTGATCCCTGAGTCAAGAAGATCCCCTGGAGAAGGAAATGGCAACCCACTCTAGAATTCTTGTCTGGGAAATCCCATGGACAGAGGAGCCTGACAGGCTACAGTCCGTGGGGTCACAAAGAGTTGGGCATGACTCAGGAGACTGAACAAGAACAACAACTACTACTATATATATATATATATAAAATAAACAACAAAAATTTACTGTGTAGCACAGGGAACTCTATTCAGTATCTTGTAATAACCTACAATGGAAAAGAATCTGAAGCTGTACCTCTGAAACTAACATACTATTATAAATCAACTATAGTGAAATAAAAACAAGAACAACCAAAAGGAAACCTACATCTGGCGCTGGGTCTTCACTGTCTCTGCCCATGGCGCCATGCCCCTGTCACCCAAGATGGAGTCTGGGAACCTTGCCTTCTTTTCCTGCTCACATCCCTAGTGGGATAAGTTCCATGAGTGCTGTCTCCCAGTTCACTTTCAATCTTCCCTGTCCCCTGGACCTGCTAAGAGCCACCTAAGTGGTTTCCCCGCGTCCATCTCTTCTAGTCATCTCCAGTTCATGTCTACACAGCAACAATGTACCCATCCAACCAGTACAGTCCTCTTCTCAAACCTGGCTTATCTTCCCAGAACTACAACCCCCACCACCCACCCAGTCCTCAGGACTATAAGAGCTGGCTCAAGAATCTCTCTACCCAGCCTCACTTGTTCTCAGCTCACACGCTGCTCCAGCAACAAGGTTCTGTTTTACTTGGTCATTTCCTCAAACATGCCAAGTTCTTCCCTTCCTAAGCCTTTGCACGTGCTCCTCCCTCTTTCTGGAATGGCATCCTTCCCATGCCACCCGCTAATGACCATCTTCACCTGGTTGGATCCTGCTCATCCTTTCAATCCCAGCATCATTGTCACTGCCTCAGAGAGGCCCTCAACTGTCCTCACCCCATGGGAAGTTTTATTCCCAGTTCCTTGTTGTTGTCACTAAGTTGTGTCTCTTTGGCTCTTTGCAACCCTGTGGACTGCAGCACGCCAGGCTTCCCTGTCCTTCACTGTGTCCAGGAGTTTGCTCAAACCCATGTCCATTGAGTCAGTGATGCGATCCAACCACCTCATCCTCTGTCGTCCCCTTCTCTTCCTGCCCTCAGTCTTTTCCAAAATCAAGGTCTTTTCCAATGAGTCAGCTCTTTGCATCAGGTGGCCAAAGTATTGCAGCTTCAACTTCAGCATCAGTCCTTCCAATGGATATTCAGGGTTGATGTCAGTCCTTTCAAAGCACTGATGCTGATCTGTTTACGTTTGTGTTCAGTGACCTCTCTTGCCTCCGTCTTGGAGTGTGAGCCCTACTCATACCCCAAGTTGGGCAACATCTGTTAGATTCAGCATTGAATCCCTAACATGATGCTTTGTGCACAGCCGTACCCAGTGAAAACTGGTTGAATGAATGAAGGCTTAAAAATAGGAGGATGAGGATGAAAAAAAATGTTTTTCCCAGCATGGTGGTAAAGGGACAAGGGTGCTTATTCCTCTTGTGCTGTTTTTTGGTTACCCATGTTGTCAAAGGGACAAGGTCTGTGGTTATGATTTCCTCAGTTCAGGAAGCTTCAAATCTTAAAAATATGCTCTTCTGACTAAGAAGGGAAACAGGGAACTAATCCAGGAAGCTAAATGGCTGCTTTCCATTCTGGAGTTCCGGAGCCTACCTCTGTGTTTTTAATGTGTAATTATGTGTCATCTCCTCTCATGCCAAGGTGGGTTCATCACCTTCCTTCAAGCAGTTGACTGGATGGGAAGGGGGGCAATTATTAAAGCACTCCCAAGTTTTTCAGCGACACTGAGGTTTGGCATCTTGAGATTAGTTCCCTGTAAGTAAGAAGATGGTCTCCCCAATGTGGTCACACACAGAGTGACTGCAAGACTCCTGAGAAGGTAAATGAAGTGGACAAGGAGTAGTCACTGGTGGGATCCTAGGGCCGCTCTGAGGTGGGGAGAAGGGGCTGTTGGATTGTTGAACTTCAGCCTGTGTCCTGCCCCTCCATCAATGCTGTCCCACCAAATAGCAGGTAGAAGCACTGTTTCTCCTTTTTGACAGGTTTGGGTGGCACCTGTTTGAGGTTTTTACTGGAAATAGCATCCATTAGACAAACTCCTGCTGAGAACAGAAGTGTCAGTAAGGCACTGTCCACTCTCTTGGGAAAGGGTCATGTTCAGCACCTGATGGGGTACCTTGGTCGTGACACCAGTGTTTCTGTTCCATCACCACCCAAGGGGGAACTCCACATCCAGTTTACACTTAAACCATAAGATGAAAGTGTTAGTCACTCAGTTGTGTCTAACTTTTTGTGACCCCATGGATCGTAGCCCGCCAGGCTCCTCTGTTTGTGGAATTCTCCAGGCAAGAATACTGAAGTGGGTAGCCATTCCCTTCTCCAAGGGATCTTCCTGACCCGGGGATCAAACCCAGGTCTCCTCCATTGCAGGTGGACTCTTTACCATCTAAGCCACCAGGGAAGTATGTAAGATGAAAAACATCCCTCTAAGATCTCAGCATGGACTAGCTGCCATCTCATTCCCTGAGCCAGTTCTTCTCAGGCTTTTAGATAATAAATATGACCCTCACAGAAGTCCAGGATGGGCTGCTGCAAGTCATCCTCAGGCACAGAGGTCAGGGAAGAAGGACCGGTGGTCAGGGAGGAGGCTGGGAGGATAGGGGAGACCAAGAACACACAGCAAGTCTGGAATGAGCTGGGAAGTTCAAGGTGGAGAATGAGAAGCACCATGTTGGATAATGGGAAAGGCCAGTAGACTTGCTGGCCATGCTTGGCAGTGGGCCTCAAGGGAAGATGACCTCCACATCTCAAGAGAGGGGCCTGCTCAGTGGGACTGGGTGCAGGTGAAGGTGAGCATCCCTAGTATGTCTCACCTGCTCATACCCTACTGCTGGCTTATGGCTTGCAGTCTCAATTGGCGAGGATCCAACTGAATCAGTGCTTCAAAATGTTCAGTATCCTTCCTGCTTCTGGCAGTGGCAAAACCCAGCGTTTTTAGTGTTTCTTAAAATTCAGTTAACATCACAATCATATGAAAAATGCAGATGTACCAAGTCCTATCCATAAAGATCTCACTCAACTCAGTAGACCTGTTGGGGCATCAGAACTTATGTTTTATAAGCTTTCTGGGTGATTCTAGAGCACCTGAAAGTTTGGGATCCACAGCACACAGGCCATGATACAGTAAGACTCCATTTTCCACTAAGGCGGTTGGTCCTGCTGCAGGGAGGTGAGGTACTAATATGTAATTAATAGGTGTAAGCTCAGGAGGGCAGCTGGCAGACACACCCAGGATCCTCTGAGAAGGCACTATTTACAACAGCTAGGCCATGGAAGTAACCTAGATGCCCATCGACAAATGAATGGATAAAGAGGCTGTGGCACATATATACAATGGAATATTACTCAGCCATAAAAAAGTATTTGAGTCATTTCTAGTGAGGTGGATAACTCTAGAGCCTGTTACACAGATTGAAGTAAATCAGAAAGAGAAAAACAAATTTCATATATTAACTTATATATACATTAATATATACGCATAATATATGATGCATATTTACACTAAGATGACTTTGGGCTCCTTTGGGTCCCAACTTTGTCAAGCAACAATGGATTCCTTTGTGCAAGCCACTTAGGACTACATTCCTGAGCCTCCAGTGTTTATTATTTATCTGCCTAAATATGCATTTTTTTTCAGCTCTCTTCTCTTATGAACCCATCTTTTCATTCAAACCAGATGACGCTCACTGTAAATGTGTATCACAACTGAGGGCCAAATATGGATAAGACCTGAGAAAGAAAGAAAAATTTGCACAACGGTAAAATGTGCTTCTGTCCACAGCATTACCGGGAGAGCAGGAGCTGGTCTGGCTCTTGTGAAGAACAACATGACAGCACTTGGTCCAAAGGAAGTGAGCGTACAACCAACTGCCCCCCACCTCCAACTCCAGCCCCAGATACATGGCCCAGAGACAAGGAAGTGGGGAAAAGAAGACTTCTTCAGCACTGTTGGTGGTGATGGGGAGGGAACTGCCATCTGGGTGTCCATGACAAGGGCACCAAGAGGTGAGATGCCCACACACCTCATGGAGGAGGGAATGGCCATCAGAGGCACCCAGTGCTCAGAGAAAGAAACCAACTGAAGTCTGTAACTCAATGCTAGTCCAACTCTTTGTGACCCCATGGACTATACAGTCCAAGGAATTCTCTAGGCCAGAATACTGGAGTGGGTAGCCATTCCCTTCTTCAGGGTATCTTCCCAACCCAGGGATTAAACCCAGGTCTCCTGCACTGCAGGCAGATTCTTTACCAGCTGAGCCAGCAGGGAAGCCCTAAGTTAGAAGTTCAGTTCAGTTCAGTCACTCAGTCGTGTCTGACTCTTTGCGACCCTATGGACTGCAGCACACCAAGCCTCCCTGTCCATCACCAACTCTCAGAGTCCACCCAAACCCATGTCCATCGAGTCGGTGATGCCATCCAACCATCTCATCCTCTGTCATCCCCTTCTCCTCCTGCCCTCAATCTTTCCCAGGATCAGGGTCTTTTCAAATGAGTCAGCTCTTCGCATGAGGTGGCCAAAGTATTGGAGTTTCAGCTTCAACCTCAGTTCTTCCAATGAACACCCAGGACTGATCTCCTTTAGGATGGACTGGTTGGATCCCCTTGCAGTCCAAGGGACTCTCAAGAGTCTTCTCTAACACCATAGTTCAAAAGCATCGATTCTTCGGCGCTCAGCTTTCTTTATAGTCCAACTCTCACATCCATACATGACTACTGGAAAAACCATAGCCTTGACTAGACAGACCTTTATTGGCAAAGTAATGTCTCTGCTTTTTAATATGCTATCTAGGTTGGTCAAAACTTTCCTTCCAAGGAGTAAGCGTCTTTTAATTTCATGGCTGCAATCACCATCCGCAGTAATTTTGGAGCCCCCAAAAATAAAGTCAGCCACTGTTTCCACTGTTTCCCCATCTATTTGCCATGAAGTGATGGGACTGGATGCCATGATCTTAGTTTTCTGAATGTTGAGCTTTAAGCCAACTTTCTCACTCTCCTCTTTCACTTTCATCAAGAGTTTAGTTCTTCTTCACTTTCTGCCATAAGGGTGGTATCATCTGCATATCTGAGGTTATTGATATTTCTCCCAGCAATCTTCATTCCAGCTTGTGCTTCTTCCAGCTCAGCATTTCTCAGGATGTACTCTGCATATAAGTTAAATAAGCAGGGTGACAATATACAGCTTTGACATACTCCTTTTCCTATTTGGAACCAGACTGTTGTTCCATGTCCAGTTCTAACTGTTGCTTCCTGACCTGCATACAGGTTTCTCAAGAGACAGGTCAGGTGGTCTGGTATTCCCATCTCTTGAAGAATTTTCCACAGTTTATTATGATCCACACAGTCAAAGGCTTTGGCATAGTCAATAAAGCAGAAATAGATGTTTTTCTGGAATTCTCTTGCTTTTTCGATGATCCAGCAATGTTAGCAATTTGATCTCTTATTCCTCTGCCTTTTCTAAATCCAGCTGGAACATCTGGAAGTTCATGGTTCACGTATTGCTGAAGCCTGGTTTGGAGAATTAGAAGTTAGAAGTACAGACACCCAAAGCAATGACAATGAAATGCTGCTGGAGTCCCACATCTGCTGCCATGGTTTAGTACACAAGGTGCTGATCCCAGATAGAGAGCTTTCAAGGTCAAGGCTAAGTTCAGATATTGGCATTTTCAGTGTTTGCAGGTCACGTGGCTTGATTTCCTGGGTGGTTCCCAGATAACTCGAGAGCTGGTACCTATCATCAACCTTCGAAACATAGTTCTTCCCAGGAGATGAGAAATGGAAGTCTAGGTCCATGAATATGGTTCCAGTTGTCCAGGGCTTCTCATATCAACCTGCTTTTGTCTTTAGAGATGGCCTGTTTTCCTGATGCTCCTTTATATTTTCAAGTTATTCATGCACTAGAAGTCCTCTCCAAGCTAGTCTTCACAATAAACTTAGTGATATTTATGTAACATTTGCATTTTCCCCTTCAAAGTTTGGGCAAGTCATGGACATTCTGCCCCAGCAGAAGTCCCATGAATCTTGTTCTGAAAATGACTGGTATCCATGACATTTTGACCATATACTTTTTCTCTTTGACCATGCTAGTTGGCATGTGGGATCTTAGTTCCTCATCCAGGGATCGAACCCATGCCCTCTGTGGTGGCATCATGGAGTCTCAATCACTGGATGGCCAGGGAAGTCCTTGACCATATATTTTTGAAAAGCCAACAAATTACGTGTGCCATGGCTGATTTTCCTCTACCTCAAGAAAGTACTGTTTTCCATGAAAAGATGCTCAACATCATTCATTATTAGAGAAATGCAAATCAAAACTGCAATGAGGTATCACCTCACACCTTCAGAAAGGCCATCATCAAAAAATCTACAAGCAATAAATGCTGGAGAGGGTGTGAAGAAAAGGGTACCCTCTTGCACTGGTGGTGGGAATGTAAATTGATACAGCTACTCGGAGAACAGTATGGAAATTATTTTCAAAAACTAGGAATAAAACCACCATATGACCCAGCAACCCTGCTACTGGACATATAGGCTGAGAAAACCATAACTGAAAAAGACACGTGTACCCCAATGTTCATAGGAGCACCATTTAAAATAGCTAGGACATGGAAGCAACCTAGATGTCCATCAACAAATGAGTGGATAAAGAAGTTGTGGTGCATATACACAATGGAATATTACTCAGCCATAAAAAGGAATGCATTTGAGTCAGTTCCAATGAGACGAATGAACCTAGGGCTTGTTATACAGAGTGAAGTAAGTCAGAAAGAGGAAAACACAATTTGTATATTAAAGCATATATATGGAATCTAGAAAATTGGTACTGATGAACATATTTGCAGGACAGGAATAGAAATGAAGATTTACAGAACAGACTTTGGACACAGTAGGGGAAGGAGAAGGTGGGATGCATTGAGAGAGTAGCAGTGACACATATACACGACATGTGTAAAAGAGCCAGTGGGAAGCTGCACAGGGAGCTCAACCTGGTGCTCTGTGACAACCGTAAAGGGCGGGATGGCATGAGGGGCAGCAGGGAGGCTCAGGAGAGGAGGGACACATGTGTACTTGTGGCTGATTCATGTTGTTGTATGGAAGAAGCCAACACAATATTGTAAAGCAACTATCCTCCATTAAAAAAAAAGGACTGTTTTCAAGGTTAGCACAGAGAAAAAAGAAGCCTTCTCATGCCTCCTTCTCATCTAAATGGTTTCTCCTGCAGCCTGTCTACACCAAGCCCCAACGCAGTCCCAAAGGACACCTGAGAAATTTCCTCAGCGTTATAGATCACCCAGAACCTCACCATCAAACTTCAGCCCCAGAGCAAAGCAGTCCAAATAAGGAACATCCCCCCGCAGTATCTCCCCTGGCCCCTCCCCAACCCACAGAAGGCTTCTTGCCCCAGCACTGGGATAAGAGTGCATATGTCAATCAGTTCAGCCTGTCCTCTAGCTGTGTGACCTTGGGCAAATTCCTTCACCTCTCTATGCATCCATTTCCCCAGGTAAAACAAGACTAAATCTTTGAGAGGGTCTGGCAAGGAATTCTGGAGATAGAGGCCAGCCCAGGCCAGGCATGGAGTGAATCATTAGACAGGCTGGCTGCGGCTCTGCATTGAGAAATCAGGGAGAAAGTGTCCCCTGGAATGACTCCTCCCATCCAGCAGGCCCCTGGGAAGGAGGGACTGTACCTTTACAGCGGGGTTGCTCCCCCGTCCAGGTGCCGTTGGGAAGACACGCCACACTGCTGGGCCCAACCAGCCGGAAGCCAGGGTTGCAAGTAAAATGGACTTCGTGATCCACTAAGTACTTGCTTCCAAACTTTCTGCCATCCAGAGGGGCGTTCAGAGCAGGGCAGGAAACTGTAAGGAAGAAAGGAAGGCCCACAAGCATTTAGACATCATTCTGGATTACAATCCATAAAGAAGGCCAAGTGCAGAAGAATTGATGCTTTTGAATTATGGTGCTAGAGAAGACTCTTGAGGGTCCCTTGGACAGCAAGGATATCAAACCAGTCAGTCCTAAAGGAAATCAACCCTGAATATTCACTGATGCTGAAGCTGAAGCTCCAGGCCTTTGGCCATTTGATGCGAAGAGCTGACTCATTGGAAAAGACCCTGATGCTGGGAAAGATTGAGGGTAGGAGGACAAGGGGGCAACAGAGGATGAGATGGCTGGATGGCATTACCAACTCAATGGATATGAATTTGAGCAAACTTTGGCAGATAGTGAAGGACAGGGAAGCCTGACATGCTGCAGTCCATGGGGTCGCAAAAAGTCGGACACGACTGAGCGACCGAAGAGCAACAACTTGGATTACAGTGGGCTTCCCCAGTGGTTCAGCAGAAAGAATCTGCCTGCCAATGCAGGAGATACGGGTTCCATCCTGAGTTGGGAAGATCCCCTGAAGAAGAAAATGGCAACATACTCTAGTATTCTTGCCTGGGAAATCCCACAGACAGAGGAGCCTGGTGGGCTACAGACATGGGGTCATGAAAGAATCAGACATGACTTCGTGACTGAACAACAACAAACTGGATCACAAAGCTTCTCACCCTCAGCACCCTCAGGCTGAGCGCCTGCTGCAAGCTGCGCACTGGGCTCCGCATCTTATTTTTTATTAAATTTTTTGGCCACACCACAAAGCTTGCAGGGTCTTAGTTCCCTGATAAATGATCTAACTCAAGCCCTTGGCAGTGACAGCTCAGAGGCCTAGCCACTGGACTGGCAGGGAAGTCCTTGGACTGCACATTCAAAATACTACGTGTCACTGAATACTCAGAGCACTCTTGGGCACAGGTAATCCACGCCCGCTTGGTGACAGATGAGGAGATCATGGCTCAGACACACTGTCGTGTACAGGGCCTGTTCCTCCCCAACCTGCAGCCAAGCTCCACTTGTGGTCCACACTGGTCTAAAGGAAAGCTTGGGTTTGGATTTCTCCGAGCTGGAAATTCAGAGTCACTTCTAACTCATTTTTAAGGTAAGATCCAAATGTCATTTGTAAAAATACTTTCAGGGTTTTAGACAGATGAAAACAAAGCTGTTGCTTCAGCTGTGTAGGCTGTAGTTTGTGATGGAGAATGGCTCAGCATCTACTAGGAGGACAGCATGCCCATGTCCAACACACGAGGGAGACAAAATGCATGGCAGCAATTCTTTAAAAAGAGAATTGGCCACTTTTTTTTTTAAGGCGTGTCCTGAGGGATCCTGGTTCCCTGATCCCGAACCCATGACCGTAGTGCAGAGTCTTAACCACTAGACCACCAGGAATATCCCAAGAATTGGCCACTTTAAAAAGGTCTTGCATGGCTCACAAAAGAAAGACCTTGAACCCAGCAGCAAGAGGGTTAGTAATTTAACCATAGCTACGTTTCTTTTTTTTTAAATATATATATATATATATATACACGTATTTATTTGGCTGTGCTTTGTCTTAGTTGCAGTACATAGGATTTTCAATCTTGGCTACGGCATGAAGGATCTTCTTTTTCAGTTGTGGGATCCAGTTCCCTGACCAGGGATCAACCCCTGGTCCCCTGCATTGGGAACGCAGTCTCAGTCACTGGACTACCAGGGAAAATCCCTACTTTTTTTTTTTTTCCTGTATTCATGGACAGGGACCTCAAAGATGGGCAGGGGCAGTTGTAGAAATTTCCTTCTGCAGGTTTTTCTTGAAAACTCCTAAAAACCCGCAGACACTCTGATCCCATGAACACAGGAAGGACCAGTGCGGTTGAGCATCCAGCAGTGAACAAAACCCCCAGAGCAGAACCCACTATCACTAACTCATGTCTCTTGGCCTCAGTTTCCCCATCTGCGGCCGAAAAGAAGGATGCCACACCTCCCCCTCGGAGTCCGGCTGGTGACAAGCCCCACCGAAGGCCGTAGCCTCTCGGCACCTTGGAAAGTGTGAGGAGTTTGGCTACCAGGTCTAGCTCTGCACCCATGGAGCCAAAGAAAACAGGAGTTGACTCAGGGCTGTGGAGACTCTAGATTTGCTACCAGAGTCTGCAAAGGTAGAAAATCCAACCCAGGAAATTCATCTCACACCACCAAGGAGGCCCTTGAGAAAAGCATCTTAAGTGAGTCAAGACATCAGATATTCCACAGGTTGATGACTTAAACAAATATAAGGCAACCTGTTGCCCCACCCGAACCCCATCACCCTGTATGCATGTGAGCGAAAGTGTTAGTCCATCAGTCATGTCTGACTCTTTGCGACCCCATGTATTGCAGCCCACCAGGCTCCTCTGTCCATGGAGTTCTCCAGGCAAGAATACTGGAGCAGGTTGCCATGCCCTCCTCCAGGGGATCTTCCCGACCCAGGGATCAAACCAGGTCTCCCGAATTGCAGGCAGATTCTTTACCGTCTGAGCCACCAGGGAAGGCAAGAATATTGGAGTGGGTAGCCGTTCTCTTCTCCAGGGGAATCTTCCCAACCCAGGGACTGTACCCAGGTCTCACATATTGCAGGCAGATTCTTTACTGCCTGAGCCATCAGAGTTGTCATGACTTAAACTAACATACAACAGGCTCCCTGAGCCTTATCACCCTGAGGAGAGGCCAGAAGAAATGCAGCCACCCATGCCAGGCCTTGATAGCATGCAACCAACTGGGACAACCAGGAAAAGGCCCACTATCTGTCAGAGTCCTACCCCAGGGGAAGGGGTTTGGGGGTAGGGGGGTGGGCAGCAGAGACAAATGCAAAAGGCCCTCAGCAGCCCCTCCAGCCCCACTGCACTAACGGGGGGCTCATGGAAAAGGAATAATTTTCACGCCTGGAAAACAGAAGTGAGTGTTGGTTCATGGGCTGTCCCAGGCGGGCCACAGGAGTGCGAGCTATTAATGGTGGGGAAGCCATGAGTGATCGGGGAGAGTGTACGTAGGACCCCTCTTCGCTTTTCATTCAGTTTTGCCGTGAAATGACAACTGCTCTAAAAAAATAGTCTATTAAATGACAAAACAAGGAAAATGAACCAACTAGGGTCTCTCCTGATGGGGATTCAGGCTCTGAAAGTGGTGCCTTTCAACCATTCTCTGGAGAAGCTATGCAGACGTGAGGGTTGCTGAGTCTGGAATGAAAAGGTCTAAGAGGAAATGGGGTAACACTTAGATGATGGGGGAGGCTATGCTACGTGCTTGCTGAGTGACTCAGTCGAGTCTGACTCTGCGACCCACCAGGCTCCTCTGTCCATGGCAAGAACACTGGAGTGGGTTGCCAATTCCTCCTCTGGGGATCTTTCCGACCCAGAGATCGAACCTGAGTCTCTTACATCTCCTGCGCTGGCAGGTGGGTCCTTTACCACTAGTGTCACCTGGGAAGCCCCCGATGATAGGGGAGGAAACTGGCAAATGCCTTCCTAGCACACCTGGAAGCCCTACCACCCAGCCCCAGGCAGAAGTCGAGGCCGGGGAAGGCTGGGGAATCAATCCAGCCATGGGAGATAGGAGCAGGGAGAGGATCCCCCCCAGGCTCGGGGTGCTGACCTAGAGACCCACCTGGGGGCGTATCCGGGCCCGCCTTGCTCACAGAGCTCTGCAGCGCAGCCAGCCGGCTCTTCATGTGACGGACGCCCTCGGCGAAGCGTGTCTCCTGGCCTTTCAGCAGCTGCTGCAGGTGGCGGATAGCCGTGAGGAACTGCTGTTTGTTGAGACAGTTCTGGGGAGAGGAAAAAATATTCATCACCACCACGAGCAAGGGGGGCCAGAGGTCACCAGGACCCTGGGCTCTAACACCCTGGGGATTCACTGAGCACAATGTAGAAGTCGCCCTGCCTGGTGTCCTAACAATATATCGGGTTAGGTCTCCAAAAAGCACATTCCAGTTCCTCCCTCAATGAAAATAAAGCTCTGATTTTCAGAGTGCAGGGCAGAAGTGATGACTCTACGTGATTGGGTGGTAAAAGAATTATCTGAATGCAATGTGCCTTATATGAGTGGTCTTACTTCAAAGACAGCCCCCCTCCCCACCTCCCCAATTCTTCACTCCAAGTTAATGCTCTGAAATCTGGGCCTCAAGAAACTTTTCCTTTCTTTATCCTTTGGCTTTTTTATTCTACCTTGGACATTTTTAAGCAGATGGATGATATAACATAAAACAGGCAAAACAGGGAAGCCCAGTGGTTCTCATATTTCTAAAAATGTAACAGGGCACAGGACTTCCCTGGTGGTCCAGTGGTTAAGAATCTACCTTGCAATTCAGGGGATGCAGGTTCGATCCCCGGTTGGGGAACTAAGATCCCACATGTCTTGTTGCAACTAAGCCTCCACGGAACAACAAAAGACCCCACGTGACTCAAGGAAATCCCAGGTGCCACAACTAAGCACCCGACACAGCCAAATAAATACTTAAGTGTTTAAAAAAATATAACAGGGCAAGTTCAGTTCAGTTCAGTTGCTCAGTGGTGTCCAACTCTTTGTGACCCCATGAACTGCAGTATGCCAGGCTTCCCTGTCCATCACCAACTCCCAAAACTTGCTCAAACTCATGTCCATAGAGTTGGTAATGCCATCCAACCATCTCATCCTCTGTCGTCCCCTTCTCCTCCTGCCTTCGATCTTTCCCAGCATTGGAAAATGCTGGAGAAGGGAATGGCACACCACTTCAGTATTCTTGCCTTGAGAACCCCATGAACAGTATGAAAAGGCAACCGGGCAAGTAAGAAGAATTAAAGGAGTTTTCAGTTAAAGTTAATGCTGAGTTCTAACACTTTTTGAAAAGCTCAAAAAACAGAAGAAGGAGGCATGTGCTTATCATGATAGAGACTAACTTTAAGCAACACTTGGTATCATGCCTAGTGATAAAATCTCAATGTTTCTGATCTTAATGGGGGCTTCCCAGGTGGCGCTAAGTGGTAAAGAACCCGCCTGCCAATGCAGGAGATGTAAGAGACTCGGGTTTGATCCCTGAGTCAGGAAGATCCCCTGGAGGAGGAAACAGAAACCCACTCCAGTATTCTTGCCTGGGAAATCCATGGACAGAGGAGCCTGGCAGGCTACAGTCTATGGGGTTGCAGAGTCGGACAGGCCTGAAGTGACTGAACGTGCACTGATGCTAATTGCCCTGAAGAGCCAGGACGTGAACAGGAGGAAGGGAGAGGTGAGGACTTCCCTAGCGGTCCCGTGGTTAAGACTGTGCTTCCAGCGCAGAGGGCATAGGTTCAATCGTTGATCGGGGAACTCAGGTCCCCCATGCCAAGGTGGGGAGGGTGCAAAAAAATAAATAAACAGATAAGGACATTGCCTCACTGGGAAAAAGAAGAAAGAAAGAAGGGAGAGGTGAGTACAGTGGGCAGAGATAGGACAGGCCCTGGTTCACACGTTGCATGTTACCTCAGCACAGCCTAGTCCAACCTGACTCACATGACCAGCGTGGAACAAAGGAGAGTGGGATGATGGCAATCTCTGGGGATAGGCTTGTGAATCCGCTTTTATTTTTTATACTTAATTTTTTTTCCTACAATGATTATTAGCTTTATAATTAGAAAAAAATGTTTCAAAGGCGGCCAGCGGCCGGCAGCTGGGAGGCACGTGGCCTCTGCAGCCTGGGTGGCTTCCAGCATCGCCAGTGGAGCGCTGCCACTGAGGTGGAGATGGAGCCGCGGCTGCTCTTCCAGGGCGGGTGCCAGGCCACCGCACCTTGGAGATCTCACCAAACACACGGCTCACTGCTCCGGGTCAATGGATGCTTTTGACAAAGCTGAATCCCCAGTTGCCCCTGGAGCTCGTTAATCCATGGGGGCTCCTTGGCCTCCACCCTAAAACCGGGGCCTGACAGGGCTTGGCCCCAAACACAACCGTTGGGAAGTGAACTTTTGTTTGCTTTCCTTCTCCCTCCTTCCTTGTGGTCCTTCCCACGCAGGCCCTGGGCACCCGGGCAGTGACCTCCTGCAGTCCCTGACATGCCCAGCATGGTGCAGCCATCCACCCAGATCGGACTTCCCACACCCACCTCCCTTCCCTTTAAAAAAATGTATAATAATAAGGAGCTGCTTTCAGAGATGCTGCTCCATATCATGTGTGATTCACATTTGTGAAGTTCCTCATAGTGTACCAAGCTATATGCTACTCCTAAGAGGACAGAGGAGCCTGGCGGGCTACAGTCCATAGGGTCGAAAAGAATTTGACCAGACTGAAGCAACTGAGCTCACAAAAGGACTCCTGGCTGGCAGCAGCTCTGTGAAGAAAGCCTGGGATTGCCTCTATTTTACAGTCAAGATACAGAGGCTGGAAGTCAAGCGACTTGTCCCAAACCATGTGGCCTATGAGCTGCAGCACCAGGCTGGGGACCTGCTGACTCCATTCCACTGCCCCCACCAACAAGTTGTGTCCCCATGGCTGTCTTACACCCTAGTGTGCTCAGTCACTCAGTCGTGTCTGACTCTTTGCAACCCCATGGACTGTAGCCCATCAGGCTCCTCTATCCATGGGATTCTCCAGGCCAGAACACTGGAATGGGTTGCAATTTCCTCTTCCAGGGGATCTTCCCGACCTGGGGATCAGGAGCTCAAGCCTCCTGCATTGCAGGCAGATTCTTTACCACTGTTTCACAAATGCCTCTGTGTGGTGAATGTTCTTGATTAGGCTGCACGAGGGATTGATCACTCTGTGACCCAAGCTAAATATCCCACAGGAGTGGATTTCTAACTCCTGTGTGGATTCCAGGTTGCGAGCATGGGCACTGGAGACAGGAAGTGGTGGTGGGGGGCGGGGTGGAGTGGAAGAGACAGCTTCACACACTGAGCCAAGCCAGCAGCTGCCTCCAGGGCGTGACAGCTGGGAGAGGGCGGTCCCAGGGGACAGGGAAGGGCTAAGTTTTGAAGTAGGAGATGTTAGATCAACGCCAAGGCTTCTGCCGGGAACCTGGCATTGAGGACATGGGACTCCAGTCCTCCAGAAGGAAGGACAGCAGGAGTGGAGATAAAGGGGCCTCTGGGAAGCCAAGTGAGTTGAATCTCAGTGCTCCCAGGTCCAGACACACTGTGCTCTGCTTGTGGTGGCACTGCCCTGGAACCATCCCTACCTATGCACCGTGAGCAGCAGGCACCACTGGCTTTGCCTCAAGGTGCTCATTACAGGTGAGGTGTGCTCATCTCTAGGCTTCCCAGGTGGCGCTAGGGGTAAAGAACCTGCCTGTCAATGTAGGAGGCATAAGAGACACGGGTTTGATGGTTCAATCCCTGGGTTGGGAAGATCACCTGGGGGAGAGCACGGCAACCCACTCCAGTATTCTTGCCTGGAGAGTCCCATGGACAGAGGAGCCTGGTGGGACAAAGAGTCGGACATGACTGAAGCGACTTAGCATGCACGTGCTCATCTCTCCAGTCACAATGGGAAAACCTCCCAGATCAAGTACACGAAGGCCATGTAAAGGTGGAGAGGGAGGCAGAAGAGTGGTGGGCAGGCTTGATGAGGGAAAGTCAGGAGACCTTAGCCATCCCTGCCTCCAGCCTCTCTAGGGTGATGCTAACAGAATTAAGTGTTAAAGATCCTGTGAGCCCAGAAATAAACCCACGCATGTATGGTCAATTAACTTACGACCAAGGAGCCAAGAATATATAATGGCAAAAGCACAGTCTCTTCAATAAATGGTGTTAGCGAGGAATGGAATATTTCCTGCCATATTAAACAAGGATGTCACAGTCATCAGTGGTTGCAGGCCTCCAATGTGACCCTGTGAGCCCTAAGGGCACTCAGGAAGAAGAATGCGTGAGATCTAGCAGCCATCAGACTATAGCCACTCCCTACGATGAGCCCCAAGGAAGCTTAAGAAGTAAAAAACACATGATACCTGCCCCAGAGAGCTGAGGTGCATATGAAAGGAATGATTTCAGTGAGCCCAGACTCTTGCGTCTTCCCATACACAGAAAGCGCTAAATTCCTTAACTTGGGATATTTGGTTTTCTTTAACGATAATCTTTTGATGTTTAGATTACCTGCTCTTTGTTGCAAAACTTCTATATAGCCTGGTTCCTCCCCTCGCCTCCTCAGAGTCGTTCTCTCCGGGTTCCTTGAGATACTGCCTCCCAGGTTTGAAGTCCTAAGAATTCCCACCAAATAAAACATAACTCTCACCTTTTAGGTTGTGAATATTTTTTAAGTTGACACTGGAAAAAACTGGACAGTAATATGCAAAAGGATGAAACTAGACCACTGTCTTACATCCTCCACAAAATTCACTCAAATTATATTGAAAACTTAAACATAAGACCTGAAACCATAAAACTCCTAGAAGAAAACATGGGCAGTAAGCTCTCTGATGGCAGTCTTGACAATGACTGTTGTCTGGATTTGACACCAAAAGTAAAGGCAATGAAAGCACACATAAACAAGTGAAGCTAAATCAAACTGGAAAGCTTCTACACACCAAAGGAAACCAGCAGCAAAATGAAAAGGCAATTACAGAATGGGAGAGAATACTTGCAAGTCATCTGCAAAATATCTGATGAGGGGTTAATATCCAAAATACACAAAGAATTCATATAATTCAAGAGCAAAAAACAAGAAAAAAAACAAAATACTTTGGCTACGTGATGCGAAGAACTGACTCTTAGACAAGACCCTGATGCTGGGAAAGATTGAAGGAAGGAGGAGAAGAGGGCGACAGAGGATGAGATGGTTACATGGCATCACTGACTCAATGGACATGAGTTTGAGCAAGCTCCAACTCAAGCTGGCAAAGGACAGGGAAGTCTGGCGTGCTGCAGTCCATGGGGTCTCAAGGAGTTGGACATAACTGAGTGACTGAACTGAAACAAAAATCTGCTTTTAACATGGGCAGAGGTTCTGAATAGTTTTTCCAAAGAAGACATTCCAAAGATGGCCAACAGGTACATAATAAGATGCTCAACATGACTAATCATCAGAGAAATGCAAATCAAAACCACAATAAGTATCACCACATTCCTGTTGAATGGCTATTACAGAAGAAACAAGAAATAACAAGTATTGGTGAAGATGTGGAGAAATGTGAACACTCGTTCCCTGTTTGTGGGAAAGTAAATTGGTGCAGCCACAATGGAAAACAGATTGGAGTTTACTTAAAAAATTAAAAATAGAACTACCATATGATCTAGCAAGGAAATCCAACCAGTCCATCCTAAAGGAAATCAGCCCTGAATATTCATTGGAAGGACTGATGCTGAAGCTGAAACTCCAGTACTTTGGCCACCTGATGCGAAGAACTGACTCATTTGAAAAGACCTTGATCCTGGGAAAGATTGAGGGCAGGAGGAGAAGGGGACAACAGAGGATGAGATGGTTGGATGGCATCACTGACTCAATGGACATGAGTTTGAGTAAGCTCCAGGAATTGGTGATGGACAGGGAGGCCTGGCATGCTGCAGTCCATGGGGTCGCAAAGAGTCGGACAAAACTGAACGACTGAACCGAACTGATCATCTAGCAATTCCAAAGCAAACAAAGTTATATCTTGAAAAGATATACACACCTCCATGCCCACTGCAGTGTTATTTTCAATAGCTAAGACATGCAAACAACTTTAATGTCCACTAGCAATGAAGACCCAGCACAGCCAAAGGTAAACAAATTAATGAATTTTTTTAATAAATTTATTTATTTTAGTTGGGGGCTAATTACTTTACAATATTGTAGTGGTTTTTGCTATACATTGACATGAATAATGAATTTTTTAAAAGTTAATGAGAGTAGATTTTTTTTTTGGCCATGCAGCCTGTGGGACCTGCACTGGAAGTACGGAGTCTTAACCACCAGACTGCCAGGAAAGTCCCTTAAAAGAATAGATCTCAAAAGCTCCCATCATGAGAAAAAAACTGCAACTATGTGAGGTGATGGATGTTAATTAAATTTACTGTGGTGATCATTTCACAATATATATGTATATCAAATCATTACTTTGTATATACCTTGGACTGTGTGGTGTGCATGTGTGCTTATTCGTGTCTCACTCTTTGCGACCCTATGGACTGTAACCCGCCCAGTTCCTCTGTTAATGGGCTTTTCCAGACAAGAATACTGGAATGGGTTGCTGTTTCCTCCTCTGAGAGATCTTCCCGATCTAGGGATCAAACCCATATCTCTTGCATCTCTTATACTGGCAGGAGGATTCTTTACCACTAGATCCACTGGGGAAGCCCCATACCTTGGACTAATACAATGCTATCACACATTTATATTATATTATATAATTTTATCTCAATAAAACTGGGAGAGGGAGGAAAAATAAAGTTCACAAGGGGAAAAAAAGGGAGATCCTTGTCCTCTTGGCAAGCTGGCTTGGCAGGGGCAGAACCAGGGTGCAAGGGCAGTGGAAAGAATGATTGCCTGAGGTTTGATGGGTTTATGCAGCGCCACTACTAACAGGCCAGCTCCTTGGTCCCAAATTGCCAGAAGTGGAACCCAAGGGCGCCACGCTCAGAATCTGTCGCCTGTAGGGACCTCAGCAATGGCATAGCTGAATTCATCTGCAGAGCAGAGGGACAGGCTAGAAACCTTCAGACCGAATCAAGGGCTCAAGAGGTCTGGATTATATGGACATACAGGAACAAATGAGGTCACGAGGTGGGGGCTGAGAACCTAAGCAGCTTCCCTTTTCAAACTGAGGAAGCTTTGTCAGTTTGCTTGGTCAGAAAAATAAAGCATACTTTCTGCAAAATCACTCAAAATCCAGAAGAACACATTAGAACAAAGAACAAGCCCCATGACCACAGACAGCCACAGTTAATGTTTTGTGTGGTTTTAACATTTGGATCAGATAGACACTCACACACGCATAAGCATCACCTGACAGTTGCTGGACCATGGGATGTAGGTCCTGTGTTAGCTCTTTATTCTTGGCTCCAAGCTGTGGCATCGTTTCCACATCAATGAGCAGAGCAAATGTCAGACCCTGAGCCTCAATCTGCTTCTGTCCCTCTGTGCTCTTTTCAGTCCAAGAAGAGGGTCTCCTTGCCCACTTCTGTTTGTCTGCCCACTTCCCCTCCCATGCCCAACAGTATGTGCTTTCAGTCAAGAGAAGCCACACAAGGGAACAGACCATTTCCTTCTTTGTAAACGTAGGCAAGGGGGCTTTGAGGGGCTTCAAGGGCCTGCGAGGCTGGGGGACAAGAAACAGGCTGGACCATCTGATGTCACCCACCTGCATTTCAGCCTGGCCCTGCCACGGTGACTGCTGGCTTCCCATCTCAGGGTCCCAGACCCTGACTGTAAAAAAGAACCTCTCACTTAGGTGGGAAGGCTCACCAAGGCTGTGACTGGGTGAAGCTTAAGTCTGGATGGGGCCAATAGGAAGAGGGGTCTGCAGCAGGGAAGGAAGGCCTCTCTTAGGGCCCCCACTTGCCCAGGCCTCTTCCAGGACCTCGCTTTTGAACATTTTTACTGTGTGGCCACACCATGCACATATGGGACCTTAGTTCCCCGACCAGGGATCAAATATGCACCCCCTGCACTGGAAGCCCAGTCTTAACCACTGGACCACCAGGGAAGTCCCCAGGACCCTCACTTTTAATATTTTTCTCAAAGAGCTCCTCAAATGGCCTAAATTTGCATCCTTTCAATACTGGTGTCCATTCATGCTTGGCTTAGGCCGTTGACAATAAATAATGAAAATTAGTCTTCATTTCTTTGCATTAATAACTTATTTGTAATGGGACCAAGAAAAGACATTCAGTGAAACTCTCCCATCCTTGATGAGAAAAGATCAAGATTTCCCATTTCTGGTATCAAACTCTCCTTCAGAGCACTGGGCCTTCCAGTGAATTTAAACACCAAGAGTGATGTTTGCAGAGAAGGCCAGAAGCCGAGAGAGAAGTAGCAACAGCTGTCATTCCACCTGCTCTTTCCAAGCTGGGGTGGAGGTGGCAGAGATGGTTCCAGAACACACCAGCCAATGTTGACAGCCAGGTGGTAGGGGGCTGGGTCTAACGCTTCTGGGAGCAAAGAGCTCACAGAACTGTTCTCCATCCACCCCATGCCACATCCAGGTAAAGTCTTGCCCATCTTCCTTCCAACTCATCCTCTTACAATGTTCATTCTGATGGGTCTAGTGGGGATACTTCAGAGGTTAAACACTCCTCTTCCTGGGAGACTAAGCAGCTTCCTGTCGGCCCAGGGTTGGACACAGACAAAGACAGTTTGTGTCCCCAGTTCATTGCAACCCCTTGCCAGAACTTAGTAGGTGGACCCTCCCGCCCCACCCAGGCCTCCTTGCTGTCTGGGCTCAGTTTACAAATGAAGCCCAGTTCTCAAAGCACTGAAGTGCCAGGGCATGCCAGATTGGTGGGTGGAGGTGTCCTTGAGGCTCTGTCCTCACTTGACCTGGCTTGATGGCCATCCTCACATCAGTCTTGGCAAAGAGACTATTTCTAAGAGCCACCTCAGTGACAACAGAACCCCAGGCCCCTCCAGGCGGCTGCAGATGACCTCTTGGACCTCAGATGGGCCGTCTCGCATTGGTTTCCTCTAAGCCACAGCTATGCGTCACGTCAGCATGTTGTTAATGGGAACACAGATGTTTTGATGTCTTTAGGTCTATGAAAGGATAGAGCACACTTGCCAAGTGTGTGCCTGCTAGCCAAGGCTTGAGGCCCTCTGCATGTGAGTCATGTAGAATTCACACATGTTTTTTTTTCTCTGAAAGATTTTTTTTTTAAACTTTAGACCAAATCAGAAGCAGGTTATAACTCCCTGGACTTCTCTCATCCCAGTGACCTTGACCCAGCAACCACACTGAAGAGGAAAGAAAGGACACTTCTGGGAGAAGAGGGGGAATTTTGTTGGGGCAACTGCCCAAGGCCATTGTCTTAGGGTTCTCTAGAAACACAGAATCAAGGAGAACCAACTGTATTGGGTTGGCCCCAAAGTTCGTTCAGATGTTTTCCATAACACCTTACGGAAAAACCCTAACGAATTTCTTTGGCCAACTCAATATATGCACATCTCCTGTAGTGAGAGAGTGAGGAGAGAGATTTAAGGAATTGGCTCATGCAGTGCGGGGGCTGGAGACCTGGGAAGAGCTTGTGTGGCATATCCAAAGGTTGTCTGAAGGCAGAACACCCTCCTTCTCCCAGGACCTCAGTCTCTGGGATGAAGCCCATACTCCTTATGGAAGGTAACCTGCTTTACTCAAAGTCTACAATTTAACACTCATCACATCTAAAAAAATAGCTTCATCAGGACTATTTGGTGTTTCACCAAATATCTGGGCACCATAGCCCAGGCAGTTCACAGCTTAGAGAAACTGAGGCTCAGGGTATCTAGCTGATGGGTGGGAGGAGCTACCTTCCCCACCACATCGTATCCAGTCCACCCTTTGAAGAGCACGTTCTGCCCATTTCTTCAGCCCAAAAGAACCAGGACGAGGGGCTCAGAGCAGACCTTCTCAGTGCCCCGGCAGCCCCCTCCCAAAACACAAGCACAGACCCTTCTGGGAACGTCGGCCCAGGTGTGTGCATGTTCACACATGACCCCAGATTTCTGCGACCTGTGAAAGTGAATTATCCAGATCTGACCTGGTCTCCTGGGGCTGATGCAAAGAGGTGGAGGGGGACGGGGGCCTGGTCTTGGCCGGCAGCACAGGCTGAAGGTAAGGGAAGGATGGGATGGCCGCGGTGGGCGTGGCCACGTGTGAGAGGAGGAGCTTCGGAAGTCCCGCCCTTAGAGTAACTCACCTGAGCGGTTGTGAAGGCTGAATAACATACGTGGTGTACTTTCAGATCTTTCTACCCTCCCTAGCGAAAAATCCCAAGCATTTCTGGGTGAGCAGGTAGACATGAGATGAAAACCATCCTGTCCTGGACCTGTGTCCCACCTGCTCCTCCAGGGCCCTCCTGCAATCTAAGCTTCCCAAAGACAGAGGTCAGAGGCCACACTGCATCACTTCCTTGTTTCCACCTGCCAATGGCTCCCCACCCATGAAAATAAAGGCACACTTCTCTCCATGTCACTGACAGGGTGGATTCTTTCCCTGTTGCTGCTCTAACAAATCAACACAAACCCGGCCGCTTAAAACAACACATTTATTATCTTACAGTCTGGTAGGTCAGAACTCCAACATGGGTTTTGCTGGGCTAAAATCAGGGTAAGATTCTTAGATTTCCTGGACAAGAATATAGATATCTTGGGGGGGAGCATTATTCTGCTTCCAAAACTGTGTGATCATACCCTGCCACCTCCAACTGTGCCCAGATCGGACACCTTCTGTGTTCCAATATTTAGACCTCTGTGTTTCTCCACATACCTTGTGCTGCATGCTAAGTCGCTTTAGTCATGTCCAACTCCTTGCTACCCTATGGACTGCAGCCCGCCAGGCTCCTCTGTCCATGGAGTTCTCCAGGCGAGAATACTGGAGTGGGTTGCCATTTCCTTCTCCAGGGGATCTTCCCCATCAACCCAGGGATCAAACCA
Source organism: Okapia johnstoni (assembly GCA_024291935.2). NCBI lineage: Eukaryota > Metazoa > Chordata > Mammalia > Artiodactyla > Giraffidae > Okapia > Okapia johnstoni. The sequence continues at coordinate 133,660,220 of CM044306.1, read as the reverse complement.
GTGTCTCTTATGTTTCCAACATTGACAGGTAGGTCTTCACCACTAGTGCCACCTGGGAAGCCCTAGCTTCCACATACCTTAGCAAGTTTATTTCGACCACAGGGCCTGTGCACTGGCCTTTTGTTCTGTCCAGATTCTGCCCCTGGTCCTTGAAACTCAGTCTTTCCACTTTCACTAGCAGCGCCCTTCCCAGACAGCCCTTACCTGCCTACTGAGTGTAGCGCAGCCTCCTGGCCGCCCTCCAATACAACACCCCATTTCCATTGTCTGCCTCTGGATACTTTCAGGTGTGTCTTATTTTTCTCTGCCTGCTTGGTGAGCTATGTGAAAGCAGGGTCTGTGTCACGTACTGAGCCCTTATTATGGATCTGTTCTTTGAATGTCATTCATTTTGTCCTTCCTATAGCCCCATGAGACAGGGATCTCAGAGGAGAAGACTGACTCACGCGAGGCAGGAACTTGCCCCAGGTCACTCAGCCAGGAAGAGTGGGAGCCAGAACACAGACAGGCTGCCTCCCCAGACCCAGGACATCACCTGGCAAGACAGGCTCTCAGGACATACTTGTTGAATGAGCACATTATCTTACTAGTTAGATTCCTTCTGGGAAGGTAAAACCTCTAATTACGCAGTCAGAGAAAGAGCTCCAAGCTGATACTGACAAGTCTGTATGTTTCACATTACAATGTAAATGACTGAAGGTGTCTGATGTTTTCCTGAAAGTAGTTCAGTGTTTTGTCTTTTTTTGCCTACAGGTACTCTTGTGTTAGGGGCTTCCCTGGTGACTCAGACGGTAAGAATCCGCAGGCAGTGCAGGAGACCCTGATCCCTGGGTTGGGAAGATCCCCTGGAGAAGGAAGTGGCAACCCACTCCAGTATTCTTGCCTGGAGAATTCCGTGGACAGAGGAGCCTGGAGGGCCACAGCCCATGGGACCGCAAAGAGTCGGACATGACTGAGAGACTAAACTAAAACAATTTTCTTTTAAATGAAAAAGTCTGTGATGTCCATCTTTTAGGTTTCAGGCAGTCCCGAAGAAGCAGGGAAGACTCGAGTGGAGACTTTGAAAGGACAAAGAAAGTTCTATCCACCCAGGGAGTCTGCCCTGCTGGCCCCAGGGCTGCATAAGCCTGGGGAAAGTTTGTAGAAACCTGGCAGTCCCACCATTGCCCCTGCTGATCAGGGGTATCGTCCAGTCTCTGTCAACACTCAGGAGACAGACACTCCTCCTGGGGCAGCTGCCTAGGAGGCAGGTCAGGGTGACCGTAGGTAAGGAGGACTGGTGTCCCAGTGGCAGGGGGAGCACTCCACAGGCACTGGCTTGTTCTGCCAAGAATCAAGTCAGGTGTCAAACAGGACCCTCCAGGGTGAGCAGGCCTAGGAGGTTATCAGTTCCTGCCTGGAAGACTCCAGCCCCACCCAAGGACCCAGTGCACTGTCTCCTTCCCCAGCCGATGGCCTCCGGACCACACCCTCAGCCTGCCCTGACCAATGCCCCTGAGGGCTAGAAACTGCCCCAGCAGAGCAAAGGGATCTCCACTCTTCACTGCAATCAGGGCAGTCCTTGACAGGACTGGGAAAGAGTCACACTCCTGAAGGTGTCAAGGGAAGATAGAGGCTGCTGGAGAAAGGGGGAGCTGCCAGGATGGCCTTCCAGTCACCCCTCCTCGCCCTGACCCCCCCACTCGCCTACACACTGTGCCCGTGGGGAGTGAACCCCTGTATCAGTACTGATGCAGGTCTGCAGAATGGCAATCTCACCCTCCCTGCAAGAGGCTCTGCCAGTCTTCCCATCCAGGGGGTCATCTGCGTTCCCATCTCCAGATACAGGCAAGTCTTGTGACTTGCTTTGGCCGACAGAACACACTGGGAGTGATATACTAGTTCCAAGGCTGGCTCTGGATTAACCTCATTGTCTAGTTTCTGAATCTGATGTTTTGACATCTGGGGCTGTGCTGACTTGGCATGGACTATTCCTCTCAGGGGGAGGGGCTAGCAAATTCCTAGAGGCAGCAAACAACACAACACCCTCCTTGCCCATGCTCAGCACACCTTAGATGGCAAACCAACCAAACCTGAGCCCATCCCCCAGATTATCCAGTCTGACACTTGTGAGACACTAACAACCCACCCTAGCCAGCCCCCCCAACAACCCCAGTGTCCGGCAACACACACTAGGAACAGCCCTCTATTGCCATCTCGCTCACATTATCCCAACTGCCCAGTCCTAACTCAGTTAGTGTCCTTACCCTGTCTCAGCCCTTACCCTGTCTCAGACCCCCAGTAAAGCCTTCCCCAAAGTTTCCATCCCTCTCTCTGCCTGATGTTTTCTCTGTGACCCCCTTCTCTCGAGAACTCAAAGTATTAATACCATGCTATCTTTTCCCCGGCACTGTCTCCTGATGTGTTGGCCTCACCCCACCTGGCTGAAACCGAAATCTTAGCTTCATTGCAGACCAGCGTCTCAAGAAGACTGGTACATTCTGCTAGTCTTAGCCCTCGACCACTTTCTGTGGAAGCTCAGGCCAGCCTGCTGGAGGACGGGGAACTGCATGGAGCAGAGGCACCTGGATCAACCAGCCCTGGCTAACCCAGCAGCTGTCCACAGGCCAAGAGGAGCTCAGTCCTAGAGAGTGGAGCCTGGAGCCCGTGAGCAGAACAGCTGAGCTGAGTCCTGCTCAAATTGCTGAGATGATCAGCCAACTCCAGGCCCAGAGCAGCTCGATCAGAACCAAATGCAGGATCCTTGTCTGTTTGGTTCTCGGTGAATGGGCCATGAAAATGAAAGTGTCAGTCACTCAGTCGTGTCCGACTCTTTCCAACTCCACAGGCTGTAGTCCAACGTGCTCCTCTGTCCATGGGATTTCCTAGGCAAGAATACTGGAGTGAGTAGCCATGCCCTTCTTCAGTTGGATCGTTCTGACCCAGGAATCAAACCCGGGTCTCCCACATATCAATCACATGATTCTTTACCATGTGAGCTACCAGGGAAGCCCATGGGCCGTGGCAGGCATCAAATATGTGTTTTATGAAATAACTCATTTTCGATTTGAATGATTCACACATCCCGGTAGCTGTGGTTCATCTCTATGTATCCTTCTAAATACAGGGTGATCAGTCGCTCAGTTGTGTCCAACTCTTTGTGACCCCATGGACTGTAGCCCGCCAGGCTCCTCTGTCCATGGAGTTCTCCAGGCAAGAATACTGGAGTGGGTTGCCATTTCCTCCTCCAGGGGATCTTCCAGACCCAGGGACTGAACCCAAGTCTCTTGCATCTCCTGCATTGGCACTCGGATTCTTTACAACTAGCACCACCCGGGAAGCCCCCTAACACAAGGGCTGGTTATAAAACCCTGCAGCAGGGTTGGCAAATACTCCTGGTGCTACGAGCATGGCAGATACCTTTCTAATCAAGCAAGGTGTTCTTTCACATTGAGCTCTGACGTGAACAACAATCCATCCCAACCTAGGCTCCAGGCAGCCCCAGGCGATCCATCTAAACCGGCAACAGAATTGACATTGATAAACTGACCACAGCTGAGACAGGCTGGGACCTGGGACCCCGCAGCACTGGACACAAGTCTCCTCGAGTGGGGAAATACAAGAAACTGTCTGAGACCAAAAATGACTGCGTGCATGTACAGTTGGGGCAAATTCTGGGTATAGAGACCAGAAGGCCCAACTGCCACTTTTGAGGAGCCTGGAGCAAAAGCAGGTACTGTGCATGCCCTCAGCACTCCACACCACCAGAGGGGTGGGCAAAGTACCTAAGCCACCCTTCCCACCTGACCCCTGGCCACACTCCTACCTACCTATACCCCCATATAAGGAACAAGCTTTTCCATTCCCTTGGGGAGTGAGTGAGCAAGGGAACTTGTTCCTTGTTCTTGATCCCACCTGCTGCAGCAGGGGCCCCAGTAAAGCCTTGTCTGAACTTGTCTGGTCTCTAGTCAATTTCTATTGATTGAGGAAGGCCAATCCTGGTTGATAACAACACTACACCAGGATGGAATGTGCTCAGATTTTCATATTTCCACCCTTCTTCATCTCATTTGTTCTCAGACCAGGGAATAGGTATCGAACCCTTGCCACCTCCTTTCCCTCCATCTCAGTCAGTGGGGTACAGTGGATGGGGCATCTTTTCCCTCTCTCTCTCCTCCCTCAGGCTTTGATCCTAATACAAAGATTCAGTTGCCACCATCTCGGGTGCATCAGGCTCCCCGTCTACAGCGTGGGGATAATGGTGCTACCATTGTCTGCTTTAAAGTTTCAAAGAAGGACAAGTGTAACATCTACAGTAGGAAAGTGACTCGGGAAGGATAAGGATAGTGAATTAAAACATCATTTTCCTGACAATGCATTCAAAAAAACAAGGGAAGAAGCCAAGAAAGAGGAAAGTATATGATCCAGAAAACGTAAACTCCAGTCCAGGCCAGAGTCCCTGGGTAGCCGCAGGGCTATGAGTCCAGAGAGGGTTCAGCAAAACTGGAATCCAGGGGCAAGGAGCCCAGCAGAGTAGGGACCAGGAAAGAGGTTTTTGGAAATTACTATGCTTATATAGAGGATGGATGGGGCAAAGGAGGAAAACTTTGAGGAAAACCAAAAAGTTACACAAGAAAGAATTAATCATGGTAGGTTATTTGGCTCTGTAGTGAACAATGGAACAAAGTACTTATCCGTCATTATAGGAGATCAATTATTTAGAAATGTGGAATAATTTCCAGGGCATTTGAAAACAGTTGCGTCAAGAGAAAGGGAGCGAGGACTATGGGACAATTTCTTGAAAGCCACAAACTACAAAAAATTACCCCCAAGGAAAAAAAAACTACCCTAAGTAGCTTTGTATCTGTCAAAGAAACTGAATCCATAGTTCAGAATCTTCCAGAAAAGAAATCTCCAAGCCCACATGGTTTCATTGGTCAATTGTATCAAACACTGCGAGAGGAACTGACACCACCTCTATGTAGTCTCTTCCAGAAAACAGAAGAGAAGGAGACAACTCACAATTCATTTTAGGAAGGCAGTGTTATCACGGTAACACACCCAGGCAAAGGCAGGAGAAGAAAAACATAGACGAGGGGTCGGCAAATTGACTGTAGAAATGGGGCCAAGAGTCAAATTTCCCAGCTCTGCAGCCCATAGAGTCTTTGTGGCAACTACTCAGCTGCACAGCTGTAGTGCAAAAGCTGTAGTGACGTGGAAGGGAATCAGAGCGGCTGGGTTTGAGTGCCAGTGGGCTGCATATGGCTCATGGCTATAGTTTGCTGACCCCTGCTATATACCAACATCCCTCATCAACAAGATACAAGAATTCTCACAAAATATTAGCAAGCAGAATCCAGAAATATATGCAATGTATAAGATGACATGATCCAATTAGGGTTTATCTGGGAGTGCAAGGCTGGTTTCAAAATTAGAAAATCACATGACACTGTAAATCAATCATACTACAATTAAAGTTTTTTAAATTAAACTAAATTTTAAAAAGTCAATCAATGCTATGCACTTTAATAACAGACTGAAGAATAACCACAAGATCATATCAGCTGAGGGAGACAAAGCATGTGATAAGTTTCAGCATCCATTTATAATAAAAAAAGGCAGAGGAACCAAAGATCAAATTGCCAATATCCGTTGGATTATCAAAAAAGCAAAAGAGTTTCAGAAAAACATCTACTTCTGCTTTATTAACTACGCCAAAGCCTTTGACTGTGTGGATCACAACAAACTGTGGAAAATTCTTAAAAGGGATGGGAATACCAGACCACCTGACCTGCCTCCTGAGAAATCTGTGTGCAGGTCAAGAAGCAACAGTTAGAACTGGACATGGAACAACAGACTGGTTCCAAACCAGAAAAGGAGTACATCAAGGCTGTATATTGTCACCCTGCTTATTTAACTTATATGCAGAGTACATCCTGAGAAACGCTGGGCTGGAAGAAGCACAAGCTGGAATCAAGATTGCTGGGAGAAATATCAATAACCTCAGATATGCAGATGACACCACCCTTATGGCAGAAAGTGAAGAAGAACTAAAGAGCCTCTTGATGAAAGTGAAAGAGGAGAGTGAGAAAGTTGGCTTAAAGCTCAACATTCAGAAAACTAAGATCATAGCATCCAGTCCCATCACTTCACAGCAAATAGATGGGGAAACAATGGAAACAGTGAGAGACTTTATTTTCTTGGGCTCCAAAATCACTGCAGATGGTGACTGCAGCCATGAAATTAAAAGACACTTGCTCCTTGGAAGAAAAGCTATGACCAACCTAGACAGCATATTAAAAGGCAGAGACATTACTTTGCCAACAATGGTCTGTCTAGTCAAAGCTATCATTTTTCCGGTAGTCATGTACGGATGGACCACAAAGAAAGCTGAGCGCTGAAGAATTGATGGTGTTGAACTGTGGTATTGGAGAAGACTCTTTAGAGTCTCTTGGACTGCAAGGAGATCCAATCAGTCTATCTTAAATGAAATCAGTCCTGAATATTCATTGGAAGGACTGATGCTGAAGCTGAAACTCCAATACTTTGGCCACCTGATGTGAAGAATTGACTCATTTGAAAAGACCCTGATGCTGGGAAAGATTGAAGGCAGGAGAAGAAGGGGATGACAGGGGATGAGGTGGTTGGATGGCATCACTGACTCAATGGAGATGAGTTTGAGTAAACTCTGGGAGTTGGTGATCAACAGGGAAGCCTGGTGTGCTGCAGTCCATGCGGTTGCAAGGAGTCAGACATGACTGAGCAACTGAACTGAACTGAACTGAACTATAATAAAAACTCTATTAAGCTATGGCTAGAAGACCTTAACCTGACAAATGGTTTCTACAAAGACCTACAGCCTAGTATCCTACTTAACATTAAACAACTAAATGCAGGACTTCCCTGGTGGTCCAGTGGCTAAGACGTTGCGCTCCAAAGGCAGGGGGCTCAAGTTCCATCCCTAGTCAGGGAACTAGAGCCCACATGTTGCAACTAAGAGCCAGTGCAGCCAAATAAATAAATAAAATAAATATTTAAAAAACAGACAAAAAAGCTGAATGCATCCTTCTCACAGCAAGGATGTCCATTCTGTTACTTAACACAGTACTGGAAGTTTAATAAGTGTAATCAGGCTAACTAAGTAAATAAATGGCACATGTTATAAAGGGAGAAATAAAATTGCCCCTATTTACAGATAACCTGATTGTTTATGTAAAAAATCTGAGGGAATCTACAAAAAGAAATCCCTATAACTAATAAGTGAGTTCCACAAAGTCACAGGATACCATGTCAACATAGAAAAGCCCATTGAATTTCCATAGTCTAGGCATATAGCATTGGAAATGAAAAAATCTTAAAACTAATACTACTTAAAATAGCTCCAAAAATGAAATACTTAGATTTTAAATCTGACAAAGCATATTCACATTGAAAATTTTAAAATACTGATGAAAAAATCAAGGGAGATCTAAATAAATGGAAAGACATGTCATTTTCATGTCATTGGAAGACTCAATATTAGAATGCCATATATGGACATGTGTATTTTCTTGGTCGTGTCCAACTCTTTCAGACCCCAGGGACTGGAGCCCACCAGCCACCTCTGTCCATGGGATGCTCCAGGCAAGAAAGCTGGAGTGGGTTGCCACTTCCTCCTCCAGGGGAATCTTCCCGACCCGGGGATCGAACCCACATCTCTTACATCTCCTGCACTCACAGGCAGGTTCTTTACCTCCTGGGAAGCCCCTACAATTGAGAATTGCCTTTAAAAACATGTATCTTAACATAAACTTCATACTTTATATAAAAATTAACTCAAAACAGATCACAGATGAAAATGTAAAGACGCAAAACTGCAAAAATTTTAGAAAAAACATACAAGAAAATACCACATGATATTACTTACACGCACAGCCTAAAAATAAAAATGACACAAATGAACTTATTTACAAAGCAGAAACGAACTCGAAGACCTAGAAAACAAATTTATGGTTACCAAAGGGGAAAAGGGGGAGGGGGTAAAATAGAAGCTTGGGGTTAACATACACATACTAGTCTATATAAAATAGATAGCCAACAAGGACCTACTGTAGAGCATGGAGAACTACACTCAATACTCTGTTATAATCTATACAGGAAAATAAGCTGAAAAAGAACAGATATATGAATATGTATAATTAAATCACTTTGCTGTGTACCTGAAACTAACACAGCATTGTAAATCAACTATACTCTAATATAAAATTAAAAAATAAAAAAAGACAAGCTGCAGATAGGAAGAAAATATTAGCAACACACACCTGAAAAAAGGATTTCTAATTAAAATATATAAAGAATACTTAACACTTAACCGTAAGAAAACAAATCACCCATTTGGAAAATAGGCAGAGGGCCTGAATAGACACTTCACCCAGCAGACTATTCAAATGTCAAATAAGCACATGAAGAGATGCCAATATTATCAGTCATTAGAGAAATGGGCATTTAAGCCAAAATAAGATATCATTCCATACCCATTAGAGTGACTTGGAAACAAATAAACAAACCTAATAATATTAAGTGCTGGTAAAGATGCAGGGTAACTAGGCTTTCTATGCATTGCTGGTAGGAATGTAAAATGATAAAACTGAATGGTATATAGCCTAGCTGCTTCTTACCAAGTTAAAGATACAGTTACCAAATGACCCAGCAATCCCACTCTTAGATATTTACCCAAGAGAAATGAGTGTTTACATTCCACAATAAGCTGTATGGGGAATGTTTATAGCAGCTCTAGTCATAGTCACCCAAAATCAGAATTGACAGCATGGAAGTCACTAAGTTCAATGGCTGAGCACACAATGGAATACTACTCAGCAATAGGAAGGAATTGTGCATTCCCAGAATAACATGGAAGATTCTTAAATACATGACACTAAGTGAAAGTCAGAATCAAAAGTCTATGTACTTTTTGCTTCCATTTATATGACATTATGAAGATGAAAAACTATAATGATGAAGAACAGATCAGTGATGGCAGGGGCTGCGGTGCGCAGACATGTGTCTACATAGGGCATCATGATGTCATTTTGGAGTGGTGGAACTGTTCTGTGTCCTGACTGTGGTGGGGATGACCACACATAGAGCATAGCTCTATGGTTAAAATCATGGAAATGTACACTAAACATATTTTTTCCCCAATAAACTCTAAAAAGCAATGTATCCAATGGGAGTAAACAGTCAAAAGAATGAATCTCTAGCAGTGGATTTTGGAACCCTGTGACAACTGATCACAAGGAGAGGTTTTGGAGAGGGGGAAATATTCTGAAATACTACAGCACCCGCATTCCACAGCCAATGAGGAGGTTGAGAGCCACCATGGGGGAGAAGGGTGAGGCATGGGGCTTTGTTAAGTGTCCTCCCTTTCTTGTCTCCCCAGCAAGGCTGTTTCTTTTCCTAGGGTGAGACCACAGAGTGGGCAGCAGTGTTGGAAAAGGGCCTTCACTTATGGGATCCCCACACTGCTCAACCTCCCCTCCTTTCCCAGGACCACTGGCTCTCCAACAGCAGATCTCAAAAGTCTTTCAAAGTGACTCAGGACAGACATGATGAAAAGCCAGACAGGGCTGGGGGTGAGATTTCCCAACCTACACAGGACTTTGGGCGAAGGACAGTTTCACTAGAATTTTTAAACCGACTTCCATGGAGAATCCCTTCTGCTCCCTTTCCCTCTCCCCAAGCCCAGTGAGGCAGGTACTCTTGCAGGTAAAGAAATCAAGGTTTAGAGGATAAGGAATTTGAGGAAGCCTGGACATGGGCAGGGCAGGGATGGGACCCAGGTCTTCCCCCAAGAACACAGTCTGAAAGAGCTTACTTCCCTATTTGAACAGCGGCTGCAAACATCTGAGAACTGCCAAGGTCTCACCTTGTCCAGGTAACCTTGAGAGAGCAAGTAACAGCAGGACAGAGGCCCCCAGCACCCTGTCCACCCTGCCCCCTCTGCTGGCCCAGGGTGAGGGGCCAACTAAGGGATGCACCTGCCTGTGCTCCTGGCTTTGCACTCTGGGCCTGAGGCTCTGTTTTGTAATCTGCAAGGGGCAGCCCTATTGTTCTGCTAGGTGGGTTCCTTGTGGGAACCGGGCTTTGTGGCCTGGTGGCCGAGTGACTCCCTGCGGTGGCAACTCCCCCCTCTTCCACACTAACATGGACCGAGTTTGGTCTGAACTAAATTCTCCCTTTCTGCATCCCAACAGCTTCTAAGTGGCCACCGATACACCTGCTAGTTTCAGATGTTCAGTTCATGGGTGAGAGTCTGTGGAGAAGGGAAAGGCTTGGAGCCCAAGAAGAGAAATGAGGCCGTGTGACCCTGAGTAAGTCACAGTCTCCCTGGGCCTCAGCTCCCTCGTCTGCAAAATGGGGATGATGACAGTTCTCACAAGGCTGCTCTGAGAATAAAGAGCCTGGGAGATGCTTAGCAAAGAAACAGGCGTTCACCCATCACTTGGCAAGCTTTCCTTCCAAACAGAAATCCACTCGAGGATTCTTGCCTGGGAAATCCCATGGACAGAGGAGCCTGGTGGGCTACAGTCCATGGGGTCGCAAAGTGTCAGACATGACTGAACACACACACACGCACGCTGCTGCTACTGTTATTGCTGTGGACGGTATTGTCAGGGTAGCTGCCCTACAACTCATAGAACACGCGGTCACAGAGGGAGAGGTCTCCGGTTTTCAGAACCAGTCTGGTGATAGCTGGGTTGGAATTCAGCAGGTCCAATCTCACCTTCGAAAGCGCACTTTTAATTGAATTCTTTTTTATTTTTCTACAGCACTGCTGCAGCATGTGGGATCTTAGTTCCCTGACCAGGGATTCAACTGGCTCCCCCTACTTTGGAAGTGAGGGGTCTTAACCACTGGACCGTCAAGGAAGTCCCTTTAATCTGCATTTTTATCTTAACTTTTACTAACTATCAATCCTTGCTGCTTAATGTAAAAGTGAATCTGTTCAAGTACATAAATCCATTGGGATTCCAATAGCCACAATTCAGGGAGAGAAAACCTAAGGGCAAGCTGCCTGTAAGTTTGGGAAAGAAACTTACTCCCAAATCTAAGGTCCCTCAGGTTCAGAGTGAAGCTGCTTCAGACACCTCCCTGCCCACCCCTGCCTGGGAAGTGCTGTGAACTGCTAAGAAAGTTGGTGGTGGGAGCCACAGGCTTAAACTGGCTATTATGATGTTAGTTGTTCAGTCGTGTCAGACTCTTTGCGATCCCATGGACTGTAGCCCCTCAGGCTCCTCTGTCCATGGGATTCTCCAGGCAAGAATACTAGAATGGGTTGCCATGCCCTCCTCCAGGGGATCTTCCCCACCCAGGGATCAAGCCCAGGTCTCCCACATAGAAGGCAGATTCTTTACCATCTGAGCCACCAGGGCTGTACCCCCAGTACAAAATGTTTTTGGTGTTAAAAAAAAAAAAAAAAAAGTTGGGGGTGGGAAGAATGATATTTCGGTTAGAAATTTAAGTGTTGGAAGTTGGAGGCAGGGACATCCTCTACTCTAATCGGGTGAGCAGGGAGCTCTTCTAGAGACCCGAGGAGGACCAACGTCTCGTGAGTCCTTCTCAGGCAGAGCCCTCTCGCTGTCTCTGTCTCTCTCTCTCCCCCAGCGGACCGAGGCTTTGGCATCAACTGCTCAGACCAGTCCGGGTCCTCCCAGACGCCCGGCCCGCGATGCGTCCGATGACAGATGCGGGAACGGAACCCCAGCCCCAGCCTGGCTCCAAGCCCCAGGCCCGAGCATTCCGGTGGAATATGGCGAGCCAAGGTCCTTCGGCCTCGGCGTGGCCTCCCCTGCAAGCAGGATTAGGGAACTGGCGGAAGGGACACTGACCTGGGAAGCCCGCGATTCGGGGCAGGCGAGGAAGAGCAGCAGAAGGAAGAGCGCCCGAGGACACTTGGGCACCATCTTTGCCAACTGGAACCTTTCCGCTTGGGAAGGGGAGATAACTTGGTCTGCCGCCCCCGCCGAGGCTGTCCCAACCGATGCAGCGGCCGCCCCTGCGGGGAACCGGGCTCCGTTCGGCCCGGATCGGCTCGGGTAGGGAGGGAAGCGGGAGCCCGGGAGCGCAGCTCGGCCCGAAGCGCTCGGGAAGCGCAGTCCCTGATCAAGGTGCGCCGCGCGCGGACCTGGAGCTCCCGCGGCCACGAGCGTCCGCTGCCGCCCGCACGAGACAGTCCCGGCGAGGCGGGGAGGCGCCGGCCCCTTGGCCGAAGCCGAGGAGGAGGGGCTGCCCGGCCAGGAATGCGCCTGGGAGCGCGCCCAACCCGCGCGGCTCCCGAAGGAGGCCGGGCGCGACGCAGAGGACGAGCGCCGGCATCCTGAGCGCCCTCGCGGGGGAGGCGGCCGAGGCGGCGCACGTGCGGAGCCCAGGAGCCCATCCCAGCGCCCTGTCGCTCCTGACCCGCCCCTTTCCAGCCCGGCGACACTGAGGCTGACCTCATCCAGCAGCAAGTGAGATTCAAATCCAGGTCTGTTCAACTTCAGAGCGAGCGCGCGCGCGGACGTCTTCTTCCACGGCACTCAGAAGACAGTGTGGGCGCGAGATGGACTTCATGAACTTAGACCGAGTTCTCTACCCGAGTAGACGAGAGTTCTTTTAAATAATGCTATTGGAGTACAAGAACACTCACGCACAGTGACTCAGAATCAACAGCCCTCCTCATCTGCCGCCCTCACTCCCCAATGGAAGGAGAAACAGTTTGAACTAGAAGGCAAGATTATGGGAACACTGGACGCTTTGCTGAGGTTGGGTGAGACACGCCGCTGGGAAGCACAGACATTAGCAATCTAAGTCCCCCTGCATCCAGGGACTGTGGGAGGATCCAGATGGCCTCGGCTCCAAGCTCCAGGAAAACATTATTTAAGTTCTTACTGGAAGAATGTTTTCAGAAGGCAACACTGCAGATCTCACAGTGCACACCAAGTCTGGTCAAGCCTCAAATCTATTTTTCCTTTTTCCAAATTTCATTTAGCAGAGCTCACTCAGAGCTCAAGGCACGGAGCTTAGAGGCTGTGTAGCCTTAGAGCCCAAACTGTTTTCTTTTGGAAGGCAGAGGGGAAAATTGGAGTCCTGTGTTAAATGAGGGGCCTGCTGCAGGCTGGCCACCTGGGCAGACTACCCAGGAAATCTGGCTGGGCTGCCCCCTCCGCCTTCCCGCTGGAGGAAGGAGAGCCAGCCTGTGTACTATTACCTGCATTCCTGGGGAGGTGGCTTGAAGAAATACCTGGGCAGCACACTGCTCCTCCGAGTCCAGGTGGAGGGGGCCAAGGAGCCGGGGCGATCCCCTGCAGCCTGTGGAAATTGTGGTATTTCTGCCTCCATCGCTCATGTTTGCTGTCTTTGCCAAAGCCCAGTGTCCCCATCTTTGTATTCGCCCCTCCTCCACCCCTAGAGAAGAATTTCTTCTGGTCAATGAGGCTGTGTTTATTTTGTATTTTATCCCACCTTATGTTTACATGGCAACTGCCACCCCCAAAACCAAGGCTTCTCAGCTGGGTGCCTGCTGTGCGCTGGAGGCAGGCAGAAGTGCCTGAGAACTTTTCTCCTGCCGTGCCCTCTGAATGGATGCACAGAAAAGGAAGACACTCCCGAGTTCACCAATGAAGAAACAAAAGCTGGGAGTGGCTGAGTGACTGGTTTATGGTTTGCAGACTCAAGGGTCTCCAGAGCAGGGCTGTTTCCAGCACAGGCTACCTTCAACCTTCATCCCACATTTTAAATCCTTAAATATTCTGTCATAGGATTTCAGAAATTTTGTTTGTGGGAACCGAGTTTTTCCTGGTTTCTGGCTTCCTTCACTCCTTTCTCTCTCTCTTTTTCTCCCTTGCTCCCCCCATCTCTTTCTCTTCCACCACCTCCTTTTCCTCTTCTCATTCCCCTTCTTCTTTTTCTTCCTCTACTTCTTTACTTTTCAAGCATTCCTAAGTTTCAACACCGATTTTTTTTTTTCCCTACTTACCAATTTGTTTCCTTTGATCTATGGCTGACTTCTCTCTAGTGCCCTAATGTCTGGTCTGAATTAACCTTCTAAGGCCCCACTGCCCCCGCAGTACTGCCCCTTGTCTCTCTGTCCTCAACAGCCCATGGCCTGTGGTCATCAAGACAGACCCTCCGCAGCCCATACCTGCCAAGGCTGCTAAGAGCAAACAGATTGTGAAAATAAGCCATGGGCTACTCAGGGTTCCACAAACTAACCTTTGCCTAAATTGACTGATGGTCCTGCATGGGGACAACATAAGAAGGGAACCAACATTTCTTGAGCACCTGCTGTATGCCAGATCCTCTATTAAGTATTTCATGAATATGCTAGTTTATCCCCTCACAACCCAGCAAAATGGGTCCTATTATTATTTTAATTTTGCAGATTGGGAAACTGAGGCTTAGCATGCTCAGTTGCCCAAGTTCAAACATCAGGTTAGTAATCGGGAGAAACAGGATTTACACTTGAACGTGTCTGGTTCCAAGAAGCATGTTTTCTGCTGCAGTTGAAACTAAACACATGAATTTGCTCATTATTCTTGTTGGCCAGTGTTTGATATTTTCTAAGGCTGCTGCTGCTGCTAAGTCGCTTCAGTCGTGTCCAACTCTGTGCAACCCCATAGATGGGAGCCCACCAAGCTCCCCCATCCCTGGGATTCTCCAGGCAAGAATACTGGAGTGGGTTGCCATTTCCTTCTCCAGTGCATGAAAGGGAAAAGTGAAAAAGAAGTTGCTCAGTCGTGTCCGACTCTTAGCGACCCCATGGACTGCAGCCCATCAGGCTCCTCCATCCATGGGATTTTCCAAGCAAGAGTACTGGAGTGGGGTGTCATTGCCTTCTCCGATTTTCTAAAGCAAGTATATAAAAATTAGCTTTAGGGGTAATTTTTCAGGGATACATTTTCACTGCAAACTAAGATTACACCTGTACAAGTTAGGCCTAATTACAATAACCTCCAAGGAATTGTTGAAATTAATTCCTGGGCCTATTCGTACTTAATATTGTTCAAAACAGGACAGTTCTGCCAGGTGACACTCAGTTTGCCCCTCGGGATGCATTCTGCCCTGGAGGGCAACCTGAAGGGACAGCATCAACACCCCTGGGTGCTCTCTGTCCTCTGGTGGAGTTTGGAGGCTGGGAATGCACAGTGGGAGATCAGATGGAGAAGGGGGAGGTCCTGAGGCTGAGTCAAGCGGGCTGTGTCCCTTGACAGAAAATCACTGCTTTTTACAAGGCAATCTCTTCTCCATCCCTCTCTTCCCTTGGGATTCCCACAGCCACCCCCCAACCCCTGGGCCAAGGGATACCAACAGTGCCTTCATTAGTGGCCCTGGGATAGGGCAGTCCTCTGGTTGGCATTTGTACATCCTGTCCATATCCTGTAAATAGATCGTCCACAAATTACCCTAATTTGAGCAAGCCATTTCTTGGCTTTGGGCTGATAGAGTGACCATTGTCAATAAGTTGAAAATATTTTTTCCCTCCAGATTGTAGCTCTAACAGGAAATGAGGTGAATAGACACATGATGAAGCTTGTGCACACACACACTCGGGGCGAGGCACTAAGAGGACACTCTTAATCTTTTCCCTTACTAATCAATCCTATCTTGGTCTAGGCTGTAATATACCCAGTTGAAAATACCCCCACCACCACCTCTTTAGACTCCCTTGGCTGTGTGACCCAGTTTTGACTAATGAGATGTAAGTAAAGCCTAGCAGATGGGACTTCCAGGAAAGCCACTTTCTTGATAAATAGAAACGGTCTCAAAGATGTGTGTCCTTCTTCCTCTTGCTTGGAGCATGGACCCAGTGCTTGGAATTGCAGGAGCAACTCCATGACCATGAGATTACAGTCAAGTGTTTAGGATGGACGTTTAGAAAGAGAGAAGGCATATGTTCATAGCAGCACTAGTCACAATTCGCAAGTCAGGGAAACAACCTAAATGTTCATTGACAGATGAATGGAAAAAGAAGATGTGGTACATATATGCAATGGAATACTCAGTTCAGTTCAGTCGCTCAGTCTTGTCCGACTCTTTGCAACCCCATGAATCGCAGCACGCCAGGCCTCCCTGTCCATCACCAACTCCCGGACTTTACCCAAACCCATGTCCATCGAGTCGGTGATGCCATCCAACCATCTCATCCTCTGTCGTCCCCTTCTCCTCCTGCCCTCAATCCTTCCCAGCATTAGGGTCTTTTCCAAGGAGTCAACTCTTCGCATGAGGTGGCCAAAGTATTGGAGTTTCAGCTTCAACATCAGTCCTTCCAATGAACACCCAGGACTGATCTCCTTTAGGATGGACTGGTTGGATCTTCTTGCATTCTAAGGGACTCTCAAGAGTCTTCTCCAACACCACAGTTCAAAAGCATCAATTCTTCAGCGCTCAGCTTTCTTCATTTTCCAACTCTCACATCCATACATGACCACTTGGAAAAACCATAGCCTTGACTAGACGGACCTTTGTTGGCAAAGTAATGTCTGTGCTTTTAAATATGCTATCTAGGTTGGTCATAACCTTCCTTCCAAAGAGTAAGCGTCTTTTAATTTCATGGCTGCAGTCACCATCTGCAGTGATTTTGGAGCCCCCCCCCAAAAAAGTCTGACACTGTTTCCACTGTTTCCCCATCTATTTCCCATGAAGTGATGGGACCAGATGCCATCATCTTAGTTTTCTGAACGTTGAGCTTTAAGCCAACTTTTTCACTCTCCTCTTTCACTTTCATCAAGAGGCTCTTTAGTTCTTCACTTTCTGTCATAAGGGTGGTGTCATCTGCATATCTGAGGTTATTGATATTTCTCCCAGCAATCTTGATTCAGTCATAAAAAAGAATGAAATAATGCAGCAACATGGATGGACCTAGAGATTATCATACTAAGTGAAATCAGAAAGTAAAAGACAAATACCATGTGACATCACTTATATATGGAATCTAAAATATGATGCAAATGAATTTATCTACAAAACAGACTCACAGACACAAAGAACAGACTTGCGGTTGCCAAGGGGGGAAGGGCATGGGGGAGGGATGGCTTGAGAGTTTGGAATTAGCAGTCGCAAGTGTTACATAGAGAATGGATAAATGACAATGTCCTACTGTATAGCACAGAGAACTATATTCAATATCCTGTGATAATGGGAAAGAATATGAAAAAGAATGCATATATATATATGTATAACTGAGTCACATTGTTATACAGCAGAAATTAACACAACATTGTAAATCAACTATACTTGAATCATTTTTTTAAAAAAAAGAAAGCAGAGGGAGCATGCCTTCTTAATGATTAGATGAGACATGACAGTACTGGGCCTCTTCTTGATGTCTTGTTACCTAAGAAACATTAAACCCCTGTTGGGTTTAGTCACAGGTAGTTGAGTTTCTGTTTCATGAAGTGGAACCAAATCTATGAGTCCATGGGAAATATAAATACATAGCTGAATAAAAATAAAGGGAGGAGAAACAACTCTTCTTTATAGAAAAATTACAATCAGTAAATATAGAAAAAAAGTCTGAAAAATTGAAAAGTCACCATTCAAGCACTACAGTAATAACTGCTGCAGGCATGATCCACCAATGAATGCTGAAATCAGTGAGTATTTAAGTAGAAACATGCATTTTGCATAGTCTCAAAGTATCTTCCCCCAAGTATCTACATATATTAGAAAGGGAAAAATTTAAATTTACAAGTAGATCAATGAGGCAATATCCTGTACCTTCTGATCTGAGGGACAAACATGTGTGGCTTCTGTGACATTCTTTTGCCAAAAATGTGTAACTTCAATCTAATCATGAGAAAAAAATTAGATAAATCCAGATGGAGATACACAATACAATGCAAAATTGGCAGAATTTCATTCTTCTTTCCTGCTGAGTGATATCCCATTGTATATATGTACCACGTCTCTATCCATTCACCTGTTGGTAGACACTTAGGTTGCTTCCACGTCTTGGCTATTGTAAATAATGCTGCTACGAACATTGCAGTGCATGCATCTTCTAAAATTATTGTTTTCATTTTCTTCCAGTATATACCCAGGAGTGGAATAGCTGGATCATATGACAGATTGAAGGCAGGAGGAGAAGGGGATGATGGAGGATGAGATGGTTGGATGGCATCACCGACTCAATGGACATGACTTTGAGTAAGCTCCAGGAGTTGGTGATGGACAGGGAAGCCTGGTGTCCACGGGGTCACAAAGAGTCGGACACGACTGAGACTGAACTGACTGACTGACTGATGACAGCTCTATTTGTAGTTTTTTGAGGAACCTCCATACTATTTTCTATAGTGGTTGTACCCATTTACATCCCCGCCAACAGTGTGCTAATGCTTGCCAACATTTGTTTGTGGTATGCTTGATGTTAACCATCCTGACAGGTGTGAGGTGATCTCACTGTGGTTTTGATCTGTATTTCTCTGATGATCAGCGATGCTGAGCATCTTTTCATATGCCTGTTGGCATGCAGAGTACATCATGAGAAACACTGGGCTGGAAGAAACACAAGCTGGAATCAAGATTGCCGGGAGAAATATCAATAACCTCAGATATGCAGATGACACCACCCTTATGGCAGAAAGTGAAGAAGAACTAAAGAGCCTCTTGATGAAAGTGAAAGAGGAGAGTGAAAAAGTTGGCTTGAAGCTCAACGTTCAGAAAACTAAGATCATGGCATCTGGTCCCATCACTTCATGGGAAATAGATGGGGAAACAGTGGAAACAGTGTCAGACTTTATTTTTTTGGGCTCCAAAATCACTGCTGATGGTGACTGCAGCCATGAAATTAAAAGACACTTACTCCTTGGAAGGAAGGTTACGGCCAACCTAGATAGCATATTTAAAAGCACAGACATTACTTTGCCAACAAAAGTCTGTCTAGTCAAGGCTATGGTTTTTCCAGTGGTCATGTATGGATGTGAGAGTTGGACAGTGAAGAAAGCTGAGCACCGCAGAATTGATGCTTTTGAACTGTGGTGTTGGAGAAGACTCTTGAGAGTCCCTTGGAATGCAAGAAGATCCAACCAGTCCATCCTAAAGGAGATCAGTCCTGGGTGTTCATTGGAAGGACTGATGTTGAAGCTGAAACTCCAATACTTTGGCCACCTCATGCGAAGAGTTGACTCCTTGGAAAAGACCCTAATGCTGGGAAGGATTGAGGGCAGGAGGAGAAGGGGATGACAGAGGATGAGATGGTTGGATGGCATCACCGACTCGATGGACATGGGTTTGGGTAAAGTCCGGGAGTTGGTGATGGACAGGGAGGCCTGATGTGCTGCAATTCATGGGGTCGCAAAGAGTCGGACACGACTGAGCGACTGAAATGAACTGAACTGAACTGAACTGTTGGCCATCTGTGCTTTAGCCTTAGAGTCTGCACCATACAAGCACAGTTCAGGGCGAGCCAGTGATCTGGGAAGTTTATACACAGAATGTGGGCTTCCCTGGTGGCTCAGCTGGTAAAGAATCTGCCTACAATGCAGGAGACCTGGATTTGATCCCTGGGTTGGGAAGATCCCCTGGAGAAGGGCATAGCAACCTGTTCTAGTATATTGCCTGGAGAATCCCCATGGACAGATGAGCCTGACGGGCTGCAGTCCCTGGGGTCGCAAAGAACCAGACACGACTGAGCAATTAAGCACAACACAGCACACACAGAATGTGGTGTTAACTTTCTTTGGTTCTCTCTTCCAATAATCCTTTCCCTTTCTAGCTATTTTGATTCTTCTAATCTATACCTTCCAATTCAACAAGTAAAATTCAGGTTTTATAACTGGGTTTAATCTCCATGTGACACACACTTAGTGTGTGTCTGCTCTGAGCGTAAAAGCCATAAAAACAGGAAATGCACCCAGTGCAATTCCTTTTATCCAATAGTATTTCCAGTATGTCCCTGTTTCTATCTTTCTCTGATATCTTCAACATAGTTATTTTAATTGTATCTAGAGTTGTTTTCTGGGCAGTCAAAAGAAGGCACTTCCCCATTATCAGAACTTGAAATCTACGCATACATTTTATAATCATAAATGCATTATTTAAAAAGCAATTTTTTAGTGAAAAGTCCAGCTTCTTCATGCTCCACTTAATTTTCTTTTTGTAAAAAAGCAAACTAAAACTTAAGGATTGAATATTTTATCAGTATGTTCAGTAGTGTTAAAAATAAAATATCCAATTAAAAATAAATTTAAATTTAAAAAACCAAAACAAAATAGACACTGTCTTTTCTGGACTCTACTATGCCTCAAGGAAATGTCCACTTATCAAATTAAGAAGCAGAGAATCATAATTATGACTATTTATGTTGAGATAAGAATTTGGAAGCTAGAGTGGAAGATAATACAGTAATATAAAACAAGGAAGCACGGGATAAACAAATCATAGAAAGTATATTTTGAGTTTTGATGTGCAGTTCAACCTTCCTGTGGCACTTCTCTCCCTCTGACCCTGAGGATTCAGAGCTGATAAAAAGCAAAATCTGGCCAGCAGGACCTGGAGTCAATTGTTCCTCATTTTCTTAACTGTAAAATGCGCAGAGGCCCCTTCCAAGGTTTCAAGTTCTAATTCTGAAAGAGACTGGAAACATACCAAAATGAGAAGGGGTTTTTAGTTTTTTAGGGGGAGGTTTGCTTGCTTGTTTCTTTGTTCCTTTTTTTTTTTTTTTTGCCACAATGGTGGTATTCAGTGGTCATTTTTTAAAACTAAAATTTTGCCTCTCAGTTGGCATTTGGTAAGTAAAAGTGAATTTACAAATTTTTTAAAGGCAAGAATTAGAGACCAAAAATGTTGAGGTTAGACCTCTTCAGAGACATAGTTTGGCACCATCTGCTGGGTAGGGTTAAAAGTATTCGTGTACAGAAACTTGCATTGCAGTTTCCTATTTTGTTGTTGTTTAGTTGATAAGTCATGTCCAACTCTTTGCAACCCCGTGGACTGTAGCACGCCAGGCTTATCTGGCAGCTTCTTATTACTTTCCCAAAATCACTTAAAGGAAATATTGTCAAAATTATTTACATCTGAATTCAGTATCATACCAGCTTATGTTAGTAGGAATTTAGTTGTCAATCCACTATCATTGAAGGGGCAAAGGACGTGCCTTAGGTAATGTCATTTTTTCTAACTTTTTGGATTTTTGACCGTGCTGGGTCTTCATTGCTGCACCAGCTTTTCTCTAACTGTGGCAAGTGGGGGGGCTGCTCTCTTTCTAGTTGTGGTGGGCGGGCTTCTCACTGCGGTGGCCTCTCTCCTTGTGAAGCACAGGCTCTAGGTGCACGGGCTCAGTACTTGGGGCTCCCAGGCTCAGTAGTTGCAGCCCACGGGCTCAGTACTTGTGGCTCCCAGGCTCAGTACTTGTGGCTCCCGGGCTCTGGAGCACAGGTTCAGTAGTTGTGGCACAGGGGCTCAGCTGTTCCACAGCATGTTGGATCTTCCCGTACGAGGGATTGAACCCAGGTCTCCTGCATTGGCAGGTAGATTCTTTACCACTGAGCCACCAGGGAAGCCCAGGGTAACTTCATTTTAACACACGTAAATAAACCTTAGAATGTGTTTGAATTTTGTATGGAGTAGTCTATTTGAGCTGTCTCCGTAACGTGTACAACAATCACCACTGAATTTTTTACACTAACCTTAGCTGTCTTGGGAAGGCCTGGTCACTAGGCACTTTCCTCCCTCTCCCTTCATTTTGGGTCACAAAAGTTGGAATGTTTATTTACGTTTTGATACATGTATGTCATGATCCAGGGCTTCCCAGGTGGCCCAGTAAAAAAACAATCAGCCTGCCAATGCAGGAGACACAGGTTCCATCCTTGATCCAGGAAGATCCCAAATGCCTCAAAGCAACTAAACCCGTGAGCCACAACTATTAAGTCTGTGCTCTGGAGGCCCTAGACTTGTGTCCCACAAGAGAAGCCACCAGTGAGAAACCCAAGCGCTGCAGCTGGAGAGTAGCCCCCACTCGCTGCAACTAGAGAAGAGGCTGCAAAGCAATGAAGACCCATCACAGACAAAAAATAAATGAACCATTAAAAAAAAAAATAGCAGGCAGGCATTTGGCCCGCACCATTTCCCAGTCCACCTGGCAGCTTGGCGTGGCTTTGTGACTTGAGTTTTGCTAATGAAATGTGCTAAGTGATGGGCACTACTTTCAGGTTTTGCCCTACAAAATCACCAGTCTGGAGCAACTCTCCCCTTCTGCTGGCTGTATGCACACGGCAGGCCCAGGAGATGGTGGGCCCACAATATGAACATAAACCTTGGGCCCCCGAGGGACCGTGTGAAGCAGGTTTGCCCTGCTCACCTCTGCAGTTATCCTACAAGTCAAAAGAAATACACTTTCTGTGTTAGCCTCTTGAAATGTAATTGAATAATTTACAGCCTAGCTGAACCTAACACTCTAAGCACCCCTGTGATTGGTTGTCACTCAGTCTTTTCTCTACTTGGTGTTTACATGAGTTCACATGTAACTTTATATCCCATTTGTAAAAATTTTTTGGCTGTGCTGGGTCTTCCTTGCTGTGCTTTCTGTAGCTGTGCTGAGTGAGGACCACTCTCTAGTTGTGGTGCCTGAGTTTCTCACAGCGGTGGCTTCTCTTGTTGCGGCTCACAGGCTCAGGAGTGGTGGAGCACGGGCTTAGTTGCTCCGTGGCATGTGGGATCTTCCTGGACCAGAGATCAAACTCATGTCCCTTGCATTGGCAGGCGGATTCTTAACCACTGCCATAAGGGAAGTGCCGTATCTCTTGGAAGTACATTTCTATGTTATTATATAGTCTTCATAATGTAATGGTTGCAGAGTAGCTGGTCAAACTATAATTCCTTAACCATTCTATTGTGATGTTTAGTTTCTTATTTCTTCCTCTACTTCAAATAATGCTAAACATTTTTATGCAGAAGCCAGGCTTCCCTGGTGGCTCAGACCGTAAAGAATCTGCCTGCAATGCAGGACGGGAGACATGGGTTTGATCCC
This sequence comes from Okapia johnstoni, assembly GCA_024291935.2. Lineage (NCBI taxonomy): Eukaryota > Metazoa > Chordata > Mammalia > Artiodactyla > Giraffidae > Okapia > Okapia johnstoni. Next base: position 133,637,257 of record CM044306.1, on the reverse strand, counting down.
TGGGTCAGGAAGATCTTTTGGAGAAGGGAATGGCTACCCACTCCAGTATTCTTGCCTGGGAAATCCCATGAACAGAGGAGCCTGGCACTATTGATGTGCTCATTTCCTTAAACACTGAAAGCAAAACAATTGTTACAAATTCTTAATAGTATAAACGTATCAATTTGAGTTTTTAAAAATGTCTCACTTCGTGTTTGTCACTACTGAGGCTGCACACTTGTCCACGTTTGTTAGTTAGTTGTCCCTCCTCTTTTGAGAAGTTTCTGTCCTACTGTCTATCAGAGTCTAAATTTCCTATAGATTTTAATAATTTTAGCACTCATAGATATTACCAAGAATCAATCATCCAAAATCTCAGAAAGCATTTTATTAAGTCAGAACAAATATTAAGGCACAAAAATACATCAATTTTTTTCAAATAAAAATCTTTGAAATAGTTTTGTGCTACATTCAAAGCAATGTCTTCCAAATTACAAAATAATTTAACTTCTTAAATAAAAAATATATAACTTTAGCCCCTAAATTTTCTTCCCAAATACATGTTTTCCTAGTTCTAAAGAAGTTTCTTCTTGAGTCCCTATGTTATAATGTACATGTCCTTAAATCTCCTTTTGTCACTTAAATACATTCTTTAGTACTTTAGCCAATACATTAAACTCCTTTCTTATAAGGCGTGGTGTTTTGCATTGCTTATCACTCGTTGTTGATCATACCAAGACACAAGTTCCAACACTAGGGGCTTATAAAGCTAGTATAACATGTCTCATAAACCAGTTATGTATAGTCTAGTACAGCAGACTCAAACCCCTTTTTTAAAAAAGATATAAAAATCAATCACATGTACATCTTTTATATCTGCAGGCTTCACATTATAGTAGTGCAAATATATTGTGTTAGAGTGGGGAAGTCTAGTACTCTCTATAGGATATATGAAAGATTTTAAATATTTTCTTCACAGGAAAAGTGTAGGAACATCTTATCTCTTGGGCTCAAAAAATTCACACATTCATCTATTTTTCCTTATTTTTGAAATGAACTTTCCTTTAAAGCAGATACTAATATTCCTCTAACTTAAAACATGAAAGTTCCCTTTTAAGTCAACTTCATACATCACAGAAATCTAACACAAATGGCACAGTAAGAAAACTTAGGTATTTTGCCTAGAAACACAGAGAATTGGACTCTTACCTTCAGATCCCTACATTCATAGGAAGACCCATCCTGATGGCATCCTAAGAATAAATTGGTGTGGCAGCCTCAAAGACCCTGACCACCAGTTTCTGGAATCTGTGCAGAAGCAATGGTGATGAGCTGTAACAGTGTTCCTAAGTGTGACTTCTCCCGGGGGTCCTTCATAAGAACTAAGGCTACAGTCCTGGGGCGCCCCCTCCTGGGCACATGAGGGGGCCAAGAAGGCCCTCCACGGGAATACCTGATTCAGATTGTGAGTCATCAGTAAAAAACGCATTGACCACTGAGGCTGACTGACACAGTATATGTCCTTTGGAAAACATTTCAGATGAGGTTATCAGGAGAAAATACTGCTTTCTGTGATGATGAGAAAAGTCTGCATTTTGGTACATAGCTGAGCTATACAGGCACAGCATTATTTATCTTGTCAGCTGCAGAAAGAAGTGTCTTCATCAACACAATCAAGGTTATGTCAGAGGTGTTTACCCTTATCACTGCACACTTCCCACTGACTCCCTACTCACACTCCACTACCTCTGCAGCTGGAAGCCCAGGATTCTGCATTTCAAAACTCAACTGGAGCCATATGAGTTGGGGATCAATCTGCTTCAAAATCTGGGGAGTGGTTTCAGATACAAATGTTAGGAACAAGAAGGTCACCTCCAGCTCTGAAACAACTGGGCTGAGGGCAAAATATACACCATGATCAAAATGGACATAAATGCTGGGAAACACCTTAGGTGGAGTCCATTATTGTGGCAGAAACGGAAATAAGGAAGGGAACCCACCTTGTTAGACATTCTTTTCTTGGGAAGGATATCCCAAAGCAAAAGCATGATGAAAGCCACGCCTTTCTCAGTACAACAGGGTTCAATGTTGACTACTGAAAATACACCTGAAAGTATCTTTCAAGAGGCATTACTACTAGAAATCTTTTTTTTAACTAACCCCTATGAAATGAGTAAATCAGAAACCAATTCAAAAGGTAGGCTTTTGAAAGAAACCATTTTGTTCTGTGGCTTCACTATGGGAAAGGAAAAAAAGGAAGCTTATAATTCAAGTGTTTGTTCTGGTTAAGACCTTGATGCTTCTTCATCAAAAACTCTGAAGTCATCCTCAAATCCACAAGGTTAGAACTCCTTCAAAGAAAGACACAGAAGATTCTAACTTTAATTCCTATTCTAAATATCCACTAGCCCTGTATCTTTGGTCAGGAAAGCAGCAAAACAGCTACCGTTTCCATCACACTGTATGCAATGGCTTTTCAAGTTTAGCATGCTCTGCATTAAAAACAATTTTTTTTTTAAATTTTCAAATCACACGTTACATATATAACAAAATAATGTATAAAACATGGTTTAAAATTAAAAAGTTAATTACAAGATTAATAGTGATATACTTACTATACAGTTAAATACATGTATTATTACAAAACCGAATGTGCTAGGATGATATAGAAGGTTCTAGTTTCCTCAAGGCTCACTGGTAATGAGCCTCCCAGCTTGCTAGGGAGGAAGTGCTCTGGTGGAACCACGTGGCCAGGTGGCCCCACCTGTCCCCGGCAGATTCAGCAGCAGCACATACACACCTGGCCTAAGGGAGGGGACAGGCGGAGCGGATTTTCAGAAGGGACCTCTCTCTCCGTGAACTGTGTTCCCCTGAGCTCAGAGAAGATCAACGATTTGATGTGCATGGTGTGAGCTGCACACAAGGCCTTTGCACAGACCTGTGCACACACACACATGCACAACCAGAGCAAGACTACCCACATATACATCCTTATGTTCCAACATTAATCAAGTTTTACTTACTGGGTTGGTGAAAAAGTTCGTTCAGGTTTTCCTGTAATCTCTCATGGAACAAATGAACTTTTTGGCCAACTCAATATTACCAAATAACTTCAGCATGAAAGTCAAAGAGAATTATTATTGTAACTTATAACTAGAAAACCCAATAGATGGAGACATTGCTTTAATGACATCTCAGAAGAATCATATCACTGTTTTGAAGCTCAGCAGAAGAACAATAGGAACGTTGATGTAATGTAAGTTATTTTAAATTGTCATATTTTTCAGAAAAAAAAAAAGAGAGAACCCACATGCCCAAATCCACATGTCTGCCACCCATCAGCTAAGGGTAGTTGGGAACCTATCTTTATTATAATACTTCTCTCAGATCATTGCCAAGTAGGCAATTTAATGAACATAGAACTGGCACTCAAGGGTCAGTTTAAAAAGGGTTACAGAACCCTCCTACCATCTGAATTCTTAATTTTCATACATAGATTTCCAAGATGATGCAATAAAAACGTGTTGCACTATATCGAAACAAAGTTCTCTTTTAGTCTTGAGGAAGTCCTTCATCATTACATAGGTTTCATTTATATGGGTTCCATCACATTATTTTTTCAGAAGAGAACATTTTTTCTGCCATTTCAGATCTGGTCATAATTTCCTTTAAAAAAAAGGAGGGGATATTCATCAAAATGTTGATGCTTCTTCCAAGACCTAACACAATTCTCTATAGAGTCTCTATAAAGTAGTCACAATTTTGTGCCTTCCATGCCACAATATACACAGAAATATTAGATACAAAAAATAAAAACCATATAATCCAGACTTCTACTTATGGAGTATAATCATCCAGGTATTTGTCTGACTTTACCAGTTTATGTATTTTTGAAATTAGAAATCAATCATTTATCAAATGAATACTATAAATGCTCCTTTAAGAGTAATTCCATGGTATACACACCTGTAATTATAAATCCTGGAGTGCAAAGGTTTTTGGGGGGGTGTAATTATTGACTTTTTTTTTTTTATTGGAAGATAGTAGCTTTACAATGTTGTGTTGGTTTCTGCCATACATCAACATCAATCAACCACAGGTATACATATCTCCCCTCCCTCTTGAACCTTCCTCCCACTCCCCTGCTCCATTCCCCACTCTAGGCTGTCAACAGAGCACCAAGTTGAATTCCTTGTGCTATATAGCAAATTCCCACTGGCTATCTATTTTACATATGGTAATGTATGTTTCAATGCTACTCTCTCTTATCCATCCTACCATCTCCTTTCCCCGCTGTGTCCACAAGTCTGTTCTCTATGTCTGCGTCTTTATTGCTACTCGACCTTGCAAATAGGTCGAGTGCAATGGTTTTGGAGCAAGGTGTGTGTATACAGCAGCCTTCTTAGATGTTCCCATCCTACTATGGTCAAATCCCCACAGACAGAGAATAGACTTAGGGACATGGGTGGGGGCGGGGTGGGAGAAGAAGGTGGGGTGTATGCGGAGAGTAAGGAAACATATAGACTACCATATGTAAACACTACCACATGTAAAGTAGATAGCCAGAGGCAGTTTGCTGTATGACAAAATACTGAAGTATCCAGGTGACCCATAACTAATCCCCGCCCCAGAAAACCTTCCTAAACTCACATCGTCTGTTCACATTTCCTACTTTGTAAATGTGAATCAGTTAGAAACTCTATTTACTGCAGGAAAATATCTATAAGTTTAAGGCATTAATTTGGACAAACTGCCATCTTGAAGTCTTCTTACATCTTAAGATGTTAAAAAATCAGACTCAAAACTTAACAGAATAATTCTCCCCTTCTCTTATACCAGTAAGCATTTATTATATATTAATATTATTATTACATGTTAGTATTTTGCTCTTGTTTTAAATGAGGATCCATTTCCTCAAAACTTTACCCATAACTCAATGCAGAGTCTTTCAACCTGCTTAATTTATAATCATATAAAAAAGTTTCCAAATTTCTTTCTGAGATTCATTTCTACTTTGTGAAAATAGCTCCAAGACATAAGCAAAAATATTTTACCTCATCTGAATCCACTAACACTGGAAGAGCTCTGAAATAAACGAAAAAAAAGTCGACAAAGTTATTAAAATGCCAGTGAATCTACAGAAGCTGAATATAAGCATATCCCACAGTTCACCAATTCCCATTCCTGGAAGACACAATTGACAGAAATGAATAGCAGTGTCACCAACGGACATACAGCACTGCTGCTCTTAACATGCTCCAAATGGGTGGGCTGGAATACTGTAGCGCCCTCCAAAAGGAGGTGTGAAGTTCTGAGGGGTCAAGTTTTAAAAACCAACATTAGTGATCTACAGTTACAGACATCAGTAGGGCAGTAGCTTTGGGAGAGTAGGGTCATGATTTTGGAGGAAAACAAGATGGTTTTTAGGGTGCTAGTGATGTTCCAGCTTCTGATCTGGTATCTGGGTGCGGGTTACATGAGTGTGCTTATATTAAAAATGTATTGAGCTATACACTTGGGAAACCAATTATATTTTTATTTTTAAGCCTCTGTAATTTTAACTTTGAATAGCTAGACAAATGTCTTGACTAGCAATGTGCTATCTAATTTGAAAACCCACGTGTCATGTGCTTTTGTGAGAATGAAAGAGGGATGAACAGGCTTGACTGTAGTCATCCTTTCCCCGTGAACCTGTATGTCAAATCATCATGTACACTTTAAATAAATACAATTTTAATTAAAATTATACGTATTTTTTAAAAGATGGATGAGTGAACATATTACAAAAGGTGGTATTTATAGAATCAAGTATTTAATTCCTTTGTCACTGTTATTCTTGACTGGACACAAACCTGTGAAGGGTACTGGAAACAGAAAAAATTACATAGCATAATCTTTGTTCAGAAAAGAGAATAATATGGATAAAAAGAAAAGACAAATGTAGAGCTTTGGTGTGCGATGGAGCACTGCGAGGGAGAGCCCAAAGGAATGATCTAGGTGTCAAGGTCTCAACATGAAAGTCACATCAATGCACAGTCCAAAAGATACTACTGACAGTGCAGCTCATGGTGGAGACGGAAGAAGGTGAAGTGGGGGCCTCAGGGATGTGAAGGAGGAGCTGACTTAAATGGCTCAGAATACCATTAAGGAGAATCCAGAGAAGACTGCCTTAAAGAAATATGAACCAGAACCTTGGAGGCCAAGGAGAAAGCCCACCGGGTGCTTGGCACCTCATTTAGAGACAAACACTAGCAATCTCCAAAATGGTTCCTGCTGTGAGAGAAATGACTCTCTAAAACTTACTAAGGCGGAATCAGTGCACTGAAAAGGAAGGTGAGCTCTGCCAAGCCGACCTTTCTCATTTATCAGAGACACAGAAAAGCCATAATATACATCATGTGACTATCAGATAACAACTAGGTCATATGGGTTATTCATGATCTATTTAAATTGTCCTATGACTGGCAAAATTTTGTTCCATTTCTACAGATGCATATAAAAAGACTTCACATACACCTGGATGTGAAGTCCAGTTTCTAAACTTGCTATATAAACAGCACATGCGTTTTGAGTAGCATCGAGCTAAACTTCTTATTAGACAGAAATGGTCTAAAGAGGAAGTAAATGGGAGCAGGGAAAGGAACAAACCATATGTGGAAATGTCCTCTCTGGCCACCCTGTTGTCTACTGTGGGAACAGCTACCTGGAATTCATGTGTCACACAGCAGCAGTCCCCAATCTCTTTGGTCCCAAGGACCGGTTTTGGGGAAGACAATTTTTCCATGGACTGGGGTGGGGACGGGGTGGGACGGGGATGGTTTGGGGATCATTCAAGCATATTATATTTATTATGCCGCCACTGATCTGATAGGAGGCAGAGCTCAGGAGGCAATGTGAGTGATGGGGAGCAGCTGTAAATATAGATAAAGCTTCTCACAGTTGCCCGTCACTCACCTCCTGCCATGTGGCCTGGTTCCTAACAGGCCACAGACCAATACCAGTCTGCGGCCCGGGGACTGCAATCAGATGCAGACACTGATAAAGAAGAACCCAAAGAGCCCCAAGTCCCCAAAGAGGCCTCCTCTGCACTCTAGTTTCCCTAAGCTCATGTTTCTCCTCCAAAAGCATTCCCACTCTACATGTTATTGTGGTTACCTGTGTTTAAATTAAAAAAAGTTTTAACTTTTCCATATTATAAAGTGAAAATAAAATGACTCTTATCCTGATAAACTTATATAAAAAAAAAAGGAGTTGGTTATAGGGCAGGGGTATTAAAAGAGTTGCTGTGTACACTAAAAAGGGAAGGAGAAAGACAGATCACGGCATGGCTGTTTTCTTTGCATTTCAACAGGAAGTTAATCTGTTCATCACTAGTGATGGGGGCCTACAGAAACGTACAGAGGAGAGAGGCTTAAAAAGCACATAAAAAAGTATGAAAATTATCCCTTTATACTACAGCCTAAATGTCAGATTCAAACTTTAACAGAGGATATTTACACATCTGTGAATGAAGAGGGAATATTTTCCTCCACCCACTTCAAATCTTCACTCTGTAGAAATAAACATTTACATATTAGCATTCACGTAATAACGCCTGGAAACAGGCTTCTGAAATAGAATATATATATATATATATATATATATATATATATATATATAATTGAAGCATTTACATTTAAATGCATGACATTCTTTTAATTTCTACATAGCCTAAGAACATCACTCATGCCACACAGAAACTATGCCAGGATTTTCTTAAATAGTCAAACAAACATTTGGACTTTGGATTATTGTACTTCTCTGGTTTTAGCTGGTTGCAAAGGTATTATTTTTTGTCTTGAAAAATCACAGTAAAAATAAAAAGAGTTGATTTATAAGATAAGAAACAGCATGAATACTGATTTGTATTCATTGTTTTGCTTTTAGCATTCATCACACCTAATGTGCTCATTTTATATCATGAGTTTATAATTTTTCAAAAGAAAAAGATGATGGTAGAGATATTCTAACTTTATAAAAAGCCTATTTATTCCAGTTGTTTGTGTTTAATGCTCATTTCTCTACAGGAGAAAAGAAAAGCAAAGCAAGTCAGTTTGGGGGCTTCCCTGGTAGCTCAGATGGTAAAGAATCTGCCCGCAATGCAGGAGACCCAGGTTCGATCCCTGGCTCTGGAAGATCCCCTGGAGAAAGGAATGGTTGCCTACTCCAGTATTCTTGCCTGGAGAATTCCATGGACAGAGAAGCCTAGTGGGCTACAGTCCATGGGGTTGCAAAGAGTCGGATATGACTGAGCGACTGACACTTTCACTTGAGGTATCCACATTTCTTCTTTCTACACAAAAAGTGCTTATAGTCATTTTACTGAGAGTAAGAAAAATAAAAGGTATACTGAATATTTTGGTTTACAATGTAAAATAAGTCAAATTGGTTATATGGAATCCTCTGGTTCTAGCATTAAAGATATTTTGCTTACCTAGAGAGAGAGAAAAAGCAACTGAGCCAGTACTAATAGGAACCCAATTCTCCGAGTGAATCTCAGGGAGAAATAAATACATCAAGAAAAGACAAGGTTCCAAACTTCTGATCAAGAGCTGGCTACATAATTTCGAGTAATGAAAGAATTTTCCCTTGCTAAAAGGTCAGTTTTCATTCCAGTTCCAAAGAAAGGCAATCCCAAAGAATGCTCCAACTACCGCACAATTGCACTCATCTCACACACTAGTAAAGTAGTGCTCAAAATTCTCCAAGCCAGGCTCCAGCAATATGTGAACCGTGAACTTCCAGATGTTCAAGCTGGATTTAGAAAAGGTAGAGGAACCAGAGATCAAATTGCCAACATCCGCTGGATCATCAAAAAAGCAAGAGAGTTCCAGAAAAACATCTACCTCTGCTTTATTGACTATGCCAAAGACTTTGACTGTGTGGATCACAATAAACTGTGGAAAATTCTGAAAGAGATGGGCATACCATACCACCTGACCTGTCTCTTGAGAAACCTGTATGCAGGTCAGGAAGCAACAGGTAGAACTGGACATGGAACAACAGATTGATTCCAAATAGGAAAAGGAGAACGTGAAGGCTATATATTGTCACCCTGCTTATTTAACTTATATGCAGAGTACATCCTGAGAAACGTTGGGCTGGAGGAAGCACAAACTGGAATCAAGATTGCCAGGAGAAATATCAATAACCTCAGATATGCAGATGACACCACCTTTATGGCAGAAAGTGAAGAAGGACTAAAGAGCCCCTTGATGAAAGTGGAAGAGGAGAATGAAAAAGTTGGCTTAAAGCTCAACGTTCAGAAAACTAAGATCATGGCATCTGGTCCCATCACTTCATGGGAAATAGATGGGCAAACAGTGGAAACAGTGGCTGACTTTATTTTTCTGGGCTCCAAAATCACTGCTGATGGTGACTGCAGCAATGAAATTAAAAGACACTTACTCCTTGATAGGAAAGTTATGACCAACCTAGACTGCATATTAAAAAGCAGAGACATTACTTTGCCAACAAAGGTCTGTCTAGTCAAGGCTATGGTTTTTCCAGTGGTCATCTATGGATGTGAGAGTTGGACTATAGAGAAAGCTGAGTGCCAAAGAATTGATGCTTTTGAACTGTGGTATTGGAGAAGACTCCTGAGAGTCCCTTGGACTATAAGGAGATCCAACTAGTCCATCCTAAAGGAGATCGGTCCTGGGTGTTCACTGGAAGGACTGATGTTGAAGCTGAAACTCCAATACTTTGGCCACCTCATGCGAAGAGCTGACTCATTGGAAAAGACCCTGATGCTGGGAAAGACTGAGGGCAGGAGGAGAAGGGGACAACAGAGGATGAGATGGTTGGATGGCATCATCAACTTGATGGACATGGGTTTGGGTGGACTCTGTGAGTTGGTGATGGACAGGGAGGCCTGGTGTGCTGCGGTTCATGGGGTCGCAAAGAATCAGACATGACTGAGTGACTGAACTGAACTGATATGTGCAAAAATTGAGCTTTAAAATAAACTGAGACAAATCCCTAAAATAAGAGGAAAATTTCTTAGCAAGCTGAAGGTTTAATAGTTCTAACAGCAGATAACTAAAACTGTTGTACTTTATTTTCACTTTTTTGACCATGCAGAGTTGGGATCTTACTTCCCTGACCAGGGATCGAACCTGTGCCCCCTACAGCAGAGGCACAGAGTCAACCACTGGATCACCAGCGAAGTCCCAGAACTCTTGTACTTTTAAAAGTTTAGTTAAATTACCATAAAACTATTCAAAGAACACACTTTAAAGAATTACTAATTACCAAAAATAAAAATTAGAGAAGTTGCCAAATCCAGCAAATGAAACTGTTGCATACACCATCCAGAACTTAGGTGTGTACATAAATTTTTGCACCTTATTAACCACAACAGGTAGGCATTTCCATTTTGTTTAATTACTTTCATAACTACAACTTTATGCATAAATAATATGCATAAAACATTTAAAAACTCATTTCTACCCTACATTTTACCATTTTATTCAAGCTTATGTGTTTTAACTGTCCTTCCCCAACAGATAAACATCATCTGAAATGGCTTCAAACATCACTTAAAAATGCTGAAAAATTAACACAAATTTTTACTGTAACAAAGCATCTTGAGTTTTAATACGCATGTGACTCATCGATGGAATCCTGTTAAAAAGCAGATTTAGATTCAGTAGTCTGGTATACGCCTGAAATTCTGATCCAAAGACAACACATGAAAAGCAAGGGGCTTCCCTGGTGGCTCAGAGGTAAAGAATCCACCTGCCAATGCAGGAGACATAGGTTTAATCTGTGATCCAGGAAGATTCCACATGTCATGGAGCAACTAAGCCCATGTACCACAAGTATTAAGCCTGACCTCTGGAGACCCGGAGCCCCAGCTACTGAAGCCCATGTGCCTAGAGCCGGTGCTCTGCAACAAGAGAAGCCTGGGCACTGCAACAAGAGTAGACCACTCACTGCAACTGGAGAAAAGTCTGAGCTGCAAGCAAGACCCGGTATGGTCAAAAATAAATAAATAAAATTATTTAAAGAAAAGTGAGGGTTTACAGCAGTTACAGTTGTCAGACTTAACTAGTACCACTACTTGGTAACATTTATTTTCATACCAAAAAACCTAGTAAAAATTTTCTCTGGCAAGTCGATGAATGTGACATTCACATAGATTTCTCAAGTATTAAAGACTATTAAATATGTATTATACTCACAAAATTATCAGAAGTAGCAGGTTTAGCTGCTCCATTGGAAACTGTTTTTGAGGCTCTTAATTTTATTCCTTCAGCTGTAATGAGAAACATTATAAAAATACATAAAATTATAAAATAATAACATTTTCCTTTGTAGCCTCACATTTAATAACTCTATAAAGAGACTTCTAATTTCAAAAACCTATTATATTGGGATTAATCTGGCATTAATAAAAGACAACAGACTGGTTCCAAACAGGAAAAGGAGTACGTCAAGGCTGTACATTGTCACCCTGCTTATTTAACTTATATGCAGAGGACATCATGAGAAATGCTCAACTGGATGAAGCACAAGCTGGAATCAAGATTGCTGGGAGAAATATCAATAACCTCAGATATGCAGATGACACCACCCTTATGGCAGAAAGTGAAGAACTAAAGAGCCTCTTGATGAAAGTGAAAGAGGAGAGTGAAAAAGTTGGCTTAAAGCTCAACAAGCAGAAAACAAAGATCATGGCATCTGGTCCCATCCCTTAGTGGCAAATAGATGGGGAAACAGTGGAAACAGTGACAGACTTTATTTTAGGGGGCTCCAAAATCACTGCAGATGGTGACTGCTGCCATGAAATTAAAAGACACTTGCTCCTTAGAAGAAAAGTTATGACCAACCTAGACAGCTTATTAAAAAGCAGAGACATTACTTTGCCAACAAAGGTCCGTCTAGTCAAAGCTACGGTTTTTCCAATAGTCACGTATGGATGTGAGAGTTGGACCATAAAGAAAGCTGAGAGCAGAAGAATTGATGGAGAAGACTCTTGAGAGTTCCTTGGACTACAAGGAGATCCAACCAGTCCATCCTAAAGGAGATTAGTCCTGGGTGTTCACTGGAAGGACTGATGCTGAAGCTGAAACTCCAATACTTTGGCCACCTGATACGAAGAGCTGGCTCACTGGAAAAGACCCTGATGCTAGGAAAGGTTGAAGGCAAGAGGAGAAGGGGACGACAGACGATGAGATGGTTGGATGGCTTCACCGACTCAACAGAGATGAGTTTGAGTATACTCCAGAAGCTGGTGAGGATAGGGAGGCCTGGTGTGCTGCAGTCCACGGGGTAGCAAACAGTCGGACACGACTGAGCTGATTGAAAAGTACACTCTTCAAAGTGTTATTGCATTGGTAAAGTAATCTGAAGCAACAACAAAATCCACTGGACAATATGTGCTGATTTATTTCTGGACTCTTTTTAAGTTTTCTTAAATTTCATTTCCTAATTTATTAATTTATTTCTTGGACTCTATTTCCATACTCTGATACGTCTCTATCCTTCTGCCAATACCACACTGTCTTGATTAGTATAACTTGAAATTTTTGTCTTGAAATCAGAGTAAGTCCATTAATTTCATTTTATTTAGACGTAATTCCCACGCCATAAAATGCACCATTTTGAAGGGTACACATCTCTGGATTTCACAACAGTCACGGAATTATGCAATCATCGCCACTATTAATTTCAGAAGCTTTACATCACCACCTCCCATACGCATCAGCAGTCACTCTCAACTCACTCCTTCCACCGGCCCCTAGCAGACACTAACCTATCTCCATGGATTGATTTATTCTGGACTTTTCACATGAATAGCATCATATAACATACAATCTTTTGTAATTTGTTTCTTTCACTTAGCATAATGCTTCAAGATCTACGCTGTAACCACGAGCACAGTTAGGCTCTTCTAGATCTTTTGTATTTCCACATATATTTTAAAGGGCTTCCGTGGTGGTTCAGTGGTAAAGAATCCACCTGCCAATGCAGGAGACACAGGTTCAATCCTTGGGTCGGGAAGATTCCCTGGAGAAGGAAATGGCAACCTACTCCAGTATTCTTGCCAGGGAAATCCCATGAACAGAGGAGCCTGGCAGGCTACAGACCATGGGGTTGCAGAGTTAGACACGACAACAAAAACATATTTTAAATCTGCGTAACCATTTTTTTTAAAGTTAGCTAGACTTACAATTGGGCTTGTACTGAATCTATTATACAAATCAATTAGGGAAGTGATGGGTTAATAATACTGAGCTATAATTCATAATCACTTGTTAAAGCTCTACATTTACTTATTCTATAATTTCTCTTGGCATTGTTTTGTATTCTTCAGTGCAGTTTTGCACATTTTTTCCATTAAATTTATTCTTAAACATTTTATTCTTGAAGCTATTGTAAATCATATTTCAAATTTCATTTTAAAATTATTTCCAGTTGGTATGCAAAAACAACTAATTTCTGTGTATTAGACACACATCTTATGACTCTCTTTTATTCAGTTACTAGTTCTACTGTGTTTTTTCCTCTTCTATAGATTTCTCAGGATTTTCTACATACATAACCTTGCTGTCTACCAATACAAACAGACTTACTTCTTTCCACGTTTTATGCCTTTTGTATTCTTTGGGCTGGTTTGTGGGCTTTGCCTTTCCGCACCAGCTAGGATCTCCTGTTCTGATGTTGAGTCAAAGTGGTGAGCAGTTATCTTTGTACCTGGTTTCCAGTCTTGGGAGAAAATTCACCATTTCACCACTAAGTATGATTTCAGGTGTGGAGTTTTTTCTGTAATTTGTTTGCTAAGTGGAGTGCTTTTATAAAAAGAAAAGAAATGAGTAGGTACTGAACTCTGTGATATGTCTTTCTGTACCTACTGAGATAATTATGTCACTTTACTTCCTTATTGTTTAGATGAAGTACACCGATTAATTTCCAAATGTTAAAACAGACTTGCGACTCTGGAGTAAAGTCCACTTGACAATAATGACCTTTCAATACTGTGCTAGATTTTATTTACTCATGTTTTTAAAGAAATATTATGTTTGTACTCATGAGTGATATTGGTCTGTAACTTTTTCTTTTTTTTTTTTTTCTGTCTTTGTTCGATTTTGGCATTTGAGTTGTGCCGGCCTCATAAAATACGTTAGGAAGTATTCTTACAGTCTCTATATTCTGAAGAATTTTTGTAAGATTAGAATGTTTCTTCCTTAAGTATCTGAAGGTTAGTTAAGCCATTTGGGTCTGGTGCTTTATGGGAAGATTTTAAACTTCAATCCAATTCCCTTAAGATATATAGGGATATTTCAATTTAGTAGCATAGGGTTAGATTAGGGTAGTTTCTTAAGCGTATTTTTCAAGGAATTTGTTCATTTTATCCAAATGCCCAATTTCTTCATAATATCCCCTTACCTACTTTCTTACTATAATAATGTCTTATTTTTTTCCAATGTTGGAAATTTGTCTTGCTATATTGTCTCTATTTCTGGTTTAGATTACCTAGAGGCTAATCCATTTTTATTAACCTTTTCTAAAAGAAACTACATTTGGCTTTGTTGATTTTCTCTCTTTCCCTCTGTTTTCTATTTCATTGATGTAGACACTTAACTTTATTATTTCCTTCCTTCTAATTACTCCAGGTTTAATTTGCCACTGTTTTACTAGCTTCTCAAGATGGAAACATATTATCACTGATTTTAAATGTCTTTTTTTTTCTTGGTAGTATAGACACTTAGAGCTATTGATTTTTTAAGAATTGGTTTAGTTGCATCCTATAAAATGTGATGTTATGCTTTTATTATCATTTTATTATGAAATACTTTTTAATATTCCTTCGATCCATGAGTTATTTAGAAATGTATTACTTAATTTCTAAACATTTGACTATTTTGTAGATATACTGTTATGCATCTAATTTAACCACTGTGACCATAAACACACTCTATGATGGCAAGCACTGAAATATATGGAGACATTTTTAATTGTCACTCACATGGGTTATTTTATGTAATGCAGACTTGAACACTTATTCTTCAGTTGCTAAATGTAATGTTCTATAAATATCAATCAAATCAATAAGGTCAGTGGCCTTATTCAGTTCTTCTACATTGTTACACATATGTCTTTCATGTCCTATTAATCACTGAAGAGGAAGCATTAAAATATCAACTTATTTGTATCTTTCTTTAGAGCTTCAAAATTCATGAATCAAAATTTGATAGAATTGTCATTAGATATATACACATTTAGGATTACCATGTCTTCTTGATAAATTCATCCTTTTATCATAAAGAAGCGACACTACACAGCCACACTAGCTTTCTGATGCTTAGTGCTTTCATGGTTTATCTTTTTCCATACTTTCAACCTCTCTGTGACATTTTTGAGGTGTCTCTTGTAAACATCACACAGCTGAGTTTCATATATTTTTTGAACGATCTGACAATCTCTTCCTATTGAGTATTTAGTCCACTTGCATTTATTTTAAGTCTATTTTGCTTTACTATTCAAATTGCAATTTGCTTTACTACTTTATTAAGAACTATAATACAACATTGATTCCATTTACTTCATGTCTACATATGTTATAAATCTCACATTATTTTTGCTACAAAAAGTTAGTTGACTTTTAAAAGATTTTTTTAAAAATAGTGACTCTATATTTCTCCATGTCTGTACTATCTTCAGCGCTCTTCCTTCAGTCAGTTTCATTTTTCTTTCTTGATCAATTTTGGAAATCTTCTGGCCGATATTTTTTCAAATATTCTTTATGCCTCATTCTCTCTTCCTCTTCTAGAGCTCAATTATGTACCTGTTAGATGGCTTAATACTGTCTTTCTGGTCACAGAAGTTAGTTTATTTTGTTTCTAGTCTTTTGTCTCTGGTTTTCAGTTTGAAAATTTTCTTTTGCTTTGTCTACAAATGCTATTACTTGGTTGTATCCAATTTACTTGTCTACTGTTAATCCTATTTTATGGATTTACTTTAGATATTCTGCTTCCCTGGTGGTTCAGAGGGTAAAGCGTCTGCCCGCAATGCAGGAGACCCGGGTTCAATCCCTGGGTCGGGAAGATCCCCTGGAGAAGGGAATGGCAACCCACTCCAGTATTCTTGCCTGGGGAATCCCATGGACAGAGGAGCCTGATAGGCTACAGTCCACAGGATCGCAAAGAGTTGGACACGACTGAGTGACTTCACTTCCACTTTCTTTCCGATATTCTATATTTAGTATTTTTATTTGGTTCTTCTTTTTTTTTTTTTTTAGTTTCCATGTGTCTCCTGAAATTTCTCTTGCCTTCACCAATCTATTCCTATAGATTCTTTGTTGCTGTTGCTCAGTCACCGGGTTGTGTCTGACTCTTTGCGACTCCATGGACTGCAGCACGTCAGGCTTCCCCGTCTTTCACTACCTCCCAGAGTTTTCTCTAACTCACGTCCATTGAGACGGTGATGCCATCCAACCATCTAATCTGCTGTCACCCAGTTCTCCTCTTGCCCTCAATCTTTTCCAGCATCAGGGTCTTTTCCAATGAGTCAATACTTCGCATCAGGTGGCCAAAGTACTGGAGCTTCAGCTTCAGTATCCATCCTTCCAATGAATATTCAGAGTTGATTTTCTTTAGGATGGACTGGTTTGATCTCTTTGCTATCTAAGGAAATCTCTAGTCTTCTCCAGCACCCCAATTTGAAAACACCATAGATGCTTTAAGATATTTATCACAATTATTTTTAAAGTCTTTCTTGTTAATTGTCACCTCTGGGCCATTTCTAGATCACTGCTGACTGATCTTTCCCTTAACCATGGGTCACAGTTCCCAGTTTCATTCCGTCTAGTAATTTATCATTGTATATGGGACATTGAAAACGGTACCTTAGAGAGTCTGGATTCCCTTATCTCTGAGAATTCTTTTGCTCCAGAAGGCATTCAGATTATGGCTGGATCACTTTAATCTTTGGGGGACATGCTTTCAGATTTTATTAGGGTTTATTTCAGTTTAGCTCTAGTCCTACGGTAAATTTCAGTGGTCCCAGACTGTGGTCTTTATTTCTAAGGAGCAGCCTTTCTGGGGTTTTAATGGAAAGCTCAAGGGGATTACCCAAGCACTTTTAACTTGCTGAGATTTGAATTTCAAACTCTGCAATGGGCATGTGCTGAAATTTCTGTTCTGCTTCTTAGCCAAACAGCTATTGTTTTCCCCCTGGCCTTTTGGAGTCTCTCTTTGCAAATGCCCCTTTCAGGCATCAGACAAGATTAGAGAGACTTTTTAGAGACTGTGGAATTTCTTCCTTTGTGGCTCTCTTTTCTGGATTTCTTCCCTCAATTTCCAGGCATTCTCACAGCCCGAAGTTTACTCTCCAATTTCTTGCATCAGTGAGATTACGCTTATCTTCTTGAGCTCTAGCCTGTCTCATTGACTGGGCACACACTCCGGACTAAAGCTCTATAAATGTGGAACTTATTAAGAGGGGCTCTTTTCTTTCAACAGTGAAAGTTCCTCCAGTTTCTGCCTGCCTTTCATTGCTCTCCAGTGCCTTTAAACAATTAATTAAAAAAAAATTCTGTCCAGAGTTTACTCTAGCTATCAGCAGGAAGATTGTCCAATAAAATTCATTCCATCATTATTGGAGCCAGAACCAACATACCAAATTTTAATACCTCTGCTGTGAGAAATTTAGCAATCATCATTAAGAAGATCAATATTATTTGGGAGCTAAGCACAATATATACCAAATCAGTCTTGTGGAAAACATGTGTACTGACTTCAATACTTAGACATGAAGAGCAAACAAAAGCTCCAACTACATTAACAATCTGGAAAATTTCATTACTGACTTTTCTTCTTGTGACTGTCTACTGTAACAGAGCTTTCCTCAGATACAGTTTTAAAAATATTTTACAGGAAAAAAAGTGTTGCTGACCTTGCATCACAGGTAGACACACAGTATGTCTTTGTTACAATAGATACAATGGTTATTTAGTAAGAAAACATATCACTCACTTAAATTTTCAGAGGTTACCATGAATTCTTCAATTTCATCATCAGAATCATCTATTAAAGGCATGAAGGCATATCTAAATAAAAAACAAGGAGTAGATTCACTAGTGTGTTTAAACCTGTTCAATTTTCAGTTTACTCCCGAAACAGTCATTCCAGGGACCCCTCTCCCCTCTTCCTGCGGGGAGACCCCTTTCTTCCCCTTTATCTCTCTTCTTTCACTGTCTTTCTTTTGTCATATTTGTCTCCCCACTTGACTGTATACCTCTTAACAGCAATGACTACTTCCCTGGTTTCTATAAATGCTTTCCTAACATTGTAGCAGATGATGAACAAAATCTTTGCCCAACTACGTAAGGTACCTCTGATTATTTGCTGATGGTCTCCATAAAAACATTATTACAATAAGAATAAGTGAGAAAAGGAAGCTCCAAAACGCATCATCAACCCAGCGTTCCATCCAATCCTATAACAAGGATGATTCAAACAGGAAAAGTTAATTTTTGATAAACAGATTTCCCACTGAAATAGTATATAATGACAAGTACTAATGAAATCCTTCCAACCAGTAAGTCTTCCAAATAAATGAGCACATGTTTTTTCAAGAAACATAAAAACTAAGAAATTCTATCTTTAAATCTATATTAATGCTTAATTGAGCCTTATAACCAATCCAGTGAATAAAACCCTAACAAAGTTAAACAGTATCATGAAAAGAATTAGAGCTGAAAAGGGCTTTAGAGGTCAATTAATTTACTTTCTAGACAAGAAGAGTTTCTTCTCTCATGAAATTTTCCCTAAGGCAGCAAAAGTCCAGGGTTTTCACAGGGCTCTTTATAATTATATAGAACTAGCAAGGAGATCAAACCAGTCAATCCTAAAGGAAATCAACCCTGAATATTCACTGGAAGGACTCATGCTGAAGCTGAAACTCCAATACTCGGGCCACCTTATTGGAAAAGCTGACTCATTGGAAAAGACCCTGAGGCTGGGAAAGAATGAGGGCAGAAGGGGAGCAACAGAAGATGAGATGGTTGGATGGCATCATCAACTCAAAGAGCATGAGTTTGAGCAAACTCTGAAAGATGGTGAAGGACAGGGAAACCTGGCGTGCTGCAGTTCATGGGGTCGCAGAGTCAGACTTGGCGACTGAACGACAACCAGTATAGAACTAAAGGCTATTTCCAAATCAAGAAATCCCCAAAAGGACCTTTTATATTTTCAGTCTAAGAAATATATCTTCTAACTAGAGAATCCATGGACAAAACTTTCTGAATGTTCATATGAGTATACTATAAACATGTATAAAATCCTAGAAACATGTCAGGCTTAAGATTTAGAATCCCACTGAGATACAAAGCAACCCAATCACACTGTGTGCTGGAAGAAAACAATTTCCTGTTACCTTAGACTATTCAGGGAGAGGTTTCCTTTTCAGAATACAACAAAAGAAGCTGAGAGAGGGGCGTAATTGGAAACGGAGATTTAGGAGGAACTTTGTTTTCAGACTCGTTTCAAGGAGACAAATGTTTTTCTAATCCTGCACAAAATAATTCCAAGTAATGGAATATCTCCACTACAATTATCTTGGTCTACAAACACAAACTAAACTCTTCAAACTAACACAAAATAAACAGTACAATTAAAAATGAAAACTGTTTACATAAGAAGATTACACTTACTGATTGACATTTTGCAAATCTAAATGTCTTAGTTGTCCATACCATAAATACTACAGATGCTGAAATATACCAAAAAAAAAAAAAAAAGTCAACCTTTGAAGGAACATATACAATACTAAAATAATTTATTATAAAAGAAAAATCAGATAACTTACCCAGTATGGCAAAGATCAGGGTATTTGTGAAGTGCCTGTATAAAGAAAATTTTACTGTGTTCTTTCTTAGCCTGAGAGTCTTCATAGTTTGTGCCAAACTTATAAAAATGTGAAAAAAAGTTAAGAGAAAAATTTTAAATAATAATACATAGTTAAGATTAAAAAAAAAAATAAGAATCTTCTGCTACATTTCCAAAACTACTGCTACACAGAGTTCCTATAATTTAAAACTAATAAAAACACAGAAAATGTCTTCTCCACTAACGTATAATCATGATAGTAATTTCACTGCAGATTGTTTGTACAATTTACCACTGCCTGAACTAAGTAAACAAACTTCAAGGAAAAAGAATGTAAGGGACAAGACCTATGTTGTGCTCCTTCAACGCCAAGTTCTCGAAACACAGGACAGAGCAGGACAGACTAAATGCTAGACCCCCCTCAGGCCAGACACACCTTGCAGACGCCATCAGGACATGCCATCTGGCGTGTGGCTTTCTGTGTCCGTTTCTTCTTTTTTTGTTTCTGGTCTATCCTCATTCTGCCCTCTGAATGATCATAATTAAGAAGTTAAGTCATCTATCAATTCCATTTTATAAATTAAGAACAACTGAAATATGTCAAGTAAAACCAATCTGGACTTAGGTAAGGAGAGAATTTATTCAAGAGATTACTGCAATATGGAGAATATTCTGACTGTAAGATCTGTGGGAGTCCCAAAGGTCAGGCAGGGAAGGGCTTTGCTTTTATTACTGTTGTTGCTTAGTTGCTAAGTCATGCCCGACTCTTATGCGATCCCATGGACTATAGCCGACCACACTCCTCTGTCCATTGGATTTTTCAGGAAAGAATACTGGAGTGGGTTGCCATTTCCTTCTTCAGGGGATCTTCCTGACCCAGGGTTCAAACCTGCATCTCTGGCACTGGCAGGCGGGTTCTTCACTACACAGCCACCAGGGAAGCCCTTTGCTTGTGTAAGGAGGTGTAAATAGGACTCGAGAGTGGCAGGTGTGGGAAGGGGGTGGCCTGACGGGACAGTTGCTCAGGGTTATGACTTTCCTTGAGGCCTGTAGGTTCTCAGGAAGGGCTGTGAAAGAGGGCTGTGGGTGGATGAACACTCAGGGACCTGGGGGGAGGAGAAGGCTTAGTCAGTCTGATGCAGCCTGACATTTTGTCCAGCTTAGTCGGTAGGTACCTACGTTTGTGTCTGGCCTTGTCGTAAGTAAACAAGGGAACACCTGGGAATCTCATTGAAGTCCCAGGGGGAAACGGAGCTTTTGGTATTAATAGTAAAGAAGCCTTTTCCCAAACACGAAAGGGTGGAGGCTATCTTAAGCATGGCTGTTTTCCAGGAGCACTAAACAGCGACACTGTCAGATAGGAAGCAGCAGAGAGAGGCCTGTCCCCCGACTCCTCGGCAATGAGGCTGTGCTCAAGCCAGAGCTCTGTAAACACGAGCAACTCTCTCTGCAGCCCGCCAAGCTCTGTGCAGGGCTCACCCACTGAGCACACATCACAGAGCTCAGCAAAGGGGAATGGGGTGGCACATTTCAGATTTATTTATGCCTCCTCTTTGGACCTCCCTAGTGGCTCAGACGGTAAAGCGTCTGCCTACAATGTGGGAGACCTGGGTCCGATCCCTGGGAGAAGGAAATGGCAACCCACTCCAGTACTCTTGCCTGGAAAATCCCATGGACAGACGAGCCTGGTAGGCTACAATCCATGGGGTCGCAACGAGTCAGACATGACTGAGCGACTTCACTCACTCCACTTATGCCTCCTCCCAAATTCCCAACACGTCATTAATCAAAAACTTCATTTTAGTCTAAGACTACCAAAGCTGCTTTTCAATTTTTCTGTGTTCCACCGCTTCAGTCATGTCTGGCTCTTTGTGATCCCATAAGCCCATAGCCTGCCAGGCTCTTCTGTCCATGGGATTCTCCCAACAAGAATACTAGAGTAGGTTACCATGCATTCCTCCAGGGGATCTTTCTGACCCAGGGATTAAACCAGTGTCTCCTGGTTTAATGCGTTGCAGGCATGTTCTTTACCACTGATGCGAACGGCTGACTCATTGGAAAAGACCCTGATGCTGGGAAAGATTGAGGGCAGGAGGAGAAGGGGGAGACAGAGGATGAGATGGTTGGATGGCATCACCGACTTGATAGACATGAGTTTGAGCAAACTCTGGGAGATGGTGAAGGATAGGGAAGTCTGGTGTGCTGCAGTCCATGGGGTCGCAAAGAGTCGGGACACAATTTAGCGAATGAATAACAACAAATGACCCATTAAGTTGCAACAGAAGGTCAATATCTATCAGAACACAACTCAACCAATTAAGGCTGCTGTCAGGACTTACAGAGATGGAAATAAATGTTGTAAACACGATCAAGACCGAATACTTTTAAAGCAATAATGAAAGCATGCAGGCCCCACCATCCTGACGGGAGAGTCACCTTGCACGTGCTGCTGCCGTGATTGGAAAAGGATATCCACCAGCACAAGCCAGAGTCAAGAAGAGACAGAGGGAGGCTGGCCAGAAGCACAAGGTCAGAATCATTTGCCTGCAGCAAAAGAGCAAAAAAAATAAAACAAACAAGCACGAAAAGAGAGGCAGGAGGCAACAGCTTTTTAGTGTTTTCAGGCTACCTCTTCTATTACTGTAGAATCAGATTCTTACAGAAGAAGCTAGATTAGGTTCATCGAAAGCAAAGGAAGCATGGTCATGATTCCAACACTTGATTCTATCAGGATGTGGTCCTGCTTCTTTGCTTGTCATTGGTAATCATTTAGGAAACCCACTACCTCTGTGTACAGAGAAAGTGGACTTTTCATCTCAGTAATGAAAACTACTGAATAGCAATCTAAGAGCAGACATCAGAAATTCAGGTTGAACTTCCTTTTCTCTCACCATAAAATGCAAACCAAGAAAATTTCAATTTCTGGATATCTTTATGACTTTGATCTCCAACATCTTTATTAAAAATATCAATAATTGAGCAAGCTAAATCTTTCCCCGTATTTTCTATATCTCCCCGCCTGAATCTGGCTCATGACGTGTTGGACCAAAGTCAATGTTGTCCATAAAGGTGGCAAGTTACCCTCATTCAAATCCAGATGGAATTAGAGCCTTTACAGCCACTTTTCTCTGGAATTTTCTGCCAATGTGCATGACTGTGTGTTTTTCCCAATGAACTACCTTGTGGGTGGTTAAGAGCAAGAATTCTTTGCAACACACATCTGTAAATGACCAGGAGAAAAGATAACATAACGTTTTTAAAATGCAAAGTCTGTAGCTCAAGTAGTTGATGGAGGAACATGTGCTCCCTCACAAAAGCATACCCAAGCTTAGAAATAAGACAATTCCACACCAAACAGATATCTTAAGCTCATTTTCTAAACATGCAGCGACAGAAGAGAAGACATGAAGGTGAGTGATGGTGATGCTGAGCCCCACCAGTAGCTAGTCTGCATGTGTGCTCAATTGCTCAGTCGTGTTTGATCCTTAAGGACCCCGTGGACTCTAGCCCACCAGACTCCTCTGTCCATGGGATCCTCCGGGCAAGAATGCTGGAGTGGGTTGCCATTTCCTCCTCCACGGGATCTTCCTGACCCAGGGATCAAACCCGAGTTTCCTGCATTGGCAGGCGGATTCTTTACCACTGAGCCACCAGGGAAACCCAGTAGCTAGTTCACCTCCCCTGCAGTTCTGCCTGTCCAGGTCCCAGGGTAAAGTCTTAATCACTGGACCGCAAGTTCTCTGATGCATTTGTTAAAAAGTCATCCTTGAGTTCTCTCTTAGAAGGTTTGATCATGCCATTCACCTGTGCAGCTTCAACTCCTTGATACTTTCCACCTTCGGAGATCTCTAAACTCTTAAGCATGTCCTTCTCTCCTTCCCTTCTGGCCCCACCTTCCAAGATTCTCCCAAACATGCTACTTACAGGCAAGCTGGTTTGACATATTCTGCCACTGTCTCTATATTTTCTTGCTCCCAACAATACGGTCCCCTCATATCTTCCCAGAATGCTTTCCCCCCAGTTGTTTTCCTATGCATGCATGCTAAGTTGCTTCAGTCGTGTCTGACTCTTTGTGATCCTATGGACTGTAGCCCACCACACTCCTCTGTCCATGGGATTCTCCAGGCAAGAATACTGGAGTGGGTTGCCGTGCCCTCCTCCAGGAGATCTTCCCAACTCAGGGATCGAACCTGCGTCTCTCATGTCTCCTGCACTGGCAGATGGGTTCTTTACCACTAGTGCCCCCTGGGAAACCCTAATTCTTTTCCTAGTAAATTCTCATTTGTCCATGCAGTCTCAATTTAAATGTCACCATCTCCCTGAAGTCTTTCTAGACTGTCAGCCTGCAATTAATTTCTCTTTCTTGTCTGCACAGCACCTCTGTAAAATGGCAATTACTATTGCTATGTTGCTCCTAGTTAAGTATTTGTCTCCTTTACCAGATTCCTCAGTATGTTCATTTAAGTTTGCTAAACTAATAGAAACAATAGATATTTTTTAATTGAGGAATTGTTACTTTTTCATCTTCAACTAAATTCCTATAACACATAACTATATTTCTCTCTATTACTACAAATTAAAAATAATATGATTTTGATGACAGAACAACAAACTATTTTAGGACACAGTAAAGGATATGAACCATACAAAAATGGAGTCAATAACTGCTAAAATAATGTCACCAAGGACAACAGCTAAATGGTTAGAACCCTGAAAGATAAAAATAGGGAAAAAAATCTGAACGTAAAAATTTCATTACAATAATTATCATTTGATGAAGAAAAACAGTTTATCTCCTCTCATCATTTTATAAAAGGCTATATAAAAGGCTTTATTGCCTAACAGAATTGTATTTGAGCACATGGAATTTATCTGTTCCAGCAGCCACAAATGTTAGTTTGTCATCAGCCTGTCTAGTGATAATGTAAAAGGGCTATTTTGGAGTGGCAAATAAAACACAGCATGTCCCACCCAACTCAGGTCAACCATTTCTCTCTCTGCCCTCTCCTCACCAAACCTGCAGCCATGGCTCCTAAAGCAATGGGCTCCTTCTCTTCACCCCACAAGTGAAAGGATGTGAAAAAGGTAAAATAAGGAAAAGGAACTGTGAAACCACAGACTGGATGCATACTCTGCTCAGGAGCTGACAGAGAATCACACCCAAACCTGTCACATCTAAGATGCTGACCATGCCAAATTTTAAAGAAATACATCATCTATCCGTGAGATGTTTATCCTCCTTTCTATTTTCTTCCCAGCAAAGATAAGCTATGAATTATATTTGTAACTAGAAAGTTCTTCACTATTATGTAAAAGTAATAATAAATGCACCTTTCAAAGAGTCAGAGATGAAGAGAGCAGGTGTCTCTAACTCAGAATGCGCTTATGTCAAAGACACTGGAAGAAGGGTGAGGTTTTTAACATTATTGGACAAATGCCTGCCTTTAAAACGTCAGATCAAACTATGTGAAGTAAACATATGTGGCAATGTACAGATTATTCACTCTGTGTACAACGGTCTGATTTCAGTATCTAACCCAAAATACGTTTTGAGTAAAAATTACACAGTTCTCTGAATCAAACAAAAATATAATAAGCTCCTTAATCACTAAGTCATCAAACATATTACTAAGGAAAACCAAGAGCTAGACATCTAGGGGTCTTCGCAGATACAAATACTCGCTCTTCTCTGGGGTAGACTATTGCTGCCCTGGCTGCCAGAGCCATCTCTCCCTAGAACACGACCTCTTCCTGGTGCCTCCAAGGGTAGGGCCACCAAATCCCCTCAATACTGAGCCCACCAGAAAACGGACAACTACCTGACACTTAAGAGAGCGATGACATGTAATGTCTGCAAGCACAGAAGGCAAAATTAACTTTCTGCTCACTGACACATGTTTAAACGAAGGGTTAAGGAAGAAATGAACGTGTTCAGACTGTATAATGATAAAAATGAACATTCTTCATAAAGAATAACCACAAACACTTTTGAAATAGGACTATTAATAATTCCTAGGATGACACCAGGTGGTGCCTTCATGATCATATCATTTTAAAAAGTGCTCTGGTTAGCCTTTTACTTTCAGGGCATATTAAAAAAGAGAAATAGTCCACAGGGTGTGGAGGAGTACTCAAAATTGGGCCTTTTTCACAAATTTCCTATTTTTAAAAATTCATCTCAGGAGATAAGAAAGTAAAATCGTATTTCACAGCAACAACAAAAAAAAGTGCAAGTGGAATGATGCAGTTTTTACCCCAGTGACTCTCATCACGCCTTCAATAGCCGCAAAGATAAAATAAAGAACCCCCAATCCAATGACCCGGTGCATGACGGTTCCTAGACGAGGCCTGGAATGAGGAGGAGGAAACAGGAAAAAAGAAAAAGGTAAGTAAAACGCATCTGAGTACAGTAAGTGGCCCTGCTTCCAACACCAAGGACATCACTATCCAATCACATCAGTCAGCTCCCACCATAGAGGGATTCTGTTTAAAACAGCATTATTCCCTGGGAACAAGGCAGAAACAGGCTCAGGAAAAATAGGCCTCCTTCTCTAGGAATTGAAGCTGTACTGATGCCTGTGAAACAACATTTTAAAATAAATTGTTTATTTAAGGCTGCACCAGGTCTTTGTTGCTGAGCTTGGGTGTTCTCTAGTTGCGGAGAGCAGGGGCTGCTCTCTAGTTGTGATGTATGGGAGCCTCTTATTGCACAGCATGGGCTCTAGGGCTTGTGGGCTTCAGTAGGTGTGAGGGCTACTCACACCTCACTCACTACGGAGTGAGGGCTCAGCAGCTGCAGCTCCCGGGCTCTAGAGCACAGGTCAGTAGCTGTGGAGCACGGGCTTAGTTGCGCTGCGCCATGTGCGATCTTCCTGGACCAGGGATTGAACCGGTGTCCCCTGCATTGCAAGGTAGATTCTTAACTATTGGACCAACCACCAGGGAACTCCGGAGGCAACATTTCTGAGACCAGAAGATTTTGCTGCTGAAATCCAAACGGTATAATTAACACAACCCAAGTACTATGTCTATAGAATGGATGAGAAGATTGATGGAATCTAGTAAGTGCCAACTTCTAACGGTTGGCAGAACTAATTGTTTAAGTCTTTCATGAACATACATTGTAAACCGTTCTGAGATGTGTTTTGTCAGAGATAATCCACTGACTGATTCTATGACGTGGGCAGAGAAAGAGCAGGATGTCAGGAAATCGAATCCCACTGCTTTCTCTCTCAATATCTCCAAACAAGAGTCCTAACAGACTTCAGCTTTCATTCTTCTAATTAAAATCAGTTTGGATTCTTTGAAAGCATAACTGAGTCAGGAATATGCAAAGATGATGGTTTTTAGCAATTGGCAGTTTGAAAATAGAACTGAAATTTCTGGAATTCCCTGGTGTCTAGTGGTTAGGACTCAGTGCATGCAATGCCAAGGCCCAGGTTTGATCCCTGGTCAGGGAACCCACTCTAGTACTCTTGCCTAGAAAATTCCATGGATGGAGGAGCCTGGTGGGCTACAGTCCATGAGGTCGCAATGAGTCAGACATGACTGAGAGACTTCACTTTCACTTTCAGGGAACTAGATCTCACATGCTGCAACTAAGAGTTCACATGCCACAACTAAAGATCCTGAATGCCACAACTAAGACCTATCACAGCCAAATAAATAAATAAATAAGATGTAGCTGTGGTTCAGTGTGAAGGTTTGAGCTTCTGGGAATCAGAGGGTCTTAGGAAACAGACTCCTCCATGTTCACAACCAGGAACTCAAAGGGAGAAAAGATCTTAATAGGATCTGCAGGATCTGCCAGGCTTCAGACAAAAATTCTGCTGACCTGGTGTTTAACCAGAGCATGCTCTCTTACAATATCTCAAACACAATCATAACACCTAACTGTGCTGCCTAGGAAACAGAAAATGATCTGAGCCTCAAGAATCATTTAAAATTTTCCATTATCCTTAAAGTTGATAATTCATCTAATTATAAAAAGTTACTGGAACTTAGGATCTTTATTTGAGGAAACTATAAAACAGCTGGGCTTCCCAGGTGGCATCAGTGGAAAGAATTTGCCTGCCAATGCAGGACAGTGGAGAGATAAGAGACGTGCATTCGATACCTGGGTTGGGAAGATCCCCTGGAGGAGGAAATGGCAACCCACTCCAGTATTCTTGCCTGAAGAGTCCCATGAACAGAGGAGCCTGGCAGGCTATAATCCATAGGCTTGCAAACAGTCGGACACGACTGAAGCAACTGAGCATGTATGCATAAAACAGCCAGTGCACGGGAATCCATTAAAGGCACTTCCCTGGTGGTACAGTGGTTAAGAATCCACTTTTCAATGCGGGGGGGCACGAGTTCGATCCCAGGCTGGGGAACTAAGATCCTACATGCCTCAGGCAAATAAGCCTGTGCCACAACTAGAGAGTCCATGCGTTCTGGAGCCCTCACCTAGAGAAGCCCATGCTGCAACAAAGACCCCAAGTGCCACAACTAAGGCCTGACGCACCCAAATAATTAATTGATTAAAAAATTTAAAGTCCCTTAAAAAACACATCCTGGCAGGTATTTCCCTCTGGGGTTTTTGTCTTGATACTGCGAGGCGTCTAGTTTCACACAGGTTATCATGGAGATGGACATGATCACAGGGTGGAGGTGCAGTGTCTTTTCCACTTACTTTACGATGCCGTATCCCAAGCTCACGATGATGACCAGGAGGCGAGCCAGAGTCCTCTTAATCGCAGATATCAACTCCGCAAGTATCAGTAACCCTTGGGCTGACAGGGAAGAAGGAAAACCATTTGCTCTGGGTCCGCCTGGATGCCTGTCACCAAGAGTCTACACATGTACTATGTACAACTATATTCTGACCTCAGAAGAATCAGCCACATTTAAATTTAAAGGTCATTTAATCTAATGCTGTTTGCAACCTCGGTGAAGGGGATTCTCCACCTCTTGAAGAATTTGCTCTGTATCTGATCAGCTCTACGGGGCATGGTTTTCTCAAGTCCACTGGAAATCTGTCTCCTCAAGCTCCCCTCTGTTCTTACTCTTCCACTTGAAGCTATGAAGAAGTAGAATCCTTTAGTAGAAGTAGTCACTCACTTTTGTCTGACTCTTTGCAACCCCATGGACTGTAGCCTGCCAGGCTCACTCCGGGAAAAGCAAAGGAAATGGCACATGCAGAGGCATGAAGGAAGAAAGAGAAAAAGCAAAATATGCTGAAAGGGGGGACTTCCTTCGCGGTCCAATGATTAAGATTCTGCACTTCCTCTGCAGCAGGTGTGGGTTTGATCCCTAGTCAGGGAATTAAGATCCTGCATGCCTCACGGCATGGCCAAAAAAAAAAAAATGCTGCAAGATATGAAAGTTTGGCAGGTCTGCAGCTATGTAGTGAGAGAGGTCAAAATGAGATTGGGACAGAGGCATGGCCCATTCACCTGGGTTTTACGCCAGGCCATGAGTCTGGTCTTGCTGCTAAGGTCAATGGGAAGTCAATGACAATAAAAAAATAAGGTGGGACTTCCCTGGTGCTCCAGTAGCTAAAACTCCAGGCTCCCAATACAGGGGGTCCAGGTTCAGCCCCTGGTCAAGAAACTGGATCACACATGGCACAACTAAAAGCTTGCATGCCACAGCTGAAGATCCTCACATGTTGTACAACTAAGACCCAGAGCAGCCAAACAAATAAATTAAAATAAGTAAAAAAAAAAAGGGAAAAACGAATTGACAAACTACAGTCTATAGGCCAAATCTGGCCTGCCGTGTATCTCGTAAATAGTTTTATTGGCGAACACAGCCATGTCCATTTGCTGTGTGGCAGCTTCCAGATCCTAAGGCAGTAGTTGAGAAGCTGCAACAGATCCAACAAAGTCAAAAATATTTCCTGTGTAGGTTTTGCAGGGAGAGCTTGCTGCCCCTTAAAATAAAATGGACAGCTTTATTTTATCAAGATTGCTCCACTTAATGGCTTAGAAAGGAATAGACTATAGGAGAGGAATATGCTTAGCAGGCGACTCCAGAATCCAGCCAAGAGATGATGAGCACTCTGGCGGTGAAGACAGAGAGGAGGAAAAAGACACTCAGAAGCCAGCTGTTAATCCACCTAATTATTCTTTTCAGCTCACACTTCTCCATCCTCTCCAGAAGAAACCACAAGAGACCTCGTCCAATACCTTAAAGAAGTTCAGATACACTGTGCAACAAGTTTATTACATTTGCCTAACTGAAGCACAAAAGTCAACTGACCTATTCTTAACACATCCTTGTTGTGTCCTAACAATCACTGTTTCTTCACTGCTTGATTTTTCTAGATTCTATCCTTCTAGGACCAATGCTAAGCAAGACAGCCTGGCTTACAGAGTTCACATTTGGGGAGATCAGAAACAACATCAGCCCAGGCTGCATCTGGTACCTCTCTTTTCCACAGGACTCCTCAAAGACAAGGACAGCTGTCTGGGCTTTCTCTTCCGAGCCCTGGTGGAGTCATCTCAGAGGGCTTGCTGGCGCTGAGGATGACAGGTGGGCTCTCCTTCTCTTCATGGATCTCAGGCTTTGCTGCCCTTCACCCAAGTTCACACCACCTTCTCTAGACAGAGATCCCCTCACCACTGGCAGCAAAGAAGCTGACCTACCTCCTCTGACACTCAAGAATGCTTTGACACCCAGTCATAAGCAGCAACTTACCCTTTCTTCCTCATTTGCTTTAGGGTGGGCACGCACACACACACATGTGCTTATATATCACTAAAACTTCTTAGAGAGTAATAACACCCCCAACATGCCTCCCTAGATGTGTGTCTTTGCTTTATTCTTTTGTATATTGTCCTTTTAAACTTTTCATTTTTGAGAAACTACAATAGTTTTCTCTCTCTCCAACAGAGAAAGCAATATAACGCACTCCCATGTACTATCACTTGGGATCAATACTTACCAACATTATGCTACAGCATAATACAAATACAATTACAAATACATAATACAAATACACTTGTCTCATCTACATTCCAACTCACCCTTTTTTCCCCAGAGGATTTTATAATAAAGAACGACATAACTACACCCTTTGAAAATCTGCACTATTACCATTTGTAACTGACTATTCGAGTACATCCTGAGTGCTTTCTATCCTTTTGAGCTATCTCTCTTTCAAAGGTTCAGTGATGAAATTAATTATATCTTTACTTTTCTGGCCACTCCCCCTTTTTTTTTTTACCAGCCACACTGTGAGGCATAGGGATCTTAGTTCCCTAACCAGGGATCAAACACCTGTGCCCCCTGTACTAGAAGCACAGAGGCTTAACCACTGGAAGGGAAGTCCCTCTGTATAGACAGTCCACTCTAT
The DNA here is from genome assembly GCA_024291935.2 of Okapia johnstoni. Classification (NCBI taxonomy): domain Eukaryota; kingdom Metazoa; phylum Chordata; class Mammalia; order Artiodactyla; family Giraffidae; genus Okapia; species Okapia johnstoni. The sequence continues at coordinate 133,606,063 of CM044306.1, read as the reverse complement.
CTTTCAGAAGTCTGGGGCACACATCTGAAGATGCCCAACTAAATGCCCTGCCGGTTTCCCACGTTCCACTGTGTAAACTGGAATGTCACCTCCCACGGTCACATGAAGTTCTTTGTAAAAAGGTTGCAGGCACCATCCATCCTACACGACTAATCTGACTCCTTGTGGCCAAATTTTCTTTTCTTTTTTGTTGGGGAAAGGAGAAGAAGATGGATGAAAAAAAGAGAAATATGTTAAAAGGACTGGCCGCACCCGAACTCCCAAGTCCAGAATTTTGTACTGCTTTAAGCCAGTCACTGGTAGCTGAACCTTAGGGAATTTTCTTCTCCCCAGGAGGGAAGTAAGGGAAAGTCAGCAAGAACACAGAAAGCAAAGACCATACACATGCTATCCTAGTCCAAAGACCTACTTTGACATTCTCTTCTTGGCTTCTGTCCTTTTCATCTATATTATGGTTGTTCCCAAACCACTGGATGAATGTGGGTGGTAAGGGGCAGTCCCCTCTGTTCTGCTCACAAATGCTAGGAGACTCTTGGGTTACACCATATTCATGGACACAGTCACTACTTACTTGATAGCCCAGTGCTGTTGATGTTTTGGTATTCAGCATAAAAAACTGCTTTTTCAAGCATTCCCAGGAAAATAACAGCTGCAATCCAGAACTGGATTCTTAATATATCTTTCCAGTAACAGGCAGACCACATCAGCCACAGAACACCATATAAGATATAAACAATACACATCACCATGTAGAACTGTGGGAAGAGAAGCAACTTTAGTCAGTTAAGCCTTCTTGTCATCTGAAAATTGTGATTTCTAGGAAACACAAAAGACCCTGAATAGCCAAGGAAAAGAAAATGAAGCTGGAGAAATCAGGCTCCCTAACTTCAAACTGTACTAGGAGGTTACAGTTAAAACAGTCTGGCACTGGCACTAACCTGAAAACTGGCATTTCTACATTCAGGTTTGCAATCCTTTATTTTCCAGTCACCATGGAACCAGAAATAGAGGGTACATCAGTGTTAGCTACTAAGGAATCACTGCCACTGATCTCTTAAAATTTTTGAATATTCTAATTAGATACAAAACTCATTTTTAAAAAAAGGAAAAAAATTATCAGAGATACTCACAATCATTAGAGGCCAATCTGATGCAGAGATATATCCATAAGGTCCCAACATAGAAAGAGAAACTGGAGAAGGCAGGATGGGGATAAAGAAATTAAGGTATTAAAATTAACAGGTTTTTCTTAAGTTTTTCAATGTAAGCTCATTCTAAGGCTCCAAGAATATAAACCAAGTGAGCAAATGCTAAATTTTTACCTAGCACACACAGAGTACTGGATAATTACTAGTTGTTTGATTATGTAACCTTATTAAGATATCTTTACTTATCGAATTGCTGTTACACAGCATGGGCTAAGTTGGGTCTTATGCAGACAGCAAAGTAGTCCTGGCCGGACACCGGCCCTAGCTGAGTCCCTCACCTCACTGAGAACTTTGTCTTTCGTAATGTAACTTGGACAAATTACTGAACTCCAGTATCCAGTTTGGCTTGTTGCCTGAGACAGCAACCGAGTGGCAGATACAGTACAAGACTTGCAGGGCTCAGCAACTGTGCCATTTACTAACCAGCAGAAGCTTAAAACTGCCTACTGGCATCAAAGAAAGAAAGGAGGTGGGGAGCAGGATGGCAGCGGGGCCCCTACCCCTTGTGTGGTATGGTCTGGTCCATCACAGCACCTCCAAGAGGAAGCCCTGCTTTACATTCTCCAGAGCAGCCTCTTTACCAGCTTCAGTGGGAAGGACAGCTCTGGGTCTCCTCTGCAGCCATGCCTGTCTCATCTCATTGCTTTCTCCCTCCCCTTTGGACTGGGTGCCCCTCAGAGACAGAGTGTGGCTTCATCTCTGTGTCCCAGTGGGTGAATCAGAGCAGTTTGCAAACTCCCAGGATGCTCACATGCTGTTTGGCTACTGTCAGCCCAGCAGATGCCCAGCCTAGAAACTGAGCGACAAGGCAACTCCAGGACCTATGAGAGCATCTGCTCCCTTGAAAACTGCTTAATGCAAGCCCGGGCTCACACCAGGCACCAGGAGCCACAGCTTCACACAGCAGACGACCTACCTTAGTGGGAAGGCAGGGGAGCTCAGGGCACAGAAGCCACAGTTGCCAGAGATGCTACTTCTACTCCTAAGCTACAAACAGATGTTTTTTGTTTCTCTTTTAAACTTTTTAAAGAACAAATTTTTAAACCCCTAATGATGGCCATTTTCAAGAAACAGAATATAATCTATTTCAACTACAACTAGGGTGTTGTCCACCCATTTCTACATGCTAAAAAATTTTTTCTTTTAATCTGGAGAATTTTGTACCCCTCCATGAAGTTAAAAAATTTTTTAATTTAGCTTAAATTAATTTTAAATTTCTAGTCTGTTAAAAATATAAATATTAGAGTTAAGATAAACATAAAGTTTTAAGCCCTAGAAATAAACAGATTATTCATTTTTGTGATTAAAGAAATTTCTTTTTGAATTATTTTAACAGAGAATGTAGATTTCAGTTAACGACAAAAATACAGAATACAGTAAAAACAAACTGTAAACATGCATACTGTTTAACTATACCGTTCAAATTCCAGCTTGCATCTGTTTTTTCTGTTTTAACAGAAACAATAAAGATATGAAACCCATCTCTTTGTGTTTTGGCTACAACATCCTGAAACGGGAAAAAAAAAATCCTTTAAGTTATTTTTTAAAATTGCTTTATAAGATATAGCTAAACAACTGTTCACCATGTTTCAAATCAACCATTAAGAATCGAACTAGGGGGACTTCCCTGGTGGTCCAGTGGTTAAGAATCCACCTTCCAATGCAGGGGACACGGATTTGATCCCTGGTCAGGGAACTAAGATCCTACATGTCAGGGGGCAACCAAGCCTATGTGCTGCAACTACTGAGTCTCTGCACTTGAGAGCCTGTGCTCTGCAACAAGACAAGCCTACGTACCACAACTAGAGAAAGACTGCATGTTGCAGCAAAGAACCCTGGCACCCCAAGGCAGACCCAATGCAGCTACAAAAAAAAGAATTGGGCTCCTTAAACACACACACACACAGACAAAAGGAGTGGTGGGCTGTAGAAGGATAGTAGGGAGTAGAAGGATTTCTCCATTTTTTTTAACCACCATCCTTCCAGACCCAAAGGATGGAGGAGGAAAACAGCCTTTTCCACTTGCCAGTATTTTCTACTTCTCGTATTTCTACAGGTTTCCTCCTAAAGTTACCATTCTATATTTAGTATTACCTTTCAAATAGTTTTTCTAACATCATCAAGCATTTGGTTTTTAAATGTGTGTGTTTTAAAATTGAACAGGGGAAGAAAGATGTCATATAACATAACTGAAAATGACTCAGATACAGTATATAGGCTAAAACAGGGGTCCTCAACCCCCCAGGCCACAGAGCAGTACCAGTCCGTGAGCTGTTAGGACTGGGCCGCACAGTAGGAGGTGAGTGATGGGTGAGCGAGCAAAGCTTCATCTGTATTTACAGCTGTTCCCCATCGCTGACATTACTGCCTGAGCTCTGTCAGGATCAGTGGTGGCATATAAATGCAATGTCCTTGGGTCATCCTGAAACCATCCCCCACCCCAGGTCTGCGGACAAACAGTCTTCCACAAAACCAGTCCCTGGTGCCAAAAAGGTTGGGGACTGCTGGGCTAAACTATTTAAATTCCTTAAGGCACTCTGTTGCTGGAGTTCAGACCCACTGAGAAGCTGAAACCGCCTGCTTGTGAACCCTCCAACACCCCCATGTAGTTGGACCAAACTTTTCACACTCCTCCTTCCTGAGTATTTCCTATTCTTCCATTTAATTTCCTACTTCTCCACCTGTGACAGCATGTGTACAAAGCAAAGAGTTGGCTCAGCACCACTGCAGAGTGAATGCCTTTCCACTATCAGACTATTTCGTAAGACGGTTGAAGAAGACCATACAAGTAGAGAGTCCCAGTCTAAAAGCAAACATCAAGCTCTCCTAAATCTTCTTTCGGTCCCTACACTCAACTCTTTGCAACTCTCTCAACCTCTTAGTCTTTTGACTTTTCGTATTTCCCCCCAGTTCTAAATCTTCCCTTCACCTGGTGCCACATAGTAGTTTTTATGTATTTCTTTACTTCCCTAAAGATGATACCGACTAGCCCACTGCTGTGCTGTCCAAGGCATTTGACAGTGGGATCTTATTTTTTAAAGTAAAGGAAGACTACATAGAAGTTACCCTTAAATTATGGCTTTAAAGAGATTTTTAAACAAAGAAACAAGTATGTACAAAATTCACAAAGACATATGTAAGAAAATACACTGTTTTATATTACACTTCTTTTTTTCTTTCCTAATTCTACTCACCCTACTTAAGATCATGAGTATCTATCCATCAGCAGATTCTGCTCAGTCTTACTCTAACTTCTATATATTTGATTTAAAGGCAAAGAAAGTGGCTTACTGTTGATCCTTCCTGGTTTGAAACATTTCCGGTATTTGATATTAGTTGTTTATTCTGGAAAAAAGAACAAAATAATTCCATTTTATACTGTTGCACTTCCATGAGGAAAAATGGTTCTAACAAATTGAGGGCAAAAAAAAAAAGCTGTTACAAAAAAATTAAAGATTTGAAGGCCAAACACCAGAAAACAAATCTCACTGTACCCTAAACACTCGTAACAAAATCCTACACTTGAAAAATGACTTCCTTCTCCAGAGCAGTGGCTTCCGTTGACAGGGAGGGTGTTAGGAACCCAAAGGGGATTCAAAGTGCTCAGATGGTCTACACTTGATCTGGGTCTATGGGGGTGAGTTCAGGTTGTGAACATTCATTAAGCCCTACACTTCTGATATGCATGCTTTATGTTTATTATTTCATTCCAATCCCAAAGAAAGGCAATGCCAAAGAATGCTCAAACCGCACAACTGCACTCATCTCACACGCTAGTAAAGTAATGCTCAAAATTCTCCAAGCCAGGCTTCAGCAATACGTGAACCGTGAACTTCCAGATGTTCAAGCTGGTTTTAGAAAAGGCAGAGGAACCAGTGATCAAATTGCCAACATCCGCTGGATCATCGAAAAAGCAAGAGAGTTCCAGAAAAACATCTATTTCTGCTTTATTGACTATGCCAAAGCCTTTGACTGTATGGATCAAAATAAGCTGTGGAAAATTCTTCAAGAGATGGGAATACCAGACCACCTGACCTGTCTCTTGAGAAACCTGTATCCAGGTCAGGAAGCAACAGTTAGAACTGGACATGGAAGAACAGACTGGTTCCAAATAGAAAAAGGAGTATGTCAAAGCTGTATATTGTCACCCTGCTTAAGTTAAATACTTATATGCAGAGTACCTCATGAGAAACCCTGGGCTAGAAGAAACACAAGCTGGAATCAAGATTGCTGGGAGAAATATCAATAACCTCAGATATGCAGATGACACCACCCTTATGGCAGAAAGTGAAGAAGAACTAAAGAGCCTCTTGATGAAAGTGAAAGAGGAGAGTGAAAAAGTTGGCTTAAAGCTCAACAAGCAGAAAACTAAGATCATGGCATCTGGTCTCATCACTTCATGGGAAATAGATGGGGAAACAGTGTCAGACTTTATTTTGGGGGGCTCCAAAATCACTGCAGATGGTGACTGCAGCCATGAAATTAAAGACGCTTACTCCTTGGAAGGAAGGTTATGACCAACCTAGATAGCATAGTTAAAAGCAGAGGCATTACTTTGCCAGAAAGGTCTGTCTAGTCAAGGCTATGGTTTTTCCAGTGGTCTTGTATGGATGTGAGAGCTGGACGGTGAAGAATGCTGAGCGCCGAAGAACTGATGCTTTTGAACTGTGGTATTGGAGAAGACTCTTGAGAGTCCCTTGGACTACAAGGAGATCCAACCAGTCCATCCTAAAGGAGATCAGTCCTGGGTGTTCATTGGAAGGAATGAGGTTGAAGCTGAAACTTCAATACTTTGGCCACCTCATGTGAAGAGTTGACTCATTGGAAAAGACCCTAATGCTGGGAAGGATTGGGGGCAGGAGGAGAAGGGGATGACAGAGGATGAGATGGTTGGATGGCATCACCGACTTGATGGACATAGGTTTGGGTAAACTCCGGGAGTTGGTGATGGACAGGGAGGCCTGGCATGCTGCGATTCATGGGGTTGCAAAGAGTCGGACATGACTGAGCGACTGAACTGAACTTTGAGGTATCATATAAATTTTTAAAAGAACCCTTTGAAAAAACTTTTTTTTTCGATTTTAAACAAATAACACAACAAGACAGATACTCACATTCAATGGGGGAAACACCTGTAAATCACCGCTGCACTCTACATTTTCTGTTGTCCAACATTCACTGTTCTTGAAATAATGACCACAAAAGTCTTCAGTGACCTTAAGTTCATGTTTCTGTGATAGCTCCTACGCAAGGTAAAGTTCTTTGTCATAATTTATTTCCACTTAATATCTAAACAATACCAAAAATTTACTTTGTTTGGAACAATTGAAACATTCAGTAGAACAAAATACCAAAAAGAAAAAAAGTTTTGCATATAATTTTGCATATAATACTTTGTCCCGGTATTATTTTCATTCTACTCCACGTATAAAGGATTTTAGAGAAAGAGGCAGTATTCAGTTACAAGGAAAGATAAACCAAACACATAGCAACATAAAGCAAAGATGGCAAAACCCAAGTGAGTACAGGGGAAATTTCTTTTACACAACAACTAACAATGAGGTTCCAGGCTCCTGGGTGGATGAATAAAACCATGCTCCTAATGGCAGCTCCTGGGTATCAAGAAAAGATTAAGAGGCTTTTATCGGCCAAATGGAAGGCTATGGACATGAGTTTAAACAAACTCTGGGAGATGGTGAAGGACAGGGAAGCCTGGTGTGCTGCAGTCCACGGGGTCACAAAGAGTCGGATATGATTGAGCAACTGAACAACTGGCCAAACATGGGACAGTTTGAGCAAAATACATAAAAACAGTAAGAGATTGTAACCCACCCAACAAACTAAAAATCAGTGGGCCCATCTTGATAACTGACTGACTGACAGATAAGATAAAGCAAAAGAGAGTTCATTCTTAAAGCAGGGTACTAGTAAGTGTGGAAGAAAACATGGAATTAGAGAATCACCATTTAGCAATCATCGTGTATGAGTGCTAAGTCGATTCAGTCATGTCTGACTCTTTGTGACCCTATGAACTGGAGCCCACCAGACTCCTCTGTCCATGGGATTCTCCAGGCAAGAATACTGGACTGGGTTGCCCTTCTCTTCTCCAGTGGATCCTCCCAACCTAGGGTTCGAACCTACATCTCTTAGATCTACCTGCACTGTCAAGTGGGTTCTTTACTACTTTACCACCTGGGAAGCCCCAGCAATCATCAGAGTAACAACTAATTAATCAGGCAAGAATCAAAGAACATAAAACAAGGACTGATGAAAAAACAGGGTATTTACACATAAATACAAAAGTATTTCTTCACAAATTATTGTTAACAACAGAGAGAAAAGTAGCAGCTTTACAGTGAAAAACTGACAGAAACTTCCTTAACTGACTGAGCAAATTAACATCACCAAAAACGGGACAAAACAGTTATTTTCCAGTGCGTGCATGCTAAGTTGCTTTAGCTGTGTCCGACTCTGTGACCCTACGGACTGTAGCTTGCTAGGCTCCTCTATCCATGAGATTCTCCAGGCAAGAATATTGGAGTGGGTTGCTATTTCCTTCTCCAGGGTATGGTATGTCTGACAAAAATACAACCTGAATTTATTCATGAGAAAATGTGAGAAATACTCAAATTGAGGGACATTTTGTAAAAATAAATCGATTGTACATATCAATGGCATGTCATGAATGACAGCCGCCCCCTCCCCCAAAATAAAACCCCTGCAGAAATACAATGTGATCCTGGATTGGATTCTGTATCAGAAAAAGAAAAAAAAAAAAAGCTGCTAAAAAGGACGTTCTTGGGACACTGGCAAAATCTGAGTAAGATTTGTTTATCAGCTAATAGGGTAGTATCAACATTAAATGTCCTAAATCTGATATCCTATGCAATCTAAGTGAATATTTTTGTGATTTCCTTAGGAAGCACACACTGACCTAGCCTGGTCTCTTTTTTCTCCTCTCACACTGTCCCATCTCCCTCCTCACCTGTTGATGAGATTTACTCATACTCATGAAATCTGCTTATCTGCACTAAAGTCCTAGGTTCCCTGCTACTCATTTTCTGAATGAATGAAATTTTTACATTTCTTCTTTAAATTAAGTTGGTTTTTATTTATGTACGATTCACAATCCCTTTATCAATGGTTCCTATAACTCTGATTTAAATAATTACTGATGTTTTTCATAAGATACAAGGAAGCTGATAGATTTGTATTCTCAGAAAGTATATATTTTGACATAATTAAAGCATTTATTGTTAAGTCCCAAAATAAATCTGTGGCACTTCCAAAACTACAGTCTCTATTTCTAGACTCCTCATTTAATGAGCAAATAAATCTTTATAATCCGTAATTTTTCCTTCATAGCTTTACACTCATTTAAAATTTGAGTTTTACTTACTTCCAACTCAGAATATTCATTGTGACAGGTGTGATGCTCCAAATGCCACCTTATGGTAAACTTCATAGGCCCAGGACAACTGAATGACTTAACTGTTCAGAAAAAGAAAGTCTCATTTTATAGTAACAATATTGTAAACAATATTATTAACCCAATTTAAATTTCCGGTTTCAAGAATTCAATTTAAAATAGGCTACCTTAAGGAAAAAATGAGTAAAATATTACCTAATTCCTCCAAATAGTCGCCGCAAAATGAGACAGATAAGTTCATTAAATTATCACGCTGAACCAAATGTTGCTGTAAGACAAGTCATTTCATCTATATGTTAAGTCCAGTGTTAAAATAAACTTGAGTACCCAGATATGCTGAGTCACTGTTTATTTCACTCTGAAATGTTCTCTTCACCGACTTATCCACCCAAAAAGTACTGAGGAAGTAGCCCTTGTGTGCCAGGAAGGGACATAATGGCAAACCAGAATAATCCCTGGATGCTTGACACAAGAGGTATTAGGGGAAGGTAGGGTTAACAATTAAACAGGCACCTTTGATGGAGGAGGGGGCTGAGAACAGGGGATCAAGGGAGCCCTGGGCAAGGTACCTAACACAGTCAGGTGGGCATGAAGGATGGGGCACCAGCAGGCTCATGAAGAAAGAACAGAAGTCAGCCCAGTGGAGAGGAGGGTGGACAGACAGTACAAGCAAATGCCCAGGAGACGTGAGGGCATGGCAGAACCCAAGGCAGTGTGCTAAGGAGTGTGGGGCCACCTAAGGGAAAGCCTGATGTCTGATCCACCAAATAGCATAGACACACATCCAAGGGACCAAGGCTTAACTTTGCAGGCACTAAAATTTCACTCTGTGAGAACTGAGAGATGCTGTCTCTTCTTTCACACTACAGCTGTACATGTATAAACCCAAATGCCCAACTGCTCACTTAAAATAAACAGCAACTATAAAGTAGACATGTAATGATCAACTAACCCTCTTCAACAAGCCTTCCTGGACGCCCAGTGTGATGAGGTTACTTGGTGAGCATGGCAGCAGAACAAGGAGGCTCAGGTGTTGCATCCACCCCTGCCAGTCACCTGTCAGAGCCTCGGTCACAGTTCAAGAAAGACCTCTCTCCCACCAGCGCTGAGGCACTGCCAGCACTGCCAGCTTTCACCTGACTAAACTCTCATTTTTTTAAAAAATGCCTTTGTTCCTAACTCTCTCCTGCTGCCTCACTCTTTCTCCCTTTAGATATGTTAATACTAAACTATGATCTACTTTAAGGCTGATCTCAGACATTCACATTGTGTTGCATGCTTGCTCAGTCATGTCAGACTCTTTGTGACCCCATGGACTGTAGCCCACCAGGCTCCCCCGCCCATGGGATTCTCCAGGCAAGAATAGTGGAGTGGGTTGCCATTTCTTCCTCTAGGGGATCTTCCTGACCCAGGGATTGAACCCGTGTCTCCTGTGTCTCCTGCACTGCAGGTGATTCTTTACCACTTGAGCCATAAAAACCAAATTCTCTGTTTCACTGGTCCATATAACCTTTTATTCCCCCAGAGTTTTTTTTTTTTTTTGGTCTGCATCAGTGTTTTAAATCTTGTCCAGACACTGTGACATGAATTTATTAAAGCACTGAGATGCCAAAATCTTTTCCTCACTCACCTTGGGCTTCAATTTCTTCTTACCAAGTTCTTATCACAGACTGAAGATCTATGATCTCAGGGAGCTGCTTTGAACTCACCTCTGGTTTTTAGATGACGACTCACCTACTTCCATCAGCACAGACCACACAAGGCAGAACAGCCCAACAGATGATCAGAGGATGGTGTGAGAAAGAAAATGCGCAGGGCTGTGGAGTCCACAAAGCCAAGTTGCTCTACCCAACAAAAAAAACTACTCTTTATCCCCAAACTTTAGCCCTGGCAACGATAACACAGTAAACCCACCGAGTTTACCGTCAAACACTGAGACAGTGTAAACCCACTTGTTGTTATTTAATCGCTAAGTTGTGTCCGACTCTTTGCAACTCCATGGACTGTGGCCCACCAGGCTCCTCTGTCCATGGGATTCTCCAGGCAAGAATAGTGGAGTGGGTTGCCATTTCCACCTCCAGGGGATCTTCACGACCCAGGGATTGAAGCCACATCTCCTGCATTGACAGGTGGGTTCTTCACTGCTGAGCCACTAAGGAAGCCTGAAAACCCACTAAACATACTGAAAACCTCCCCCTCTATGACTTGTTAGTCACGACATATCAGTATTTACACAGACAAGAGTCCCGAGCAGTATTTTCGCTTTCATAAGCCCTAAAATTCTAATTAAAATATCAGTGTCTAATAATTTTTATTTCATACTATAATCGTGTATATTTAGACAGATTTCAGAGGCACAAAGGTTTCATCACAATCATGGCATTTCCTACATCCATAAAAAGAATTTATTGTACTTTAAAAGGGATTCAAAGTCAAATTTCACAGAAGTGAGATACTTTTTTGCTGAAGATTCCTTTATTAGGTTTTAACTATAATTTTTAAAGAATGATTCATACTACATTTTCTGAGACAAGATTAGAAAAATCCATTCTTGAAAATAAATACAATTTGACTGGATCAAAAGAGACTCTTAAAATGTTATAATCACCTAAAAACATCTGCCTAGTTTAAAATATATAATATTATAACGTGTCATGTTAGTTTATATTATGCTAATATATTAGCTTATATGTTGCTTACTTATAATTTATTTTACTTCAGTACTATATTAGCTTATTATACTTACCAGAAAACTTGATCTCAGTAGAGTTAAACATAGTTTTCCTAAATATTAAAGGTCCTGATTTCTGTAATGAGAAACAAAGAAATATAGAAAGATCTTGTTAGGGACTTCCCTTGTGGTCCAGTGGCTAGGATTCCCTGCTCCCCAAGCAGGGGGCCAGGTTTGATCCCTGGTCAGAAAACTAGATCCCACATCTAACTAGTAACTACCTAACTAGCCACAACTGGTGCAGCCAAATTAAGAAATAAATATACTGGACTTCCCTGGTGGTAAGTGGATAAGAATCCACCTGCCAATGCAGGAGGCCTGGGTTTGATCCCTGATCTGGGAAGATCACATATGCCACAGAACAACTAAGCCCGGGTGCCACAAGTAGAGCCTACTTACCCCAGAGCCTGTGCTCTGCAACAAGAGAAGCCACCGCAAGGAGAAGCCCACGCCCTGCAGCTAGTGAGTAGCCCCTGCTCACTGCAACTCGAGAAAACCCACACGCAGCAATGAAGCTTCACCGCAACCAAAATATATATATATGTGTGTGTATTTTAAAAAACTAAATAAAGAAAAATCTTGTTAAAAACATTTCTATTGTTTAAAAGTACTGTTTTATTCTGGAAAATAGGCTAAGCACCAAACAACTGATGTTTTTGAATTGTGGTGCTGGAGAATATTCTTGAGAGTCCCTTGGACTGCAAGACTGAACCATGACTCGTAAAGGAAATCAATCCTGAATATTCATTGGGAGGATTGACGCTAAAGCTGAAGCTCCAATCCTTTGGCCCCCTGATGTGAAGAGCCAATTTACTGGAAAAGACCCTGATGCTGGGAAAGACTGAAGGCAAAAGAAGAATGACAAAGGATAAGATGGTCGGATGGCATCACTGACTCAGTGGACACGAATTTGAGCAAACTCTGGGAGATGGTGAAGGACAGGGAAGCCTGGTGTGCTGCAGTCCATGGGGTCACAAAGAGTTGGACACGACTTAGCGACTGAACAACAACAACAATCCTTTCACTCCTGCCTATGACCAGATCAATTATTATTATTTTTTAATGTAAATCTGGGACTTCCTTGGTGGTCCAGTGTTAAGACAACATGCTTCCAATGCAGAGGGCACAGGTTTGATCCCTGTGAGGGAACTAAGACCCCACATGCTGTGTGGTGAAAAAGACAAAAAAGTAAAGCAACCCATAAATCTGGTCACATCACTCCCTGGCTTAGAATCTTGTCCCATATAATCTACTCCCTGCAGTGAGGCTCCACAAGGCTCTTGGGTCCAGTGTCACAGCCCGAGGCCAGCAACACACAGGAGCTGAGGGAGGGCTGAGAGTCTGTGCATCTGCACCTGCTCTCCTGGTACCAACATAAATGCACTTTTGATAAAACAGCTGACCCTCTCTCTAAGGTGTGGTTTATCACTCTCTCTTTGTGTGTGTGCTCAGTCATGTCTGACTCTTTGACACTACATGGATTGTAGGCCACCAGGCTCCTCTGTCTATGGGATTTCCCAGGCAATAAGGAAGCGGGTTGTCATTTCCTTCTCCAAGGGATCTTCCCAATCCAGGGATTGAACCTGCATCTCTTGCATCTCCTATACTGGCAGGCAGATTCTTTACCACTGCACTATACCACAGACTGTCTCTTTACAACAGACCAAATCTCCCTGTGGCTCACAGGGCCCGGTGTAACCAAGGCCTGCCAACCTGTCTTGTACCTTTCCCTCTGATCCTCAAAAACATAATATTCCTTCCAGCCCTCAGGACCTTAGTGGTCAACCTGAAAACTTACCTGAAAATTTACTATTCCTCTAGTTATTTCCTTCTGACCCCTGAAAGCCCAGTTCAAAATCCCCTTCCTCAGGGCATCTTCCACCAGGGCCCATACCAGGCCAGCCCTCCCTTCCAAGGTTCGTGGGACCCATTCCTCACATCCCTAACCACAACTACAATGAAATCTTGTACTAGCTAGTTATTTCATCTCTGCCCTCAGTCAGTTCAGTCACTCAGTCATGTCCAACTCTTTGCTACCCCATGTACTACAGCACGCCAGGCTTCCCTGTCCATCACCAACTCCTGGAGTTTGCTCAAACTCATGTCCATTGAGTCGATGATGCCATCCAACCATCTCATCCTCTGTAGTCCTCTTTTCCTCCTGCCTTCAATCTTTCCCAGCATCAGGTTCGTTTCCAGTGAGTCAGTTTTTGCATCAGGTGGCCAGAGTACTGGAGTTTCAGCTTCACTATCAGTCCTTCCAATGAATATTCAGGACTAATTTCCTTTAGGATTGACTGGCTTGATCCATGTCTGCCCTCACCAAGAATAAAAATTCTGTGAGAAGAGATTACGTTAAGCGAACAAGTGGTCAGGAATTACAGGAAAACCCTGATAGGAGAAACGGTTCTTTCTTGATAATCCTTTTCCCTCCCTGACGGTTTTTTCAACATTTTTTTTTTAATGCAGATCATTCTTTTCTAAAGTCTTTATTGAATTTGCTACAATACTGCTTCTGTTTTATGTTTTGGGTTTATTCCATCCTTCTTGAGGCATGTAGGATCTTAACTCCCCGACCAGGGATCAAACCTACACTCCCTGCATTAGAAGGTGCACTCTTAACCACTGGATGACCAGGGAAATCCCATCCCTCCTCAACAGTTTCAGTTCAGTTCAGTTCAGTCGCTCAGTCATGTCCGACTCTTTGCGACCCCATGAATCACAGCACGCCAGGCCTCCCTGTCCATCGCCAACTCCCAGAGTTTACCCAAACCCATGTCCATCGAGTCAGTGATGCCATCCAACCATCTCATCCTCTGCCATCCCCTTCTCCTCCTGCCCCCAATCCTTCCCAGCATTAGGGTCTTTTCCAATGAGTCAACTCTTCGCATGAGGTGGCCAAAGTATTGGAGTTTCAGCTTCAACCTCAGTTCTTCCAATGAACACCCAGGACTGATCTTTAGGATGGACTGGTTGGATCTCCTTGTAGTCCAAGGGACTCTCAAGAGTCTTCTCCAACACTACAGTTCAAAAGCATCGATTCTTCGGCGCTCAGCTTTCTTCACCATCCAACTCTCACATCCATACATGATCACTGGAAAAACCATAGCCTTGACTAGACGGACCTTTGCTGGCAAAGTAATGCCTCTGCTTTTAACTATGCTATCTAGGTTGGTCATAACCTTCCTTCCAAGGAGTAAGTGTCTTTTAATTTCATGGCTGCAATCACCATCAGCAGTGATTCAACATCAATAAATCCCTGGTCCAGATCCCTCCTCTGAGCTGTGCCGGGAGCCAGCTCACGAGATCCCACCCATGACAAAGTCATGAGGTAGACGGTTGATCGAGCACAGCTTCTCAGCCCTCAGGGATTCTCGGAAGGCTGCCTCAGCACTCACCTTAAAGATGATATCTGTCTTTCTGATGTTTGCTACAATAAACCTCTTCTTATTTTCTGTGACTTAGAAAAAAGGCTTTTCCTGATTCTCTTCTAAAATAGATCAATCTGAAATCTCAATCGACAAGGCCCCTGAACAGTAGCACCCTAAATAAAATTATCTGAAATATAGAGTATGCTGATCTAAATTCCTTTTGCTAACATATTGGTTTGTTTAATAAATGTACCTGTGCCTTTGGAGCTAATGTGCATAACTTCTCCCTAGTAATAAAACAGCATTGAGAGCCTCCACACAGAAAGCCCCTTTGGGCACAAAACCCTTCCCAGGAAAAAAGGCTTGTTAGGAAATACAAAAAATAGTGCTTTGTGAAACTGTTACTTAATCTATAGTTACTCACTATGTTTTTACTCTTAACGTATTTTTCTATATAATGAAAGCATAATAATTAGGGATTTATATAAATAAAAGTTTAGTTTTAATACAAATAATAAGACAATTTGTTAATTCAGCTGGTGATTTTGCTAAGAACTGACCTTTGTGCTACATTGTTTCAGCTTGCTGTACTATGACTTTATGGAACCACATTCTTTTCTGTTAAGCTCAAGGCTAGAGTAAATTACCGAAAACAGGTTTTACCTTGAAACTTTCTATTAATGAATTCTTTCCTGCTGTGCCTAATACAAAAGTGTCCTGGCTGACCAACCCTTATCAATAAAAGAGTCACAAGATGTTAGCAGGCCTCTGGGCCAGAAGATGATGTAAACAATTTCAAACCTTTTATAACTTAGAAACACAAACAGTGTTCTGGTTCCGATATGGATCAAAAACTGCTGATCCATCGAGCTGATCTGGCATGACTCTATACTTTACATTTGTTTCTATGTACCACTAAAAATATAAAAGCTGTCTTAAAAACAATAAAGTCAGAAGACACTTGGAAACACCACGACTCGCTGTGTCTTCTCATTCGTATCGCCGACGCCGTCCATCCTAAGGGAACCCTGACCAGCTGGAGCAGGACTCCGGCAGGGCTGCACATCCACATGCCCAATTACCTAAAGGTCATGCCCTCTGGGATGTCCAATACTGTCCACATTCACCCGCCCTAAACCAGACGCCCCGCCCTCTGCTCCTCATCAGCTCTTCCTGTGCTGACCAGCTTGGTTATATGTAGGTTACGCCACCCCCAATCACCCAAGCCATGGTTCCTTCCGGTCTCTCACCTCTATCACCCCATCTCCAAGGCATGCCTACTTTATCTCACAGACACTTCTCAGATTTAGCCCTTTCTCTCCATTCCTGCAGGGCTTCCCTGGTGGCTCAGTGGTAAAGAATCCACCTGCCAATGCAGGAGACATGGGTTCAGTTCCTGTGTTGGGAAGGCCCCCCAGAGGAGGAAATGGCAACCCACTCCAGTATTCTTGCCTAGAAAATCCCATGGACAGAGGAGCCTGGAAGGCTACAGTCCATGGGGTCACAAAGAGTCAGTCATGACTGAGTGACAAAGCAAACACCCACTCCATTCCTGCCACCACTGCCCTGATTCAGGCCTCAGTTCAGTTCAGTTCAGTCACTCCCTTCTGCAATTAAATGGTACCTCTGCCTCCAGACTGGAGCCGACAATTCATCCTTAGATAACAGCCACAGTGATTAGCAGGTATGTCTAAAACTCTTCCATGGCTTGCCCTCATTCACACTCCCAAGTTGCTACTGGTGGCCAACACATAAATTCAACCTACAAAATGGGTTGTGTTGGGCCCACAAGAAGCCTTTTAAAATTTTCTCTGAATTAGTTGACATAGTAAAAATATACAGACTTCCCTGGAGGTACAGAGGTTAAGATTCTGCACTTTCGCTCACGAAACCTACTGTCCTGTAAAATGCAAATTTTGTATGGGAAATACTTCCCCTGGGAGAAAATAAAGTGGCTGTCATTCAAAAAGTTATTTTTAAAGGAATGTTCCTAGTGCTTCCTGTACTTTAAAGTTTTGTCAAAAATTTCAATGAATAGAGGACCCTTTGTGAAAGATCAACAGGTACACGGAAAGATACTTCAAAAATGTAACGGAAGTTCCATATTTAACAAAATGTCAAAGACAAGTAGTTCAATAGTTGCTTATATACCCCTTTATATTGGTATGTGATTTTACTTTTGATATCCACTCATCTTCATATTATCACTAACACAAGGATTAATCTAAGGTTATAAAACTAATTTTTCGCATAGTGTTATCAGTTAGCTATTACTCCATAATAAACAACTCCCAAGCTCAAAAAAAAAAAAAAGATTCTGCACTTTCCCTGCAGGGGGTGAGGGTTTGACACCTAGATGGGGAACCAAGATCCCACATGCTGTGTGGTGCAGCCAAAAAAGGGATAAAAAATGTGTCGACCACGCTATAGCATCCACAGCTAGAGCTGAATGGCAAGTGCCCTCTTCAGCAATGGCATGTCACTTCACAGCATTCCCCACCAGCCCCAAACCTAACTTGGTTCACTCACTGATAGGACTTGCCTCAGCCCCTACAGGTCCCTGAGTTTGAGATCCCTGGTGACAGGCTCAAGGCCAAGCTCAGGGATGGAAGGCTTATGGTGGTCCAATCCCAACTAACACTCCTGCCTTCAGTCAGCAGACTCACCAAGAGTTTCTACACGGCTGCTGTTATACTCGCCTCCTTCTTCACCAAGGTAACATCTACTCATTCTTTCAGAGTCAGCTGGGCACCAACTCCAGAAAGTGGGGTTAGGAGATTTCCTCAGTGCTCCAGCAATGGCAACCCATTCCAGTACTCTCACCTGGAGAATCCCATGGATAGAGCCTGGTGGGCTGCAGTCCATGCGGTCGCTGGGAGTCGGACACGACTGAGCGACTTCACTTTCACTTTTCACTTTCATGCATTGGAGAAGGAAATGGCAACCCACTCCAGTGTTCTCGCCTGGAGAATCCCAGGGATGGGGGAGCCTCGTGGGCTTCCGTCTATGGGGTCGCACAGAGTCGGACACGATTGAAGTGACTTAGCAGCAGTAGCAGCAACCAGTAATATCCCAAGAATGCCACCATGTGTGTAATTACTACCCATGAATCTGCTCTCCCTACCACTGTGTGAGCTTCTTGAGAGAGGCACCTGTGTCTAAAATACATCCTTCCAACAACGATGGACAATATAGTGCATGGCACATGGTAGGCAGGCACTTAAAACTGTTGACCTTTACAATCGAAAGAACCATTTCTGGATGAATTTGCAGGACAAATGAAAGTAAACTACACTTTCCTTTCCAGTTCTGAATAACAAGTTGTGACAAATTGAAATAGGGGAGGGAGAAAAAAAAATCAGCCTACCTTCTGCAAAGAGCTTTATGGATTGCTACTGTCCAGAATCACCCAGAACTAAAGATCACGTGGGGCTTCCCTGGTGGCTCAGTGGTAAAAAATCCGCCTGCTAATGCAAGAGACGTGGGTTCGATCCCTGGGTCAGGAAGATCCCCTGGAGAAGGAAATGATAACCCGCTCTAGTATCCTTGCCTGGGAAATCCCATGGACAGGGGAGCCTAGCGGGTTACAGTCCATGGGATCACAAAAGAGTCGGACATGACTTAGCAACTAGACAACAAAAATAAAGATTATGTGGGATCCAAAGAAAAATTTTCTTTCTCACGCAAGAAGCAAAGTTATTTTCTCCCCATGGATTTAGGAATCTCCCTATCTAAACTGCACTTGGCAAAGATCTTTACAGATATGGTCAAGCAGTCTGTTTGCAGCCAATTTACTTCCAATTTATTCTGACTTAGTTTATGCTATTGCCCATTCACTACAGAAGCAGCATGAAACCTTAAGTGTGGTTCTCTGTGAAAGAAAGTTACTTGGCTCAAAATAGCCTGGAGTTAAAACTCCCCTTGGGGTCCTCCCCACCATTCTACGCAAAACAAAGAACTCTCTCACTCGAAGAAAAAAATGGACATTAAGGTTGATTACGCCCAGCTCCCAGCTGGTCCAGCCTCTGGACAACGTCCAGAATTCCTTGCCCCAGCCGTTTAAGAGATATTTGCCCTAGCCGTTTAAGAGATAACTACTCCGAACAACCTTGGAGAAGAACAGGCCCCCTTAAGACAGTAGCTTTCCACATATATGCCTATATATACTCACTCTTTTCTTGGGTTAGTGCAGCAGCTCACTAATCAGATTGCTGCCCCTTCTTGCCTCATTGAAGGTGATCTCTTCCTGTAAAGTGCCGGTCTTATTCTTTTTCCAAACCTCACCTTCTCTAACTCCCTTACCCTACTCTCTGAATTTTGCTTTTTACTGTTCAGAAAAATTCAATAATGGAGATATGCAGGCTCTATGACTGGCACACAAAATAGGGCACCGACCCAGAAGAATCCTGGAAGAAATGGTTGCAATAAGCCTTAAAGATTCAGAAAGATATGTACTCTAGCCTCTATGTAGTTTTTATGCTATAGGAAGAATTTGTAGTCTCCTACACTACTTTCTTTTTCTGATTGAGGAAATCAAAATTTAAGTTTTGCCTTTAGAATTCGGATATCCAGACTTCCCAGGTGGTCCAGAGGTTAACAATCTGCCTGCCAATGCAGGGGACATGGGTTGGATCCTTGGTCCAGGAAGATCCCATATGCTGCAGGCTCACCACAACTACTGAGGCTCCAGTCCTAGAGCCCCTGCTCTACAGCAAGAGAAGCCTCTGCAATGACAGGCCTGAGCATCTCAACTAGAAGTAGTACCCGCTCACAGCAAACAGAGGAAACCCACACGCAGCAAGGAAGACCCAGCGCAGCCAGAAATAAAAATAAATTAATAAAAAGAATTCAGACATCGCTTCTGTACATGTGGAAAATATTAATCTCAAACAGAGATGGATGAATCATCTGATTCTAGAAAAGCGGTAGGTAAGGCCTCTTCGATTTCCTGTCCCTCTTTAGCAAATCTTTCCAAAATTCTACCCTGGCATTCCTCCCACAACGTGAGATATGAAACTACCGGATGTCAAGTTCTCAAATGGCCTGCCCTGGAAAGGAAGAGTTTCCACGGGCTCAAGCCTCCGGACTAGCCTTGCAAATGTCCCTTTAATTACACATCCCGCCCCCGCCCCCCAACCACACATAATCCCAGAACTATGATAGGAGCCCTAGAGAAATTCAGAAACCCAGAAAGAGAGAAAGGGAGTGGCAAGACTATTGCCTGCTCCCTTCTGAAAGGAGTGAAGAAGGAAGAAAAATGGAGGAAGGGAGGAAGAGAGAAAGAGAGGAATAAAGATGCACACGCTTTATGAATGTATGTGGAAACTGAAACCCTGGAAAGTCCTTCCTTTGGCCTCGCGGGTGTGGCCCTGTGGCTGAACCCCGGCACGAGGAGGGGTCAAATCCAAAGATGCCGCTAACAGTGCCGAGGGGTTCAGGGCTCAGGTCTGAATAACCAAGGGCCTGATCTAGACAGAGCCTGTTCGAGCAGAGCGAGAGGCCAGGACTTCGGGAAAGGTGATTTTCACTAACAGGGTTCAGAAGGGAGAGCCGTCCCCCTGCACAGAAGCCTGATTCCTCTTCCCCACAGGCCAGGTCTGGCCGGAGGAGGGGGAGCTCCCCGCCCACAGCGGACAAAAGGCCTAGCAAACGTATCGGGCGCGCGGAGCAGGCTTGGCCAGACGAACAAGCCCGGGACTGGCTCCCAGCGGGCCCCAGAGAACCCTGCGGGCCTGAGATGCGCCTCGCCTCGGCCCCGACATTCCGCTTACGTCACTGATCGTCGCGGTCCAGAGCCCGGCCTCGGGGACGGCGCCCACACCCGCTGGGCCGCAGCACAGCAGGCAGAGGACGAAGCGCAGCAGCGGGCGCCCGGCGGGAAGGCGGCGGCGGGCCGGGAGCCACACTCCGTCGCGGCAGACGGCAGCCATTTTTACACGGAAGCCGCACCTGGCGCTTCGCCACACCCCGAGCCCGCACCTGGGGCAGGCCCGCCCCCGGGAGGAGGGTTCGGGCCCCGGAAGTACGGATGGGACGCGGAGGCGGGGCTTAGGACCGGCCGGGGCGGGGAGGAGTGGGGGTGGGGGCGAGCGTGAAGAGTAGAGGGGGAGGGGCGGGGGGGGGCGACCGTGGAGGTGGGGCCAGGCGGGGAGGCGGAGCCTGGGGATGAGGCGGGGGGCGGGGCTCAGGGCCGGCCTGGGCGGGGGGGCGGAGCCTGGAGGGGAGGCGGGGTGCGGGACTCAGCGTTGGGCTGGAGTGTGGAAGCGGGTGGGAGGGGAGGCGGGGCTCTGAATCTACCTGAGCTGGAGGTGGCTTTAGCCAGAGGCCCGAAGCTCAGGTCCCAGACTCCACGTGGCTGTGGTCAGAGGCTTTTGTTGTTGTTCAGGCGCCCAGTCGTGTCCGGACTCGGCGACCCTATGGATGGCAGGACGCCAGGCCTCCCTGTCCCTCACCATCTCCTGGAGTTTGCCCAAATTCATGTTCATTGAATCCGTGATGCAGTCCAGCCATCTCATCCTCTGATGCCCTCTTGTTGTTCTGCCCTCAATCTTTCCCAGCATTAGGGACTTTTCCAATGAGTCGTCTGTTCGCAACATATGACCAAAATACTGGAGCTTCAACTTCAGCATCAGCCCTTCTACTGAATATTCAGGGTTGATCTCCCTTAAGATTGACTGGTATGATCTCCTTGCTGTCCAAAGGACTTTCGGAGTCTTCTCCAGCAACACAATTCAAAGGCATCAATTCTTCGGCGTTCTGCCTTCTTCACAGTCCAGCTCCCACAACCATATGTGACCACTGGGAAGACCATAGCCTTAACTATACAGACCATTGTTGGCAGAGTAATGTCTCTACTTTTCAACACACTGTTTAGGTTTGTTATCTCTTTCCTGCCAAGAAGCAATCGTCTTCTGATTTCATGGCTGCAGTCACTGTCCGCAGTGATTTTGGAGTCCAAGAAAAGGAAATCTGTCACTACTTCCACCTTTTCCCCATCTATTTGCCATGCAGTAATGTGGCCAGATGCCATGATCTTAGTTTTTTTAATATTTAGTCTTAAGCCGGCTCTTTCACTCTGCTTGTTCACCCTCATCAAGAGGGTCTTTAGTTTCTCTTCGGTTTCTGCCATCAGAGTGGTATCATCCACATATCTGAGGTTGTTGATGTTTCTCCCGCCTATGTTGATTCCTGCTTGTAACATCCAGCCTGTCATTTCTTGTGATGTGCTCAGTGTATAGGTTAAACAAACAGGGTGACAGAGGCTTATAGGGTGGAGCTACTAGCTAAAGTTCTCTGTGCAATTCAGTTTCTTGGATCCTTTGGATTTGTTCATACCCCAAGCCCCTCATCTCAGAGGAAACAAATTGTTTTCCAAATTCATGGTGAGTGCCTGCAAAGTGCTTTGAGGTTGGGTCAGTTGAACTCAAGGCACTGTATTGTGAGTATATTGTCAGTGGGATGGTTAATAATTTTTAGAACAAATGAAGTTGCCTGGTTACTGTTTAAAGCTCAGAGGGGCAAAGCTTTTGTCTGTCTTAATTGTTTACTTCACCAGGCATTTTCGACTGTGAAAAGTGAATAAATGTCTTGCTGTCAAAGAGAACTGCAGTTGTTCATTTATTATTAAATGTAAATAATGTCCAGAGGGAGAATGAAATCCTAGTTTAACAGTCATTAATGTAAAATATAATCAATTTATAGTCAAGAGGACCTGGCCTTATCAGTCACCCTGTGCTGTGCTGTGCTTAGTCACTCAGTTGTGTCCGATTCTTTGTAACCTCATGGACTGTAGCCCTCCAGGCTCCTCTATCTACGGGGATTCTCCAGGCAAGAATACTGGAGTGGGTTGCCATGCCTTCTTCCAGGGAATCTTCCCATCCCAGGGATCAAACCCAGGTCTCCCACCTTGCAGGCGGATTCTTTACCATCTGAGCCACCAGGAACCAATCTGTCACCCTAGTCACTTATTTAGCCAGTAATTATTGAGAGCCTGCAGTGCAGTATGTGTGTGCCCAGTGATGTCAGACTCTTTGCGACCCCACAGACTGTAGCCCACCAGGTTCCTCTGTCCATGGGATTTTCCAGGCAAGAATAGTGGAATGGGTTGCTGTTTCCTCTTCCAAAGAAGTTTCCTGACCCAGGGTTCGAACCTACATCTCCTGTGTCTCCTGCATTGGCAGGCAGATTCTTTACCACTGAGCCACCTTAAAACTGTATTAAGAGCCTAATGCATAATAAAGACTGCTCGTGCATTCTATCTGTGCCTTTCCCAGAAAGTAGTTGATATCATTGCTATCTGGATGGAAATAATAGCTTATGCCAAGGGCCTGGAGGAACAGAAAGACCTACCAGATGACTAGTTATTGGTGTGAGATAGTGGGAAGACGGGGAATATTTAAACAGTAGTAGAATATCAAGGTCCTCCTAAGCAGTTTAGTCGGACATCAGAGAGGCAGTAAGGGTTCTTAAGCAAGGAGGATGAAGTGACCAGATCATTTGGTTATCATATGGAAACTGTGTTAAGGAGGGTGATGAGATGATCAGTTAAGAATACATCAATGATTTGTATGACCAGTGAAGAGTAAATTACAGTAATTCAGAGATGATGGTCTCAATCATAGAAGCATCAGTGAGAATGGCGATTTGGATGGATTCCACAGATATGGGAGATGGAGACTTTAAAAAAAAAAAAAACCTTGGTGATTGATTAGATATCAGAGATTAGGAAGGAGAGGAGTTGAGGCTGGAACCAAGGTATCTGGCAGGAATAAGTGAGTTGTGGAACATCTGGAGGAGAAGAAAAGTTAGGAGATCTAGGACCAGAGGCTCCACAGAGGGATAATTCATTCGGGCAACTACATTGGGGAAAGAGGGATACCCAAACAATTCAAGGAATATTGGACAGAGTCTGAGTTGGTGTTGGCTCCCTATTGGAATGGGAGACCTAAGGGGCCAGGTAATAGAGTCTGGGTCCATAGTTCAATCCACTGGGTCCACAGACACATATCTGGTAATTTTCCTGGTTCCGGATAGCATAATTGGAATATGCATAGTTGATAGCTGACACTATCTAACACTGGTCCTTGGTGTCTAAGAGAAGAGCTATTTTAGTGGACATGGCTAAGTAGAAGCCTCTGAATCTGCCCTGCTGACCAAACCATCTTATCTCCTGGAAGGAATGGCAGAAATTAGTGCTGCATTTAAAAGATGCAGTGGTGGTGGTTACCATCACATCACCATTTAATGCCTCTTCCATTGTAGGTGCTCCTGTTATTATTATTAATGAAGGACACTTTATGTCCTTTTCCACTGATCCACTCACATGCTTCTATCCCAGACCTTCTTCTCTCACATCTGATCGTTTTCCTACCGATTCCTGACCAGCCGGCCAAGCCATTAACCACTGCCCATAAATCCATGTATCTTTCAACTTCAGACAACTCTTTCCACAAAAAATGAATAACCAGATGCATTGCTTAAAGCTGCTATTCCCATGCCCCACCCTAGAGACTTGGACAGGATTTCATCCTCACCCTTGTCTTTCAAGGCCACCCTAAGTAAGAGTAAAATGCAGCTGCATGTGAAAAGATGCTCAACATAACTAACCATCAGGGAAATGCAAGTTAAAACCACAATAACATATCACCTCACACCTGTTTTCATGTCTATTATCAATATTAAATAAATAATAATACACAAATGATTAAATAAGTAGGAGAGGAAAAAAACCTCTTCCTTACTGTAAGACACCAACAAATAAATAAAGAAGGAATGGAGTTAGAAAATTATCATTTGTTAACTGTCATACTTGATTCTTTGGCATTGCCTTTTTTTGTGATTGGAATGAAAACTGACCTTTTCTAGTCCTGTGGCCACTGCTGAGTTTTCCAAATTTGCTGGCATATTGAGTGCAGCACTTTCACAGCATCATCTTTTAGGATTTGAAATAGTTCAACTGGAATTCCATCACCTTCACTAGCTTTGTTCGTAGTGATGCTTCCTAAGGCCCACTTGACTTCACATTCCAGAATGTTTGGCTCTAGGTGAGTGATTATCTGGGTCATGAAGATCTTTTTTGTACAGTTCTTCTGTGTATTCTTGCCACCTCTTCTTAATGTCTTCTGCTCTGTTAGATCTATACCATTTTTGTCCTTTATTGAGCCCATCTTTGCATGAAATGTTCCCTTGGTATCTCTAATTTTCTTGAAGAGATCTCTAGTCTTTCCCATTCTATTGATTTCCTCTATTTCTTTGCATTGATCACTGAGGAAGGCTTTCTTATCTCTCCTCACTATTCTTTGGAACTCTGCATTCATATGGGTATATCTTTTCTTTTCTCCTTTGCCTTTCATTTCTCTTCTTTTCACAGCTATTTGTAAGGCATCCTCAGGTAACCATTTTGCCTTTTTGCATTTCTTTTTCTTGGGGATGGTCTTGATCACTGCCTCATGTACAATGTCACGAACCTCCTTCCATAGTTCTTCAGGCACTCTGTCTATCAGATCTAATCCCTTGAATCTATTTGTCACTTCCACAGTATATCGTAAGGGATTTTATTTAGGTCATACCTGAATGTAGTCTAGTGGTTTTCCCTACTTTCTTCAATTTAAGTCTGAATTTTGCCATAGAGAGTTCATGATCTGAGCCACAGTCAGCTCCCGGTCTTGTTTTTGCTAACTGTATAGAGCTTCTCCATCGCTGGCTGAAAAGAATATAAAGGCAGAGGAACCAGTGATCAAATTGCCAATATCCGTTGTATCATGGAAAAAGCAAGAGAGTTCCAGAGAAACACCTACTTCTGCTTTATTGACTACACAAAAGCCTTTGACTGTGTGGATCACAACAAACTGTGGAAAATTCTTCAAGAGATGGGAATACCAGACCACCTTTCCTGCCTCCTGAGAAATCTGTATGCAAGTCAAGAAGTAATAGTTAGAACTGGACATGGAACAACAGACTGGTTCCAAATTGGGAAAGGAATACATCAAGGCTATATATTGTCACCCTGCTTATTTAAATTATATGCCGAGTACATCATGTGAAATGCTGGGTTGGATGAAGCACAAGCTGGAATCAAGATTGCCAGGAGAAATATTAATAGCCTCAGATACGCAGATGACACCACCCTTATGGCAGAAAGTGAAGAGGAACTAAAAAGCCTCTTGATGAAAGTGAAAGAGGAGAGTGAAAAAGCTCGCTTAAAACTCAACATTCAAAAAACTAAGATCATGGCATCTGGTCCCATCACTTCATGGCAAATAGATGGGGAAACAATGGAAACAGTGAGAGACTATTTTCTTTGGCTCCAAAATCACTGCAGATGGTGACTCCAGCCATGAAATTAAAAGACACTTGCGGGAGGCGGTCCTAAGATGGCGGAGGAATAGGACGGGGAGACCACTCTCTCCCCCACAAGTTCATCGAAAGAACATTTGAACACAGAGCAAACTTCACAAAACAACTTCTGAATGCTGGCAGAGGACATCAGGCACCCAGAAAAGCAGCCCATTGTCTTCTAAAGGAGGTAGGACAGAATATAAAAGAGAGACAAAAGAGTTAGGGATGGAGACCCTCCCAGGGAGGGAGTCGTGAAAGAGAAGTTTCCAAACACCAGGAAACCCTCTCACCTGAGGGTTCGGGGGAGGTTTTCGAATCTCGGAGGGCAACACAACCAGGAGGAAAAATAAATAAATAAATCCCACAGATTACGTGCCTAAAGGCAACCCCCAGCAGAGAAGTACCCCCAGACGCTCACATCAGCCACCAGCAAGTGGGGGCTGAACAGAGAGGAGCCGGCAGCACTGCTTAGGGTAAGAACCGGGCCTGAATGCCCTGAGGGCAATCTGAGGGAGCTAATGTGAGACAGCAACCTAAACTGTGGGATAGCCAGAGAGAGAGAGAGAGAACTATCCCGCTAAAAGCCCAAACCTAAGGCACTGCCCGCCCGGTCACAGAACAAAGGACTGAGCAATACCAGAGAAGAGCTAGCAGGCTGCGGACTGCCCCATCCCCCGCTGGATGCAGCGGGCTGGCAGGGCCAGGCAGAGCCAGAAAGGGACAAACTCGGCCCCTGAGAGGGCATCCCCTAAAACACTGCAAACAGGCTTCCACTTTCTAAGCAAAGACTGCCTGAGATTCCAGAGGGTTGACATCTGCCAGGAGAGTCGCAGCCAGAGACCACCTCCCCAGAAGTCAAGGCACACCGGAGCCGGGCGCACCCAGAAACTAAGGCTGGGATCGGGGAGGTGATAAGTCACATCACCCCACCTGGGGAGAGTGCACTCGCCAAACACCTGGCTGCCTGAGCTGCTCCGACCGGGTAACAGCACAAGTTCAGTCAGTTCAGTCGCTCAGTCGTGTCCAACTCTTTGTGACCCCATGAATTGCAGCACGCCAGGCATCCATGTCCATCGCCAACTCCCGGAGTTTACCCAAACCCATGTCCATCGAGTCAGTGATGCCATCCAACCACCTCATCCTCTGTCGTCCCCTTCTCCTCCTGCCCCCAATCCTTCCCAGCATTAGGGTCTTTTCCAATGAGTCAACTCTTCGCATGAGGTGGCCAAAGTATTGGAGTTTCAGCTTCAACCTCAGTCCTTCCAATGAACACCCAGGACTGATCTCCTTTAGGATGGATTGATTGGATCTCCTTGCAGTCCTAGGGACTCTCAAGAGTCTTCTCCAACACCACAGTTCAAAAGCATCAGTTCTTCGGCACTCAGCTTTATTCACCGTCCAACTCTCACATCCATACATGACCACTGGAAAAACCATAGCCTTGACTAGACAGACCTTTGTTGGCAAAGTAATGTCTCTGCTTTTAAACATGCTATCTAGGTTGGTCATAACCTTCCTTCCAAGGAGTAAGTGTCTTTTAATTTCATGGCTGCAATTACCAACAGCAGTGATTTTGGAGCCCCCCGAAAATAAAGTCTGACACTGTTTCCACTGTGTCCCCATATATTTACCATGAAGTGATGGGACCAGATGCCATGATCTTAGTTTTCTGAACGTTGAGCTTTAAGCCAACTTTTTCACTCTCCTCTTTCACTTTCATCAAGAGGCTCTTTAGTTCTTATTCAATTTCTGCCATAAGGGTGGTGTCATCTGCATATCTGAGGTTATTGATATTTCTCCCAGCAATCTTGATTCCAGCTTGTGTTTCTTCCAGCCCAGGGTTTCTCATGAGGTATTCTGCATATAAGTTAAATAAGCAGGGTGACAATATACAGCCTTGATGTACTCCTTTTCCTATTTGGAACCAGTCTGTTGTCCCATGTCCAGTTCTAACTGTTGCTTCCTGACCTGCATACAGGTTTCTCAAGAGACAGGTCAGATGGTCTGGTATTCCCATCTCTTTCAGAAACAGCAGTATTGCATAGGAACCTGGAATGTTAGGTCCATGAATCAAGGCAAATTGGAAGTGGTCAAACAGGAGATGGCAAGAGTGAATGTTGACATTCTAGGAATCAGGGAACTAAGATGGACTGGAATGGGTGAATTTAACTCAGATGACCATTATATCTACTACTGTGGGCAAGAATCCCTTAGAAGAAATGGAGTAGCCATCATGGTCAACAAAAGAGTCTGAAAGGCAGTACTTGGAGGCAATCTCAAAAACGACAGAATGATTTCTGTTCATTTCCAAGGCAAACCATTCAATACCACAGTAACCCAAGTCTATGCCCCAACCAGTAACGCCAAAGAAGCTGAAGTTGAATGGTTCTATGAAGACCTACAAGACCTTCTAGAACTAACACCCCAAAAAAGATGTCCTTTTCATTATAGGGGACTAGAATGCAAAAGTAGGAAGTCAAGAAACACCTGGTGTAACACACAAATTTGGCCTTCGAGTACAGAATGAAGCAGGGAAAAGGCTAATAGAGTTTTGCCAAGAGAACGCACTGGTCATAGCAAACACCCTCTTCCAACAACACAAGGGAAGACTCTACACGTGGACATCACCAGATGGTCAACACCGAAATCAGATTGATTATATTCTTTGCAGCCAAAGATGGAGAAGCTCTATACAGTCAGCAAAAACAAGACCGGGAGCAGACTGTGGCTCAGATCATGAACTGCTTATTGCCAAATTCAGACTTAAATTGAAGAAAGTAGGGAAAACCACTAGTCCATTCAGGTATGACCTAGATCAAATCCCTTATGAGTATTCAGTAGAAGTGACAAATAGATTAAAGGGACTAGATCTGATAGACAGAGTGCCTGATGAACTATGGACAGAGGTTCATGACATTGTACAGGAGACAGGGATCAAGAAAATCCCCATGGAAAAGAAATGCAAAAAAGCAAAATGGCTGTCTGAGGAGGCCTTACAGATAGCTGGGAAGAGAAGAGAAGCGAAAAGCAAAGGAGAAAAGGAAAGATATTCCCATCTGAATGCAGAGTTCCAAAGAATAGCAAGGAGAGATAAGAAAGCCTTTCTCAGCGATCAATGCAAAGAAACAGAGGAAAACAACAGAATGGGAAAGACTAGAGATCTCCTCAAGAAAATTAGAGTTACCAAAGGAATATTTCATACAAAGATAGGTTCGATAAAGGACAGAAATGGTATGGACCTAAGAGAAGCAGAAGATATTAAGAAGAGGTGGCAAGAATACACAGAAGAACTGTACAAAAAAGATCTTCATGACCCAGATAATCACAATGGTATGATCACTCACCTAGAGCCAGACATCCTGGAATGTGAAGTCAAGTGGGCCTTAGAAAGCATCACTACGAACAGAGCTAGTGGAGGTGATGGAATTTCAGTTGAGCTATTTCAAATCCTGAAAGATGATGCTGTGAAAGTGCTACACTCTATATGCCAGCAAATCTGGAAAACTCAGCAGTGACCACAGGACTAGAAAATGTCAGTTTTCATCCCAATCCCAAAGAAAGGCAATGCCAAAGAATGCTCAAACTACCACACAATTGCACTCATCTCACATGCTAGTAAAGTAATGCTCAAAATTCTCCAAGCCAGGCTTCAGCAATACATGAATTGTGAACTTCCAGATGTTCAAGCTGGTTTTAGAAAAGGCAGAGGAACCAGAGATCCAATTGCTAATATCCACTGGATCATTGAAAAAGCAAGAGAGTTCCGGAAAAAACATCTGCTACTGCTAAGTCGCTTCCGTCGTGTCTGACTCTGTGCAACCCCACAGACGGCAGCCCACCAGGCTCCGCCGTCCCTGGGATTCTCCTGGCAAGAACACTGCAGTGGGTTGCCATTTCCTTCTCCAATGCATGAAAGTGAAAAGGAAAGTGAAGTCGCTCAGTCATGTCCGACTCTTTGCAACCCCATGGGCTGCAGCCCACCAGGCTCCTCCATCCATAAGATTCTCCAGGCAAAAGTACTGGAGTGGGTTGCCATCACCTTCTCTGCGAAAAACATCTATTTCTGCTTTATTGACTATGCCAAAGCCTTTGACTGTGTGGATCACAATAAACTGTGGAAAATTCTTCAAGAGATGGGAATACCAGACCACCTGACCTGTCTCTTGAGAAACCTGTATGCAGGTCAGGAAGCAACAGGTAGAACTGGACATGGAACAACAGACTGGTTCCAAATAGGAAAAGGAGTACATCAAGGCTGTATATTGTCACCCTGCTTATTTAACTTATATGCAGAATACCTCATGAGAAACCCTGGGCTGGAAGAAACACAAGCTGGAATCAAAATTGCCAGGAGAAATATCAATAACCTCAGATATGCAGATGACACCACCCTTATGGCAGAAATTGAATAAGAACTAAAGAGCCTCTTGATGAAAGTGAAAGAGGAGAATGAAAAAGTTGGCTTAAAGCGCAACATTCAGAAAACTAAGATCATGGCATCTGGTCCCATCACTTTATGGGAAATAGATGGGGACACAGTGGAAACAGTGTCAGACTTTATTTTCGGGGGGCTCCAAAATCACTGCTGTTGGTAATTGCAGCCATGAAATTAAAAGACACTTACTCCTTGGAAGGAAGGTTATGACCAACCTAGATAGCATATTTAAAAGCAGAGACATTACTTTGCCAACAAAGGTCTGTCTAGTCAAGGCTATGGTTTTTCCAGTGGTCATGTATGGATGTGAGAGCTGGACGGTGAAGAAAGCTGAGCACCGAAGAATGATGCTTTTGAACTGTGGTGTTGGAGAAGACTCTTGTGAGTCCCTTGGACTGCAAGGAGAATCAACCAGTCCATCCTAAAGGAGATCAGTCCTGGGTGTCCTTTGGAAGGACTGATGCTGAAGCTGAAACTCCAATACTTTGGCCACCTCATGCAAAGAGTTGACTCATTGGAAAAGACCCTAATGCTGGGAAGGATTGGGGGCAGGAGGAGAAGGGGATGACAGAGGATGAGATGGTTGGATGGCATCACTGACTCGATGGACATGGGTTTGGGTAAACTCCGGGAGTTGGTGATGGACAGGGAGGCCTGGCATGCTGCGATTCATGGGGTTGCAAAGAGTAGGACACGACTGAGCGACTGAACTGAACTGAACTGAACACAAAAATAAACTCATAATGCATTAAAGATCTAAATGTAAGACCAGAAACTATAAAACTCCTAGAAGAAAACATAGGCAAAACACTCTCTGACATAAATCACAGCAGGATCCTCCATGACCCACCTCCCAGAATATTGGAAATAAAAGCAAAAATAAACAAATGGGACCTAATTAAACTTAAAAGCTTTTGCACAACAAAGGAAAGTATAAGCAAGGTGAAAAGACAGCCTTCAGAATGGGAGAAACTAATAGCAAATGAAGCAATGGACAATGAATTAATCTCAAAAATATAGAAGCAACTCCTCCTGCAGCTGAATTCCAGAAAAATAAACGACCCAATCAAAAAGTTTGCCAAAGAACTAAACAGACATTTCTCCAAAGAAGACATACAGATGGCTAACAAACACATGAAAAGATGCTCAACATCACTCATTATTAGAGAAATGCAAATCAAAACCACAATGAGGTACCATTTCACGCCCGTCAGAATGGCTGCTATACAAAAGTCTACAAGCAATACATGCTGGAGAGGGTGTGGAGAAAAGGGAACCCTCTTACACTGTTGGTGGGAATGCAAACTAGTACAGCCACTATGGAGAACAGTGTGGAGATTCCTTAAAAAACTGGAAACAGAACTTCCATTTGACCCAGCAATCCCACTGCTGGGCATACACACCGAGGAAACCAGAATTGAAAGAGACACGTGTACCCCAACGTCATCGCAGCACTGTTTATAATAGCCAGGACATGGAAACAACCTAGATGTCCATCAGCACACAAATGGATAAGGAAGCTGTGGTACATATACACAATGGAATATTACTCAGCCATTACAAAGAATACATTTGAATCAGTTCTAATGAGGTGGATGAAACTGGAGCCTATTATACAGAGTGAAGTAAGCCAGAAAGAAAAACACCAATACAGTATACTAACGAATATATGTGGAATTTGAAAGATGGTAATGATAACCTTATATGCAAGACAGAAAAAGAGACACAGATGCATAGAACAGCCTTATGGACTCTGTCGGGGAAGGTGAGGGTGGGACGATCTGAGAGAATAGCATTGAAACATGTATATTATCATATGTGAAACAGAATGCATTCCAGGTTCGATGCATGAGACAAATGCTCAGGGCTGGTGCAGTGGGATGACCCAGAGGGATGGGATGGGAAGGGATGTTGGAGGGGGTTCAGGATGGGGAACACATGTAAACCCATGGCTGATTCATGTCAATGTATAGCAAAAACCACTACAATATCGTAAAGTAATTAGCCTCCAACTAAAATAAATAAATTAATAATAAAAAAAAAAAGACACTTTTCCTTGGAAGAAAAGCTATGAGAGGCAGGGCTAAGATGGCAGAGGAATAGGATGGGGAGACCACTCTCTCCCCTACAAATTTATTGAAAGAACATCTGAACGCTGAGCAAACTTCACAAAACTACTTCTGAATGCTGGCAGAGGACGTCAGACATCCAGAAAGACAACGCATTATCTTCAGAAGGAGGTAGGAGAAATTATAAAAGATAAAAAGAGAGAGAAAAGAGTTAGGGACAGAGACCCGTCCCGGGAAGGGAGTCGTAAAGGAGGAGAAATTTCCAAGCACCAGGAAACCCTCTCACCGGCGGGTTTGGGGGAAGATTTCGAATCTCGGAGGGCAACATAACTGGGAGAAAAAATAAGTAAAATCCACAAATTACGTGCCTAAAGGCAACTTCCAGCGAAGAACCCCAGATGCTTGCATCCGCCACCAGCAAGTGGGGGCTGAACGGAGAGGAGCGAGCGGCACTGCTTAGGGTAAGGACCGGGCCGAATGCCCTGAGGGCAATCTGAGGGAGCTAACGTGAGATAGTAACCTAAACTGTGGGACAGCCAGAGAGAGAGAACTATCCCGCAAAAAGCCCAAAGCTAAGGCACTGCCGGCCCGCTCACAGAACAAAGGACTGAGCGACACAGGGGAAGAGCTAGCCGGCTGCGGACCGCCCCATCCCCCGCTGGACAAAGCGGGCAGGCGGGACCAGCCAGAGCCGGAAAGGGGCAAACTCGGCCCCAGAGAGGGCACCCCCTACCAAACTGCAAACAGGCTCCCAGTTTCTAAGCAAAGACTGCCTGAGATCCCAGAGGGTCGACAGCCTCTGGGAGGGTCGCAGCCAGAGACCAGCTCCCCAGAACCGACACAAAGCAGGGGCGAACCCAGTGTGGCTGAGACACCGCGAGCCCTCCACACACACACCAGTGATATTGGTTTGCAGTGGTCCCTCCCCACAGCATGACTGGACAAGTGAACCTAAAGAGACCACCTCCGCCCCTTTGTGGCAGGGCGGAAATTAGACACTGAAAAGACCTCCAAACAGAAGCCAAATAAACAGAGGGAAGCGCGTTGGAAGGGACAGGCCAACAGATTAAAATCCCAGTAGTTAATACTGACTGCATTGAAAGGGGCCTATAGATCTTGAAAAGTATAAGCAGGAACAAGGATCTATCTGAAACTGAACAGACCCCACACTGCTCACAACAGCTCCAGAGAAAGTCCGGGATATATATTTTTACTATTATCATTTATTTTATTTTTTTTATTATTATTTTTTTTTTTTTTTTCTTTCTTTTTTCTTTAAGGCCTCTATTACACCTTTAATTTTCATTTTCATAACCCACCACTACCTTGAAAAAAAAAAAACAACCCTATTTTTAAAACAAACTGCGTACATATATCTTATGCTTTTTGCGTTTTCTTTTTTTTTATTTTATTTTATTATTTTTTTTTTTACTGTTTTTTCCTGTTTTTCTTTTTTTTTTTACTGTTATACTGTTTTACTGTCTTTTTTTCTTTTTATACTGTTTTCTTTTTTCTTTTTTTTTATATTGTATGATTTATAAGAGTCTAACCTCTACTCCAGATTTTTAATTTTTGTTTTACATATTTGATATCAATTTTGTGCATTTAAGAATACAATCTTTAGTACCCATTTTTACTCAAGAGTGTGATTACTGGCCTGATTACTCTCTCCCTCTATTGACGCTCTTTCTTCTCCCCCAGGGAACCTCTATCTCCCACCCTCCTCCTTCTCTTCTCAACCCAATTCTGTGAATCTCTGAGGGTGTTCTGGGTACCGGAGAACACTTCAGGAACAGAATACTGTCCAGATCTCTCTCTCCCCTCTTGATTCCTCCCTTTCTACTCATCCTCACCTCTACTGCCTTCCTCCCCCCTCTCTATGTATCTCTGTGAACCTCTCTGAGGGCTCCAGACTGTGGAAAGCACAGAGGGAAGTGCTTACTGGCTAGACTGCTCTCCCCACGTTTGAGTCCCCCTCCTCTCCTCCTGGTCACCTCAACCTCCCTCCCCTTCACCTCTCCATGTAACTCAGTGAACCTCTCTGGGTATCCCTCACTGTGGAGAATCTTTTCACCATTAACCTAAAAGTTTTATTATTGATGCTGTATGGATGGAGTAGTCTTGAGGCTACTGCAAGAATAAGACTGAAAGCCAGAGGAAACATTAATTAATAAGAGATCTTCCAAAAGCCTCCACATATACACTGAAACCAAGCTCCACCCAAGAGCCAATAAGTTCCAGAGCAAGACATACCACGCAAACTCTCCAGCAACGCAGGAACATAGCCCTGAGCATCAATATACAGGCTGCCCAGAGGCACACCAAATCCATAGACATCTCAAAACTCAATACTGGACACTCCATTGCACTCTAAAGAGAAGAAATCCAGCTCCACCCACCGGAACACCGACACAAGCTCCTCCAACCAGGAAACCTTGACAAGCCACCCATCCAACCCCACCCACAGTGAGGAACCTCCACAATAAAGAGGAACTTCAAACTACCAGAATACAGAAAGGCCACGCCTAACACAGCAATCCAAACAAGATGAAAAGGCAGAGAAATACTCAACAAGTAAAGGAAAATGAGAAATGCCCACCAAACCAAACAAAAGAGGAGGAGATAGGGAATCTATCTGAAAAAGAATTTAGAATAATGATAGTAAAAATGATCCAAAATATTGAAAATAAAATGGAGTTACAGATAAATAGCCTGGAGACAAGGATTGAGAAGATGCAAGAAATGTTTACCAAGGACCTAGAAGAAATAAAAAGGAGTCAATATATTTTGAATAATGAAATAAAGGAGATAAAAGACACGCTGGAGGGAACCAACAGTAGAATAACAGAGGCAGAAGATAGGATAAGTGAGGTAGAAGATAGAATGGTGGAAATAAACGAAGCAGAGAGGAAAAAAGAAAAAAGAATCAAAAGAAATGAGGAAAACCTCAGGGACCTCTGGGACAACATGAAACGCCCCAACATTTGAATCATAGGAGTCCCAGAAGAAGAAGATAAAAGGAAAGGCCATGAAAAGATACTCGAGGAGATAATAGTTGAAAATTTCCCTAAAATGAGGAAGGAAATAGTCACAGAAGTCCAAGAAACCCAGAGAGTCCCAAACAGGATAAACCCAAGGCGAAACACCCCAAGACACATATTAATCAAATTAACAAAGATCAAACACAAAGAACAAATATTAAAAGCAGCAAGGGAAAAACAACAAATAACACACAAGGGGATCCCCATAAGGATAACAGCTGATCTTTCAATAGAAACTCTTCAGGCTAGAAGGGAATGGCAGGACATACTTAAAGTAATGAAAGAGAAAAATCTACAACCCAGATTACTGTACCCGGCAAGGATCTCATTCAGATATGAAGGAGAATTCAAAAGCTTTACAGACAAGCAAGAACTGAGGGAATTCAGCACCACCAAACCAGCTCTCCAACAAATGCTAAAGGATCTTCTCTAAACAGGAAACACAGAAAGGATGTTTAAACACGAACTTAAAACTACAAAGTAAATGGCAACGGGACCATACTTATCAATAATTACCTTAAATGTAAATGGGTTGAATGCCCCAACCAAAAGACAAAGACTGGCTGAGTGGATACAAAAACAAGACCCCTACATATGCTGTCTACAAGAGACCCACCTCAAAATTAGGGACACATACAGACTGAAAGTGAAGGGATGGAAAAATATATTTCATGCAAATGGAGACCAAAAGAAAGCAGGAGTCGCAATACTCATTTCAGATAAAATAGACTTTAAAATAAAGGCTGTGAAAAGGGACAAAGAAGGACACTACATAATGATCAAAGGGTCAATCCAAGAAGAAGATGTAACAATTATAAATATATATGCACCCAACATAGGAGCACCACAATATATAAGGCAAATACTAACAAGTATGAAAGGGGAAGTTAACAATAACACAATAATAGTGGGAGACTTTAACACTCCACTCACACCTATGGATAGATCAACAAAACAGAAAATTAACAAGGAAACACAAACTTTAAATGATACTATAGACAAATTAGATTTAATCGATATTTTCAGGACTTTCCACCCCAAAACAAGCAATTTCACCTTTTTCTCAAGTGCACATGGAACTTTCTCCAGGATAGATCACATCCTGGGCCATAAATCTAGCCTTGGTAAATTCCAAAAAATTGAAATCATCCCAGCCATCTTCTCTGACCACAATGCAGTAAGATTAGACCTCAATTACAGGAAAAAAACTATTAAAAATTCCAACATATGGAGGCTAAACAACACGCTTCTGAATAACCAACAAATCACAGAAGAAATCAAAAAAGAAATCAAAATATGCATCGAAACGAATGAAAATGAAAACACAACAACCCAAACCCTATGGGACACTGTAAAAGCAATGCTAAGGGGAAGGTTCATAGCAATACAGGCGTACCTCAAGAAACAAGAAAAAACTCAAATAAATAAACTAACTCTACACCTAAAGCAACTAGAGAAGGAAGAAATGAAGAACCCCAGGGTTAGTAGAAGGAAAGAAATCTTAAAAATTAGGGCAGAAATAAATGCAAAAGAAACAAAAGAGACCATAGCAAAAATCAACAAAACTAAAAGTTGGTTTTTCGAGAAGATAAACAAAATTGACAAGCCATTAGCCAGACTCATCAAGAAACAAAGGGAGAAGAATCAGATCAACAAAATTAGAAATGAAAATGGAGAGATCACAACAGACTACACAGAAATACAAAGGATCATAAGAGACTACTACCAACAGCTATATGCCAATAAAATGGACAACTTGGAAGAAATGGACAAATTCTTAGAAAAGTATAACTTTCCAAAATTGAACCAGGAAGAAATAGAAGATCTTAACAGACCCATCACAAGCACGGAAATCGAAACTGTAATCAGAAATCTTCCAGCAAACAAAAGCCCAGGACCAGACGGCTTCACAGCGGAATTCTACCAAAAATTTAGAGAAGAGCTAACACCTATCCTACTCAAACTCTTCCAGAGAATTGCAGAAGATGGTAAACTTCCAAACTCATTCTATGAGGCCACCATCACCCTAATTCCAAAACCAGACAAAGATGTCACAAAAAAAGAAAACTACAGGCCAATATCACTGATGAACATAGATGCAAAAATCCTTAATAAAATTCTAGCAAACAGAATCCAACATCATATTAAAAAGATCATACATCATGACCAAGTGGGCTTTATCCCAGGAATGCAAGGTTTCTTTAACATCCGCAAATCAATCAATGTCATTCACCACATTAACAAATTGAAAGATAAGAACAATATGATTATCTCAATAGATGCAGAAAAAGCCTTTGACAAAATTCAACATCCATTTATGATAAAAACTCTCCAGAAAGCAGGAATAGAAGGAACATACCTCAACATAATAAAAGCTATATATGACAAACCCACAGCAAACATTATCCTCAATGGTGAAAAACTGAAAGCATTTCCCCTAAAGTCAGGAACAAGGCAAGGATGCCCACTTTCACCACTACTATTCAACATAGTTCTGGAAGTTTTGGCCACAGCAATCAGAGCGGAAAAAGAAATAAAAGGAATACAGATAGGAAAAGAAGAAGTAAAACTCTCACTGTTTGCAGATGACATGATCCTCTACATAGAAAACCCTAAAGATTCTACCAGAAAACTACTAGAGCTAATCAATGAATATAGTAATGTTGCAGGATACAAAATTAACACACAGAAATCCCTTGCATTCCTATACACCAATAATGAGAAAACAGAAAGAGAAATTAAGGAAACAATACCATTCACCATTGCAACAAAAAGAATAAAATACTTAGGAATATTTCTACCTAAAGAAACAAAAGACTTATATATAGAAAACTATAAAACACTGATGAAAGAAATCAAAGAGGACACAAACAGATGGAGAAATATACCGTGTTCATGGATTGGAAGAATTAATATAGTGAAAATGAGTATACTACCCAAAGCAATCTACAGATTCAATGCAATCCCTATCAAACTACCAATGATATTTTTCACAGAACTAGAACAAATCATTTCACAATTTGTATGGAAGTATAAGAAACCTCGAATAGCCAAAGCAATCTTGAGAAAGAAGAATGGAACTGGAGGAATCAACCTGCCTGACTTCAAGCTCTACTACAAAGCCACAGTCATCAAGACAGTGTGGTACTGGCACAAGGATAGAAATATAGATCAATGGAACAAAATAGAAAGCCCAGAGATAAACCCACGCACCTATGGGCACCTTATCTTCGACAAAGGAGGCAAGAGTACACAATGGAGAAAAGACAATCTCTTTAACAAGTGGTGCTGGGAAAACTGGTCAACCACTTGTAAAAGAATGAAACTAGAACACTTCCTAACACCATACACAAAAATAAACTCAAAATGGATTAAAGATCTAAATGTAAGACCAGAAACTATAAAACTCCTAGAGGAAAACATAGGCAAAACACTCTCCGACATAAATCACAGCAGGATCCTCCATGACCCACCCCCCAGAATATTGGAAATAAAAGCAAAAATAAACAAATGGGACCTAATCAAAATTACAAGCTTTTGCACAACAAAGGAAACTATAAGCAAGGTGAAAAGACAGCCTTCAGAATGGGAGAAAATAATAGCAAACGAAGCAACAGACAAACAATTAATCTCAAAGATATACAAGCAACTCCTGCAGCTGAATTCCAGAAAAATAAACGACCCAATCAAAAAATGGGCCAAAGAACTAAACAGACATTTCTCCAAAGAAGACATACAGATGGCTAACAAACACATGAAAAGATGCTCAACATCACTCATTATTAGAGAAATGCAAATCAAAACCACAATGAGGTACCATTACACACCAGTCAGAATGGCCGCTATCCAAAAGTCTACAAGCAATAAATGCTGGAGAGGGTGTGGAGAAAAGGGAACCCTCTTACACTGTTGGTGGGAATGCAAACTAGTACAGCCACTATGGAGAACAGTGTGGAGATTCCTTAAAAAACTGGGAATAGAACTGCCATATGACCCAGCAATCCCACTGCTAGGCATATACACCGAGGAAACCAGAATTGAAAGAGACGCGTGTACCCCAATGTTCATCGCAGCACTGTTTACAATAGCCAGGACATGGAAGCAACCTAGATGTCCATCGGCAGACGAATGGATAAGGAAGCTGTGGTACATATACACAATGGAATATTACTCAGCCATTAAAAAGAATACATTTGAATCCGTTCTATTGAGATGGATGAAACTGGAGCCCATTATACAGAGTGAAGTGAGCCAGAAAGAAAAGCACCAATACAGTATACTAATGCATGTATATGGAATTTGAAAGATGGTAATGGTAACCCTATATGTGAGACAGAATAAGAGACACAGATGCATAGAACAGTCCTGTGGACTCTGAGGGAGAAGGTGAGGGTTGGACGTTCTGGGACAATAACATTGAAACATGTATATTGTCATATGTGAAGCAGAACACCATTCCATGTTCTATGCATGGGACGGATGCTCAGGGATGGAGCGTTGGGATGACACTGAGGGATGGGAGGGGGAGGGAGGTGGGAGGAGGGTTTGGGAGGGGGAGCACGTGTGAACCCATGGCTGATTCATGTCGATGTACGGCAAAAACTACTACAATATTGTAAAGTAATTAGCCCCCAACTAAAATAAAAAAAAAATAAAATAAAATAAAGACTGGTTAGGTCCATAAAAAACAAAAAAAAAAACACTGTATCAGTTATAAAATAAATAAATCATTAAAACTTTAATCAGTCAACAAACGTTGTGTGCCTTACTCAGTGCTAATTATCACACATTTGTACAGATTGCTGGTAATGGACATAATAGGGATTTTACATTATTAAAGAACAAATGGTATTTAGGTTTTTTTTTCTTTCTGCATTTCTATTATAACATAGTTTCCAGGAAAGATTATAACTAACATCATTGACTTAAGCAAATCAAGTAAAATTGGTATTTTCTACCTCCAAGCACTGCCTGGATAAGTATACGGAGATCTACCAAGTGTAGTTCATCACCGTGAGGAAATGAACCTGGAAGGAGTCAATAATACAATGTAACACAAGGTGAGGGCTTCCCTGGTGGCTCAGTTGGTAAAGAATCCACCTGCGGTAGGGGAGACTGCCTATAATACAGGAGACATGGGTTCAATCCCTGGGTCAGAAAGATCCACTGGAGAGGAAAATGGCAACCTGGGAATCCTGGGAAATGCCTGGGAAATCCCATGGACAGAAGAGCTTGGCGGGCATGGGGTCTCAAGAGTGGGACACGACTGAGCAACTGTACTGCCAATACAAGGTGAAGCCCTGAAGTGTGGATATCATTAGTGTATTGAGGGGATTTGCTTACTTTCTTTCAAGAGCTTTTATTTCTTAGAGATTTCTTTAGCATTCCCCCAGAAGTGAGGCAGGAAATAGCTGGAGCTTGTTCTCTGTGGACAGATACTCCAAGATTAAAAGGGGAGAAGCTAAGCCCTGCCCACATAAGAGACCACATATTTCTTTCTCCAAGTCGAGGAAACCTTCCTGACTGTGCATGCACAGCAAGGCTCCTTGGAGGTCAAAAATGGAGTGATATCAACCTACCCATAGGCCTCTTCTCTAGAATCCATCTTGGCTAAGAGATGCATGTGCACACATGGGACGACCCTGACAGAAACCAAGTACAGATTCAGAACCAAGCAAAGTGAGATGACTGACCAAAGGAAACCTGGAAACAACGCCCCCATATAAGTGATTCAAACTACCATGAGGGCACAACTCTGTCTCTGTGCCCACCTGTGTGTTTATCCACACATACCCCTTTTCCTCCTAATAAACTCTTTACTTATTTCACTACTTTCCTTTTCTTTGTGGAAATTCATTTCCTGCAAAGCCATATGGGCCAGAGGCTTGTCACTGACTGCTGGTCTAGTGGCTAGGATTTGGCGCTCTTACTGTCACGGCCTGACTTCAATCTCTGGCCAGGAGCTGAAATCGTGCTTCAAGCCGCTGCAGACTGAGGCCATGCAAGATCAAAATCGGATCCTGAGATAAGGATTTAGGTGGCAGTAGTTCATTTGAGAGGTGCAGCAAACACCAGGAGGGGAATGTCATGGTCTGAATTGTAACCACCCCTCATTCATATATTAAAGTCTTAACCTCCAATACCTCAGAATGCAACTATATATGAAGACAGGGCCTTTAAAGAGATAATTAAGGTAAAAATGAAGTAACACAGGTGAACCCAGGGCTTCCCTGGTGGCTCAGTGGTAAAGAATCCACCTGCCAATGCCGGAGAGGCAAGAGACATCAGTTTGATCTCTGGGTTGGGAAGATCCCCTGGACGAGGGAATGGCAACCCATTCCAGAATTCTTGCCTAGAGAATCCCATGGCCAGAGGAGCGTGGAGGGCTATAATCCTTGGGGTCACAAAGAGTCAGACACAATTTAGCGACTGAAGAACAACAATTCCAGTATGACTGGGTCTTTGTAAGAAGAGGAGATTAGGACATAGACACACACAGGACAAAGACCGTGTGAAAACATAGGGAGAAGACGGCCATTTACAAGCTGAGGAAAGAGGCCTCAGAAGAAACCAAATCGGCCAGCACCGTGATCTCTGACCCCTTTATTGAAGCCTAGGAAAATAAAATTCTGTCATTTAAGTGACCCTGCCTGTGGTGCTTTGTTTTGACTGCCCTAACAAACTGATACAGGGAGTGAGGAAATGTGACAGGGAAGGAAAATACAGGGGGAGTTATCAAGTCAGCATCTTTGTAGGCAAGAGGAGTGTATCCCACAGGGAGACTTGTGGGAAAGTGTGAGGCACATGCCTCAGAGTCAGCTTATAAGGGATGAGAGAGCTGGGATACTTATTTTTTATTTACTTCTGGCTGGGCCCGGTCTCCATGGCTGCAGAGGCTTTTCTCTAGCTGCAGTGAGCAGGGCCTGTTCTCTCACTGGGCTGCATAGGCTTCAGCATTTGCAGCACGTGGGCTCAGCAGTGTGGCTCCCGGGCTCTAGAGCGCCGGTTCAGTAGTTCTGGTGCATGGCCTTAGTTGCTCCACGGCATGTGGGATCCTCCTGGAGCAGGGATTGAACCCATGTCTCCTGCATTGGCAGGCAGATGCTTTACCACTGAACTACCAGAGAAGCCCAAGCTGGAATATTTATTTAGTCATACCTGTTAGTCCTTGGTTGAAGGCACCAATTATACTGTCAATTCCAGACTGCTATGAGTGGGTATTTATTTATTTGGCTGTGTCAGGTTTTGGTTGTGGCTTGCAGGCTTAGGTCCTTGACCAGGGATAGAACCCACATCCTCTTCATTGGAAGCTGGATTCCCAACCACTGGACCAGAGAAGTCCCCATTGTAAGACTTTTAATATTATATTTTAAATCATTTAACAGAAGCTATTATAAGTTAAGCATATCTACTATAAACCTTAAAGAACAAAAACAAAGTTATAGCTAACAATCTATAGGAGATAAAACAAAATCATAAAAAATTTGATTATTCCAAAAGAAGGCAGAAAAAGTAAATAAAGCGAATTAGAACAGATAAAATAGAAAACACATAGCAAGCTGACTGACTGAAACCCAAGTGTATCAATAATCACGTTTCAGTTCAGTTGCTCAGTCGTGTCCGACTCTTTGCGACCCCATGGACTGCAGCACGCCAGGCCTCCCTGTCCACTCAAACACATGTTCATTGAGTCAGTGACACCATCCAACCATCTCATCCTCTGTCGTCCCCTTCTCCTCCTGCCCCTAATCTTTCCCAGCATCAGAGTCTTTT
Source organism: Okapia johnstoni (assembly GCA_024291935.2). Classification (NCBI taxonomy): domain Eukaryota; kingdom Metazoa; phylum Chordata; class Mammalia; order Artiodactyla; family Giraffidae; genus Okapia; species Okapia johnstoni. The sequence continues at coordinate 133,562,669 of CM044306.1, read as the reverse complement.
CAAATGAGTCAGTTCTTCACATCAGGTGGCCAAAGTATTGGAGTTTCAGCTTCAGCATCAGTCCTTCCAGTGAATATTCAGGACTGATTTCCTTTAGGATCGTCTGGTTAGATCTCCTTGCTGTTCAGGGGACTCTCAAGAGTCTTCTCCAACACCAAAAGGATCAATTCTTCAATGCTCAGCTTTTTTTATAGTCCAACTTTCACATCCATACATGACTTATCTACCATACATGTTTATCTGCCCTAATTAAAAGGCAGCAGTTAAAAAAACAGATGGTTTTTAAAAAACCATCAGATGGTTAAAAAAACAGTATCCGATTGTATTCTACTTACAAGAAAGGCACTTTATACATAAAGACACAAGTAGGTTAAAATTGAAAGAATGAAAAATAATATGACCTGCTGACAGGACAGAGGAAAGCTGGAGGGACTATATTAACATCAGACAAAGTAGATTTCACAGCAGAGACTATTATAAGAGATATAGCAAGGTCATTTCATAATAATAAAGAGGTCATTTCATTAGAAAGGCATAACAATCCTATACATTTATGTTCCTGTTAACAGAGCTTCAGACAAATGAAGGGAAAACTAATAGGAAATAGAGAAAAATCCACAGTTATAGTTGGAGATTTCAATAATCTTCCCTGAATAATTGACAGAAATAAAACAAAATAATCTGTCAGGATATAATTGACTGGAACAATACAATCAATCAACTTGACCTGATTAATCTTAATAGAACATTTCACTCTGAAACAAGAGAGTACACATTCTTTTCAAGTCCACACAATCATTTACCAAGACAGACCATACTTTGGTAAAATGTTCATACTGGTGAATTTAGGAAGGTGGGTACATGAGTTCTATTATAGGGGAGTAAAAACTTAACTTTTTTTCTCTATGGACCTAGGTTCTTATCTGGGACCCTGCAAATCAGACTGATGAAATGTTAACAAGAGAAAATCAGTTTATTAACACACGTATTACGAATATACATAGGAAAACTCTGTGATGAGTAACTCAAAGGGATGATTGTTACCTGGGATTTACACAGCATTTTAATAAAGAAAAATAAATTTGTAGGGAAGTGACAAAATAGAGGGAAAGGGGTTTTATGTTTCCAAGAGTGGCAAACACAGAAGGTAAATATTTGGGGGAAGGTAAAGGAGTAAGGTTCGGTTATGCAGGTCCATTTCAGAGCCGACTTTCTGTCTTCTTTGTAGTCATAAAACTTGCCCTGGAAAGGAGATTTATGGAAGTCCACATATTCCAGAGGTGTCTGCTGTTAGTCAGATAAGGGAAGCTTGAGAAGGCTTCTTTCTGCATCTGTTGATTCTCACTTAAAATTATCCTTAAGAGACACAGATGTAGAGAACAGACACCAAGGGTGGAAAGGGAGATGGTGGGAGGCTGGGGCTGACATATATACACTGCTCTGTATAAAACAGGTAACTAATGAGAACCTGCTGTATAGGACAAAGAACTCTACCTAATGCTCTGTGGCAACCTGAATGGGGAGGAAATCGGGAGTAGAGGGGATATATGTATAGCTGATTCACTTTGCTGTACAGCAGAATATAATACAACATTGTAGAGCAACTACACTCCAGTAAGATTTTTTTTAAAGATAAAAGATAATTGGAAAAAAAGTTATCCTTATGCCAAAGTGGCATATTCTAATTTCCTACATTATATTAATATGTATAATTTTCTATACATTCAAACTATCTTAATTTAAAACATTGTAAAAACTGCAAGTTTTGTTTAATTTCTTGAATGGTTAAGCAAAAATGAATAATCATGGGCTGCTCATTTTGAGGAGTCCTTAAGAACTTCCTTTTTAGCAGTCCATAGTTCACCAAGATAGAGATAAAGGAAGATTTGAAATATCTCGTAGAGGAAAGTTCTAAAACTTAAAAAATTTTATTGACATATAACTTATATACCATAAAATTCACACACTGTAAGTTAAAATTCAATGGTTTTTAGTAAATTTTACATGAAAATATTCTAAAGTAGTGATCTTTGGGCCACAATTTCCAAAAATAATTATTTTGTTAAAATACAAATAAATTAGGTAATTTGGGCATGCTAAAGTTAAATAGTATTGGCAGTTTTACTTCTGTCCTTAGAGGTTTAAAAGGGAAAAAATAAAATCTACATTTTTATGTAGATTTGTACATAGAAACACCAGTCGTTACTGAAATGTTTATTAAACAAAACTGAAATGTTTATTAAAGCAAAACTTCCTGTTTTCCCATTTGTCACTCAAAGTACCTAAATGTCTTTAGAGAAGTTAAGTTGCTGTTGTAGCTGGTTTATTTTCAGATGATTTATTTTCCCACTGATTCATCAGAAGTTCCAACTTGCTTTTGTCATTGACACGGAGAAGTTACAAAGGTCTTTACTTTCGTGAGTCAGGACAAGTCTGGCCAGCATCGGCCTGATTTGTAAGATAAGAGCTCTGGTCTGGCCATTTCCTAAGTGGGAATCTGCTTGGTCTGGGGGACTGGGAGGCAGAGGGAAGGTCTCTCCATCCCTAGAGGGCACTCTGAGAACTTAGGTCCTTAAATCCTATTGATCAAGCCACCACTGCTGGCCATCACCCATATATGGAAAGAGAATAGTCAGCGAGGCTCAAATAACTATCAACTCCTGGGGGAGACCAATAGGAATGATATCTGGGCATCAGATATGGTTCTTATACGGGTGTGTAGGGAGTCACTTGCCTCTGGGGCATAAGGGCCCATCTCCTGCTCTCTGCCAATGTCCCCACTGCGTGCCTCACTGGCACAGATTAAGTCCTTTTCTGAGTTACTTTGTGTCAACTACAAATTGGCACTTGCCATCTACCTCCGAAAGGATAAAATCATGCGCTGCTGCAGCTGCTGACCTTCAACACCCACTGAAAAAAGTTCAATATGTACTTGATTGCATGTATTCTCCCTTTGCCAGAATCACATATATACTGATCTTCTCCCTGCTTCTTTGGAGCATTTTCTCAGAGTTATCTGAGGTGCTGTCTGTCTCCTGGGCTATAGTTCTCATCTTGCCCCAAATAACACTTAATTTGCAACTCTCACATAGTGCATTTTTTTTAAGTTGATTTGCATTATATTGGAGGCAGTTGGTAACATAATCAGGGACAATGTTTCTACTGTGACAGATGCTGAGCTTGCACTGCATAAGGAATGGAATGGAGAGAAGGCTCTTATTGGGAAAAACCTTGATAATGAATATAAAGTCCTTTCAAAGACCTTGCCACCTCCCTTTCCTACACAACCACCCAAGGGGTTGTAGGAGAAGGCGGCGCTATCTTTACTGCACCCGGATGGACACTTGGCCTCCAAGAGAACAAAGTGACCTGCTCGAGATGACTGGAGGAAGGCTCGCAGGACTGGTTCCTGTCTGGCCCTTGCTGCTGGCTGCATGGCTGACTCATGATGCCCTAATCCTTACTTCTTTCTACTTAGAAAGATAAGAAAAAGGAGTGGAGCGGGAGTTGGCAGAAAAGCAAAGAAAAGGATAAAGAAAAGAAGAAAGAAAGGGGAGAGGTGGGAAGAGAGGGAAAGAAGGAAGAAAGGGAGGAAAAAACAGCTCCCCAGGCAGAGTTAGTCTCAACCTGAAAGTCAAGAGCATTTGAGGTATTTGTTGATTTCGCTCGCGCTCCCTAGCCGGGTCCCAGACCAGCTGAAGGGAATGACCCAACTTGTTTCTCCCTGTTTTCTCTTCCCCAGTTTTTTTTTTTTTCTTTGCTCCTAAGAGCCACTTACATAAGCAATCTGAGTTTATACAAAACAGAACTTGAAAGGCTATTTTCAGTTCATGATCAGAAGACTGGACAACACTTTGTCAGGGATCAGGTCCTCTGAAAGTTAGAGCTTTCAGATATTCCAATGTGGCCGAGAGAGTAATGCAGTGGTTCCGACTGTCTCAGGTAGGGGACTACAAGTGTCAACAACAAGGGTTGTTGTTGTTTAGTCGCTAAGTCATGTCTGACTCTTTGCAACCCCATGGACTGAAGCCCTCCAGGCTCCTCTGTCCATGGGATCTCCGAGGCAAGAATACTGGAGTGGATTGCCATTCCCTGCTCCAGGGGATCTTCCCACCCCAGGGTTCAAACCCACATCTCCTGCGCTGGCAGGTGGATTCTTCACCACTGAGCCACCTGGGAAGTCCCCTGATCAAGAGTAGTCCGGCTCTATTCTCCTCTTGAGTAAAGGAGGTGGTGAGAGGTGTCCCGCCATCACGTCCCATTTACCCAAGGCCCTGGTGCATCACTGTGGGGTTGGGCGAAGTTAATTTCTCTGCCATGTCTCAGGAGAAGCTGGAAGCCATGGCTTTCTCTCTATAGCAGAACTGACCCTGGCTTCCCAGACCACACGGCATGTACTGAGCACACTGGACAGGATTTGGGGGGGCCGAGGGCCTTCGATGACTTATTCATTATATATTTGTTTACATTATGTAATTAGAAATATAAAACACAAAGCATGTTACTTTAGATTATGTCACATTAAATGTGTATGAAACTCCCAAGTACGTTTTCAAGTTGCTTACTCTATCTTACAGATTCGAACATATCTTTTTTTTTTGGCCATGTGGCTTTTGTGGATCTTAGTTCCCTGACCAGGGATTGAACTCATGCCCCCTGCAGTGGACGCGCAGAGTCCTCACCACCGGACCTCCAGGGAAGTTGCTATGAACATACTTTTATAACTTGGGTTTTTTTGCTTGAACTAGTCAGTTGGTTCATGATCAAGACTTTTTTTCTTTCTCTTTTTTAAAAAATAGATTTCCCCAAAGCGTGTTTCAGTTACTTTTAAAATCCCTATTGCATGGAAAGGATGTTCTCAATAGTCATTGCCAACAGGAAACTTTATTTGCACAAGCAAACGATACAAAGCAGGTGATACAAAATCTTTTATTGATTTTCAAATAACCATTCAAAAATTTCCAACAGTTAGAAATTATCTTGATAGGTTCTAACAGCTTTTTGTTTTTTTTTTCCTTTCACTGACAAAATGTGGTGCTGGCATTTCTTATAACAATGCAGATTCCTTTCCATCCCCCAGAACTTTCTGGTCTGGAGCATTTCACAGTAACAATAGAATCAGCTGACTCTGGAGACTGGGGCACATGGGCTGGCAGCTGGGATGAGGACCCAGGCTAGGAGGGCCACATGCTGATCTCTGCAGGCTGCAGTGGCTGGGGGGAAGCCATTCACCAGTGAAACAGGCCTGAGGGTGCCACAGGGCTGGGCCCGCCTGGCTGTCATGGGCGCTGGAAGGATCAACACTGAAACCCATCACATCAGTTGACTGCTTTACTAGCAGAGTAAGTTAACCTTCTCTTGTCTCATCTGCCCATGTGTGAAATGGAGATAATAGTAGTACCTATCTGGTCTTCCCTGGTGGCTCAGTAATAAAGAAGCCTCCTGCCAATGCAGGAGATGCAGGTTCAATCCCTTGATTAGGAAGATCCCCTGTAGAAGGAAACAGCAGCCCACTCCAGTATTCTTGCCTGGGAAATTCCATGGACAGAGGAGCCTAGTGAGCTTAGAAGGGTCGGTCAGAACTGAGCAACTAAACAACAAACAACGCCTGGTAGGGTTACTATGAAGATTAAATGACTGCTGGGCTTGGCCACATAGTAAGCGCTATCCATGTGTTTGTTACCCTGGAGGAGGGCATGGCAACCCACTCCAGTATTCTTGCTTGGAGAATAGCATGGACAGAGGAGTCTGGTGGGCTACAGACCATAGGGTCGAAAAGAGTCAGACACAACTGAAGTGACTTAGCACGCATGCATGCATTTGTTAAAGTTAAAAGGTCAAGAAGCTCTGGAACACACTCCCCAGATCACATGCTTGAGCCAGCCCGAATCGGATTCCTTGGTTCTGAATTCTGGCTCCCGCCCTCTCCAGACATGGGCCATAGAAGACCCTCAACCTTTCCAGCCTCATTTACACCTGATGATGGCACTGGTACCCATGTTAGTGATGTACAGATTAATGTAGTTTTCATAAAGTGCTTGAGACATAACAACTGCTCAACCAGCAATGACTGTTATGACCCAGCGGAGCTGGGATGTGAACTGAGGGGTCCTGAGCTCTAAGCTTATTTCCTGTCCACTGCCCACATCTCCCTCCCATGAGTCATCCATTCCCACAGAAAACTGCTTTACCTCTTGGACTCATCTATGAGTTTCTTTTTTTCTCAGCTGAGCTGCATGGCAAGTGGGATCATAGTGTCCTGCCCAGGGATGGAACCTGTCTGTGTCCTCTGGACCACCAGAGAAGTCCCTTTTATGATTTATTTTACATCTTTCCACTCAGACTGCATGTTTCAACCCTCTAATATCTTTTGTTTTTCATCTTTGGGCTCTCTGGAGTGGTTTTTCCATGTCTTTGTTTTGGCTGCACCAGGTCTTTGTTGCAGCGCTTGGGCTTTCTCTAGTTGCGGCGCATGGGCTCTAGAGCTCGAAGGCTCAGTAGCTGCCATGCACAGGCCTCTTGAGTTACACTACTCAGGCTCAGTTGCCCTGTGGCGTGTGGGATCTTAATTCCCTGATCAGGGATTAAACCCCCATTCTCTGCATTGGAAGGTGGATTTTTAACCACTGTACCACCACTGAAGTCTCTTCCATATCTTTAAGAAACAATGTCAAGAGTGGTCAGAGCAACTGCATCAAGGGCCAGGCATCAAGAGAACTCCTTTGCAAAGGCACTGAGGCAGCCAGTGACCATATCTTCCCAAGTCTCAAGTAAGTACCACACATTCTTCCTCATTCATATTTTATTAGGAAGCCAGATCAGAGAATTCATTAGTTATAAAACTTTAAACATGAATCACTCTTATCAAATACATGATTCAGGTGGGAACACCAGATTTTTCTTAAGACCAGAAGCAATGGCAAATAGGGCATTTCATTTTACAAATATTTCATAGTCATGAAAAAGACAAAAAATTTAAAAAAAAAACCAACTTTGTGCCAATGTTAACATCCAGGAACTGCCATAGAGATGAGGCTGTTAGGGCTTAAATGTTATGATCTGCTAGAAAAGCGACATGATATAAGTCATCTTTTATTAAAATAGAATATCTTTGTGTCTTTCCACCATATACATATAGATACTATCTCTTTAAATAAATATATATTATGTACTTTAAACAACGATGACTTACTTGACAACATTCACGTGGTGCTTTCTGGCTGGGGCATTTACTTGTTAAGGAAGACAAATACAAAAAAACATCAAGGGTCTTCAAAGGAGGAATTTCCAGGGTTTGGGAGCAGTGTCTCAGCTCTCCTCACATGAGGAGTTCTGAGCCTTCCAAGGAGTCATCGGCAAATAAAAGTTCATCTGGCCCTGAGGTCCCCAAGGGCAATGTGCTGGACTGGGACCAAGAGACCCCATTCCTTACCAGCGTGTCCTCCGGTAAAACCCGGTTCTTTCCCGCTGTTGCTGTGGCGGGGGGAGCCGGAGCTGGCTCTTCCCACCCCTCATTGCTCCCATTCAGGATGTACCGTTCCTCCTGAGGTCTGTGCTCATGAACTTCCGCGGTGACCACGCTGATGGTGGCACTGGGCGTGCAGGAAGCAGTGATGGAGTCGGGATCGATGCTCAAGTCCAGCTGAGCCAGTGCCAAGCCCTCGGCCCGGCCCTCCCCACTCTCTGGATACTGCGTGTTGACATAAAGGATATCAGCTTCTTCCCCAACCGCAGGCAGACTCTCTGAGAGCTTTTCTAGCTGCAGCCTCAGCACTGAAAAGGTGGGGCGGTCCAGGGGCTCAACTGTCCAGCACGAGTGCATGATTTCATACCTGGAAGCGAAGAAGAGGGCGTGACCTCCCCAGTGCAGCACCCAGAGCCCATGTGCCAAGCATCCGTTTATCCCACTCAGGAGGGAATGGAGGGGCTTGGGGATGGAGGTGAGAGTCGGGGTCAGTGCCCTGGCTCCACACTCACCATTGTTCCAGGCCCTGGGCAGCTCGAGGAATGAAGCTGAGAGGTGGGTTGGGGTGGACAGGTGTGTGCACAATGAGGGCAGTGCTATGACAGCAACAGGTGAGCCCAGGGCTGGGACAGCCCCTGATGCGGTGGCTGCAGCTTCGGCATGTGTGGGCTGCTGCGTCCTGGCCATCTGCTGCTGCTCCATGAAGCAGACATGCACGGCCATTCACAGACACAGGGACCCCTGCTCTTGTCTGTGATCTCTGCCTTCTCCAGTGAAAAGAATGGTGACTGACTCTCAGTATTTACTATCTAACAGCTGTCATTTAAGGTATGTTTAGACATGTTAGCTTGGCAGCAACACACGTCCCCACACAAGTACTGTTAAACCCATTTTATAGAAAAGGCTCTGGAGAGGGTGATGCTTGGCCCTCCCTAATTTGAGGGGGAAACTGACCCACACTGAGGAGTGTCTGGTGCCCCAGCCCATGTTCTTAACCACTCAGCTGCTCCGCCTGCCATGGGTCAGACCCTCAGGTGTCTGGCTGCTACTCTGTGGCAAATGGGGGACCACAGAAAGATGGTGTTCAGGAGCATTTTCATGATCAGATGATAATTTTAAGAAAAGTAGGCTTGGATGCCACCCAAAGGATATGTTAGGATCCTGGGGGTGATGAAAAGAGGAAGACAAGAGAAAGGACAGCCCGTGCACTCTTGCAGGAAAGAGGGACCGGAACTGCTCATTTATTTACATGCTCCATGATGTCACTGTGCCTAGGTTCCTGCAAGTGTGACCACTGCAGACCCTGCCCAGCCCTGGGCTTCTGTGCTTTGATGGTACAAGCGGACCCTGTTTTATTGCATTTTTTTTCCCCACAGGCATAAACCCACACTCCTTCTTGCATTTCGTTTTATCACACTTCAAAGACACTGTGTTTTTTACAAATTAAAATTTTTTATTCATTTATTTGGTTGCACTGGGTCTTAGCTGTGGCACAAAGATCTTCAATCTTCGTGGCAGCACGTGGGATCTTTAGTTGTGGCACGCAGGATCTAGTTCCTTGACCAGGGATCAAACCCAGACCCTTTGCATTGGGAGCACAGAGTCTTGGCCACTGAACTGCAAGGGAAGTCCCTGTTTTCTACAAATTGAAGGTTTGTGGCAACCCCATGGTGGGCAAGTCTGCTGGCGCCATTTTCCCAACAGCATTAGACTGTGTCACAGTCCTATAATTCTCACAACATTTCAAACTTTTTCATTATTATTGTTTGTTAGGGTGACCTGTGATTCAGTGTTCTTTGATGTTACTATTATAGTATTTTTGAGACGCCACAAACTGTGCCCATGGAAGAAGGCAGATTTAATCAATGGATGTTGTGTGTGTTCTGACAGCTCTACCCACTGGCTATTCCTTGGTCTCGTTCCCTCTCCTTGGACCTCTCTCTTCCCTGAGAAATATCAATATTGAAATTAAGCCATTAATAACCATGCAATGGCCCCTAAGTGTTCAAGCGCAGGGAAGAGTCACATGTCTCTCACTTTAAATCAAAAGCTAGACATGATTAAACTTAGTGAGGAAGGCACATCAAGAATGAAAGCCAAGACAGGCCAGAAGCCTCTTGGACCAGTTAGCCAAGTTGTGAAAGCAAAGGAAAAATTCTTGAAAGAAACTGCAGGTGCTGCTCCAGGGAACACACGAACGATGAAAAAGCAAAACAGCCTTATTGCTGATGTGGAAGCGTCTCAGTGGTCTGGATAGAAAAATCCAACCAGCCACAGCACCCCCTGAAGCCAAAACCAAATTCAGAGCAAGGCCCCAACTCTCTTCAATTCCATGAAGGCTGAGAGGTGACGCAGTTGCAGAAGAAAAGTTTGAAGCTAACCTGAGGCTTTAGGAAAGAAGCCGTCTCTATAACATAAAAGTGCAGAGTGAAGCAGCAGTGTCATGTAGAAGCTATAGCTAATTACACAGAAGATGTAGCTCGGATAATGAATGAAGGTGATTGCCCCAAACAACAGATTTTCAGAGTTGACAAAACAGTCCTGATTGGAAGAAGATGTCATCCAGGACTTTCATAGCCAGAGAGCAGAAATCAAGGTCTGGCTTCAAAGCTTCAAGGGACAGACTGACTCTCTTGTTTGGAACTAATGCAATTAGCAGATGACTTTGAGTGGAAACCAGTGTTTTTTTTTTTTTTTTACCATTCCAAAAGTCCTGGGGCCCTGGAGAATTACCCTAAATCTGCTCTGCCTGTGCTCTATAAATGGAACAACAAAGCCTGGATGACAGCACATCTGTTTATAGCATGGTTTACTGAATATTTTCAGCCCACTGTTGAGGGCTCAGAGAATTAGAGAATTGCTCAGAGAAATCGAGTCCTTTAAAAATAATCCTGCTCATTGACAATGTACCTGATCACCCAAGAGCTCTGATGGAGACGTATGAGATTTATGCTAATTTCTGCCTGCTAACACAATATCATACTGTAGCCCATGGATCAAGGAGTAATTTAGATTTTTAAGTCTTATTACTCAAGAAATATATTCTGTAAACCTATAGCTGTTGTGGATAGAGATTTCTTTGATGAATCTGAGCAAAGTAAACTGAAAACATTCTTGAAAATATTCACTATTCTATTGATAGATGCCATTAGAACATTTGTAATTCATAGCAAGAGGTCAAGATATCATCATACATAGGAGTTTGAAAGAAGTTGATTCCAACCGTCATGTATGACTTTGAGAGTCAAGGCTTCAGTTGAGGAAGTAACTGCTCCAATACTTTGACCACCTGATGCAAAGAGCCAACTAACTGGAAAAGAGCCTGATGCTGGGAAAGATTGAGGGCAGGGTGAGAACAGGGTGGCAGAGGATGAGATGGTTAGATAGCATCACCGACTCAAGGGACATGAGTTTGAGCAAACTCCGGGAGATGGTGAGGGACAGACAAGCCTGCGCATGGGGTTGCAAAGAGTTGGAAACAACTTAGCGACTGAACAACAATAGCAAGAGAAACAACTGAAGATATGGTTGGAATAGCAAGGGGACTAGAATAAGAAGTGAAGCCTAAAACGGTGACTGAACTGCTGCAGTTTTAACCTGGCTTTTTTTGAGAGGCAGGGGGTTGCTGCACAGCACGCTTGTGGGATCTTAGTTCCCCAACCGAGGAATGAACTTGGGCCCTCAGCAGTGAAAGCAAGAAGTCCTAACTACTGGACTGCCAGGGAATTCCCTGAACGGCTGCAACTTTATGATGAAATTTTTATGGATGAGGAGATGCTTCTCACAGATGAGGAAAGTGGTTTCCTGAGATGAAACCTACTCCTGGTACAGATGCTATGAAGACTGTTGACATGACAACAAAGGATTTAGAGTACTACATAAACTTAGTTGATAAAGTGAGTCAATCCTAAAGGAAATCAACCCTGAATGTTCTTTGGAAGGACTGGTGCTAAAGCTGAATCTCCAATACTTTGGCCACCTGATGCAAAGAGCCAACTCATTGGAAAAGACCCTGGTGCTGGGAAAGATTGAAGGCAGGAGGATAAGGGGACAACAGAGGATGAGATGGCTGGATGGCATCACCGACTCAATGGACATGAGTTTGAGCAAGCTCTGGGAGATGGTGAAGGACGGGGGAGCCTGGTGTGCTGCAGCCCATGAGGTCGCAAAGAGTCGGAACAACAACAGCGATACCACCACCACCAACAACAAACCAGCAGGATTTGAGAGGACTGACTCCACGTTTGAAGGAGCTTCTCCTGTGGCTGAAATGATATCAAAGAGCATCGCTTGTTACAGAGAAATCGTTCATGAAAGGAAGAGTCAATCAATGTGGAAAACTTATCATCTTATTTTAAGAATTTGCCATGGCCACTCCAATCTTCATCAACCACCACCCTGATCAGCCAACAGCCACCAACATCAAGGTCAGATCCTCTACCAGCAAAAAGATTACGACTTGAGGAAGGCTCTGATGATGGTTAGCATTTTTTAGCAATAAAGTGTTTTAAAAATTAAGATATGTATGTCATTTTTTTAGACATAATGCTATTGCACACTTAGACCACAGTGTAACTTTTATATGCACCGGGAAACCAAAAATTCCTGTGATTCACTCTACTGCAATACTCTGGAGCTGAACCCACAACACCCAGGAGGTGGGCCTGTACTGGGGGAAGGAATGGCCAGGGGCACCCTGAAGGCTGATGGGACACAGTGGGACAAGAAAGGACATGGTGGCTTCCGTGTGTCACCTGGAGCCAGGGGGCAGTGACAGTGCCATGAGTCACAGCAGCTGTAGCTGGGAGGCCATGAGTTCAGTTTAGGAATGTCCCCTGGAGGTGATGTGGGCACCTCCCAGGGTGGCCTCTTGGGTGATGGGGAGCAGGGCCTCTAGCCTGGTCATTCGGAGGCAGGGGTGATGCCATGAGAAGGGACAGCCCTCAGCGGGCAGCACCAGGGAGCAGGGCTCCAAGTGCACACTGTTATGTCCATCTCTGTGTTTCTCAGAGTCGACCGAAAAATGACCGTGCATGTGTTCAGCGTGCTCAGTCATGTCCAACTCTTTGTGATCCCTTGGACTATAGTCCACTAGGCTCCTCTGTCCATGGGATTTCCTGGCAAGAATAACTGGAGTGGGTTGCCATTTCCTCCTCCAGGGGATCTTCCCAACCCAAGGATGGAACCCGGGTCTCCTGCATTGCAGGCAGGTTCTTTACCACTGAGCTACCACGGAACCCATAAAATGACCGAGGGGCACCAAACACAGGTGTCCACCTATCTCCACTAAGTTTAGACAGCAAACAGAGATGTTCAGAAGGATCTGCCTCATTTTTATTAAAAAAATTTTTTTTTTCTTTTTGGCCTCAGCACATGGCATGAGGAACTTCCCTGACCAGGGATCAAACCTGTGCCCCTGCAGTAGAAGCCCAGAGTCTTAACCAGTGGACCACCAGGGAAGTCTCAGTAGGGCCTGCATCATTTTTAAGAGAAAAGGCCCCAGATTTGGAAACACAGAGGCCTCTCTGGTGGATGCTGTTGTTCCCAGCATCCAGACTCTAGAGGGGACCTGGGAAGCAGGCCTGGTTCACCAGAGCCTCTGCAAGTCCGCAGTGGCGTGAGGGGCCAGTCTGAGCATAGAGACCACAGAGTCGCTGCTTCATCCGGCTTCCCAGCCACCCGGCATTGCTGACACTGAGGTTCTTTCAGCTACAAAATCTCTCAGAAAACCGACTCAGCATTCCCTCGCCTTGGCTCTACGTGAATCATCTGAAACCACAATGTGACACAGCTTAGACCTTGCTAAGACCTCAGATAATCAACTTCTCCTGGAGCACAAGAGAAGCCAAGAAAGAAACAGCCACAAAATGCTCTATTCAATGCTGCTTCATGGAAAGGTCTTCCTCATTAGTAGAAGCAAACATTTCATTCACGTGGCCCTTGCAGAAACGACCGTGAAACCCCAGATCTAATTGAATTAGGATTTCATGATTATCTTTTAAAGGGCTTGGGTTTTCTGTTTCTGTTCTAAATTTTATGGATTTATAACCATAATCACCACCACCACCTCCAAGTAGAGTAAGACTCTGATCAAAAAAGCTTCCTTTTGTTTGGCTGAGATGGGATGTCAGAGGCCCAAGAGCAAACTGACAGGGGCCTTCTCATGGGTGTGAGAAAGCAGAGCCAACGTGCGAGTGTGAGTGTGTCTGTGTGTGTGCGTGGGGGGGGGGGGGGAGTGTCCTGCACAGGCCCACCTGCCCTAGCAGCCCTGTAAGGCATTCCACGATGGAGCCCATGCAGGTTCCCGGTCCCAAAAAGTTCTTATTAAATATGGTGAGAATGTCCCTCTCCTTGGAGCCACAGGAAATTATTTTTATAAAATCTGCAAAGGAGCTTCCCTGGTGGTCCAGTGGTTATTAATCCACCTGCCAAGGCAGGAACAGGTTAGACTCCGGTCGGAGAACTAAGATCCCACATACTGTGGGGTAGCTAAGCCCATGGGCCACAACAAGAAGCCCACACACTGCAAGGAAGATCCCGTGAGCCACAACTGCTGAGCTGGAGCTCTCCAGCCCCTGCTCCACAATGGGAGAGGCCACCACAGTGAGCAGCCCAAGTGCTGCAAGGAAGAGCTGTCCCCACTCGTATAAATGAAGCCAACCTTTCTTGGAAAAAGAGAGAGAGCAGCGCATCATCCAAGTACCCCATGCGTTGTGAAGTCAACCTGTGTATGTGTAGGATTTACAGTCTTCCGTCATATCCACGGCAGACTGTTTTCCGAAGCCCGGTGGACACCAAAATCTGCAGATGCTCAAGTCCCTTACACTTGGCTCTCTTTATCTGCGGGTTCTGCCTCCACCCACACAGAAGGCCAACTGCATTTGCTAGAGGTGATTATAGACCTTGGGAGCACGTGAGGGCTCGCTGGAGATGAGCAGCACATGCCGCCCTCCCCCCAACAAGAGGGTTCTGGTCCCGGACGTCTGTGCGTGTCACCCTCTGCCCCCACCCACCTGGAAGCGGCCCCGCCCCAATGGCCGGGTGCCCCAAGATGGAGAGCAACTGACTCACAGTTCATCCAGGCAATCCTCGGGCTGCTTTAGCCGGTGGCCATGGAGAAGATAGTCATATATCTCGTGGTTCTGGACTCCAGGATAGGGGGTCATTCCTCGTGTGGCTATTTCCCACATGGTCACGCCAAATGCCCACTGAGGACAAAGTGACAGCGTGAGGACTCAAGTCTTTCCAGAAAGGCTGAATGGACTTTTTCATTGGGAAAGGTCATTTCCTCAGAGCCCTGGCAATGGTGCACAGAGCTGACAATTATGTTAGAGACACACTGCTCTTCCAAGACGGCAATAGCATGGGGCTGGAACGTCACAGTTCCCATGTTTACTAAAGTTGTTTGGGAAATGAGACAGAGGCAGTCTATCCTTCTGTCACCTCACTGCCCTGTGTAATGTTCTGTTCCTACTGTTGTCGGCAAGTGCTTTCTTTTCCTGCATGTGGGCTCAGTCGTGTCCAACTCTCTGTGACCCCATGGACTGTAGCCCACGAGGCTCCTCTGCCCATGGGATTCTCCAGGCAAGGATACTGGAGTGGGTTGCCATTTCCTCCTCCAGGGGATCTTCCAAGCCCCAGGATCAAACCCACATTTCCTGCATTGGCAGGCAGGTTCTTTACCACTGAGCCACCTGGGAATCCCTGTTTTCTTTTCCCAAATCTCTGGTTAAGATATCTGTCATTACACAGCACCTTTTACACAGTGTCTTGGTTCCAAACAGCCATTGGATGAACTGATTTAATTTAATGTGAATTTGAACTATCTTAGTTGTGGGTGATAAGTCACTATATTGTAGCAGAGTAAAGTAGGGATAAATGATGGGCCTTTGCAGTCAGGCTACTTCACCAGAATCTAGTATCCACCTGGATCTAAAGCATCAAGCAATAAATAAAAGAGAAGGGTGAGCCTGCCCCAATCCTCAGTTGATCAAAGAGTAAGTTGTCCTGTGGCACCAGCTGAGGTCATTTCTTTCAACTCGCCTTCATCTTTGCAATGCAAGGGCCCAAATCAAAGTTCTGAACATACCACATCACTTTTACTGGTGTAGACTCGGTCTGCGAGACTCTCTATGGCGATCCATTTCACAGGCATCTTCGCGATGCGGCCCTGGCGGTAGTAATCACCGCTGTAGATCTTCTTAGAGAGGCCAAAGTCTGCCACACAGACAGTCATGTCATCTCGCAACCTACAGAGAGAGACAGAGTGAGTTCACATCCTCAGCAACATCAGAGGCAAAGCCTAAAATCCCTGGTCTGCACCCAATGCAGCAGAAAACATTCAGGATAAGTACAAAAAGTGGGTTTCCCAGTGGATCAGCAGTAAAGTATCTGCCTGCAATGCAGGAGACACAAGTTCTACCAGGAAGACTCCTTGGAGGAGGAAATGGCAACCCCCTCCAGTATTCTTGCCTGGGAAATCCCGTGGACAGAGAAGCCTGGTGGGTTACAGTCTATGGGGTCACAAGGAGTCGGGCATGACTGAGCGACTAAACAACAATGGCTACTGAAGCCAATTGAAGAGAGGGGAAGCTGACATTCAAAGTTCTCATATAAGCCCTTATCTCTTCACTGCAGAAGGAAAGTTTTGGTGTAGTCAGGACAAAACTGCTTCACAAGGCAGCAGGGTGAAAACAGAGACAGAACTGTTATGCTTTTCATGACTGTCTTCATGATTGCTGTTTAATCACCAAGTCGTGCCTGACTCTTTGTGACTCCATGGACTGTAGCCTGCCAGTCTCCTCTGTCCATGGGATTTCTCAGGCATGATGAGTTGACTTATATGTAATTCTGGATCCAAAAAACCTGACGGCAGTCGGGGAGGGTCCCAAAGTCACAGCTAGGACTCCGAGCTGCATGAGAGTGTGAAAATAAAAAAAGTAGTCATATATATACACTATACACTCTATGATATAAAAAAACAGATAACTAATAAGGACCTACTGCATAGCATAGGGAACTCGACTCAATACTCTTGTCATGACCTATACGGGAAAATAATGTAAAAAGAGTGGATATATAAGTGTCTGTACAACTGATTCACTTTGCTGTATACCTGAGACTAAAACAACATTGTAACTCAACCAGACTCCAATTAAAAAAAAAAAAAAAAAAAGCCACAGGGGAAAGTTTTGGAAGTCAACCAAACTCTTGGAGGCAGAGACAGGGAAAACCCTCAAGCAAAACACCCAGTCATATCTCAGGGTGGTAGAAATTCCGTCTCTAGATCCAGCCACGCCATCGCTCTCCCAAATCTAGCCCTCCTCTTTATTTTAACAGCAACATGCCACCAGCCACTCCCACAAATATCTACCACCATGAGGTCCCAACCGCCTCCAGGATGGGGCAGGACTCTTACATGCAGTTTCGAGCAGCTAAATCTCGGTGAAGAAAGTTCCTGTTGCTCAGATACTCCATTCCCTGGGCAATGTCCACCATGAACTTCAACAGTGTCTGCAGAGGGATATGCTAGGGGGTGGAAGACATGAAGAGAGAGATTGTTATTATCATTTGGTTGCGCTGTGCAGCTTGAAGCTAGTTGCTCAGTTGTGTCTGACTCTTTGAGACCCCATGGACTGTAGCCCACCAAGCTTCTTCATTCACGGGATTTTCCAGGCAAGAATACTGGAGTGGGTTGCCATTTCCTTCTCCAGAGGATCTTCTTGACCCAGGAATTGAACCCAGGTCTCCTGCATTGCATGCAGATTCTTTACCACCTGAGCCACCAGGGAAGCCCTGTGCAGCTTAATTCCCCAACAGGGAATGAACCCATGGGCTTCCCTGTGGCTCAGATGGTAAAGGATCAGCCTGCATTGTAGGAGACCCAGGTTCAATTTCTGGGTTGGGAAGATCCCCTGGAAAAGGGAATAGCTACCCACTCCAGTATTCTTGCCTGGGGAATTCTGTGGACAGAGGAGCCTTGTGGGCTACAGTCCATGGGGTCACAAAGAGTCAGACACAACTGATTGAATAACACAGAGATTGAACACAGGCCATAGTACTGAAAGTGCCAAGTCCTAACTGCTGGAATTCCTGAGAGATTATTTTTTTAAAAGGAAACCAATTTATTTCCCTTTGAGGGGGAAAATGATGGCTTTATTTCTTAGAAGTGTGGCCATGAAACAGAAATTTCCACACCACTAACGTCGGTGGCTCAGTGGTACAGAATTTGCCTGCTAATGCATGAGATGCAGGATACAAGGGTTTGATCCCCGGGTCAGGAAGATCCTCTGGAGGAGGGCATGGCAACCCACTCCAGTATTCTTGCCTGGAGAATCCCATGGACAGAGAAGCCTGGCGTGCTACAGCCAATGGGGTCACAAAGAGTCAGACAGGAATTAAGAGACTGAGCATGCATGCAACCTCACAAATGAGGCTTTTAAAAAGGATGAAAACACACAAACAAAACCAACAAATCCTAAAACTTCTTGCAAATATCATATTTTATTGTTTCTTTAGAAGTACTGACAGAGAGTAACAGTCTTTTCACAAGTCATAAGGCCAAACGGGATCCTTGTGTCCTTCTGAGCAGCAGTGGGACCAAGAGGGGAAAGGAAGGGAGGTCTGGTTTCAGGGGGGGAGGGTGTGGGGGGAAGGTCTAGGGTTTGGATGGCAGAAAGCTCTCCGAGAAGTAGCTGTTTCCAATTATGCACCCACATCCGCTATCGTTTCACTTTAAAATGTTTTGAAAGATACTTTTCTTCTTCTGGACAGAAAGTAGTATAGTCTTGACTCCTTATCATGGGACCAAAGAACCACAAGTAAGGATTTAGGAATTTTCATTTTTGTTTCTCTAGGGGCCCTTTCTTTAAGTTTGAACAGTCTAGTGTGTATTTTTTTTTTCCCTAGGTTGTAAAAATCAAACCAGACTGCGTGTTAGAAAATCTACCGTGTTGGGATTGATTACGAGGGTGATGATTCAGCAAGACTTCTATGTAGTAATCCAAGGTTTTAGTGCAACTGGAGCCCTAAAGAGAAGGGTTCACAAGTTCCTAGAACTCACACATGAGTCCATCCTTGATACATTCTCCCCCAAGGTGTTGGACTGTCACGGCTTACTCTCAACGGCACTTGAGTCTTCTAAAGTGGTACTGATGAAGACACTGAATTTCTTTAAAAACTTGTTTATTTTGGCTGTGCCAGGTCTTAGTCATGGCACTTGGGATCTTTAGTTGTGGCATGTAGGACCTAGTTCCCCGACGAGGGATCAAACCTAGGCCCCCTGAACTGGGAGCGTGAAGTCTTAGCCACAGGACCACCAGGAAAATCCCAAGACACTGAATTTTTAATGATTTATATTTCCCAACTAAGACACACATCAACCACAGACTGTATAACAAAATGCTTTAATTATCCTTTACCCTTAAAGAAAATGTAAGCAAATCAGGCATGAAACCTTATGCCTCTATTTGGTATATTTGGGGCATTTGGTTTTCTACATTCTAATTTCTAGGAAAGGATTTGGGTGCTAAGAAATATCAAATCTGCTGACGTTTGTGAAAGGATAATGAATATCAGGTGCTATTGATTTGTGTCATTTTTTTCCCAAGCACAACTACATTATTCCTGCAGACTGTGACCAACATGAGTTATCATGTAAAAGATAACTGTGTGGCAAAACTAGTAAATGAGTTCAATAAGGTCACAGGATACTAGGTTGACATACAAAACTCAATTGCATTTCTAGGCCCTAAACAATGAACTGTCCAAAAATGAAATTAAGAAAACATCTACAAAAGAATTAACAACAAAATACTTAGGAATAAATTTAACAAAAGAAGTGCAAAACTTGTACTCTGACAACCATAAAACACAAGAATTAAATTAGTTCTAAATTAATAGAGAAGTGTCCAGTGTCCATGGGTCAGAAGACCAGGAGTGCTCCTCACACAAAGAACAGTGTGGCACCCAGCCCTACTGAAAAAGCACATTCACATTCCTGAGACCACTCTAGAAGGGACAGAAAGTATTTATTCCCAAGGACCTGACTGATAAGGCAGCAGAGATTTGAATAAAAGCTTGATTTTCTAGTTTGCCTATGAAGCATTTTGTGACTTCCAGCTTTACCTATGGCTATAAGGTAGCAAAATACAAAAATATACTCCTTTTAAATTTTTATAAAAACCTGGGGGTTTTCATCATTGGATACTTGTATTTTTGCAAATAGAAATGATTCATTAGCAAGTAAAATGCTGTGTACTTGTTTCCTTACTTGTTATTTTTTTAAACTTTTTTATGTTTTATTTGTTTCTTTACTTATTTTGTTCAAAAAAAACACAAGATGGCCATAGTATTTTTGGCAGACACAGACAAACGGATTCTAGAATTTACATGGAAGGGCAACAAAACTAGAATAGTGAAAACAATTCTGAAAAAGTATGATAAATTTGGAGGAATCACATTACCCGATACTAAGACAATAAAGCTACAGTAATATTGATGATGTGGTAAGGGCAGAGGATGGCCCATAGCTTGATGGAACAGAACCGAGAACTCAGAAACAGACCCACATGTGTACACACAGTTGATTTTTGACAAAGGTGCAAAAGCAATGAATGGATGAAGGATAGCCTTTTCACAAATGATGCTGGTCATCTATAAACAAAATAGCAACAGAGTAAATTTTACCCCATTAATGAAAAATGGCTCATAGACTTAAACATACCATGTAAACAAATTTTTAGAAGTTAAACATAACATGTAAACAAATTTTTAGAAGAAAACATAGAAGAAAATCTCTTATACCTAGGGTTAGGCAAAGAGTCCTTAGACATAACAGCAAAAGTATGACCCATTAAAATAAAAAACTGATGGGACTTCCCTGGTGGTACAATGTTTGAGAATCCACAAGCCAATACAGGAGACAAGGGTTCGATCCCTGATATTGGAAGATTCAAGGGAGCGACTAAAGCCTGTGTGCCACAACTACTGAAGCCTGGGTGTTCAGGGCCCATGAGACACAACTACTGAGACCACAGCTACAACCACCAAAGGCGCTCTATCCTCGAGCCTGTGCTCAACAGCAAGAGAAACCACCACAATAAGAAGCTCATGGACCACAAGGAAGAGTGGCTCCGACCTACCGAAACTGGAGAAAGGCTGAACACAGCAATGAAGACCTCACGCAACCAGAAATAAATACATAAATTGTAAAAGCCAAAACAGGTATGAGGATGGGCCCACCACGGGAGCCAGAAAAAGGAAGGAACTCTTTCCCTTTTAGGTCCTTTCCACCATCCCTCAAAAGAACAGAACAAAACCAAGAAAAAGAAAATAAAAAAATCTCCTGGTGTTTCCATAACACTTGCATATACTACCAACAGGGGCAGCAAGATACAGGAGAGAAGGCTCCAGAAAATGTTCTCCCTAAACTGGTCTCAGGTTATATGTTTCTTTTTTTTTTTAAGATTTATTTTATTTTTTAAAATAATTGTATTTTATTTATTTATTTGGCTGTGCCGTGTCTTAGTTGTAGCAGTCGGAGTCTTTGATGTTTTATAGCAGCACATGGGATCTTTAGTTGAAACAGGTGGGATCTAGTTCCCTGACCAGGGATGGAACCCAGGCCGCCTGCCCTGAGAGTGCAGAGTCTTAACCACTGGACCACCAAGGGAGTCCCTATTTACTTTATTTTTGACTTCGCTAGGTCTTTGTGGCTGCACGGGCTTTTCTCTAGTTGCAGTGAGCGGGCACTACTCTTGGTTGTGTTGCGGGGGCTTCTCATCGTAGTGGCTTCTCTTGTTGGGAGCACGGGCTGTAGGTGCACGGACCTCAGTAGCTGTGGCTCCCAGGCTAAGGGTACAGGCTCAGAAGATGTGGAGCATTGACTTAGTTGCTCCATGGCATATGGGATCTTCCTAGACCAGGGATGGAACACGTGTCCTCTGCACTGGCAGGTGGATTCTCAACCACTAGACCACCAGAGAAGCCCAGGTTTTGTGGTTTTTCCAGCTGTCTCAATAAACTTTAGGTAAGTGGCTGTTCCTCCAGGTTCACCTCTCTCGTGGGAAGAGGACCTTTCCCGTGAAGCGCTCCCAAGCACTGTGTTGCTACGACTCTCTCATCAGGACTCCTTCCACCACCCGTGACTGGTGGGCGAGCTGCTTCAGTCTAAGGGCCTGTTTCTGTTTGGTTTCTCTGTGCTGTGGGGCTTCAGGGCAAGGTTCTCCCTGTGGGGTCTCAGGGGTGCCCCTCTCTCAGGGGCACTGTGGAAGGTAGGCAGGCGGGCCCACCAATTCCTAACATGCTTTCAGATTATGAGGACAGAGGGGCTCAGGACAAATAGAAAGATGGATGTAACCAATTCCCCCTCTGGTTCTCTGAAAAACAACTCAGTGCAGCTGGGAACTGAGATGGCTCCGACATCTCGGGATTTCATAGTAAGCAATCTAAAACAGGAGACTTCGAAGCAAAGAGGCCACTCTTATAGCAAGAGGGGCCCACTCAGCTCCACTCCCAGCTGGTTTCTCCCCCACATAAGATGAGAATAATGAAACCTATGGGCAGGCCTGCTGTGATGACGGACACCCTACATCAACCCCCAGGGCCCACAGTGAGCACTGGACAAAGGCCAACGTCCGTTCCTTCCCTCCTTCATTTTCTAGGTTAGACGCTGAGGTTGTCCTGGCCCTGTCACGGGAGCCCCGAAGTACTGTTCAGGCAATGGGGTGATGAATTACCTTTGGTCCTGCCTCCAGTCGGGAATAAAGGAGGTAGGTGTGCAGATCCCCGTATTTCATGAAGGGTAAAATCACCATGGGCCTAGGAATGCCCTGAGGGCTCATTTCTATACATACGCCTAGAATTAAAACCAGAGAGTAAGTTACAAAGAGCCCTTGTTACCAGTGACCAGAAAAAGTGCTGCAGGAGCGCTGGGTAATTGAAACCATGCACTCTCAAGTTAACAGTTAAAAAAACAAAACAAAACACTCATAACTCACACACTTTGTGTTCTAGAATATGGAACACACACTGGGGACCACTTCTTGGTATTTTTTTTTCTTTCAGACTAGTGCCAATCTCTGCATGAAAGTTTTCAAAAAGTTAATCAATACCAAGTACAGCCATGGAGAAGGATATGGCAACCCATTCCAGCATTCTTGCCTGAGAAATCCCACGGACAGAGGAACCTGGTGAGCTAGTCCATGGGGTCGCAAAAGAGTCAGACACGACTTAGTGACTAAACAAAGAAAAACAAGTATAGCCATAGAAACTCATGGAGTTTTTGTTATACTGAGTCAAACTGAGGGGGAGGTGACCACAGTAGAATTCGAGGGCAAACTAGTTGCAGACAATGGTTAAATAATTAATCATATGAAGTCCCCTGCAACCAAATACTTAAAACTATTGGAAGAATTAATTCTGAGGGCCTATAGGTGAAATCCATGTCTCTAAATGTTAACAGTTATACACAGGAAAAGCTCCACATCATTCGTCACAGATGCTAGAATCAGAGTCTGTCTGTCATCTGAGATCAGGCTTGCAAAGCTCTTGCACATGGTAGTACAATGACTAAGCACATTGTCCTCAGACTCTGTTGAAGTCAATAACTACAAATCTTTGACACAACACTGTCTCCAAACATTAGTTTTCCCATCTCTCTGGCAGTGTCCATCATAATAAACATTGAAAATTCCCCAAAGAATATAGCATTTATCAAGTCAAAGGACAGCAAAAAAAGAAAAAGTCAGCAGAATATTCAATTATTTTTAGGTTGCTCTCCTCTCTTGGAAGAGCATCACACACCAACCACTTGAGACCTGCTCTCCATTGAGTATTTCTTAGTAAATGGTGTCACAAAACCAAATTCTTATTGTTAAATCACTGACTCAAATAAACTGAATCAAATCCCATGAAATTGCCAACATACATCCCAAGAAATTAATGTTAAAAAAAATTTTAATATATTTTCAAGTACTGATTTCTTGGGGTGTGCTGTGCTTAGTTGCTCTGTCATGTCTGACTCTTTGTGACCACATGGACTGTAGCCCGCCAGGCTTCTCTGTCCATGGGATTCTCCAGGCTAGAAAACTGGAGTGGGTTGTCATGCCCTCCTCCAGAGAATCTTCCCAACCCAGGATTGAATCCAGGTCTCTCTCATTGCAGGCAATTCCTTACGTCTGAGCCACCAGGGAAGCCAGATTTCTTGGGATCTATATTGACAATTTCATGGGACTTGATTCAATTGAGTTAAAAATTGTTTCTCGGGACTTTCCTGGTGGTCCAGTGGTTAGTACTTCTAGCTTACACTGCAGGGGGCAAATTAAATCCCTGAGGGGAACTAAGATCCTGTATGTCACTTGGTGGGGCCAAAAAGTTTTAAGTAAAATTGTTTCTCAAAGATGATCTACGGAATTTGTCTAATTTACAGTTTTACCTTACTAGCATTTGATTCATGTGCAGCCTGAAATCGAGACAAATTATAGCATAACCAGCTTTCATGTCTTATAAGTAGGGTGGTAGTGGTGGTTTAATAGCTATGTTGTGTCCGACTCTTTTTCAACCCCATGGACTGTAGCCCGCCAGGCTCCTCTGTCCATGGAATTCTTCAGGCAAGAATACTAGAGTGGGAGAATACTGGAGGAGCCATTTCCTTCTCCAGGGGATCTTCCCGACCCAGGGAGTGAACGCAGATCTCCTGAATTGCAGGCAGATTCTTTACCGACTGAGCCATAAGGGAAGCCCTGTAAGTGGCGGGGGAGAAGGGGTGGGTGGGGTGGGAGGGGTGTAACTGAGGCTATTTTAATCCATAGCAACTTAGAATTCTGTGGACACTAAACATTCCTGAGTTTACTGGTGTCCAGGAAATTCAGGCCTATTTTTATAACCAGCTTCAGAAAAATGCAACCATAAAAAGTCTTTTGGGAGAAAAACCCAACTCTTTTTATTTTTTTGCAGGATATTAGTTCCCCAACCAGGGATTGAACCCAGGCCTCCTGCAGAGGAAGTGCTGAGTCCTAACCACTTGACTGCCAGGGAATTCGCGAAAACCCCATGTTATAAAGTACTCTGGAGTTATACAAAGCATAACGTTTATCTGCCCCAGAGACTTTTGCTTTGGCCCAGAGTGTATCAGCCAAGGCACCCCGGCCACTCAATCCTGCATTTCCCTGAGTACCTAGGAGCCGAATGACGTTCGGATGGTTGAAGTCTTTCATGCACGCGGCCTCACTGAGAAATTCCTCAATCTCTCGCTGCGAAAAGTTGTCCACTAAAAGAAAAGACAGAAAAGGTTAGCCATGAGTTATTACTCAGAGAAGGGGAAAGAGGAGTAGCAATTTTATTCTTTAAAAGTAAAATCAGGAAAAGGCAAAATGATAGCGACAGTAAAAGTGGTTGCCAGGGACTGGCTGGGGGAGGGATGAATAGGTTGTGTATGTGGATTTTAAGGAGGTGAAACTTCTGTGTGACTCTGGAATGGTGCATGCGGCACATAATGCATTTGTCAAAACCTACAGAACATATGACACAAGTTGAACCCTAATGTAACCTATTGTTGTAATTCACTCACTAAGTTGTGTCCGACTCTTCGTGACCCTGTTGGACTGTAGTCCACCAGGCTCCTCTGTCCATGGGATTTCCCAGGCAATACTGGAATGGGTTGCCATGTCCTTCTCCTGTGGATCTTCTTGACCCAGGGATCAAACCCATGTCTCCTGCATTGGCAGGTAGATTCTTTACTGCTGGAGCCACCAGGAAAGCCCCCTTCTATAAATCTAAAACCATTCTAAAAATTAAGAGATCAAACCAGTCCATCCTCAAGGAAATCAGTCCTGAATATTCATTGGAAGGACTGATGCTGAAGCTGAAACGCCAATACTTTGGCCACCTGATGCAAAGAACTGACCCATCGGAAAAGACCTTGATGCTGGGAAAGATTTAAGGCAGGAGGAGAAGGGGACAACAGAGGATGAGATGGTTGGGTGGCATCACCAACTCAACGGACATGAGTATGAGCAAGCTCCAGGAGTTGGTGATGGACAGGGAAGCTTGGAGTGCTGCAGTCCATGGGGTCGCAAAGAGTCAGACATGACTGAGCGACTGAACTGAACTGATTATTAACAGCAAAAAAAAAAAAACACACCTAAAATCGAATCCAACTGGTCTGTTGCAATAATTTTTGCCTTAAAAAAAAGAACAAATTGCTTCTCTCTCTCAGCACATTTCTTGCAAGTCTGATTGCCCAATTCTGCCTTGTGAACTAGATGTACTTTCATACCAAGTTTCTGGAATCAAGCCAACTCAAAAGAGACATTTAAAAATCTATAATTAGGCTAAGTGAAATAAGCCAGTCACACAAGGACAAATACTGTACGATTCCACTTTTGTGAGGTATTTAGGGAAGTCAAATTCACAGAAAGTTGAATGGTGAGTGCCAGGAGCAAGAAGGGGTGAGGAGAATAGGGGTTACTATTTAATGGGTATGGAGTTCAGTTTTGTGAGGTGAAAAAGTTATGGAGGTGGATGGTGGTGATGGTTGCACAAGAATATGAATGTACTCAAAGTCTGAACTGTAAACCTAAAAGATTCTTAGGATGATGCATTTTGTGTTATGTTGCTTTTTTAGTCGCTACGTCGTGTCCGACTCTTTGCAACCCCGTGGACTGTAGCCCATCAAGCTCCTCTGTCTATGAGATTTCCCAGGCAAGAATACTGGAGCAGTTTGCCATTCTCTCCTCCAGGGGATCTTCCCAACCCAGGGGTTGAACCCAAGTCTCCTGCATTGCAGGAGGATTCTTCACCGCTGAGCTGCTACAATTAAAATCAACCATAGGGAATTTCCAGGTGGCCCAGTGGTTAGGATTCTGCGCTTTCACTGCTAAGGGCCATGGTCAATCTCTGGTTGCGGAACTAAGATGCTGCAAACCTTGCAGGGTGCACCCCTACCAAAAAAACAGGAAACAAAAGTCAAACATAAAGCCAGGCACACCTTAGGGAATGTACGTTAACAGGAGTGGAGTGTTGGCTGAAGTCACATATAAGAGCATGTAGTACAGGGTCTGTACCTCCTATGGGCTTAATATATGTTAATCCTCCTATCAAAGCAAACTCAAGAAATGTCTGCCAACTTTGCCCCAAACAACCAAGTGTGCTGGTGGGCAAAACCCACCCCTGTGGTCCAACCCCTCCAGGCCAGTGTAGATGAATGTGTGACTTGGAGGCCAGAAACTGGGCTTTCAATCTTTGATCATTAGCATGGATGCGATTCATATACAAATTACCCTAATTTTCTATTTTCTTTCATTCTTTTCTTAAAATGTACTTTTATTTATTTTGTGGCCACGCTGCATGGCACGGGGGACCTTAGTCCCCTGACCAGAGATCCCTCAGGGATTGAATCTGTGTCCGCTGCAGTGGAAGTGCAGAGTCTTAATCACTGGATCACCAGGGAAGTCCTGTGCATGTTCAGTTGCTCAGTCGTGTCTGATTCTTGGTGACCCCATGGACTATAGCCTGCCAGGCTCCTCTGTGCATGGAAATTTCCAGGCAAGAATACTGGAGTGGGTTGCCATTTCCTTCTCCAGGGGATCTTCCCAACTCAGGAATTGAGCCCATGTCTCCCTGGACACCAGCACAGATTCTGGAGTATTCTAATTGGCATCTGTCACTATTTTTGTCAACGCTGTATTAATAGTTCCTCCTCCTCCACACTGCAACCAAAGTGAACATTCCAGAATGTCGTCTGCACTTGTTCCTCATTTGCTGAAGACTCTTAACAGGGCTTTATCACTCATGGGTTGCAAACAGACTCTGTGATGACTTTTCAGGCTATTCCTGACCCAGATGCAGGCACTCTTCTCAGCTCACTTGGAGACCGTAGTTTGTGATCACAGCTCTTCTTCCTATGCCTTTGACCAAAGAACACTTCTCCTTTCTCTGGTAATCCTACCTTCCAGGCGGCCCATAGCTTCCTGCAGACCACACAACCACCCTCATTTGGCCACTTTGTAAGTCCCATTTCTATGAGATCTCCCTGGGCATGAATTAAAAAAATTTTTTTTATCCTTTTAATCTGTCCTGTGTCAATTTTATTAGGCCAGCCATGAGAACTTAAGATGGGTGGAGAGGCAAATTTCCCCCTCCTTGACAAGTGTAGGGAATATACAATAATATATCTGTATAACTGAATCATTTTGCTGTACCCCTGAAACACGGTAAACCAACTATGTGCGTGCGTGCTCAGTGACCCAGTCATGTCTGACTCTTTGTGACCCCGTGGACTGTAGCCCACCAGGCTCTTCCGTCCATGGGGATTCTCCAGGCAAGAATACTGGAGTGGGTTGCCATTCCCTTCTCTGGGGGATCTTCCCATCCCAGGGATCAAATTCTTGTCTCCTGCATTGCAGGCAGTTTCTTAACCACTAGCACCACCTGGGAAGCCCATAAATCAACACTACTTCAATAATAAATACATATATAAACAAAACATTAAAAAAGAATATACGATGCAGATATAAACAGTTCATTATAGTAGCTCTCCCTCTGTGACTTGCCAGGGATCATGACATATGAACTCCATCATCCATCACTGGCCTGATACTGAAACGGCGGCCCCCCCCAGAACAATCAGGGTTAACTCACACTTCATGGTTTTCACAGCCACCTTCTGAGAGGTCCCATCTTCCTGATTAAGGTTTCCTTCCATGACAGACCCAAACTCTCCTGTGAAATAAAACAACATCTATATTGACCTTATGCAAAATCTTTCCTGCCCACAAAAGTGGGATAGCAGCAGAGCTGTTATTTTCATGTGACCCCAGAGTGACCTCCACATAGCAGCTGGTCAGAGCCGGCCCAGGCCACCTACACTGGTCAACCCAGGGCACAGGCTGCACACTAGCCTCCTACTTGTCACAGGCTTGTTTAGCTCAGACTTAGCTCAGTTCATCACTTTATTAAGCATCAAAACTGATCCAGGAAACTTATAAGACAACCTGGAAATTGTTACTGACATGCATCAAGTACAAACTCTTAATACTTCTATCATTCATCCTAAGATGATTTTGACATGAAATGTGTATCTTCACTTTAGTTCCTATGTAACTTGGCAGGTGCAAAGAATGGTAAACTTAAGAACTAGGGGAAAACACTGAAAGAGTATGGTAAACTGACCAATAAACTGCTGCTTTTTAATGAAGGAAGGGAATTAATATTTTTAAGAGGCTCTTTTCTTTTCAAAATTTTATTATTTATTTATTTACTTTGGGCTGTGCTGGTTCTTCGGGATTTCTCTAGTTGTGGTGCATGGCTTTCTCGTTGTGGTGGCTTCTCTTGTTGCAGAGCTTGGGCCTCAGTAGTTGTGGCACACGGGATTAGCTGCCCTGCGGCATGTGGGATCTTCCCTGAGCAGGGATTGAACCCATGGCCCCTGCACTGGTAGGCAGATTCTGTAACACTGGGCAACAAGGGAAGTCTGAGGCTCTTTTCATAGGTCACATCTGAGTTTCAGAAATCACTGTTTACTTTTTCATTTTAAAAGTTATAAAATAGAACTATGAATATTTGCATTATAAGTTAAAGTCACAAGAATGGTATTCTATTTAATATATATATTTAAAAAAATGACTGTGAACTGCTTACCTTTTTACTCATATTTTGAAAGAAAAACACTGCTTACCTTCACCCAGAATTTTTCCAAGAATAAGAAGGCTTCTGTCAATCACGACATCCTCTAGTTTATTTTGCAGTTCCTCACTGACTCCCAAGCTCTGTACTATAAAAGCAGTGACAGAACATATATGACCTGTCAGGATGCTTCCTTTCACGTGAACATAATTAAAATTATAGAATTCCATAAAAAAGTTTAACATTTTTCTCATTTTATATGCATAGCTCTCCCTGTCAAATGTCAGTAGTGAAATATCATACTTAATCCTGCTGTGATTAAAGTGAGTAAAATCAATCCATCAGGGCAAAACTAATCCTGAATGATTATAAAAATCAGAACCATTCCCATTGGGCAGTAGCAGCAGCTGGCAATCAGATTCATGCAGGAGAGATTTGCCCTTCACTTAAAAGAATGAGGAAGACAAGTCAATATTCTTTCTAGTATTTACTATTATACCCCTAACTATGGGATACAAAAAGGTCATCAGGACATCTCCCCAACTCTCCCATGCTGGGGAAGGCGGCACAGAATCCACAGGCATGGAGAACCTCGTTCTAATGACATAAGAGGTGCTAAATTGAATACTTGGTGGGGAGAATGAAGACTAAAATTTCCTGTAAGGTGTAGATATGTTGCACAATCAGTGTTATCAATAAGAAGTATTAACCAGGAAAGGGAGACCAGTTTGGTAACTACTGGCAAATGATTCAGTTTGTGCCATAGTTTGGGTATGAGCAAGACTTTGAAAGAAAAAAAACAATGTGGATCATTAGAAATAATACATTAGCTCTCAGTGGAAAAATTTTACCCAAATCGTCCTCCCATCAGAGAAAGAAATTGGTCCAAATGGAGGATTTTTTTTTTTAAATGCAAGAAGAGACACCTAAACCTCAAAACTTCTGGATTAGAGAAGGAATTAATAACATTCTACATCAAATGAGTTTTTGTTTCATAGCAACCTGCATTCCATCATCCTTATATTTATTTGTTGTTTTGTTTTTTGGCAAACATCCAGACACTTGAATTTGATAATATTCGAACACTTTCTACACTGTTTCTGAAATTATTTAAGAACAGAGCTGTTTATTCCCATTCTTTGAGACTAAGGGTTGCCACTCTGATTCAGCAAAGTTCAAACTGTAATTGTTGCAAAGTATGTTAGGAAGTTCTTCTCTGACTTGGATGCCAGGAAACAACAGGAAATGAGCTCTGAGGTTATGACAGTTGCTTTGCTGTTTCTTTAAAGTCCCTCTGCCCACATCTTCTCCTCTCACCCTTAGAGTTCCTTCTTCCTTCCACATTTCAAAGCACCAGGAGTCCTTAACCCCAGCTCCAGGTTTCCAGGGAATTGCCTGGCAGGGAAGCCCAGGGCCATGTCGGACTCTCTGCTTGTTGCTTTCCAAAGACATTTTGCCCGTTAAAGATAGACATTCTTCAACTATGTTGGCTTTTGTTAGAAATCCATCAATTAATTTGTGGTTCTTTGTTTGTTTCAAATAATTTTTTTTTGGTCACACAGCATGTGGGAAATTAGTCCCCTGACCAGGGGTTGAACCCACACCCTCTACATTGGAAGCATGGAGTCTCAATCACTGGAAGCCAGGGAAGTCCCTCAACAATCTTGGCTTTTGCCAAAAGAGAGAAATGAAAGTCAACTTACAGGTGAGTTCGATGGCTCGCCGGCAGAAGGACTGCTTTGCCATGTAACTGATGACCAATTCTGAATCCTCCTCTGTGAAGGCGCTCCTGGGTGAATGACAATGGACATCTCAGACTAGAAACAGAGCTACCCAGGCTGGGGCTGAGTCCACAAGATGCTACTAGGCTGCTGCCTGTTAAGAGAGCTCTTCTAGGCCAGAAATCCTTATCATCATCATCCTTTTCCCACCAGAAGAAATAAGCTTCTTCCTTGGATCCATTTTAGGACTCTGTCTGGGAACCATGGAGAGTTTAGAACAACTGATAAGCTCCCAACAGCCAAAGCTGTAACAATTTGAGCAACACAATAAAGTTGTGTTGGATTATAACCGAAAGTATAAAAGGAATATCCATGAGTCCAAATTGATACATATATACATGCTTGTGTATATATGTGCATGTGTGTGTGTATAAATAAACAAAGAGGGGAAGAGAAACAAGTCTCCTGTGCAGAAGAATTCCAAATATTTTATATACATACTCTGTATTTTAGGGCTTCCCTGGTGGTTCAAACTGTAAAGGATCCGCCTGAAATACAGGAGACCCAGGTTGGGAAGATCCCTTGGAGAAGGAAATGGCAACTGACTTGTCTGGGAAATCCCTTGGACAAAGGAGCCTGGTGGGCTACAGTCGATGGGGTTGCAAAGAGTCAGACATGCCTGAGAACAACTAACACTTTCTGTGTTTAAGAGATGGCGGGAGTGTTAACTC
Organism: Okapia johnstoni; assembly: GCA_024291935.2. NCBI lineage: Eukaryota > Metazoa > Chordata > Mammalia > Artiodactyla > Giraffidae > Okapia > Okapia johnstoni. The sequence continues at coordinate 133,531,128 of CM044306.1, read as the reverse complement.
CTCACCCTGTAAATGTGAGCTGCAAACACTGACTTGCTTCCAAAGAGTCTAATATAAAAAGGGAGAAGAAAATAACTGTGGTAAAGAAACTAGGCAGATACCGCCTCAGCCAGGTGATCAGGATCAACATCAACAGTGAAATCACATTGACAATGTGTATCCTTGATGTAATAGGATGAAGATGGTACTCTGCTTCTGTGGTCTTCCTTTCAGTAGTCCACTACCCCAGTCTAATCATGACCAGAACATCATACAAATTCTAATAGAGGGTATCCTACAAAATACCTGGCCAGTACTCCTGAAAACTATCAAGTTCATCAAAAACAAGAAAAGTCTGGGAAACTGTCATGGAGCCTAAGGAGACACGACAGCAAAATGTAGTGTGGTGTTCCAGATAGGACCCCAGAATAGAAGAGGGATAGTAGGTAAAAACATAGGAAATTTGAATCAAGTATGAGCTTTAGTTAATGATAATGTATTGATACTCTTTGACTGATTATAGCAAATATAACTAACATAAAATGCACTAATGTACTAACATAAAATGTTAATAACAGGGGATCCTGGATGTGATGTATATGAAAAGTTTCTATACTGCCTTCTCAATTTTTTTGTAAATATAAAACTTCTCTAAAAAATAAAGCCTATTTTAAAAAATCCATTTAGTCATTGCTTTAGCCTAATTGGTATGAAAGTATTATGAATTAGTGAGTCTAAATTATAGACTTAACCTCACTTTTTCTTATGTATATAGCTGATTTTAAAATAGAAAACACATTAAAAATAATATATTTATATGCAAGGCAAACAATTTGGAAGGATTTATCCCCAAATAGCAACTGAGACCATGGAGTATCAACCATGGAGTTACAGACAAGTTTCACTTTCTACTTTCAACTATTCTATATAATCTGATTTTTTAACAACAAAAAAACTATAAGAATATTAATTTTATAGGTAGAAAATAAATGTGTTTTCATTAAAAATGAATAATTGAAAGGTGCTTATACAAATGAATGAACAAATGAATCCAGGGTTTTGTAGTGAAAACCCATGGAAACTGACTTCAGTATAAAAATAATCTTGTGATCAACCTATCACTTGTTTTCAGCTTCTGCTCAATGGTTCCTGGTAACGGTTCCAGATAATTTTATTCTGAAATATTTGAAGCAGTCCTGTAATTTTGTTAATATATTTGTTGTACTTCATAACTCCACTCTGGGAGTTTCTAGAACATTCATCCTCAAACGGTACCAAGTTATTCAAGCTAGGGTTGAATCAGATAATACCTAATATCTGTTTTAGTGGTAAACTTTTAGGTTCTGTGGAGCCATGAATTAGTGGAGGCCTAGCTGGTAGAAACATTTTCACTTGGAGTATTTTATTCTGCATTTCTTAACTGCCAGACTATAAGGTACATGTAGGCAGCCCCAGGTCTGTCCTATTCATCTCTCTCCATCCAATGCATAGAACAGGCTGTGTGTATGTTTTGTTTTGTTTTGTTTTTAAATACTCTTTCCTTCCTGCAAAGATCTGAAATGAAATCTTCATGTTTATTCTACTCCCACCTTATATGGGCACCCCATGATGTCCACAGACTGAGTTTTCTCTATATGTAACAATATCTCACTGTTCTAATCACTAAACATGTTTTTATACTTAGTAGGGCTAGCCTCCTCCACCCAAATTTTTGGATATTTCAAAACTGTCATGATTCTCTCTGCTCATTTCCTCTTCAAGATATATTTTCAAATCAGCTTTTATTGACAACCCTGAAGCAATTTAGATGGTGATTGAATTGAATTTATGGTCAACTTGGGGGAAAATGATCCCTTGACAAAACTGAGCCTTCCCATCCATGAACATGGTACACATCTTTCCATTTATTTGAGTTTTCTTCTGTAATGTCAATAAAGTTTAATAAATTTTCCCACAAAGCTCTTGTACATATATTGGGTTTCTTCTTAGGAAAATTATTGTTCTCATGCTGTTGTGGATGGGATGTCATTCTAGCACTTTGACTTTAATGTATCTTGAAATGAGTATCAAAATACTTCACAACATTTAACGCCCTAAAAAATGTTAAGTTTCCTCCTGAAGAAAAACAAGAAAGGAGAGTACCAGGAAGAGACTTTGAAAGAAGTAAAAAATTTCACTATTGGCTGCCTTTGTGACACTGGCCTAAATAAAGAAGCAGCCTGCCCCCAAGAGGTGCATAAGGCAGGGACCAAGCTGGATACAGGAGCAAGGCCAGCAGAAGAGGCAGTATTACTTCACAGAGCAACTTTGTCACTACCACTGAGCAAAACACTTTAAACTGAGAAACTTACCCAAACTTTGTCTCCTGGATTCTTTTCCTGATGGCCAGAGAAATGTATAAAACCAACCCAATCAAAACAAATCCACAAAAGCAGCCAAGGATTATGAGCACAGGATCTGTGTTGCCAGGTGCTGGGGTAGACGAGGGAGCAAAATCTATCGAACCTGGTAAAATACCAATAGAATCAATTGAAAACATCTCCTTGGGATTTGGGATAGTCAATTTACAATATTGGGGAAACTCTATTCTTGTCAGTTATAAATGTGTAAGAAATTGAAAAAATAGTAAGGGTGTTCAGGTGCTCAGTTGTGTCCAACTCTTTGTGACCCCATGGACGATAGCCTGCCAGGCTCCTCTGTCTGTGGAATTTCCCAGGCAAGAATACTGGAGTGGGTTGCCATTTCCTTCTCCAGGGATCCTCCAGACCCAGCTATTGGACTGATACGTCCTGCATCTTGTGCATTGGCAGGCAGGTTCTTTACCACTGGGCCACCTGAAAAATGGTAAAACTAATATTTAACTGGTATACTCTAAAACACTAGAAATATTGAGAATAAAAATGCTTTTTGTTGTTGTTGTTAAAAAAAAAAGGTATCAAGAGTAGTTTGAACAGTGCTTGCCAGTTTCTAGTTACACAGCTTAGGATATAGAGAGAATGTATTAATATTTTCCATGCTCTGGTGAATGTCATACTCCTTTCCAAGCTTGGATCAGCTTCCAACGTTTTATCCTCTGCACTTTCAATGCTGTAAAATTCCTCTGTGAGTTCCTTTAATGTTGTGATGAGAAAACAGCTATTTTGAGTTACTCCTGGGGGGTTTTACAGTATGACAATCCCACTTACAGCACAGTCTGGACATTTTGATAAGGATCTGAACTTAGAAGTCTTGCTGCAAGTTCCCAGTTTGCTTTTCCTGGGGCACCTTTTAAAATAACCACTTAGAGTTGAGCCTTTGAAAAGTTAAGTATAGGCATTTGCTACCCACCCTCTACCACCTGCTATGACCTGGGACAGAGGACTGCCCTTCCTCTGACTCTCTCACCCCCTCATGCACCCCCACATCTGGTATTTGTAATAAATCTTGTGACTCTACTTCCTTTGTGTGGGGGTATTGAAACTGCCCATCAAAATGATCTCAGAGTTTTCACTTCCCCAAAGTTGGAGCTCAGATGCAGAGGGAATGAACTGCCTGCCCTCGGTTAACTGCCATGTGTCTGGCGTGCTCCTCATTCAGGAGGTCGTGATCTGCATATTCTCAATTCAGTACAGCAGTACAGGGCAAAGGGGGGGGGTGCAGTGCAGCACACTTGTGAAGACTGTGGCCAGTATATCGTCCTCTGGGACATCTTCCTCCTTTTTAGCACAGCCATTTCATTCATGTGGGTAAGACCATCCTACACAATGGCTGCTCATCTCATGGACCAAATGGTAGCAGCATCAACATGCCCATGGTCAGCGATTTCTTCCATAACTCCACACACGTTCAGTTCAAATTCTACTTCCAACATCATCTCCTTTCCTTTCTTCTCTGCACTTTCACCTTTGTTCACCAACTCCGTGTTTCAAATATCTACTTTTGTGAAACGTCATGTGAGTTTTGCCCCTGGGAGAAAGGAAGCAACCCAGCTCTATGCCTCTTAGACGTGTGTGAACAGACTAAGGAAAGCATGGTGATCAACCACAGACAGACTTGGAAAGAAGTGACCCGACTAGTCACAACCAAGATACACCTGTTGTTTGTGGAGTGATTTGCGTACTGCAGAGCTGGTGGAGACGAATATACAATCACAGTTAATATATGCTGGTAACTCAACTTTGAACTGTATTGTTGGGAATGGGTGTGATTTACCTAAACTGTGGTAACTGAAATATATGCAGATTAGAACTTTGCAAAGGCAGGGCTGCCAGGACAGCAAAGCCTTTTATAATTTTGGACAATTTATTATGTGTGACAAGGAAAAGTCTGTCATCTTAAACTCTGATTTTTTTCTTAAACTGAAGTGTAATTGATTTCTAATACTGTATTAGTTTCTGGTGTACAGCAAACTGATTCAGTTACATGTATGTGTGTGTCTGTGTGCTCAGTCACTCAGTCATGTCCAACTGACTCTTTGTGACCCCCTGGACTGTAGCCCACCAGGCTCTTCTGTCCATGGGATTTTCCAGGCAAGAACACTGGAGTGGGTTGCCATTTCCTACTCCAGGGGATCTTCCCAACCCAGGGATCAAACCCATGTCTCCTTGGCAAGTGGATTCTTTACAATGAGCCACCTGGGAAGCCCTGTATACATACACATACATGCACACACGTGTGTGTATATATATATATACATTATATATATTCTTTTACATATTCTTTTCTATTATGGTTTATTACAAGATTTTGAATATAGTTCCCTGTGCTATACAGTAGGAACTATTAATAGTTGTTTATCTATTTTATTTGCTAATCCTAAACTCCTAATTTATCCCTTCCCTACCCCCTTTCCCCTTTGGTAACTATATGTTTTCTATGCCTATGTTAAGCTCTGATTTTTAACCTGTGCCTTTAGAATCAGAATCTCATCATCCCTGAATTTCTTCCAGGCAGACATACCCTGAGTCTCCATCATAAGTGACTAATGTTCCCTAGGGACAGAGCCTATGGTCTGTAGGAGCTGAAATATGGGTTCAATTTAGCACTACAAGGGACAGCATGTTTGAGGGTCACTGGGACAGAAAGATGGGAACTCAATAGTCTGCTCCCAAGTCTTGTCTGCTATCAGTACAAAGGCCATATTTGGCAAGAACTTTGTAAATGTACAAATCATATCCATGTAGATGTCCGTGGGGAGTTTATGACAGCAGTTCACTACCAAACAACTTAGGGCAGGTCAGAGTCAGAAGAAGGTGGCTTCCCTGTCTCTGTGCGCAAACACAGTATTTGGGTCCCTTGGGGCACCATAGTGTCACCTTGCCAAAGGCCACTCCAATAATATGCAGAGGCCAACATGCAGGGCTGAGCATTTAGCTGGGTGAGCCAGCACTATCTAAAGATGTTTCTATAAGAAATGCTTCATGTTCTGTACCCATCAGTTATGAAGCACATTACCCAAGGCTTGAATGACTCATCACAGGGCAAGCTGGACTGCTTAAAACAAACACCAGCAAATAAACAGTGCTGATTATAAAGAGCTGAGGATTAGCCACCCTGACTAATCCAAAATTCAGTCCTGTATACATCATTTTAACTAAATTCAGCAGTCAGAAAGAGAAAATATACCATATGGTATATTGACTCATAAAAATGGAATGTAGAAAAACGGTACAGATGAGCCTGTTTGCAGGGCAGGAATAGGAGAGGAAGGTGTAGAGAACAAACATGTGGACACAGGGGGAGGGTGGGCCGAATGGGGAAAGTAGCATTGCATACATGCACTATCATGTGTAAAATAGCAGTGGGAAGCTGCTGCACAGCACAAGGAGCTCAGCTAGGTGCTCTGTGATGACCTAGAGGGGGTGGGATAGTGGGGTGGGAGGGAGGCTCACTAGGGAGGGGATACATGTATATATGTGGCTGATTCATTTTGTTGTACAGCAGAAACTAACACAATGTTGTGATGCAATTATTCTCCATAATGAAATAAAAAATAAACTAAATTCAGTACTATATATAAAATAGATAACTAATAAGAACCTACATATAGCACAGGGAACTCTCCTCAATACTCTGCAATAATCCATATGGGAAAAGAATCTAAAAAGGAGTGAACAGAATCTAAAAAGACTTCCCAGGTGGCTCAGTGGTAAAGAATCTGCCTGCCAATGCAGGAGACACAGGTTTGACCCCTGAGTCAGAAAGATTCCTTGGAGAAGGGAATGGCAACCCACTGCAGTATTCTTGCCTGGAGAATTCTATGAACGGAGGAGACTGGCGGGCTGCAGTCCATGGGGTCACAAAGAGTCGGATACAACTGAATAACTAAGCACACACAGGCACATATACATATATACGTGTATATCTGATTCACTTTCTGTACAGCAGAAACACAACACTGTAAATCAACTATACTGCAGTAAAAACCATAACAGCTAAATTTAGGAAGTCCAGTTGAACTCTGGGTTCTGAAAGGCTGAAACTTCCTAGGAAGTTATTGCCCTGGAGAGTAACATTGGGAGGACTCATGAGAACAGGCAGCTCTGTGAAGCATATTATCCTGTCAACGATCTTCATCACTGCAGAATTTCCTTTTGGTCTTTTTCATTCTGCTTTTCTTTTTGGAGGAGCCACTCAGCATGCAGGATCTTAGTTTCCCGACCAGGGATGGAACCCTGTGCCCTGCAGTGGAAGCTCGGGGTCTCAACCACTGGACACCAGGGAAGTCCCTATTTTTCATTCTTAAACAAGCTGCCCATCCCACAAGCTGCTCTCTGGTAACCCACGTATCGCCTGGACTGATACTCCATCAGCAGATCCGGCATCAGCTCTCACCGTGTGCAGGGATGAAGATCTTCACCGGGTCACTGAAGGGCCCCATGCCCCCTCTGGTGACGGCAGCAATCCTCACGGTGCATGTGGCATTGTGGACTTGAACAGAAAGCTGAGCAACGCTGCTGTTCTGGCCAACTTCTTCTGAGAGCTCTTTCTGGGGGGCAGACAGAAAAGGAAAGGCAATGAAATACTGAGGCACCAGGGGCTTGTCCTTCCAAGAGAAGTTCTTCTAAGGGAAGCGGTCCCACCCACATCCCAGGGGTAGCGGCTGTGTTTCCACCACATCCCTTCCTTACTCAGGTCACAGCCAAGGGAGGCAAAAGGTAGGCAGGGATGCAGGATGGGCTGGCAGCATCCTCAGGCCTTGAGAATCTTGGCTTACTAGGGCCATGCAGGAATGGTACTTGGAGGGTTCAGTGAAACCTCTGGAAGAATAGGAGTATGTGGCAGAAGCACTTGAAGGCAAGAGCAAGACTGTCTTCTTGGTGGACCAGTGGCTACAATTTCACATTGCCAATGCAGGGTGCCTGGGTTCTACCCCTGAATGGGATAGAACTAGATCCCATGGGGAACTAGATCCCACCTGCCGCAACTAAGAGTTCTCATGCCACAACTAAAGATCCCACATACTGCAACTAAGACCGGGCGCAGTCAAATTAAAGAAAAAAAGGGGCTCTGTGACAACCTAGAGGGGTGGGATGGGGTGGGAGGTCGGAGGGAGGTTCAAGAGGGAGGGGACATATGTATACCTATGGCTGATTCATGTTGATGTATGGCAGAAACCAACACAATATTATAAAGCAATTATCCTCCAGTTAAAAATAAATTTTTTAAAATGTAATGAAAAGTTACATTGAGTTAGGACATTGCACCACTGCATCATTGTATGACTTCATTACTGTATGCGATGAAAAATTAATGCTCCACTATCCCAATGGTTGCATTGCTCTCTTTTCTGAAACTGTGGGAATACAGTAGATAAAGATTTAACTTTTCTGAGAAAATTATAAAGCACATGAAGAAAAAAAAATACTGTCTACTCAAGACCCCTGCCCTCAAGCCCCACAGAGCACTGCCCAGGACCTACACTGAACCTTGACACTGACCACCCACCATTTCCTTGAGCTAGCATGCATGGGCTCCTGTTCCTTGCGATTCTAAGAGGTGTGACTAAAACCGACATTTAGGAGGGCACTGACACTTTCTCTCCCAGAGAAAATGTGCTCCACTTAAAACAATCTGGCCTTACTTATTTATCTTGTTTTAAAGCCACTGCTGTGCCACTTGAGCCATTAAAACACGGGGAGAGGGTGTGGGGGGAGATGTTTGAAAAACAAACCAGAAGTAAGTGCTTATACAGTACTTTCTCCTTTGCTTCCAGACCTCAACTATCATGATGCTGTCTGGCACAGGAAATAAATTTTGTGTGAGTCTCTGCCTATGGTTTGGGCAATTCTGAGTCAAAGGTTGTTGTTCAGTCACTAAGCCGTGTCTGACCCTTTGTGTACAAGTCAAAGGTAAACAGATTTATTTACTGTAGAACACTGGAGAGCCTTGAACTTGCCAGTATATACTGTGGGTCTTGAAGAAGGGCTTATAATATGCAATATTTTTATAAACTTATCTTCTCACTGAATTCTCACAGGTCTACAGACACTTCATGGGAATGGGAATGGGACAAGAAATACTAGTCCACATTCATCAAAAGACTGTCCCCTTCACAGAGAGAAGATTTAGATGTCCTTCTGGTTTAGCTGTCAGCCAGGACCATGCATGAAGTCCGTAGTGCCATTAATGCCTACAAAGCAAGTTCAAGGTCCTGTGTTTAGATGGTGCAAAGATGAGGAAGGCACAGTTCCAACTTAAAGGAGAACAGATTTTACTTGATCCTGACCTTTATATTTTAAGCTTTGATTTAGAAGGCAAGGGATAGCAAGAAACAGAGAAGAAAATAAGTTTAAATTTTCATCAAGATACAGAAAATGGGGACTTCCCTGGTGGTCCAGGGCAAAGATTCCATGCTTCCAAACCGGGCGACCCAGGTTCGATCCCTGATAAGGGAACTAGATCCCATATGCAGCAACTAAGACCCAGCACAGCCATGTATATATATATATGTATATAAAAGATGTAGAAAATTTCCATATAATAAATATCAGGAGTTTCTTAGTGTGAAAGTGACACAACAGTTGTAAGATAATGAAGGTACAAACTTTGAGAATTTTGGTGGGTTGTTACAGTTTTCAGCAAACTGTAAACCCACCCAAAGACTACTTCAAGAAAGTTCTGAAATTCTATACTGAAAAAAAAAAATCTTTATTAGAGTAGTAAGTTGGAATATCTTCCAAAATATCCAATTTCTTCACTTTGCATAAAGAAAATGCAGCTTTAGTAACAGTTTTTTTTTTTCTCTTTTTAAAACTTTTTACTTTATATTGGAGTATAGATGATTAACAATGTTGTGACAGTTGCAGGTGGACAGCAAAGGGACTCAGCCATACATACACATGTATCAGTTCTCCCACAAACTCCCCTCCCATCCCGGCTGCCACGTAACACTGAGCAGAGTTCCCTATGCTGGACAGTAAGACCTTGCTGGTTATCCATTTTAAATACAGCAGAGTGTACATGTTCATCCCCCTTTTGTTTTTATTTTTTGGTGGTGCCCTGTGATATGTTGGATCTTAGTTCCTCAAACAGGGATCAACCCAGTGCCCCCTGCAGTGGAAGGGCAGAGTCTTAACCACTGGACCACCAGGGAAGTCCCAATAACAATTTTCTTAAAATGAAAATGAAAGGACAATTTTCAGGGGAAGCTGTGTCAAACTCTTGCTCTATGGAAATGAAGGCAGATTAGGGAACCTAAGGGATGGATACAGAGTTCATTTCAAGCTTCAGTTCAGACGGAGGTTCTAGGCTCCTCTGAGGGAGAGCTTCTCTTCAGTGGTCTTCTTCGTCTCCAGCAGCTGGTGGCTCAGACGGTAAAGAATCCCTTCTGCAATGCAGGAGACCCAGGTTCCATCCCTGGGTCAGGAAGATCCCCTGGAGGAGGACTTGGCCACCCACACCAGTGTTCTTCTCTGGAAAACCCCAAGGACAGAGGAGCCTGGTGGGCTACCGTCCATGGGGTCACAAAGAGTCGGACATGACTGAGCAACAAAGCACGCATGTTCTCGGCTGGACAGCTGGGAGCTTAGCTGCCTCAGAGAATGTTACCCAAACTAAAGTGAGCCAGTAAGTCTTTTGTGGTCTTGAAACTGTAGTGACGCAGAGTAGAGCATGAGAACAATGCAAATGACGCTCCCGCTGGGAAAATCCAGCATCTCCCAGGAGGCAATGCGGAAAGGCCACAGCCCCAACAGTGCCGTATTGCTCTCTTGCTTGTTCTTGTGGGACTATTCTCATGCCCCTGCATTAGGATCTCTGGTGGCATCATTCAGAAGGCTTTCATCACTCTCGCCCTTTAACACTCATCAGTGCCAGGGTCCCCTCTAAAGAAGTATCGGACTTACACCAGGGGAGAAAAAGATAGAATAACCCACAGCTCTTATTTTTTTTTTAATTTGCTTTCTCTTCCTCTTTGGGCTCTTCTGGTGGCTTAGAAGGTAAAGAATCTGCCTGAAATGTAGGAGTCACAGCAGATTAGAGTTTGATCCCTGGGTTGGGAAGATCTCCTGGAGAAGGAAATGGCAACCCACTCTAGTTTTCTTGCCTGGAGAATTCCATGGACAGAGGGGCCTGGTGGGCTACAGTCCGTGGGATTGAAAAGAGCTGGACACAACTGAGTGACTCACAATTTCCCTCTTTATTTATTTGGAATTTTAACTCCCATCACTAGGCCTTTTTCTCTCTGTAGTTCACTTATTTCTTTATTTTTGGCTGCACTGGGTCTTTGTTGCTGTGCGGGCTTTTCTCTAGTTGTGGACAGCGGGGGCTACTCTCTAGTTGGGGTGCACAGATATGTCATTTTGGTGGCATCTCTTGTGGCTGAGCACAGGCTCTAGGGCTCGAGGGCTTCTGTAGTTGCGACACATGAGCTCAGTAATTGCAGTTTCCAGGCTCTAGAGCACAGGCTGTATAGTTGTGGTGCACTTACTTAGTTGCTCCAAGGAATGTGGCATCTTCTCGGACCAGGAACTATGTCTCCTGAATTGGCAGGCGAATTCTCCACTGCTGAGCCACCAGGGAAGCCCAGCCTGCAGCCCTTGAGAAAAACTGGTTTGTTTCTTGATCACTCAAGTGTCTGCTGAGAATCAGTATCTTCGGTCAATCAGAGAAAGTTCGTACTGAATCAGAACTCAATCATCAGAGCTTCATGTGTCTCTATTAAGAATGTAGTATCGTAAAAAAGAACTTTCCTCTGAGAGGTATTTGACTCCCCTGACTCAGTCAGTAAGGAACTGTAATCAATAGGCACCTTGCACAGATGCTCTGAAACCAAAAACCAGGAAACGAGGACTGCTTCTCTCATAGCCGCAACTCTTACGCAGGGTTTTGACTGGTACAAATAGCATCCTGTTATCATTCACTACCAGGCAGAAGAAGCCATGGATTTCTAAGCCTTCTTCCTTTGCCATCACTGACTGCTTCCAACGGTGTGCTTTCCTGAGAGGTAAACTGAGGCAGGAAAAAAATAATAAATCCCAATTGTTCTTCTGAAAGATAGAAGTTTTGGTTAAAGCTGGATGACCTGAGGTTGAAAATGACTGCACAAAGCTTGGACATCATCAGTTGGTGCAGCTGTTCATTCCATCCCTCTCTCATGCCAAGACATTGTATTAACTTTCATGTGATGCTCTGTACAAATGCCACGAGGATGCTGAAGTCTGAGCTATCACCAGGGTTATTAGATGGATCAGGAATGTGACAATACAAAAGAACCATGCTTTCCATGATGGTGGTAAAGAAGAGACAGTCTTAAGGATGAAGCCAGTGCATCTGCTCTTATACGGATAGTCTGTTTCATGAGAAGTCAGTGACACTTCAACCCTCTTCCTTTCCCAAGAGGGAGGGGGTCCTGTCTGGGAGCTGCCCACCCAACTACTGTTGGCTGCCCCTCCCCCATTTCTGTCTTGGATCAGATGGTCCCACCATAGCTGTTCCCCACACCTTTAGACCTCACAGCAATCAAAATCAAATGTCCCCGTGGGTTTGACTGGAGTCACGTTTAACAAAGCTGTGCTATACAGTATGTCCTACAGAGCTGTGCCATGCCACCTGCTTGCTTGTATAACCTTCCCCTTTGGAGTCTAGTTACTCTCTGCCAACCGCTAGGAGGCTGGGATTCTTCCCTGACAATAGTTTTCAGAAAAGCATCTTCTGGAATTTTCAAGAGGCTATAAATTGTAGCCTTCCCTTCTCCAGGGGATCTTCCCAACCCAGGAATCGAACCAGGGTCTCCTGCATTGCAGGCAGATTCTTCACCAGCTGAGCTACCAGGGAAGCCCAATATAAACTGTAGGACTGCTAAGCCCTGCAACTCCTCTGAGTAATTCACTATTTTCCTCAGAGAGCCTAAATTTCGTGAAGGCAACAATTAGATGATAACAGGGGATGAGTCCTATTTGCATTGACTGAGGAAATAAATGAATGGATGAAGAGTCAGTGAGGAAAGCTCCAAATGGAATTTAACTTTTTAGGCACTTCTAATTTTTCCCCAGTGGCTCAGCGAGTAAAGAATCTGCCTGCAATGCAGGAGACGTAGGAGACTTGGGTTCGATCCCTATGGGTTGGGAAGATCCCCAGGAGGAGGAAATAGCAACCCACTCCAGTATTCTTGCCAGAAAAATCCCATAAACAGAGGAGCCTGGTGGGCTCTGGTCCATAGGGTCACAAAGAGTCGGACACAACCAAGCAACTCAGCAAGCGAGCAATTTTTAACATTGTTTATCTCCCACTGGAAGGTGCCTTGCCTAACCCAGGAACATCAGGTCTTTTTACTACAAAAAGAAAGTTCCTAAAGCAACAAATCCAAGGAGACAAGAGCACCTTGTTACAGTTCAGACTTACAGATGTCTCTGCATTCTGCCACACATGAGAGATGTGATAGCCCACCAGATCCCCGTCCTGCCGCTTAATGGGAGGCTTGATCCATCTGATGGCCACCTTGTTGCTGGACTCATTCAGAAACATGGTGACGTTCAGAGGTGCTACTGATGGGGCTACAAAAGGAAAAGGGGAGAAGGATGAGGAGCTATGAAGAAATGCACATAGAATAAAAAACATTCAACAAATCCAAAAGAAGAAGAAAGTGGACCAAGTTATAGACAGAACCAATAGAAAATGTGATAGATGTAAATCTATCCATGGCCTTCTCTGGTGGCTCAGTGATTACAAAAATAAAAACACAAAAAAACCCCTACCTGCCAATGCAGGAGATGGAGAAGGCAACGGTAACCCACTCCAGTCTTCTTGCCTGGGAAATCCCATGGAAAGAGAAGCGGGGCAGGCTACAGTCCATGGGGTCACAAAAGAGTCAGACATGACTTGGTGACTAAACAACACATCTATCCATATGAATGATACCATTACATTTTATTGGGCTAACCATCCCAATTCAAAGGCAAAAATTGTGACGGAAAGTACTCCTGATATGAAACACACATCAAATATAAAGATACAAACAAGTTAAAATAAGTATGAATAAGTGATATACCATGTAATCAAAAGAGAGCTAAAATGGCTATATTAATATCAGATAAAATAGATTTCACAAATAATACTATTAATACCAAAAATAAAGAAAATAATTTCATAATGATAAAGTGGCCAATTTATGCAGAAAGCACAGTAATATTAAACATTTATGCCCAAAATAACATAACTTCAGGGACTTCTCTGGTGGTGCAGTGGCTAAGGCTCCATTCTCCCAATGCAGGGGGCCTAGATTCAACCCCTGGTCAGGGAGCTGGATCCCACATGCCACAACTAAAGATCCCACCTGCTGCAATGGAGACCCAGCGCAGTCAAATAAATAAATAAGAAAATAGTTGGGTCCCATATTAAAAAACAACAACAGCACTTTAAAATATCTGAACTGCTAGACTTGCAAATAAAAATAGATAAATTCACCATTATAATTGCAGATTTTAATGCACTTGTCTACATAATTGATAGAAAAAGGAAGCAGCAAGTCATTAAGAATACAGTTTGAAAAACACTACCAACAAACCTGGCCAAGTTGACATTTATAGAACACTCTGGCTACGACAAACCTAGACAGGCACACTAAAAAGCAAAGATATCATTTTGCTGACAAAGGGCCATATGGTCAAAGCTATGCTTTTTCCAGTATTCATGTTCAGATGTGAGAGTTGGACCATAAAGAAGGCTGAGCACTGGAGAACTGATGTTTTCAAACTGTGGTGCTGGAGAAGACTCTTGAGCGTCCCTTGAACTGCAAGGAGATCAAACCAGTCAACCCTAAAGGAAATCAACCCTGAATATTCACTCAGAAGGACTGATGCTGAAGCTGATATTTCAGCCACCTGATGCGAAGAACTGACTCATTGGAAAAGACCATGAAGCTGGGAAAGAATGAAGGCAGGAGGAGAAGGGGCAACAGAGGACAAGATGGTTGGATGGCATCACCAATTCAATGGACATGAGTTTGAGCAAACTCCGGGAGATGGTGATGGACAGGGAATCCTGGAGTGCTGCAGTCCATGGGGTCACAAAGAGCTGGACATGACTGAGCAACTGAACAACAACAACAAAAACCATTTAATTAGAACAGGATGCACATTCTCTTCAAGTTCACACTGAACATTTATCAGGGTACACCATGTTCTGGACCATGAAATGATTCTTGATAAATATCGAAGGATTCAAGCAACACAAATTATGTTCTTTGATCCCAGTAGAATGAAACTAGAAGTCAGTCATACAAAGATCTCTGGAAAACCCCTTAAATATTTTGGAAATTACATTAGACACCTAAATAACTAATGGCTCAAAGAAGAAATCAAAACAGAAACCAGAAAGTGTTAATATTTTGAGCTGAATAAAAATGAAACAGCATATAAAAATCATTCCCAAAGGTTTTTCTTCCTCATTTAAGATATTTTACAACTTTGGCACTAGTTTCATTTGTGCAAGGATTAAGCCCTACAATTTGTGCTCTAGACCTTTCCCACAGTCTGTATTAAAATTAGAGCACTGACTAGGTAAGATGGAAGTTCAGGGCAGGAAAGAGACTCTAAGCAATCCAGAACTCTAAACTGAGAAATAATAGAAACTGTACAATTGAAATCTAACATAACTATAATACAAAATTCACTTCAATGTTCATAGAAAAAATGTAACATCTTGGAAATCAAAAGCAGTACACAGAAAGTTTACAGATACAAATAAAATTTGCTATGAGAAAATAATATAAAACCAACAGCACCTACTTCATATGGTTGCTACGAGGAGCTAATGAAATAATGCACATAAAGTACCTAAGATGGTCACTGGCACGTAGTAGGTGCTTCTTGAACATTAGCTACCTTCATATTTATTAGTTTCTTGACTTTGATGCTATGAGTAATAACTTTCATATATGCTTCATGCTAAGACACTTCAGTCGTGTCTGACTCTTTGTGACCCAATGGACCACAGTCTGCCAGGATCCTCTGTCCATGGGATTGTCCAGAAAAGAATACTGGAGTGGGTTGCCATTTCCTTCTCCAGGGGATCTTCCAAACCAAAGGATCGAAGGGCATCTCTTACATCTCCTGCATTGGCAGGCAAGTTCTCACTAATGCCACCTGGGAAGCAGTTATATTTTAATTAATATATGCTATAAAGAGTGTGCTACTATTAATATCTTCCTATATAAAAGAAAACATCACCTATACATAGTAAGCATAACGTTTGTCACTAAACCCTTTTCAAATACAGTAAGTCCCCTACCCACCACAGAGTTCTTTCTCCAAGAGGGCGTTTATAAATCCAATTTGTTTGTAAGTCCAACAAAGTAGCCTAGGTACCCAACTAACACAATTGGCTATATAGTACTGTAATGTAATAGGTTTATAATGGAAGGAAAGTTACACGGCTCAAAATAGCCTGGAGTTAAAACTCCCCTTGGGGTCCTCCCCACCATTCTATGCAAAACAAAGAACTCTATCACCTGAAGAAAAAAATGGACATTAAGGTTGATTAAGGTTGATTATGCCCAGCTCCCAGCTAGTCCAGCCTCCAGCCGACGTCCAGAATTCCTTGCCCCAGCCGATTAAGAGATAACTACTCCAAACAACCTTGGAGAAGAAGAGGCCCCCTTAACACAGTAGCTTTCCACACACATGCCTATACACACTTACTCTTTTCTTGGGTTAGTGCAGCAGCTCACTAATCTGACTGCTGCCCCTTCTTGCCTCATTGAAGGTGATCTGTTCCTGTAAAGTGCCGGTCTCATTCTTTTTCCAAACCTCGCCTTCTCTAACTCCCTTAACCTCCAATAATTCTTTTCATACAAGTAATACATAGAAAAGCAAACCAAAAACAAAACATTTTTCATGTTTTAAAAAGTACAGTAGTACAGTACAGCAGCTGGCACACAGGGGCCAATATCCAGTGAACAGGCAAGAAGAGTTACTGACGGAAGGAGGGAGAGGAGGTGGGAGATGGTAGAGCTGAAGGATCGTCGGCAATAGTAGACGGAGGGCAAGCTGCCTGACATCGATTGCACAGGTTCTGCAAGTTTGCATCTTTGAAAGTTCGAAACTTAAAGGTTTCTATGTAGGGAACTTACTATATGGAAGGAAACATCTTTCCCATTTTCATTGGTCATCCCCATACAATTCTCTCCCAGAGACAAAGGCCACACAAACAAAAGTTAAACTCTGAACCAGTCCATCCGGAAGGATTTATTTCATCACATGCCATCAGGCACAATATTCATTTCTGAACCCCAGGAATTACCTCCTTCGGTTGTGCTGGCCAGAATCCAAGGGCTCATTGCAGACCAGCCAACTTCATTCATGCAGGACATAGAGATGCTGTAATTCGCCAGAGCCTGCAGCTGCTCGATTTGATACAGATGTGGTGAAGCCGAGGTGTTAAATGTCATGACTGGGCCATGACTCAGCGGCTCAACTTCCCTGACCTGAATGAAGAGTGATAATTGTGGACCAGGCATTAGTAAGGTAGTAGGAATGTTACACTTGGGGCATTAGTGCACTCAGTGTGCACGGCCCTTCCTCTGCACTGAGCGGAAGTGCCTGCTTCCTTTCCGGTCACACCCTAAATTTCCCACCAGTGTGCTAATCATGCTACTTACGTGAGCAACAATTGGGAACCTGACGAAAAACGCCTGAAGTAAGTGTTCTCACCGTGGCAGGTAACAGAGCAAATAAATCATCATCTTAACATTATCATCCTTATAATTTACATTTAACCGAAAAGAAAAGTAGCTTTTCCTCTCTCAGAATCACTTTAATTCTTGATCTTTTTTTCCAGTCGTTTCACATAATGTACAACAACGACCTGAAATATATACAATCTGACCCTTTAAAGAGAACATTTCCCAAATCCTACTTTAGAAGATGAGACACTTAATTAAAAAAAAAAAAAAAAATCTGTATTTCATTATGTAACCTGAGGAATTCTGCTGTTGTCTTGAGGCTAATTTGAGCATGTCCTTTATTCTTACCCCCCAATTCCCACTCCAATATAAACTCAACTCCAAAAGCACACACAGATAATGCAGATTTTATGGCATTTTTGGTGTAGAGATATAGGAAACGATCATTTGCACCTTACCCAACAAGCTTTCAGAGAAGGCAATGGCACCCCACTCCAGTACTCTTGCCTGGAAAATCCCATGGACGGAGGAGCCTGGTAGGCTACAGTCCATGGGGTCGCTAAGAGTCGGATGCACCACTGAGCGACTTCACTTTCACTTTTTCCTTTCATGCACTGGAGAAGGAAATGGCAACACACTCCAGTATTCTTGCCTGGAGAATCCCAGGGACGACAAAGCCTGGTGGGCTGCCGTCTATGGGGTCACACAGAGTCGGACACGACTGAAGCGACTTAGCAGCAACAGCAGCAGCAACAAGCTTTTCTCCAAATCTTTAGAAAACCCATCAGCTCTTTCTTCTGAGTCCTTGTACCCCATCTTTCCTTCCATTAACATCAGCAGTCTCTCCATATCCCTCTCCAGATGTCTTCTGTATGTACAGGCAAGAGGGGGAATCCCCAGCAAATCTAGCCTTATGGAAACTTCCAGCTTTTCCCTTGGAAACCTCTTATCTGGGGATAGGGATCATGCAGAGTCTTTCTTCACTGTAGTTTTTGAAAGTGAAGTGACAGTGTTAGTGGTTCAGTCATGTCTGACCCCTTGCGACCGCATGGACTGTAGCCACCAGGCTCCTCTATCCAGGGAATTCTCCAGGCAGGAATACACTGAAGTGAATTGCCATGCCCTCCTCCAGGGAATCTTCCTGACCCAGGGGACGAAGCTGGGTGTCCTGCATTGCAGGCATCTTTGTCACCGTTTGAGCCACCAGAAAAGCCTTCAGTGCATATTTTTCAGTATTTCTAAAGCATGTTGTTCTGATAAAAATCAGAAAAGACTAAGAAGTATTGGACAAAACAGAAGTCACCAAGAACAATTTGGGAAAAAAATCTTAAACCCACAAAATGTATTCCTGATAATAATGGGCTTGAAATTATAGGGTGTAGATATACAATCTTGTTATTTCAGGAGATATATGTTTGAAATTTAGGTCAAGGGGCCACAAGCTGACATTCTGGAATTCTAAATCCTCCAATGGATACGATGTGGCGGGGCACTGGGGTGGAGTCTCACGTCTGACTCAGACCCACAGACTCCACCGGGCGACAAGACGGAACCCATCAGCCTGAAGAGCCACCAGAGGAGAACCCAGGAGCTGGGTGCTTATCTCGCTGGTGGCTGTTGGCAGAAATTACCTTTTGTTTCCTCACGTTAGAGTCTGCACCTATTTCCTGGTGACCAAGCACTGGAACTAAGGCCAAGAAACCCTGGCTCCCCACCCTCTGCATTTCAGAGCAGTGCGCTGGACTGTTGCCAGTCACAGGGACGCTCTTTAAGGGCATGCTCCCGGGAGAAGCCGGGGTTTCTGTAACAGTGCCCGGTGGGTCCTGGGCCACGAAACAGTAGGATGTATGTGGGAGAGGTGAAAATAGAAACGGAGTCCAGAGCCCAAACATGGGTGAAGAATGAAACCAACGCCGGGACTACAAGAAGTGAGAGGGTGTGTCCTGCTAGTGCATGGATCTGAGCCTCATCCAAAGCATTCATGTGTCACTCAGTCAGAGTTTAAAATCGCAATGAACTGGGAATCTGCTACAAAACTATACTTGGGCCCTTCAGAAATGGGAATACACTGTTAATCAACAGCTTGGTGCTCTGTGATGACCTAGAGGGGTGGGATGGGGGGTTGGCTGAGAGGAGATATATGTATACAATTAGCCAATTCATGTTGCTGTACAGCTGAAACTAACACAACATTGTAAAGCAATTATATTCCAATTTTTTAAAAAAACAACATAAAAGAATATAACTTGTAGAGCCATTTCTGACCAACCTCGCTAGGACTGCCAGAGAAAATACAGAACACCTAGTTATATTTAAAGTTCAAATCAGTTCAGTTCAGTTCAATTGCTCAGTCGTGTCTCATTCTTTGCCATCCCATGGACTGTAGCACACCAGGCCTCCCTGTCCAGCACCAACTCCCGGAGTTTACTCAAACTCATCTCCATTGAGTCAGTGATGCCGTCCAACCATCTCATCCTCTCTTGTCCCCTTCTCCTCCTGCCTTCAATCTTTCCCAGCATCAGGGTCTTTTCAAACGAGTCAGTTCTTCACATCAGGTGACCAAAGTATTGGAGTTTCAACTTCAGCATCAGTCCTTCCAATGAATATTCAGAACTGATTTCCTTTAGGATGGACTGGTTGGATCTCCTTGCAGTCCAAGGGACTCTCAAGAGTCTTCTCCAACACCACAGCTCAAAAGCATCAATTCTTCAGTACTCAGCTTTCTTTATAGTCCAACTCTCACATCCATACATGACTACTGGGAAAACCATAGCCTTGACTAGATGGACCTTTGTTGGCAAAGTAATGTTTCTGTGTTTTAATATGCTGGCTAGGTTGGTCAAAACCTTTCTTCCAAAGAGTAAGCGTCTCTTAATTTCATGGCTGCAGTCACTATCTGCAGTGATTTTGTAGCCCCAAAACACAAAGTCTGACACCGTTTCCACTGTTTCCCCACATATTTGCCATGCAGTGATGGGACCCGATACCATGATCTTTGTTTTCTGAATGTTAAGCTTTAAGCCAACTTTTCCACTCGCTTCTTCCACTTTCATCAAGAGTCTCTTTAGTTCTTCTTCACTTTCTGTCATAATGGTGTCATCTGCATATCTGAGGTTATTAATATTTCTCCCGGCAATCTTGATTCCAGTTTGCGCTTCATCCAGCCCAGCATTTCTCATGATGTGCTCTGCATATAAGTTAAATAAACAGGGTGACAATACACAGCTTTGAAGTACTCCTTTTCCTATTTGGAACCAGTCTGTTGTTCCATGTCCAGTTCTAACTGTTGCTTCCTGACCTGCATACAGGTTTCTCAAGACAAAGGTCAGGTGGTCTGGTATTCCCATCTCTTTCAGAATTTTCCACAGTTTCTTGTGATCCACACAGTCAAAGGCTTTGGCATAGTCAATAAAGCAGAAACAGATGTTTTTCTGGAACTCTCTTGCTTGTTTGATGATCCAGCGGATGTTGGCAATTTGGCCTCTGGTTCCTCTGCCTTTTCTAAAACCAGCTTGAACATCTGGAAGTTCAGGTTAACGTATTATTGAAGCCTGGCTTGGAGAATTTTGAGCATTACTTTGCTAGCATGTGAGATGAGCGTAATTGTGCGGTAGTTTGAGCATTCTTTGGCATTGCCTTTCTTTGGTATTGGAATGAAAACTGACCTTTTCCAATCCTGTGGCCACTGCTGAGTTTTCCAAATTTGCTGGCATATTGAGTGCAGCACTTTCACAGCATCATCTTTTAGGATTTGAAATAGTTCAACTGGAATTCCGTCACCTCCACTAGCTTTGTTCGTAGTGATGCTTCCTAAGGCCCACTTGACTTCACATTCCAGGATGTCTGGCTCTAGGTGAGTGATCATACCATCGTGATTATCTGGGTCATGAAGATCTTTTTTGTACAGTTCTTCTGCATATTCTTGCCACCTCTTCTTAATATCTTCTGCTTCTGTTAAGTCCATACCATTTCTGTCCTTTATTGAGCCCATCTTTGCATGAAATGTTCCCTTGGTAGCTCTAATTTTCTAGAAGAGATCTCTAGTCTTTCCCATTCTATTGTTTCCCTCTATTTCTTTGCACTGATCATTGAGGAAGGCTTTCTTATCTCTCCTTGCTATTCTTTGAAACTCTGCATTCAAATGGGTATATCTTCCATTTTCTCCTTTGCTTTTGGCTTCCTTTCTTTTCACAGCTATTTGTAAGGCCCACTCAGACAGCCATTTTGCTTTTTTGCATTTCTTTTCCATTGAGATGGTCTTGATCCCTGTCTCCTGTATAATGTCACGAACCTCCGTCCACAGTTCATCAGGCACTCTGTCTATCAGATCTAGTCCCTTAAATCTATTTCTCACTTCCATTGTATAATCATAAGGGATTTGATTTAGGTCATACCTGAATGGTCCAGTGGTTTTCCCTACTTTCTTCAATTTAAGTCTGAATTTGGCAATAAGCAGTTCATGATCTGAGCCATAGTTTGCTCCTGGTCTTGTTTTTGCTGACTGTATAGAGCTTCTCCATCTTTGGCTGCAAAGAATATAATCAGTCTGATTTTGGTGTTGACCATCTGGTGATGCCCATATGTAGAGTCTTCTCTTGTATTGTTGGAAAAGGGTGTTTGCTATGACCAGTGTGTTCTCTTGGCAAAACTCTATTAGCCTTTGCCCTGCTTCATTCTGTACTCCAAGGCCAAATTTGCCTGTTTCTCCAGGTGTTTCTTGACTTCCTACTTTTGCATTCCAGTCCCCCATGGTGAAAAGGACATCTTTTTTGGGTGTTAATTCTAGAAGGTCTTGTAGGTCTTCATGAAACCATTCAACTTCAGCTTCTTCAGCATTACTGGTTGGGGCATAGACTTGGATTACTGTGATATTGAATGGTTTGCCGTGGAAACAAACAGAGATCATTGTGTCGTTTTTGAGATTGCATCCAAGTACTGCATTTCGGACTCTTTTGTTGACTATGATGGCTACTCCATTTCTTCTAAGGGATTCTTGCCCACAGTAATAGATATAATGGTCATCTGAGTTAAATTTACCCATTCCACTCCATTTTAGTTCACTGATTTCTAAAATGTCAACGTTCACTCTTGCCATCTCCGGTTTGACCACTTCCAATTTGCCTTGATTCATGGACCTAACATTCCAGGCTGCTATACAATATTGCTCTTTACAGCATCAGACCTTGCTTCCGTCACCAGTCACATCCACAACTGTGTGCTGTTTTTGCTTTGGCTCCATCTCTTCATTCTTTCTGGAGTTATTTCTCCACTGATCTCCAGTAGCATATTGGGCACCTACCGACCTGGGGAGTTCATCTTTCACTGTCCTATCTTTTTGCATTTTCAGACTGTTCATGGGGTTCTCAAGGCAAGAATACTTTAGTGGTTTGCCATTCCCTTCTCCAGTGGACCACATTTTGTCAGAACTCTGCACCATGACCCATCCATCTTGGGTGGCCCTACATGGTGTTGCTCATAGTTTCATTGAGTTAGACAAGGCTGTGGTCCATGTGATTAGATTGGTTAGTTTTCTGTGATTATGGCTTTCAGTCTGTCTGCCCTCTGATTGAGAAGGATAAGAGGCTTTTGGAAGCTTCCTAATGGGAGAGACTGACTGAGGGGGAAACTGGGTCTTGTTCTGATGTGGGGGTCATGCTCAGTAAATCTTTAATCCAATTTTTTGTTGATGGGTGGGGCTGTGTTCCCTCCCTGCTGTTTACCTGCAGCCAAACTATGGTGGAGGTAATGAAGATAATGGTGACCTCCCTCAAAAGATCCCAGGCATGTACTGCTACACTCAGTGCCCCCAACCCTGCAGCAGGCCACCACTGACCCATGCTTCCGCCGGAGACTCCCAGACACCCACAGGCAAGTCCAGGACAGTCTCCTGTGGGGTCACTGTTCCTTTCTCCTGGTCCTGGTGCACAAGGTCTGTTTGTACCCACCAAGAGTCCTATGTAAGTTCTGGAAGCTCTATCGTGGGGTTAATGACTACCTCCTCCAAGAGGGCTTATGCCATACCCAAGTCTGCTGCATCCAGTGCCCCTGTCCCTGCGGCAGACCACCGCTGACCCGTACCTCCACAGGAGACACTCAAACACAATTCTGTCTCAGTCTCTGTGGGGTCCCTGGGTCCTGGTACGCACAAGGTTTGTTTGAGCCCTCTGAGAGTCTCTGGTGGGAATGGGGTTTGATTCTAAATGCGAATTCGCCCCTCCTACCATCTTGCTGGGGGTTCTCCTTTGGCCTTAGACGTGGGGTATCTCCACACGGCCAGTCCAGTGAAGCGTAGCCAGCGCTCCTGACCTTGGACGTGGGGAGTCTATTTATGGCTGCTCCAATGAAATTCAAATAGACAACCAATAATTATGGGTATAGGTATGACACAAAATCAGCAGTGTCATTATCTTATAAAGTAACTGTGTTTCTATTTGCTAAACCTGGAGAGATGGAGAGGAGAATGGGTGAGGGCGTCTGAGCTAGCTGGTGGGACAAAGACAGGATAACCACAGAACAGGTTAACCACAGGATCCAACGTGGGCAAGGGGACTGCAATTTGGCAGTCTCAGGATGGTTCTTCACACCATAGCCACCCAAAGCCTGGGCCAAGAGAGAGAGAAAGCAAGTGAAGCTTGTGGTGACCCATCTTCCTCTTGGAGGGCTGACCTGGTGCTTTCAGACTTCCCAACCACCCTACTCTACCTCACATCTACCCTGAGAACCACTCTTCTCGGGGGTGCCAGGGTTGCGGGGAATGGTACTTTTCCTCAGCCTCCCTGAACATAACAACCTCCTACAGGAAGGAGTCTCACGATCCTCTCGGACCCTTCAAGCAGCTCAGTAACTGGAAACAATCTTGAAAAAGGCCAGTCCACATAGGGAATCTAACCACGTTTTATAATAACTATAAATAGAGTATCGGCTTCCTGTGTAGCTCAGCTGGTAAAGAATCCGCCTGCAATGCAGGAGATCCTGGTTCAATTCCTGGGCCAGGAAGTTCCCCTGGAGAAAGGATAGGCTACCCACTCCAGTATTCTTGGGCTTCCTTGGTGGCTCAGAGGGTAAAGAATCCACCTGCCATGCAGGAGACCCAGGTTTGTTCCCTGGGTTAGGAAGATCCCCTGGAGGAAGGCATGGCAACCCATTCCAGTATTCTTGCCTGGAGAACCCCCATGAACAGAGAAGTCTGGCAGGCTGCAGTCCATGAGGTCAAAAAGAGCCTGACATGACTGAGCAAGTAAGCACAGCACAGCACATAAATGGAGTATAATCTATAAAAAATCTGAACCACTATGTTGTACACTTGAAATTGTACTTCAGAAAAGGGAGGCTGGTCCATGCTTCATTTATGTCCATATATAGGGACAGTTATGTCCATAGATAGGGAAACAGGCCTTATTGTTCCCTAAAACAACAGAGTCCTGAAATACATGAAGCAAAAGTTGAGAGAACTGAAGGGAGAAATAGACAATTCAAAAATAATAGTTGAGATCACAATTTCCTATTTTTGATAATAGATAAAACCACAAGGCAGAATATTAACAAGGAAACAGAATAAGTGAGCAAGACTGTATATTAACCATCTGGACCTAACAGACATTGCAAATGCTCTACCCAGCCATAGCCTAATACACTTTCTCCTCAAGGGCACACAGAACATTCTCCAGGAGAGAACATATGCAAGGCCAAATGAGGGCACTCAGTAAAAGACAGCGTTACTGCTGCCCTTCCATGTTTTATGAAGTGAATGCTCACAGCAGAGTCTGTTTCATGGCAAGGTATCGTTTTAGGATGTGTGTGTGTGTGCTCAGTCATGTCCGACTCTGCGACCGCCAGGCTCCTCTGTCCATGGAATTTTCCAGGCAAGAATACAGGAGTGGGTTGCCATTTCCTACTCCAGGAGATCTTCCCGACCCAGGGAATGAACCTGCATCTCTTGCATCTCCTGCTGTGACAGGCGGATTCTTTACCACAGCACCACCTGGAAACCCTCCATTTTAGGATGACTAACCTACATTTCTCACAGTTCTATTTTATATCAGTTTTAGATAGTGAGAGATGACTCTGCAAGGTCTGTCATCCCCAATTTTTCCAACAGGCTGAGTTGGTACATTCAATAGTGAGGATGACTAGTCTCTTGTTGTCCTTTATGGCCACCAACCCAGGAGGAGCCAGGCTGGAGAATGCCCAGCTTCCTGAACTCCTGGTCACAAGCCAGATGTGTTTTGGTACCTTAAAAATTCATTCTCCCTGGTCTCATGACGTTCTATCTTAGAAACATGTTTCTCCTCCAGTTGGGCCCTGGACCATGCACAAAGAAGGGCACAGCACCCCAGGGGGCAGAACATCACAAAATGGGGCATGCCTGGTGGACACTGGGCAGGCAGGAGGTCAAGGCATTCAGAATAGGGGTGTCAGCTTGATGTCTGTGCCACTCTTCAGGCGGAAAAAAAATCAGGCAGAGTCACTGAGCCTCAAATAGCTATTTCTCTTCATCAAGAAAGGTTACCTGAATTCTGCAATCGTTGAGTGGGGAGTAGCCATCAAAACCCGGGACCCAGGAGATGAGGATGCTGTGTGCGGAGCTGTTGTGGACCATGACTTCGGTAGGTGGGGAGGGAATTGCTACGTAAAAGACAAAAGACACACCACACACACAATTATAAACCACAGGAGGGCACAGCTACCAAACAGGTGCATTAATACCAAGCCCATGTCTGCTTCTTGAGATTGGGAAAATTAAACAGGAGTTTTAAAGAGGAGCCACTCTCTGGGTGAGGGTAATCATATAAGCCTCTGGATTGGTCTTGCAGTGACAGGATGACTCTGCCTGGACCAGAGACATGGAATGTAGACCTGTGCTCCTGCCCACTGATGACATGAGAACTTTTAGCTGGACAAGGATGGGGAGATATCCATTTCCTCCTGCTCTGTGCAGGGGTGTCACTGGTACTCTAAATGAGGGCAAAGAGACATGGCCCTCCCTATCTGACTTATGTTTTTACTGTTGTTGTTCAGTAGCTAAGTCATGTCCGACTCTTTGCAACCCCATGGACTGCAGCATGCCAGGCTCCCCTGTCTTTCACTATCTCCTGGAGTTTGCTCAAATTCATGTCTATTGAGTTGGTGATGCTTTCTTACCATCTCTGTCACTCTCTTCTCTTTATGCCTTCAATCTTTCCCAGCATCATGGTTTTTTCCAATGAGTCAGCTCTTTGCATCAGGTGGCTAAAGTATTGGAGTTTCAGCTTCAGCATCAGTCCTTCCAATGAATATTCAGGGTCAAATTCCTTTAGGATTGACTGCTTTGATCTCCTTGCAGTCCAAGGGACTTTCAAGAGTCTTCTCCAGCACCACAGTTTGAAAGCATCAATTCTTTGGCACTCAGCTTTTTTTTCTAGTCCAACTCTTACTTTCATAAATGACTACTGGAAAAACCATAGCTTTGAATAGATGGATCTTTGTCTGCAAAGTGATGTCTTTGCTTTTTAATATCCTGTCTAGGTTTGTCATAGCTTTCCTTCCAAGGAGCAAGCATCTTTTAATTTCATGGCTACAGTCACCATTCACAGTGATTTTAGAGCACAAGAAGAGGAAATCTGTCACTACTTCCATTTTTTCCCTTTCTATCTCCCTTTGTGTGTGTGCTCAATCGCCCAGTCATGTCTGACTGCTTTTCGACCCCATGGACTGTAGTCAGCCAGGCTCCTCTGTCCATAGGATTTCCCAGGCAAGAATATTGGAGTGTGTTGCCATTTCCTACACCAGGGGAATCTTTTGGACCCAGGAATTGGACCTGAACATCTGTCTTCATCCCTCAGCTAAAAGCTGAGTTGGGGAGACCTACATTAACTGGAGAGGAGTGGCTTGCCCTGACAAAAAGAGGGGTACCGTGGGAATAGGCATGCGTGTGCCTGTGTGCCTATGTGTTTGTGTGATGGAGGAAGGGAGCTTTCTTGGCTGAGGAAATGGGTGAAAGTCAGCTCAAGCCAAACAGCCAAGTGCATCTGCTCATGGTGAGGGGAGGGCAGGCCGTAATGAATGTGTGATGACCTCAGTCACAGGTGGGACATGGATAAATATTTACTAGCAATAGATTATTACTAATCTATTTTTTTAATGTATTAAAACCTGTGAATCAATAGTGCTTTCATCATTCATTTATTTATTTACTTTTGGCTGCACCACATGGCTTGCAGGATTCTTAGTTCCCCAACCAGGAATTGAACCCTCGCCCTTGGCAGTGAAAGCCCGAAGTCCTAACCACTGGACTGTCAGAGAACACTCATAAACGTTAAACTTTTTTTGATATGTGTAATATTTTGATGTGGACCAGTTTTTTGAAGTTGTTACTGAATTTGTTACAACATTGCTTCTGCTTTAGATTTTGACTTTTTGATGGTGAAGTATGTGGGATCTTAGCTCCCCAATCGGGGACCGAACTTGCACCCCCTGCATTGGGAGGCAACATCCTAGCCACTGGACCATGAGGGAAGTCCCTAAACTCTTAATTAATGTTAATAACCACATTTATGGGCTTCCTTGGTGGCTCAGTCAGTAAAAAATCTGCCTGTAATGCAGGACACCTAGGTTCAATCCCTGGGTCAGGAAGATCCTCTGGAGAAGGGAATGGATACCCACTCCAGTACTCTTGCCTGGAGAATCCCATGGACAGAGGAGCCTGGTGGGCTATAGTCCACGGGGTTGCAGAGTCAGACACAATTAAGCGACTAACACACACACAATAACAATATTTATAATCCAAAAAGATGACTAATGTTTTTGAATGAGTGCTTACTATGTGTCAGGAATCTTTATGGACTTCATTTGATCATGATTAGAACCCTATGAGAGAAGTAGTCTTACAATCCCCATAGCTGGAAGGGGAAATTTGAGGACCAAAGAAGTTAAAAACTTGCCAAAGCTCACAGAGCTCATTAGCAACAGAATGGGGATTTGAACTCAGGTCTGCCTCACCTCAGAGCTCCACATCTCTGAACAGGACTCTGGTGGCTGGTTGTGGGAGCAGTGAGCAGACCAGCACGAAGACCAGCATGGGCTGGAGAGTGTGATCACCACTTAACCGGCTGCATGGCCCACCATGGCACCGGTCAATGCCCTCTCAACTCAGCTCTCTCTTCTACTACATGGGGAGAGATTGCACTGTTCGAGCAGGATGGAATGAGGTAACACGCGCATGAGGTCTGGGAGAGATATGCTAGTGATGAAGGCGAGGACAGGATGCACAGGAGGTGAGGGGAAGAAAAGATCATATTAAGCACCCACTGGGTACGTTCAGGAGTTCCAGTTTTACCAGGAGACACACAGCTTGATGAGTGAGAAAGCCAGCGTTTCGTTTGACTCACTTTCCTAAATATATTATCTGCTTTTCCAGATCCAAATCTGGCCACATATACCTCAACTGATGACAGATTGGCAGGGAGTTTTGGTTGCTTTGATAAACATGTTTAAGAAAGCCCAAAACCTGAGTTTCAGAAATAGGACTTGTTAAAGTCCTAGCTGAGATTCTGTCTGAAGCATAAGATTCAAGAAGTGCTTCTCATTTTATGGATTTTTAAACTTCAAGATATTGATGCTTTATGAAAATGTCTTTATAAATTTACGCCCACCGGTGGATTCCTGAAATTCCCAGCATTTCTTTTGAAAATTGTAATAATGCGATTCGTAATGAAGGAAGGAAGTCATACAGTTCCTCTCGTAATAACTTTCAGTTTGCTCATTTTTCAATTCCAACGAAGTTTTAGAAAACGCCCTCTCATAGCTGCTTCTACTGATTTGCTAAAACTAAACATCAGTAAGGAAGCTTGGTGTGCTGCGGTTCGTGGGATCGCCAAGAGCCGGACACGCCTGAGCGACTGAACAACAACAGACAGCAGGACCTTCAAAAACGACAATGTCTTATAATTCTGAGTCTTCTGCTCTGCCTCACCCACCCTTTAACTCATTATTAAACACTCTCTGCTTTTTCCCTCTATCATTTCTCCCAAGGACAAGACCAAAAGGAGTATGAACTCAATATTTCCTTCTCAATATTTAAATTAACAACAAATAATGTAGAGAATAGAGCAAATAACCCCCAAGGTGGAGGGGGTAAGGGAGGGATGGAATGGTAGGTTGGGGTTAGTAGATGTAAACTTTTATATATGGGATGGATAAACAACAAGGTATATTCAATACCCGGAATTAAATCATAATGGAGAAGAATATTTTAAAATGTATATATATATATATATATATGTGAACACTGAATCACCTTGCTGTACATCAGTAATTAACACAATATTGTAAATCAACTATACTTCAATACAAATTCATTCATTAATTAAATATATAAATTAAGAACAAATACTAAAACATATCATTTCCTTGAATTTCTATGAGAAAGGTTAAGGAGATGATTTGAAAAGGTAACAAAAGGTTTTTAAGTTTCAGATTTTTATTTTATTTTTTAAAAGTTTTTATTGGAGTAAAAACTTGACATAATTCTTCATTCTTATTCATTCTTATTGCTTTAGAATGTTGTGTTAGTTTCTGTTGTATAGGAAAGTGAATAAACTATATATATATATACATATATCCCTCTTTTTTTTTTTTTTAATTTTCTTCCCATTTAGGTCACCACAGAGCACTGAGTGGCATTCCCTGGGCTATATATTGAGCTCTCATTAACGATCTATTTTATACACAGTATCAATAGTATATATATATCAGTCTCAATCCCTCCCACCCCAGCTTCAGTTTGCTCTCTACATCTGTGTCTCTATTTCTGCTTTGCACATAGGTTCATCTGTATCAATTTTTCCCAAGTTTCAGGTTTAAATATCTTTGATCCCACTGAAGGGGGAGGAAGAGACAGATGTTGGATTGGAATGTCTCTACTAGCCTGGGGGTGCCTTCAAACACCTGTCTTTCATTTTGTTACATCCCAGTTTAGGGGAAGCAAGGGGTGGGACAGAGATTAGGAGAAAGAGAGACCAGAGCCTTGGGCCCCCAGGAGAGGCGTGACTCTGATCTCCTCCCTCCTCAGAGCAGCTGCTGGGAGGACTGGCTTCAGCTCCAGCTGCCCAGGGAAGGACGCAGCCCATCCCTAGATCAATGGTCCAAACCCCCCTACCCTGGGGACTCTTCAATGGGTAATGGGGGCTAGTTCAGTGTGGAAGAGTAAAAAGTAAAAAGAGGGGCTAAGATGATCTGGGTCAACATTTCAGTCTATTTTCTTCTCTGACTGAGCAGAAAACTAAACTAGTTACTGTTGATCAAAGACAAGTGTCAGGCCCTGTTATAAGTATTTCTGTTTGCATTATCTCACTGAACCCTCAAGAAGAGATAGGTTCTGTAATTATCCCCATTTTACAGAGGGGCACACTGAAGGTGCTGAGTGACTTGTTCAAGGTCACAAAGGGAAGGCAGGGCTCAATTCCAGGCAGCTGGCTGCACAGCTCACAACGTACTTCCCCTGCAACATGCAGGGGGGACCCCACTCTTACCTTTAATGTTGATCTGCACGCTTTTGGACACGGTCAGCCCTTTTTGATTGTGGGCCTCACAACTGAAGATTGTGGTCTTGGTCAGACCTAGAGGAGAAGGAGACCCATGAGACCAGGGGTGGAGAGACAGGCTGCTGTTTATCAGAATCCTATGGGAGTCTGAGTATCCTTTTACTTTGTAGTTCAGTGCTTCAAGCCATAAACGCAAAGTTAATTAAAAATGTGTGTTGGTGTTTGAAAAAAAAACCTAGGATTAAACCCTAGGTACCAGGAGCAAGGCAATAATGGGTTTAAAAGACATCTGTAATTGATTAAAATTCTTTATTTTTTCCCAGTGGTGAGACATGAGGTAACAAAGCAGTATCATTTAGTTTAAAAATTTTAGCAAGGAGCTATAGGAATTGTGTGTGTGCTCAATCCCTCAGTTCTGTCCAACTCTGTGACTCTGTGGGCTGTAGCCCGCCAGATTTCTCCGCCCATGGGATTTTCCAGGCAAGGATACTGGAGTGGGTTGCCATTTCCTCCTTCAGGGGATCTTCCCTACCCAGGGATCGAACCCACATCTCTTGCATCTCCTGCACTGGCAGGCAGATTCTTTACCATTGTGCCACCTGGGAAGCCCGCAATAGGAATTACTGGCCCCAATATTAAGAAAAGTGGTTTATGGGGCTCACCCAGACAACCCCCTGCTTAGCATCCCCATATATCCTATGCTACACACTGTGGACATGTCAGGACTCCAGAAAAAGCAGGACAAAAGTCACAGTTTTTAAAACTTCTGATGAATAAAATTTTTGTGGCAGTGATCCTTTTTTAATAGTAAAAATCCATGTATTCATAAGGAATTATGTAAACACAAGGCATCACTATTACTTGAAGACACTGGTGCTGAATGAAGAAAAATTCTACCATTTCAGAGATTTGAAGACATCTTAGAAATGAAAAATATTCAGTTGATTCATTAATTTTAAGGAGAAAGGAAGAGAAGCAATCCAGATCTTGGTTTCTTTATTTTTACTACTATTTTAATTATTTTGACTGCGCTGTGTGGCATGTGGGTATTGAACCCTTGTTCCCTGCATTGGAAGCAGAGTCTTAACCACTGGACTTCCAGGGAAGTCCCAAGATCTTGGTTTCTTTCTTTCTTTCTTTTTAAAATATTTTTATTTATTTGGTTGCACTAGGTCTTAGTTACAGCATGTGGGATCAAACCCAGGCCTCCTGTACTGGGAGCGTGGAGTCTTAGCCACTGGACCACCAGGGAAGTCCCCCCTTGGTTTCTTATAATACTATTCGCCAGTGAAAGGAGCCAGAGTTCCTCGGAGAAATGCTGATTTTCAGTTTGGAGCAGTAAACATGTAAGATGAGCCTGGAGCAAAATATACAGCATACGACACACACACACCCACACACGCACAGAGGGATGGGTGGGGGTGGTGGCAAAGAGACACAGGAGCCAGCTGAAAAAACTCCCAATCGCCAAAGCGGGAACAAGTTGAGCAAGAAAATAAAGTAGCATTAGATTGTAACCCACAGGGTAAGATAATTATCCATGAGTCTATAACGACATTTGTTGTTGCTGTTGTTGTTCAGCTGCTCAGTCGTGTCCAACTCTTTTTTGACCCCATGGACCCTGGTATCCCACCAGGCTCCTCTGTCCATGGGATTTCCCAGGCAAGAATACTGGAATGGGTGGCCATGCCCTCCTCCAGGGGATCTTCCTGACCCCGGGATGGAATCTGTATCTCCTGCATCTCCTACATTGGCAGGCAGATTCTTTACTGCTAAGCCACCTAGGAAGCCCCTTTACCAATATACACAAATGATTAAATAAATGGGAGAAGAGACAAACCCCCATGCAGAAGAATTCCAAGTGATTTTTCTACTGATGCTCCGCTCCCAAAGAGGAGCATTAATCTTTACTCCTGCACATAATGGCTTCCTTCCAGAGAGATCGATAAGGAAAGGGGAATCAAAGAAAAGCTTTCAAATGAGAAACTGACAAACACTAGCTCAGGCAGAGAGTCAAGGTCAAGGCCAATAATGGTAAGCCATGCTGACAGAGTGTACCCTTGATATGATGTGATGAAAATGGCACTTCCCCTCTGGGGTACTCCCCCACCAAAACATAGAACCCAAATCTAATTACGAGAAAAAGGAGGCAAACATCAGACGGGTCAAAACTGTGGGACACACTACAAAAAAAGACCTGACTGGTACTCCTCAAAACCATCCATGTCATTAAAAACAAGGGAAGTTTGAGACATTGTCACAACCAAGAGAAGCCAAAGGAGACAGTAGGTAAAGACTAAGAAAATCTGAATAAACTATGGACTTTAGTTGATAATGATGTCTCAGGAATTTTCAGGGGTGACAGAATAATCAGCTACATGCTAGTTTCAGGCTTACATTTACTGAAAGGATATTTCATTGAGATAAAAAAAGCACGCTTAGGGACTTCCCTGGTGGTCCAGGGGCTAAGGCTCTGAGCTCCCAGTGCAGGGGGCCCAGGTTTGATCCCTGGTCAGGGAACTAGAGCCCATGTGCCACTAACTAAGACTTAGCACAGCCAAATACATAATAATATAATATATAATTATATATAATACAATAATATATTATTATGATATAACCACCACCTCCGGTCCATGGAAAAATTGTCTTCCATGAAACTGGCCCCTGGTGCCAAAAAGGTTGGGGACCACTGCTCTAAGCCACCACCTGGGGCCCCTGTTGCCCACTACTTTTTCACAGGCAGGCCTGTGACCTTTGGCTTTTCCTGCTGGAGTATCACCTTTAACTTTCCAGGTAGTCAGTTCCCAAATGAGATGCCTGTTTCACCAGGTAACGTGAACTGGCAAAACTTGGCTTATGTTTAGAAAAATCAGCTTTGGCTCAATCATAAGACCCAGGGAGCTGCTAGGCAACTTACATTTTGTACATATTTGAGCAGTCTTCTGCAGGCTAAAACCAGTCATTTGACTTCAATCACCCTTGTCCAAACTCTTGGGAAACCCTTGAATACAAAATATGAATCACACTGACAACTGGTGGTGAGGGCAAATCTGGCCCTGCAAGGAAACAAGAGGATGAACATATTTCCTTGAGATCCATCATCTCCATACAGATCCCAAAGTAAGATGAGTTAGGCCCATGGTTTTCGGTCCTGCAAGGTTGATCGATGTCGAGAGTGAAACCACTCCTCATGGAACAGGATTTTAGGTTAAGGGGGAAGACAGTTTTCCTTTTTGTGCTTCTCTTTGGAGGACACACAAAGTCAAGAAAACAATCAGGAGCTAATTCCCTGGCACAAGGCACCCACTCCGACTCAGAACTGCCCACAAGAAGCCAAACCATCAGGCAGGTTGAGGTGATGAATGCCCACAGGCCAAACAGAGGTTAGCAAAGAGAAATGGAGACTGATTCCAACCCAGATTAACTTTCTCTAGAATTGAATGGGTGAAAACTTTAGGCCAAATATAGGCTTCCCGGCTTAATGTATTCAGTGATACATTTTTTTTTTTTTGGCTTAAAGACATTAGCTTCCCACTTGGAGACTCATTTATAAACCTGGGTTGACTGCAGCAACCAAGATGGACTAAGAAAGAGAGCTACCCCATCACTTTTCCGTTCTCCCTCCCTCAACTACTAGACTAGAATAGGTCTTGAAGTTTTAGAGCCCAACCCTTGTGGCTTTCCAGGGAGAAAAGTACCCACCCACCACGTCTCCACCCTACCATCCAATCTCCCAAACATCCCCAACAGCAGCACCTCCACATTTCCTGTTGCCAGGTCCTCTTCTCGTGGGCACCCCCTGACTCCATGACATCCCACCCAAGTTCACTATGATGGTTTGTGCCCCTCTTGCTTGGTACTCTGCTGGTTTAAAAAAAGACAGCCCCTGACACAAGGTCTGAAAGGTATTTTATGGAACATTCAGCCACAGGATGCTCCCTCAAGGGAAGGACGATCCGGACTGCTGAGAAGGCAGTTCCTAAGAGCGCAGTTAGGGTGTTTCTTAGAGTTCTGGGTTAAGCAATCCTGTCCTTTTATTTTTTCCCCTAGTGTTCATCTTTCTACCCAGAGAGGAGAGAAATACAATAATATGCTGCATAAATGAAGGGCTTACATTTATGAACCTAGAACTCACTTTCTGCCCTAAATTCATTCACTCAACATTTACTGCATACGTGCTATGTACAGATATTTTCCCAGGCACCTGGGATCTATCCATGAATAAAGCAAAGATACCTGCCCTTATAAAGCCCACATTCTCATGGACAAAAGAGGGTGAGAAATAATAGCCTTAATAAATGTTACCAAAAGGAGTTTGTGGGTCCAGCTGCTTGACCCTCAAAAGCCAATAAACCAGCCAAATTGGTGGAAAGGAAAGTTTGCTTTATTTCAGGTGCTGGCAACTGGGTGGGGGAGGGTGGCAGACATCCGTCCAAAGGCCAACTTCCCACCGAGACAAGCAGTGGGTGAGAGCTTTTAAAGACAGATTGTGGGGGGCGGTCTACATCCAGGAACAGCACAGTCATTTCTAAGTTATCTTCAAATTGGTCATCAGTGATCTGACCAGCATCATCTTGGTTGTTTTAGGTACAGTTAATCTTTAGTTCTAGGGTTCATTTGTTCCCATCTTTTCATGGCCAACTGTCAGAATTGTGACAGCTCATGTCCTGGGTACAGTCTGCTCATCATGTAGTTAACTTCTCCAGGTAGGTATCTATAAGAGCTCACACAATGTGGCTCAGAATCTTATCTATAGCCCTTCAGAAAGAGTTAAAGGTCCTTGACTGTGCTTAATGACTACATTACTATTATCTAGTCTCCTCTGATTGCCTTCCTTTTTTTCCACATTTCTCACTTCTCTGATTAAACTTACTCTTTGACTAAAGTTTTCCAGACACAAAAGGCAAGCAGAAGATATTAGGGAGGGGGCAGGCAAGGGGAGGCAAAGACCTGCTCCGTTTGATAAGCTGCATGCTGTATCAGAAGGTGATTAGTACTCGGGAAAAATAGAAGAGGATTAGGGGGTCAGGATGTGTGGAGAAGCGGTAGAGAGATGGGAAACCTGGGGCTTTGAGCAGAAGATTAGTCTATGTTTTATGAGGCTTGTTCCAGCTGCCACACAAAGGGTAGACCTTAGGCAAGCAGGTCCCTTACTTGCTCCAAATTTCTTCCTGATCTGTAAAATGGTAATTAGAAAATATTTAACTGTATCATTGACTGCTATAAGGTTCTTTACTGAAAGCACTGTGAGAATTACAAACTGACACACAAATTCTAGTTATTATTGTTACTGTTGTCATTACAATGAATATTAAGAACTACAGGGACTTCCCTGGTAGTCCAGTGATTAAGACTCCATGCTTCCACTGCAAGGAGCGCCAGTTCAATCCTTGGTCCAGGAACTAAGAATCTTACATGCCTTGCTGTATGGCCAAAAAATAGTAATAATTAAAAAAAAAAGCACTATAGCCAATTAACTAAAAGCAAAACTAGCTTAGCTGCTTTCTAAATGTGGATTTTAACATAAAACAAGTATTTTTTAAAAGTAAAAACCAGGATGTTCCTGGTGGCTCAGTGGTAAAGAATCCACCTGCCAATGCAGGAGACATGGGTTCGCTCCCTGATCTGGGAAGATCCCACATGCTGGGGAAGAGCTAAGCCGGTGTTCCACAATGACTTAGCCTGTGCTCTAGAGCCTGTGCTCTGCAACAAGAGAAGCCACCGCAATGAGAAGCCCAGGTCCTGCAACTAAGAGTAGCCCCAGCTTGCTGCAACTAGAGAAAAGCCCGAGCAGCAGTGAAGACCCAGCACAGCCAAAAATAAAGAAGTAAATAAAAACATTTTTTTAAAAAAAGTAAAAACCAGAAAGATCAGCCTAAGTCCCTGATCTTGGTAGGAAGGTAGCTCAAAATGAACAGTGAGTTAGTAACTGTTTCATATAAAAATTTGTTTCAAGTAACATTTGAGTCATTCCTGTAGGTTGCTTCTGTACCAAAATCCTTACATACATTATTTCACTGAATCTTCATAAATGTTCTGTGAGGTAGACACTGTTATTATCCCTATTTTATATAAAGAAGGCAAGTAACTTGCCTAGGGACACAAAGTGGTGAACTGACATTAGTTAATGGGATCTTAACCACTTAACCTATAACACATCCTGTCGCTGAACACCATAGAGCAAAAGCTTTCTATAGTTCTGCTCATTATTTTGGGACTCGATTTTGTTGATGACAAAGTACTTCCTTGGGGGGAAAAAGTAACTTTGTTTTAAAATAGTTTTCGATTCACAAGAAATTACAGAACTAGTACAGAGTTCCTAGCACCCTTCACCCAGGTTCCCCTAATGGTAACATCTTACATAATCATAGTAACATGAGCAAGTGACTTTGGAACAATGTTCACGTGCTCAGTTGTTCAATCATGTCCAATTCTTTGTGACCCTCTGGACTGTAGCCCACCAGGCTCCTCTGTCTATGGGATTTTCCAGGCAAGAATACTGGAGTGGATTGCCATTTCCTACTCCAGTTGATCTTCCCAACCCAGGGATCGAACCTGCATCTCTTGTGTCTCCTGCAATTGAACCACCCAGGAAGCTCAATACTACTCACTAAAATACAGGCAGGCCTTATTCAGATTTCACTAGTTTTTGGTTTTCCTTTATTTGGGGGAAGGGGGATTTTAATGAAATTTCTATGAACTTTTACTACAGGTACAAATATGTATACAAATCAACTGTTTCATCACCAAAAAGAAGCTCCCAGGGCCTTCCCTGGGGGTCCAGCGGTTAGGACTCCGAGCATTGACTGCAGGCGGTGCGGGTTTGATCCCTGGGTGAGGAACTAAGATCCCACATGCCCTAGTGGTAAAACCAGAACAAAAAAAGCTCCCCCATGCCACCCCTTTTATGAATATCCTTCTGTCAATCTAACCCCTGGCAGGAGCTGATGTGTACATCATCACTATAACCCTTTCATTTTGAGAATGTTACCTAAATGGAATTACACAGCATGTGACCTTTGAGACTGGTTTTGTTGACTCAGAATCATGCCCTTTAGACAAAGTACTTCTTTGCTCACGTTTCTTAAAGACAGCACTTACATCACAGAAGAAAAAACAACTGGTATCATGAGGGAAAAGTGTATGATCTTCCTGTTGCTAAATGTGCCTGCTCCAGGCAGGCTCTGAGTGGGTACACGGCCCCGCAAAGCCATCTCAAGTCAAAACAGCCTCAGCCTAGTTCCCTAAATACCACCTACTTACTGGGAGGGGCTCAGGTATCACACTAAATTGTCCTCTAAGTTAAGAATAGATGTAAATAAGAATAAATTTGAATGTAGTTCTTTCACAGTGCTACAAAATTTTAACAGTTTAAAACATTTTTTATTCTGAAATGTTAATTATATATTTACAGAAACAGACAGGGAGTTCCACATATTCTTCACCCTACCTCGCCAATGTTGATGTCTCAAATAACTATACTGTCAAAACCAGAAAACTGACACTGGTACCTTCCACAGAGCTTATTCAGATTTTTCCAGTTACATGTGGACTCATTTGTGTGTGTGTGTGTGTGTGTTGCTTTGTGTAAGTTTATCACATGTGTAGCTTCATGTAACAATATCCCATTAAAGTTTATGTTAAAAAGCATAGCCTATAGAATGCTCGATTTCTATTTTACTTCTATCTTCTTAACCAAAGGGAAAAAAAATCTTCAAATTAAAGAAAGTAAAATAAAGATTGTAAAGAATCTAAAGCCCAAAATAGCTGTCAGTTGTAATGGTATACCTGATCATTTAGAAATAAATAAGGTCACCAAGTTGAGACAATTTATATCAATATATATAGCCTTCGGTATTAAATTTTGCAGATCCTCCTACTTGCTAAGAAAACTGAAGAGGAAAAGTTCTAGATGAACAGAGATGGGGACTTCCCTGGTAGCCCAGTGATTGCGACTCCTTACTTCCAATGCAGGGGATGTGAGTTCAATCCTTGGTCAGGGAACTAGATCCCACATGCTGAGCAGTGGCCAAAATATAAAACAAAATAAATTCTAGATGAACAGAGATGGACAGATTTTGTCCTTGTTTTCATAAAGAAAATGATACTGATTTTGGCAAGTACAAAATCAGTGAAAGACAGAATCCACAGTAGAACTTCAGAGAAGGTTATCAAATTGGTGCCTAGGACACCTGTCCAAGGAGGACAGGCATGGAGTTCAGCTCACCAACAGGAAGTCAAGTCTGATTTCAAAACGAATTGCAAACTGATTTCCAGTCTTTCCAGGACAGTTACTAGTCCAATGTATCAAGGAATATCTCAGAAGACAAGATGGAGAAATAAATGGTGGAAAAAATAAAATTAGGCAGATTTACTGCCAGTTGAAAAGTCGACAAAAGAGCTGATTTCATGACTTGATATCAACTCGGAGGTTGCCTGATGGTCACTGTGCTTTGTCCTTGGTTAGATTAGAATCTAGACAGGAAACAGGGAGAGAATTTGCTAATCCAGTAAGAGAATCAAGGTTCAAAATGACCTTAGTAGATTGGGATGATGAGATAAATTTTCATAGGGATAAAGGTCACATGGTAGGCTGAAATTTCAAAATAATTAAATATACAAAAAGCAGGAGAGTCTTGATTTTGAAGCAATTTATGAGAAAAATGCTTGAGGATTTCAGTTAACCTTAGACTCAACATGAACCAATACATTAACCTTCACCAAAAAGGTAATGTAAACTGCATTATCAGAAATAAAGCATTCGATATATTTAAAATGGATAACCAAGGTCCTACTGTGTAGCACAGGGAACTCTGTTCAGTGCTGTGTAGCAGCATGAATGGCATGGAGTTTGGGGGAGAATGGATACCTGTATATGTTTGGCTGAGTTCCTTTGCTGTCCACCTGAAACTATCACAACACCATTAATTGGCTAACTCCAATGTAAAATAAAAAAGTTTTTTTTAAAAAAAAGCAAGGTAAAAAAATATGCAAAACACAAGAGGTTACAACCTCCACTTAACTTCACACACATCTTTTCAAAATAACACCAACGCTACCAAGCTCTTTCAACAAAGAGAGGAGTTGGGAACACTTTCCAACTATGTTTTATGAGGTCAGCACTACACAGATGCCAAAACCGACATCACAAAAACAAAATTATAAACCGATTTCCTTCATGAACACTGTTGTGTGATAAAGACTTGGACTAGCTTTTGTCCCTGGTAATTTACTGAGTAACCAGAGTGGCTTTGTTATGCTAATGAGATAATTCATGGATCCATAGATGACTTGAAGATGGGGACTGGTCACCAGAATGACTAAATCATGTGATTGGGAGGGTTGGG
This sequence comes from Okapia johnstoni, assembly GCA_024291935.2. Lineage (NCBI taxonomy): Eukaryota > Metazoa > Chordata > Mammalia > Artiodactyla > Giraffidae > Okapia > Okapia johnstoni. The sequence continues at coordinate 133,491,178 of CM044306.1, read as the reverse complement.
GCTTTGATCCACGTGATATTAGCTCAAGTTCCTGAGCTCTAGGAAACAGAGGGAGGTCTGGAGACAGTATTCCATCATGGTTAATGCTTTAATCAGTTATGCCACATAATGAAGCCCCAATAAAAAAAATTCTGAACACCAAAGCTCAGTAGTTTCTTGTTCTGTGAACACACTGATGCACCAGGTAACACTCTTCAGGGCAGAAAAGCTCTGCACTTGGGACCCTCCCAGCCTTCATCCTGTGCATATCCTTGGTGAGATAAACTATAATGTAAGTAGGGCACTCTTCTGAGTTCTATGAGCTATTATAGAAACTCTCTGAACCCAAAGGGGCCATGATGGCTGTTGTTTAGTCACTAAGTCTGAAGGGACACCAGAGGGTCTCTTTGCGACCCCCTGGACTGTAGCCCACCAGGCTCCTCTGTCCATGGGATTCTCCAGGCAAGAGTACTGGAGTGGGTTGCCATTTCCTTCTCCAGGGGATCTTCCCAATCCAGGGATTAAGCCCACGTCTCCTGCATTGGAGATGGATTCTTTACCACTGAGCCATTTGGGAAACCCAAGGGGGCCATAGGAACCTCCAAATTGACAGTCAGTAAGTAAGCTGGATCATCGAAAAAGCAAGAGAGTTCCAGAAAAACATCTATTTCTGCTTTATTGACTATACCAAAGCTTTTGACTGTGTGGATCACAATAAACTGTGGAAAATTCTGAAAGAGATGGGAATACCAGACCATCTGACCTGTCTCTTGAGAAACCTGTATGCATGTCAGGAAGCAACAGTTAGAACTGGACATGGGACAACAGATTGGTTCCGAATAGGAAAAGGAGTATGTCAAGGCTGTGTACTGTCACCCTGCTTATTTAACTTCTATGCAGAGTACATCATGAGAAACGCTGGGCTGGAAGAAACACAAGCTGGAATCAAGATTGCCAGGAGAAATATCAATAACCTCAGATATGCAGATGACACCACCCTTACGGCAGAAAGTGAAGAAGAACTAAAGAGCCTCTAGATGAAAGTGAAAGAGGAGAGTGAAAAAGTTGGCTTAAAAGCTCAACGTTCAGAAAACTAAGATCATGTCATCTGGTCCCATCACTTCATGGGAAATAGATGGGCAAACAGTGGAAACAGTGGCAGACTTTATATTTTTGGGTTCCAAAATCACTGCAGATGGTAATTGCAGCCATGAAATTAAAAGACGCTTACTCCTTGGAAGGAAGGTTATGACCAACCTAGATAGCATATTTAAAAGCAGAGACATTACTTTGCCAACAAAGGTCTGTCTAGTCAAGGCTATGGTTTTTCCAGAGGTCATGTATGGATGTGAGAGTTGGATGGTGAAGAAAGCTGAGCACTGAAGAACTGATGCTTTTGAACTGTGGTGTTGGAGAAGACTCTTGAGAGTCCCTTGGACTGCAAGGAGATCCAACTAGTCTATCCTAAAGGAGATCAGTCCTGGGTGTTCATTGGAAGGACTGAAGCTGAAGCTGAAACTCCAATACTTTGGCCACCTCATGTGAAGAGTTGACTCATTGGAAAAGACCCTAATGCTGGGAAGGATTGGGGGCAGGAGGAGAAGGGGACGACAGAGGATGAGATGGTTGGATGGCATCACTGACTCGATGGACATGGGTTTGGGTAAACTCTGGGAGTTGGTGATGGACAGGGAGGCCTGGCGTGCTGCGATTCATGGGGTCACAAAGAGTCAGACACGACTGAGCGACTGAACTGAACTGAACTGAACTGAAGTAAGAAGTACAGGTGGTTTGGGGACTCCCTTGAGACTCATGGATGGCAGCTGAGGTGAGGGCAGTCTTGTGGCAGATGCTGTCCTCATCATGGGGTCTTCCCTAACTCACAGTAATTAGGATCAGAACCGGCTCGCAGTACAAGCAGTTGGTGTTACCCCAGAAAAAGCTTAAATGCAAAAATATTTAACTTAATATCTATCAGCCAATGTAATCTATCACAATACATCAGGACCAAGCAGAGTTTAGCCCAGGAATGCAACACTGGTTTAAAATTCGAAAATCCAATCAATGTAATTTGCCATGTGAAGAGAATAAAGGCGAAAAACGATATGACCTCAATAGATGCAGAGGCCCAACACAAAAGAATACATACCTTATGATTTCATTTATGTAAACTTCAATAACAGGCAACATTTATATATGAAACTAGACATCAGTACAAGGCCACCTATGGGAGGTGCAGGTTGACCCAAAGGGAAAAGGGGGTACTTCCTGCGGTGATAGCAATGTTCTATATATTGACTGAAGTGGTGGTTACATGACTGTCTACATTCATCATGACTCATTGAGTGTGTGCTTAAGTTCTATGAATTTAATTATATGTCAATTTAACCTACATATTTCGTTGTATGCCCCATAAATCTTCCTTATAGGACTTCAAAACAATCATCCAGAGAAGGTGGAATGTATTTTTTTAAAGTTGATTTTGAACAAGTAAGTCACTTGATGATCAAGTCCTCAGAGAAACTCAAAGAAAACTCAGATGAAGGCAGAGACAATCATAACATTCCTCATAGAGTCAGGAGTAAGAAAAGTGATTCAGAGACAATACCTCTGGCTGGCAATCACTGGCTGGCCCATTGTCACCATAAACAGTCAGTGAGTATTACCATGAGTCAGACTCTGTCTTGGGAGAGACAAAGCCCTTGTCCTTACCAAGCATACATTCTCTAAGACAGAGAAGGTAATGATAGTCTGTGACCAGTGCAATGAAGTAAGTCCAAAAGAATATGCACCACTCCTGGGAGTCAATAAAGGAGTGAGGAGGACCCAAAAGATTGACCAGAAAAGACCTCTGTGCAGAAGTGTTACCTAACATGTGTCACTGGATGAAGGGCAAATGGAACAACATTGTAGGCAGACAGAAGAAACGGTGCAAAAGTCCTGAGGCAGGGAGAAGGGAGATGTTTCTGAGAAAACAAAAGACAATCAGTGTGACTGGTGCTTAATCAGCAGGGCAGAAAGCGTGGGTGGGGGGGGTGGGATTGGTAAGTAGAGTGGGGACCAGAGCACGCAGATCCTATGAGGAGGAGCAGAAAGGCCTCTGGAGAGAAAGTCAAAGATAACGGGCAGCCACTGAAGAGTTCCAGCAGGCAGGGGACATGACCTACCATGGAGGACAAGCGGGGGGACAAGGCTGGAAGCAAAGAGACCAGTTAGGATGCTACTGCAGAGATGCTGGCAAGAGCTGGCGGTGACCTGGACCAGGGCCCTGCAGGAGAGGCAGAAAAGAGATTCAAGATATATTGTGGGAGCACAACTAGCAACCTCCTGATGCAGTCAATCTAAACAATGAGCAGAAGGAAGGATGGGTAGATGGTGACACGCTTTACTAGGATAGGGAACTCTGTGGCAGAACAAGTCTGAGTACGGGGGAAATTAAGAGTTTCATTTTAACACACTTGCGTATCTAGTAAGTGGACATGCCAAAAGGAGCATGAAGCTCAGGAGGGTAGTCTGAGCCAGAGATACAAAGTTCAAAGTCATCATCACATGGATGGTCGTGAAGCCAGGATCCAAAGGAGATCTCCCAGGTGGGAGTGACTCAGAGGGAACAGAATTTGGTCCAGGACTGAGCCCTGTGGCACCCAGCATGTTCAGAACTCCTGTCATGGGCAGAGGAAGAGCACTGAGGCAGGAAGGAAGCCAGGAAGACAGTGGTTTCAGAAGGCCACCTTTGGCATGCAGCATCCTCACAGAATACTCCCTGAGTACATGCAGACTGGGAGGCCTAGGGAGTGGTAACCTTACCAGACATTGCTGGGAGATGCAAGGAGAGGAGCCAAAGAGGAGCCCATTGGATTTTGCAGCACAGAACCATCCATGGCGCTGACCCTATGAGCACGGTGGGAGGAGGGCTAGGACTGAAGCCAGGTCACGCCCACATAGATGGAAATCAGATGACTGCTGACCTTCACGGCAGTCACAGCCCCACAATGGCTCAATTCTCCCACAACTGCCCCCATGACCAAGGCATTTTCCTAGCCGTCACCTCACTGAGGTCTTCACATCAGTGGTTCCTGAAAGGCAAGACCTGCCAGGCCAGCTGGGCCACAGCTGCCATGGGAAATGTGAGCAGGGCTTCCCAGCCGCCCTGGCTTGAGGATTCCGGCCACTTGATCGACGTAACTACAGACACCCATCCTGTCCTGTGACCTCTGACCCCCGAGATTTCCACCTGCCTTCCCATCCATCTGGGCCCCATCCTGGGTTGCCCCACCTGCGTTTTTATCCTCCTCGACGGCCCGCTGCTGTTCACTACAGCACTCACCCAACTTCTGCTCCCTTCCACTGTCAGAAAGCAAACAATAAATAAGTGCCACAACTGAGACTCACCCGGAACAGTCAGAACAGAGGGGGATCTTTCTGGAAGTTCATTAACACGGCTGCTGTTTTGAACCCAGTAAATGTTGACGGGCTCGGGTGGACCCACAGCCTGACAGGTGAGGTTGAAGGCTGTGTTTCTGGTGACATTCATGCTCTCGGGCTGCCTCGTAAAGTGAGGAAGTCCTGCAGAGGAAGTGGTAAGTGGAAGAAGGTTTTAGATTCACAGGCCAAGGCGCAACCCCCAGGTGAATGGAAACTACACCAGAATTCAGCAATAATTTTCTCTGTCCACCACCCTGCATTGCAGGAGACTTGGGTTTGATCTCTGGGTTGGGAAGACCCTCTGGAGAAGGAATTGGCAACTCACTCCAGTATTCTTGCCTGGGAAATCCCATGGACAGAGGTGCCTGATGGGCTACAGTCCATGGGGTCGCAAAGAGTCAGACACGACTGAGTGATTAAACTTTTAATTTCTGTCCACCACCCAGGTCTGAAATGGTCAGTTTTCACCTCGATGAAGTTGAGTAAGAAAGCACACAGAAGCTAATTCCCACCAGTCTAGCTCTAGCTGGCTTTCTAGGACACTTTCCCAAAGGAGCAATGGTGGTTCAGAACTGGTTTTTCCAGAAGGGAGGCCTGGCAGTTGTGAAATTCCGTGTTGCTTAAGCTCCTGGGAAAGGCTGGCAGGATTCCTTACCAAGAAACACAGAATGAAAACAAAGCCACGTGAGAGGTCTGCCCTTTTTTTTTCAAATTTAAGTATACTTGATTTATGGCTTCTCAGGTGGTGCAGCAGTAAAGAATTGGCCTGCCAATGCAGGAGACACAGGGGACATGGGTTCGATTTCTGGGTTGGGAAGATCTTTTGGAGGAGGAAATGGCAACCCACTCCAGTATTCTTGCCTGGTAAATTCCATGAACAGAGGAGCCTGGTGAGCTACAGCCCATGGGGTTGCAAACAGTTGGACATGACATAGCAACTGAGCAGGCATACTTGATTTATAATGCTGCATTAGTTTCAGGTGTATGGTGAAGTGATTCAGTTATACATATGCAAAAATATTTTTTTTTTCAGATTCTTTTCCATTATAGGTTATTATAAGATATTGAATAGAGCTCCCTGTGCTGTGCTTGTTTAGTTTATACATGGTGGTGTGTATCTATTCATCCGAAACTTCTACTCCTTCCTCTTTGGTAACTACAAGTTTGTTTTCTTTTTCTGTGAGTCTGGTTCTGCTTTATAAATAAGTTCATTTGTATCTTTTTTTTCATTTCCACATATAAGCAATACCATATATTTGTCTTTCTCTCTCTGACTTCACTTAGTATGATAATCTCTAGGTCCATCTATGTTCCTGCAAATGGCATTATTTCATTTTTTATGGCTGAGTAATATTCTATTATGGGCTTCTTGGTGGCTCAGCGGTCAAGAATCTGTCTGCCAATGCCAGAGATGCAGGTCAGGAAGATCCCCTGGAGAAGGAAATGACAACCCACCCTAGTATTCTTGCCTGGGAAATCCCATGGACAGAGGAGCCTGGAGGGCTACAGTCCATGGGTCGCAGAGTCAGACACAACTTAGCGACTGAGCACACACACAATATTTCGTTATACGGCACATCCTCTTCATCCACTTAGATTGCTTCCATGTCTTGGGGATTGTAAACATGCTGCTGTGAACACTGGGGTGCATGTATCCTTTCAAATTAAAGTTTTCATCTTTTCTGGATATTTGTCCAGGAGTAGGATTGGTGAATCACATGGTAACTGTATTTTTAGTTTTTTGAGGAAACTCCATACAGTTTTCCATAGTGATTACCAATTTATATTCCCACCAACAGTGTAGGAGGGTTCCTTTTTCTCCACACCATCTCCAGCATTTATCATTTGTAGACTTTTTGATTATGGTCATTCTGACGGATGTGGTCTGCCCATTTTTGAGGACAACCTGTTGTGTGTGAGACTTTCATGTTGGTGATAATAAATTTTAAAATCTGTACACCTGTGTAAGACTGAACAGTTTTTCCCAGCCTAAACTCATGAAAACACTCTAGACAGAGTTACACAGTTACAACCTCAAGATCTCCTACTTTGATTCCAGAACTGGGGTCACAGGGAAGGAACCTTAAGAACAGCTCAGAGACAGCCAGTTGATACTTATTTGGGGCATGTGCCAAAATTTTAACAGATCAAGCGAACTTACCTCCAGCATTTTAATTGTGTTCTTTGCGGACTGGGAGCTCACAGATCCGGTCCCCGCAGGAATAACATGGGAGTGGTAAAATGGGATTCTTTTTTCCAAGCTTCAGTGTTTTACCAAACCTCATTTGAACTAACTCATTCCTACCCTGGGCATTTTTTTTTCTGGGATTTTACAAGTAAAATGTCTTCTCAATAGTTTTCCCAGATTAGCAGCAAATGTAGGAACCCTCTCCTCCGGTGGATACTGACAGAACCCTGTAGCATAGCGGTCCAACTTGGGATGTGTGTGCGTGCTTGCCAAGTCACTTCAGTCGTGTCCGACTCTGTGACCCCATGGACTGTAGCTGGTCAGGCTGCTCTCTCCATGCGATTCTCCAGGCAAGAATACTGGAGTGGGTTGCTATGTCCTTCTCCAGGGGATCGTCTCTACCCAGGGATTAAACCCGCATCTCTTAGGCCTCCTGCATTGGCAGGTGGGTTTTTACCACTAGTGCCACCTGGGAAGCTGCCCAGGGAAGTCTGAGATGGGCTCAGAGCAAAGCTCTAAAAGAGACCCCTGTGAGGGACCTCCCTCTCTCGGGCCTTCTGCAGCATCAGTGGGTATCAAGTTCAGATTTAGAAAAGAATGGACAGCACAGTAGCCTTTCAGTGGGAGACAAGTCTCCTTGAACTTCGCTGAAAAGCTAATCACCTTCTCTAAAGCCTGTGATGAGAAGGGTGAGGAGAAAGCAGCAAAATCATTCTCCTGATGACTCTGTAAATGGGGTGCCTTGGGGAGCAGGGATGCAGAGACCCTGGAGGACAAGTCCTTGGGAAGGTGGGGAGTGGCCACTTGGGTTGATAATGAAGATGTTTCTTCCTCGAAGCCCCTCTTGGCAGGCCCTGCCATTGCCAAACCAGATAGGCAAAGCCCAAGATGCGGGACCTGGCCTGGCTCACCTGTGCGTCAGCTCATGTCCCCATGAGAGTTCAGGTTCCTTGAAGGCAGAGACTGCCTTCTTCCTGGCCTGATGCCCCACTTCTCCCCTACCAAACCCATGTCATGTCATGGCATCAGAACTACACTGAATCACGGGCCTGAGAAACCCTAAGGATTGAAAAAGGAATCCCAGGCAGAGTTGAAAATAGCTTATTCTCCTTGGTTTCACTGTCCGCATAAGCAAGATAGGAAAGCAGGGGTCCCCAACCTCCAGGATCTAATGCCTGATGATCTGAGGTGGTGCTGATGTAATAACAGAAATAATGGGAACAATAAACATAATGCACTTGAATCATCTCAAAACCATTACCCCCACCCCCTACCCCGCCATCTACCCCTCTGCCTGGGGAAAAATTATTTTCCATGAAACCGATCCCCAGTGCCAAAAAGGGTGGGGACCACTGCAGTAAAGGATACTAAATAATAAATAACTGGCACTTGACCAGGTGAGTGGTATCTGGTGCCAGCACTGAGAACTGTTTAATAAACTGCATTTTGCTTCTTAAAATAGACTTCAGGTTTTATTTTTTGTTGCTGTTCTGTTTTTGGCTGTGCTGGGTCTTATTTGCCCTCGAGCATGTGGGCCCTCAGTCCCCTGACCAGGCATCAAACCCACATCCCCTGAATTGGAAGGTGGATTCCTTACCACTGGACCACCAGGGAAGTCCTAAGACTTTAGTTTTTTAAACTGTAAATAAGCTTAATGCAAGGAGGTCCATAATCCCTTTTTATCTCAGGCTTAGTGCCTAGCAGAGAGCTAAATCTTTAAGAATTAAGTTTATTTTATAACTACCTATAATCTAAGAAAGAAGATGGCATTGAAAATCTCAGTGCTTAAGGATCTGCAAGTTTTGCATACAGAGTATGCATACAAATGGGATAAATTAGGAATTTGAGAGTAACATATATATAGTATACACATTACTATATATAAAATAGCTAAATATCAAAGACATACTGTATAGGACAGGGAACTATACTCAATATTTTATAATAGCTTACATGGGAAAAGAATCTGAAAAAGAATATACATATATATATACACACACACACACACACACAGTTTCCTCGGTGGCTCAGCAGTAAAGCTGAGCGGTAAAGCTGCCAATACAGAGACATGGGTTCAATCTCTGGGCTGGGACGATCTTTGGGAAAAGGAAATGGCAACCCATTTCAGTATTCTTGCCTGGAAAATCCCATGGACAGAGAAGCCTGGTGGGCTACAGTCCATGAGGTCACAAAAGAGTCAGATACAACTTACCGATTAAATATCAAACATACATACATATACTATATATATATATATATACACATACACACATAAATATATGTATTCTCTATATATGTATATATGTATCTATCTATCCATATCTGAGTCACTTTGCTATACACCTGAAACTTACAAAACATGGTATATCAACTTCAATTAAAAAAATTTTTTTTAAAACCCAACAACAAAAAAATGGGCATGCCAAACTCTGGAGCATTATACACAAAGCAATTAATGCAGGCTCTAAAACAAACCACCAAGTGGCAACTGGACATCTGTGACCTTTGGACTCACCTTGAACCTCGATGTAGATGGGGTCAGACACGATCTCTTCGCTGTTTATTTTCATCTTACAGATATACGACCCATTGTCTGAACGCTGCACACTGGTTATGCTTGAGAGAGAAACACAAAGATGTTTCATTGATGACCTTTCGAGTTTCTACTACAGGAATCAACATTCTTCAACTTCTTTGTCTTTCACTGTGATGATTAACCGTGCTTGTCAACATAGCTAGCTCATGGCACCTCGATGTTTGGTCAACCGTTACTCTAGATGTAGATATTTTTCTGTGAAGGCATTTTTCAGATGTGATTCATATTCAAGTCAGTAGACTCAGAGTAAGGCAGATCATCCCCTATTGCTTAAGTGGGTCTCATCTAGTCACTTAAATGGCTTATGAGCATAGACTGAGGTCCTCTGAGGAACAAGGAATTCTGCCTCCAAATTGTCTTTGGAACTCAAGGCTGCAACATCAGCTCTCCCCTGGGTCTCCCACTGACACGCCACAGATTTCAGATTGGGCAGCACCCACAATTACCTGATGCTTAGACAGATTGAGGGCAAAAGGAGAAGAGGGCGGCAGAGGATGAGACGGTTGGAAGGCATCACCAACTCAATGGACGTAAGTTTGAGCAAACTCAGGTAGATAGTGAAGGACAGGGAAGTCTGGTGTGCTGCAATCCATGGGGTCGCAAAGAGTCAGACATGATTGAGTGACTGAACAACAATTACATTAGGGGTTTCCCTAACGGCTCAGTGGCAAAGAATCCACCTGCCAATGAAGGAGATGTGCGTTTGATCCCTGGGTTGAGAAGACCCCCATGGAGGAGGAAATGTAGACCCACTCCAGTATTCTTGCCCGGGAAATCCCATGGACAGAGCAGCCCCGTGGGGTCACAGAGTCGGACACAACTTCAACTACAATGACAACAACAATGACATTAAATCTTTAAAATGAGATCAATCTTTAAAATAATTTTTTTTCGCTCTCTCTCTTTTCACATGTGTGTATCCTATTGGTTCTGTTCCTCCTAAGAGCCCTGCCTAATGCCCGTGTGCTGACTTGTCTGGATTTCTGTGGTAGGCTCTGCACCAGGGTTCTCCATATCAGAGTACAACCTCTCAAGGCATTTTGCAAATTTGTGGGACTGCCCTGGATGGTCACATAACTAGGGGCCAACAGGTCTTTCAGGGGTCAGAGGCAACTTTTCCACAACCCAAATGACCTTCAGAGACTGGAACCTAACCCCATCGCACACACACAAAGTATTTTGCCTGGTGTTAATATCCATTTCATTGCCCAGGACCATGAAAATGGTAGGCTAGTATCTCCTTGTCCTGTTTTGAACTTGGCAGTGACTCGGTCATCATCTGGAGAAAGGATGACTGACAGCATCTCTCTGTCTGCAGTGGCTGTGTGCATGGTGTTAGTCGCTGTGGACTTTATTCCCTCTCCTGGTGTGGTCTTGCCCAGTATTTACACATTCACGTTCACACAATTTAATTATCAGTCGTCTTCCTTTTGTTTTCCTCATGTTACAGTGTAAACATGGTACGTTATTAAATACCTGATATAAACAGGAGGCCTGGGCTCTAAGAGGTTCAGAGTCCTGCTTGTCAACTTCTCAACACGTTTACAAACAGGGAGATATACCACAGATGTGACACCTGCTCTTAGCTGGGGCAGGAAGGGATGAGAGAATAAGGAACACTTTGAAATACTCTCAGATGCTCCCTGAGAGAGGACACCTTTATTAGTCCCACAGCACTGGTTTCTTCTCTGTGCATCACACACAATCAAGAATACTGTGATGTGGAAAACGGGAAAAAAAGAAAAACGTGGAGAGGTCCACTTGTCTTCCTAGCAGCTTGCTCCTCAATGCAACTTATTTATGGAAGTGTTAGTCGCTCAGTCGTGCCTGACTCTTTACAATCCCATGGACTCTAGCCCACCAGGCTCCTTTCTGTCCATGGAATTCTCCAAGTAAGAATACTGGAGTGGGTCGCCATTCCCTTCTTCAGGGGAATCTTCCAAACCCAAGGATCGAACCCAAGTCTCCTGCAGGCCCCGTCTGAGCCACCAGGAAAGCTAAGCTTTAGGGAAGGGGCTTTATGTCAGAGTGCCTAGAGGTCACCAGAAGAACATGGAAAGAGACTTCACAGGACAAAGATCTCCAAATAAGAGGGTAGCAGACCCTCCCTGAGAATCTGTTGGGATGTCATGGTTACCAGAATGGGATGGAGAAAGAGGAGAGGCGCAGGTGTGCTGCTCACTGCAGTGACAAGCAGGGGCTGGGTAGCGCACGCAGCTTCTGGAAGGTTCTGTATGCTGATCAGTCTAGCCTTCTTTGTAGTTCTAAGGGAAACCAAGGTCATGGCTACTGAAAAGAGGACGTTGCCACTCTTTTCACAAGTTCACCTTGAAAGAGGCATCATTTTCTTGCAGGAAAACCTAGGGAGGAGCTGAACAGACTGGATGATGAGATCCAAGACTCAGTGAGCCAGGAACCAGAGGGGAAGTGACAGCCAGAGAGGAAGGCAGGCCACAGCCCCAGTGAGGCTGCACCCAGGCCAAGGATGCACAGCACGCCAGGAACCCAAGAAATCAGCAGGCGCAGATAACCGTGGAGCAGCACACGCTGGAGGCAGAAATCAGACTGCACAACAAAGTCTAGGAGTGTCTTCAACCAACCAGCAAGGAAAATTCAGACTAGGAGAAGAGTAGGAGAACACAAACTCAATACATATTGGTCACTTTCTAATTATAATAAAGAAATACAAAAAAGAATCAATAAAGCCTTGCCTGAAAACAAACAAACACTTGGTCTTTACTCATTCGCTTTAGGCAGGGTTTAGCAGCATCTGGTGAGAAGGACCATTTGTATCTGCATTAATTACCAAGTCCGGATTCATCTTATCTATAGCACAGGAATGGTTTTTCACAAATAATTCTACTTTTTGTTTTGTAGACATCACATAAAGGCTCCCAGGATGAAGGCAGGGTGTGGCTGGGACTCGAGATGGGGAAGTGATCCCCCATCTCCTCCTTCTCCCCAGCAGATACAGCAGGAGAGCTACACTCGCAGAATAGCAATCTAGACATTCCGATGACTGAGTAAGGAATTCCAGAAAGAACACAGAGAGGGGAGGGGGAGGATATGATTCAAGAAAATGCCCAGAACTGGAGATATGGATCTTTCCAAACCTGACCATTAGGCGGGCAGCACAGCAAGAGAGAAAAGACCTGCCAAGGGGCTTCACCAAGCCCCTTAGACAAGTCACACATCTAAGATAAAGTGGAGACCCCCAAAAGCTTCCAGAGAAAGGAAAAGCAGGTAATTTATGAGTGAATCAGAACAGCATCATGCTTCTCAAGAACAACTCTCGGAGCAAAAAGGAAACAGATCAGTGACTTCAAGATGACAGCAGGAAAATTGTTTCCCTTTTAAATTCTGTATCTGGTCAAACTGTCTTTTGGTGAGAGTAGGAAAAATATGGCATTTTCAGATATTCAAGAGCCCAGAAAGCAAGTGGGGGGGTGGGCTCCACGTAAAGTGAGGGAGTAAGCCAGGAAGAGGGGAAGCTGGGCTCTGGGAGACAGGAGCTAGAAATCAGGAGGAATGAGGCTCCCAACAATAGGAGCAAAGATGACTCCGCCAGACCCCAGACCTGGAGGGCAATGTGTCTGGGCCGCAGAGAAAGGAACGGCTCCAGGTCTGGCACCTCCAAGGAAAAACTCCAGTCCTGAGAATTGTGTCATTTTGAGAAGAGATGCCTATTTTCCTTTCAAACGTGGAGGAGAATGAGCGATCAAAAATTAGAAAATTAAGTGAACTAACAGGCAGGCAAGGAAACTATTAAATTCAGGAAGATCAAAAAGCTCGACAAGAAGGCCAATGAAATTACAGTTTGACGACATGATTCGGCCAAACATAGCATTTCCACAGCTACAGAAATTGTGAACCCTGGGTACTGATTTAAACCATGGCTGTGAGTAATACTCTATTAGATTAACATACCATGCTGGGGCCAGGCACGGGTATGCACGCACACCACACACACACACACACACACACACACACACACACACACACACACACACACGGGACTCATGGATTGAATGTCTCTGGAAAACTACCCAATCAGTGGGTCACCTCTGCTCCCCATCAGGAAAGCACTAGGGCTGGAGTGGGATAGACAGACTACTTTACCATGTGCAGGCACTTTTTAATAAAGATCTAAGAATTCCATCAGATTTTGGTCAAACATCTGAATGGGGGACGACCAAAGAAACTATAGCCTCAGACCTGATGTCTAGACAGGAACCATCTGGAGAGAGAGCCGAGGTGAGAAAAGGGGAGTTGAAGTGGGGCTGGCAGCTGCAAAAGCTCATCCCCACCAGGATCCCCTCAGCTAACATAGCCCCAGAACATCCTACAAGGACATACATCTCTCTGGCCCTCAGACCTGTTACAACTAGGCTGACCTGCTCACAAATGGCTTGTGGCAGTGGTGGTAGTTTAGTTGCTAAGCCATGTCTGACCTTTGTGACCCCATGGACTGTAGCCCGCCAGGCTTCTCTGTCCACGGGATTTCCCGGGCAAGAGTACTGGAGTGGGTTGCCATGCCCTCCTCTAGCGGATCTTCCCGGATCCAGATTGAGCCTGGGTCTCCTGCATTGCAGGCGGGTTCTTTACCGTCTGAGTCACCTATACATGGAGTGCATACAAATCTCTCCACCTCTCTATGCTTCTGGTCCTTTTCAGAAAGAGAGGGTCTCACACCTACCTCTACATCACGCATGGCACCTACGGGAAATTTGGAACTCAATAAATATTTGGTCACTTAAAAAAAAAGAAAGAAAGAAAGAAATACAAAAAGGGACCAATATTAGTTGACTCATCTTGAATACCTAGAGTGGTCAAATTCATAGAGAAAAAATGTGGAATAGAGGTTGCCGAGGGCTGGAGGGAATGGGGAGTGGGGAGTTAGTGTTCGTGGGTATGGAGTTTCAGTTTGAGATGATGAAAGAGTTCTGGAGATGAATGGTGGTGATAGTTGCATAACTCAAGGTTGCTGACTTGGATATTCAGAAAGGGTTAAAATGGTGTTTTATTTTATGTATGCATGCGTGCTCAGTAGCTAAGTCATGCCTGACTCTTTGTGACCCCATGGACTGTAGCCCTCCAGGTTCCTCTGTCCATGGGATTTCCCAGGCAAGAATAAAGTGGAGTGGGTTGCCATTTCCTCCTCTAGGGGATAGTTCCAATCCATGGATTGAACCCATATTAGCAGGTGGATTTTTTTTTACCACTGAACCACATGGGAAGCCCATGTTATGTGTATGTTACAACAATCAAAAACAAACAAACAAACATTAAAAATGAAAGAAAAAACCTAAAAAAAAGAATACAAAGACCCACTGATAAGCATCCTATTTTAACCAGCTGTCACTCAAATGGTACTGACAGGATTCCATGGATAAACTGAGTTGAGGAATCTGGTACAAAATCCGACCTGAAAAGAAGTCTGAATTGAATATAAAGCAAGTCTGAAAGTCTCAGCAATCTGTGGCTAAAAATAACCAGCTGATGGCTTGGCGGAACAAATTATGTTCTTACTTTCTAGATGTTTGGCTGGTCTCTCATGCACGATTCCATCTTTGGGGTCACCAAAAGCAGCAGGATAGAGAGTGACCAGCGATAGCATCAGGCAGACCCAGCTGGGGCGGGCGGGGCAAGGGTCTTGGCTCTCAGAGCCCGCAGGGGCCCCGCCAACACAGGCTCTCAGGCACAAGGAGCGTGCAGGAACCCAAAGTACCCACTCAACATGTGACTAAGAAAGGAAAATCCTTCCAGCTTTAGCTACTGGGAAGGATGCCAGAATTTAAAGAGCACTGGGAACCCTTAGACTACAAAGAAAACAAGTATCAAACACTCTCCCTTTGCCATAAATCGCCCAATAACTAAATCTGCAGGGCCTGTCAATATACAGGAGCGTCAGTTTTTGTTTTTGCTTGAGGGTAGGTCTCCTCAAGTCTTCTGATCTGAAGGCGGGTGCCTTCCTGGAAAATTTTACCTGATGAGTGTTTCAACCTAAGCCAGAGAGCTTTTTTACACCTTACATCAGACTTTAGAACTAACTGTTGTTGTTGTCTAGTCTCTAAGTCATGTCTGATTCTTTGCGACCCCAAGGACTGTAGCCCATCAGGCTCCTTTGTCCATGGGGATTTCCCAGGCAAGAATACTGGAGTGGGTTGCCATTCCCTTCTCCAGGAAATATTTCTGATTCAGGGATCTAACTTACATCTTCTGCATTGGCAGGAGATTCTTTATCACTGTGCCACCTTGGAAGCCCTTAGAAATAACTGTCCCAGGAATTACACTCGTCTTTAGAGACTTCATTGGGAGATCTTAGCTACACAGGGTCCCCAGGCTAGATGAATGGATATCCTATGGTTTGAGCTGATATCAGATGTAGATGGGGTAGGATACTGGTTGGAGTGTCAAGGGGGATGTCCAGCTTGGTGACAAGTCCCACAACAGAGTTCTAGCAACTGCTTTCGAGTGATGCACCATCCAGGATTAGGCATGGGGTGGGGGGTATGGGGCCAGGAGTAAGGAGGGGTGTTGGTGGAGATTTTCTGTATTAGCCACCAGGCCATTGATTAGGAATACTCCAACTAGACACTGAGTGCTCCCTATACCCATTAATGCCAGATGACTCTTGACTCTATCACTACTGATAGACATCTGACCTGTGCTTATATGTAGTCATCTATCATTTGCACATTTGCTTCAATAAATGTGGTCCATGCAGGTACTGCTAGTGGCATCTCCAACATAATTGCAAGCTAATGAATTCCTGGTAAAATGGCATCCACTGAAAGCTTAGAACTAGTTTTTAACTCTTCACTGTTGCTGGGAACCAGAGTGGATTTCCTTGGGGCCCATGAGATGTGAGAAGAGAGGATATGAGGAGAGGTGTGCAAATCAGGCTCCCTAATTAAGCTTACTCCCAGCTTACTATCTAGTTACCCTGGGCAAGTCATCCTAATTTATAAGGACCTCAGGGTCCTTATCTAAAAGATATCAAATTAGGCTCTCCAACATCCTTCAATCTTGCAAAGAAATTATACAAATATTTATCATCTTGGATCAAGTTATTTTAATTTACTTCATTGAATTACCCACAGCTACCCACCTGAACACTAATAAAGTAAATATGTCAGTGGTGGACTTGATGCTGCTCCAAATATTACTCGGTTCAGCTGAGTGTCCATCCTTTGTAAGAATTCTGATCACTAAATTTGCTCAGTTGGGAGGTCACATAAGATTTGCTTCCCTTCTGAATGACTTTATGAGAGTTCAACCAAATATGTGCAAAACTATACATTTTTCTCTAAAGTTCTCAAAATTTCACCTAGTCACCTTCCGATCACTAAAGAGCTAAGTTCAACATAAGACACTGCCTACTCTAGGTATAAAAATTCTCCAAGTCTTTTGAATATCTCACAGCCCTTCAGAGCACACCTGGAGCTTTCAGTCAGGTGGTCCAATTCCATCTCTTTAGCAAGAAGACCAAGAAAGATGCAGAGGCTCGCCTACGGTCTCATGGGAGCCAATGGCAGGACCCCAACTTGGAACTCCCAGCCCAGAGAGCAGGGCTGTGCTTTCCTTCTAAATGACATTTGGTGAGACAAAGATTTTGGTCAGACTTTTGTTTTTATAAGCCTTTAAACCTTATTCATTATGAAATGGTGATTTTAGTTCTCCCATCAGAAGCTGTGTCTGTATAATGGAAAAACATCTGCGTTTTTTAGATGATGGAGAAAAAAATACAGTCAAGTCTCCTGAGTGGTCTCAGTCACTAGCTGAGAATGGCAGCCCAGGAGATCGAGCCAGAGTTTAAATCGACCAATGGAAAACATGCAAGTTGTTTTCTGTGCCTTGATGATGACCGAGATAACCTGGCAAATGCAGAAAAAAAAGAGGGGGAGGGAATCTTAAGGACGTGTTGACACACTAAACCACCTGGAGTCATCAGGCCTGTGGTAACTCAGAGGTGGTTTTTCTGAAAAGGAAACATACAGTGATTCACCCAAAGACATGACACAGCCTGTAAGTGGCCCAAACATCAGATCAGAGAAAGTAAAAACATAACAGATCAAAGAGGGCTCCACTTGGAGTGGAGGAGTCCCAGAGAAAAGGCTCTTGCATCATCGCTGCCTGGCTCCGACCTCATCTTGAGCTCTTAGTGATTATAGTCTGTGTGTACCTGCTAAGTTGCTTCAGTCATGTTTGATTCTTTGCGACCCCACGGACTATAGCCTGCTAGACTTCTCCAACCGTGGGATTCTCCAGGAAAAAATACCGGAGTGTGTTGCCATGCCCTCCTCCAGGGTATCTTCCCAACCCAGGGATCAAACCTGCATCTCTTACATCTGCTGCACTGGTGGGTGAATTCTTCACCACTTGTGCCACCTGGTAAGCCTGACTACAGCCACCTAATTCTAAAACTGTATATGCTAGGAGGTCCTGATGTAAACACAAACAACAAAACCCCTCCTGGCTAAGAGGAAACAGGAGAGAATGAAGAAGGAGGGAACTCCCTGGAGGTCCAGTGGTTTAATTCCAGCCTTCCACTGCAGAAGACGTGGGTTTGATCCCTGGTTGAGGAACTAAGATCTCATATGTCACATGACATAGCCAAAACAGAGAGAGAATGAAAAGGGATGGTGAGAAGAGGAGCCACTGTCTCACTATCTCCAAGATCTGGCGTATAAGGACTCAGTCCTTGGCATGATGGGTTATTGGGTTATGTCCTGGCCTGGCTGATCCTTGTCTCTCCCTCAACTCACTCGGCCTGCCCGGGCCAATACAAAGTGGAATGTTGAGATGGAGAGCCAAGTGCTTGAAGGTCTGTCTCAGCTTCCCAGACTTCACACTTGCAGCCTTCTTCCCACCCCAACATGAGGTCAACATCAGTACCAGTATCTGTAGCCACAAGGGCTGCTGGGAGAGGAGGGAGGAAGAAGAGATGGAGCCAACGAAAGGGTGGAGGGCTGCACTGTCTGACAAGTTCCACACCCATCCAGTGATTCTGTTGTCTCCTCATGCCAGGTAAGGACATGGTTCTCACCCACTGGGAGAGCTCTGGACTCCAGTAGGACTTGGTGGGACTTGCAGGCCAGCTGGAAAGAGCGTCTGATCACCAAGAATTCCACTGGGGCCAAAATCCAATGAAAAGAGATCAACAATACAATCAGGTATTAATCTACACTCTAAATGGACTGGTGGGGCTGCTAACACAGAAAACAAAATGCTGTTTTGATTACTGACAAGCCTTTTGCTTTTGAATCAACAAAAGCATAACGTTTTCAAAGAAAGGGAGAGAGAACACTAACCTGAAGGAAGCGATGACTGATGTAACTTCATTATCCGGATAAAACTGAGTAATTGCATGATGCGCCCCCAGCAATTCCTTTCCATCTTTCCACCAAGAAATAGTTGCACTGTCCTGGTAGACGTTAGGTATGTTGATGGAGCAATTAAACTTGACATCTTTGTGTTCAGAAAGTATTATATGGCCAACCGTGTGATTAAATGCAAGAGGTGGTAGGAACTTGGACCTGGCAGAGGTCGCCCTGGGAAAGGCTCCATCCGCAGGGCCTGGCGCTCTGGGCCGGCCTGGCGGGGTCACCGCGGGGGGCTGGTGACCAGCAGCAGGGGGCTCAAAAATTGGCGAGCGGTCGGCCTGCAGGCTTCCTGGGAGAGAACCAGAGAACAGTGGATTGGGGCTGATTCCTTCCTTCATCTCAGCAATAGCTGCAAAACAGAATATCGGATTTTTAGCCTTTTTTTTAGGTATAATCCTTTCATTTTTTTCAACACATAAAAAACACATATGTGACAAACTTGGATCAAACTGAACATAAAAAAAACTTTCCTTTTTTCTTGAAAATATACAGTGGATATTCTCCCCTGTCAACATGTTTCCTAACGTATATCTAATCTAATTGCTAATTCCACCATGTTAAATTTTTAAATTTATTTTTAATTGGAGGATAATTGCTTTACAATACGGTGTTGGTTTCTGTTGTACGTCAACGTGAATCAGCCATAAGCATACACACATCCTCTCTCTTGAACCTCCCTCCCACTCCCTACTCCCCACCTCCCACTCCCCACCTCCCACCTCCCACCTCGCACCTCCCACCTCGCACCACAGAGCACCAAGTTTGACCTCCCTGCTTCACACAGCAAATTCCCACCAGCTATCTCTTTTACATGTGGTAACGTGTTTCCATGCTACTCTCTCTATTCATCCCACCCTCTTTTTTATTCAACTTTTTCACTTTTTGGCTGAGCCACATAGCATGTGGGATCTTTATTCCCCAACTAGGGATTGAACCCGCACCCTCTGCGTTGGAAGGGCAGGGTCTTAACCACTGGACCGCCAGGGAAGTCCTGGATTTTTAGCCTTTTAAATAATGGAGTTTCCCAAGTAGGTTCCCAACTTTCTAGGCCAGCATGAGAGAGAACTGGGCATCCTCAATATCCTCAGAAATCATGATCAGAATTTATTTAACACACATGAACAGTATGAATATTCTCTTACACAATTTTATTCATTTGTAGACTTCCTTCTATAGAAAACTTAAGAAATATAATCTTCACCATCAAAATTTTTAAAATTTGAGATATAATTGACATATATATAATATATCAGTTCCAGGTGTACGGCAGAATGCTTCCATATTTGTATAGTTTGCAAAATGACTGCCAGGATAAGTCTAGTTAATATCCATTTTCACCAGTGGAAATTTTTTTTCTTGTGATGAGAACTTTTAAGATCTACCATTAATAACTTTCAAATAGCCATTTGTGAGATTTCAGTTCCCTAATCGGCGACTGAACTTGGGACCTCAGCAATGGCAGCACAGAGTGCTAACCGCTGGAGCACCAGGGAATTTCCTACCACACAGTATTACTAACTACAGTCAGCATGCTTGACATTACATCCCAGGACGTAACTCTTTTATAACTGGAAGTTTGTACCTTTGGCCACCTTCACTCATTTTTTGGAATTGCGACTCATTCCAAATCCCTCACACTTAACTCACCAGCATGGCAGGCAGGTGATGGTGCTGAGAGCACCCCCCTTCTGTCTCGTCAGCCACAAGACTTCATGCAGCAAATTCAGCCAACAGTCTGGGAAAGGCTGCTACTAGTCACAAAGGGGCAAGTTTATAATTCTTGTGCCTCAGCGTGACCCATTTCTAGGGATGGGGGACCAGCTATACAGTGACTTGGAGCTTCCAGCAAAATGTCTGCCTGCTGGAATAGACCTGGAAATATTTTGATTTCATCTGACCCACAAGAATTTCTAAAAATAGAGGCTCACACCTGTTGTACTTTTAGTGTTAATGGCATTTTTGGAACATACATTCTGTACTATTAATAGTTGTTATTTATTCAAACACATCAGGACTTCCCTGATGGTCCAGTGGTTAAGACTAAGCTCTTTCAATGCAGGGGACAAGGGTTCAATCCCTGGTTGGGAAACTAAGATCCTACATGCTGTGTGGCATGGCCAAAAATAAAAGGCATATTCCATGGGGGGAAAGAGCATTTTTAAAAAACTTTATAAACAAAAAAGCACCTTGACCACAGGTGGTGAGACAGGCAGGGAGGAGAGACACAGGCTGGCATGTTGTGGGTGAGTGATGGGGGCACACAGAGGCACCTAGTCCCTGCACAAGGGCTGTGCTTCCTGCCACTCTCAGGATATCACACCTCCTGTGTGTGTGTGTGTGTGTGTGTCTGTGTGTGTGTCTGTGTGTGCGCAGAGAGGGCAGATTAAGCCAATAACAACAAAAGATGCCCGGTTAAACCTGAACTTCAGATAAACAACAAGTAACTTTTAACATAAGTATTCAGTTAAGTACTTATTTGGTGGATAGAGGTACAAGCAGATTTGGGGGTAGAAGGAGGAATCTGAGAATTTATTCCTCTGGCTTCCTCCCTGCAGGTCACTTTGGACCACACTCATCCCTCACTGGAGGGCTGGACTTCCTGCCTCAATAGACTTCCTGACAGAAGTCCTCTCCACCCAGCTCTCTCCCACCAGGGAGACTCTCATGGTTGCTGTACTTGGGAACTGCTTCCTGGTGAACTCCAGGTTGAAGGACAAGATGTTTCACTCTAAAAACAAGCTTGTTGCTTGTTCTTGAGGCTGAGGTCTTGGGGGCTCTTGGAGCGCAGGTGTCCTTTGCAGCCTCTGGGAGAGGGCTTTGTGGGTCAGCTGATGGCTGGCCTGGAGCCCAGTCATCCAGACAGATGAGTGTGCTATGATGGGAGCTGTCACTTATTCCAAGGAGTCAAGATCAGAGTGACTCTACCGAGAGGGGACCCTGCCCCTCCTGTCACCCTCATGCCAGGCAAATTTTATGCACAGGGATGGTAGGAAGACGTGAAGTCCATCTTCTCTGATGTTGGGGTCCCTTCTGCAGTTATGGATGCTCTGGCTATTTATCTGGTCTGCCTGCAGATCCTCCTCAAGAACACTTTTTCTACAGGCTTCAAAACACTTACAATTCACTTGTGCCTCTTAGAGGCCAACTTACCTGCAGCACTTCCTATTTGTTGAGCTTGGGAGTCAGGGGTTTTGTTCAAATAGCTTTTCTATTTTTTTTTTTGGCCACACCATATGGCATGCGGGATCTTACCTCCCCAGTCAGTCAGTCAGTCAGTTCAGTCGCTCAGTCGTGTCCGACTCTTTGCGACCCCATGAATCACAGCACGCCAGGCCTCCTTGTCCATCACCAACTTGCAGAGTCCACCCAAACCCATGTCCATCGAGTCGGTGATGCCATCCAACCATCTCATCCTCTGTCGTCCCCTTCTCCTCCTGCCCCCAATCCTTCCCAGCATTAGGGTCTTTTCCAATGAGGCAACTCTTCGCACGAGGTGGCCAAAGTATTGGAGTTTCAGCTTCAACATCAGTCCTTCCAATGACTACTGGAAAAACCATAGCCTTGACTAGACAGACCTTTGTTGGCAAAGTAATGTCTCTGCTTTCTAAAATGCTATCTAGGTTGGCCATAACTTTCCTTCCAAGGAGTAAGCGTCTTTTAATTTCATGGCTGCAAGCACCATCTGCAGTGATTTTGGAGCCCAAAAAAATAAAGTCTGACACTGTTTGCACTGTTTCCCCATCTATTTCCCATGAAGTGATGGGACCAGATGCCATGATCTTAGTTTTCTGAACGTTGAGCTGTAAGCCAACTTTTTCACTCTCCTCTCTCACTTTCAGGGATTAAATCCGTGCCCCGTGCAGTGGAAGCCTGGAGTCTTAACCACTGGACCACCAGGGAAGTCTCCAACTTTTTTGTTGTATGTTAAATATAGGGCAAAAGAAGTAGACTGGGAGAAGCAGATAATACTTGTTTTGGTTTGTTTCATTTCCTTAAAAACATTGAATATTTCTAATTATAAAGGTAGCACAAGTCTGCTGTAAAAAATTCTAATATTTATGGGAGCACAGAAAGTATAAGATGGAAACCTATTTTATAATCCCAACCCTGCAAGATAACCTCTGATCATAGTTTAGGGTATAAGCTTCAGTTTTCTACGAGCTGAGCAGCTCACCAAACGAACTAATGGCAAAGCCACCCAGTCAGATGGCGTCACTGAAATTGGGGCACAGCCAAAACCTGTAATCACTACGGATGGTTTAAAAGGTAACTAATCTCCAGAATTTGATTTGCCAGAAGCTGGTATAGTATGATTTAACTGCTAACATTATTTATACAGCATTTTCAGGTCTAAGATTAGCTGTGACTGTCAAATGGGATACAGAAAGGCAAATGTCCCAGGAGAGGGGGAGCAGAGAGTCCCAGGAGTTAAAGGGAGGATGGGACACAGCTAACTGTGGCGGGGTGGGGGGGGGGGGCCTTCCCCAGCCCCCAATCCCCACTCTGTCTAGTTAACCTCCCACATCAGGTGCTCGGAATCTCTACCTTTGTAATATCTACTGTAATAACTCCTCAATTCTTTCTCTGCTGCTGGACTGACTGAAAGCCCCACACTATAGTCAGTTCCTAGGAGGTACTCAAAATACTATAGGTTTGCTGAATGAGTAAGTAAAGGAATGAATTAAAGGAGGAGTAGGGGAAGATGGACCAGGTTTCCAGGGGCCGAGGTGGTGGAAAACTAGAGGGAAAGGAGGAGGCCCTAAGAGTTTGGTAATACCAATTTAGCTTAGGCTGGTACTTCTGTGCTAGGAGAAAAAGAGAGATAAAGTGGAATCAGGGAACTTCCCTGCTGGTCTAGTGGCTACGACTTCTCACTCCCAATGCAGGGGGCCTGGATTCGACCCCTGGTCAGGACTAGATCCCACATGCACAGCTAAGACCCAGAGCAGCCAACTAAATAAAAGTTAAAAAAAAAAAAATGGAATTAGGCTGAACGTGGAGAGCCCTGAATCCCAGCTGAGGGAGGAGGGATGCCTGGAAGATTTCTGAGCAGGGGAGGGAGATCAGAGCTGTGCTTGACCAGGACACAGGAGGGAGGAAGAGGAGCAAGAAGGAGAAGGCCAGGAAGTGAGAAACCCAGAAGGAAGACATTAAGTCCTAACTACGGGAGCAGCTGGGAAGTAATAGAAAGGATGCAGGAGACAGAACAGGGACTGATCCTGATAACGCTCTCAGCAGTACCATCATTCCAAAAGGAAAGGTCAGTGTCAGATGCAAATTACTATATACAGAGTGGATAACCAACAAGGTTCTACTGTATAGCACAGGGAACTATATTCAATAGAAAATGTTAGTTGCTCAGTCACATCCAACTCTTTGTGATCCCATGGACTGCAGCCTGCCTGGCTCCTCTGTCCATGGAATTCTCCAGGCTAGAATACTGGAGTGGGTTGCCATTTCCTTCTCCAGGGGATCTTTCCAACCCAGCGACTGAACTCATGTCTCCTGAATTCCAGGCAGATTCTTTACCATTTGAGGCAGCAGGGAAGCCCATATTCAATATCCTGTGATAAACCATAATGCAAAAGAGTATGAAAATGGATATATATATATATATACACACATTATATATAATACTGAACCACTTTGTTGTATACCTGCAACTAACACAACAATGTAAATCAGCTATACTTCAATAAAATAAGTTTAAAAATACACTAAAAAAAAATGTCACAGGACTTCCCTGGTGGTCCAATGGTTAACACTTCACCTTCAGGTGCAAAGGGTGCAGGTTCAAATCCTGGTCAGGGAGCAAAGATCCCACATGCCCCCGGGCCACAAAACCAAAACAGAAAACAGAAGCAATATTGTAACAAATTTAGTACAGACTTTTTAACAAATAAATGGTCCATGTCAAAAAAATCTTAAAAAAAAAAAAAGAGGTAAATTGGACACAAATATTTAGGAAGGACATAATCTCCGGACTGAGAATAGTTCTCAGAAGTGGCCATTTGGCAGGTTAATCCTGGCCGTGGTTTGAAGAGTAGGGCCCCCATTGGGAACGTGGGGATGGTAATGATGATGCCCCATCAGATGACCAATAGGAATAAAAGAGCCATTGCTATGTCTGGCTCATCGTAAGCACTCAGTAAACGTTAGCTGTTAGTACTTAAATTATTTTCTCTTTTCATTGTGAATCAATAAAACCCGCCACGGCCCAATCCTTAAGAACCGCTGTTTACAGGGGTTGACACTGAGGGCTGAGCAACCACACAGGCTCAGTAAGGTCCTCACTGCAAGGCTCTGGCAAGAGGCGTGGCGGGGGTGGGGCGTCACCATTCACAGAGTCTTCAGTGCAAACGGTGCTTTACAGTATGTGCTATGCAGTGCATAGCCTCACCACACCTATGACCTATGAGGTGGCCTTGACTAACTGAACATGGACAATGTGGAAAAAGGCACAATGAGAACCGTTCCAAGGTTTTGGACCCCAGGGTAAGGGCAATGATCAATTAGAAATGACACTTGGGCTTCCCTGGTGGCTCAGTGATAAAGGATCTTAATCCCTGGTCCAGGAAGATCCCACATGCTACACAGCAACTAAGCCCTTGGGCCACAACTACTGAGTCTGTGCCCTAGAGCCTGGGAACTGCAATGACTAAAGCCCATGTGCTCCATAAAGAGAGAAGCCACCACAATCAGAAGCCCGCACATCACAACTACAGAGTAGCTCCCACTCACCACAACCAAAGAAAAGCCCGCGCAGCAAGGAGACCCAGCACAAATAAGTAAACAAAAATTATTTTTAAAAAAATGATATTTTAAGCTGCTAATTTTTCAGTGTTCTACATCAGTTGTAAAATGCCCCTCCCCCTGTTTTTCCTCAAAGAAGTAGAATACTTTAAAATTATTTGGGAGCGAGTGATGGTGGGAGTATGAGAGGAGATCAAAAATTTTAAAGTTTTTGATTTGTATTACCACGTTCTCATTAGCGCATCTTCAAGATGACACAAGTGAACGTGGTGGGCCTGTCTGATGATCCCCATTGTGGAGGCAATTTTTTGTGGAGCAATGTCAGAGATGTATTAAACACCCACAGCCCCAGACTTAACGAGGATTTCATCCTTTCTCCGTGGAACAGGTGGAAAAGCAGGCTGCTGGTGAAATTCACCAGAAATTGTTCCTCCTCTTCTTTCCCCTCTCTTCTTCTTTTAAGGTTATTTCCTTGTATGGACTGGACAGTAGCTAAAGTGGGAAGTTTTGCCTCACAAGCAAACGCAATTGAGCAACCTGGATAAGTGGCCTCCCACTCACGTCCAAGCACAGCTGCCCAGGGGTTCCAGCGCTTGCATTTGCCAAAACCAGGGGCCACACCCATCCTGGAGTTGGTCATGGAACACCCCTGCCCTGTGCCCATGCGTTTCCAGCCCTTGACCAGATTCCAAGGTCATCTTCATAAAGACAAGGGACTGTGTGTCCACCATCTTCCTCCAGTACTCAGCTCGGGGGACAGGCTCCAGGAGATATGATTAGCAAATGTTTCTCTAAGCCAACGAATAAAGTGATTAGATCTATTGTCTACTGTACGGGGTTTGCCATGTTCTTCTGAACAAATTTACCTGTAGCTTCCCTGAGGGCTGGAACTGGCAGTCTCTGAACCCAGGCTGATGCCTGGCAAGGAGTCAACATGCAGTGAGCATCTGTGGAATAAATGAGTGTGACACGGGCAGGGGTGGGGGCCTCTGAAGAGTGAGCAGGGAAGAGAGGCACTCCAGGCAGGGACACTGCTGTGACCAGAAGCGGGACTGTGGTGGGGCTCTGCAGCACCTCTTTCCCCCAACCACAGCGAAACGGTGGAGGGGCGGATACTGAGGGGTCGTAGTCTCTTAGACTCAAAACTGGTACATGAGGGGACACTAAGGAAAGAGTTATTTTCTGAAGCAAAAATTGATTTGCCGTATGATCCAGCAATCCCAGGTGGTGCAGTGATAAAGAATCCAGCTGCCAATGCAGGAGACACATAGGAGGTGAGGATTCGATTCCTGGGTCTGGAAGATCCCCTGGAGAAGGCAATGGAACCCACCCCAGTATTCTTGACTGGGAAATCCCATGGACCTGGTGGACTATAGTCCGGGGGTTGCAAAGAGTCAGACACAACTGAGTGACTGAATGCATGATCCAGCAATTCCACTCCTGGCCATATATCTGGACAAAATTCTAACTCAAAAAAGATACATGCGCCCCTGTGTTCATAGCAGCACTGTTCACAGCAGATAAGACACAGAAAACAACCTAAATGTCTATCGACAGATGAATGGCTAAAGAAGATGCTATTCAGTTCAGTCCAGTTGCTCAGTTGTGTCTGACTCTTTGCAACCCCATGGACTGCAGCACACCAGGCCTCCCTGTCCATCACCAACTCCCGGAGTTTTCCCCAACCCATGTCCGTTGAGTCGGTGATGCCATCCAACCATCTCATCCTCTGTCATCCCCTTCTCTTCCCACCTTCAATCTTTCCCAGCATCGGGGTCTTTTCAAACGAGTCAGTTCTTCACATCAGGTGGCCAAAGCACTGGGGTTTCAGCTTCAGCATCAGTCCTTCCAATGAATATTCAGGACTGATGTCATTTAAGATAGACTGATTGGATCTCCTTGCAGTCCAAGAGACTCTCAAGAGTCTTCTCCAATACCACAGTTCAACACCATCAATTCTTCAGCGCTCAGCTTTCTTTGTGGTCCATCCGTACATGACTACCGGAAAAACTGTAGGAGGAATTTTGGGGCTTTGTGGAATGAGTGCTGGGACTAACAGGTGAGGTCTGTCTCAGATAATGCATAGAACAGCAACATGGCAGCCACATCATTGCCACCCATGAATGAAAGGAAAAATCATACTTCCGGTCTGTGATGGCCAAAGAACTCTGGCTCTAAGGAATCTCCCCAGGGCTGGTCACCACCCTCTCCCAGCAGGAGAACCTTCCGATTCTCTTGAAGCTGTAGGACCACAGCCCAAGGTGGATCAAGGGAAAAAGCAGCAGCTACTGAAATGGCAGGACTCGGAGTAGCGGGTGGAGTGCAGCCTTCCGCCACCTCCTGACCCTGGAGTCCCTCCAGGCTGTGGGAGGAGAGTTGGGCAGGGCAGCAGCCCATGGGGCGCCAGAATGCAGACTGCTGCTCTGTCAGCCTGCTTTATTACCCCAGGACCTGTGGAGGGGCCGGAAGCACCTGGGCCAGATGGGTCACATAAGGGCAGGGCTGAAGTGTCAGTCATATAACCCACATCTGGCTCTCTGTACTCCTTTCCAGACAACAGAACAGGTGGTGACATGAGCTCAGCTCTCTGAAATTCAGCCTCAAAATCCGGAGGCCCAGAGGGGGCTGCAAGAGTGAGGACTTATTGTTGAACTCTTAGGGGTTTCATGCTCCCCACTGCAGAGCAGGAGTGGGCCAGGAGGATGCGCTTTTGTTGTTTAGTTGCTAAGCCGTGTCTGACTCTCTGCGGCCCCACGGAGTGTAGCCTGCCCAGCTCCTCCATCCATGGGATTCTCCAGGCAAGAACACTGGAGTGGGTTGCCATCTCCTTCTCCAGGGGATCTGCACAACCCAGGGATTGAACCTATGTCTCCTGCATTGGTAGGTGAATTCTTTACCACTGAGCCACCTGGGAAGTCCAGTCCTTTCTGACAGTTGAGCACTAATGCACCCAGAAAACAGAGCTCCAGATTCAGACTGTGAATCTTCCCATCATCTCCTAACTCTCCACCATGCTCTCAAAACCAGCAGAATGTCAGGATCTCCAGGGAAGCTTTTAAAACTTGATGCCTGTGTTTCATCCAGAGGTTGAATTTATTGGCCAGCAGTACAGCTTAGGTATTGGGATTTTAAAAAATCTCCTCTAGTGATTCTAGAGGAATTGGGGTCAGACCTAATTCCTAGGGTATTAGGGAATGGATCCATCTGGTGGCCCAAATCATCTGGGGGGAGGGGAGGAGGGCAGGGCTCCTACCTGGGAACCTTGATGTTTTAAATGCACTGTGGCTTGGGAGCCTGGGATGAACAAGGCCTATGGTACCAGAGTTCAGTTCTAGCTCAGCCACTCAGAAGCCAGATGACCCTGTGCCAGTCACTCGTCCTTTATTTTTCTGGCCACACCACAGAGGCATGTGGGACCTTATTAGTAGTTCTTTGACCAGAGATTGAACCTGCATCCCTCACAGTAGAAGTCCAGAGTCTTAACCACTGGACCAGCAGAAATTCCCTTCCCCAGTCACATGTCCTTCTGAGACTCACTCTCCTGGTGTGTGCAGGAAGATGGGTAATGCCTGCTTCTCTCAGCGACCAGAGGAGAACACTGCGCAGGTGCCTGGCAACCTGAAACATCTGATCCGCTTTGTTTCCGAGGCACAGCTAGTCGTGCCTGGACTACCAAAGGTGGACACATGGAACCGATTATGCTAACTTGGCTCATTCAGCCTCTTGCAGGAAAACAGGAATATATGTTTACCCAACCAAGGGTAGGTTTCCTTTTCTTTCCCCTTTGGCAGCATGCCAAGTGTCACAGAAAGGCTGAGGGGACACTTTCTGGCCAGGGTTGTGAAGCCTGGCCCCCGTGTCTGGGGCTGGCTCTCTGCAAGGGCCAGCTGCAGCTTTCACAAGACCCAGGAGAGATGCTCTGTCCCCAAGTTTAACTCATCTGCCCTGCCACCCGCAACATACATCCTCCAGCCCACTAATAGTTGAAACCCTATTAATTTTAGCCATTCTTTTCAAGAAGAAACATTTCCTTTTAAAATGTGACCATCTCAGACTTCCCTGGTGGTCCAGTGGTTAAGAATCTGCCTGCCAATGAAGGGGACATGGGTGTGATCCCTGGTCTGGGAAGATCCCACATGCTGCGTGGCAACTAAGGCCATGCACCACAACTACGGAGCCCATGAGCTGCAACTACTGAGGCCCGTGCAGCTAGAGCCCGTGCAGCTAGAGCCCATGCTCCACAACAGGAGAGGCCACAGCAGTGAGAAGCCCACGCACCGCAATGAAGAGCAGCCCTTCTCACCACAGCCAGAGAGAGCCCGGGTGCAGCAACGCTGACCCAGCACAGCCAACTATTCAATACATAAATCAATCATTAAAAAACGCGACCATCCCTAAGGACCAAGCACCTTAGTCAGCACCGTTTGTCCTTATCTTCCCCAAGTGACAAGAGGGCAAAGAATTCCCTCCCAAAGCAGAGTAAATGGATCTTTCCCTACTTCTTGCACTAAGTACACCTAGAAACACAGGGTATTACATGTTAAAGGAACTTCTTAAAAAACTCTGAAGAGTGGAGAGACGGTACTCCGACTAGGGATCTGGGGACCTGAGAACATGGTGATGAATTCCCCGAGTCTCCTTCTGTTCGAGGTATCCCAGATTTGGAAATGCTAACAGGCAAAGACAAAAAACAACAACAGAAGCCTGTTATCTTTAGTCAAAGGACTAGGAAAGGGCAGCCAGGCAAGACAGAAGGCTTTTAAACAGTAAACTGCTCTTCTCCAGGCAAACAATCCAGAAAAAGCCATGGCCCCATCCCCAACCATGCCAGCAAAAGTCAAGTGGACAACCTAGACTTGAACCCTTACCAGGCTATAAAGAGGTGCCACAAATGCTCCACTGGGTGGTATCAGAGAAGGCCAAAAAAAGAGGTGGCATTTTCACCCCCACTGGCTGGTGTTAGTAAAGCCCATATGGGATGCCTAGACTTTTATTCCCACATGGCATGAATGAGGCATCTCTCCTTGTCACCAGCAGGGTGGTATGAGAGAAGACCCAGTAGAGAGTAAGAGATTTCACTACTCCTCTAGGGTCAGTGGTGGTCAGGTGGGAACTGTCGTAAAGTAATCAAGCACTCCTACCCTCTCCCCAGCCAGAACTCCCACCCTACCTCTGACCGGCAATAACATCCCACCCTTAGATGTCAGTGGAGGTTGAGTGGGGAACCCAGGGCTCTCCTCATACCTCAGTTGGTAAAGAATCCACCTGCAATGTGGGAGACCTG
Organism: Okapia johnstoni; assembly: GCA_024291935.2. NCBI lineage: Eukaryota > Metazoa > Chordata > Mammalia > Artiodactyla > Giraffidae > Okapia > Okapia johnstoni. The sequence continues at coordinate 133,460,567 of CM044306.1, read as the reverse complement.
GGTTTGATCCCTGGGTTGGGAAGATCCCCTGGAGAAGGGAAAGGCTACCCACTGGGGAGTCTAGAATTTGACCCCCACAGCAGTTCAGAGGAAACTACATAAAACAAAAGGCAAATAAGAGTCAGTCACACAATGCTCTCAATGTCTAGGTTTCAATAAAAAAGATTCTATCTCAAACTGAATGAAACACCAAAACCAAGATAACAGAGAGTTATTCAAAAAAGCTTTTAAAGAAATACTTCAATGAGGGACTTCCCTGGTGGTCCAGTGGCTAAGACTCTGCACTTCCAATGTGAGGTGCCTGGGTTCAATCCCTAGTTGGGGAGCTAGATCCCACATGCCACAACTAGGAGTTCTCATACCATAACTCAAAGATCCCACATGTCACAAATAAACAACCCAAATGCCACAACAAAGACTGAAGATCCTGCATGCCACAACTAAGGCCCGGTGCAGTTAAATAGCTATTTAAAAAATACTTCAATGAATATGAAATTCATCAATAAAATAGGAAGCCTTTTAGCAAATACATGCAAAGTCTCAGTAAAGAAATAGAAGAGTGAGAAGAGAAACAAATGGGAATTTTTGAACTAAAAAATACAATAATCAAAATAAAAAACTCAGTGGATGGGCTCAACAGCAGAATGAAGGGGCAGAGGAAAGAAAAAATGAACCAGAAGATAGAGCAATAGGAAATTATCCAATCTGAATAACAGAAAAAAATGAACAGAGTCTCTGCAACCTGTGGGACTATTACTAAAGATCTAATATTTGTATCATCAGAGTTCTAGAAGGAAAAGACAAAGAGGGCAAGGCTGAAAGAGCACTTGAAGAAATAATGGCTGATAACTTCCCAAATATGACACAAGATATAAACCTACAAAATAAAACATCTGAATGAATCCAAAATAAGATAAACTCAAAAAATAACCACACCAAGATACATTATAGTCAAACTTCTGAATCCTAAAGACCAAAAAAAAAAGAGTTTTTAAAGCACTAAGAGAGATGATACCTTACTTACAGGGGAAACCAATTCAAATGACAGTGAATTTCTAGAAGAAAGTGGCACATTTTCCTAAGTGATAAGAGAGAAGGAATGTCAACTCAGAATTCTTCTGGAATGAAAGGAAAACCAAAATATTTTCATACTAAGGAAAACTAAGAGAATTTGTCATCAGCAGACCTACTCTAAAAGAATAGCTAAAGGAAATTCTCCAAACAGAAAGGAAACAATAAAAAAATAAAGCCTAAATCATTAGGAAGAAGGAAAAAAACACAGAAAACAAAAATATTGATCAACACAATAGAATTTCTTCTCTTTAATTTTTCTAAACTATGTCTGATGGTTGAAGAAAAACTGCAACACTGTCTGATGTGATTTTATATATGATGAAGAAACATTTAAGATAATTATGCTTAAATGGGGGAGCTTAAGGCACTTGAAAGGAAGTAGGGATTATATAATTCACTTGAACTGGTAAAACATCAACACCTAATAGACCACTAATTACATTAAATATAAATGATCTAAATACTTCTATTAAAATACAAAGATTGGCAGAGTAGATTAAAGAAACATGACCCAACTATCTGCCATTTATAAAAAAATTCACTCCAAATAAAATGATACAGGCAAGTTGAATACAAAAGATAGAAAAAAAAAATCATACAACCACAATGAAAAGAAAAGCAGGATGCCTACATTAACATAAGATAAAGTAGATTTCAAAACAAAGAAAATTACCAGTAAGACATATTATGTAATGATAAAAGTCCATCTACCAAGAAGACATAGCAGACTTAATGGGTATGAACCAAAGAAAAGAGCTGCAAAATATGTGAAGCAAAACCCAAAAGACCTGAAAGGAGACATAAAGAAATCAACAATTATAGGAAAGACTTCAACATCTCCCTTTAAACATCTGAAAAAAGAACTGGGCACAAAATAAGCAAGGATATGGAAGAACTTGATAAGACTGCCAATAAAAAGAATCTAGACTACATTTATAGAACATTCCACCCAACAGCAGCAGGATACACATCCTTTCCAAATGATAATGGGATATAAACTAAGATAAACCACATCATGAGCCATAAAGCAAATCTCAACAAATTTAAAAGAACTAAAGTGGTATAGTTTGTATTCCCTGATTACAATGGAAATAAATATAAATTAATAACAGAAGGTAACTAGAAATTTTCCAAATACTTGCAAACTAACAGCTAAATAATCTATGGAGCAAAGGGAGAGTCTCAAGTGAAATTTTTAAAAAATACATTGAACAGAGTGAAAATGAAGTTACAATATATCAAAATATGTGGGACATAGTTGACACAGTTTTGAGGGGAAATTTTATTTAGTAGTCTGTGCTCATAACATAGAAAAAGAAGAGCAAGGCAAACCCAAAACAAAAAGAAGGAAGAAAATAAATATAGGAAACAAATTGAAAAAAGAAAAGCTATAGAGTAAATCAATGAAACAAAGAGCTAGTTGCTTGAAAAAAATCAATAAAATTGGTAAGTCTCTAGCAAGACTGACAAAAAAAAGACACAAATTACTAATATCAGGAATGAAACAGGGAATATAACTATGGACTCTGAAGATGTCAAAAGTATAATAATGAAATACTATGTTTGCTACCAACTAAGCCCACTGCGCTCCTCCCCCATGGGAGTCTAGTGTGCAATAGCTGCGAACAGCAGCCTCCTCCGTAGTTTTTGTAGCCTGCTGCCTGTATGGGTTGCTCTAAGGGACCCTGCAGACAGCCCTTTACAGCAGACATTCATGTCTAGTATGCTGTCCCCAATCTAGGCTCCAGACAAGTATATGCAGTGCCTCTGGAAAGCCCCAGGGCACAGTGGCCAGAGTCCACGTTGGCCAAGTCATGATGTCCACCCACAACAAGTTGCAGAATAAAGAGCATGTGATTGTGGCCCTTCACAGGGGCCAAGTTCAAGTTCCCAGGCTGCCAGAAGATCCACATCTCCAAGATATGGGGATTTACCAAGTTTAATATAGATGAATTTGAAGACACGGTGATAGAAAAGCAGCTCATCCCAGATAGCTGTGTGGTTAAATACATCCTAATCATGGCCCCTGGACAAATGGCAGGCTCTGCACTCATGAGAGCCTTGGCATTGTCCCCTCCTTACTCATGCCCAGCAATAAATTCTACTTTCCTGTCAAAAAACCATAAAAATCATAATAATGATAACTAAATACTATGAACAACTCTACATACGAATTCAACAACATAGAAGAAATGGACCAATTCCTCAAAAAACACAAACTACCACAACTCACAAGTCCCTTGGACTGCAGGGAGATCCAACCAGTCCATCCTAAAGGAAATCAGTCCTGAATATTCATTGGAAGGACTGATGCTGAAGCTGAAACTCCAATACTTTGGCCACCTGATGCGAAGAACTGACTCAGTTGCAAAGACCCTGATGCTGGGAAAGATTGAAGGCAGGAGGAGAAGGGGATGACCGAGGATGAGATGGTTGGATGGCATCACCAACTCAATGGACATGAGTTTGGGTAAACTCCGGGAATTGGTGATGGACAGGGAGGCCTGATGTGCTGCAGTCCACGGGGTCGCAAAGAGTTGGACACGACTGAGCCACTGAACTGAACTGAACTGAACCACAACTCGCTCAATATGAAATAGATAATTTGAATAGCGCCAGTTAAGGAAATTAAATTGAATTTATAATTTAAAGAACACCCACAAAACAAATTTCCAGGCCCAAACAATTTCACTGGAGAATTACACCAAATGCTTAAAGAAGAATTAACATTAATTCTACACACTGTTGTTGCTCCATCTCTAAGTCGTGTCCAACTCTTTGCGACCCCATGGACTGCAGCACTGCCAGGCTCCCTGTCCCTCACTATCTTCTAGAGTTTGCCCGACTTTATATCCATTGAACTGGTGAGGCCATCCAACCATCTCAGCCTCTGCCGTCCTCCTCTTTTGCCTTCAGTCTTTCCCAGCATCAGGGTCTTTTCCAATGAGTCTGCTGTTTGCATCACGTGGCCAAAGTATCGGAGCTTCAGCTTCAGCATCAGTCCTTCCAGTGAATATTCAGGGTTGATTTCCTTTAGGATGGACTGGGTTAATCTGCTTGCTGTCCAAGGACTCTCAAGAGTCTTCTCCAGGCCAACAATTCGAAAGCATCAATTCTTCAGCACTTAGCCTTCTTTATGGTTCAACTCTCACATCCATACATGACTACTGGAAAGACCATGCCGCTGCTGCTGCTGCTAAGTCGCTTCAGTCGTGTCCGACTCTGTGCGACCCCAAAGACGGCAGCCCACCAGGCTCCGCCGTCCCTGGGATTCTCCAGGCAAGAACACTGGAGTGGGTTGCCATTTCCTTCTCCAATACATGCAAGTGAAAAGTGAAAGTGAAGTCGCTCAGTCGTGTCTGACCCTTAGCGACCCATGGCCTGCAGCCTACCAGGCTCCTCCGTCCATGGGAGTTTCCAGGCAAGAGTACTGGAGTGGGGTGCCATTGCCTTCTCCGGAAAGACCATAGCTTTGACTATATGGATCTTTGTCAGTAAAAGTGATGTCTTTGCTTTTTAATACACTATCTCAGTTTGTCATAGCTTTCTTTCCAAGAAGCAAGAGTCTCCTAATTTCATGGCTACAGTCACCATCTGCAGTGATTTTGGAGCCCAAGAAGAGAAAATATGTCACTGCTTCCACTTTTTCTCCTTCCATTTGCCATGAAGTGATGGGACCAGATGCCTTGATCTTGGTTTTTGAATGCTGAGTTTTAAGCCAGCTTTTTCACTCTCCTCTTTCACCCTCATCAAGAGGCTCTTTAGTTTCTCTTCACTTTCTGCCATTAGAGTGGTGTCATCTGCATATCTGAGGTTGTTGATATTTCTCCTTGCAATCTTGATTCCTGCTTGTGTGTCATTCAGCCCAGCATTTCACATGATGATGTACTCTGCATATAAGTTAAATAAGCAGGGTGACAATATACAGCCTTGAAGTACTTCTTTCCCAATTTTGAACCAGTCCATTGTTCCATGTCCGGTTCTAACTGTTGCTTCTTGACCTGCATACAGGTTTCTCAGCAGGCAGGTAAGATGGTCTGGTAATTCCACCTCTTTAAGAATGTTCCAGCTTTATGTGATCCACACAATCAAAGGCTTTCAAGTAATTAATGAAACAGAAACAGATGTTTTTCTGGAATTCCCTTGCTTTCTCTATGATCCAACAAATGTTGGCAATTTGATCTCTGGTTCCTCTGCCTTTTCTAAAACCCAGCTTGTACATCTGGAAGTTCTCAAGTTCTCAAGTTCTTCAAGTACTGCTGAAGCCTAGCTTGAAGGATTTTGAGCACATCCAGGATCCTCAGAAATATACCTCTGTGTTTCCAGACTATTCTATTGCCCCAGATAGAGCTGGGGGTGGGGGTGGGGAGAGGAGGGTAGTTCATGGGGACACAGACAGGAACAGCAGCAGGGGATGGCAGCTGCCCACAGTAAAGAAGCCATACGGGCAGGACTCTTTTTTTTTCAGACTTCATTTATTTTTGACCCAGGCCCATGGCAGTGAAAGTGCTGAGTCCTAACCACTGGAGAACCAGGGAATTGTGAAGACTTTATTACTACTTTATTTAGCTAGTTAGGTTTTGGCCACGCCACAAGGCATGCAGGATCTTTAGTTCCCTGACCAGGGATCAAACCGGTACCCCTTGCTTTGGAAGCACAGAGTCTTAACCATTGGACTGCCAGGGAAGTCCCAGGGCTCATTTTTAAGGGACATCCTACACTGCCTCAGGCCCCATTTCTAGGCTGACTGATGCCTAACGACTCTCATAGCCAGAGTCAGGCACAGGGCCGGGGTGGGTGGGCTGGGGGGCCGCACTCATGCAGGCCCTATGTCTGACTCTCCAGGAGAGAAACTGTTTCAGCCCACACCTCTCTTTCAGATGCAATCTGTTTCCTGCCCAGAAGAGATCCCAGAATCACCTATCTATCTGCCTGCTATTTGATCAACAGAGACATGCAATTTCCGCAACATGACTATCCCTGAACGTTGCAACCAGGCTGAGGACTTACATCTTCAGACTCTCAAAATTTTTTTTTTTTTAACCTAATGCTGTAGATTTCCTGCTAAAGTCTAAGAGCTTCCTTTTTTCTTTGTCCTCAAACTTTCAAAGTACATTGTTTTCACCAACAAATCTTCAAATCATGTGCCCAAATTAAAAAAAAAAGAAAAGAAGCTCAAAGGGTGCTTTCACTTCCCGTGTGGAGGCAGCCTTTCCCTGAACTGGGCCGAGCGGAAAATAGGCCACCCCTGGGAGGCCATGAATATTCATCACCTCACTGCGCATTCACTAAGCAGCACTGGGACAGAAAAGCACTTTCAGTGAGTTTGAGTTTATGCTCTAATATTCTCCATGAAGAAAGCCTGTTCTTACGTGTAGAAAAGATCATTTTCGAAAACGATAGTGAGGTCGGTCTTCTATGAGCAGCTTTGAAAGCCCTGCGGCTTACAATAGCAAAACAATCCCTTCTCCAAAATAAACAAGGCTTTCCTTTGTATGTCCAAGGAGAGGAAGGACCAGAGCTAAGGGAAATTCTGAGACGTCCACTGGCCCTGAATGCTGACATGATTGGAGCCGCCACCCCTGCACCCCAATCCCTGCATCCAAAAGCAGGTTATGAAAGAAAAGGGACCTGTTAGAGAGCATTTGCCTGATCCTCAAGTTCCAGCCTGAGACCTAAATTCTGAGGAGGGGCCCCATCCCAGAGTGAGCTGGGGCAGAGCTCTAGCCCAGTGATGAGCAGATATTGCCAGGGCCTTAGCTGACTCCCAGAAGCTAGACAACACCGATGAAGAGCCTGACTGGGAAAAATCCAGAAGGCCCCATTAATGACTGAGGACAGGGAGAAACATACAAGCATAAAATCTGCTGCCACAAACACCTATGCACTGTGATTATGAAATGCAATGGTTTTTCTCTAAGCCTAAGTCACAATGGCACCCCACTCCAGTACTCTTGCCTGGAAAATCCCATGGATGGAGGAGCCTGGTAGGCTGCAGTCCATGGGGTCTCGAAGAGTAGGACACGACTGAGTGAATTCACTTTCACTTTTCACTTTCATGCATTGGAGAAGGAAATGGCAACCCACTCCAGTGTTCTTGCCTGGAGAATCCCAGGGACAGCGGAGCCTGGTGGGCTGACGTCTACGGGGTCGCACAGAGTCGGACACGACTGAAGCGACTTAGCAGCAGCAGCAAGTCACTCCAACATGCTTAGCTTTTGGTGTAAAGCTTCTCACGTATCTATGATCTCAGTCTAAACATAAAGTCAACATGTCTCCTCTCTCTCTTTCTCCCTCTCCCCTCTGCTCTGCTCCTTCCCCCACCCCTGCCATCCCCCAAGACTCATGGAAAATCCATTTTACCATTAAGTGAAAGATGAACTAACGGTGGATGAAATGGACAAGTGAGTGTAGTGAAAGTCACTCAGTCGTGTCCGACTCTGTGACACCACGGACTATACAGTCTATGGAATTCTCCAGGCCAGCATACTGGAGTAGGTAGCCTTTCCCTTCTCCAGGGGATCTTCCCAACCCAGGGATTGAATCCAGGTCTCCCACATTGCAGGCGGATTCTTTGCCAGCTGAGCCACAAGGGAAGCCCAAGAATACTGGAGTGGGGACAAAAGGATGAAATAAAATGTTTTAGAATGGAGTGCAGAATTTTCAACGAACTCTTTACGACATAACTATTCTTCCTTGACTCGGATTCGATTCTTGGGTGGGGAAGATCCCTTGGACAAGGAAACAGCAATGCACTCCAGCATTCTTGCCTAGAAAATCCCACGGACAGAGGACCCTGGCGGGCTATGGTCATTGGGGTCGCAAGTAGAGCTGGACACAACTTAGCAACTATATGACAACAGCAACAACATCTTTACTTCACTCTAACACTGGGACCTAAGGAGGTGACCTGACGTGGCAGCCGGCCATGCCTGCTGGATCCTGCTGGCTGACAGAGGCTCAGACAAAGTGGAAATGGCGAGGGCAGGCTGCCCAGCAGCTGGTGGGGCCAAGCTTCCAGGCCTCATGAACCCAGGGAAGACCTGGGCCTTCGCTGTGGTTGAGAATCTTCCATGGAACTTCCCTGCTCATCCGGGGGTTAAGACTTCGCCTTCCAATGCACGGGGTGTGGGTTTGGTCCCTGGCAAGGGAACTAAGGTCCCACATGCCTCCTGGCCAAAAGACCACAACAGAAAACAGAAACAATGTTGTAACAAATTTAAGACTTTAAAAATCGTCCATATCCTGGGCTTCCCTGGTGGCTCAGCGGTAAGCAATCCATCTGCCAACGCAAGTGACACGGGTTCCATCCCTCATCCGGGAGGATCCCACATGCAGAGGAGCAACTAAAGCCACGCACCATAACTATTTAGTCTGTGCTCTAGAGCCCAGGAGCCATAACTACTGAAGCCCATGCACCTAGAGCTCATGCTCTGCAACAAGAGAAGCCACTGCAATGAGAAGCCCGCACACCGAAACTAGAGAGTAGCCCCCACTTGCCGCCTGTCAGTGTAGGAGATATAAAAGACGAGAGTTTGATCCCTTGGCCTGAGGGATCCCCTGGAGGAGGGCATGGCAACCCACTCCAGTATTCTTGCCAGGAGAATCCCATAGACAGAGGAGTCTGGCTGGTGCACAGAGTTGGACAGGACTGAAGCGGTTTAGCATGCGCACACACACAGCAATTAGAGAAAAAGCCCGAGCAGCAACGAAGGAAGACCCAGCACAGACAAAAATAAATAAATACAATTTTTTTTTTTTAAATGGTCCATATTAAAAAAAAAAAAAATCTTCCATACAGTTCAACACTCTCACTTCAAAGAAAACTAAGGCCTAGGAGGGAGAAAGTACTGGCTGGTAGGTACCCTGAGGATTCTTGCTCTCCCAAAACGGGCTGCAAGATCTTCCTGCCAGGTGGCATTTTCAGCATTTTAGCTGGAGGCAGCAGGGCTGGAACCAGGAACAAGATAGAGAACAAGTTCCTTCTGGGTCAGGGGTTAGCAAATGCCCAGAGAGTGGGAGGCAGAACGCATCTGGAAACCAGGAGTGCACCTGGGGCTCCCTGTCCGGTCCATCTGCTCCAAGACCACCTGCATGTGCCCACTCAGACACAGGCAGAGAGCACCGTCTAAGAAACAAAGGTGCATTTTGTAGCCACTGCAACCGGAGCCTGCATTTGGCAAACCTAGTTTTAGCTGAAAAAAAGGAAAGGAATTATCTGGATGTTTACACTCAAACAACCAAAAAAAAAAGTAACCAAAACAAAACCACACCCACTTTAGAGTAGAGTGGTGTGGGAAACACCGAGCAGGAACTGGACTTCATTTTTATACCTTCCTGAGAGGCACATGATAGGAAGCTATTCCTGGACCAAGTTAAGCCTGAATTCAAGGAGTTAGGGTCATGGTGGGGCAGGAAGGGGAGCAGTCAGGACAGGTCCTGCCTTGTCTGAGGTAACAAGTGTGGGTTTTGTTCGCAGAACTACCAGGAAACAGTCCTACAGAGCAAGGAATTCTGCGCTCCAGAATGGACACCCCACAGCCCCTCCGCCAAAGCGCTATGACCAGTGCAGGAGATGGGGTGGCCCACAGATCTGCCCTCACATTTCACGTTGCAATTTAGGACACATTTCAGTGAGAAAAGGAGAAACTTTTCCCCCCAGTACCTTTTGTTTAAGAAAAACAATTACCACAAAATTTGAGTTCAGATGAGAGGGAGCATGGGTAACAATGGCTAATAGTTTGAGAGCTTTTACCACATGACATTGGCTCCTTTATCCCCCCAACGGTTCCACGAACAACAAAGAGTTCCACTAGACCCGTGAGGAAACTGAGATCCTGAGAGTTAGTCACTGCACCCAGGGCTCCCCAGAGGCCAGCCAGGCAGGACAGGAAGCCCAGCCCATTTGGTCACTCAGCCCCTGTTAACATTTTCATTCCAATCCCTTGAAGCACACAGGTTTAATGATAACCTGCTTTTTCCCCCACGTTTTATAATAATTAACTCCCTGCTGAGATGCATTTCCCCCACCCCCACCCCCACTCTGAGCCCCGTGTTTTGGGTTAAGATTAAACTAGTAACAACAAGCCAAAGTCAAGACACTGGAGGCCACAATGACCTGGGAATTAGGAAATCTGCTCTGGGCAAGGAGCTGTTAAACTGTATCTTTAACAGGAAAAATTGGCTTTTAATTTTAAGTCAAGAGACTATAAAAAATGTTAATTTTGCTCTATTGGCCTTAATACAGTCCACAAATCTACTGTAACCTTTCTAGTAATGAAATCATTTTGGCATAACAGTGAAATGAAAAATTGTTTTCTAGCAACCAAGCCCCAAGCACAAGGGCATGGGAGCTGCAGCAATTGTTTCTGGAAAAGCCAGAGGGGAGAAAGAAGCAGGAGGAAGACACAGCGAGACCCACAGAGGCCTTGATCTTTGCAGATACTGAGCAGGCTTCCCTGGTGGCTCAGTAATTAAAAAATCCACCTGCCCATACAGGAGACGAGGGTTCGATCCCTGGGTCATGGAGATCTCCTGGAGAAGGAAATGGCAATCCACTCCAGTATCCTTGCTGGGAAATCCCATGGACAGAGGAGCCTGGCGTGCTACAATCCATTGGGTCAAAAAAGAGTCGGATACGACTTAGCGACTAAACAACAACAGCAGATACTGAGCACCTGAAATGAGCACACAGCTTGGAAAAACAGAAAGGAACTCATCAGACAGAGGTAGAGTTATTTAATAGAGTGTGTGTGTAAGTATGGCAGAGGTGGCAGTGAGGGAAAGCCTCTTCAGGATAGCAACTGAGCTAGCGTGTAGAAATTTTAGGGAAAAGATTCCAGCCAGAAGGAACTTCCACAGCAAAAGAGCCAAAAAGACCTTTGTGGCTGGAGCGGCAAGAACTGAACCTGAAAATGAGTCAAAGAGGAGAGGTCAAAGAGGAGTCAAAGAGGACCCCAGTCCTTGCCAGCCTTGGTACCGAGAGGGAGGCCACCGGAGGACATCTGACTAGGGGACAGCCCAGTCCAACCCAACTTCAAAGTCTCCTTCTGGCCACTACTCAGAAAGTGGAGGGTTGGCATGTATGTGTTCATTTCCAGCAGGGGGGAACCCATTTAAAGCAAGGCTCAGCCTCTCTACCTGGTGGTGTGTTATCAATTCACTGGCACTGTTTATAACCAACTCTGACTGGCAACCCACTGACCCTGCTCCTAGGATTACTTGGAAGTTATTTTTAAAAATAAGATTGAAACAATAGTTATCAATTTGAAAAATAATAGTGTTCTATTCATCATATTGGCTTCCCTGGTAGCTCAGTGGTAAAGAATCTGCCTGCCAGAGTAAGAGATTCAGGTTCGATCCCTGTGTCAAAGATTCCCTGGAGAAGGAAATGGCAACCCACTCCAGTATTCTTCCCTGGAAAATTTCATGGACAGAGGACCCTGACGAGCTTCAGTCCATGGGGTTTCAAAGAGTCAGACATGGCTGAGCGACTGAGCATACACACATACACACACAGAATCATCACTTTAAGGAAGCAGATCACAATAACTTCTGAAAAGTTACTTATTTTTGAAATGTGCCCTGCTTCCTTCCCCAAAGCATTTGAGTCCGTTGATACAAAGCCCATGAGCAACTAGACAGCTTAAAAGTTCTTTCTGAGATAATGCTTACAGTATATTATAATATGGTGACAGCTTCAGTTTGGGAGAGAAACTGTAACACTGAAGAGTTTTAAAGCCCAATTAAGGACTTCCCTGCTGGTCCAGTGGTATCCACCTTGCAATGCAGGGCACTTGGGTTCGATCCCTGGTCGGTTAACTAGATCCCATAGGCCTCCCAGCAACTAAGCCTGGACCCCAACTAGAGAGTCCACATGCTGCAAGGAAAGATCCTGCCTGAGGCAACAAAGATCCCGAATGCCGCAACTAAGACTTGATGAAGCCAAATATGCAATGGAAAAAAAAAAATGTGAAATTAAAAGAAATCAAGCCCAGTTAGTTCTAAGGGTTGCGTTAAAGGGCAAGCACAGCCTCATCACTCACTAGGTCCTTGCAATGCCTTCACTTTTATCCACTTCTGCATTTTTTAAAATTTATTTTAAATTGAAAGATAGTTGCTTTACAATATTGGTTTGATTTCTGCCACACATCAACATGAGTTAGCCATAGGTATACATATCTCCCCTCTCTCTTGAATCTTCCTCCCTCCCACCCCATCCCACCCCTTTAGGTTGTCACAGAGCCCCGGTTTGAGTTCCCTGAGTCATACAGCAAATTCCCACTGGCTCTCTGTTTTACATGTGGTAGTGTATGTGCTTCCATGCTACTCTCTCCATTCATCTCATCCTCCTGGTCCTCCCCCCAGTCCTGGACCACAAGTCTGTTCTCTGTGTCTGTGTCTCCATTGCTGCCCTGCAAATAGGTTCATCAGTACCACCATAAATCATAGCAAGATCCACTTCTGTATTTTCATCCTCCAGCTTCTCCTGGGCCTCTAGAGCTACCCTTTGCCTGATTTGTTGCTCACTGGCACCCTCATCAGAGTAGGAACAGAAAGGACTGGAGAGCCCAGAAATGCCCCTGGCTCAGCAGTTTCAGTTCTGTGTGTTTATCTTTGTGGGAGGGTGTTTGTGTGTATGGAGTGGTAAGGGGTAGGGAATATTTCAGGGTTAAAGTGACGTGTAAATTGTAATTATCCATTCCCCTACAGTGTAGAGTCTATGCACACATTCACACCCTGTCCCTCCCGGCTCTGCTGTCTGGTAAGTAAACCACTTAGAACCACAACAGTGCAATATGAAAATCTTAAAACTAGACAAGGAATCCAATTTCCATTTTCAGCACCCTTGAGTGTGAGAAAGTGTTAGTTACTCAGTCATGTCCTACTCTTTGCAGCCACATGGACTGCAGCCCACCATGCTCCTCTGTCCATGGAACTCTTCAGTCAAGAATACTGGGGTGGATAGCCATTCCCTTCTCCAGGGGATCTTCCTGACCCAAGGGATCGAACATAGCTCTCCCACACTGTGGGCAAATTCTTTACCATCTGAGCCACCAGGTCTGCTCTCATTCAGCCAGTGAGAATCCCATTCTTTGAACTTTTCACAAAATGAAACACTGTCAGACATCTCACAGGTAAATTCAAGATAAAAAATAAAAAGTAGGAGAAGAAAAATTGGAGAAACTTTTCATTGTTCCAGCTGGGTGGATTTTAACAGACTTTTATGATTATCTGCTTAAAGTAATTATCAGCTACAGAAGGTTTATTATTATTAACGCTTAAAAAAAAGTAGAAAAAGAAAAACACTCCATTTAAAAAATATCTTCCCCAAAACTACTGCTTCTGTTACTCTTCCCATAATTTTCACCACATTCTCTACATCCAACACTATTTATGGCCAGCCTTCCCTGGTAGCAAAATATAACAGATTTGCAGCAGATTATGAAAATGGATCTAGCAGAAATGCTGAGGAATTTCTGGGGGGGTGGAGTTGGGGTCAAGAACAGAATTGTTTTCATTCTTTGCTTGGTTTACTCTGGATATTTGCTTCAAATTGCTACATTGCCTCAAATTATAAATTGCATGTGTTATTTAATGTGTAACAAGAGGGTGCAGCTGCTTAAGAATTTCTGATTTGAGCAACTGAGCTTTCCAATGAAATTCTCACAGGAAAAATTCTGAAGTAAACTGCTTAAGTATAATTGAAGTTTCCAGGTACTCTTCAAAAACACCTCTGACCATAATAGGTTTATATAAAAGCTAAACCTTTAAGCTAAGGAAAAATGCTTGATGTGTGTTTATTCAGCATAAAGCCTGGTTAAGTTTCTTGCAGCTTCCTTAAGAAATACTTCAGAGGTTAAACTTCTAACCCGTTCGTTAATCATTTACCCTCCAAACAAGCTGCGGATACAGAATGGAACCATGGAACCTGCCTTCCTGTGCCTCCACTTACCAATCCAGTATCTTATATTGGAATGCCTAGCAGTGCAGAGGTAATACGCCTAGACGCTGACCAAGCACGTTAGATCCTGTTCAGCAATAATAGGGGTGAAAAGAGCGCGTCCTCTCTTTCTGGCCCCCCACCCACTCACAGGGCGTCGCTGCTAATGTAGCCCCTGAAGGACTGGGGGAGGCCCGACGAGTCCCTCTCGATCGCGCATTGGCCTCGGTGTATCGCTGCACCGGGACTGCGACCTCAACTCCCGCAGCCGGCGGGTCTCCAGTCCCCCGGAGTGGAGATGGGGTCTGCCTGCGGCTCCCAGAACTCCCGCCAGCAGCTGGGGTCCAACCACACCTACCAGTGAAAAGTTTTTGGCGCATTTCCCTCCGCCGAAAACTTAAGGACTTGCAGCGCAACCGGCCGAGCGCGGTTTCCCTCTCCGCGAGCACTGCGGGCCCTCGGCGCCCACCCCTCCCCGGCTCCGCCGGGACGCTCGCCCACTACTGAGCCTGGATGCCAGGACGGTGGGTACGCGGGAGCCCTGCACCTCAGTACCTGGCACCTCTGGGGCACAGGGAAGGGTCTGCAAGCTTGCCAGCAGCTGGGTGCGCCCCGATCGGCGCGCTCCCTCCCCGGAGCTCCCGGGCGCGAACCCCCGGCCCCTTACACTCACCTCGCGTCCAGAGCGCCGGGAGGAAGAGCCATGGCAGGAACAGCAGCACAGCCCGCCCCATCCCGAGATCGCGGATCTGAAGTCTTTTTGGACCGACGGACAGATGGACGTCCCGAACCTGCCGCGTTGCCGGCCTAGCGCGCGCGCGAAAACAGCTCAGTCCCGGAGACCCGGGCAGGTAGCTCCGAAGTCGCAGAGCTTAGCCGCGGTCGAAGGCGCCGAGAGCGGGAGGGGGGCGGGCCGGGGCCGGGTCTGAGCCGACTCAGCCAGTCCGGGAGGGGAGGGGGCGGGAAGGCGGCCGGGAGAAGCCAGCGGCTGAAGGGGTGGAAGGGGACTGGGCTAGACCCAAGGGGCGGAGAGGGGCGGGCCGTGGGGTGGGGTTGAGCCTGGGCGGACCTGGGCGGGGGCTGAAAGCGAGGGGAGGGAGGTGAGGACCGTAAAGGGGAGGGGTGACTGGAGGTCTGGGGAGGAGAAAGGGCCCCCAGCCTCCCGGGAACCCAGACCTCCGTCGAGTGCAGGTGGGAGGGACAGAGAGTAAAGACTGCGTTGGGGAGGAGCGTAGGTTGCCCGAGGCTGCCAGCAGACTTAAGACAAGGTGCCTGCGGCTTGGAGGCTGAGGCAGTCCCGAAATCGCGGCTCAGCAGACATAAAATCCAGGCAGCAACGCTCCCAGAGGCCGGGGCCACCTTGGCGGCGCTCCCTGCCGATCGCCACATCCATCCGCTGCTGGCCGAGCGCCTTCCCGGGCCGAAGGTGTGAGACAGTCCTGGCGTCTAGTAGCTCACCGACTCCCGGGAAGAACTCTTTGCTGTGCCCCCTTGTGGAATCCAAGAGAGGGGATGCTCGTGGGAGGAGATGAACACCTACGACGTGGGAAGCGGCGGCCCCACCAGCGATTGAAGTGTGGAGGGGCCAAGAGAGCAGTCGCAGAGAAAGTTAACCTTGAAAGAAATGACAGCCACTTGTACTAATAATTGAAAGGATAACTTAACATTTTATGTATAGATATGCACACGTACTGGTGGTGCCAATGCAGGAGAGGTAAGAGACATGAGTTCGATCCCTGGGTGGGGAAGATCCTGGAGGAGGGCATGGAAACCCCCTCCAGTATTCTTGCCTGGAGAATCCCACTTACAGAGGAGCCCGGCAGGCTACAGTCCACGGGGTCGCATAGGGTCACACAGAGTCGGACACGACTGAAGCAACTCAGCATGCATCCATACACATGCACACGTACTATCTTTAAGGCAACATTTTTAGAATTAGTGTATTTTAATGTGATCTTTTGACAGCATGAATCAATAATGCCATTCCTCTGCTCAAAACCGGACAGTGATTCCCACTTTCTCTCTGCATGAAAGCCAGAGTCCTGCCTTGTGGCTTACAGAGGAATACATGACCTGGTCCCCTCTCCTCTCTGACCTCATCTCCTTACTCCATTTCCACTTATGCTGCTTTCTGGTCCAGAGTCCCTGACCCCAGTCTGCCTGGTCAAGTGAGCTAGATTTGGCTGTAAGGAGGCAACCAGTCCAAATGGATTTAGATCTATTGTTACTTAACTGACAGCAAAATCAGCATGATGTCAGCTACTGGCATCCCTAGTCCCATAGAATGACACTCAGCCAGAGGGGCCACATGGATGGACATGAGCAGTGGGTAGCTCCCCTGATGAGCAGCCAACTCTAAAGTACAGCCGAGCAGTTTCATTGATTTTCACAGGTGACTGCTGCTGTGTTGTTGGGGGGGGGGGGTTCATAGTGAGGAGGGGTGGAAACTCTCTCATGTGCCCAGCTGAAAGTCTGGAGAAGGAAGAGAAACAGATGTGCTGTGAGATAGGGATAAGAAAATGCTTCCAATGGCTGCTCACCAGCCTCACCTCCCCCTGTTCCAGGAGGAATCATGGGACAGTTTCCCAAGACCTGGGTAGAACTGGAGTCAATTCTCACCTGCACACCTGCGTGGAGATGTCCGGGG
The DNA here is from genome assembly GCA_024291935.2 of Okapia johnstoni. Taxonomy (NCBI): domain Eukaryota; kingdom Metazoa; phylum Chordata; class Mammalia; order Artiodactyla; family Giraffidae; genus Okapia; species Okapia johnstoni. The sequence goes on along the minus strand of CM044306.1, from coordinate 133,443,903 downwards.
TTGCCAGGGCATCTCAGCAGAGCCCTGTTCTCCTGTGGTGTCCTTGCTGCTGCTCATATACACCAGACTCTCTTCCATCCCAGGGTTTTGCACCAACTGTTTCCTCTGCTTGGAATGCTCTTCCGCTAGACTCACACCCTCTTGGTTAATTCTCCTCCTTCAAATCTTTGCTAAACCTCACATTCTTGATGAGGCTCTTGTTGTCGTTCAGTCGCTAAGCCATGTCTGACTCTTTGCAACCCCATGGACTGCAGAATGCCAGACTTCCCTGTCTTCACTATCTCACGGAGTTTGCTCAAACTTATTTCCATTGAGTAGGTGATGCCATCCAACCATCTCATCCTCTGCCACCCTCTTCTCCTCTTGCCTTCAGTCTTTCTTAGCATCAGGGTCTTTTCTAGAGTTGGCTCTTCACATCAGGTGGTCAAGCTATTAGAGCTCCAGCTTCAGCATCCATCATTCCAATGAATATTCACGGTTGATTTCCTTTAGGATTGACGGTTTCATCTCCTTACAGTCCAAGGGACTCTCAAGAGTCTTCTCCAGCACCACAATATGAAAGCACCAATTCTTTGGTGCTCAGCCTTCTTTATGGTCCAACTCTCACATTTATACATGACTCCTGGAAAAACCGTAGTTCTGACTGTACGGACCTTTGTTGGCCGAGTGATGACTCTGCTTTTTAATACACTATTGATGAGTAGGCTTACCTAGTATAAAACTGTCTAGTTATCTATTCCTGTGTGATATACCACCCCAGACACAGCATGGGTAAACAACAGCTGCTGTGTTAGTTTCACAGATTCTGCGGGTCAGAGATTTAGACAGGGCACAAAGAAGATGGGTTGTCTTACTTCTTCCATCTCTGCTGAAATATTGGGGTCAATGACTATGGACTAGAAGCATCTGGAACAGGGATCGGCAAAACTATAGCTAGTGGGCGTCTTGCTTGTATTTGCAAATAAGTGTTATTGGAACACAGGCGTGCACTGTGTGTTGCTCATGGCTGCTCCTGTGCTGTCACAGCAGAGTCGAAAAGCTGCGACAGAGGTCAGAGGGCCACAAAGCCGCGTGATCTGGCCCTTTACAGAAGGTGGTCAATCCCTGATCCTCACATAGCGTTTACTTACACTGCGATGACTCTAAAGTCAGGGCTACAGACCAGACCACCTAAATGAGGCTTCCCCACGATGGCCTATGTGTAGTTGGAAGTCCTACAAGGAAACTCTAGGCTCCAATAGTGACCATTCCTTCCAGTGACCAAGACAGAAGCTGCGTGGCCTTTCAAAACCTAGCCTCAGAGGTCACCTGACTCCACTAAGCCAGAATCTCTTGGTGGATGGTGGATACAGTCACAATCCCACCCTCCTTGGAAAGAGCCATAACCCCCACCTCTTGACGATGGAAGTGTCAAGGGATTTACAGCATTGTTTTAAAACTTCCACAGACATCAACACTAGCTAAAATGTAGGTTACTGACTACCGTATTTTTCTAATTTTTTTGGCTGTGCCACATGGCATGCAGGATCTTAGTTCCCCAAGCAGAGACTGAGCTCATGCCCCCTGCAGTGGAAGCACAGTATTGTAACCACTGGACCACCAGGGAAGTTCTGACTCTCCCATTTTAATTTCATACTTGCCATGCATCTGAGTGTTATTGAATGTTAATGTCATAATTATAAAGATATGTGATGGGAAATGTTAGTTTTTAAAAAAATAGATCCCATATTATGCAACTATTTTCATCCTTATAGGATGTAGCCCAAAAGGCTACCTTTGTGCAACTTTAGTAGGGCAACACCAACCTGGAGCGCATACTCCAGTGTCCACATCCTCTCCTATATCTGATGGGACTCTGCACATTACACGGAGGAGCCCCTGCTTTTATTACATAAGAAAAGGAGAGCATGTCAACAGCCCATAGCAGTGTTCACCCAGGGGCTGGGGAAGACAGCCCCCATTGAGTCAAGTGTAGAAGGGCTGTGTCTTAAATCAAGTGGCACTGTGAATACAGTCCAGTCACCAAGCATGTTCAGGATATCAGTGATGACATACAAGACTAACAACTGAAGTCCTCAGGGGAGCATGCCAAACTACACCTGAGAGATGCAAAGAGTCAGTCATCAACGGCCCTAATCTATTTTTTTTTGTTTTATTAAAATATAATTGATTTGCAACATTGTGTTAATTTTTGCTGTAAAGTGACTCAATTATACACATATATATTCTCTTTCGTATTCTTTTCCATTATAGTTTATCACAGGATATTTAATATAGTTCAATATGGGATATACAGTAGGACTTTGTTGTTTCTATCTCCTATATACAATAGTTTGTATCTATTTTCCCAAAGTCCCAATCCTTCCCTTCCCCACCCTAATTCCTCCTTGGCAGCCCTAAGTCTGTTCTGTGAGTTTGTTTCTGTTTCATAGGTATGTTCATTTGTGTCATATTTTAGATTCTACCTATAAGTGATATCATATGGTATTTGTCTTTCTCTTTCCAACTTGCTTCACTTAGTGTGATAATCTCTAGATCCATCCATGTTCCTCAAATGGCATTATTTAATTCTTTTAAATGACTGAGTAATATTCCATTGTATATATACCACATCTTCTCTATCCATCCATTCATCTGTCAGTGAACATTTAGGTTGTTTCTGTGTCTTGGCTATTGTAAGCAGTGCTTCAATGAACACAGGAGTGCATATATCATTTTGAATTACCTTTTGTCTGGGTCTATGCCCAGGATTGGACTTGCTGGATCAGTGACCCTACTCTAAACCCACATCCCCGCTTTGTCGACCTCCTCAGCTACACATACACCTCCCCTCACCCCTCTCAGCCTTGTCCCCAGTGGGGGCCTGTAATTGACTTTCCACTCCTGCCTTCAGTCTGCCACATGGACCCCCAATTCAAGCTAGTCTCCTCTCATTCACTTTAACACAGTGGAGACTGCCCAATATCTAGGGATCTGGCTTGCTGGAACCATACCTTGTGAATGATGATGTGCCAAGAAACAGTCTCAAACTAGTTTTAGTGCCAGAGAGCCATTCATTCATTCATGATTTCACAAAAATGTACTGAGCCCGTGCTCACTTCAAGGTATAAGACCAACCCCTGGAGTGTGTCACTGAGCTAATGCACGTTTCCTCCATCAGGAAGCCCCAGTCTCATTGACCCAAATGCCAGTCAAGGACCACTTTGGTTCTCACTTGTCCAGCAGCCAGTCCATTGTCCTCCCATCACAGCACCCTGGCTTTTCTTTGCTGAACCTGCCTTTGGCACTCACAACCCTCCTACCCCTGAGCTCAGAGGAGGGGTTATCCTTGATGCCTGAAGACCATTCTCTGCCCTTCTTTCCAGAGTCTCAAGATTTGAGTCTCATATCATCAGACCTGGCTGCTGAGGTCACTACAGACCCCTGGGTCTCTCCTCTTGTTCCTTGATGATTTCAGTATTTGCATCATTGATGCTCCTTTCATGCCAGCCCTGTCATAATTCTTGGTGGTTTCAGTACTATTAACACATAAATGACATTGCAGCATGACAGAGGCTAAGCCCCTTGACTTCTCCCCCATGTCGTGTGCTGAGCAACATGTTGGAAATACATATAAGGGCCAAGTTCTTGAAGTTTGCTGGGGAACTGAAATGGTGCCTGTAAGAAAGTCCACTCAGAACACCCCATATCTTAGGGGAAGCGCCAGTCTTGTGTAGTTTTTTGGGCAACATAGATGGTGCATGGAAGATCCTCCATTCAGTGTACTGAACAGCATGCTGGGAGTACAGGTGTAAAATTCTTGGAGGACCATGCTTCAGGTGAAGCAATCCATTTGGAATACTCCACTGAACATAAGTGCACTGGTATAACTAAGTGGCAGTTAAACAGGAATCCAGTTGCTAAAAAGACTCACCAGATCCAGCTCTTACAGTTTGTTACAGAAACAGAACACAATATAACAACAGTAGTAAGTTAATATGCATCACAGTTAATGGTTGTTTTACTGTAAGGATTCCAGAGAGACCAGGCACAGATCCTTTGTCCCCCCTTTCTGGAAGACGTGTGGCCAGATGCACTCCCCCTCTTGGATCAGGAACCACTGGGAACACCTCAGAACCAGGGAGCCCCAAAGAGAAGTTCAGCTGGGGATTTTTACACATCCCCGGTCACCTAGGCATATTCCCAGGGCATAACTGGCTTCAACAGCAGCGCCTTCTAGGGGCCGCACCGATGGATGGACATGTTCGCTCAGTCGTGACTCTGCCACCCCATGGACTATAGCCTGCCAGGCTCCTCCATCCATGGGATTTTACAGACAACAATATTGGAGTGGGTTGCCATTTCCTTCTTCAGGGGATCTTCCAACCTAGGGACTGAACGCAGGTCTCCCGCACTGCAGGCAGACTCTACTATCTGAGCCACCAGGGAAGCCCTGGGGTCTCACTGACACCACGTGCAAATCCTGTAACTCATTGTTTTTTGTTTTGTTCTTTATTTAAATTTTTTTTTAATTATAGTTCATATACACTGTTGTGTTTGTTTCAAATGTACTGCACAGTGACTCAGTTATACACAAACTACACACATATATTCTTTTTCAGATTCTTTTCCGTTATAGGTCATTAGGAGATATTGGGTATAGTTCCTTGTGTTGGACAGTAGGTCCTTGTATCTCACCGTTTTCAATAATCAGCACTGACAAGCTGGTACAAATCTCCCTGAACCTCCTCGATCCCACAAATCAACATTACTAAACAGCAGGCTTCATGCCCTGACCAGGAGCCAGGGCCATGAAGAAACTTTAGCAGAATAGCTCAGGTTAATTCCAGGCCCTCCCAGAACAATGGCTTCCACAGTCATTGCAAAACGGTACAATGAAAAGTTACCATTCAGTATTGTGAACATGATGGTGGAATAAAAGTGTTTCCTCTTGTGGTTTCGGGAACTCTTTGGCATGAAAATTCATTCTATAGGCAAAACAACAACAATAACAACAACAATAAACCACGCATCCTGGAAGTAAAATCGTCAGACTCAGAAAAGGGATGGTGCTGTTTAAAGATGTCCCTCTAGTGACTCCCCTGGCAACCCAGTGGTTAAGACTCCGCACTTTCACTGCTGAGGGGCACGGGTTCATCCCTAGTCAGGGAACTAAGATCCTGCACGCTACGTGGTGTGGGGAAAAAAAGAAAAAAAAGAAGAAATCCTTAAAAGAACTAAGTTTTTTTTAATTTTTTTTTTTTTTAAGACTAGTCAAGTGCAGTAGTGAGAAGAGGGGAAGAGTAGAACGAGGAGTTCGATCTGTAACTGACTGTGAACAATCAATTGAGATAACTCACTACCTTCAGACCAGCCTAAGTTTTTTTTTTAAAGCACCCTTCCCATCCAAAAATAAATTAAATGGAAAGTCCTTTGTTTTAGGACACTCTAGTCCTGAGAAAACATCATAGGCTGAGGCCATGGAGAGGTATCTTGAGGAGAATTTACGAGCAGACAAGGGAACACTCAGGGGGAAGAGCTGGGTGAATCCTTTCAGTGACTGTATTCATAGACTGGACAGTAAGCAGCATAGGACACTCTTTGTGGACTGTGTTCCCTAAAAAATAGAGCTGGAGGCAAATTTGATGAGTGCTGATGCTTTAGCCCAAGAGAGAGAGAATAAAGGCAAGGGAAAGTGGAGCAGGGATGGATAAGACGCATTGCATTGGCCACTGCCAACAACTCAGCTGACTGCTTGGCAGGTGTGCCTGCTCGGCCACAAAGGATATCTCCTGGCAGGCTGTGCAGAGAAACCATGCTGTAGAATAGTCTGGCAGAGGGAAAAGAAAAGGGAATTCATTTCTTTGGTTCCTACCTGCCTTGTTCCTGCTGATCAAAATTTGCCTTGATCTAAATTTGCTCTCTGGTGGCTCAGACTGTGAAGAATCTGCCTGCAGTGCAGGAGACCTGGGTCCGATCCCTGGGTTGGGAAGATCCCTTGGAGAAGGGAATGGCTACCTGCTCCAGTATTCTTGCCTGGGAAATCCCAAGGACAGAGGAGTCTGGTGGACTACAGTCTATGGGGTTGCAAAGAGTTGGACATGACTGAGTGACCAACGGTAACACAATAAATTTGCTCTCTACACTTTTGGGTTTATGTCTTTAGCCCCTTCAGAAGCCCACTCACACACCTTGTGAGGAGGCACTTCCTCCAAGTCTGGCAATGGCAGGAGAATCCAGTGCCCCAGGGAATGTGACATTGGTCTGATGACACAGTGAAGCCAGGGGAGAGGGCCTTGTGACTGGTGGTGGGGACCACAGGGCTGGTGGAAATATAGAGCCCATGTAGCATCAGGTCATGGTGGTGGTTGAGGTGGGACAATAGGAGATGGTGGCGCTCAGAGACTTCCTGTTGGAGTAAAGCCTTCTGAAAAATGGCATTTGAACTAAACCCTAAAGGTCGACATTTCAAATAAAGAGATGAGAATGAACCAATATACCAAGGCCCCAAGGTTAAGGTGTGTCTGGAGACTCTAAGTAGAGAATTTTAGTGAAGACATAGAAGTTTCAGGCAACTTTATATTTCTGGATAAAGTATTTGAACTTTACTTCTTAGGCCTATTAGTCCTTTTAACCTAGCAACGCCACACAGTGAGATTACTGCTCAAGAAAGTTGTTGTTTTCACAAGCCTGATATTCTACAGTTGACTCTACAGACAGGGAGGAAGCGGTAAAGCAGAGGTTTTTAACTCGGGCCTATGAATTGCTTGGGGAAGTTCTGTGGAGCTCAGACATTAGGCGCAATGTTTTCATTGAGGACCTCTGCAGAAGGGGATAACAGAGGACGAAATGGTTGGATGGCATCACTGACTCAATGGACATGAGTTTGAGCAAGCTCCAGGAGATGGTGAAAGATAGGGAAGCAGGGAGTGCTGCAGTCCGTGGGGTTGTAAAGAGATGGACACGACTGAATGATTGAACAACCATACTTTTCATTAACTTTTCAAAGGGTTCAGACGTCGGAAGGGTTAAAGTGCACTGGTAGAGAGAAAAATCAGTAGATTCCCCACCGTTCCTCAAGCCTGGAGGCATATACCTCCCATTTGGGGGCCAGAAAATCTTCCTATTCATAGGAGGCAGGTCAGGTTCGTACTGACACGCCGTGGAGATCTGGACACCAGGAAGGTCCTATTCCAGTACAGACCCTAGCAGAGGTAGTCTTGCTTTTGGTCACAGCGGCTACGCTAGAGAAGGTGCCTGTGCTTAGTTGTTCAGTCGCATCCGACTCTTTGCGACCCCATGGACTGTAGCCTGCCAAACTCCTCTGTCCATGGATTTTCCAGGCAAGAATACTGGAGTGGGTTGCCATTTCCTCCTCCAGCGGATTTTCCTGAGCCAAGGATCGAACCCATATCTCCTATGTTTCCTGCATTGTAGGCGGATTCTTTACCTACAGAGCCTTCGGGAAAAGATGCAAGTACCCAGCAACTTCTGCCCCGCGCATCCTTCCCGCAACTGCGCAGGCGCGAGAGCCGCGGGGTCGCCGCGCTCCTGCAGAAGCCCCACCCCGGCGCGAGGCAAGACGGGAAAGTCAAGATGGACGCGACCATTTGAACGTCTCTGGTGAGAGGTTCTCCCGCACGCCTTCCTGTTGTTAGCAGTCGTGTCCGCAGCTGCTGCCCAGTCTTCCTCCGAACAGGGGAGGGAGAGGGAATGAGAAGCTGCAGTGGCCGAGGAGTCACCGTGACCGTCCCCGCCGCTACTCTTGAGCCCTCTCAGTCCCCTCGCCTGCGGAGAGCAGCCGGGGCTCAACGCGCCTGACGCGTCCCGATCACACAGGTGCGGTCCCGGGTCCGCCGCGCCTGGTGGTTCATCGCGTATCCCGTAGTCGTAACACTCGCCCCGAGGCCTACCTGCTCCTTGATCGAGAGGGCTGGGAGCTCGGGACGGGCTCTGAGCGCGCGCTGGAGCCATGAGGACACCAGTTTGCGGGCTGGGCTTTCCGGGATGCATCTCCCTGTTACGCTCCGCGCCGGCTTCTTTTCTGAGCTCAGCGCTAAAGGGGTCTCAGCTTCCATGGGGGTCTCAGCTTTTAGGTCGGCCCCTTGCCCCTCTTAAACGAAGTTCTGAGGCTCAAGCTCTTAGCCTGATGGATTCACCTGACTCTAGAAGGGCCGGGGAAGCTCTGCTTTTTTGTAGAGTCTCAAGTTGTCTTGTGGGTGCGCTTGGATTTAGTCGAATTTACTCTTGAAGCAGCTTTGTGGTTACCTCTGGCAGGGTAGTTTTTGTTGTTATTAAGCAAGGCTGATATCTTGATTTATAGCGTATCAGTTTAATACAGTACTTTAATCTGTAGCTCTTTATGTTGCCCTCTGATAAGTAAAAACACGTAAAAAATTTGGGAGATTGCAAAAGTATTAAATATGTTGTCGTAATTAGTACAAAAATATTGTACTGTGAAAATAACTATAATTAATAGTTTTGTAATTTTCTAAGTTTTAATAGAATAACGTTTCAAAATTGCACAACTGAAGTAGGATAAACTTGCCAGTCAGTTCCTTAATGTTTGTTTTTCTGTTGATAGGAAGACCAAATGAATTTTGTTGTTTTCTTGTAAGTTTTATAAAGTACTGCTTCAGTTATATCCCCAGTTCAAGTCTTCTCAGTTCTGAATTTTAGCGGAGAAAAATAAGTGTTTTGATTATGACATACAGTTGTGTCAGGATTAGCATTTAACTCTCAGCAAAATAACTTTGACCCTGGAGGAGCTGCATAGGAATTACAGGGGCTTTGAGATAGTGCAGGAAAAAAAAACCCTACTGATGCCAAAAAGACCTCAGATGGGATGAGAGATATGTCAAATTTAGTTAAACTTTTAATTATGAGTGCTGTTCCAAACACTGTTCATGGTACTATGGTTAAATGTTGGTTTTGATATATGTGTTTGAGGATTTCAGCTTAGACATGCCACAAAATCCATTTTTAGGATAGGTGTCTTGGAGAGAAAACTGGCATCTACCTTAATCTACTGTATCATACAGTGAATTTTACTGGCTGTGCATTACTGTATGTAGAAATGTTTTGGAAGTAAAGGAGCATGTTTCCACCCACAGCTCATCCACATCTTTATAGTGATGAGCTGTACCGTAAATAGATTGTATTAATTAAAAGCTGCTGCTGCTGCGTCGCTTCAGTTGTGTCCGACTCTGTGCGACCCCATAGACGGAAGCCCACCAGGCTCCGCTGTCCCTGGGATTCTCCAGGCAAGAACACTGGAGTGGGTTGCCATTTCCTTCTCCAATGCATGAAAGTGAAAAGTGAAAGTGAAGTCGCTCAGTCGTGTCCGACTCTTCGCAACCCCATGGACTGCAGCCTACCAGGCTCTTCTGTCCATGGGATTTTCCAGGCAAGAGTACTGGAGTGGGGTGCCATTGCCTTCTCCCAATTAAAAGCTAGGACTCGTAAATCTGCTATAAGTATGGCTGTCCCATGGCCAGAGTTCTTCATGCTTTGGTTTCCTGTGTTTGGCCCTCAAATTGGAATTGATTGTCGTTATATGTTCTGGCCCACTGGAGTGTCATAACTACTGGTGACATTTGCCAGTTTATTAGGTCTTTCATGGATTGATCAGGCTTCCCTGGTGGCTCAGACTGTAAAGAATCTGCCTGCAGTACGAGAGACCTGGGTTCAGTCCCTGGGTTGGGAAGATCCCCTGGAGAAGGGAATGGCTACCTACTCCAGTATTTTGGCCTGGAGAATTCCATGGACTATACAGTCCATGGGGTCGCAAAGAGTCTAACATGACTGAGTGACTTTCACTTGTGGATTGGTCAGCTGAAAGGAGTAGTTCAACTTATGATGAATTAGAAGTAATATGAGGTTTTTGGGTTTTTTGGTTTGTTTCATTCCAACATGCCAATGATCCTTGAAATGTGTTTTTCAAATTAGGTTTCAGCGGAAACGAACAGAAATGACCTTTAATGTTAAGAAGCCGGGCAGTCACGGGACTATAAAGTGCAACTTGTCTGAATGCTTCATATGTGAAATGTGGAAAAGCTAGTGTGTAGTAGCGTGAAACATGGGAAAGGTGTTGTGGGACATAAATGCTCATTTCAACCTGGTGGTTTCCTTCAGTGCTAACCTTCTGTTGGTCCAACTAAAATGTGCCGATAACTAATCACCTGAGAGTCAGATCTGGAACGACCTTTGATGTTATTAATTACTTGTACATTTACAGTATAATAGGATTATTTGACACTCATCTAAGGATTAATGACTCTTCTGTAAACTTTTATGACATGTTATTCTGGTTTTGACTCCAGAAGCTAACTACAATGTGTTTAAATTCATACAGAAATAATGTTGATATTTGGAACCCATGTCGAACTTCTATGAAGAAAGGGCAACAATGATTGCAGCCGGGGATTTGCAGGAATTTGTTCCTTTTGGTCGAGACCACTGCAAGCACCACCCTAATGCTTTGAACCTCCAGCTTCGCCAGCTTCAGCCAGCCTCCGAGTTATGGTCTTCTGATGGTGCTGCTGGCCTAGTGGGATCCCTTCAGGAGGTTACCATCCATGAGAAACAGAAGGTTCCATTAAGTTTCTTTCCCATAATATTTTTGAAACATAGAATGTTGCTATCTACTTGTAATTTAAGACTACCTGCAACTGAGAAAGGAGTATAATGGTACTTCTAGGGTAGTGGTTAAGATTTGGTGATTTCAGTCAAGACTAAAATAACAACTTCATTGTATTATGGTGTCGTAATCATTTATTTAGACATGTAACTCATGGTTTTATAATAAGTATTATGATTGTGGTCCATTCTAAACCTCTTTCTCTTCACTCAGTATGTGGGGACCAGATATCATGTTGTTTGGTTAGATGGTAGAGTTAGAAATGCTCCCTGCTGCAGAAAAAAACTTACATGCTTTTAGAGGCGAAAAAAAGGCCCATAACTAGATAGAGTAGTAGTTCTTAAATATGGGAATGAGACGTTAGCATGTGTCAGAAAATCAGTCTTCCCACATTATTCCACTTAGGATACCACAATCTCAGGGAGAGGAAAGTCTAGTTAGAAGTCTAAACCTTTCTTTCTCCCATTTTATTTTAATGAGTGGGCCCAGGGACAGAAGTTGAATGTAGTTGTGAAGCAGGGAAATCTGCCCTGTGAATAAACTCCCCCAGTGATTCCCACGTGCACCTCACTGCCCCTCTTCATCACGTCTCCCTACACTTAATATACCTTTTTAGTTTCCCCCAGCAAGTTGGTTTCATTTTGGGATCTGCAGACATGTTTATGTTTCAGACAAATAATATGATAGTATAACGTGAACCATCCTATAAGATATATAACACACGTGCCCAGACACCCCATGGTAATCAGTGGCACTGAGTTGCTAAAAGTTGGCCTTGAATTGTGTCTTACTCCACAGGCAAAGACAGAGTAGGAGACTTGTGTCTGGATAGTTACTTGATTTAATTGGTAAATCATGCTCTGTACTACTGAAAAAGTGCTTAAACGTGTCTTGCATCTATTAACTTTTAAGGAGAGCTGGCAGTTAAGGAAAGGTGTCAGTGAAATTGGAGAAGAAGTGGATTACGATGAGGAACTCTACATGGCTGGAAACATGGTTATCTGGAGCAAAGGAAGTAAAAGCCAGGCATTGGCTGTTTATAAAGCATTTACAGTTGACAGTCCTGTTCAACAGGTGAGTTGATTTGAATTTTAGCATTTGATTATTTAACACTTAAGAAATTTTTGTCCTAAAATTTAACAGAAATAATAAAAACAGCACAATGATCCCAGCAGCTGGGTGTACATTTTAAAAGTTTTCATTAGTTTCCTATGTCATCACTTTTTTTTACACTATCTTTTGTCAGTCAGTTTTTTCCATTATCCTTTTTCGTGTGCTGCAGTCCATGGGGTCACAAAGAGCCAGACATGACTGAACGACTGAACTGAACTTGTCAGTTTAATGAGTCTTTAAACACTGTTCTTGAGTGATTACATTCATTATTCTCAATAAAAATTTCTTAAGACATTGAGGGTACAAAGAATACTTTAACACACCATGATTATAATTGACTGCAGGTATTCAATAATACCTACTTCCTAGTGATAATCAGAGAGAGAAAAACCTACTTGCTCTCGTTGCAGTTAGATGTTACACCTATGTCTGTTCTGAAAATTGGTAATTAAAGAGAAGGAATTAAGTATTTGCCCTTCCTTTTTAAGAAGACATGCAGTTCATCTCCCTTATTCGTGGAAGAATGCCAGCTAATAAAAATAGAAGGATAGAGTTAAAAAAAAAAATCATCATTTTGTAATCTCCAGTGTAATAATTGATTCAGAAAAGGATTGTTAATGAATAGTAACACTCTTGGGTGAAAAGACATTACCGTGCACCAGGGTATTACTCTGTGGATTACTTGCTAATATAAAGGAACAGATGTATCTCTATTTTAGAGATATCTGTTGGTCTCCATTTCCACCAGATGATTCTTTGCCATCATTAATAGCGGGACAAAGGAATACTATACTCCAGCTGTAATACAGTATATGTTGTCATCCTCTCAGTTTTCTTCCCCAGATTATATAATGTGAGCATCTAGTTCAACCTTCCAGTTAGAGAAAGTATGGGGACTAGAGGGTAAATTTTTAAAGTATCATGAGATGAGAAGTGGGTTGGAGGTAAAGATGAAACAAGAATGGCCTGAGGTTGATAATTATTGAAGCTGGCTAATGAGTATTCATTATGATTGTATGAATTCAGAACATGGAACAGTCTACATTCTGGCCTCTTTAAAAAGTTAGTCAAGGAGCAGGAAAGAAAGATGGGGTTTGTTCTAGATGAGAAGAGACTAAAAGGACATCACCAAATGCAGTACTTTTTGAATGTCGTTAAATGAACTTTGAATCTTGGTTTGAGAACCAGCTAGGAAAGACATTCTTGAGAAAATCTGAAATAGTTGAAAATGGACTGGATATCAGGTGCTAGTAGAAAATTACATTTTTTTTCATCAAGTGGTATGACAGTTCATAGGTTAAACCTATAGGTTTAATAGGAGTACGTCTTCAGTTCCAGGAGATAGATGATGAGGTGGAAATACATGGTGATGGGTTTAGGGTGAAGTGATGATGTGTGCAATTTTCAAACAGCACCTCCCCGCTCCCCACATCCTTATGTGTAGGAATGCACACATAAATAGATACACAAAAGGTTAGTAGTAACCATCAGGTTTAGGTGAGACAGATGTTCACAGTACCGTTTCAGCTTTTCTTACTGAAAGATTTTAGGATATCAAGTTGGGGGGAAAATGAAAGCATTTCTGGTAGTTGAATTAATTGTTAGCTTATTGACAGAAGGTTTTAGAGGCTTTTTATTCATGTGATAGAACGATCTCTGTTCGTTTCCAAGGCAAACCATTCAATATCACAGTAATCCAAGTCTATGCCCCGACCAGTAACGCCGAAGAAGCTGAAGTTGAACGGTTCTATGAAGACCTACAAGACCTTCTAGCACTAACACCCAAAACAGATGTCCTTTTCATTATAGGGGACTGGAATGCAAAAGTAGGAAGCTAGGAAACATCTGGCGTAACAGGCAAATTTGGCCTTGGGGTACAGAATGAAGCAGGGCAAAGGCTAATAGAGTTTTGCCAAGAGGACGCACTGGTCATAGCAGACACCCTCTTCCAACAACACAAGAGAAGACTCTACACGTGGACATCACCAGATGGTCAACACCGAAATCAGATTGATTATATTCTTTGCAGCCAAAGATGGAGAAGCTCTATACAGTCAGCAAAAACAAGACCGGGAACAGACTGTGGCTCAGATCATGAACTCCTTATTGCCAAATTCCGACTTAAATTGAAGAAAGTAGGGAAAACCACTAGTCCATTCAGGTATGACCTAGATCAAATTCCTTATGAGTATACAGTAGAAGTGACAAATAGATTTAAGGGACTAGATCTGATAGACAGAGTGCCTGATGAACTATGGACAGAGGTTCGTGACGTTATACAGGAGACAGGGATCAAGACCATCCCCATGGAAAAGAAATGCAAAAAAAGCAAAATGGCTGTCTGAGGAGGCCTTACAGATAGCTGGGAAGAGAAGAGAAGTGAAAAAAGCAAAGGAGAAAAGGAAAGATATTCCCATCTGAATGCAGAGTTCCAAAGAATAGCAAGGAGAGATAAGAAAGTCTTCCTCAGCGATCAGTGCAAAGAAATAGAGGAAAACAACAGATTGGGAAAGACTAGAGATCTCTTCAAGAAAATTAGAGATACCAAGGGAACATTTCATGCAAAGATGGGCTCAATAAAGGACAAAAATGGTATGGACCTAACAAGCAGAAGATACTAAGAAGAGGTGGCAAGAATACACAGAAGAACTAGACAAAAAAGATCTTCATGACCCAGATAATCACGATGGTGTGATCACTCACCTAGAGCCAGACATCCTGGAATGTGAGGTCAAGTGGGCCTTAGCATCACTACGAACAAAGCTAATGGAGGTGATGGAATTCCAGTTGAGCTATTTCAAATCCTGAAAGATGATGCTGTGAAAGTGCTGCACTCAATATGCCAGCAAATCTGGAAAACTCAACAGTGGCCACAGGACTGGAAAAGGTCAGTTTTCATTCCAATCCCACAGAAAGGCAATGCCAAAGGATGCTCAAACTACCGCACAATTGCACTCATCTCACATGCTAGTAAAGTAATGCTCAAAATTCTCCAAGCCAGGCTTCAGCAATACATGAACCGTGAACTTCCAGATGTTCAAGCTGGTTTTAGAAAAGGCAGAGGAACGAAAGATCAAATTGCCAACATCTGCTGGATCATCGAAAAAGCAAGAGAGTTCCAGAAAAACATCTATTTCTGCTTTATTGACTATGCCAAAGCCTTTGACTGTGTGGATCAAAATAAACTGTGGGAAATTCTGAAAGAGATGGGAATACCAGACCATCTGACCTGTCTCTTGAGAAACCTGTATGCAGGTCAGGAAGCAACAGTTAGAACTGGACATGGAACAACAGACTGGTTCCGAATAGGAAAAGGAGTACGTCAAGGCTGTGTATTGTCACCCTGCTTATTTAACTTATGTGCAGAGTACATCATGAGAAACGCTGGGCTGGAAGAAACAAGCTGGAATCAAGATTGCTGGGAGAAATATCAATAACCTCAGATATGCAGATGACACCACCCTTATGGCAGAAAGTGAAGAAGAACTAAAGAGCCTCTTAATGAAAGTGAAAGAGGAGAGTGAAAAAGTTGGCTCAAAATTCAACATTCAGAAAACTAAGATCATGTCATCTGGTCCCATCACTTCATAGGAAATAGGTGGGGAAACAGTGCAAACAGTGTCAGACTTGATTTTTTTGGGCTCCAAAATCACTGCTGATGGTGATTGCAGCCATGAAATTAAAAGACGCTTACTCCTTGGAAGGAAGGTTGTAGCCAACCTAGATAGCATATTTAAAAGCAGAGACATTACTTTGCCAACAAAGGTCCGTCTAGTCAAGGCTGTGGTTTTTCCAGTGGTCATGTATGGATGTGAGAGTTGGACAGTGAAGAAAGCTGAGCGCCGAAGAATTGATGCTTTTGAACTGTGGTGTTGGAGAAGACTCTTGAGAGTCCCTTGGACTGCAAGGAGATCCAACCAGTCCATCCTAAAGGAAATCAGTCCTGAGTGTTCTTTGGAAGGACTGATGTTGAAGCTGAAACTCCAATACTTTGGCCACCTCATGCAAAGATTTGACTCATTGGAAAAGACCCTGATCCTGGGTAGGATTGGGGGCAGGAGGAGAAGGGGATGACAGAGGATGAGATGGTTGGATGGCATCACCAACTCAATGGACATGGGTTTGGGTAAACTCCAGGAGTTGGTGATGGACAGGGAGGCCTGGGGTGCTGCAATTCATGGGGTCGCAAAGAGTCGGACACGACTGAGTGACTGAACTGAACTGATTCATGTGAAGTTCCTCGTTTGTAAACACTGAAATCATATCTCGACACCCCTTTTTTTTCCCGTTAACTATTTTCTGATGAGTGTTGTACTCTTAGAACAATTTATTGGGAAGGGTAAAGTGAATTATTCCCAAATTTTTGACGATGTGTGAAAGCATTTCTGTATTGGAGTGTTGAAGCCAGTGATCTTTTTGATGATAATTTTTACCCCCATTTAACATTGTAGATGTATTTAATGCCACTGAAAAATGGTTAAAATGATAAATTTTATGTGATGTATGTTTTACCACAATTAAAAAGGCACATGAAAATGCCTTTAGGTAATTTCAGTGTGATTGTCAAGCATGCCAGTTCAAGTTTAATGGTTTTTAAGTTTTCCTGCTATATATGTACACACACACACACACACACACACACACACACACACACACATATATTTTTAAGATGAGCATTTAAGGAGAGATTTCTAGGTATGTCAAAGAGTGATAAAATCATTAGGTAAGTCTGGAGATTATGAAATAGCTTGGCAGTTTTCAACTTTTCCGATAATCTTTAGCTTTGTATAGGATATAGGATTTACTATAGGTTGAATCTCCATTTGAATTCACTTTGGCTTCAAAGCTTCTGTCTAGTAGGTTTCTTGATTTTTGTCTTCACTTTTCTTTTCATAAAACTTATTAGCAGACATAGTTTATCTTAAAATAGTTATCATTAGTCTAATTTTATCTTGTTTTTCCTCATTCTCATATGTATGTGTTGAGCTGATAAGGTGGGACAGTTATGTAGGTGACACTATTATTTAGATATTATTAATTAATAGGTTATCATTTAGATACCATTTTCTTAGGTGAGCATTTTGTTTTGATTTTAGGCATTGTGGTGTGACTTCATTATATCACAGGATAAGTCTGACAAGGACTACAGTAAGTTTCATTTTGAAATTTTATTTGATCTTATAATTCCAAATGTTTATCTCTTTTTTTTTTTTTCAGTCAAAATAAGTAGCCACTAATAATAGTGGCTTAGCTTGAGCATCTTTATGTTGTGCATTAAAGAATTTGTGCTATTGGGAATTGTAACTTGTATTTGGGAATCTTTTTTGAAAAAAAAAGCAAATATCTTGTACTCCCTTTTCAGGTAGTGATGAAGTAGAAAAATGCATATGTATCTTGCAAAGCTCGTGTATCAACATGCATAGCATAGATGGAAAAGATTACATAGCTTCTTTACCTTTTCAGGTAAGTTTGAGTGTTTCAATGTTTTTGTGTTTTATTGGAGATTATTCTTGAATTAATTGGTTTCAGAAGTACTGCTACCTCACATCGTGTAATCACAAATGTTATTTTTACTGAAATAAATAGCTAAATTTTAGCAGCTGTAATTGCTTGCTCTTTCCATCCTTTGCCTAAAAAGTAAATTATCTAGTGAAGTGAATTATGAAATCTTTTCTGGAAAAATTTTTTTTTCAGTTTAAGTGACATATGTAAAAAATCACTTTGGTTATATTCAACCACTTGAGCAATATTAGTTTTTTTCCTGTTTCTCATCATCTTTTTTCATGCCCTAATGCAGTCATTACACTTGAATCACATTGTCATTTTGGTACTGATACTAGCCAGTGGTGGGAATATTAGATCAAACTTCTCTTCCTTATATTTGATTTTCTCTTACATTTCCTTGTTAGAATTACAGATTGTTAGTCTGCAAAACTCTTACTAAATTGGAAGAAAGATCTAATGTTCTATAAAAACATATTATAAAGAATAGTTTCTTTTACTTCTGTTTTTCCTCACCCTTTTACTAAATAGGTTGCAAATGTTTGGCCCACCAAGTATGGATTGCTGTTCGAACGAAGCAGCTCTTCATGTGAGGTTCCTCCAGGCCCACCCAGGTATGCAGGTCAGAATATGATTCCTTGGGCTTTTTCTGTTGGTTCTTAGATAAAATTGCTTACCCAAAAGTTTGAGATGATGGTAATTTCCATTCTGTCAGTGCAGATAGATGCCTTTTTCTCTCATCTCATCATTGTACACTTAAGAGTTCTATTGATACTTCTCTCTTGGCACTTAATTATTACAGCTTTTCTCCCCCAAGTAGTAAAACTGAGCGAACTCTTGGCTTAAAGATAGTAAGACTCAGTTCTTAGCTCTGCCATTTTTTTCCATCATGTTACTTTGGGCAAATCATTAGCTTTGGCATTAGTTTCCTTACCTGTTAAAGGAAGAATACGGTCTTTACTTGTTAGGTTTTATGCAGAGTTTTAATGAGCTAATGTATATAATCTTTGACATAGAGCTTCATAGTCTTAGGTGTGTAATAAGTGATAATGTGTTTAGCTTGTCTCCCTAGTCAGCTGTCAGCTCGCCGAAGGGCAGGAACATACATCATCTGTCAGTGTGGTGCAAGGAGTAGATACTAAGTTCGAAGAAGATTGCTTATAAATTTTGATCTCTTTGTGTGTTCAGAGGGAAGTTCTGTTTTTTTCTTTTTTTTTCAGTTACTCCTTAAAAAGCAGCGATTTAATTTACTTGAAGCATTTTTTCTTCTTCCTTTTTTAAAGTACACTCCTTTGTAAATAGGTCTAGGAGACTAAATTTCTTTCCTAGCTGTCAGAGACACAGTGCCACTAAGAAAAGTGTTTTTAAAAAATGACTGCCTTACGCCTATCACTCGGTTGGTTCTGTAAGGTGGTGACTGCTGCTCGCAGGTCCTCCCTGGGCTACACTGAGTTTGTGCTGTGTGTGTGTGTGTTGTGTGTGTGTGTGTGCGCGCGCAGACTTACTCTGCATAAGAGAGGAGATTTCTAGAAAGAAAATAGAAGAAACTGAAAAACAGCATGTCAGAGTTTAGAGGGTTGCTCTTTGAAACTGTAGGTTTCTAGTTGCCAATCTGCAGAAGACATTTCTTTGCAAGGAATGTTCAAAATTTGTGCACAAATGGCGTCATCTTGGGTTGGTGATTGATTGTTTATTTGTCTTTGCTAGAGAACCTTTACCCACTCTGTTCAGCATGCTGCATCCACTGGATGAAATTACGCCACTTGTTTGTAAATCTGGAAGTAAGTGTATTTTTATAAATTCTTTTACGTAGACTCTTATTTGAATTTGGGAGTGAGGAGGAAACAAAGGAGGTTATGAAAATTTGATTTGTTTTATAAAGATAAAATAATTTAAGCATTAAAAAATAACTTTAATTATGAAAATAATTAATATTAATTATTTCATTGAATATCTTGGTATTAACTTTAAACAACTCTTCTTTTAGTAAAAATAGAGCCAGGAATCGTGATAGATTTTCTAACTTACCTGTAGATGACTCTGTATTCTGTTTCTCAGTAATTAATAACAAATGAACAGTACTTAGATAAACTAAAATTGTTTCTTTTTTCTGGAAAAAAGAAATGGAGGGCCTTAGACCTTTATGGTGTAAATTTTAATATTGCACTTACCCTGCTCATAATATAATTTTCTGGGACTCAGTTTTTTAATATTTTCTAGAAGTGTTTCTAGATGCTATTTTAAAATTTTAAATGTGACCAAAACATAGTTATTATGAATAATGATACTTGAAGGCTAAAAAAAAAAATTATGTTCTTTAACCAGTTTTACTAAGGACATAGTCCCAAGTATATATTCTGAAATACCACTGAGATTTTTATTTTCTCTATCAGGGCTTGGCAAACTACAGATAAATCCAGCTTATTTTCCTAAGCCTTATGAGCTAAGAGTGGTTTCAACCTTTTTAAAAGGTTGTAGAAAAAAATGAAACAAATTACACTACAGTCATTTTGTGGTCTGCAAAGCCTAAACTATTTACTCTTTGGCCTCATATAGAAAAAGTTTGTTCATAATTCTGTATTATACTGCTAACAACTACAGATAACCTAAGCATATGTGTCAAAGCATATGGATGAATGGTATGCAGCCATTATTGATAACGTTTTTGAATAATATTTAATAATCTCTGGAATTGCTTATTCATGTTAAGGTACAAAACTAACTGCAATATGATTCTAATTTTTAAAGACAAAAAGTATGTCTGTATAGGAAAACAAAACTAGGAGGAATGCTCCTAAATATTTTATTAATAGTTATTTTGAGTGAAATTGTGAGTGATTTTTCTTTCTTTATACTGAACTTCTTAATTTTATAACCCAACTCTTTTAAAATTTTTAAATATTTTAATTGAGAGGAAAACATTTTAGAAACTGTCAAATAAGGATATAGGAACTTGTTTGTGGTACTGTAGATGTAAAAGCTGAACTCACTAGGAAAAAACTTATTTTTTGCATGTCTCCCCAGTAAAACAGAAACAGTGGTGTATTGTTCAGCACTTTTTGAATGGTTACCATAGAGGACAGATTTCATACAGAAGAAAAGAACCACTAAGGAAGTCAAATTTGGCAGAATAGTTGATTGAAATTTATGACTAAGTCAGTTATTAAAGGAATCATGGACCTTTTTACCTGTGGTTGATGAGTTTAATGGCTTAAATTTATTAACATTTAATTACATGTGTGTGATATAAAAGCTCATAACATTCTTATCTTTAATATGTTTGAAGAAATTGATGCCCAAAGTAAAAATGGAGAGTTAATTATGTCATATTAACATATTAATGGATTTTATACCTTAATTACCTTGATTTCTCTGTGTCTTTAGGAATTGCAGGAAGTCACTTCATAAACAACAGTCTTGTGAAGCCCGTTGTCCTGTACTTGATCATTTCTGTTTTATCTTTAAGGTCTTTTTGGTTCATCACGGGTACAGTATGTTGTAGATCATGCAATGAAAATTGTCTTTCTCCACACCGATCCCTCCATTGTCATGACCTATGACACTGTTCAAGGTCTGCATTCTGTGTGGGCTCTCCGGAGAGTCAAAACAGAGGTAAGGGTGAAGGCAAGTCACTTCTTAATAGAAAAAGATAGTTAATACTGAAAACTTGCTTTTTTCTTTTTGCCGCTCATTAAAAATTACTTTAACAATTTGTGTATTTTTAATTGGAGGATAATTGCTTTACAGTCTTCTCTTGGTTTCTGCCATACATCAATATGAATCAGCCATAGAGATATATATGTCCCCTTCCCCTTGAACCTGCCTCCCACCTCTCACCCCATCCCACCCGTTTAGGTTGTCACAGAGCCCCAGTTTGAGTTCCCTGAGTCATACAGCAAACTGCCACTGGATATCTGTTTTACATATGGTAGTGTGTCTCCATGCTACTCTCTCCATTCGTCTCACCCTCTGCTTCCCCCATTGTGTCCACAAGTCTGTTCTCTATGCCTGCATCTTCATTGCTGCCCTGCAAATAGATTCACCAGTACCATACCACCTTTCTAGACTCCATATATGTGTGTTAATATACAATATTTGTATGTTTTTAGAAGACTCACTTGTGAAATAAATTGAGTATCTTAGAAAAAAAAATGTTATGTCTTTAATAACTGGCAACTACCCTGCAAGGAAATTGCCCTTCTAATCTAATTATTATCTCCCTGTCCCCCTTCATTTTGACTTAAGGAAGAGAATGTTGTTTTAAAGTTCTCTGAACAGGGGGGCACCCCCCAGAACATGGCTACTAGCAGCTCGCTCACAGCCCACCTCAGAAGCCTCTCCAAGGGTGACTCCCCTGTGGCTTCCCCCTTCCAGAACTATTCCTCCATCCACAGCCAGAGTCGCTCCACCTCCTCACCCAGCCTGCACTCCCGTTCACCTTCCATTTCCAACATGGCAGCTCTCAGGTGGGACTTCAGTGTGCATGTGTTTCCTTGTTTTAAATGAGATGTCTCAAGAAAAAGATACCTTCTTTTTAAACTTTCTGTTGTTATCGGAAGGATTTAAAATTTCTCTTGACAGCTCCTCAGTACCTTTTAGAAAAAAAAGCAGTATGCCCATTGAGCTATTTTTACTAAGATTCCAGGCCTACTGTGTTGCCTTGCCAGTGAGTCATATTTAGAAGCTGCCAATTCTTGTTGTTAAGAGTGCCGCATTGTTACCACTGTTTGGCAGCAGTTTGGTGAATATTAATTCCTGAAATATTTTGGTACTATTTTCTTTTGTCTTAATTTGCTTTAGCTTTTGTTTTTATTAGTATCTATATAATCTGGCTTTTGTTCATATGTGTATATCTGAGTACCTAAGAACATAGTTTAGACTTTTTTGAATAAGCAACTTGTTTTCTGAGGCAGAAGATAAACTGATTTTCAGTTAAAAAAAAGATTTATTCCAGAAGGAGTTCTAAATCTTTAGAATATAATAAAGCGTGTTAACAAACTATTTAAGTAGCTATTCTTTTTTTTAAATTATATTTCTGGCTGGGTTTCTGCCTTGAATATTCACATGAATACATAGAGTTTGGAAAGCTTTATTGGAAAGTGTGTTGTGTCAGCCTGCATTATTAATTGTGGTGCCCTCTTTTCTCTGTTTGTTTTGCAGTCGTGCTCATTCTCCTGCCTTAGGAGTGTACTCTTTTTCAGGGGTGCAAAGGTTCAACCTTTCAAGCCATAATCAGTCTCCAAAGAGACACAGTATTTCTCATTCTCCAAGTAGTAATTCTAATGGCTCCTTTCTTGCACCAGAAACAGAGCCCATTGTTCCTGAACTTTGTATTGACCACTTATGGACAGAAACGTTTACTCGCCTGAGGTTTGGAGTATATATTTTTATAGTCAAAGAAAAAGGATGCTAAAAGTTTTAGAAAACACTTGATATTCTGTGTAAAGCTTCTTGCTTAGAGTATAAGCAATTACAAATACTTACAAAAATGCATAGAAATATATATTAAAGGCTACCTAAGTTTTAGTAGAGAATATTAGTGATATTAAGGTGATCATAAAAATATTCTTCGGTCATTTGCTATTTCTTCCTTAACTTTGTAGTAGTAATCTTTCCCATTTGAAGTGTTTGCTGTTTTAGGGAAAAACAGTTTATTTGTGTAGTTTAGGCACTGCTACTGCTAAGTCGCTTCAGTCGTGTCCGACTCTGTGCGACTCCATAGATGGCAGCCCACCAGGCTCTGCCATCCCTGGGATTCTCCAGGCAAGAACACTGGAGTGGGTTGCCATTGCCTTCTCCAGCGCATGAATGGGAAAAGTGAAAGTAAGTCGCTCAGTCGTGTCTGACTCTTAGCGACCCCATGGACTGCAGCCTACTAGGCTCCTCCGTCCATGGGATTTCCAGGCAAGAGTACTGGAGTGGGGTGCCATTGCCTTCTCTGGTAGTTTAGGCAACTTGGGGTTTTATAGCATTTTTCTTAAGTTTTGTCTTGGTTAGTTGAATATCAGTTGCTCTTCTGTGAAACACCCCTCAGACCTCCGTTCTCTTTAATCATTCATTCAGTCAGTGCCAGTGTGTGTGTTAGTGGCTGTGGTTTATCAGCAAACAGCTCACTGTCCGTGTCCTCAAAAAGAGACAGCTGGAGGGCGGTGGCACTGCAGATCTGCAGACAGGGCTTTGAAAAGACAACTGGGTATTTTCTGGGTGGGTAAGTGGATAGGACACAGTAGTTAGAGGGGATCAGGAGAAAAGTTAGGAAGTGTGAACGTGTGGTATGTTCCAGGAATTAAAAATACTGGCAGTTTGTTTATGTAGAAGGGGAAAGGGCTGAGAAAGAGGAGGTGGAGAGAAATAGCTGTTTGGGCTGTTCTGTCTCATGAAAACTGTAAGGAGGTACTTTATGTGTGGGTCATAAGTACAGGGGGAAGAGCAGTCACTTAACAGTGGTGACTGAGGCAAGACAGGTGGAGGAATTTATGGAGTGTGTAGAGGTTGGGTTCTTGGGGTTCCTGGAGGGCTTGTGGATGAACAGGGGTTCTGGTAACCCTGTGGGATCAAAGATAGTAATCAAAGATATGTGTGGTGTCTAGGCCTTTTCTTTAGGAGAGGGTTTAACATTCATTAGATTCCCAGTCTGTGACCTCTGAATAGTTAAAACCAGGCTGTGTAGAATCAAAAAGGGCTAGGGACTGAAGTCCTGGGAACTTAACATTTGGGGAGGAGGTTGGTGAAGAGATAGTTGCTGCAGACAGTCAGAGCAAGGGAGGTCAGGTGGGGGAAGCAGCAGGACAAGTCATGGAATGTGAGAAAAGAGGCTTTTGAGATAAAGGTGTCCGTGTCGTTAGATGCCAGTGAAGTGTGGCAGTGAAAGGTGGGCTCAGAGAGGCGGCACCTGCTGGCAGTGAGTTCCCTAGTGACCTTGTCCAGAGCACCTTGGGTGGGGTAAGGCGTAGTGGAATGGGGTAGAAAAAGTCAATGGGACTGAAGGGTGGACATGGATACACAGACTGTCCAAGGAGTCCTTTGAATGGGAATGAGGATCCAAGACTAGCTAGAGGGCAGCTCAGGGTCCAGGGAGAGTTTCGTTTTTCCTGAACTATGTTAGAGAAAATTCATCTTCCTCTTTGCCCCTAAATACCTCAGTGTGTTTCTCTAGAGAGTAAGGACACTTTTTCACCTAACCACGCTACCATTTTTACAACTAGCTAAGTGACCAGTAAGTCCTTCATATAATCTGATGTTTTAGTACATCTTTGTATTTAAAGACTCATTTTAACATGAGAGAGTAGGCTGCAAAGATTACATACCCAGAGCAGGAGAGCATTGAAAATACGGGGAAGAGGAAGTGATTGATGGAACAAGGAACCAGACGGGAGCTCAAGAGGATAGATTGGCCCTGGGGAGAAAGAAGGCAATGATTGTCAGGTAGGCTGCACTGGGGCTCCAGTGAGATAGAGGCCACACCCGCGCTCTTAGGCCAGCATGTCAGCGATACTTGGAGGAAAGTGAAGATGTGAGTACAGGGTTGAAGTAGGTTCTATTTTTATTCCTTATATATAACATAAAAATTCCCTGTATTTAAAAATCATTTGTCTTGGGACTTCCCTGGTGATCCAGTGGTTAAGACTGCATGCTGCCAGTGTGGGGCGGGGGTTGGGGTCAGAGGTTCGATCCCTGGTCAGGGAACTAAGATCCTTTGTGCTGCATTGTATGGCCCCAAGGTTAAAAAAGTAAGTAAATGGAAAGAAAATACTGTCACTAAAAGAGAAAAAAAGTCATTTCTCCTTAAATATCTTATTGCTAAGTTGGATATATTGCAGATGCACATTTTACAGTTCCAGTTCTCTGCACCACTCTTCAAAGAAACTTTTGAGAATAGAGAATTTTGGGGTATGGTTTAAAAAAAGAGAGGTGAAGTGGAACCTTATCATAGAGAGTAAGGATAGATTGGAGAGGTGATTTTATAAAAAGTCTGACCCATTAGACCTTGTAAGATATAGGAATTCAAGTTTGCATTACTTTGGCAGTAGGCAACTAGCATAATGTAGAATTAAAAAGTCTGTAGGTAATGATTACATTTATTGTAATTTTCCCCCAAAAAGCTATGCTGTGGACTCAGAATCAGAGCTGAAAGGAATCTTAGAGATGATGAAGTTCAGTTCTTAGAAGTGCTTTTGTGTCTTCAAGGTTATTGCTTGGCCCAATTAGTATTTCTTGTATTTTCAAAGACTTTTTATTAATATCTGAGGTAGATTTTTAAGCCAGTGCCACCATTTTCCTTATTAATATATCTATTACAGGAAGAAAAATTCACAGGCCTCCAAAGTCTTTATTACATCTGACCTATGTGGGCAGAAGTTCTTGTGTTATTTAGTAGAGTCCCAGCTCCAGTTACGGTAAGTGCGTTTATGTTTCTCATTTAATCAGTGTAAATAAATCTGTGTTTGGTGCTTAGTCGCTCAGTTGTGTCTGATTCTTTGTGACTCTGTGGACTGTTGCCCGCCAGGCTCCTCTGTCCTTGGGATTCTCCAGTTAAGAACACTGGAGTGGGTTGCCATTTCCTTCTCCAGGGGATCTTCCTGACCCAGGGATCAAACCTGTGCTTCTGTCTCTAGGGCTGTTCTTTCTTTTCTTTTTTCTCTTGGCATAATAACTTTATTAAAATAATTTATATACTATAAAATTAACGTGTTTTAAGTGTATAATTAAATGATTTTTAGTAAATTTACAGTTGTGCAACATCACCACAGTCTAGTTTTCAAACTTCCTCTGTCACTTCTGAAAGATCCTTTTTGTACTTGACTTGCAGCTCTGTTCCCATTCCCAACCTCAGACCACGAGAATATAGGCTTTCTGCCCCTGCAAATAGAATCATACAATAGAGAGTTTTTTGTGTCTACTACCTTCTTTCACTTGGCGTGTTTTTGAGGACCCACCACCTTGTAACATGTATAAACATTTTACTCCTCTTACTGTGTAGTATTATATAAACATACCACATTTTGTTCATTGGTTGATGGACATTTGGTTTGTTTCTACTGTTGACCATTGTGAGTTATGGCACTATGATCATTGGAATCAAAGTCTTTGTGTGGACATACATGATTCATGTACATAGATAGGTAGATAACTAGGAGTGGATCAAATGATAAATTCATTGTCAGCTTTTTTTTTTTTCATGTCCGCTGAGGCATTTTATTTGTGTGTATTACATGCCTAGAAAAAGAATCCAAGGATTTTCCCTCCTGTGTGTTTTCGTCGCTTCCTTATGGTCCCATGATGCCACCTGAGGTTGTCATTACAATGAAAGCAAACCGACGGGATGGGAGCAGGTTATTCTGCCATTTTTCTAGATCTTTGATTTGCACATGAAATCTGGGGCGGATCACTCCACACTTATTTAGGCTGCCTGTGAGGTTCACAGCAATTTTCCCAGCCCTGTGATCATCAATGATTTCAAATTCGCCAGTGTAACCATGCTTCATCATCACAGTTAGAAACCTGACGATGACTTTGGAGCACGGTCTAATAAGGACCTGGCATTTGCCTCTCTTTTCGGCATTGTTGATACTCTTGAGAGCTTCAACCAGGACATTCATGTGCACTGTTCCAGCGGCACTGAAAGATGGTGGAAAGAGGACTCATTGTCAGCTTTTAAATTTCTTGCATTGTTAGCAAGAAATTGCTAAATTTGTTTTCCAACTAAACTGCACCATTTTACATTCTGCGCAGCAATTTTTGAGTGTCCCAATTTTTCATCCTTGACAACATTTGATATTGTTATTTTCTTTGATTGTAGCCATTCTGGTGTATTTGAAGTGGTTTTAATTTGCATTTCCCTGATGACTTATGATGTTGAGCATCTTCTCACGTGCTTATTAGCCATTTGTTTATCTTCTTAGGTGAAATGTGTATTCATAAATTTGCCAATG
Source organism: Okapia johnstoni (assembly GCA_024291935.2). Lineage (NCBI taxonomy): Eukaryota > Metazoa > Chordata > Mammalia > Artiodactyla > Giraffidae > Okapia > Okapia johnstoni. The sequence continues at coordinate 133,416,738 of CM044306.1, read as the reverse complement.
TATTGACCCTTTAATTTTGAAATTATTACAGAGCATATGAATTTGTAATGTAGTACTTGTTCCCCCAGAGGTAACATCTTACATAACTACAGTGCATTACCGAAGCAAGGAAATTGACATCAGTACCGTCCACAGATCTTGTTCAAACGATCAGGTTTACATGTACTCATTTGCATGTGTGTGTGTGATTCAATGAAGTTTTCTCATGTGTAGACTTATGTAGACACCACAATCGAAATTCTGAACTTCTTTATCACCTCGCAGATCTCCCTCTTGCTAGCTACCCTTTAGAATCACATACACCACAGCCTGGACTTCCCAGGTGGCTCACTGGTAAAGAACCTGCTTGCCACAGGAGATGCAAGAGACACAGGTTCAATCCCTGGATCGGAAAGATCCCCTGAAGGAGGAAATTTTAACTCACTCCAGTATTCTTGCCTGGAAAATCCTGTGGACAGAGGAGCCTGGCAGGCTACAGTCCACGGGGTGGCAAAGAGTTGGAACGACTGAGCGATTAAGCATGCATATCACATCCACCTCCCACTGTCCCCAATCCCTGGCAGCCACTAATCTGTTCTGTCTCTGTAATTTTGTCATTTGAAGATGTTATATAAATGGAACCCAATAGTAAGTAACCTTCTGAAATGGGCATTTAACAGTCAGCCTAATACCCTTGAATTAAGTATAAGTACAGGTTTGTTGCATGTATTGATACTGTATTTGTTTTTTAATTTGAATATTTAGATGTGTAAAGTTTCAAGAGAGTAATGATAAAACGCAGCTCATCTTTGGCTCTGTCACCAACATCCAGGCAAAGGATGCAGCGCCAGTGGAGGTAAATGCAGGCATATTTTTTGAGAAGTTGAAAATCTTTGTCTTTTATAATTTGCATGATTGGAAAAAAAAAATGTTTGCTTTTTTTTTTTCCCAAGAAGATAGACACTATGCTGGTCCTGGAAAGCAGTGGAAACCTGGTGCTGTATACAGGGGTGGTGCGGGTAAGTAATACATAGCACCCCATGCTGTTAGTAGGACTGCTTCTTTAATTATTATTTTTTAGTGTTAGTTTGATATTTAAAATTTGTTACCTCATGACTGTGGAATTTGGCAGAAGATTTCTGTAAGAGTTGAAAATGAACCCTTTGGTTTAGATTGAACCTAATTTGGAATACTTCCCTGGTGGTGATAAAGAACCAGCCTGCCAATACAGGAGATGCAGGTTTGATTCCCAGGTCCAGAAGATCCCCTGGAGAAGGAAATAGCAGCCCACTCCAGTATTCTTGCCTGGGAAATCCCATGGACAGAGGAGCCTGTTGGGCTTTAGTCCATGGGGCTGCAAAGGAGTTGGACATGACTTAGCGATTAAGCAAAAGTAACTTGGAGGTCTAGGTCTCATGGTCATTAGATGGATTGGCATTGTGAACACAGTGCAGCTGGGGAAGCTTCAATGAATGTAGATAAATTATTTTTTAATAAAAGGAGAAAAGGTTAACTGAAGTTTTATAAAGAATGTAGTTTTAAAATTAATGTATGGTCAGGTTTTTTAACTCTCAAAGTTTTAGTAAAGTTGCATTACATTAAATATATACTATGTAATATGTTGGCTGTCTTTTTTTAAACAGTTGTGAAATTTATGTACAGAACAATGTAAATTTTACACATGTAAATTATGAAATTTAAATATATACAATTTGAAGAATAATGAAGTGAACATTCATATACCCTCTACCCAGGTTAGGAAATAGGATGTTGCCCATAGTTTTACAGTCTCCTGGTGTTCTTTCTCCTGTGATCCTCATCCCACAGAGGTAGACAGTGTCTTTTCTTGCAATAAATCAGTCCCTGGTTTTTTGTTCCTAGTTTTTGCAATTATATCACTAAAGAATAAGTTGTTTTCTTTGTATCTGACTTTTCATATAAATGAAACATATTGTATACTCTTTTCTGACTTGACTATTTTGCTCAATATTATATTATTGAATATTTTTATATATATGTTTGTAGACACAAAGCTGTTGTTGACTCACTGTTACACAGTTTTCCGTTGCACGATTACACCAGAACTTTACCAGTGTGATTATTTTGTTGTTTCTGCTGTTTCTTCTAATACACAATGCTTAAAAGAGTTTTTAAAACCATGTATCTCCTAGTCTTTAGAATATATGCATATCAGCTTAACCCTATGGTGCCATATTGTTTTCCAAAGTGTAGGTTGTATCAAGGTTGCAAGGTTGTACTCCTTGCCTCCAGCAGTATGTGAATTCTCAAAGCTTCTTTAGTGTTAGTGCTAAGTCGCTTCAGTCATGTCCAATTCTTTGCAGTCCTATGGACCACAGCTTGCCAGGCTCCTGTGTACATGGGATTCTCCAGACAAGAATACTGGAGTGAGTTGCCATTTCCTTCTCCAGGGGATCTTCCCGACCCAGGAATTGAACCTGCATCTCTTATGTCTCTTGCACTGGCAGGCAGGTTCTTTACCACTAGCTTCCCACCTGGGAAGCCCCAGTCTTCATTACATTATTGCTAATCTAAAGTACTATTTTTTTTCCCCCAAATCAGTGCCTCATTAGAGCCAGGTGAGAATGAAGGTCCAGCCTCCCACCTGGCCTTTGCTCACAGGGCGTAGTATTTTTCCTCAGTGTTTGTCTGGGGTAGACTGTTTATTGTCTAAAAGTTTTCTAGCTTGTTAAGCTACTCCTTTCCTGATTGGGTCTTTTTTTTTTGGGTCTGTTCCCATGATGAGATTGTGGTCTGCTTGAACTTCCACCCTACCTCGAGGCCAGTTTGAGAACTAAGTGGTGTTATATGTCAGGGTTTAGTTCTCAAATGTTTTACTGTGTCACTGTCAGTCACACAGGGGTCACTCAGAGGCCTGCCCAGGATTTCATACACATATTTAGAAAGTCCTTTTCTCTATTTCCTTCCTCCCCATCCCTCCCCTCACTCCCTACTGCCAGTTATTACAGGGTAGGGATGGAGTAGAGTGCTCCATCCGCAGCCTGTGGAAGAAGGGTGGGAAGAGGTAGGCCACCTTATTATTGCAGAGTGAGGATGAGAGCCCGGCTTCTCCCCCTTGACAGTTGCTGCACACTTTGGAGAGGTGGTGAGGGGCTTGTGCAATGGCCGTGAGAGCAGGGCTTTGTTTATAGTCTGTGCAGCTGCAGAGCCATTTGAGGGGAGGCCATGCTGCCTGGTTACTGCAGAGCAGGAATTCAGATAGGCATGGCCTCCAGGCTTTGTGCTGGGGCAGAGCGCGACCTCGTCTCCGTAGGCGGGATGGCGAGTCCCTGCCCCTGGCCTGCATCTACAGGTCTAGATGAGGTGGGCACCAAGGGCTGTGGCTTTTTTTGCGTATTTGACTGAAGTGGGGCAGGTGTGGTGAGCGTGGTTGTTCCCTGCTTGGCCACTTTCCTGACTGAGTTTTGGCAAAAAGAGCAGGGTATTCGTGGGCTCTCTTCTATTCTATGCCTGTGAGCATTCTGGGTTGCAGGCCCCTCAAGAGTGCAAGGCCTGCTTATGTAGAGAGTTGGACAAAAACGGAGAGGTAGGGGGTTCATATTCCATTCCTGGTTCTCAGGCCCCTAGCCTGTCAGTGTTCCTCACCTTTTACAGCCCCCTGCTAGTTGTATCATACATTCATGCAGATTCTGTGGTGGTGGTGGTAGTTAGTGGGAGTAATAGCATAGAATATGCTTATTTCATATTTTTATGACCTGGAGGTGTGGTTGTTGATGTTTTGTTGTTTTGTTTTAAAAAGAACTCGACACACTAGTTCTGACAGTCATTTTTATTTTTTAATACTAAGGATTTTATTTGAACAACTTATGTAACTTTATCAGTTTTCAGGTAGTATATTCAGATAGTATATTTATGTACATACTTAAATATGTATATTGTTAAAATTCCACTTTAGTTCTGAATATCCTTTTAGTCTTATCAAGAGTTTTCAGGGGGTTGGGAGGGAGTTCAAGAGGGGGAGACATTTGTATATTTATGGCTGATTCACATTGTATGGCAGAAACAAACACAACAGTGTAAAGCAGTTAGCCACCAGTTAAAAATAAATTTTAAAAAAAAGAGTTTTCAGACTGTGGATGTGAATTTCTCTGTTTTTTTTCCTGAGAACCCTATGGATAGTTAAAAGAAAGAGTGATTAGCATAGATTGTTGACTCATTTTTTTAAGGTCAATGAGGAATTTATGTAAAGTTTTTTTGAGGAAGAAGTGTTTCAGAGTTTATGATGGATTGTAAGCTAGAGAGCACAGTTTGGATTAGGTTGGATTTAATTTCTTGAGTATCACTTCAGCTTAATTTTTTTTTTTTTTTGGCCCCAAGAAATAAATGACATTTTTTTCTCTCTGCCAGGAGATTTAATAAGACTGATGCTTATAATCTCTGAAAGCTTAATGTGCCTGCTGCCTTTACCTCCAATAAGGTGGAAAAGTGTGTGGTATACTTGAATTTTGTTTAATGTCTTGACTGTATTAACATTCCCCCTGTTTCCTGCCTTCAAAAAGTTCTTAGTAATGAAAAGAAGGAATCAGACTAAGAGAATTTATGTCAAGATGTTTGTAGTTGGATGGTGGAATTTGATACGTCATAAAAATTCTAATTCTCTCTGTTTTTTAGTTGTGTGTGGTGAGCATAAACTTTGAAATAGCAAAAGAAATATATGCTTACATGCCTTAATGTTTCATTCAAGAACATGATACATGAAAGCTAATATTTTTTCCCCACATTTTTTAATTTCTTTCAGGTGGGGAAGGTTTTTATTCCTGGGCTGCCAGCTCCCTCCCTGACAATGTCCAACACGATGCCTCGGCCCAGCACCCCGCTTGACGGCGTTACTACTACTAACCCTCTGAGTAAGCTGCTTGGATCCCTGGATGAGGTGAGAAGGGGAGTAGGCGTTGTCAAAAATTGATAGAGTTTTAGAGAAGTTGGGTCAAATAATAGCTCTTTCCATGGTTAACTTTTTTTCTGTTTTAAAAGTGGTAAAATTGGAAGTTTAGCTAATGCTTGTAGAATATGAATATTTTCAAACACAAATGATTCGGTAAATGTACAGTGACTTCCCTTGTGATGTGTGAGGTGCTTTTTGAGGATGCTACAGTGAGGAGAGGGATGCATTCTTTTTCATCTAGGGATCTCACAATTTACTTGTGTGAACCAGATATACTGTCTGTTTTACGAAATCATAATTTAATGCTTGCTTCGGCAGCAACACACTAAAATTGAAATGATACAGAGAAGATTAGCATGGGCCCTGCTCAAGGATAACACACAAGTTTGTGAAATGTCCCATATTTTTAAAAGCTAACGAATAAGAACCTACTGTGTAGCACAGGGAACTCCAGTGCACCGGGGTGACATGAGTGGGGATGGAGTTAAAAGGAAGGGGTATATGTGTGGCTGATGGACTTTGGTGTATAGTAGACACTAACACTGTAAAGCAACTGTACACCAAAAACATTAACCAAAAGAAAGATCAAAAAATTGTAAATAAGACAGACTGTGAAGACTTATGAATGGGAGACAGAAAATACTGTAGGAGATTCATGGATCAGAAGAGACGTTCTAAGGGTGGAACATCTGTGAGAGACGTGTCTGACTTGCTGTGGACTTGGAGGACAAATAGAATATTTGTAGATGGGAGGGGATATTCGGGTAAAGAGGAATCCCATGGACATGGGCGTGGAGGCAGGTCAGTGCAGAACATTGCTAACATATAATTGTATCTCCACCTCTTGGCATACAAGTTAAGACTCAACAAGTCTGTGAAATGAATGAATACTTTTCAAAATCCACGTGGTCTGTTGGGTGAGGCAGGGCAAGGTGTGGGATATTCTAGTGTTATCTGTTTATGTACTAGATACTGTTCTAAGCATTGTATATGTATTAACTCATTTAGAAAACAGCTTTATTAGGAAAATATTAATCCTTGTTTTACAAATGTGTACATGGAGATACAGGGAGGTTACTTATCTAAAAACATACAGCTCATAAGTGGTAGGGCTAGGATTTACACTCTACCTGACGTGCTGTTAAAGAAGAAAGGATGAAAAGATTTTTCATTCTGAAGGCAATCACTAGGACATTGTAGGTTTTTGAGGATGGAGTTAAGAATGTTAGAGTTTGTATTTCAGATGGGTTTATCTTGGGATTAAAGATAGACCAATTAGATCCCAAGTGGTATTAAACTGTGGGGCCACAGTTTAATTCCTTTTGATTCCTTTCTCTCTTGATCTTGGTCCCTCAAGTCCAGGTTATCTCCACAACTCTCCAGTGCCATCGATCAGATGTCCTGTTTCTATTGACTTTTTATAGTTGCTGTTGGTGAGGACCTTGGTCTGCTACAGGGTACTTAGTCATACTTAGAACAGAGTGGTGTAAAATCATTATGTACAATTGTTAGACCATATGCAAAAAAGACATGTAATTTCTTCATCCTAATTTCTCAAAAATGCTTCACATGTTGTATTTATGACACTTTTCAGGTTCTGGTGTCCCCAGTTCCAGAACTAAGGGATTCTTCAAAGCTTCATGATTCTCTCTATGAGGACTGTACTTTCCAACAGCTTGGAACTTACATTCATTCTATAAGAGACCCTGTCTGTAACAGGGTAACGCTAGTAAGTGTGCACATTTATTTTTAAAAGGTAGGATAGCTTTCCAAGAATTATGGCTGTCGTGTAAAGTTTGTCAGAATGCAGAGTTTTGTCTGAAAAGTGGGAACAAATATTTCATGTAATTTTTTAAAATCGCTTGTAATTCATCATTTTTTTGCCCTATTTTTCTTTAAAGTAGTTTCATCCAGCTTTTCTAAGGTTTTTATATTATTAAAAAATGTATTGGAAACAAAGCTTGTTCATTCAGTTGAATTTTAATATAGACATAATTTTTGGTTTTTTTGTTAAAAGTGAGACTTTTGGTGATGGTGCCTCTTAGTGTCTATATGAAAATTAGGCACTTTGTTTAAAGATAAGAGTTTTTGTTAATGTTTCACAAATAAGCACATTTATGTGTCTGAAATTTCAAAGTATTCAGTTCTGTTTGAAAAAAATACTGCTTATTTTTCGTTTATTTTATTGCGTTTTTCTTTGACAGGCAAACATTCTTGTTAAGTATCAGCTATTTTTTAACATCCAGAGATTTAGAATGAACAGATTCTATTCACTTGCCCTTATTTGTTTCCGTATTCTCCCTAGGAACTGAGTAATGGCTCCATGGTGAGGATCACTATTCCTGAAATTGCCACCTCTGAATTAGGTATGGTTGAGGATCAAATCTCACTTTCATGTGTACTCAGTTTGATTTAAAAGATTTGGAGTAATTGCTGATGTACATTAATAATTGGGGCTTTAAACATTTTGCTGTTTTTGGAGCCATGGGATGGAACTTTTTCCCGTGCTGAGAAGCTGTAAAGAGCTGGTGAGCACTTTGTGCAGCCCATTCTGTGTGTGCGCTAAGGCTGGGGGACCCTGGTAGTGCGTGCTAGCTCCACTTCTGTGAGGTTTCTCAGGAAGAAGAAGCCATGCAGTGAGATTATATAGTATATGGACACGCATCTTGCAAGAAAATCTGAGAAATAAGCCCAAGGAACTAAAATAGTTTTTGGCATATTTGATGGTTTTTAACCCCAAAATAATCTCTCAATTGTTAAGAATAATTGAGAAATTAGCATAATTGTTATTGAGGAAAACTTAACATTTTAGCAGAAATACACTCAGAAGTATTTTGATAAAATCAGAGTCTGCTTGAATTATTGTTGAAATGCAATTTGGAAAGTACTAAGCGGAGAATATTTCTGAACATAGAATACTAAAGAAAACCATGGAATCGAAAAGATTTGCCAACAAATGTAAGTTAAGAAAAGAATGCCTGTGTGATATAAGAAAATTCAGGATGTCTATTAGTTTCAAAAATCCAGCTTCCAATGCAGAATGTTGGCAGATTTTGTGATCTCTGGAATTTGCTAAGTGGGCTGGAGTGCCTTTCTCATTTTAGGAAGTACTCTTCATCAGTGTGGTAGATGATATTCTGAGTTGGTTTGGAGATGCCTTGCTTTTCTAAAAGGTATTTAGCCAGTGATCTCAAGAAGTATAAGCCTAACCAAAATATATAAAAACAATGAATGGATTAGTTAAAATAAATAAAAGCAAAGTGAAATCTTACTCTTGCAGGAGCAAATAGAAGTCACATAGTTCATGCACAGAAGCTTTTGTACTTGATAAAACTTTTCTCAGCACCTCAGTCGGTATCTGGTTTACACTGATTTTGGATTCAACCGTGACAAACTTGGTTATCTGGTTTTCTGACATTAGTTTCGTTTGATTCCAGCCTTGGTTGTGTGTGCACCCACATAGCAAATTGATGAGAAAAAGCATATGCTGCTGAGGATGGGCCCTGGTAACAGTGAATTTGGGAAGGGAAGGGAAAAATCCTCTAAAGAGATTATGTGGGGATGGAAACACGTTGCAGGGCGGGGCCATTTCCTGCTAAAAGCAGACCCAGGCCTCTTCATGATGACAGTCCTCGCCACCCTGTGAGAGTCGCTGTATGACAGTGTAGCACCGTAACTGACTGTCATATGAATGGTACTGAACCATTAAGAATGATGCAGATCACAGAAAGCGTGTAAAACACTGTAGAAACAGTGCTGTCAGAAATAATAAAAAGTTATAAAGCTTTGGTTAACCAGAATGTTTAATCATTTAGAGCATATTTTAAAGCTAGGTGAAGCGTTGTTATTTGAGGATGTTTGTATTAATTATTATATATTTACTGAAGTATTGAAACAATATTTTATATGAATTTATTAATGTAGAAGTTGTGTGGTTTTGTTAGAATGATCTTTAATTCATCACCCAAACTAGGACATTTTTGAGAGTAAAATGGGAAGCTGTTAATAATTGCTGGGGCTATAGATGTCAATCAGTTCTGTCTTAGGTAACCTGGGCTATGTGGTTATTCTATTTCTGACCCAAAGTTAATGACAAAAAAGCTGCTCGGAGACCTCTCACAAGCCCTTTTAATTCAGAGTCAGATGACTGGCTGGGTCAGGCTTGTGTCCACCAGCTCTTTAATGGCAGTTCCCATTCCATGGTGCTTGACCTTTATATAGCAGTGATTTAAAAACCTTAGTACAAGGGGAGAAGAAATGTATACCTGGGAAGCATACTAAAATTAATCTTTGCTTTTAATAGTACAAACTTGTTTGCAAGCAATTAAGTTCATCCTGCCGAAAGAAATAGCGGTTCAGATGCTCGTCAAGTGGTACAGTGTCCACAGTGCCCCGGGAGGGCCCAGTGATCACTCAGAGTGGAACTTATTTGTGACCTGTCTCATGAACATGATGGGTTATAACACAGACCGCTTAGCATGGACAAGAAATGTGAGTACATACAATCATCCTCCTGAGATGCACTGTTATCAGTGTAATGTTTGCATAATTGGCAATACAACATTCAGAGTGTATAACACACCAGTGTACTAGTAGGCATGCCTTATTCATCAAAATGGAATAATGCTAAGGCTTATTGTATCTATACATTGTAAGGTAAATATTACTTTAATGATAATGTTTTACTTGTAATTAGAATCGTTATGTGTTTATAACGTAAACCACTTTGACTGTTATTTCTCATTTCATCGTTGTAACATGGCTACAAATGATGCTTAGATTAGAAGGAGTAGTCTTGATTTTATTGACGAAGAAACTGAGTCACAAAGAGATCACAGACTAGAGATTTGCTCAAAACTCGGCCTATGTTATATCTTCTGACTCATGGCTTAATATTCTTTTCTTGAGGCCTGGACTCTCTTTTTCCACATAATTGCTTCGTCTGTGAGGAAGGTTTAATTTTGAAGGGGATTTAAAGTACTTTAGCCTAAATATCTAGTCTGTTAATGATACAAACTAAGTTCCTCATCTCCTTCTCCAGAAACTTTCTTACAGGTCCTTCATAGGTTATTTGCAAAATCAACAGGGTAGGATCTTCAGTCTTGATGTTTTCGTTTTGCTTCTGGAGATCTTTCCCAGGACAGCCTTGCCTGGTTCACGCTGAAGAAGTCACTCTAGATCACACTTGCCTTTCTCTGGGTAACTCAGCTGTACCTGTCAATACTTTTGGGTTTCATACCAGCAAATCCATTAAAAAAAAGTCATTGTTTTTCTTCATTATACAAGTATACATGCTTACTGAGGAAAATTTGGGAAATGGAGAAATTAAAAAGAAAATAATACTAAGAGATAACCACTGTAAACGTTTTCATTGTTGCTTCTCATGAACATCATATCAATGAAACTTTCCCATATTAAAAAGTCTTCAACATCCCTTCCCCCTGATTATCATTCTCATAATAGGCTACCATATGGCTTTGTCATAATAGTGAAAAGGTAAAAGTGTTAGTCACTTGCTTGTGTCCAACTCTTTGTGACCCCCTGGACTGTAGCCCACCAGGCTTCTCTGTCCATGGAGTTCTCCAGGCAAGAATAGTGGAGTGGGTAACCTTTCCCTTCTCTAGGGGATCTTCCTAACCCAGGGATTGAACCCAGGTCTCCTGCATTGCAGGCAGATTCTTTACTATCTGAGCTACCAGGGAATCCCCAATAGCTAATAACTGAACATTGTTGAATCCGTTTTTCTTGTGAGTAATTTGAGTAACATTCTTCTATACACAAATCTTTAGGTCTCTAGTCAGTTCTCAAGAATTGAACCTTAAAAGAGGAATTACTGGGTCAAATAATGTTCAAAAAGGACTGTCTGTCCAATCAGCATTCTCACCAGTGTTGTTTAAAAGTGCCTGCTTCATCACCTTGATTATTCTTGGTGTTGTGAACCTTTGCCAACTCAAGAGAGAATTTTTAGTATTTCTGTATAGGTAAATGGGATGGGTTTTCCAATTATTTTTTTACCTCTGATTCATCCCTGCCTCGCTCACATTGTCTCCACCACACTGGTTTCCATTGTTTGTCCTGAACACGCCAAGCATGTTCCTACCTCAGGGTCTTCACACTTGCTCTTCCCTCTGGAGAAAATGTGGGCTTCCCAGATGGCTCAGTGGTAAAGAATCTTCCTGCCAATGCAGGAAATGCAGGTTTGATCCCTGGGTCAGGAAGATCCCCTGGAGAAGGAAATGGCAACCCACTCCAGTGTTCTTAACTGGAGAATCCCAAGGACAGAGGAGCCTGGCGGGCTACAGTCCATGACATCACAAAGAGTCAGGCACAACTGAGCGACTGAGCACACGTGCACGCATGCTGGAGAAAATGCCTTCATCAGGCAAGACAAGCTGAGGCCTTGTCCAGGTGTCACCTCAGTGCAGCCTTCTGGGTCTCTTCTATGTAGAATTGTACTTATCCCTTGTCTCCCACTTATTATCCTCTTTACCTGTTTTATTTTTCTCTTAGCACTCATTAAATATAGTATGCTGTATATTTTACTTGTTTATTTTGTGTGTCTCTCCACCTATTAGGAAGATAAATAGCAGTGCCTGGCAAGGATGGATGCTTAGTGAACGTGTGCTGAATGAAAGCCCTTGTCCACCTAAATGAAGTATTATTTTTAAGAGTTTATATGTGTTGTTTCATATGAAAGAACTGCCTTCTGCAGTTTCCTTGGGAAAAGTTTTACTGGGAAAATAGAGACAGTTTTCTTCTTCCAAACAATTGCATGAATGCTACTTCAGTCCAGATTTTTCCATTCTTTATTAAATATGAAAGAATTGAGCCTTACAGAAACTGAGGATTTCTACAGTATGAATAAGTCTGCTTCAGCTTCCTGTAGTTTCTGTGTGTTGCTGTCCTGCAGGACTTGATGAATCTAGATCACTGTGCCTCATCCTCTAGCAGAGGGCCAGTGCCCCCTCAGGTTTCAGTGTTGTGGAGAGGACTGAGTACACAACTGCTTTTTTCTTTTGAAAAGAAGAATCTGACTCTTTTACTGACTTGTTGTGTGGTAGCCCTAAGAGAAGGAACAGGGAAGTGAGCTCTGAGACTGAGATGCTTTGACATTTATTTGGATGACTGCATAGTTAAACCTTGTGTTGATTGTCTTACAGTGACAGCTCAGGATGAAATGGTCCTCAGTGGCAGATGGTTTTTATTTTGTTTTGTCCAGATATATCCTCTTTGTTTTCAGTTAAGTAATAGGATGGAGAGTAGAGAGTACAGAATTTATGCCAATGACCAGCTATGTGACTCTGGAATTTATTTGGGCCTTCCTAAATTTACTGATATGTTAAATGACGGCTCTGGGCCAGATGATGTTTCTTTTTGGTTCACAAATTCTGTGAGTGGTTGCATCTGAGGTTAACTGTTCTGTCTTTTGGGATGCTCATATTTTCATTAGATATTGAGTCCCTGCTGTGGGCGAAGCATGAAGCCAGGCTTTTCAGATAAGCATTAAGTAAGACAGAGAGTTCCTCCCATTGAATCGACTGTCCCAGGAGACGGCAGGTAAACGAATATTTTATAGTCAGGTTTTGATAGATCAAGGTCAGTGATCCACAGGATTATATAACAGGGTTGCCTAAGCAGTGACATATTAAAATAATGAAAATAAAATATCCATATGTGTTGCAAAAAGGTATCTGTATCAGATTCCACTGTTCTTTCCCATAACTCCAGGTCTTAATCAGTTTGATAACCATAGCAGGAGTGTTCTTTCTGACTGTGGGACTTAGACTGTGTGTGTGTGTGCGTGCTGTATTTGGTTCAAGTTTTAGGTAAGATCATTTCATTTGTTGCTTTGATTTTACTCTTGTCATTTTTGTTTTTTGATAATATTGTGTATAAGTTGGGCTCATTTTTTTTGTTTGTTTTAATACATTCTTTAAAAAAAAATTCTTTGCCATTATGGTTTATCACAGAATATTGAATATAGTTCCCTGTGCTATACAGTAGGACTTGTCGTTTGGATATTCTAAATGTAGTAGTTTGCATCTACCAACCCCAAACTCCCAGTCCATCCCTTTCCCTCCTCTCTTGTCCCTTGGCAACCATAAGTCTGTTCTCTATGTCTGTGAGTCTGTTTCTGTTTTGTAGATGGGTTCATTTGTGTCATATTTTAGATTCCACAATGAATGATACCATACAGTATTTTGTCTTTTTCTTGGGCTGTGTTTTATTTGAATACTTCATAAGAAAACCTGTTCTTTTGATCAGTTTTAAAAATTAACTTTATTCAGTTTTATATTTATTCAGCTTTAAATATTGCTGTTTAGTTTTTATATATAAATCAACTTTCAGATGAATGAGATTGATAAATACGTAGGTTTCTATAGCATAGGGAAATAGACATTACCATTTATACGGTTATGATGGATGAACTGGTGGTTCAGTGCCTGTGCAAAGTGGCAGAAGGGGCTAAATTTTGCCAGAGAAAATTGAATTAGGCTGAACTTTTAGAAAATTACTTTTATGTAACTGTATTAGGATAGGCTATTATAACAGAAAGCCCATTAAAAGATATAGTGGCATACACAACAGAAATGTATGTCTTGTTCCTTTAACAGTACTTAGCAGGTAAACAGAGAAGGCAATGGCACCCCACTCCAGTACTCTTGCCTGGAAAATCCCATAGATGGAGGAGCCTGGTAGGCTGCAGTCCGTGGGGTCGCTAAGAGTCGGACATGACTGAGCGACTTCACTTTCACTTTTCCCGTTCATGCACTGGAGAAGGAAATGGCAACCCACTCCAGTGTTCTTGCCTGGAGAATCCCAGGGACGGGGGAGCCTGGTGGGCTGCCATCTATGGGGTCGCACAGAGTCGGACACGACTGAAGCGACTTAGCAGCAGCAGCAGCAGCAGCAGCAGCAGGTAAACAGGCCACATGGTTTAATTAGGGACCCAGGCTAATGGAGCATCTGTCCTCCTCAACCTGAGGCTTCAAAGATCACCTTAGAGTTGACACCACCCAGTCAGATGCGAGGGATAGAGCATAGGGGAGCATGCATGGGAGGTTTTCATGAACTAGTCTGGCACTGATGACATCCATTCTCAGTCATAGTCACTGTCACAGGGCCACATCTCACTGTGATGGGCGGGATACAGCAGCCTGGCTGTGGGTCCAAAAGAAAGAGGAGAACACAGATTTTGGAGAGTAGCTACCCATCTCTGCCAGAGAATTGTTGGGCTGTCACTATAGACAGACTCTAAATATATGTCTCTAAATATATGTTTGCTTAGTTCTGACATTTGGCTAACATTGGGTTGATTCTTTGAGACTGGGTGTATTTTGCATATGACTAATGGTCCTTGTTCTACCAATGGAGTGAAGATCTATGTCATGAGAGAAGTGGGGAGGAAAGGAAGCTACTGTTGCAGAACCTATGAGCTCAGGCACCAGACTAGATGCTTTGTATAGATGATTTCCTTAATCTTCACAGTGACCTTAGAAGAAAGGCGTTTGTACCATGTTTTTCCAGATGAGAAAATGAATTTTGATGTCATTCCTCAGTTTCCGTAATTGGTAGAACTGATTGCTGAGTCCTTTAAGTTGATCTGTTGTCAGATAAATTTACATGATTTACTGATAAATTTACATGATTTTTGTCTTCTCTTTTGGGGTTATCTTCCAGTTTGACTTTGAAGGATCACTTTCCCCAGTCATTGCACCCAAAAAGGCAAGGCCTTCTGAGACGGGATCTGATGATGTAAGCATTGTTTTTTCTTGCCGATACAAATTAATTTGTGGGTACTTGTGCCAGTCCCCATATGTGTGCATGTCTCTAACAGCTTTTGTGTACTTTAATCCTGGATGACAGTTATTTTGAAGGATAGGGCCTGTTAAATTTTCTGTGATTATTTATTTACTTTTGTCGTTAATGATCCTCTTAAAATTACTAAACATATATAATCCTGTGTGATATAAATTTGAGTTTATAGATGTTTAACTGCCAATTAATCACCTAAAGTGACAGCATTTACCTTTTTATGCAGTGTTTCTTTAGTTTAAGTTCTCAAACATATCAGATTCCATGGGTATATTCTTGTGTTTCAACACATTCTTTTAAAATTGAGGTATAATTTGCATAAACGAAATGCTTAGATCTTAAGTTTACAGTTTGGTCAGTTTTGACAAATACACACTCATGTAGCCCACACTGCTCTTGAGGACAAAATGTTTCCGTGATTCCACACAGTTCTCCTGAGCCATTTTTAATCAAAGCATCCACTGATTAGATTTCTATCATGCATTAGTTTTGCCAACTGTAAAACTTAATATAAGTAAAATTATTTAGTATGTAGTCTTTGGTATAAAGTTTCCCTCATTCAGCATAATGCTTTTGAGATTCATCCATGTTGTTGCAGATCTCAGTAGTTTGTACCTTCTTGTTGGGCGAGTAGTATGACTCTACCATGGTTTGTATATTCATTCTTCTGCGGATGTATATGTAGCCAATTGCCATTATTTTACTATTATGAAGAAAGCTGCTGCCCACATTCAGTAACTAGTCTTTGTGGACCTATATTTTCATTTATCTTGGCTAAATGAATACCTAGCAGTGCACTTGTTGGGTCATTGCTGGTCTCTAATTGATTGTACCATGTTACACTCTGACCAGCAGTATATGAGTTGGCCAACATTTGCTGTCAGTCTTTTTCCTTTTAACCATTTGAGTGTGTACAGAGTAGTTTCTCTAAGTGGTTTTAATTTGCTTTTCCCTAATGACTCATCATGTTAGGCACTATTTCATGTGCTTGTTAGCTACTTATATATCTTTTTGTGAAGTTTCTGTTCATGTGTAAATTGGATTTTAAAAATATTTATTGATCTAAAGAAGTCCTCTATATATTTCCGATATGAGTTCTTTGTCATATGTGTGTTTTGGGAATATTTCCTCCCAGTATGTGGCTTAACAGTATCTTTTGCTGAGAAGAGTGTTTTATTTTGGTTGTCTGACTTATAAATTTTTAGTTTTTATGATTGGTTCTATGTCTGTTGCAAGAGTTTTAAGTTAGAATAATACACTGTATTAAGCCTGGCAGACACCAATAAATTCCAAGTTCTGAAGAAACCATAGATTGTTTCAACACAATGCAACTGTACACAATACAACCATAGACTGTCTCAACACACTACAATAAATCACAAGTAGAAACTAGTTCAGTTCGGTTACTCAGTCGTATCCGACTCTTTGCCACCCCATGGACTGCAGCATGCCAGGCCTCCCTGTCCATCACCAACTCCTGGAGCTTACTCAAATTCATGTCCATTGAGTCGGTGATGCCATCCAACCATGTCAACCTCTGTCGTCCCCTTCTCCTTCCGCCTTCAATCTTTCCCAGCATCGGGGTCTTTTCAAATGAGTCAGTTCTTCGCATCATGTGGCCAAAGTATTGGAGTTTCGGCTTCAGTAGCAGTCCTTCCAATGAATATTCAGGACTGATTTCCTTTAAGATGGACAGGTTGGATCTCCTTGCAGTCCAAGGGACTCTCAAGAGTCTTCTCCAACACCACATTTCAAAAGCATCAATTCTTCAGCGCTCAGCTTTCTTTATAGTCCCAACTCTCACATCCATACATGACTACTGGAAAAACCATAGCCTTGACTAGATGGACCTTTGTTGGCAAAGTAATGACTCTGCTGTCTAGGTTTTTCATAACTTTCCTTTGAAGGAATAAGCGTCTTTTAATTTCATGGTTGCAGTCACCATCTACAGTGATTTTGGAGCCCCCAAAAAATAAAGTCATGGTTTCCATTGTTTCCCCATCTATTTGCCATAAAGTGGTGAGACCAGATGCCATGATCTTAGTTTTCTGAATGTTGAGTTTTAAGCCAACTTTTTCACTCTCCCCTTTCACTTTCATCAAGAGGCTCTTTAGTTCTTCACTTCCTGCCATAAGGGTGGTATCATTTGCATATCTGAGGTTATTGATATTTTTCCCTGCAATCTTGATTCCAGCTTGTGCTTCTTCCAGCCCAGCGTTTCTCATGATGTACTCTGCATATAAGTTAAATAAGCAGGGTGACAGTATACAGCCTTGACATACTCCTTTTCCTATTTGAAACCAGTCTGTTGTTCCATGTCCAGTTCTAACTGTTGCTTCCTGACCTGCATACAGATTTCTCAGGAGGCAGGTCAGCTGGTCTGGAATTCCAATCTCTTTCAGAATTTTCCACAGTTTATTGTGATCCACACAGTCAAAGGCTTTGGCATAGTCATTAAAGCAGAAGTAGATGTTTTTCTGGAACTCTCTTACTTTTTCGATGATCCAGCGGATGTTGGCAATTTGATCTCTGGTTCCTCTGCCTTTTCTAAATCCAGCTTGAACATCTAGAAGTTAACAGTTCATGTACTGTTGAAGCCTGGTTTGGAGAATTTTGAGCATTACTTTACTAGCATGTGAGATGAGTGCAATAGTGAGATAGTTTCAGCATTCTTTGGCATTGTCTTTCTTTGGGATTGGAATGAAAACTGACCTTTTCCAGTCCTGTGGCCACTGCTGAGTTTTCCAAATTTGCTGGCATATTGAGTGCAGCCCTTTCACAGCATCATCTTTGAGGATTTGAAATAGCTCAACTGGAATTCCATCACCTCCACTAGCTTTGTTTGTAGTGATGCTTCCTAAGACCCACTTGACTTCACATTCCAGGATGTCTGGCTCTAGGTGAGTGATCACACCATCGTGATTATCTGGGTCGTGAAGATCTTTTTTGTACAGTTCTTCTGTGTATTCTTGCCACCTCTTCTTAATATCTTCTGCTTCTATTAGGTCCATACCATTTTTGTCCTTTATTGAGCCCATCTTTGCATGAAATGTGCCCTTGGTATCTAATTTTCTAGAAGAGATCTCTAGTCTTTCCCATTCTATTGTTTTCCTCTATTTCTTTGCATTGATCACTGAGGAAGGCTTTCTTATCTCTCCTTTGCTATTCTTTGGAACTCTGCATTCACATGGGTATATCTTTCCTTTTCTCCTTTGCTTTTTGCTTCTCTTCTTTTCTCAGTTATTTGTAAGGCCTCCTCAGACAACTATTTTGCTTTTTTGTATTTCTTTTTCAGGGACAGATCCCTGTCTCCTATACAGTGTCACTCTACAGATGGATATCACCAGATGGTCAATACCAAAGTCAGATTGATTATATTCTTTGCAGCCAAAGATGGAGAAGCTCTATACAGTCAGCAAAAACAAGACCGGGAGCTGACTATGGCTCAGATCATGAACTCCTTATTGCCAAATTCAGACTTAAGTTGAAGAAAGTAGGGAAAACCACTATACCTTTCAGCTATGACCTAAATCAAATCCCTTATGATTATACAGTGGAAGTGAGAAATAGATTCAAGGGATTAGATCTGATCGAGTGCCTGAAGAACTATGGACAGAGGTTCGTGACATTGAATAGGAGACAGGGATCAAGACTATTGCCAAGAAAAAGTAAAAACTAAAATAGACTCATTACTTGTAAAGTGTAGCACGTTCAAATATAAAATTCAGTTGATTATTAGGTATGTTACTAGCCTCAGCATCTTGTCAACATGGAAATACACGTATATCAGCTGGATTCAAGTAGACCTCTCCTCTTACCCAAACCCAAATTAGTGTAGTGGTCCCTACACCTGCCTGTCTACACTTCTAGGCTGTCCTTCTTTTCTTTTGGCCCCTGAGACATTGCCTAAAATAATCTTAAATTTTTCTCTTTCAATCTGTGCTTAAGTAGTACAATTCTTCTATTAAAGTCTCTTCTTTTAAAGGGTATGATTCAAGTGGTTTTTAAAGGTGGCTTGTCTTAATATTTATTGCTGGCACATGGAAATTGCTTAGCTGTTAGGTATTGGTTCTAATTTTTCAGCACTGTGTTTTTATTTTAGATAATGTTAACAACTTCATGTGAAAATGGAACTTGAATTGTTTTAAGTGAATTTGATCTTCTTTTTTAATGGTGACATTACAGTTATTTAAAAAGTTAATATCCTTTTTATTCTTCTTAGGACTGGGAATATTTACTAAATTCAGACTACCACCAGAATGTTGAGTCTCATCTCTTGAACAGATCTTTGTGTTTGAGTCCTTTGAAAGTTTCACAGATGAAAGATGAGGATTTTTCACAGAATCTCAGTTTGGACTCTTCTACACTTCTCTTCACTCACATACCTGCAATTTTTTTTGTTCTTCACCTGGTCTATGAGGAACTCAAGTTGAACACTCTAATGGGAGAAGAGATTCGTTCACTTGTTGAACTTCTCGTCCAGTTGGCAAGGTAAATATCATTTATAGATTAGAAATTTCTAAAAGGTCATTAGATGACTTAATTCTTAGCCATGAATGTCAAATAGGAACCTTGCAAATAAATTTCTGAATTCTACCTTCTCAACAAACAGGAGCATTTTCCATAAGCCACAGAACTGTTTGAAGGGATCCATTGTGTAAGGGCCCATGGGTCAGGCTGGGGTTGCAGGTTTTTGTCCTCCGATGAGTGAAAAAGGCATGAGAGTGTGTTACATGGTGAGGATAACCTGCTTGGCTTTCATTTTGACGCCATGACTGTGGTGGAAAGTCTATAATGACAGCTGCTGTTTTTACAATGATGCCTTAGATTCAAATAGTGTTTGAAAGTGAAGATTGCTCAGGCATGTCCGACTCTTTGGGACCCCATGGACCATACAGTCCATGGAATTCTCCAGGCCAGAATACTGGAGTGGGTAGCCTTTCCCTTCTCCAGGGGATCTTCCCAGCCCAGGGATCAAACCCAGGTGTCCTGCATTGCAGGCGAATTCTTTACCAGATGAACCACAAGGGAAGCCCAAGAATACTGGACTAGGTAGCCTATCCCTTCTTCAGCAGATCTTCCGGATCCAGGAATCAAACTGGGGTCTCTTGCGTTTTAAGCGAATTCTTTACCAACTGAGCTGTCAGGGTTTAAACTAACAAAACTGTACTTTTTGTGTAGAAATTGTCAAAGTAGGTATTACAATCCCTGTTTCAGTGATGAGGAAACATGCTTAAGTTTTGGGGGGGGGTGGATTTTTATTTTTTTTTTTGGTGTGGCCCATTTTAAAATTTTATTTATTTATTTATTTATTTATTTATTTATGGCTGTGATGGGCTTGCTGCTCAAGATTTTCTCTAGTTGTGGCGAGTGGAGGCTACTCTCTAGTTGATGTGCGGGCTTCTCGTTTTGGGGGCTTCTCTTATTGTGGAGCCTGGGCTCTGGAGTACAGGCTTAGTAGTTGTGGTGCACAGGCTTAGTGGCTCTGCAGCATGTGGGATTTTCCTGGACCAGGGGTGGAACCCACGTTTCCTGCATTGGCAGGTGGATTCTTTACCACTGAGCCACCAGGGAAGCCTCTCAAGTTTGTTTTTAAGAACAGGTGTCATTTGCTAGATGTTCGTTCTCTTTGCTGGTCCTTTGTTGTCCCAGTCTGGTCTTCCTTGTCTTTCAGGCTCTTGTAGTGGATCCACAATAAGATTGTTCTTATGATATTTTTAAGAGTCTTTTTTAGCACCTTGTGTTTGGCACTGAACTCAAAATGTTTATACTTAGGTGTTGTTTGAGCCTTTGTGACCCTTGGTGATAAGGTTAAATTTGAATGAAAGTGCCAACCTCTGGGTAAAGGTTGTAGTATATTTTCTAATTTATGTTACCTTCCTTGAGATACTGAATTTCTTTTCTGAGACATGACAGTTTTAATTGATGGTTAGTTTCTCTAATGACAAGGCATTACTATGAGCAATATACTTTTGTAATAAAATAATTTTCAGACCCTAATCATGGCTCTCTGAAATGGGTAATATTGGTATAATGTTTTATACTTTATAAGGTATTTCTTATACATATTATTTAATATTAAAAGCTTGAGGGTGAGTTGACTGGTGTTCCACCATTTTCTAGAAGAAATATTACTGAGATTCAGAAAGTTGACTTCCTGAAGATCACACAGCTAAGAAATTAACAGAGGAGAAATTGGACCACAGTTTTCACAGCAGTTTTACCCTCAAAATTTATCTAGCAGAAGGAGTTTTGATTGCATTTGTCATACTAGCCACTTTAAAGTCCAGAAATAAAATACAGAGACTCTAGATGTGGTTGTCTTCTTTCTCCTAAGTAAATGTTTTAAATTAAAAAGGTCAGCTGATGAATCTTCTTAACTGTTTGGGAGGAGAATGCCATAATACCTTGCTTGTTATTTCCTTTTATATGTTCTGTTGTTTTAGGGACTTAAAACTGGAGCCTTATGTAGATCATTACTATAGAGACTACCCAACACTTGTCAGAACTACTGGACAAGTGTGCACAATTGATCAAGGTAAGTGTTCTGCTGTTAAAGATTTTCTCAGCAGTGTAGTGACCTTTGCTTGTATTTTTCTTGGTAAATAGCAGAGGATATATTTCTTACTGTTAACCTCTAAATCAGGGGTAGTGTCTTTCCACCAGGCAGATTTTAGTTTGTAGTGTTTGATCTCTGACTTACATTAAGCCATAGCTTCTTCAGTGTGGGGGTGTGGTGGGGGGGATTTTACTTATCCCCAAGGTTCTGCCTTGCAAAAACGTAGCGCGTCCAGTGCCAAGGATGCTTTGATCGCCTGTGTGGTCCAGTTAGTAACCACCCACTGTGTGCTGTTTTAGTTAATTATACTAAAAATTCAGTTCCTCAGTTGCCCTGGCCACTTTGCAAGTGCTCAGTGGTCGTATGGGGCTGGTGGTTGCCATATTGAACAGTACAGATACAGAACAGTTTCATAGCCATTGTATTGTCTTAGACCCTGAGTTAAAGGGACTCAAGATTGGGGCCCAGTTGTTAAAACAGCAGAATCCTGGGTGTCTTGTCTTTTCTCATCATTAGAGTTAGGGCAGAAAATTTTGGTGACATTCTTTATATGCCTTGAACATAAGAATTCGCTAAATTTCCATCCAGGATCGGATAAAATATTAGTCAGTTAAATTCCACATATTGTAATGTGATCAGATACTTACTGTGGCAGAAAACGTGAAGCATTTTGGAGAATATGGAAAAAATGTTACTCTGATTGTTTTCAAATGACAAGTATTGTTGATTATCTTTCCTTTGAATTGAAAGAGTATTGTTTTAGTGTATTCTTGTATCTTTATAAACATTTGTCTAATTCTGAAGGTCAAACAGGATTTATGCAGTATCCATCATTTTTCACTCCTGAGCCACCTAGTATTTATCAGTGGGTGAGTTCCTGTCTGAAGGGTGAAGGAATGCCACCCTATCCTTACCTCCCTGGAATCTGTGAAAGAGGCAGACTTGTAGTCTTGGTATGTATTCAGTGTGTTGCTAAACTTGTTTGTTTTTCTCTTTCAAATTCAATGTAATTAAAAAAATTATCATGTAGAAAAATTACCTTTTTCCCCCCATTTTGTGTATTGCTCTGTGGATTTCAATAAATGTTGAGTTCGTGTAATCCCTCCCATAATTAGAATTCAGAATGGTTCTATCATCCCCCCTCAGAAAATTCTCTCCTGCTTTTGAGATTCATTCAAGTATTGCTGTAGCAGCAGTTCATTGCACTTAATTGCTGAGTGTTGGCTATACATTGTGTGGGTATATCACATTGGTTTATCCATTCACCCATTGAAGATACTTGAGTTTACTCTAGTTTTTAAGCAGTTATGAATACAGCTGCCGTAGACATTCATGTCTAGGTTTTTGTGTGAAGAAACGTTTTCATTTCTCTAGGGTAGGTACCCAGAGGTGGGACTGATGGCCATATAGCAAGTATATATAAATAAGATTAATATATTTAGGAAACTGTAAGCTGTTTTTCAGAGTATTTGTCATTGTCATTGTTGTTCAATTGCCAAGTCGTGTCTGACTCTCTGCGACCCCATGGGCTGCCGCACACCAGGCTCCTCTGTCCTTCAGTGTCTCCCAGAGTTTGCTCAAACTCATGTCCATTGAGTCAGTGCTACCATCCAACCATCTCATCCTCTGCCACCCTCTTCTCCTTTTGCCTTCTTCCCAGCATCAGGGTCTTTTCCAGTGAATTGGCCCTTCGCATCAGGTGGCCAGACTATTGGAACTTCAGCTTCAGCATCAGTCCTTCCAATGAATATTCAGGGTTGATTTCCTTTAGGATTGACTGGTTGGATCTCCTTGCAGTCCAAGGCACTCTCAAAAGTCTTCTCCAACACCACAATTCAAAAGGATCGTTTCTTTGGTGCTCAGCCTTCTTTATCGTCAGACTTTCACAGCTGTACATTACTAATGGAAAAACCACAGCTTTGACTATACGACCTTTGATGGCAAAGTGATGTGTCTGCTTTTTAATACACTGTCTAGATTTGTCATAACTTCTCTTCCAAGAAGGAAGCATTTTTTAATTTCACGTATCTGTACCGTTTTATATTTCCACCATCAACGTGTGAGCGTTCCAGTTTCCCTGACTGCATCCTAGTCAGTGTTTGGTATTGTCGTGATTTGTAAATTTTTTCATTCTGATAAATGTGCAGTGATAACTCATTGTGGTTTTAGTTTGCATTTTCTTAATGGCTAGTGATATTTTGAATGTGCCTATATAGGAGGTTTTGTCAGATACATGGGTTTGAAGTATTTTCTCCTGTGGTTTGTTATGTCCGTTGTTCTCTTAATGCTTCCTTTATGGAGCACAAATGTTTAATTTTGATGCAGCCAGTTTATCCACTTTTTTCTGTATGGATAGTGCATTTGGTGTCATGTCTGTGAACTCATTGTCCAAGTCAGAAAGATTTTTTCCTGTTTTTGTCCAGAAATTTTACAGTTTTATGTTTTATATTTAGATCCGTGATCCATTTTGTTAAATTTTTTTTTATCAGATGTGAGGTTTGTGTTGAGATTTTTATTCCATTTGAATGATCAGTTTTTTTAACATCAGTTGTTGGGAACACTATTCTTTCTCCTTTGCACTTTTTCAGAAATCAGTTGATGACATATTTGTAGGTCTGTCTCTGGACTTTTTATTCTAGTCATTGGTCTGTGTTGTGGTCCACACACTCTTGATTACTGTAGCTTTATTGTCAGTCTTAAAATTGGTTAGTAGGAGTCTTCCTTCCATTACTTTTCTTTTTTAAAATTATTTTAGCTATTTTAATTCCTTTGCCCTTTCCTTTAAATTTTATAATCGGCTTGTCCATAGCTACAAAAAATCCTACTTGAATTTTTTTAAATGAAAATTTTTATTTAAAAAGTAACTCACGTAATTAATACATAGTTAATCCAAGATCAGAGCTGATTCAGATAGAACCAAAGGGTGTTGGTAAAGGTAAGTTCCTTCACAATAACGTCCCTTGGTCCCCTTATATTGGAGCAGCCTGCTTAGAGGTCTTCTGTGGACCTTTCTTGAGATGGGGCTTTCCCAGACTTATAGGAGAACCAGATCTTTTGTCTCCTGTCTCAGATATCACTGGACTAGATAAATGTCCTTGCTGCCCACCTGTCTCCTCCTTTACTCTACATTCTGCTTCCTTCATGTTGAGAAAGGCTTCAGTACCCCCCATGGCTCTGAAATAGACATGCAGAATGGTGATTCTGCTTTTTTAAAAAAAAACACTGATAAAATATATATAACATAATAATATTTTAATTGTTTTTAAGTGTGCGATTCAGTGGCGATCAGTCCATTCACAGTGTATTAAGAGCAGCTCAATATTTTTTCATTCCTTGCTGCTTATGTGGAAACATTTAGGTGAATTCACCAAATACTTTGGTTCTGTACAACTCCACTAAAATGGGGTAGACTCAGTGTTATAGCTACCCAAGAGGGAGCCAGAGATATATGAATAAGCCAAAGGTGTTCGTGTCCAACTTACACTAGTCAACTTACAGATATTCATGTTATATCATATCTTTCTTGGAAACGATGTCAACTGTAGTGTTTGTGTTGGTTTAGAGTTATGACTTGAAGATCTTCCAGCATTGTGCTGAAATTTTAATACAATCATGCGTGCTGCCACTTTCTTTCCAAAAAAAAAAGCTGCAGGTACAGATCTTAGCGGTAATAGCAAATATTCAAAGGAGAACTTTGAAGGCCGAAGTGGAGAAGGGCCTAGAGAAGTAGAGAGTTAGGGTTTACCTCATCCCAAGTTGGGGCACTAGTGGTAAAGAGCCCACTTGCCAGTGCACGCGACATGAGAGACAGGTTCAATCCCACTTCAGTAAGAATGGTTTCCCTGGTGGCTCAGCAGTAAAGAACCCGTCTGCCAATGCAGGAGGCTAGGTTCAATCCCTGGGTGGGGAAGATCCCCTGGAGAAGGAAATGGCAACCCACTCCAGTGTTCTTGCTTGGAGAATCCCATGGACAGAGGAGACTGGTGGGCTGTAGTCCATAGGGTCGCAAAGAGTCAGACACGACTGAAATGACTAGCATCCATTCAACACAAATGGCCCAAATGTCAATCAGTTTGTAAGTAGATAAGCAGAGGTTGGTACATATGTCTAATGGAGTACCCCTCAGCAGTGAAAAGAAAGAAACTGTCGATACACACAGTAATGTGGATGAATCTCACCGAAGTGCTGAGTTAATGAAATAGGACACGGAAGACAACATGCTCTGTGACTCTATTTGCATGATATTGAAGAAGAAGCAAAATACAGGAAGAGGAAAAAGATGCGTTATTTATTCCCAGTGGTTCCCAAGGGCACTTTCTGGTGTGATGCAAGCATTCTGTGTCCTGACTGTGGTTATATGATTGTATAACGTTTGTCAAAACACAGAGCTCTATATGTAAAATGGGCTAATTTTCCTGTCTGTGCTTATGCCTAAGAGTTTAAAAAATAATGTTAAGTTTCTCCTTATGCAGAGTATTGCACTCTACATACTTGGTGACGAAAGCTCTCTTTCTGATGAATCCTCACAGTATTTATCCAGAATAAGTATAGGTAAGTCAGTCAAACATTAGGCTTCCCCAAACAAATTTTTACAGATGTCGGTATCAGAGTTGAAATAAAAAAATTAAAACTTTTTTAAGTGTACTTCAGGTGCCATGTCTTGCTTCATTTTAGAGGTGACAAAATTGCACAGTTTTAGTCTTGAGTCCGCAACTGACTTTCAGAGACCAAGATTACTTAAAATCTGACAAACTACATTTTCAATATGTCTAAAAAGGGCTGTTTTAGCCCCAGAGGAATGATTATACTTTCCAACCTGCCAGAGTACTGCTTATTTTATTGTTTTTTAGGAGTTGTTATCAGTGTAATTTTTCTTTCCAAATGTCTTCTATATGTTGCCTGCTTTCTTTACCAGGATAACTATCAAAATATAGTTTTGTTCTGTTTTAGCCCCCCAGAAGCCACAAGCAGAACAAGAGGAGAGCAGGTGACTTTTATTCAGTTTGTACTTTTACACTGTCCGTTTCATGACTTCGTGTTTAATGACCTCATGTTTGTTCTCTTGCAGGTTTAGTCTCAGGCATTCTGCATCGGTCTCTAGTCTGGGGGAGAGATTAGTTGTCTGGATGACTAGTGTAGGTAAGGTCGTCTTTGTTACCTTTCACGTGTCTCAGAAACCCATTCGTTGGACTTCTCCTGCCTAACCAGGCCCTGTGTCCTCAGAGCTCACTAGAGCTGGGAGGCATGAGAAGGCAGGGCCTCTAGCTCTACAGAAAGATCCCACAGGATTGAGATGATAGCCCACTGAGCCACCCTTTCTTTGCCTGACAGTCTCACAGCTTCCCTTTACTAGTATCTGGGGTACCAGCCTTTTCTCCTTTGGTGGGTAGAAAATCTTTGTCCTTCCTCTGAGACCAGTACAGGCTGTGGCTTTGTAGAGTGGCCCCAGAATGGAGAATGCTAATCACTACACATTCAGATTTGAAGCTGTTAATACTCATATACCAGAAATGATTATTTCTGGCAAAATCTAAAAGTAATGTGTATATATCTTAGAGTATGCTTTTGAATGATACAGGCCAGAGATTTTATGCACCAAGAGGCAGATTCACCTGGGACAAGGGAAAGGAAGGCAAAGAGTTTATTCTCTCTTCCTAAAGATTGTGCCTTTGGGTTTTAAGCTGAGTAAACTACCAAAACTTTCTATAAAAATGAACTAAAGTGTTTTAAAAATATTAACAATATGAAAACATAAAAAATGAGGATGTTATAAAATAGTATGTTAGAAAGTAGTGCTTTAATGAATATTACAAGAGGTTTCTGAATTCTTATTTAGAGAATATTCTAAATGACTTGAGTTTTTCACTCCTTTTTTGTTATGCTTTCTTGAAAATTCCAATAATTGTCATGTAATATTACCAATAAGATACTTATGCTGAAAAATATTGGATGAGTTCTATTCATTTGTATATTACATAGTATTTAGTATAAGTGTCATTCTCAAATAAGGTAACATTTTTACCTCAGTAATTAACCAATTTTCTATGTTAATAAATACTATAAAATATTATAAAATTTAGAAAATCATTTTAGAAAAAAATAACCTTAGGCTGTGAAAAATTTTTTAATGAAATATGGTATACATACAAGAGTGTATGAAATGTATTTAGAGAATAATAGTAAAATGAACATTGATGTCCTGGTCACCCACTATTAGAAATAAAGCATTGTCAGTGTAGTAGAAAGCCCTGTGGATCTAGTCCTTTATATCCTTCTCTCACACACCTTACTGCTACAGGTAACCATCGATGCAGCACCCATCCTAAATTTTGTATTACCGTCTATCATTTTTTTTGTTTTATCACCTTCATATATTACTTACTGTTGTATGTTTTTTAACTTTATGTAACTCAGTGTAGATATAAGTATGTTTTTTACTACCTTATTTTCTTCAATATTATTTACAGATTCATCCATGTTGACTCACATAGCAGAAGGTCATTCATTCATTTTCACTGCTATATAATCTACTGCTTGGATATATCACAACTTATTTATCCATTCTGTTGATGATGGAAACTGGACTCTTTCCTCCTTTAGCATTTTTTGCCATAATGAATGATTGCTAATGAATATTTTAATGCTTATGTCCTTGTTCCGTGTGCACAAGTTTCTGTATGGCTACTGATGGACTGTAGGGGTGAACCTGACTATACACGTTGTGTTTTCCATGGTGGTTGGTCCCGTATACACCACCATCCTCTGTGGAAGAGAATTACTGTTGTTCTACGTAGTTGCCAACACTTGGTGTTGATTGACTCTAATATATGTCTGTCAAATGAGTATGACTTTTCATTTCCTAGTGGTTTTAATTTGCATCTCCCTGATCACTCATTGGACAGAGAATCTTTTTGTGTGTTTATTGACCATTTGTGTTTCCTCTTAGGGAAGTGTCTTTTTGTCCTTTGTGATTTTCCTATTGGATTGTTTGTGCTTTTTCTTAAAGTTTTTAGGAATTTTTTTCCCCCCTAAAGAAAACTGATGTCAGGATGCTGTTCTGGTAGCAGGATGAATACAATTGGTTTCTTGCTATTTGTTAGGGTAGAGTTTACTAACTTCACTCGGAGGATTGGGACAGTGGTTAAGTCTGAGTGAAGAATTTTCTCTCTTCCTTCCGTCATGAGGTTTCACTTTAAGAGACTTGGAAACGCTTCCCTTTGGAATAGCTCTTCCCATCCGAGATGCGATTTATCATTGTCGGGAGCAGCCTGCTTCAGACTGGCCGGAAGCTGTCTGCCTCTTGATTGGACGTCAGGATCTTTCCAAGCAGGCCTGTGAAGGAAACTTGCCTAAAGGAAAATCTGTGAGTATCACCATGGAAAGTCCATGTTCAGTTTTAGCCTCAGTAGAATTAGAGTAGAGCTGTCCTCTGTTTTCCTTTAAGTCTTTTTGCAAGTGTATGTATCAGATTATTTTTTATATTATATGCTAGATAGATATGCTTTAAAATAGGATAAATTTTATTCATTGTAAATTGAACATGGAAATAGATTTTGTGAATGCTCTGTCTTACCTGCACCTTTCTTTCCCTTGAGTCAGGACAAGGGTTGAGTCAATAGACAGCTACCATGACTGATTCCCAGCTTGTACCACGTTAGTAATTAACTGCTGCTGCTGTTTAGTTGCCAAGTTGCTGTTTAGTTGGCGACCCCATGGATTGTAGCCCACCAGGCTCTTCTGGGAGAAGGCACTGGCGACCCACTCCAATACTCTTGCCTGGAAAATCCCATGGACGGAGGAGCCTGATAGGCTGCAGTCCATGGGGTCGCTAAGAGGTGGACAAGACTGAGCGACTTCACTTTCACTTTTCACTTTCATGCATTAGAGAAGGAAATGGCAACCCACTCCAGTGTTCTTGCCTGGAGAATCCTAGGGACGGGGGAGCCTGGTGGGCTGCTGTCTATGGGGTCGCACAGAGTTGGACACAACTGACGTGACTTAGCAGCAGCAGCAGCAGGCTCCTCTGTGCATGGGATTCTCCAGGCAAGAATACTGGAGTGGGTTGCCATTTCCTACTCCAGGGGTTTGTCCCGACCCAGTGATCGAATCCGCACCGCCTGCATTGGCTGGCAGATTCTTTACCACTGAACTGCCAGGGAAGCCCACATCTACCTTTTAATCTGCACTTAAATAAGAAATCTTAGTTGAATTAATGTTTGTCTTATTTTAAACAGAAAACCCAAATTTTTTTGTTAATAATATGGTTATCTTTCCCTCAACCAAGATTAAGTTGTTAGCATTTAGACCTCTTTTGTTACTATGAATGAGACCATCATTAGCCCTAAAGCCAAATGATACTGGTAATCGTTCATCTGTATTTATATGTCCTTTTAAGTAATTCTGGCTAAATTCAGTTTGTTCAGTTACTTGAGGTTACATTTTGTAACTCATCTCTAATTTATCAGCTATTTGGGTCTATATTTTATTGCTGACTCACTGATTGGAATATAGTTTCTTTTAAAATTAGATAGTCCATAGAAATGATAATAAATTTTTAGCAACTAAAGTCAGACTGATTATTTATCATATCTGCCAGTACTCTTTTTTTCTGGTTAATGTTGCTTCCACATTAAATGTTGCAAGATTTTAGTCTTTCATCTAGGAGTTAATCTTTTGTGAAAGGAGTAGAAAACTGAGAAAACAAGATTTCTGCTATTTCTTCTGTTTTGAAGTCTGACTGAATCATTTGGCCTGGGAAGTTAAAGCACATGCTGAGCCTGTGAGGACAGAATGATAAGCAGGCAGTTAACTCTCCTCACTTGTTTTGCTGCATTTAATTCGTTTCCTTTTAAGAAACATACTTGGAACATACTTAGGACAAAAAAAGAAAAGTGAAAACCAACCATGATCCATTCTGTTTAAAGCACGGAAGTGAGAAAGTATTAGGTTGTTTTCTTCTGCTTCTACTAAATAAAGACAGTATTTAAATTGGTGTCGGTTCTTTAGTAACATTGTGTGGAGTTAATCTTCTGTTGCCAGTAATTTTTTTCCACTTCAGAATATTTAGAATATAGTTAGATTTTTATAATTTATTTAGAATATTCCTTTCTGTGGGATCAGCTTCCTGACTATTTTTCTAAGTTGAAAGCTTTCCCCTTGGCTGAGTAAAGAATGTTTCCAAGTAGGCATTACAATTAAAAAAAGATTTCTAGGTAGGAGTTCCGTATGCCCTGGGAACCTAAGCCAGCCCTGCTTTGGCATATACTTTTTGTTTGCATTGATGTAGACTTGGTACCTCATCCTGTGCATCCTTATGTTCAACAAATGTGTGTTGGCTGGTTTTTAAGTTAGTATTACAACCAAGTCTGTTACTCAGGTGCTCTCATCAGATGTTCCTTCAGGAACAGAAACAGAGGAGGAGGATGATGGCATGAATGACATGAATCAGGAGGTGATGTCGTTAATATGGAGTGAAGACTTAAGGGTGCAGGACGTGCGAAGGCTTCTCCAGAGTGCACATCCTGTCCGCGTCAATGTGGTGCAGTACCCAGAACTCAGTGACCACGAGTTCATTGAGGAAAAAGAGAACAGGTAAAGGCAAACATCAACTGCCGGAACTTAAGTAAAAAATTACTGAATGCTGCCTCACTTTGTTCAGCTGGAAGAATAGGCGTGAGTGTAGCATTCATTCACACCTCACAGGGCTGCTCAGGAATCAGGTGGGTCGTTTCTACACAGTGCTTAGAGCACTGCTGAGCACATAGTAGAGCTCAGTGCCATCAGCCATTTTTGTTGTCTGAGGTCATTGATTTTGTGATGCTGATCTTTTTTTTTTTTTTAACCTTTTCACATTTCTGAAATCAGATTCTCTCTCAGTCTGTGGGTGTTTGTAGGTGTTATGGTTTAGTTGGCAGTGCTTTTTCTTTCTTAGTACCTCATGAAATAGTGATGCATCTTAAAATCAGCTGCATCTTAAATGGAAGGGGTACACTGGTTTTGTTTTCATTATTATAATTTTGTGCATTATGTATTCTGTTTCTGGTAAAAATGTTATGGGATGTAGCATTCTGGCCTAATTCTAAATTTCCCTGATTACAAATTACTGTGGGGCAGTGTTCTTAAAGAGTCATCTTAGGACAGTGAAGTGTTCCTTCCCAGTGAATGAGAAAAGCAGGTATATGTACATACAATAAGGGAGAGAGCGTGCTTGTGAATAGCTTTGTCTGCAGAGAGAGTTTTAGCTTCTTGTTAGCTTCAGAAAGGATATTTCTGTGTCTTCAGATATAGCTTGTAGTATTTCCTGGTTATAAATGCTCCTACTTCCACAATTTCTGTTTGATGCCACTTATTTTAACATAGAAGCAAGTTAAAAAGTAGTGGATTAGTTTCAAAGTATAGCCTGGAAAAAGGACATGGCAACCCACTCCAGTATTCTTGCCTGGAAAATCCCATGGACAAAAGAGTCTGGCAGGGCTTCAGCCCCAAAAGAGCGAGATGTGCTTCAGTGACTAAACAAAAGCCGAGCCTGTAGAAGCCGTTCTGGCCTTGACCATGGTTGACATGTGGCGCTATTAGTTCCGTAAATCCTAGCCATTGACTAGATGAAATCCACTCACCTCCAAAACAAGGACTTTTTTTCCCCCTGTGTGCAGGCCATGGAGGTGGCACTAGGGCTATGTTCACAGAAAAGGATGAGAGGAAGATCCCAGCTAAACTGGTAATAGCACAGTGAGGAAACCCAACAAATAGTATATTTTCCTCTGGGAGGGTTAGCATTATTTAAAGTAGAATTTTAGGTTTTTCTTTTTGAATACTTAGGGAGAGTTGGCTTGGTTTCTAGAATAGCTGGTTTTAATTCAAAGTGAATATGAAACAGAAGAAGGAATGTGTCTCCCTCTTAGAGTTTCTAATGGGAGTGCATGCATACTTAGTTGCTCAGTCGTATCCAACTGTTTGCAACCCTTTGGACTGTAGCCCGCCAGGCTCCTCTGTCCATGGGATTCTCCAGGCAGGAGTACTGGAGTGGGTTGCCATTTCCTCCTCCAGGGGATCTTCCCGACCCAGGGATTGAACCTGCCTCTCCTTCATTGGTCGTAGGATTCTTTCCCTGCTAAGCCATAGAGGAAGCCCTCTAATGGGAGTCAGAGTATGAAAAAGAATAACCATGTTTAGATGATTCACCCACATCTTTGTATGGATTTACTTTGATGTGGCTTCATCTTTCACAGCACTGCTGCTTTTAAAATACTCACTACAGATTACATTTCAGTTTTTTTGTTTGTTTGTTTAAATTTTTTTTCACATGATGGCTTTAATTTTAATTATAGATTGCTCCAGTTGTGTCAGCGAACTATGGCTCTTCCAGTAGGACGAGGAATGTTCACCTTGTTTTCATACCATCCTGTTCCAACAGAACCATTGCCTATTCCTAAGCTGAATTTAACTGGTATGTTAAATTCGGGGTCAGTGAGAAAGGAAAATGATTAATTATATGTTTAGTAGAGTTCTTTTTGAATTATCAATATTGTGTCTTATGGGTGTGATGAACTGTCATTTTAGAGATTTTACTTGCTGTTTCATATTAATCCTCTGCCTTTTTTGAGAAAGTAAAAGTGTCTCTCATGAACTTGTCACCAATGTGGTACTCTCACAGACCAGCATTTGAGTTAGCTTTTAGGTACAGAAAGCAAATGAATGCAAATATATTTTATTTTATGCTGTGTCTTTGTATGTGTGTGTATGTGTATGTAGACTTTTATAAATAAGAGACTGTGCATCTAATTAAAATTTACATAACTTTCAGAACATGTTTCAAACCTCTAACGAACTATATAACTTTGTATAATATTTAGAATATTTATTTTAAATATTCATCCATGACTTCAGCTATTATAGAACATTAAAAATATACAGAGAATTCAGTGTTTTCAAGTACACAGTGTAGATTAGAATCAAAACACTCAAGAAAAGGAATTCACAGAGAACCTAGCATTATGAACAGTTTATGTGCTCTTCAGTAAATTGACCATATATTTAAATTTAGTGAATACTCTTTTCTGATTCACAGGGTAACTCAAGTGTATAAAATGATGTTTTTTTATATAGGTATCTTTGAATGCAATTTGGAATTTTTACTAATAGCATATAATTAGACTTCTATATATAGAGAGAGACATATATACATAAGAGGTAGAGAGCAAATTTATAAAGGTCGTTGTCTTTTTGAAAATACCATGTTTTGTTAACGTCTAGCGAGAAAGAGAAAAATAGGATGGTACATTTGAAATTAATATCATTGTTATCAATCACACATTGGAATTATTATTCATGTAGCCCCAGATATTATGGGGCTAAGAGTTTTGAATGCAGCAAAGTGATCTCTGTTCTCAGAAATCAGTGTAACAATTTTGATTTTCTGAATTTTCACTTTCTCCATTTTACATTCTGTCTGCCTAGGGCGGGCCCCTCCTCGGAACACGACAGTGGACCTGAACAGTGGGAATATCGACGTGCCCACCAACATGGCCAGTTGGGCCAGCTTCCATAATGGCGTGGCTGCAGGCCTGAAGATAGCCCCTGCCTCCCAGATCGACTCGGCCTGGATTGTCTACAACAAGCCCAAGCATGCCGAGCTAGCCAATGAGTACGCTGGCTTTCTCATGGCCTTGGGCCTGAACGGGCACCTTACCAAGCTGGCTACTCTCAATATCCACGACTACCTAACCAAAGTGAGAACGCGTGCTGCTGGCTCCTGACATTGCTCCTCCCCAGGGCTGTTACTGTAGCTCTTCAGTGTCCTGTTTGCTCTTCTTCAGTCATATACCTCTAAGTGCATTCTTTTCATAGCAGGCAGAGAATCTTTCTAAAGCGGAAATTGTAGTAGATCACTTCCCTGCTCAAACTATTTAGTGATCTTCCATTGCTCTTAGTGTGCCTTCTAGGGGCCTGTGTTATCCTACTCGCTTCTCCAGCCGACTTTGTGCATTTCTTTCCTTTGCTCTTCACACTCCAACCATGGAGCTTGACTGTTTTAGCTCCTCTGCAAACCAGACTCTTTCTCGTGGCCTAAAACTAGTGGTTTTTTATTATATTCACACTGTTGTTGTGCATCCATCACTACTGTTAATTTTAGAAAATCTTTGTCACCCCATGAAGGAACCCCCTACCTAGTAGCAGTCAACTGTTCCCTTCTCCCTTCAGCCTGACAGACTGCTCATCTGCTTGTCTCTGGATTTGCCAATATGGACCTTTCATATAAATGAAACCAAACAGTAGGTGGTCTTCTATGGCAGGCTTCTTTTGCTTACTGTAATGCTTTCAAGGTTTGTCCATGTTATAGTAATACCCTGCATCAGCTTGTCATTCCTTTTTATTGCTGAGTAGGTATTCATTGTGTGGATAGACTTTATTTTATTTTTCCATTTATCGGTTGATGGATATTTGAGTTTATTCTACTTTTTGACTGTTATGTGTAAATACTACTATAAACATTGTGTGTGGATGAATGTTTTCATTTTTCTTTGGTATATTTCTAGGAGTAGAATTGCTGAGTCATTTGGTAACTTTTTTAAAATTTTTTAAGAACTACCAAACTGTTTTCCAGGGTGGCTGCATCGTTTTATAATCCCACAAGCAATATGTAA
This sequence comes from Okapia johnstoni, assembly GCA_024291935.2. NCBI lineage: Eukaryota > Metazoa > Chordata > Mammalia > Artiodactyla > Giraffidae > Okapia > Okapia johnstoni. The sequence goes on along the minus strand of CM044306.1, from coordinate 133,381,817 downwards.
GGGTTCCACTTTCTGTCTATTCTTGCCAACACTTGTTATTATCCATCATTTTAATTTTAGTCACCCCAGTAGGTGTGAAGTAATATCTCATTGTGGTTTTTCTTTGCATTTATTTCCATGATGGCTAATGATAGTGACTGTCTTTATATGTGCTCATTGGTCATTTATATGTTGTCTTTTGAGAAATTTCTATTCAAATCCTTTGCTTAGTTTTAATTGGTTGAGTTATAAGAGTTCCTTATGTGTTCTGAATACCAGACCATTAACAGGTACATGATTTGCAAAAATTTTCTCCCATTATGTTGTCTCTTGGGTTGTCTTTTGACTTTCTTATAATGTCTTTGAAGCACAAAAGTTTTTAATTTGATGAAATCCAGTTCATCTAGGCTTCCCAGGTGGCGCAGTTGGTTAAGAATCTGCCTGCCAGGGTAGGAGATGCAAGAGATGTGGGTTTGATCCCTGGATCGGGGAGATCCCCTGGAGGGGGAAATGGCAACCCACTCTAGTATTCCTGCCTGGAGAATCCCACGGCCAGAGGAGCCTGGCGGGCTACAGTCCATAGGGTCTCAAAGAGTCAGATATATCTTAGTGACTAAACAATGGCAACAACTCATCTATTTCTTCTTTGGTTGCTGTGCATTTGGTGTCTTATCTAATCAGTTATTGCTTAGCCCACGGTCACTTGGGTTTATACTTGTTATGCAGATTTACACTTGTATTTTTTAAGAGTTTTTTACTTTTAGTTACATGTTGAAGTTAATTTTTATGTTTAATGTAAGGAAAGGGGTCCAATTTCATTCTTTTCCAAGTGGCTCTACAGTTGTCACAGCACCTTTTTATGAAAAAACTCTTCCCATTGAATTGTCTTGACATGCTAGTTGTCAACTGAGCATCATTAGTTTTGAATCATCTCGGCATTATCTGCGTGTATTCCCTCACCTGACATCATTTTCTCTTACTTTCTAAATCTCAAGTGACACCCCTCCCCCAACTTTTGCCACTTTTCCTGGCTAATTTGTACTCATTCTATTGTAAGTTTACTTTTTAGAGATTTCTAATGATACCCCGGTTCCTCTTAATCTAAATTAGGATCTGTTACAAATAGACTCACAGACATAGAGAACAGACTTGTGGTTGCCAAGGGGGAAAGGTGGAAGGAGAGAGATGGACGGGGAGTTTGGGGTTGGTGGATGCAAACTATTACATTTAGAAGATAAACAACAAGGTCCTACTGTATAGCACAGGGAACTATATCCAGTCTTCTGAGATAAGCCATAATGGAAAAAATATAAAAACAGAATATATATATGTGTGTAACTGAGTCACTTTGTTGTACATCAGAGATTAGGCACAATACTGAATCAACTGTACTTCAATTAAAATAAATTAGGCTCTGTTAAAATATTCATGTAATCTTTATCTTTTTCATTAAATGAGTTTTTAATAATATATATTTTTTAGCTTAACACATTTTCTCCCCCAAGGGCACTAACTTCATGAGAGCGAGGACCATTTCTATTTACTTTGCTTATGTATTCTTGGAGCCTCTCACTGTGCCTGTCACATAAAAGTACTTAATAAAAGTACTGACAGGAAGTATTTTGTGAAAGTTGCATATTTGTTTTGGTAGTGACTTAAGTCTCATTCTCTTTTCTGTCTTAGGGTCATGAGATGACAAGCATTGGGCTGCTTCTTGGTGTCGCTGCTGCTAAACTAGGCACCATGGATATGTCAGTTACCCGGCTTCTTAGCATCCACATTCCTGCTCTCCTGCCACCAACGTCCACGGAGCTTGATGTTCCTCACAATGTCCAGGTGGCTGCAGTGGTTGGCATTGGCCTTGTGTATCAAGGGACAGCTCACAGGCATACCGCAGAGGTCCTGTTGGCTGAAATAGGTATGACTTTAATAGCGCAATGGTCTCGTAAGTGTTTATTTCCCATTCCACAGGAGCCAAAGTAAAATGATAGTAAGATTATAAAAGCGAAGGAAAAAATAGCGGCTTTTGTAAGCATAGAATGAGCTATACTAATAAAGAAAAAATTACGGATAATGTTTTCCAAGGCTTATGTTACTCTGTAGGTTATTAGTATGCATGCTTACTGTTTGCCAGCCCATTATTGAGCTCCCGTGGCCCCATTTAATGAGGTGGCCTGTGGTCTTTTTTTTTTTTGGAAGAGGTTGTGCCATGCGGCTTGAGAGATCTCAGTTCCCTAACTAGGGATTGAACCCAGGACCCCAGTAGTGGAAGCACAAAGTCCTAACCTCTGGACCACCCTGGAATTCCCGCCTATGGTCTTAATCACGTGTGAGCATGCTGTTTATCCTGCTCTGTCTTTGCCAGGCATTGTCCAGCAATAGTCTGCACTTAAAAGTCAAAGTTGATTTGATCCCTGAAAGCACAGTGTTTATTCTGTTGGACAACAGTGCTTCTAACAGAATGGGAGCGATTGACTCCTCCTTTTCACCTTTATGTACTGGTGGGTATGTTAGTGATGAAATTTATTTTTTGTGTTTTCAGCTGAGTCTCCATTTTTTGGAAATGTGTCTTGGATGTTGTCATCTTTTTCTGACAAATGGAGATGCTATTAGCATTATTAATGCATTCAGTAATTTAGATATGTACTTACATGTTTCGTTCTGCCCTGTTCAGGATCTTTCTACATGTATTTCAGGATAGCCACAAAATTGGCCCAGGCCTATTGGCTAAGGCTCAAGATCTATGGGTCTGATGCTCAGACTCTGCTCCAAATGACTTTTTCTGGGACCTAGACTGGAGGGTGTGCTGCCTTTATGGTGATGACAGAAGGGCAAGGGGGAGAACCAAATAATGGAGGCACATTTCACACCTTTGCTTATATTATACCAGCCAGGCTCCTAGGTCAAATACAGTCATGAGTATTCATGTACACTAGGAGACTCTGTCAGAAGAGTGGATATTTATATAGGAGCACTTGTAGGGCAGGAACGAATTGGGATCAACAATGTAGTCTACTATCAGTTCAGTTCAGTTGCTCAGTCGTGTCCGACTCTTTGCGACCCCATGGACTGCAGCACTATAGGCCTCCCTATCCATCACCAACTCCTGGAGCTTACCCAAACTCAGGTCCATTGAATTGGTGATGCCATCCAACCATCTCATCCTCTGTCATCCCCTTCTCCTCCCACCTTCAATCTTTCCCAGCATCAGGGTCTTTTCAAATGAATCAGTTCTTTGCATCATGTGGCCAAAATATTGGAGTTTGAGCTTCAGCATCAGTCCTTCCAATGAATATTCAGGACTGGTTTCCTTTAGGATGGACAGGTTGGATCTCCTTGCAGTCCAAGGGACTCTCAAGAGTCTTCAACACCACAGTTCAAAAGCATCAATTCTTCGGTGCTCAGCTTTCTTTATGGTCCAACTCTCACATCCATACATGACCACTGGAAAAACCATAGCCTTGACTAGATGGACCTTTGTTGGCAAAGTAATGTCTCTGCTTTTTAATATGCTGTCTAGGTTGGTCATAACTTTCCTTCCAAGGAGTAAGCGTCTTTTAATTTCATGGCTGCAATTACCATCTGCAGTGATTTTAGAGCCCCCCAAAATAAAGTCAGCCACTGTTTCCACTGTTCCCCCATCTATTTGCCATGAAGTGATAGGACCGGCTGCCATGATCTTAGTTTTCTGAATGTTGAGCTTTAAGCCAACTTTTTCACTCTCTTTCACCCTCATCAAGAGGCTCTTTAGTTCCTCTTCACTTTCTGCCATAAGGGTGGTGTCATCTCCATATCTGAGGTTATTGATATTTCTCCCGGCAATCTTGATTCCAGCTTATGCTTCCTCCAGCCCACATTTCTCATGATGTACTCTGCACATAAGTTAAATAAGCAGGGTGACCATATACAGCCTTGACGTACTCCTTATCCTATTTGGAACCAGTCTGTTGTTCCATGTCCATTTCTAACTGTTGCTTCCTGACCTGCATACAGGTTTCTCAAGAGGCAGATTCAGTTCAGTTCAGTCGCTCAGTCGTGTCTGACTGTTTGCCACCCCTTGAACCACAGCACGCCAGGCCACCCTGTCCATCATCAACTCCTGGAGTCCACCCAAACCCATGTCCATTGAGTTGGTGATGCCATCCAACCATCTCATCCACTGTCTTCCCCTTCTCCTCCTGCCCTCAATCTTTCCCAGCATCACGGTCTTTTCAAATGAGTCAGCTCTTCGCATCCAGTAGCAAAAATATTGGAGTTTCAGTTTCAACATCAGTCCTTCCAATGAACACCCAGGACTGATCTCCTTTAGGATGGACTGGTTGGATCTCCTTGAAAAGGCAGATTGCACGTGTATAATTGTTTTGTTCTCTTAAAAATTTTTTTTTTCTAGGGATGAAATTCTAGGAATGTGGACTTTATTTTGGATATAATATATATATAATACATTTTGCTGCATTAAAGGGGGTGGAGTTAGAATTAAAGGGTACCTTTTAAAAGTGTTAATTTTACATCCAGTCAGACTTTTGACATCAATACAGAAAAATTCTATCATAGTAGAGTTTAGTATTAGATAGATTCAAAATAAGTGTGTGGATCTGGAAGTTGGTGATGGACAGGGAAGTCTGGTGTGCTGCAGTCCATGGGGTTGCAAAGAGTTGGACATGACTGAGTGACTGAACTGAACTGCATAGTTAAGAATTAAAATTCTTAAAAACTTGAAGTGTCCTTCCTGTTCATTATCAGTATTTGAACATGTGTTCACCACATCTAATGAATGGATTTGAAGATAGTAAAATAAGAACAAAAGGAGAGGAAAGAAATTACAAATTGAAGCTCTTTTGAGCATCCCTTCCCTTTAAAAGTTCTTCCTACTTTTTGGTAATTTTTTTTGGTTTTATTATAAAGCCCATGCTTTTGCAGTATTTTGAGGTCATTCCTTTCAAATCGGCAAATTAGAAGAACCGTATTTGGGTTTTATTTTGTAGTAAACCAAAAGTTGTGGACACCATTTGTGAGAACATCAGATCTTTCTCAGTGGGATTGTATTGAATTCATAGCTCTTAGGCAACTTACTGGAAAGTTAGCTCTAAAACTTTTACAACTTAGGATCTTAAGAGACCAGCTTGACCTGTGTTGATTTATGTTTTATAGGACGGCCCCCTGGTCCGGAAATGGAGTACTGCACAGACAGAGAATCTTACTCTTTGGCTGCTGGTTTAGCCCTGGGCATGGTTTGCTTGGGGGTAAGCAGAGTTCATGCCTTCAGATGCTTTAGTGACAACATCTGCTTGTCGAGACAAACGACCTTGACACATTACTCTAAATACTGCTCTGCCTTACTGTGCCTTAGCTGACCCTGATTCTCAGCTCTTTTCTTCTTTCTGGGTATTTTTCAAAGTATCAGATTTGGGAATGGAGAGAAATTATAGTGAAGAGTAGGGCTTTCAGGTTTCTTGACCCCAGCTTAGAGGTAAGTGTTTATGAATGAACCCTAGGAATGAAATTTCTCACCAAGATTTCAAGACATAAGATGACGAAGTGACAGCCCTGTCAGTCAGAAACCAGTGAAAACATGAGTCTGGTGGGAAGCCTCAAGAGTCTGTAGAAGTTACCAGAGATAAACCAGAGTTGTCTTTTGGCACCCCGATGTCCCAGAAGGTCGCCCCGTTACAGAATGCAGTATCACTATGACCCATCTTTAACCTCGTTCAGGAGACTCAGTATAGAATTACAGAAACATTTCATTAAACGACTGTGACAGCTGGAATGTGGGTTCTTTGATTAACCTCCAATACGGGGTTATACCGAAACGAAGTTATAGAAAGCAAGCCGTCCGTTAGATTTTTGACTCTTCACATCTGACACATGAGCTAAGGAGGCAGATGATACAATGGAAAAAGCATCACACTGAGAACTGGGACCTGAATTCTGCTTCTGACCAGAGAGTCACGTCATTTAACTACCATACTGTCTAGTAGTTCCATAGACTGTGGAACCAAGCTGCCCCTGCTGCTCTTTAGTAGCTGTGTAACCTTGGGTGTAATGTCTTCGTGCCTCCCTTTTCTCACCTGTACAACAGTAGCTATTTGATAGGACTGTCCTCATATTAAGTAATTTAACCCATGTTAAACACACAGAATTGCGCCTAGAAGAGAGTGAAGTGTTCAGAAAGTTATTTTTATTACTGTGGTTATTATTGCTGGAGTAGTTCACAGGTGCAATAATGAAAGGACTGAGATTTTCATAGTCCGGGTTTCATTTACCTACCTAACAATTTCTTTAACTGTTAGTGAAATTAAGTATATTTTGAAGCTTTTTTGTATTTTATGAAATGAAACTATTAATTTGTCTGCATGTGTATTATGTAATTTTTAATGTGAATTATTAGTAGACTGAGTATTAACTCATGAGAAATGTTTGTTTTAATTGATTAAAAAACCTAAATACCCGGCTTTGAAGTTACTCGGTTCTTTGTCATGGGCATTTGTTAGGGATCTTATTCTGTAAAATTTCCTTTCACACATCTGTTACTTTGTTTTCCAGCACGGCAGTAATTTGATAGGTATGTCCGATCTCAATGTACCCGAGCAGCTCTATCAGTACATGGTTGGAGGCCACCGGCGCTTTCAAGCTGGGATGCACAGGGAGAAACATAAATCACCAAGTTATCAGATCAAGGTAAGTCCAGATCAAGCAACAGATGAAAATTCTGGAAACTAAGGGATTAATTTTAAAAATGGTAGTTTTCATATCAGCATTTGTAAATATGTTAATTTTAAGCATAGATGGTGTTCAGAAGAATTTTAGAGTCATTCAAAGCTCTTTAACACAAATAAACATTTTCTTCTGATAGGAAGGAGATACCATAAATGTGGATGTGACTTGTCCAGGTGCCACTCTCGCTTTGGCCATGATCTACTTAAAAACCAATAACAGGTACCACATCTGCCCATCCCATCCCTTGCTATGACAGTGTCTCTGCCTGTCTGACCTCAGTTGATTTTGAATTGCTCCATTGCTTAATCATGTCCTACTATTTGCCACCCCATGGACTGTAGCCTGCCAGGCTTCTCTGTCCGTGGGGATTTTCTGGCAAGAATACTGGAGTGGGTAGCCATTTCCTCCTCCAGGGGATCTTCTTGACCCAGGGATCGAACCCACATCTCGTGCATTTCCTGCATTGACAGGTGGGTTCTTTGTCACTGAGCCACCTGGGAAGCCCCGCTCTGACCTCAGTAGTGACATTAAATTATCTTACTTTGTTTACCTCACAGTAAAACTGTGTGTTAGATCAGCCTGACTTTAGTGCTCTCAAATACTGCCAGTTTTTTAATATTTGACAATACGATTGCCAATTTCTGTTCATTTTTATAGTTGATGTCACTGACAATCAAGCAATGTCCAAATTCCTTTTCATTAATTTTGCATGTTGTTGTGAGAACTGATGAAATCAGAAATACTTAGCGTTGTTATATTCCTGGTTCCCATCCATAAAAATGGTTTCTGCTTAATTCAAGAGCTTTCTTAATGACCATACCTTCTGCCTTCCCAACCCCAATAACTAGTGTTGGCACTTGAAAGTAGATGTTTGGCATTTTATTCTTTTACATTTTGCATAGAAGAGTAAGTTGGGTTTTAAATCTTTTGATTTAAAAACAGTGTCTGAGATTCAAGAAATTTTTCAATATTGTAAATTCCTTTTTTAGACAAAGTGAATGTTTGCAAAATTAAGGGTTTAAAAGCAGATTTATTCATCTACTGTTTAGATGAAAGTATATGTCATTGCCTTCTTGGCACTTGAGATGTTTCAGTGAATAAAACAAATACTTAGCTTATAGTAAGACATACATATGTACCAGATATTACTTTGGAGGATGTGAAGTATTGTGGGAAAAAAATAAAGCAGTAGTTGGAGTGGAAAGAAAATTCCTGAAATCTGTCTTGTGATTCTTGACTGTCTTACTCTCTTCTTGAGCAATAATGCTTGCTGGTATCCACCACCAACAGATCCATTGCAGACTGGCTCCGAGCTCCAGATACCATGTATTTGCTGGACTTTGTGAAGCCAGAATTCCTCCTACTTAGGGTATGGTACTTTGCAGTTTTTCATTTCTCTTAATTTGAGGAGTCGATGTAAAATGTCTCCATAATCGAGCCTTTACTGTTAATCCATTATGTATGTATATAATGGGTAGTATTCTTTTGAATATTCCCAGATATAGCTGTAGGAATTGCTAAGTAAGGCAACCACATTGGTATATAATACTTGGACTAACATTTTAATGTTTCAAATTATTATTCAGACTTCCTAATGAGCAGCAACTCAGTGGGGCTTCATTACTACTTTATTTTACATTTTTTCATTATTTTTGGGAATACAGCAATACTATTAAAGGTATAATTAGTGACAGTAATTGACATAACTACCTCAAATTTTTCCTCTTGATATTTAAATGTATATTTTTAGCATATGATAGGCTTCAAATTCCACAGACTGATTCTTTTCCTTATGGCTTTTCATTTATGGGGCAGGTTTTAAAAACTTTTCTCTAACTCCTCCAAACTTCGATGATGATCAACTCAATTTTAGAGTTGTTTGTGATACAGCTATTGGGTTGGCCAAAAGCTTCATTTGGATTTTTCTGTAACATCCTATGTAAAAATGTGAATGAACTTTTTGGCCAACCCAATAAACCTTCAGTTTATTTTAGTGAGTGGCTTAGGTTGATACTATATACTTAGGTTTATTTTGAAAATTTCCATCACTTGGGAACTAATTCTTAAGTTGTTCTGTTACTGCTATTATTACAAAATCTGTGAACATCACCTGCTGTAATTAATTTTTTTGTATTTCATTTTTAAGACGCTTGCTCGATGCCTGATTTTGTGGGATGATATTTTACCAAATTCCAAGTGGGTTGATAGCAACGTTCCTCAAGTACGTACATATGATAAATATTATTTTATTTTTAATCATGTAAAATTATGATTTCTTGTGGGATTTTCTAAAACCCTATAAAATACTTCTTCTTTTGAAGACAGTATTGATGATTATGGTATTTCTTCAAAACACAGGAACTTTCATTTTAAGATTGTGTGCTGAGCACAGACCACAACCTTCCTTAAACCAAGTGTTTTTGACATTTTTATTCTAGTTAAGGATGCGTTTATCAAAGTTACTACTTTGTGACAATTTTTTGTCTTCTATATAATAAGTTGTTTCAATTATTTTATGGCATATTTACCCAGTAAGCCAAGTAGTTAAAAAAATAAGCAGATTCTTGTAAAAATTCCAAATATTGTAAATATTGTAATTCAATTTTGCCCTTTAACTAACTGTCCATGTCCTTGTTACCCTTTTATTTGGAAAATAAATCCTTACGAGTGCTAGAATGCTTCTCCAATGTTTTAATAAGAAAATTCCAAAATAAAGATTGAAAGAATGTTATACAAACACTTGTACAGCCAGTTAGCTTCTGCAATTAATATTTTACTGTATAAGCTTACCTGATGTAGAACTTTTTATTAATGGAGTCACAGTATATACTCTTTTGTATAAGACTTGTTTCATTCAGCATGGTTTTGAGATACTACTGAGTGTATCAGTAGTTCAGCCTTTGTTGTTAAGTAGTATCCTATTGTATGAATATACCACAGTTTCTTTTTCCATTCTTTTTTGAGAATTCTCTTCTCTTTTCCCATTCACACCTGGGTTGGTTCTAGGTTTTGGTTATTATCAAGCTACCATAAATATAATTTGTGGACTTATATTTTAATTTCTCTTGAAGTGTTTACTTAGGATTGGAACTACTAAGGCATAGAGTGGATGGTATGTTTAGTTTTCTAAGGACAGGTAAACTTTTCTCCAGAGACGTTGCACCATTTTACCCTTGGAACAACGGTGCATGAGAATGCTGACTGCTGCCCATCTTGCCAGGGGTGTTAGTCTTTTTAATTTTAGTTCCCCTCGTTAATACATAATGATATCTTCCTATAGTTTCATTTTGCATGTTGAGAAGATTTTCATTTGCTTATTGCTTCTTCATATGTCTTTTTTATGAAGTGTCTATTTATATCTTGTTCCCATTTAAAAAAAATTTTGTGTGTCTTATTGAGTTGCTAGAATTTTTAATATATTCTGGAAACTTGTCCTTTATAAGATAAATGTTTTGCAGATATCCCTCCTAAGCTATGGCTTGCCCATTCATTTTCTTAGTAATATTTTTGATGAGCATAAAATTTTAAAAATTTGATAATGCCTGATTTTTCAGTTTTTAATTTTATAGTTGTTGCTTTTTTGTGTCCTTGGGAAAAAAAATTTTGCTATCCTGAAGATTTTTTTCTAAAGCTCAGTGTTTTGGCTTTGATGTATAATTATGTAATTTATCACAGTAATTTTGTTTATGATATGAGGATAAGGGTTAAGGCTTCCATTTTTTAAAAATATAGATATTTAGTTGCTCCAACACCATTTGTATTCCTTCTTTGCCTTATTGTATTCCTGCGACTCCTCTGTCAAAAATCAGATGACTATCATATTTTATACCATTTCTACAGATTGCACAGTTTCTATGAATTTATCTTTATGTTCACTTACTCTTTCAGGCATTTCATTTTCCTGTTTAAGTCCATTAAGTGAACTTAAAATTTTCATTTTTGTACTTTTCTGGTGTAAAATTTGCATTTTTTCTTTTTAAGTAATTTCTTTTTCTTTTTTTAATATAACTTTTTTTTTAGGTTTCATACTTTTTCTGATGAGATTTTCTGTCTTTTCATTAATTATAAGCATATTGTCCTTCCAGTTAGAAGACCTGCTTTAAAATCCTTCTCTTCTCATGCCAAGAGTGTGGCCATTTCAGGATGATTTTCTATGGTCTTTTCTCCTGGAAGTATGTCGCATTTCTTTTTCTTATGTTAAGTAATTTTGATTTGTGTCTGAGACATTGTACATGTTTGTTTGTTTTTTTTTTAAACCCATGTATTTGGAAATTAAATGCCCACTTTTAAATGATGGCTGTATCTAAGAAGCCATGACAAGGAAAATTATAAAATATTTGTAACAAAGTAAAAATGTGCATGTTGCTTTTTGAAGACTTCTGGTTTCTGTCCTATTCCTCTAAGGAGTGTTGATACATACGTAGGTATGTGCATACTTATCTTTATGTGTGTGTATACATAAATGTTTATACAGACACACACAAATCATTTTGCTTTAAAGCAGCAGTTAATTTACTTGGAATCAAATGTCAAACCCTGTCTCTTGGGTGCCAGTTCTAATCTCAGTTGAGTTCTTTAACTCTATGGGGGCTGGGTCTGCCCTGGTCACATGATTCGTGGGTTAGGCAGACATTTAACTCCTTGCATATTTAGATGTCAGAAGTAGCAGTTCTTCTGGAAAGTGTGCTTTAAAATGTACATTGTAGGATGAAATTATACTTTTTCTTCCATTCCTTCATTCAGCATATGTTTGTTGATCCTTTGCAAATGCAAGACACAATCCTAAATTCTATGCTACATTTAAGATGCATCTGACATGCAGACTGATTTTGAGAAAACTTTAGTTTACTAAGTTTAGTTTTTTTTCGTTTTCAAAGTGAGTTTAAACATGTACACAAATAACTTTTCAAATGGAAAGTGAAAATTCATGTAAGTTATTTTTTTATGTAACTTCTTTTTTTAAACTTTTGTGGAAATGTAGCCCTTGGACTTTTAATATAGTTATCTCTCTGACATTCCTTTTACTTCAGACTTAATAATTTTAAATTTGGTCTTTATTGTATTAGGGTCTATGGGGTCACACAGAGTCGGACACAACTGAAGCGACTTAGCAGCAGCAGCAGTAGGGTATATAACAAGTCCATAGTTCTCTTGGTTGATTTCCCTGTCTCTCTACTTTCTCCTAGCTCCCACTCAGTCATCTCATTGATTCTGTAGCAGGGCTGCTTGTAGGGAGCAACTTAGCATCAAAAATGGGTTAAAAAGTTCACTTTATAAACTGCTTATTTGTTTGAACTTAAGGCATGTATCAAATACAGTAACTAACATCTTCGTAAAAAAGCTTTACTCTGCAGCCGATTTCTCTTTTTCTTTTTTTCTTCAATGTTGTGCTATTAATTGTTCAAGCATTGCTCCCAGTGTATGGGTGGGCATGATGTACTACTTCTGATTATTTGTATGTCAGGACTCCTCAAGGCCAGCTACCGTATCTTTTCCATCTTTCATTCCTAGCAACTCGCACACAGTCGCTAGAGCTCAGTCTCCCACTGTTATGTTGAAAGGGGACAGACTGGTCCAAAACCACCCTTGCTAGTAAGAGGTGGGGCAAAACTGAAACTAGCTGTTAGGCCTTCAGAGCTTGAGACTTTTTTTATTTTTACTATTTATATTTATTTTGTTGCGCTGGGTCTCAGTTGTGCATGCGGGATCTTTGGTCTTTGTGTCATGGCATGCAGGATGTCCATTTGTGGCATGCAGACTTTTAGGTGCAGCATGGGGGATCCAGTTCCCCTACCAGGGATCCAACCTGGGCCCTCTGCACGGGAGCATGGAGTCTTAGTCACTGGATACCAGGGAAGTCCTGAGAGCTCGGAAGTTTTGTCTTAGACTTCCCTAGTGGTCCAGTGGCTAAGACTCCACTCCACGCTCCCGGTGTAGAGGGCCCAGGTTCGATCCCTGGTAGGGGAACTGGATCCCACATGCTGCAACTGAAAGATCCTACATGCCACAACTAAGACTTGGCACAGCCAAATAAATAAAGATTAGGGGAAAAAGCGAGCAGTTTGGTGGTCTTGTCTTGTTCATTCCTGTGTGCCTCAGCCTGCTTATAAGTGATTACATGTTTCCCTTTGATTGCTCCTTATATTTCTTACTATTTTTTTTAAACTTACAAGGCGGTAGAAAAGATAATAAGGGCTAGGCTGAAGAGTGTATTCCCCACCCCCCCACACACAGTTATTATAACTCAAGTTTTTAGTGATGCTTTTAAGTGGTTTATGATCAAGTGTGATCTTGTGATAGGAATGGTACAGATCTATAATAATGATAATAATAGCAGCTAACACAAAGAATATGTGCTAGGTATTAATTTTAAGAGCTTTGAGTAGGTTAAGTCTTCTAATTCTCACAGAAACCTAGAAGGTAGGAATATAATTTTTGCTTGTTTTACAGATGTGGTCCCAGGGCTAATGTGTGGCCCTGCTTCGATTAGAACCTAGGCCTTTAAGTGCCAGGCTATATGCTTTTGAAGATAAAAAGGAGCTTGTAACTGCCTGCTTTCAAAATAGAAATATTTGATTCCTGTATGATATTATTGCTAATTTATATAGTGAATGTTATAATTAGGTTATCTATTAACTGCTCACTTTGGAGTTATATCAGTTTTTCAGAATGTCATTCAATTTCTAAGTAGATACATTCCAAATTAAAAATAAAGACGAGGAAGAAAGATGGAAGTAGTTATCAGCCTGTATTACATAGCCAACATAATCACTTACCTCATTGAGATTATGAAAGGGAGAAGGTATTTCAAGATTTTTTTTTTTTGATTTGGTGGTGTTCAGTATATAAGAAGATTGTATCATAAGCGACTCTGAAGACATATTGGTTTATTATAGAAAGCATCCTGAAGTGTCTTCTAAAAAGAGTCATAGGAATAAATCTTCATAGTTTTTCTTCTATGTACTTGCATTCATAAGTTTTAGAAAATATATAGCTTTATCTTTTTTATTTGTATTTAAGTGAAGAGAAATCAGTTCATGGTTTGAAAGTTAGATATTCTTTGTATTTTTAAAAAAATAAATTCCTGTTCATACTAAAAGGAAGGGATGGGTTTCTAAACAACAGTTAACAAATTGACATATTGACAGTTTGGGTAATTAATGTGATAACTAACCTTATCTTTGGTAGGTGGATAGGCTTAATACTGGAAACATTCACGAGTCAGAAATATATGTCTCTGGTTAAGAGTTCTCTCCAGCTGCTTTTTTCTACTTTCCCGCTGTTTCCCCTCACTCCTGCCCCAGGTCTCCTCTGTGGCCATCATCTTTGCATTTCATTTCACTGGCGTGAAATATTATTACTCTGTTATTGACTCAGAATATACTCAAGTTGTCCAATTTATATTTGCTCAGTCCTGTTCAGGTATTTGCCTCATGTTAGATCTGAAATTGGATTGCAGTCAGTGTGATTAAAATATAGGCCTTTGAATGAGATGGTTTGGTGAAGCTTACGTAAATATGACCATAACCAGTATGTTATTATTCAAATTACTAGATACTTGTAACTTGAATGTTAATATCCAAGTATTCTGCTTTCTGTCTTGACAGATTATAAGAGAAAATAGTATCTCTCTCAGTGAAATTGAATTGCCTTGCTCAGAGGATTTGAATTTGGAAACTTTGTCGTAAGTCCTGAAACATCTAATACACATTAGCTACTCCAGTATCTGTCAGATAAATGAGTTGAAATGTATTGTGCAAGAGAAATGCTGTCCTTGATTTGAGTAATTATTCTAAATCCCCCATGTTCCTAACCATGGTTTATCAGATGTTCACAAGTTTGTTTTTTTATTTAGCTCTCTAAAGCATAGAATTTTTACCCTCATAAAACAGTATCAGAGATTTAACTTGTATATATTCCTTTTTTATCCTTTTCATTAAAAAAAATTCTCAGTGATTGTTAGAAATTATCTTCTTTTGCTGCATATGCCTACTTTTGCAGGCATGAGGCAGACTTTATCAGCTAGAGCCACATGGTGCTTCTGCTGAAGGAAAGCAGATGGAAACCTGCCCAGTTGATTGAGTATAGGCACACTTAGCATTCCCAGAAGTAAAGAAACTAATTTAGAGAACAGGAGTATTTATTATTTGTGTCCCCAGATAATAGTAGTAATGAATTTTAAAGCAAAACAAGGAAAGTATTCCAATCTGTTGTGATCTGTTTTCAGGCAGGCACATGTCTACATCATTGCAGGAGCTTGTTTGTCTCTGGGCTTTCGATTTGCTGGCTCAGAAAACTTATCAGCATTTAACTGTTTGGTAAGAAGTATCTTCATCTGCTCTGTTCTGTTTTCTTTCTTACAGAGCCTTAGTATGCGTCTTTTAACCTTAAATTTTTTCTTTTGCTTTTTTCCAGCATAAATTTGCAAAAGATTTTATGACTTATTTGTCTGCACCTAATGCTTCTGTAGTAAGTCTTTTTATGATGGTTCTCCTTGGGAATAAAATTAAACTTGAAGAAAATTCACTGATAATTCAACTACTTAGGTGTTGCCAAATATCTGTACAGTCTTTGAATTTAGAATGGGAGGTTTGAGGCTTTGGCTCATCTTTGTATTTTAGTTCTGGGATATTAGTTAGTTGAGAATGTGACTACCCTTAAAGGCATTTATTTCTTATGATGAGAGAATAATTAAGAAAAGCCACGACCTTCATGGATTGTCATATCTTATGCCATTCTCAGTACTAAATGTTAGTAACTGCTTGTTGGAAAAATTTAGTACTCAGAAAAAATACAGTTGCTATTGAGGATTGCTGCTCTGATGATAGTAAGACCACAAAGTTTTATTTCCTGGTTAAAAAAACACAGATTTAATTAACATTATTTATATTAGAAAATTGGCAGCATCAAAAAAATCTAAAAGTAGTCAAAAAGGGGACTATGGTACATCTACATTGTTATATAGAGGAGCTATCAACAGCATGTTGTGTAAGAATTTTTACTAGTGAAGATTGCTTATAATAAAGTAGATTAAAAAGCTTAAAGATACTATGTGTAGTAATATCTCAATTTCATTTAAAAATAGATACTATAGGTAAGATTTGGGGAAAAAGCCAAAATGTTTATAGCTTTTAGTATTCCAAGTAATTGTTATTTCCTTCTTGATACCTTATTGTCTGAATTTTCCACCTGGAACTTAAATTTTGTAATCAGAGAAAGTATTTTTTCAGACTTTGTAAGTTGTGAACATGTGCAGTCTAATGCTGGCTGCTTTAGCTCGATGATAGAATGCAGCACAGATGACGTGGTGTGCCATCTCTGTGCCCCAGACAGGCCCTCACAACCTGCAGACCTGCCTGAGCGTCGTGTTGCTGTCCCTCGCCATGGTGATGGCCGGCTCGGGGAACCTGAAGGTTCTGCAGCTCTGTCGCTTCTTACACATGAAGACAGGTGGTGAGATGAACTATGGTTTCCACTTAGCCCATCACATGGCCCTCGGACTTCTGTTTTTGGGAGGAGGCAGGTAATATAGTTTAACCATCAGTTAATTTATGCCCCATTATGAGGGGCTTCCCTAGTAGCTCAGTTGGTAAAGAATCTGCCTGCAATGCAGGAGACCTGGGTTCAATCCCTGGGTCAGGAAGATCTCCTGGAGAAGGGAATGGCAACCCACTCCAGTACTCTTGCCTGGAGAATTCATGGACAGAGGACCTGGTAGGCTACAGTCCATGGGATCGCAAAGAGTTGGACACTACTGTGCGACTACCTTTTTTTTTTCTTTAGGAGAGTTACCATCCTCTCTCCAACACGTGTGGCATCCCTGCCTTCCTCAGAAGAGTCTGAACGCAGTACTTCATTGTATCACTTCTTTCCCCACTCTTGAATGATTTTGCTCTTCTACTAAATTGCTGTCTCATAAAAGGGATGAACACTATCAGTCACCAAAGCCTAAAAGATTTGCTGTTTTCAGTTTTCTTGCTCTCTTTCTAGCAGCTGTCATTCCTGACCACCTCATCCTTTTATATGACTTCCCTGGCTTTTAATGATCTGTTTTGGATAAAATACACTTACAGAATAGTGTGCAAGTGATAGGGGCATGACTCAATGAACTACCTACAATTTGAGAATCTCTTAGATGTTCCACAGAGCAAAATGTCACTCAGAATACCCATCTCCAACTGCTACGCCCCTTCCAATTTACTATTACTTTATTCTGCCCAAATACAACTGCCATGTAGGTTTCTAACACTTTAGACTGGTTTTGAAATTAGAATGCAGTCATATACTATGTGTCCTTAGTACTTTATTTCTTTAGCTCAGCATTGTGTTTGAGATGCATTCATGTTGCGGGTAGCGTTGGTTTATTCATGTTTCAGTGCTGTTGAATTCCATTGTATGGGTATACCACAGTTATTCATCTACTCTGTTAGTGATGGATATGCTTGTTTTCTAGTTTGAAACTGTTATGAATATTCTTGTACATGTTTTTTAGTTTGTTATGTACAGATCTGTGAGTAGAACTGGGTCACTGGATGTATATGTCTGTCATATTTCAGAGGATAATGCCATCGGTACTCCAAAGTGGTTTTACCATTTTGTATACCCATCAGCATCATACAAATTTCCAGTTTCTCCCCATCTTGGTCAACACTTGGCTGTTGTTAACCTTAATTTTAGCCACTGGGTAGTAGTATCTCACTTTGTTTTTAATTTCCATTTTCTTGAGTAATGGTATGTGGCACCTTTTTACAGCTTTGATGGCCAACTGAAAATTTCCTTTGGTGATGGGCAAATCTCTTGCTACCCATTTTCATATTGGTTTATTCATTAAAAAATTTTTATTTGTGGTTTAGTGTACATAACATAAAATTTATCATCTTAACTGTTTTTAAATGTATAGTCAGTAATATTAGATATATCCACATTGTTGAACAACCAATCTCCAAAGCCTTTTCATTTTGCAAAACTGAAACGCTGTCAGTTCAGTTCAGTTCAGTCGCTCAGTCGTGTCCTACTCTTTGCGACCCCATGAACTGCAGCATGCCAGGCCTCCCTGTCCATCACCAACTCCGAGAGTTTACTCAAACTCATGTCCATCGAGTCAGTGATGCCATCCAACCATCTCATCCTCTGTTATCCCCTTCTCCTCCTGCCCCTAATCTTTCCCAGCATCAGGGTCTTTTCAAATAAGTCAGCTCTTCACATCAGGTGGCCAGAGTATCGGAGTTTCAGCTTCAACATCAGTCTTTCCAATGAATATTCAGGACTGATCTCCTTTAGGATGGACTGGTTGGATCTCCTTGCAGTCGAAGGGACTCTCAAGAGTCTTCTCCAACACCACAGTTCAAAAGCATCAATTCTTCAGCGCTCAGCTTTCTTAACAGTCCAACTCTCACATCCCTACATGACCACTGGAAAAACCATAGCCTTGACAAGACGAACCTTTGTTGACAAAGTAACGTCTCTGCTTTTTAATATGCTGTCTAGGTTGGTCATAACTTTTTCTTTTTTTTTTTTTAATACATTTATTTATTTTAGTTGGGGGCTAATTACTTTACAATACTGTAGTGGTTTTTGCCATACATTGACGTGAATCATCCATGGGTTTACATGTGTTCCCCTGGTCATAACTTTCTTTCCAAGGACTAAGCGTCTTTTAATTTCATGGCTGCAATCACCATCTGCAGTGATTTTGGAGCCCAAGAAAATAAAGTCAGCTGCTGTTTCCACTGTTTCCTCATCTATTTGCCATGAAGTGATGGGACCGGATGCCATGATCTTAGTTTTCTGAATGTTGAGCTTTAAGCCAACTTTTTCACTCTCCTCTTTCACTTTCATCAAGAGGCTCTTTAATTCTTCTTCATTTTCTACCATAAGGGTGGTGTCATCTGCATATCTGAGGTTATTGATATTTCTCCCGGCAATCCTGATTCCAGTTTGTGCTTCCTCTAGCCCAGCATTTCTCTTGATGTACTCTGCATATAAGTTAAATAAGCAGGGTGACAGTATGCAGCCTTGATGAACTCCGAAACTCTGTACCCCCAAGCAGTTACTCCTCATTCCCCGCCTTGCCCAGTCCCCTGGCAAACCCTGTTGTACTTTCTGTTTCTATTAATTTGACTATTCCATATTAGTTTATCATTTTGATTCCAAGACCTTTGTTAGTTCTTTATGTTGTAGTTATCTTCTACTCTGTGGCTTACCTTTTAACTCTCTTAATGTTATCTTTTGATGAATTATTAATATTTTTCTTTGTTGGTTTGTACTTTTTTATCCTTTTGATGAAATATTTCCTTACTCACCAGAAATGAAGATATTCTCTTATTTATCTTCTAGAAGTTTTTCAGCCTTTCCATTCACATTCGGATTTAAAATCTACCCAGAACTAATTTTTCTGTGTTTCCTTCCTCCCCCTCTCTCCCCCACCAGTTGACACTCGGCTGTTAACCAAGTTTGTCGTTTCTCCACTGATTGGCAGCGCCACCTTTGTTGTAAATTAAGTGTCTGTGTATGTGTGTTTGTTTCTGGGCTGTTATGTTCAGTGGTCTATTTTTCTATACTTGCACAGTACCGCAGTTGACTTAATTATTGTAGTTTTTATAATAAGTCTTGATATCCAGCAGAGTAAATCCTCCAAAGTGAGCTTTGTTCTTCAAAAATATATTTTTCTGTTCTTGGCTCTCTACATTTTATATAAATAGTAGAATTTGTTTGTGATTTTTCCAAACTAAATAACATGATTAAACGTTGATCGGAATTGCATTGAATCTTTCCACTGGTTTGGAGGAATTGAAATCTGACATCATTGAGTCTTAAAGTCTGTGAGTATAGTGTATCCTTTCATCTATTTAGCTCTAGAGTATGTGACCTTGGACAACTGACACGATATCTCTAAGTCAGTAGTTTTATACTGTTGAGAGTGAATTAAACATTGGAACGCACCCTTCCAGAAGTACAAAAAATCAAGATTATTAAAGATGTGCATTCATTTCCTTTTGACACATTTTGTAGAAGTTTCTTCTTTTAATTGTTTAAAATTAAGGATGGTTAAGGAAATATTATCATAAAAATTCTACTTTTTAAAATATATTTTCCTTTCAAAATAAGCCTCTTATTTATCTTATTCTCTTACTCAATCTCATCTTTTGTCATCACATGCTGTAGGACCCTACTTGCTCTGCTTTCATATTGAGTAGTTTTTCTCCCATTCTGCCCATTCTGCTGCTGCTCTTCTAGTGATTGTTTTATCTTTGAATGATTATGTGTACTCTGTGACAAGGTTTACATTTCTCTTAGCATAGTTAACCCTTATGCTTAATCTCAAAATTTCTAACATTAATATCTAATGTTTATCTTTGGATTTTTCAGAATGGTAAAGAGAAAATGGCCTAGCTTATGCTTGTGTCAAAATAGATGTGTTTCCGTATTTTAAATTTTGAAATCTCTTCTTTGTAAAATATATGTGTGTATAATAAATAATGAATTCTTACTTGATAGCCTAATTATTAAAAGAGATAGGGAAAGAGATATGGGGATGTCTACATGTATATGTGTAATAAAAAATATGTATATTGAGCAGTGACAGCAGTGGTTTTATGTGGTGTCCAGAATCATCTTTATTTCAAAATATTTGTAGGAAAAACTAAAAGTTTAGTCACCCTGTTTGCCATACTGAATTTGAACAACAGTAAAATATTAATTTAAGGAAAATCTCAAAAGATTTTACTAAGAGTGTATGGCCTTTATAAGATAAGTTTATCATACCGATAATGAACAAAACCTTATTTTTCAAGGAATAGTTATTTATTCATTCATTGTCACTTTTCAATGATAGCTTTTGCCTGTTTTATTTAGTCTAGCATTCTAAGGAAATGCCTATGCTTTACAGAAAGGAAAAAAATGTTTGAGATACCCAGTAAAAAAAAACCCCTGTATGTTTAGAAGTAAGTTTCAGCATTCTATTAACAGGTATGTATAAAACTGGAGAAGAAAGCAGTGTACTTTACACATGACTTTTTCAATATATACAGTCTCTACAATTGCACTCATTATTCTCACTGCTGTTGTCTTTTAGGTCAAAACTTTGCTTACTAATGTTAAGTTTTGAAATTTAGCATTGTGACGTGTCACTTCTGCTTTAAATAGTAGATGATGTTGAAGTGGCTTAAGGACTGACTAAAGTGTTCCCATTGTTGACGCACTCCCAGTGATCAAGGCATTAGTTTGATCAACGCACCTTGCCCCAATACCCCAGTTTCGTGATTCTCAAGTCTGCTGTGAAAGCTGACAGTTTGCCCCGTGTAGTTAGTGACGTCTGTCCCTCCGCGTTTTCTCTGCAGGTACTCTGTGAGCACGTCGAGCTCTTCCATCGCCGCCCTCCTGTGCGCGCTTTACCCCCACTTCCCCGCTCACAGCACGGACAACCGGTGAGCCTCGTGGCATTCCTCGCGTAACCTTTCTCCAGTTGTCTTGGGGGAGGGGAGTCATCTGATGGTGTTTTGGCTCCACGGACTCATTTCCAAATTCGCTATACTCTGCTCTTAAACTTAGTTATCTTCCTAGGTAAATCTTTTTAAAAAGTTTTCCTTGCAAAATTTTAAGCCAGAAGAGAACTTTGGGCTTCTGATTCCTGACCAGCCTTCTCCCATTCACCAGTCAGTTGAACTGCTCTAAACCCAGAAGTAGGCCAGACCAGGGGTGTCATTAGGGAAAAACTCATCGTGCAGAAGATAGCAGCAGGAGAAACTGAATACGCTTTGGCCAAAGTGTTTAATTCTAAGAGAGGAATTTATCTGATTTAGTGGCAATGTCTATATGAATTCCATTTGCTCCCTCTTTGAATGCTGAGAAGTTTTGTTTAACTGGCAAAGAAGGGACAAGAAAATGCAGCAAAGAATTAGTTTAGAAGTAGCAGTGAGGAGTAGAACCCTACGCATGGAGAAGCCATCTGATAACACAATAGCTCTGTGTTTAGAGCACCAAGAACCACCAGAAGCAACCCACTCCAGTACTATTGCCTGGAAAATCCCATGGATGGAGGAGCCTGGTAGGCCACAGTCCATGTGATCACAAAGAGTCGGACACAACTGAGCAACTGCACTTCAGACTTATAGCAAGCAAAAGTTTAAATATAAATGTAAAAAATAATAAAGTATCATTTATAAAAAAAAAAAAAAAAAGAACCACCAGAAGTTTCAGGCCTAGCCATTCTCTCCTGTTTGTGGAGGAAGGGGAGAAGATAGCTTCTTGTACCCCAGTGACATCCAGGGCGCTCTGAGAGCTCAGCTGCAGGCAGCCCCAGTGATCTGCCAGGGAAGGAGCAAGAGAGGGGCTTGCAGTAACTGAGCCATCACAGAAACTACTGTGTCAATGTGCAGCCAGTAGTGACAGGAAGACAGCGGTTTTACAAAAGTAGCCTGATGTGAAGTCCAAACTGCACTTTCTTTTTTAAAACTTCTTTGGCCTCACCACACCACACATGGGTTATTAGTTCCCTGACCAGGGATCAAACTCACACCTCCTGCATTGGAAGCACTGAGTCTTAACTGCCAGGGAATCCCTGAAGTCCAAACTTTAATGATACATGGTGCATAAGAATATTGTTGTTAAATTAGTATAACTCTGATGAGTGGTCTCTTACTTGTAAGTTTAGGGAAGATTGTTTTGAGTTGTTGAAGTCAGCTATCGATTAGGGTACAAGGGAGATGGTTAAAAAGATAGCATCACCAACTCAATGGCCATGAATTTGAGCAAACTCCAGGAAACAGTGGAGGACAGAGAAGCCTGGCATGCTGCAGTCCATGGGGTCGCAAAGAGTCAGACATGACTTAGCGACTGAACAACAATAAGGAAGAGCTGCCCTCGAATGTTGCTGGTCACAGTATCAGCTGTTTTAAACAGAACAATTTGGTGATAAACACCAAGAACCTCTAGGTAACTGATATGTACCAGTTTTCTCAATAGAGAAGTTTTGGGTCGAGGGTCACATGTCTCTAATTTTTTAAAGAGAATTTCTCTATTATGTTTTAATTGAATCTCATCATTGTCCTTTAGGACTGCCGTCCTGGATGGGCATCACTCAGCTCTGATGTGCTTCACCTTGTAGGCTGCGGGAGATTGTAGAGCTCTGTGCTGCCTCCTGCTGTTACGGCCTTTTGTGTTTTCTGTAAACAGGTATCACCTCCAGGCTCTCCGGCACCTGTACGTGCTGGCTGCAGAACCAAGACTCCTGGTGCCCGTGGATGTGGACACAAACATGCCATGCTATGCCCTCTTAGAAGTGACCTATAAGGTAGCTCTCTCCCTCTGTTGTTGCTTTGTTGTTTATTATTGCCACTCATCCGTCTTTGCACATTAAAGTATTTTGAAAGCGTTGTCCTTTAAAAGATGACAACAGTGAGTTGAGTTCTCCTAAAAATTGAAACCTCCACATTTAATGTACATCCTGCCAGGCCATTCAGGCTCATTTGTAGCCTTCAGATGTAATATTTTCGGGACCGTCAGCTGCTCATTGGTTTTTAGAGCTTGTAGTTTGTAAATGTCCCTGTTATCTTTATATAGCTGAGAGTAGCGTTCCAAAAAATGAAGGGAGTTAGAATAATATTTGGATGTCAGCATAGTGCTTCAGAGTATGTGATGAGAGAGCTTTGATTTACATGCATGGATAGATTATAAGTCATTATGTCCTTCCTTCTGGGCTTCTCAGGTGGCTCAGTGGTAGAGTTCATCTGGCAATGCAAGAGACACAGGAAACACGGGTTTGATCCTTGGGTCAGGAAGATCCCCTGGAGAAGGAAATGGCAGCCCACTCGAGTGTTCTTGCCTGGAAAATCCCATGGACAGAGGAGCCTGGCGGGCTACAGTCCATGGGGTCACAAAGAGTCTGACACGACTGAGCACACATGCACATCCTCCCTTCAGAAAATTGTTCGGTGCCTCCTGTGTATCAGAACTGTGCTAGGGAGTTCCCTGGTGGCCTAGTGGTTAGGATTTTGAGCTTTCACTGCTGTGGCGTGGGTTTAATCCCTGGTCGGGGAACTGAGATCCTGTAAACCATGTGGTGTGGTCAAAACACACAGGAAAACAAAAAATAACAAACTCCAAAACTGCTAGGTTCTGGGATACAAAGTTGAGGTGGCTGTCATTTTCCTTAAGGAACGTCTGTCACTGAAGAGTTAGGCTTGGATTCAGTAAGAGTAGCCTGAGATAATTGGAGGTTTGTGTGGGGTGCAGGGGGAGCTGACACGTGCTCTTATCCAACACTTCTGGCAGTTGGGAGGCCATCCTGGTAGACATGGTGTCTGGACTGAGATTTGCCAGTCAAGCCGGGCACGTTCCTGGCAGAGAAGGCAGTGTGCAGAAAGCCAGAGGCCTCCTCGCAAGGGCAGAGGCGCAGTGCTGCTGGCAGGTGAAGTGCGGGCTCTGCCAAGGATAGTAGGTGGCAGCCCTGTCAGACCCGAGTATCAGAGAGAATTTTATGCTGTGGACAGTCTGTCTCCAGCCTGCGGGGAAGGGAGCGCATAGAGCGTGAATGTTGTTTGTACTTTTCCCTAACTACATAGTAAATGGTGACTCTTGTATTTGTGAAGGGCACTCAGTGGTATGAACAAACCAAAGAAGAACTGATGGCCCCTACCCTTCTTCCAGAACTCCACCTTTTAAAACAGGTGAGTAGGATATGAGTAAAGAGATATATCAAGGAGTAAGTTCAGCCAGAATAGCATAGCATGAAAGATAGCCAAAGAGAAGCCTATGCGTTCTCAGTGTTTCCTAAGAAACGGGCGCGCAGCAGCAGGAGGAACAGTCCTGAGGAAGAGAGAGGGTCCCCTCGGGAGCTCCTTACTGAAGGCTGAGATGGCCTGGGAAATGACTCACGTGTTCATCTGGAAATGGGCTTGTTAGCCTCTCACCATCTCTTTCTAGCCCAGTTTATTCTCATTTCCTCTGAGAAGCATGGGTTTCATTTTATCTACTAACACTTTCCCAGGACTGGATTGACTGTTCACATTTATCTTGGCAGGTTAAAGTTAAAGGCCCAAGATACTGGGAACTGCTCATAGATTTAAGCAAGGGAACACAACACTTGAAGTAAGTGCGTTGAATTTTTCAGATGTGTCTGTGAAGGGAATAGAAATATATGGGAAGGTACAAATGGTGATAATTATGTGAAATGCTCCTTGTCACCCTTTCATCTCATCCAGGACGATGTGTAGAGTGCTGAAGAAGATGAAAAAGTTCTTTGTAGAACTTTGTCCTTCTCTTTGAAAAAGTTCGTAGTTGAAAGTAAAATTTTACATTCAGAAGTCAAACCCTAATTATTAATTCAGTGAGAAACTTGAGTGACTTAAATTGGGACAGTCGTGGAATTGTCTTTTGGAGCAATAATGAAAGATTTAATTTAAGAAAATGAAGCTGATTTATATGTCCACAAAGGGAACTTTGTGACAGTTGGTGTTTGTCACACCGCATTTTCTGTTGCATCTCTTTACCATTTTCTGGTTAGATGGCTCTCATAAAATTAAGATGATGGTTGATTGCTTTTGGTTGGAAATGGTCATATGCAGATAATTACTTTGATGAACAGAGAGTGCTAATAATTTTTACACTTCAGTTAGCATGTAAATTAAGTCTTTAAACTCACGGAAAGTTTAACAATTTGTAACAGTTTTTACACTGTCATCCTCATTTCTGTTTCTCCCAGACTATAAATAGCTGCTTTTTGTATTATTCTGTCTTTAGATTTGCAGCATCTTTTTCTTTTTACTGTAAACCAATCAGTAGATATTTAAGGGAATACATGTTGGATAAAGTATCTCCTTTGAAATTCGTACTTGAGCAAATAGAATGCCTCCTTATTTAATAGGTTCCTTGAATCTTGACAGCAGAGAAAAGCAGAACTTGATTATGACTTATAGGAACTGGTTTAGTTTCGACACAATAAATAATCACATAGCAGAAAGTGGTGAAGACTTTATCTCATGTGAACATAGTACTGGGAACTACATTTCCAGGCAACAGCTGCCAGTAATACCTTGTATTAAATCCATTCTTGTTTTCTTTCAGGTCCATTCTTTCCAAGGATGGGGTTTTATATGTTAAACTCAGAGCAGGTCAGCTCTCCTACAAAGAAGATCCAATGGGGTGGCAAAGTTTATTGGCCCAGACTGTAGCTAACAGGAACTCTGAAGCTCGGGCTTTCAAGGTAGTGTGATTGGTAAAAACTGAAGGATATTCTCATCAGAAGAAAAAAAAATTGTAACTAAGTGTGATGATGGATGTTAACTAGACTTGTGGTTGTCATTTGTCAGTATATACAAATAGCAAATAATTGTACACCTGAAACTAATAAACTTATATATAAATTATATCTCAATTAAAACAAAAACCAAAATTGAACAACAAGAGGAAATAGGTTCAAACCCTACTTGTCTACCAAAGCATATACTTCTATCATAACATTTATGGTACTGTTTAGGTAGATCCACTCACCAATCACAGCAGATTATAAAGAATGAACGACCTGGGGCCCGTTGGCTGTTTTATGTCACGGCTGTTATAAAATACAGGCCATCTGCCAGAACTCAAAGGATGATTTACATTTAGTGGCAGGGACAGTCAAAATATATCTTAAAGCTAAAAAAAATTTAGCTTAATGGTTAATCCTCAAATCCATTAAAATTCACTTAATTCATGGGAAAAATAAAAAAGTTTTTTGCAAGGTAGCAGTTTTGACTTGTGACTGAGTCTTTATTATAGTTTCCAGAGAATCAATTGAGGTAGTTGACATCAGTGAATTTTGTTTGTCAGTATTTGAAAGGATTTTGGGGCAAAGTTTAATTTGAATTAGCACTATTGCTAATTAGCACTAAACCAAAGTGAATGAAAGTGGAAGTCACTCAGTTGTGTCTGACTCTTTGCGACCCCATGGACTATACAATCCATGGAATTCTCCAGGCCAGAATACTGGAGTGGGTAGCCTTTCCCTTCTCCAGGGGATCTACCCGACCCAGGAATCGAACTGGGGTCTCCTGCATTGCAGGTGGATTCTTTACCAACTGAACTATTAGGGAAGCCTGATATAAGCCCGATATAAACCAAGGCTCATCTCAAAGACCCTAATCCAGTTTGTAAAGAAAATAGATAAGTTTAAGCTTGAGTTTTCATGGGGCAAGTATATGAAAATTAAAAGACCGTCTCCATTTCCTGCCTGCCGGGAGTTCAGAAGTAAAATATAAACCTCAGTGGAAAATGGTAAAACCTTCATATTCCATTTTCAGTCTTGAACCTTGAGTGATACTCCTTGTCACCCTTTATTTCCATTTTTTTTTTTTAAGTTGTAAAATACACATAACATAAAATATACTGGCTTAACCCTTTTAAGTGTATAGTTCTTTGGTACTAAGTACATTCTTATCGCTGTGCTACCATTACCACCATCCATCTCCATGACTCTCTCTATCTAGCAGAGCTGCATCTCTGACCCCATTAACACGGACTCCCCATTCCCTTCTCCCTAGCCCCTGGCAGCCACCATTGCACTTTCTCTTTCTCTTTCATGACTCTAGTGACCTTACGACAGCACTTGTCTTTCTGTGAGTGGCGTGTTAGAGTGATAATCTTTTTTCCTTAATCTGTTCAGTAATAATTCTAGTTTTTAGAGTGCCTTTCAGTTAGTTTAAGAAGGAAGGGAAAACCTTTTTGGGGTGACTTCTGTAAGAAACACCTGTTTTTAATCTGCCCTTTGATAAATCAGTAGCTCATGGTAGCTTGTGCAATATATTTCTTAAGTATGATATCCTTTATATGTTTAATCTGAAAGAAAGTAATACAAATGAACTTACAAGACAGAAACAGAGTCTTTGAGAACGAGCTTATGGTTGCCAGCAAGAAAGACAGGAGGAAGAGATAGTGAGGGAGTTTGGGATGGGCATGTACAAAAAAAAAAAGAATAAGTAAGCTGATATTATTAAAAAAGAAAAAAAAAAACCTTTCAACCCAGCAGGTTGATGAAGCTCTAGCAGCCTTGGGTTTTGTGGAAACATTGTGTGGAAAAAAAATAAAGTAGATTACAGCTGCATACAATTTGAGTAGTTATGAAAAGAATCTTTATTATCGCACATATACGTGTTCTTTATTTTTTTTAGCCTGAAACGATTTCCACATTCACTTCTGATCCAGCACTTCTGTCATTTGCTGAATATTTCTGCAAACCAACTGTGAACGTTGGGCAGGTATGTATTATGTGGTTTGTTAGCTCCAAGACTAGGCTTTGTTGTTTCTGTCTGCAGACCACCATAAAAAATCCAAAATATCCTTATCTGTCTTTGATAACATGCCTTAGGCACATTGAATGATTTTTGTTTGGCAAATACAAATTTTTCATAGTCTAAAACTATTAAATTTAGTAATTTCCTACCTTAATAGTAGAAACAACTTAAAATTTCCAAGACATTAATTTTGGTCGCTGGTATTTATGTATTCTTATAATGATTCTTGTTTTCTCTTTATTTTATAACCCTTTTTGTTGGTCATAAAACTGTTCTCTTCAGGATTCTAAGAGTGCTTGCTAGTAGATTCTTTGATTTATCCATCATCTCAATTGGCACGGACTGGATATAGGAATTATATGATCTGGGATTGGTGGCCTATTGTCTGCAAGTGTGTGTGACCTTGGAAAAATTTTTCAATCTTTTTGAGATGTCGTTTCCTTATTCCTAAAAGTGGGATTGTAATATAACCTGCCTTTCATTGTTGTTTTGAAAGTAAAATGACAGAACCCTTCCTGCCTCTTATTTATTGAATCTTCACTGTGTGTTAGGCACTCTGCTCAGTATTCTTTGTAATTTTTTTCATTTAACTCTGACCCTGGGGGTAGGTACTGCCTGCTGAGGAATACTGCCACTTAGAGCTGTCACATACCTGAGGTCACATAGCCAGGAAGGGCTGGGGCCTGTGCTCAACTGAAGGCCACAGGTCTCTGCTGAAAGCCCACGCCTGCCTTGACCCCGGCTGGGCTTGCTGTGCCGCCGCCCAGCCTGGTCTGCTCTGTGTTCCTGCTGCATCTCGGTGGCTGCTGGGCGCCCCTTCTGGGTCCTGTTCTTGCCAGCCCACCCCATGGCATAACTCTGTGCTGGCCTGTCTGCTCATTTTACCCAGCTTCTTTCATTCCTCTCCTCCATAGCACTTAGAGCCTTAAGTGTTTCTTGGAACTTAATTTTGATTGTATTTTTATTGGTGTTTAATATTGCATGCACTCTGATTTTATAAAGACCTGGCCTTTTTTACCTTTTTGTGTCATTCACAGCAGAATGTGAGAATGGGCCATCATAGTGACTATACAGTTGTTCTTTGATTTGATTTTGGAATATACATTGATGTGCTACAAAAAGATTCTGACTTTCCACAGAAACAGGAGCTTCTGGATCTCTTCTCTTCAGTGCTGTACGAATGTGTGACTCAGGAGACCCCAGAGATGTTACCTGCGTACATAGCAATGGATCAGGTATGGTTCAGAAAACCTATCCTAATTCTGATGAGCTTTATCCTGTATTTCAAATAACATGCCAGACAATACAGTAAGATTCCCTCTATGTCCATCTTTTTAGTTTCTCATTTGCTTTTAGAATCTCAGAAAAGGAATCTGTATCAAAGCTGAAAGCTCTGTTTATACCAGAAGCTTAGAGTTTATGATGACAAATGGGCTGTCTTACTCCAGGGGTTCCTGTTCCCCCCTTCTGGCCTCTTCCTCTGACCAGGAGAGCATGCTTCCTCCGTTTCCACCCTTGCATTCTCCTGTGATCTCTTGCCTCCCTCCTGACAAAGCCTTTTCCTAGAAAAGTTTATGCAGGTGAGCAGTAAGAGAACAAGCAGTGCCCTGGTGGTGGCAGGAATGTGCAGTTAGACCTGGTGATGAGGCTCACAGAAGTTATAGTACCAGCATGCAGGGGTTTAGGGGGCTGGAGTTCATTTTAAAATTAAGAGTGTAAAAGGGGTAATGCAGAAGATAATGCTCAACAGCTTTCCTAAAGGATTGAACTTATTTATTTTCTTAGGTTATTAGTAATTGTTGTTTTAATTAATAAGTCCTGTCTGTCTCTTTGAGACCTCTTGGATTATAGCCAGCTAGGCTCCGCTGTCCATGAGATTTCCCAGGCAAGAATACTGGAGTGGGGTGCCATTCTTTCTCCAGAGGATATTCCTGACCCAGGGGTCGAAATCCCATCTCCTGCATTAGCAAGCAGATTCTTTACCACTGAGCCACCTGGGAAGTCCTATTTAGTAATACTTGTGGCTTTTTAATATTGTCATATCATTGAGACTCAGACTTACCATTAAATTGAGGCAGTAGTTTTCTAACTTGGCTAAAATTTATCTGGGAAATCTTAACAATACAGATCCTCAAGTCCCCTTCCACAGTTACTGAATCAGAATTTCTGAAATTTAAGTCCAGGATCTATAGTTTTAAACAGCTCAAGTGACTATGATACAGTGAGTTCACAGATAAGAATTTGGGACTCAGTGTCAAAGGAAGTAATCTCTAATGGAAAAGGAATCTCTACTGAAGAATTGAGTGGGAAAATTCAGGAAATAATTCCTTAAAACCTGTTTTGCATAACAGTCTTAATGAAAAAGGCCAGTTCCAGAATAATCAAGTGGGCCTAGAATGCCCTTATTGCCAGGCATCCACCTTTTTTGGTTGGTAAGTATATGATGTCCACACTGGTGCTGCTGCTCACTGTGTGTCTGTGGACAGCAACCAAGTAATGAGTTGTGTTTTTCAGTTGATGGTTGAGAGTGTGTTCTTTTCTTACGCTCTGAACTTTTACCTCTTTGCAGTCATGGGCAGGTACCTATAGTGGAACATCCCTCTGGTTGCAGCCACGGTGACTTTGCAGATGGGTCCCAAGAACAGTATTGTCAATAATACAGGTTTTGCCTCCTGACCCCTGGGATCCCTGGCCTGATCGTGGACATATCATTGTACCAACTTGGGTTTCCCAGAGGGGACCGGCTGTAGACCTATCGGGTCTTCATTTCTCAGAGCCGTTGAGCTTCGTTTGCCTTCACCATTTTTTGTCTGAAGGCTGTTCATATTCGTTTTAAACAGAATGGCTGTGTACCTAAACCCACTAAAGGGTTTCTCTGTGGGGCAGACTGCATCAAACACAAAGCAAACTCCCCTCTGCCCTTCCTTGATCTCATGACCATATTAAAAAAATACTTCAGTGTAAAGCTCCAAGGAAGTGACGGATCTTCACTCTTTCATCAACAAGTGGATTTCTGTTCTCTCTGCAAGGCTGTAAGAAGACTGGGAAGAAGAGAAATGTCTGAGACATCTGAACTTTGGCAGATAAAGTTGGTGTTGGAGTTTTTCAGCTCCAGAAGCCATCAGGATCGGCTACAGAACCACCCTAAGCGAGGGCTTTTTATGAACTCGGAATTCCTCCCTGTTGTCAAGTGCAGTATTGACAATACTCTGGACCAGTGGCTACAAGGTAAGAACAGCACTGCACCCCTTGTGCTTCGAGGCTGCCCTGGGTCTCAGCTATTTCTGTTGTAACCTGTTTTCATTGGTAAGCAGGTTAAGTCCTAGTACAATCCCAAATGGCTGTAGATGTCATGTTTCCAGTTAGGTGAATTATGCTCTGATTATCTACTCTTAACATTTTTTGAGGATAGAAAATGAGATTTATTTACTTATTTATTTATTTTGGCCACACTGTGTGACATGTAGGATTTTTTGTTCCCCAACCAGGGATCCAGCCTGCGCCCCCAGCATTTTAAATACCACTTGACGCTTAGAAACTTATTTTATCTTTTCAGCATCAGATTGTGTTTCTTTCCAGTGCATCTCTCTCCTGTTTCTTAGGGGTGTGGCGTGTCACCTACCTGACCCCATTTTTTCTGCCTCCAGCCTGTGCACAGTGAAAACTTGATGTGAGCTTAGAGTGAATGTTTATTTTACTAGTTCCATGAGTCAGTCAGTGAGGACCTGGGACTTCATGGAACTGGTTTTCTGTCAGTAGAAGCTCTGCCTTGTGATTGCAGGGACAGTGTGAGGTTAGAAGTTACTCCTGACAGTGTAGAAGTGATTATGGAGGAAAGTGATGGGGCCTTTTGATGTGTGGGAAGCTGTCTAATATGTGATATATGCCTAAAATCCATTTTTAGTAGTTAACTCCTTGATCTTTTCGGTTCCGATGCTTCCAATACGTATTGGACAGCAACTTGCTTTGAGTAAATGCAAATATCAGTGTTAACAGCTTTTGATTCTATAAAGTTGTTAGTAAGCGGTAGGACCTAGGAATTTGACTGTGATTATGTTTGAAGCTGTCTCCCTGTTCACTGCACTTGGTTGAGGCTCCTCTGCCTGCCCCGCCCCCAGCCCTGGGGTGACTTGTTTCTCCAAGGTCCCAGCTGCTCTTGGTTTTTCTCTATTTTATTTAGACTGGAGATGGAAATGAGGGGGAAGGGGAAGAAGGTTAGCTTGAGCCTGTCTTTACCCAGCTGTAGAGTCAGGGTAAATACTGTCCAGTGACTGGAGGTCAAGGTCAAACAGGTGCAAGGGAGTAGGGAGAAGGATGTGCATGAGAGAAGGGGAGAGCAGCCCACCAGGGCCCCGCCCAGAGGAGGGGGTGAGGGGGGTGGGCGGGTTGCGGCTGTGGCTTTTGGCAAACACCAAAGGAGCCCCTCGCTCCCCATTTCCCATCTGTACCCATCTCTCCTCCCAGATTCATACACAAGTTGTTTCTTTAAAAAAAAAAGTTTCTGAAAAAATTTAATTGTAAGCCAGATTGTGAACGATATATTTGCTGCTGCTTAGTCACTTCAGTCGTGTCCAACTCTGTACAACCCCATGGACTGTACTATGCCAGGCTCCTCTGTCCATGGGATTCTCCAGGCAAGAATCCTGGAGTGAGTAGCCATTTTCTTCTTCAGGGGATCTTCCTGACCCAGGGATCGAATATGGATCTCCTGCATTGCAGGCAGATTCTTTGCTGCTGAGCCACCAGGGGGGCCTGAGGGATATATATATGGAAAACAGTAATTTCAAAGTCCCCTTGTTAACACCTGCATCACCTCGGATTTCCTCTTGGGATTTGAAAGGTCATAAAGTTTCAGAATTTCTAAAAATATGATACTCATTCGGAGAAGGCAATGGCACCCCACTCCAGTACTCTTGCCTGGAAAATCCCATGGACAGAGGAGCCTGGTAGGCTGCAGTCCATGGGGTTGAAAAGAGTCGGACACGACTGAGCGACTTCACTTTCACTTTTCACTTTCATGCATTGGAGAAGGAAATGGCAACCCACTCCAGTATTCTTGCCGGGAGAATCCCAGGGACGGGGCAGCCTGGTGGGCTACCGTCTATGGGGTCACACAGAGTCGGACATGACTGAAGTGACTTAGCAGCATGATACTCATTTTGTTCTCATGTTTGGGAAAAAATACCTGTTATTTTATAGATGCTGCTGTTCTGGTTTTATTCAGGTTTGTGTTTGTTCACCCGTAACAGACCCTTGTTGATTTCTGTTAAGAAACGAGTCCCCAGACCTGTGTGTGTTCTCTGACATGCGCATGAGAGGCTGGTGCAGGGACTAGCCCGCTCTCTAGACAGCCCTGAACTGCTTTCTCCTCCCTCCTTGTTAGGGCGACTGGTGGTTTACAGTGTTGTTCTGAGC
The DNA here is from genome assembly GCA_024291935.2 of Okapia johnstoni. Lineage (NCBI taxonomy): Eukaryota > Metazoa > Chordata > Mammalia > Artiodactyla > Giraffidae > Okapia > Okapia johnstoni. The sequence continues at coordinate 133,348,440 of CM044306.1, read as the reverse complement.
CTTCACCAGATTTGGCTTGCCACTCTGATTGCCAACAATGTGTATTTATTTATTTTTTTTATTGAAATAGGACCGTCACTTAAAACAACTCTTTGGTATGTGGTCTCCTCCCACAGATACTGGCAGCTTTGGGGTGGAGAGCAGTAAATTAGATGAAGATGCAGAGGCTGTGCAGCAGCGCTGGGAAATGTCATTTGTGTTTGTGTCGCAGTGAAATCACAGGTGACACACGGACTTTTAAGGTCGCTCACTAGTGACCCAAACTAGTGCAGCAGATTAATCATATTTTTTTGATGTTTTGTGATTTATCTCAATTACATTTTAATCTTGAGCAAAGAAAATTGGGTTTAAAGTTTAAGAACTTAAAATTTTTATTTACTTTTACATTTTATTATGGAAAAATTTAAAACATAAGGCAAAGTAAACATAATATTATCATAAACCCCATCAGGCAGCTTCAACAGTGTCCACATTCTGCCATTCTTGTATTCTCTGTAACTTTACCCATTGCCATACTGTTATTTTCCAAATTGTGCCATTTTACGTTCCTGCCAGCAGTGGGATGCATTGCAGATTTTGGCATTATCAGTCTAGTTTTAGACAGTCTACTGAATATGTAGTGGTGTCTAATTGTAGGTTTAATTTGCATGTCTGTGATGACTCATCATGCTAATTATTTTTGTATGTTTTTCTTACTCATACATCCTTTGCAAAATATCTTTTCAGAACCTTTGTTATTGCTGTTAGTTAGCACTAAGCCGTGGCAGACTCTTGTGAAACCCCATGGACTGTATGTAGCCCGCCAGGCTCCTCTGTCCATAGGGTTCTCCAGACAAGAATACTGGAGTGGGTAGCCATTCCCTTCTCCAGGGATCTTCCCAACCCAGGGCTTGGACATGCATCTCCTGCATTGGCAAGTGGATTCTTTACTGCTGAGCCACCAGGGAAACTTTGAAACCTTTACCCATGTTTAAAATTGGCTGTCTTTTGATTATTGAGTTGTAGGAGTTTTTACATATTCTAGCTGAAAGTTCTTTGTCAGATATGTTTTGCAGTTATGGTCTCCTACTTTATGCCTGGCCTATTTTTTCCAGAGTGTTTTTTGATAAACAGAAGTTTTAAATTTTGATGAAGTCAAATTTATCAGTTTGTTTTAGGGTTATTACTTTCTGGGTGTTAGGAAATCTTTCCTACTCTGGGTAAGATTTTTTTTTTTAAGTTTAATATTAAAAGCTTTATAGTTTGATTTTTTATATTTAGATCTATGATTTGTCTCAAACTGATTTTTTTTTACATGGTGTGAAATAGGAGTTGTCCTTTTTTTTTTTTTTTTTTTAACTTTAAATATGGATATCTAGTTGTTTCAGGACCATTTGTGCAAATGACTTTTTTTCTCATTGAATTGCTTTGGGGCCTTTGTTGAAAATCAGTGGACTATGTAAGTGTGAGTCTGTTTCTGGACTCAGTTCTGTACCATTGATCTGTTTGTCTTTTTGCCAGACACCCTCTGAATTACTGTAGGTTTAGAGTAAATTTTGAAATTTTGTAGTGTAAATCTTGCTGCTAAAGCAGCATTGAGAAGGAAATTCATAGTGCTAAATGCTTACATTGAGAAAGTCTCAAATCACTAATCTGAGTTCTTACTTCAAGAAATTAGAAAAAGAAAAGCAAAATAAACCCAAAGCAAGCATTTAAGAGCAGGAATCAATGAAATTGAAAACAGAAAAACAATAGAGAAAATCAGCAAAACAGAAAGCCAGTAGGCGTGAGAAAGTTATTGACAGGGAACTGTGAGCTGCTGCGTTCTCTTGCCTCTCCTGAGAAGCTGCCAAAGCAGGGCCTCTCTCGCTTTTATCAGGCCTCGGGCTGCCACCCCAGATGTCCCCACCTCCCACTAGACTGACATCCTCCTGTTAGGTCCAGTGGGCTTCTGGTAGTGTTCCTGGCACTCCATCTCTTTCTTAAGGAAAGTGATCTTTCTTGACTTTTGTGACAGCTCTCTTTCCCACTTCCCAATTGTTAAAAAACAAACAAAAAACATCTGACCATTCTTTCTGTTTCGTCCGTGTTTCACTGTCTTTCCTTCCTTGCCTTTCTGGGAGTCATTGTTGCCCCCTCCTCCCTCTCCTTCTCTTCTTTTTTGTGGTAGCCAATCTATTACCTTAGCCTTTCATTCCTAACTCTGAAACATCTCGTGAATCTGTCCACATTTTGCCACTTCTGTCCTAGAACAGTGATGTGTTCTTGCCTGGACAAAGACGGTTGAAGCCTCCTGCACATCTTCCTGCTTTTTACTCTCATCTCCCTCTCTCCATCTCTGGTCAGCTGACAGTGGTCTTCCAAAGAGTAAATGGATCTAACTCTCCTGCTTAAAACCTTGCAAAGGCTGCTGATTCAGTTGTGAAAAAAATCTTTACCATTTGGTCACCAGGCCCTGTATGACCAGCAAGGCCTCTGTCTCTTTCCACAGCCTCTTTTTTGTACCACCCGCTCCTCATAAACTCCACTCAAGGCCTCCTGGTCCCTTCCACTTCCCCAAAAGCACAGAGCTCCTTCTCACCACAGGACTGTTGAAGGAGCTGCTTCCCATCCCGAGAACCTTTTCCTCTTGTTCTCTGCCTGCCCAGCTCATGCTCATTCTCACAGCCTCTATGTAAATATGCCCCTTCCTCCCAGGCCTTCTTTGACCACACTGCCTCAGGCAACTTTCCTGCCATTTTTACTTCTCTCTTTCTCTCTGTCAACCTTTTTCTCTGTATCAGAATTTCTTTGTCTGCAAGTAGCAGCAGGCCTGACTCAGCTTGGCTCAAAAAGTGTTGTTTAGTCACTGAGTCGTGTCCGACTCTTTGTGACCCTATGGACTGTAGCCCACCAGGCCCCTCTATCCATGGGATTTCTCAGGCAAAATACTGGAGTAGGTTGCCATTTCTGTCTCCAGGGGATCTTCCTGACCCAGGGATTGAACCCAAGTTTCCTGCATTGGCAAGCGGATTCTTTAGTGCTGAGCCACCAGAGAAGCCCAGCTCAAACACTCGGACACATACAAACTTGTGTAATTGGAAGTCCACAGTGACTGTAGGCTGAAAGGACATCTAACTCCAGTGGCTCCAGCTCCATCTCTCTGAGGTTCCATCAGTTATGCTCTGTGCCATGACTTTATCTTCAGAGTACTTTTTTCTGATGGCACTAAACTGACTGTAACAGTTTGCCACAAGCCCAGCATTTTGCTTAGAGGAAGAATAGAGTTGCTTCTAGGAGCTTTGCTATAAGAATGAGGAAATTTGTTTCCTGCAAGCCTCTAGCAGACATGTTGTCAAGCATCTCCTTATGTCTCTGAACTGAAACTTATGCACGTTCCTTGATCAATTCTGAGGGCAGAGAGTGTCACTCTCCCTGAATGTCTGTCTACCTGTCCCTGAACCAGTCACTGTGTTGGGGGAGTGACACTGCCTTGATAGCCCCAGACCCGTGGTTCTCATAGTGTGGGTTCTGAAATAGCAGCAGCAGGATCACTTGGGAACTTGCTGGAAACAGTTTCCCTGACCCCATCCAGGAAATTGTTGGGGTCCCCTCATCTGTGTTTTAAGCAGTCCTCCAGGTGGTTCTGATGCCTGTTAAAGTTTGAGAACTTCTTCCCAAGACGAATCAGGATCCAGTCCCCTCACCTGTGAGCTAGGAGGGAAAGGTAGTAGAATGGGTGTCCGGGAAGATGACCGTGGTGACCACTGTACCTCAATGGCACTCATCCTAATTTGTGATTAGCATCTTATTGCTGCTGCTGCTGCTGCTGCTAAGTCGCTTCAGTCGTGTCTGACTCTGTGTGACCCCATAGACGGCAGCCCCACCAGGCTCTGCCGTCCCTGGGATTCTCCAGGCAAGAACACTGGAGTGGGTTGCCATTTCCTTTCCCAATGCATGAAAGTAAAAGTGAAAGTGAAGTCGCTCAGTCTTAGTGACCCCGTGGACTGCAGCCTACCAGGCTCCTCTGTCCATGGGATTTTCCAGGCAAGAGTACTGGAGTGGGTTGCCATTGCCTTCTCCATCTTGTTAGGTCTGTAATATCTCTGTCCCCCACAACATTCTAAACTCTGCAGTGATGGGCACTCTGGCTGGTTTACCACAGTAACTTTAATGCCCAGCATAGGAACTGTCTGATATATGTAGGTGCTCAGTGAGTTCTTGATGAGAAAATAATAAAAAGAATTCGTTCCTTGTGCCTCTCAGTGGTGTAATCAGTTAGTTCTATGCCATGTGTGTCTCCCTTACAGCTGGAGGTGATAGGTGTGTACATGCCTACCTCAGCGGGCAGCCCTGCAAGGAGTCGCAGCTGAGCATGCTGGCCTGCTTCCTGGTGTACCACTCAGTGCCAGCCCCCCAGCACCTGCCGTCTATAGGTGTGGAAGGTAACTGCACATCGGGGTCCTCTTTTCATACCTGTATTACCCACTGATGGGTTTAGTTTCTCGGTAGGAGGAACTTCTACTGTGTTATTTTCTCTAGTTAGGTTTTTGGCTTCATTCATGTTTGGGTGTTATTGTTGAGAATTTTTCCCCGGAGAACAAAACCAAAAAACTCTAATAAAACGACCTGAGCTTTCCATATGCATAAACCTTTATTTCCATTCAGAAGAGGACGGATTCTTCACAGGGCCCTAAATACCAGTATATACTAATCAACTAACATTCATATTGTTCTTCTCTGTTAACTGACTTTTACTAGTTATTTTTCTTTATTTTCTGGGTTTTCAGTTTATATTTTTAAAAAACACATAATATTAATCTCTAATATTATAAAACTTTGAAAGGATAGCAGTCTAATTTTGTATGTATTTGAATATTTCCATAATAGAGTTTGAAGTTTTAGCATCTGACTGTATTTTTCGGACTGTAGAATCAGATACAAAACTTGTCCATTTAGTCATTGAAAGTGTAATGACATTATTGATTTCTGGCTATCTTGAAAACCTCGGGAAAAAATGCACTATTTAGAGCTTCTAGTTGTGGCCACAATGGAATTGCTTGTATTAGACAGACTCTCCCACACAAAAAAAAGCAAATATAAAAGTGGACATCTTCATAAAGCTTAAAGGAATTGGTGGCAACCCTACTAGCTGGACTTGACTGAGGAAAAAGAATTCCTGAGAGGAGGGAAGCATTTAAGAAACTCCATATTTACTCTGGCATTCTCCCAAAGACAGTTGTCAATTCATTATAAGAAGTAGAGACCCAGAAAAAAGCAGCAGTGCTGCTGGGCAGAGGAGCTGGAGGTTGAATTAATGATTGCCCAGGCCTAGAACTTAACAAAATCCCAGATAGGTGGGAACCATAGGAATAATAACTCAAAAACCTGGGTTCTCTCTTCCCTTGAGGCGTTTATCAAACCTTAACCTGCACATGCATAGGGTAAAACTTCAGGAAACCTAGCAGAAACCAGGACGCTAAAAATACGAGCAACAATTTCAGCAGCAGTATAGTGCCAGGGAACAAAGGGTAGTGCTCACGTTCTGCTGAGGTGGAGTGGCTTTGGTAAGCCTCCCGGCTGTCTGGTGGGATGCTAGCAGGGCCAGCCCCTGAAGGAGAGGTGAAACTGACACAGACCAGACCGAAGACCAGTCTAGAACAGACTGAGGAGATCCATTTGCAGTCTCCCTCCCTGATAGAAGAAAAATTAACCTTTATAGGAGGAAGAAAATACCTCTTGAACTTCTGTAATTTTTAATTCACAGTATGAGTGCTGAATCAAAATGAGAAGATATAAGAGGAAAAAGAGTAATATAGAAATAGACTTGGATGTGATCCAGATATTGGAATTATCGGACTCAGATTACTGCAGTGTCTGGAGTTACTATGACTAATATTTCCAAGAAAATAGAGGAAAAGATGAAGAATTTCACCAGAAATCTGGAATCAGTAAGAAAGAGTTAAAGGCAATTCTAGAACTGAAAAATATAACTAAAATTAAGAATTCAGTAGGTAGAGAATTGCCTGGCAGTCCAGTGGTTAGGACTCTTCATTTCTGTTGCCCATGGCCCAGGTTCAGTCTCTGTTTGAGGAACAGACTCCAAAAGCCATGCCAGCAGGGCAAAAAAAAGAATTCATTATGTAGATTAGTTAGTGTATTAGACATAGCAGATAAATGAACTGGAAGACAGTTGTGTAGAAAGTAAACAGATTGAAGCACAGAGAGAAAAATGAATATCAAATTCAGAAAAGAGTAAGAGACATTTGAAATACAGTGAAGTCAAACATGCATGTAGTTGAGATCCCACAATGAGGAGAGAGAAAATGAGATAGAAGCAATATTTGAAGAGACAGAGGGTAAGAATTTTGAAAAATGGATGACGGACCCCTATGCAAGATAAATGCAAGGAAAACCACACCTAGCTGCATAATAGTCAAAGCTACTAAACAGGAAAAAATTTTAAAGCATAGACTTCCTTTTTCATCCAGGATGGAGTAACAGAGATCTGATTTACTATACCATCTGAAACAAAAAGACAAAAAGGCAGAAAATCCTGAACACTACATATGAATCAATGGCTTTTGTATCAGGCAGTGAAGAATAGTGATCCCTAAGAGATGAGAAACAATGAGATTAGCTCTGTGATTGCCCCAGCTAATAGCCTTGACAGTTTCCAGACTGTGGGGGGGTAGGGGCAGGGAGAGGGAACCCAGGAAGAACCTGGAAGACTCCTAGAGCTGAGGTGATGAAGCTGAGAATGCAGGGAGCCAAAGGAGCTAGAGTTTACATGACAGAGTGCCAGAGAGGAAAGAGCGGTAGTGCTAAAGTCAAAAGCTATGGTTTTTTGAGCACTGAAGAACTGATTCTTTTGAATTGTGCTGGAGAAGACTCTTGAGAGTCCCTTGGACTGCAAGGAGATCCAACCAGTCCATCCTAAAGGAAATCAACCCTGAATATTCATCAGAAGGACTGATCCTGAAGCTAAGGCTCCAGTACTTTTTCCACCTGATGAAAAGGGCCAACTCTTTGGAAAAGATCCTGATGCTGGGAAAGATTGAGAGCTGGAGGACAAGGGGTGACAGAGGATAAGATGGTTGGATGGCATCACCGACTCAATGGACATAAGTTTGAGCAAACTCAGGGAGATGGTGAAGGACAGGGAAACCTGGCCTGCTGTAGTCCATGGGGTCTCAGGGAATCAGACACAATTTAGCGACTGAACAACAACGGGAACAGTGCCTGTTCCCACAACTTCACAATTCAAGGGGCCTTACTCAGGAACGTGTTGCCTCAATAATGGGAAATATTTAGCTTTAAACTAAATAGAGTTCTGATCCCACCTAAAAAAATCTTAAAAGCACAACACAAAAGGATTAAACTTTTTTCAAGTAATGTGACTACATTCAGGAACAAAGCTTAAGAATACAGAAATACGAAATTATCCAGCACTCAGCAAAGTAAAATTTGTTGATGTCTGGCATACAAAGGAACAGGAAAACAACTTATAATGAAAGAGGTGAGAAATCAGTGGATGTTAGTTAGCAGACAAGGACATTAAAACAGTTATTATAACTCTGTTCCATACTTCAAAACATTAAGAGATATAGAAGATATAAAAAGAATCTAATTGAACTTTTAGAGATGAAAACTATACTTCTGAGGAGAAAAATACACTGAATTGGATTGATGGCAGATTAGACATTGCAGAATAAAATAATTGTGTTTGAAGACACAGCATTAGAAACTATGCAAAATGAAATGCAAAAAGAAAAAATTTGTAAAAAAGGAATAGAGCGTTAAAAATGGAGGAAGAAATTCTGGTACTTCAAGTACCCAATTTACAAGAGATTGAAGTCCCTGAAGAGAAGAATGGGGGAGTGGGACAGAAAAAACACTTGATGAAATAACAGCTGGAAAATTTCCAAGTTTGGTGAAAACTGTTTCAAGAAGTCCAACAAATCCAAAGTCTGAGAAACATAAAGAAAGTTATGCTAAGGTATATAATAAACAAATTGTCCAAAAAAATCTTAAAAGCAGCCAGAGGGAAAGAGCATGTTACAGAGAAACAAAAATAAGAGTGCATATTTTTCATAGGAAGCACAGCCAGTGATAAGTTAATGGTGTAACATCTGTAAAGAACTCAAAGGAAAAACACTATACCCAGCAAAAATACCTTAAAAAAAAAAAAAAAAAAAAAGACCACAGAAGCTGAAAGAAATCATAACCAGCAGACCCACACTACTGGAAATGTTATAGTAAGTCCTTTAGACAGAAGGAAAATAATATCAGATGGAAATATGGATCTACAGAAAGGAATGAAAAGCAGAAAATGGTAACTACATGGGTATATACGTAAGGTTTGTTTCTTTTAAACTACTTTTTAAAAGACAACTGACTCATAAAAATGATAACAATGTACTACTGGTGTTTATAAATTCTGAAAAGTGAAATGTGTAATAATAGCACAAAGACTGGATAGGAAGAAATTTAAGTATAGCCATAAGGCTCTTACACTACCCGTGAATAGGTGTAATCTCACTTGAAGGAAATCTGGGGTAAAGATAATACTATAAATCAAAAAGCAACCGCTAAAAATAAGAAAACAGAGTTAGAGCTAGTAAGCAACAGAGGAGCTATAGTGGAGTCATAAAAAGTGCTCAGTCCAAAAGAGGAAAAGGGGAACAGAGAACAGACAGAACAAATAGAAAACAAATACCAAGGTGATATGTTTAAACCTAACCATAGTGGTGGTCACATTAAGTCTGAATGGTCTGTTAGATTCCATAGTGTATTAGAACACTGGAGGTGTTTTCATAGCTCTTATGCATTTGTTCTCTGTTCTTGGTTTTAACGAGGTCTTAGGAAATCTGTTGATGTTTATTTGCTAAGTCATATCCGACTCTTTGTGACCCTTGGACTGTAGCTCAACAGACTCCTCTGTCCATGGGGATTTCCAGGCAAGAATACTGGAACAGGTTGCCATTTCCTTCTCCAGGGGATCTTCCTAATCCAGGGATTGAACCTGCATCTCCTGCATTGGCAGGTGGATTCCTTACCTCTGAGCCACCATGGAGGCCCTGGGTATATTTATTAATTATATTTAAATAATATATGTATGTAGATAGTATTAATTGTTTCACATATAGTTATAAGTCAGTTTCAGAAGTACAGAATGGAATAAATTAAAGTATACATATCAAATCATCTCCTAGAGTGCATGAGGGAAATCCGTAAGGTAAGTAGTGTCTTTTAGCAGTTGTTTTTTCAAAGAGAAGAATACCAACTTTAAAAGTGATTGTGTGTCTGAAGCTTCCTTGAAAGAGGCTGAATTTGTTGAGTGATGTGTGACCCTTCCCTTCCATTCCATTTCTTCAGGGAGCACAAGCTTTGCAGAACTCCTCTTCAGATTTAAACAGCTGAAGATGCCAGTGCGGGCCTTGCTGAGATTGGCTCCTCTGCTTCTTGGAAACCCACAGCCAATGGTTATGTGATCATGGCTGGTGGTAAGCCTACCCTGCAGCGTGACTTCTGCACAAAAAATGTGACCAAATGGCAAAGCTAAAGCAACCTTTCTAAGTTTTATAATATAGCTGGGGGAAATGAGCTGCAGAGACCTCAGTGTATTTTAAAAATCCAACTGTTTCAGATATCCCAGAGACTCTGTTGCTGTTGGGATTAACGTGATAGCATATATAAAAATGAGTTGAAATTTTGTAAATAAAATGTTTTGGTTTGTTTTCAAAACTCTTGATAATTAAGATTTTTCAGAGTAGAGCAGTGGGCACTGGGGTGTGTATTAGTTTTTGGAATCTTTCAGCTCTGGTGATTCAGGTGAAGTGGCTTTATGCTCAGGAATGCAGTTTTTTTTGCGGGGGGCATTACGGAGATGTTCACTATTTTTTTCTTAATTTATTTTTAATTGGGGGATAATTGTGATATTCTGTTGGCTTCTGCCATACAGCAGTGTGAATCAGCCATAAGTATACATATATCCCCTCTATCTTGAACCTCCCTCCACCCTCGCCCCATCCCATCCCTCTAGGTTGTCACTGAGCACTGTGTTGAGCTTCCTGTGTTATTCAGTAACTTCCCATTAGCTATCTGTTTTACATATGGTAATGTATTTGTTTTTTAAAAAGCTGTGTTACATAATTTTACTTTCTGCAGCAACAAAGGGCTTTTAGCATTTCCTAAGGTGTCATCATTGTCTAAAGTAAGTTTGTTCATCCTGTGACAGTGCCATAGTATGACGGATCATCTTAAACAAGAGGAGATTTATACCCTAGTAAAGAACTGCCCAGCACGAAGCCTGCTCTAAATAGAGAAAATGCAAAATTCTCACTACAGAGACGTCTTCAGAAATTGTATTTTAAAATAAAAGAAAGTTCATCTCCACCCAGGATTTAGAGAATGTACACCCATATCAAGTTTTTGGACTAGATGATGAGGAACGGTATTTGTATAAAATGTCTCCAGCTTCAGGTTTCTGGACTAAGAAGAAGAAGACTTCCTGTTGTCTAGATTCTGAGATGCCCTCTGCCTCCTTAAATGGCCAGTGGGACCTTAAACTAGTTGAAGCTGCAAGGTCTGTCTTGTGATTTCACGTTTCCTGATTTCACACAAAAGCGTGCACAGTGGTTCTATTCAGACCTTTACTGTCTTACCCTCACGTGTGAATCATGGGCAAAGTGGCTGATTGAGAGGGCGAAATGTGCTTCCTTCACATTTAAAAGAGTTTTTCTTCTAATTAAAAATGAAAGGAAAAAAGGTAGATTATTAAAATTCCATTTGAGCCAGGGCCTAAAGAAGTCAGTACTGGGCAGCTGTTGGTGTCTTTACTCTCAGTTGTTTGTAACTTGTAAGCTTTTCTCTGATTGAAGAATGATTTGAGTTACTTATGAATTGTCATGTACAAAGGAGAACGGTCAACAGAAACAATGATCAGGCTTTATCAGCGATTCAGCAGGTTGGAAGGTTGCAGACGGTTTGGAAACAGCGTTGTCTTTATATCTCAGGCCTCCTGAGGAGACAGAGGATGTTCTGAACAGTTGACTCCTGAGTAAGTGTGCTTGAATCATCGGAGAAGTCAGTGCCAGCTGTTCATGGGCTCTCCGAAAATCTTGAGAGTATAACTCACCATCCAGGACATTTTAGCCCCCTCACAGCCATGGAGAAGGAAGAGCTGGAGAAAAATGCTTCCGTTTCCTAGTGGGCCCAGAAGTGGCCCCTGTCATTTCCTGCTACTGCGTGTTGGCAGAAAGTAGATTCCTCCACCTCATCAAGTGCTCTCTCACAAAGGGGAGATCCAGACCCTGGTGCTTCTTAGTGATGTCTGTCCTAATGTGGCTCCTCACTCGATGCTAGTTCCCTCCGTCCATCTCTGCCTATGCAGGTGGGAATGTGTGCGTTGCCTCCATAGATGGGCATAATTAGAGAGACAGTACATTAATACTGTTTCCCTGATGGATGCTGACATCTGTGCTCCTGCCTCGAATGTCTTACAAAGCAGAGAAGGCGTGAACTTGTGGGCAGCTCTGAGGCATGGTCGCCAGGCTTGAGCAGGGACCCCAGTGGTGGAAGCCTCACAGAGCTTCTGAGCGCTGCCCGATCTTCCTTGAGTAAGGCCACATTCTTAACCTTTGCCTAGAAACCAGCTGACTCCCCAGCTCACTGAGAGGGGCATGTCCCAACTTAGGGGGCCCCCTGACATCCTAGAAGAGGCAAGAAGGGGGCGGGACTTGTGTCTCTCAGCCTGGTGGTCAGGGTGCAAGCCCAGTTGGTGTGAGGCTGGTGAGCCTCCTGGGCAGACAGAGCCCCTGTGTGTGGGGGCCGAGATTGGGGCTGGAAACCAGAGCCGTGGAGCTGAGATGGATTGTTAGAGAAAGGGGCGTGTTAGGATTCCAAGGGAACCACTTGCCAAACCCATCCTGAGTGGGCCAGCCAGGAGACAACATTGGGAGCTGGGTGAAACTGAAGGCCGTGGGCCAATCTGAGACCAAACCAGGAAGATTTTGTTATCTCCTTCGTAAGGTTTGGGGCCCTCTTCTGGATTCCCCATCCTCATCTTGACCAAATTTTGTGGGAAAAGCCTCACTGTATGATGATCTCTCCAGCAAAGCAGTGGGAGAGGGGACAGAATCTGGTCGCTCTGTGTCTGTGGTTGTGAACCAGCAGTGGAAGGAAGCAGAGCCAAGGTGGGAAGAGAGCCTCCTTCAGAGGGCCCTCCCAGGCTGGGCATCGGGGCGGTGTCAACACCTCCTGCACCATGCAGGCACTCGTGCTGGTTCCCACAGCTTCCAGGTGACTGTCTCTTCCTGCTTCCAAGACCAGGCTCCCCCTACTCTGAAATACAGTGGCTGCTTCTCAGTGTAGTTGTGAGCTTCAGAAAAGTGTTCTTTGATAAAAGCCTCTGAAACCACACCGGTGACTTTTGCCCGTGGACAAGGAAGACCTGCCTGTTTGCCACCCTTTTGCTTTGCTCTGTCTTCTGTTGGTGTACAGTGAGGTGGGAATGGAGAGTGGGGGCTGCTCAGAGGGCAGGACCTTGAGGCTCCAGATGAGGGGAACGCATCGGTCAGGCATCTACACCGGACACTGCTTTGGGTGACCCCTGGTGCTGCCTCTTGTTCCACAGCTGAGACCTGAGGGTCAGGGCAGGAGGTGGCTGGCCCAAGGCCACACGACTCCCAGTCGCCGTCCGGACAAACTTGGGCACCCAGGCCACGCTGTTCATACAGAGAACTTGGTCCACAACTGCCCGTCTTCCTGGCCCAGTAGACAGTCAGGAAGAGGCTGGTGAAGTGTAAGTTACCTGGCTATTGCACCAGGCAGAGTTTATGAACACCTTAGAAAGCAGACAGATTGACTCTTGCTTTCTCTGCACATCTTTGGAAAAACAAAGGTCTTTGTGTATATTTTCTTGGAATTAGATTTATTGAATTTGTCTGTGTGTTGCTTTCTTAGTTATACAACAACCATCTTTATTAAACTGTTTCTCCTTTAGCTAAAAATATTTCTTCCATGGTACATTAGAACATGAAATAGGAAGTTTAGGAAAAGAATTTTATACTAAGTTCAGTAAAAGCCCTGAAAATCTGTCAGCAAGCACCTGGTCTCCACTGCTTTCTCTCCAGCACTCAGTCAGGCGTGGCTGCCACCTCATTTCTGTGGTCTGTGCCAGTGCCGAGCTCTGGGGACCACGTGCACTCAGAACCCAGACACACTGGGATCCTGGCCCGGCGAGTCATGTTCCTGGGGCACTTGTCACAGGGACAGTGGCTGAAAGCTAGTTAAGTCCACTCGTGTTTCTTTCATTTGTGTTTATTTGTGTGCAGATCTTTCACTTAATTAGGAATGTTTTCATTCTGCTTACTGCAGCATTTCAGAGATTAAGCAGGTATTTTTGAGTAAATGTGTAGAACTCTGGAGTTGAAGGAAGAATCCTTAGCAGATCCACTGTCATTAGCACCCGTAAGATCTAGATGAGAGCAGCACCCGCCCTCAGGGGATGAAATCGGCAGATCCTGAGGGGAGGGCTGTGTCACCTCCCTCCAGACTCCCACCTCCTGTGCCTGTGCCCTGTGCAGTGCCTGGATGTCAGCTCGGCATCTTCACCCCCTCCTCCTCACTCCTCAGCCTCCACCCACATTTCCCATGGGAGCCAGATAAGAGTGCCCTCGGAAGTGCCAGCAGGAGATGCCAAGCGAGGCCTGGAGGAGGGAGAGGAGGCGAAGTTGCTTCAGGTGGACAAGAGGGTGGAAGGGCTCACCTGGATGCAGGGTGTTAATGCCAGCTCTGCATGGCACCCTGCCCTGGGGCTTCTGCATCCTCTACCCCAGAAACCCCTCCATCTGCTTCCTTTTATCAGCACCCTTTCTGCTTGGGCTCTTGAGCAAACCCTGTGATGCTATGTGGGATGTAATGACCCAGGTGCAAATGCAGCCTGTGCAGAGCCCCTACCACTCGGCTCCCCTGGGCTTTGCCGCCCAGCCCCTTGGCAGTCTTCCTTGAGCTCCCAGTGCTGTTCACTTGCCGTTTCCATGATCAGGCCCCAGCTGTTCTCTGAAACCCAGACGTTTCTTTGCGATCCTGTCACCCCTGTACCAGCTCTGCTGATGGCACCATTCTCAGCACTGCAGTGGCAGTGACCTCCAAGAGGCCTTGGGTTTCCACCCATGTGCCAAGGGGACCTTTTAGCTGAGCCGTTGGAGTGTTTTGGGGTTGGCCCCATTTGAATTGAGCTTCCCAGGACTGAATTCACAGGAGGGTGGATGGGGACATGGTGTGGCCTGTTGTCCAATCCTGTCGATTCTGGGTTTGCTCCTCAGTGGCCACCCTGGGGAGAGAACCGCCCCTTAGCCCAGCTGCTTGCACCTTGGCCTTCTGGGGAAGCACTGACTGGGTGTCACAGGCTTAAAGTACGTGGTCCTTTGCTTCTGGAAGGTTCGAAGACGCGAAGAAAATGCTAAACCTTCATGAAATGGCATTGAACAACAATTGTATTGCTTCCTGAAAGGAGTTGGCTTTTTATAAAACCAACTGTTCTAACACTTGACTGTGAGGTTCCTGGGAACCTTAGCAGAAATTTCCTGGCAAAATTAGACATCTTCATGGGAAAAAAAGATGAAGAGCTCGACAGTTTCTGTCTGGCAGTTACCCAGTAATACTGTGTAGCAGCTGCTCAGTAATAAAACTTTGTATCTAGAGGGGCTATGCATATGAAAGAAAGTGAAGGTTGCTCAGTCACGTCCAACTCTTTGCAACCCCATGGACTGTAACCTGCCAGGCCCCTCTGTCCATAGGATTTCCCAGGCAAGAATACTTCAGTGGGCTGCCATTTCCTCCTCCAGGGGTATCTTCACGACCCAGGTATTGAGCCCTTGTCTCCTGCATTGGCAGAAGAGTTCTTCACTGCTGAGCCCCCTCTTCTATTCCCACTCTGTCAGCCTTAGATCCACCCACCCGTATGCTCCATCTCTTCCCTCAGCCCTTCAGCTGGAACATCCCATCTCGCCGGATAAGGCCATTCTCCAGCAGCTGGGCTTTGGGTGTCCTTGGTTGTCCTTTCTCTGCTCCTGTGCTTCTCTCCTTCGCGCCTCCACCTCTTGTCTTCATCAGCTGGTCGTTTCTTTGGGCCCTTCTTCAGGTTCGTCCTTGGCGGTGCAGGCCTCCTGCTGCACTTTCCGCCCCTTCTCCCTCTGCCCGGCCTCGGTCTCCGTGGAGGCGCCTGCTCTGGTCTCTCGGCTCCCGTGGGTGCCCCCTCCATGTTACTGCGTGGCCCTTCCAGGGCACTCGGGGGTCAGGGCCTTGTTGACTGACACCCACTGGGAGGCCCGGGGCCATTGTACCACTGGCTGGTTTTGCACCACAGGTTCAGTTTGCAATGGTCCATAGGCCTACGGAGAGCTGGAGGCCCATCCAAGGCTTTCTGTCAGTGTCTGAGGCTGCCCGGAGCCTGGGAGGGAGGCCCCACAGTGAGGGAGAGGGGGAGGCCCCCCAGTGGGGGAGGGGAACGAGAGAGAAAGTGGGGTCAGGGTGGATGGCAGGCCTTCTAGTGAGGAGACTGAGGACCGCAGCTCCAAGTGCACACAGGACGGGCCTCTGGGAGAATCATTGTCACCCTCATCGTTTTTATGATGGCCAGACCCAAGAGGGGCCCCAGTGACTGCTGTTCTTTGTTTTTATTATTGTGGTAAAAATGCTGTTTTCTTTGGAATTTGGGACTCCTGACATGTATGGTAGGAATATGTGTCCTGACATATTCTTGGTTGTCAGATAAAACACTGAGGATGAATGAAACTTGATACCAAATTCGGTTTGTATCAGAACACACCCACCGTGCTCTCGTCTCCTTTTCTTGCTCCTGGGGTCAGAGTGCGCCCCGTCATGCCCTGCAGTGAGACGAGGGGCTCAGCTCACAGGATTGTTCCAGCCCAGGCGGAGGGCTTCTCAGGCCTTTGATGGAAGGTCTCCCTTCACTTAAAGTACATCCACACATAAAAGCGAAACTGAAGCCAAGGAAAACAAACCCTGAAGAGTGTGATGCTTGTCAGGTACTGAGTTTCCGCACCTGTCCTCTGTCGGCTCCACATGTGTGCGTCTTTATTTTCCGGTGAGCTTATGTTTTGATTCCAGAGAGCTCTGGGGCTCCTTCCATCCTTGTGAGGATAGACCCTGCCACGTCCTTCAGGACCCAGCCCGGGAGCAGAGCACACAAAACTTTTGATGACATGCTGGAATTAATCTTTCTCCTTTTTTCCCCCCAAGAGCTACCAGGGTAATAGGTCCTTTTCCAGAAAGGATGACCTCAGTGTTTTTCATGTATTTATATTTAAAAATTTCAACTCAGATCAAAACCCTGCAGAAGTTTTCATGACTTAGATCAGCATTTTCAAGAGTTTTCCTAAAAAAAAAAAGAAAGGATTGATACGCAAATTGGGACCTTGTACAGCATGGTTCATGATTCCATAATGGAATCCATTGGGAGAATTTTAATATAAACACAGTAATTACTTTCTGTACCACGGGAGTTCTCAGAGCGCTTACTAGGCTAATCATGCATCCAGGGACGCTGTGGCACTTCCTCCTTGTGCCCTTGGAGGTGACTGCAAGGGCATAGGGAGGTGGCGTTGTCCCCACCAGGAAGCCCCATACTCACTTGGACCAGCTACACGCCCCACTCCGTTTCCATGGGAACCTACGGGGCGCACTGGCGCTCCCGACTCCAGACCCAGTGATTTGGGTTCTGAGCCTGGATCTAAAAGGGAAGCACAGCAGGGTAAGCCCCCCAAGGAAGGGCCCAGCCACCCCCACCTCTGGGGTGCGGCCCCCAGCCCTCATCCCCGACAGACCTCTTCGCACAACTCGGGGGTGACCCAGGCTCGGTGCCCCATCGCATGGAAGAATTCCACCTTCAACTTGAGGAACTCCTTGTAGAGGTCTGGCCAGTGCTCTCTGCCCAGTAGGAACTGGAAGATGCTCCGCTTGGACGTGGGGTTGTCTTCCTCCATGTCGGAGGCGATGTAGCTGCCACCAGGAGAGAGGGCAGGCTGGACTTGGCCCCACGAGGACTCCCAGCCTCAGGGCAAGGGGGGTAGTGGAGAGGCTGCTGAGGTCACCCCAGAGGAGCCAGCGTCCAGGACAGAGTATCCAGGACTGGGGTCCAGGGGGTCCCCGTTGGCTGGGGCACCTGGATCCAGAGAGGGCAGGACGGCTCTCAGCACCAAGCCTGTCTGGCCCAGGTCAAGGTTCTGGCTGCCGTCGTTCCCCTGGGGCTTTCTCCCTTGGGTCACTCAGTCTCTGGGGAGCACGTGGTGTCTCCTGGCTACATTCATTACCCCAGGATCTTACTGGTTGCCTTCCCCTCCTCTGACCCTGTGACCCCTTGAAGGGCTTGAACCACCACTGGGGGCCCTTGGGCAGTGCTCACAGGGCCAGGAAGAAGTGGATCCTGTTGTAGAGGTGACCGGGCAGCCCCACACGGCCGAAGTACTCCACCACCATGGACAGCAGGTACTGCGTGGAGACAGCAGGGGAGGGCGGCCAGGGCTGGATGGCAGAGGGTTTGGAATGGGCCGTGTGCCCCACCCCCATCCAGGTGGGAAAGTCGCCCAGGGGGTCCTTGCTGAGGGTCTCCTGGCCCTCTGGTGTGGGGAGATGAGCTGACAACGGGAGCCAAGGGAGGAGATGCTCAGGGCCGGTGCAGGGCACTGCCAGTTTGTCCATCCTTCCTTTCTGGCACCAGGCGTGGGTCTCTCCAGGGCTTCCACCCAGGCTGACGCCTTGTCCTCTGTCCCTGCCCCCGTGGGGTGGAGACGCTTTGTCCTCTGTCCCTGCCCCCGTGGGGTAGAGACGCCTTGTCCTCTGTCCCTGCTCATGTTAGTGCTGTGAGTACCTTGTCAGACACTTTCAGGAAAATATCAGCTTCCAAGAAGCTCTGGATAACGGGATCCTCTGCAAAGGAAGGGAGAAGTGATGAGGGTCTGGGAGCAGCAAGTCTGGGGCTGTGGGATTTCAGCTCTCAGGGAGGAGGAGGACGGGAAACTTCTCCCCGTTCCTCTATTTCCAGGAGTGCAGGCGACTCTTCCCCACTGGGAAGCTCAGAGCTTTAACAGGAGTGACAAAGCTGTTTTCTTCCATTGACACAGGGAGAGAGGGTCTCAGCAGCGGGGTTTGCTATTGTTATTTAATCTTCAACAGATGGGAGTTGATAAGTGTGCTTCATGAAGAGATACGAACCTGGTTCTCAAAGTTTTAACATAGTATTCCTGGAGCCAAAGCTTGGCTATGGCCTTGGGCCTCTGGGCACCACATTTCTTGTCACTTCATCACACTGTGACTGTGCAAGGCTTCCTGCCCCATCTGATAACTGAGCACCCTGTGTGGGCGGTGGGGAGTTCATACCCACCCCCAAGCTGGGCTGGGGGCATTGGACATCCTGCCCTCTTTCTCCTGGATTCTGCCACTTCCTGCATATAGTAACCTGGCTTCACCTGCCCCCAGCAGGCTTGTGGGGGGCTACAGTTGTCGTCCCTTGGAGATCACCATTTTCCAGTGGTGACCTGAGAATATCAGATCCTCCTTGTTCTTCACTCCTTACCCTGGACAGTGACATTTGCCCAGATGGGAGGATGGAAGGATCATGGCTCATCCCTCCCTGACATAGGGAGCAGCCAAAAGCCTGGCTCCCGGCTCTGTGATGGTGAAAATTGTCTAGATCTTTTTATCCAGCACGGTAGCTGTCAGGACTTCCCTGGTGGCGTAGTGGATAGGAATCTGCCTGCCAATGCAGGGGACACGAGTCCGATCCCTGGTCTGGGAGGGAGGATTCTACATGCCATGAGGCAACTAAGCCCATGTGCTGCAACTACGGAAGCCTGAGCACCCAGGGCCTGTACTCTGCAACAAGAGAAGCCCTCACAACGAGAAGCCTGCGCACAGAAACTACAAAAAGCCCAAATGCATCAATGAACACCCAGTGCAGCCAAAAAAAAAAATAGTTGTTAGCCATATGTGGCTACTGAGCATATGAAATGTGGCTGGTGAGAACCAGGAACTGAGTTTCAGAAGTTTAAATTAAATATTCAGTGTTGAATAACTGCATGCAGCTAGTGGACAGTGTCATTTCTGTGTCATCCCCAACCTAGCACACTGGGGCCTGCCTCAGGTCGTGATGTCACCTCTGCAGACCTTCCCTGAGTATCTGTGTCACAAAGCTCCTACTCTTGTCCACAGCCCATCTCTAGGTGCCACTGTGCTGTGTGCTAAATCCCTTCAGTTGTGTCCAACTCTTTGCGACCCTATGGACTGTAGCCCGCCAGGCTCCTCTGTCCATGGGATTCTCCAGGCAAGAACACTGGAGTGGGTTGCCACGCCTTCCTCCCAGGGATCTTCCCGACCCAGGGTTTGAACCCGTCTTTTATGTCTCCTGCATTGGCAGGTGGGTTCTTTACCACTAGTGCCACCTGGGAAGCCCCTAGTTGTCATTGATGTTGTTGGTCTTTTCTGAGTGAACTCTTCGCATCAGGTGGCCAAAGTACTGGAGCTTCAGCTTCAGCATCAGTCCTGCCAATGAATATTCAGGTGTCATTACCTTTCCAGAATTTTCCTTCTCTGAATTTGTCACTGGCAAATTACTTACTTTTGTAATTATTCTGGGCCGCCTCCCACTTTGACCATCAAGGCAGCAAGATCTAATTGGTCCTTTCATCACTGAGCTCTAAAACCTTAACTGGATGGCATAAATGTGGGCAGGGAATTCCCCCCTTGATTGGTCCTAAAATATCTTGATCATTGAGCATGAGTCTCTTTTTCCCTTCTCCCTCCAAGAACTTGTCTCAGAGGAAAACCCATCAGCACCACAGTAGAACCAGAAGATGAAAGCCTAGTGATCTACCTCTGTGCCACTTGGACACCTCACAGCTCCAAGCCCCAGGGGAGGCTTGGCCATGGTCCCTGAGCCCCTGGGATCCTCGGTGTAGAAGAGACCTGACCCTCCAGCGGCTCAGAGCACACACCCAGAAGTCGGTAGAAGGCTTCTTGGTCTTCTGGACGATAGCTAGGTCTTCTCCTCTTGTTCATCCTGAGTTTCATTCCCTCGATGTGATTGACAGTCCATATGTTCCTCCTTGGCTCCCTCTTATTCCAGGACTTCAACTCGGAGACAGCTTCTGAGGAGCTGGGGTGGGAGGCCAGGGAGCTGCTCTTGTGGGCTGCTGCAGGAACAAAACTCTGTGTGAGCAGGGACCTGACCCACCTGGGAGGTCCTGAATCCATCCTTTTAGCTCACCCTGAAGACTGGATCCTGCCACCCAAGATCCGCCATGAGGGCAAGATGACAGTGGTTACTCAGCAGTAACTGAGCTTTGTGCAGGGCTAGGGAAGCCAAGGACACATACCTGCCTTGACATCAGTTGGTTTCTTCCTCTTCCGGCCTCTCATCTTCCTGGTTCTCTGCTCAGGGCCAGGCTCCAAAGGGGCAGGACTGGGGGGCAGAGGGCTCCCATTCTGGGCAGCTGCTGGAGAGAGGAAGGGCCCTGTGTGGTCAGGGTGGGGGACCCACCTGGAAAACACTTAGCTCTTTCCTTTTCGCTTTGTTCACCTGGAGGTCTTTGCATGTGCTATCTGAAGAATAAGAATGACGGTCGCCCGCTTTGCACTTGTCTATGAAGGAGGGTGCGTGCGTGCATGCTCGGCTGTTTCAGTTGGGTTTGACTCTTTGTAATCCCATGAACTGTTGCCTGCTGGGCTCCTCTGTTCATGGGATTCTCCAGGCAAGAATACTGGAGTGGGTTGCCTTGCCCTCCTCCAGGGGATCTTCTCAACCCAGGGATTGAACCCACAACTCCTGTGTCTCCTGCATTGCTGGTGGATTCTGTACCCACTAAACCACCTCGGAAACCTCATAAAGAAGGGTAGGAATTGAGTTAATAACTATCTTTCTTTGCCAGGGAATCTTGCGCTCCTGGTCCTCTTTGTGTGGCTCTTTCTGCCTGGGGGACACCTCTATGGAGATAAATGTGAAATTCGCTGGTCATTGGTGTCTTTAATAACTACAAAAGTGAACCAAGAGAGTGGTCTCCTATCTCCACACCCTAGACACCCTTTCCCTCACCCTGCAGACCCACACTCATGAGAGTATGGGGAAGAATAGATGCTGGAGCCATGATGATCTGTCACCTTCATTCAGAGACCAGGGGTAAAGGAGGGCGAATGACCACACACACCTGCCTTCCCTTCCATGCACACCCTTTTCTTCTTTGCGGAGTCCTGTTGGCTTGGAGCAGACTCTGAGGCAGCCGATGAAGAGCTCAGAGGGATCCTGTCTTTTCTGGGCACCAAAAAAAAAAAAAGGAAAGAAACCAACTTGACTATGACCAGGCCATTTCTTTCTGCTTAACTTGCTTATTGTGAGACCAAATAATATTTAAAATAGCAATCACTGTAGCTAACAGTTATTGACTGCTTAGCAAACTTCAGATATTTTTAGTGATTGGGAATTACCTCATTCAGTCCTTAGAATGAGGCATGAGGTAAAGTGTATAACTCGCCTGTTTACGGTAGAGGAAGCAAGGATGTAGTTTGTCTCGGGTTTGCTTCTTGACCGTGGCTAGAGCTCTTTGGACTTGGGATTAGAACTTGTGTCTGGGACTTCCTTGATGGTCCATTGACTAAGACTCCATGCTCCCAATGCAGGGGCCTCGAGTTCCATCTTGTCAAGGAACTAGATCCCAACTAAGACCCAGTACAGCCAAATAAATAAATGAATAAATACTAAAAAACCCTCGTGTCTGACCAGTGCTCAAGGGAAGAATGGCTTGTGGCAGCCGCCATTGAGCCTCAGTCGCCATTTCCATCAGGGGCTACCTTACTTGCTTATGTTACCAGCTCTACTTGTGTGTGTGCTCAGTTGTGTTTAATTCTTTGCAAACCCATGGACTGTAGCCCGCCAGGCTCCTCTCTCCATGGAATTTTCCAGACAAGAATACTGGAATGGGCTGCCATTTCCTTCTCCAGGGGATCAAATCCCCACCTCTGGCATCTCCTGCATTGGCCACCTGGCCACCTGGGAAGCCCAAGTTTCCCTGTGAACCACTATAAAACCACGGGCAATCAAGCCTGGCAAAAACCTGGCCAGAGTGGCCCCAGCCCGTCTGAAGCAGCCTGGAAGCTGACTGGGAGAGCACCCCCTCCAGAAGCCCAATGTGCCTGTGCCTCTGAGGGGAGTGTTCCCCTGAATGATGTCCGCATGCGCCCAGGGTTCTCAAGGGAGTGTTCTCTGTAGAAATCGCTTTACTCTCTCTCCCCCTTCCCCCAGATTCATTTTGTTCTCCTCTTACCCACATCCCCTCTGGTTCTCTTCCCACCCCCCCGCCAAACTTGAGACCTATTTGTATTTCTGCTGCAGCCCAGTCACTCATCTGGAAATTCACAGGTGACCCCTTCCACATCCCCTGTGCCAATTTGGAAGGACACAGTTTAGGACCCAAGAATTCACCTTAGTACAGAAAAGAGTGATACCCACCCTGAGGGAACACCACGAGGCTCCCTCAAGATCTAGGCCCCCACCCTTACTCAAAATGCAGACTTACAACAGCGTGAGAAGACCGTGGACTGTAGCCAAGTGTTCGGGATCCCATGGCTTCCGAGATTCCGGAGCCCTTGCCGTGAGTTCATGATGATGTCACACCATTCCACCAGGAAGTGCTCTTGGGTTTATGAAAGACTCTCAAGGAAATGACTGTGGGCCTCAAGGAAGAGGCAGTTGGTGTCCCAGGCTGAGCACTGGGATCACTTTCTTGCCCCAGTAATACCTCTGAAACTCAGCTTATGTTTTATCTAACCAATTCATGTTTCTAAATGAAAGTGATACATCCACATATCCAAAAAGTGATACAAAAAAATTGATGAATATCCGTAATAAAATTGTTTAAGTAAATTTATTTTTTCTACCTTTCTTGTGTTTATTACATTTCTTGGTTTGTGTTTAGCTATGATCATATATATTAAAATTTTAAAAATTTGACTTTTTAATTTATAATCGTAGATTCTCATGCAGTTATAAGAACTGATACAGACAGACACTATATATTCTTTTTACCAAATGTCCTTCAGTGGTACAGACTTGTATATCTATAGCACAGTATCACAACAGGAAATTGACATTGCCGTTTGGGCTCAGCCGTGGTGCACAGGCTTACTTGCCCCGAGGTATGTGGGATCTTAGTTCCCGGAACAGGAATGGAGCCCATGTCCCCTGCATTGGCAGGTAGATTCTTAACCAATGAATCACCAGGGAACTCCCATGTAATTTTTTAGTTTCAAAAATATATAAATGGAAACTGTATAATCTGATCTAATTTTTTTTACTTTGCATAATTCTCTTGAGAACTATTTAATGAGTTGCATAAACCAATAGTTTATTCCTTTTTATCGCTTAGTAGTAATCTATGGTTGTATGGTAAAGTGCATATTTGGTTTTGGCCTAGCCCTGTCATTATGCATCCCCAGTGCGCTCAGTCATTTCAGTCGTGTGATGCCACCCTGTAGCCCGCCAGGCTCCTCTGTCCAAGGGATTCTCCAGGCAAGAATACTGGAGTGGGCTGCCATGCCCTCCTCCAGATGATCTTCCTGACCCAGGAATCAAACCTGCATCTCCTGCGTCTTCTGCATCACAAGCGGATTATTTACCACTGAGCCACCAGGGAAGCCCTTGTGCATCCCCACTAGAAGTGAATGAATAATCCACTTTCTCCACATCATCGTCAGCATTCAGTTATCAATTTTTATTTTAACCATAATCTCATTGTGGAATTAATTGGCACTCCCATAATGAACATCTTTTATGTGTTTATTTGCCATCTGTATATCTTCTTTGGTGAAATGTCTGTTCATGTTTTTTTCCTACTTGAATTACTTGTTTACTGTTGAGTTTTGAGAGTTTTTATGATATATATCCTAGATACAGGTCCTTTGTAAGATATGTGATTTGCTAATATTTTCTCCCAATCTGTAGGTTACCTTTTCATCCTCTTTTTTTTAAACCACTTTTTCTTCTGGTTTTACTGAAATGTAATTTACATACAACACTGTGTAAGTTTAAGATATACAAGTTTTATTGATATATGCTACACAGCATAAATTTCACTCATTTAAAACATACAATTCAATGAATTTTAGTGTATTTCCACAGAGTTGAACAACCATCACCACAATCTAATTTTGGAACATGTCTATCCCCCCAAAATATCCCTCCTGCTCATTTGCACTCACTCCCCACTCTCACCTCCAGCTTTAGATAGCCACTCATCTTCTGTGTCTGTTTTGTTTACTGGGGATTGGTAGAGAAATCAATTTGAAAAGAATAGTTCACTGCTAAAAGCCATTTGAAACTTAGTCATCTTAAGCACTTTATTGATAAATGAGAAAACAGTGGCCCTGCCCGCACCAGGGTCTGGCCCAAGACCACACACAGACACATGTCAGAGGCTGGGTCCCTTGGAAACATTCTTTCCACCAGGAACCTGGTGCCAAACTTTGTGGGGAAGTGACCACAGGTTCCGCCGTGGCTCCCTCTGATTGGTGCCCCATGATAAGTGCCCTCCCCAGAGTCGAGGGAGACAGAGGGTGGGAGGGTGGCATCTTCTCTTCTCCCCTCAGACACCCTTTCTGACTCTGGTTGAGTCTATGGTCTCCACCTCTCATTCTAGCCCACAGAGGGGTTATCCTGAAGCCAGAGCTACCCTGATGCTTCCTCCGTTCTTCAGATTTCACAAAAGTTATGACCCTTGGAGGGCAACTTGGGTTTTTTTGGGGGGGAGGAGCAGGGAGGGTGGTGAAGGGGGACAGGAGGAGAAGCTTCTTTCTGGAGTCTCTGTGTTCTGGAGATTTTCCTGTCCTGGAAGTCTCCAGCATAGGTAGGATGGAGGGAGGCAGGTTTGGCACTGTCCCGAGCTTGGACTCGAGCACACATGTCTTCTGGGACCAGTCAGCGCCTCCACGGTGAAGCCAGCACAGAGCTGGTGGCCTAGGGGGCTAGAGAGGGAGTCAGTCCTGGGAAGCAATCGTCACTCACCCCAGTTCTGCACACCGACTTGGGTGGGGTATTCTTACTCTTGCAAGTCTAGGTCTTATGATGCTTTAAAAGAAGCCAGAAATCCAGATTTTTTATTAAGTGAAATCTTGCATATTTTAAACAATGGCAACAAATGAAAAAAATGGAGTGCTGTGTGGAGGGCACGCAGGACACAGCAGCTGCTGAGCCTGCCCAGGGGCTCTGCATTTCAGGATTTAGCTCTGAGAGCCACTATCAGGGGGTTCCAGGGTGGGCAGGGTGATGGGGGGCTTTGACAGGGACGATTCTTTCTTACTTTGATTCATCAGGCCATGTCTACACAAGACTAAATTGAAGGGGTCATGCTTTTCCTTTAAAACATTCCCTCTCAGGACTTCCCTGGTGGTCCAGTGGTTAAGAATCCACCTGCCAATGCAGGGGACACAGGTTCAATCCCTGGTCTAGAAACTTGGATTCCACGTGCCTCAGGGCAACTAAGCCTGCTCTCTAGAGCCTGTGATCGGCAACGAGAGAAGCTGCCATGATGAGAACCTGCTCTTCCCACTAGAGAGGAACCCCCACCCGCTGCGACTAGAAAAAAGCCAGTGCAGCCAGGAAGACCCAGCGCAGCCAGTAAACAAACAAACCTTAACAAGAAGAAAACATTCCCTCTCTCAGCTAGGCTATGATGTTGTTGCTGCTCAGTCGCTCAGTCAGGTCCGACTCTCTGCAACCCCGTGGACTGCAGCACACCAGGCTTCCCTCCTGTCCTTCACTATTGGCCAGAGTTTGCTCAAACTCATGTCCGTTGAGTCGGTGGGTGTTAAATAGGGCACCGATGGCCATGGAGCTTCCTCTGGTCACTCTGGAGGCCAGAAGGAGGAGTGTGTCCTCCCTATCTCCCTTCCTGACGCTGTCAGCTCTCTGAACTTGATGCGGGAGAGGGAGGAGGAGCTCTTGGTCCGTCATGGAAGGGCTCACCTCCGTTTCCACCCTTCCTGTGATGGTGGCACTCTTCCCATGTGGGAGAGGCGGTGGTGAGGACGTGGCACCAGCCTCTGTGTTCCCATCTCTATGAGACTGCTGGCAGTAGAATGGGCTTCCCTGGTGGCTTAGACGATAAAGAATCTGTCTGCAGTGCAGGAGACGAGAGTTCGATCCCTGGGTTGGGAAGATCCCTGGAGGAGGACATGGCAACCCACTCCAGTCTTCTTGTCTAGAGAATTCCATGGACAAAGGGCTGTGGCGGGCTACAGTCCATGGGGTTGCAGAGAGTCAGACACAACTGAGCGACTAACACACGCACAGCAGCAGGATGCAGCTGGGCTCTGTGGCCGCTGACGCTAGGCAGGTGTCTGTGGGTTTTCTCTTCTCCCTTTTCTTCGATCGGGTGTGACTGTCACCCCTCCTGGCTCTCTCTGCACGTGTTGGTGTTGGGGTAGGATGGTGGCTGTTCTTCCCACTGGGGGTTTGCCAC
The DNA here is from genome assembly GCA_024291935.2 of Okapia johnstoni. Taxonomy (NCBI): domain Eukaryota; kingdom Metazoa; phylum Chordata; class Mammalia; order Artiodactyla; family Giraffidae; genus Okapia; species Okapia johnstoni. Next base: position 133,321,951 of record CM044306.1, on the reverse strand, counting down.
TGTAAGTCCAGGAGGGAGTCAGGAGGGTGACTCTTGCGCTGCCCTTTGAAGAACACAGTAGGTACTCTATGGTTATTTGTGGAATGGATGCTACCATTCATTTTTTAAAACATAATTTTATTTAATTTTGGCTGGGTCTTCATTGCTGCACTGGCTTTTCTCTAGTTGGGGCAAGCAGGGGCTACTGTCTGGTTGCAGTGCGGTGGCTTCTCTTGGTGCAGAGCACAGGCTCTGGGGTTCAAGGGTTTCAGGAGTTGAGGTACACGGGCTCCGCAGTTGTGGCTCTTAGGCTCTGGAGCACAGGCTCAATAGTTGCTCCACATCATGTGGGATCTTCCCGGACGGGGAACTGAACCTGTGTCTCCTGCCTTGGCAGGTGGATTCTTTACCACTCAGCCACCAGGGAAGCCCCAGCATTCGTGGTTGATAGAGGTCATTGAGGCTGTTGTTGCATGTTGAGATGGCAACCAACTTTTCAGAAACACACTATCAGGGGTTATGAAGACATCCTCCCACCCCACCTCCCCCATGCTCTCAGCTGACCAGGTCATATTCAATTGCTGAAATTAGAGGAGGACTTTGTTAGGGTTACACCATCAGCAACAGAGGAAAACCCACGATTTCACGGAGGTACAGCAGAGGATGAATGGGAACATATTCCATGGAACTTGCTGTTTTCCCCAGAATGGATCCTGTGCTGCCGCTACACTGAGGGGCAAGTGTCCTAGAGTGGCATCATTCTGACTAATGTGAGCAACTGTGGATGAGTCAGGTAATGCCCGTGATGCTGAAGGTACAATAATATAATAACCGTGAAGATACCTTTGTGAACCACACAGCAATGCATATACATATACCATTCTCCCAATAAAGCCTTTGAATAAAGATGTAGAACAAGGGTAGAAGCCATAGCTTCTACTAGAAAGGTAAGATCTATTCCTCTGCCTGAAGGCTGAGGAGGCACATCTCCCTCAGGAATGTGTCCAGGGACCCAGTATGATACTCAGTCTCTTGCAGGGGTGGATGGTGTAAGGCAGACGCTTTGGCGAGATTTGGGGATTGTTTTTAGGTTGTGAATGGAGACGTGTTGGACCCTGGCTGGTACTGAAGTCAAGGAGAGCTCCACAGATGGTGACCCCAGACCCCACGGTCAGCAGTCTCCTCCCTGTGCCAGGCACCCCTTGTATGCTCCCCAAGATGATCAGATCTTATAAAAGAGCTTGTAGTATTGATCTGAACCATGAAAGGTTTGGGGGAAACCTCTGTTTATTCTCAAGAGTCTTAAATCATCCATCTCCCCTCCATCCACCCTCTTGATGTATCTGAGACCAACATCTGTTAACATATGATCCCCAGAGTGTATATGGGAGCCAAGAGGAGCACCTCTTTTTGTCCTGTGCATCTTTTGTCTTGCTTCTTCACTTAGCTGGGGTCTACCTGGAGTTCTCGGTGAGACACAAGTCTGCTCTGAGCCCTTTTCTCAAAGAGCTCATTTTGCAGGAGAAGAGTACACTTAGCTACTATTTTCTCAGCTGGGCAATTAGAGGAAGTTGAGTTCCCAAGTCGAGTATCACGGATTTGACTTTGAGAAATAACTTGGAGTTGTTCTGGGTATTTTGGGAACATTTAGATAACATTTCCTATTATCTCTCTTGAGAAAATTTCTTTCCTCTGAAGTCTACTTTATAGCCACTCTGTTTTCTTTGAACTGATATTTGCAAAGTGTATCTTTCTCCATTCTTTAATGTCCAACCTACCTCTATTGTTATAGTTGAAGTGAATTTCATGTAGACAGCATAGTGTTGGGTCATGTTTCCTAATCTGCTCTGCCAATCTCTGTCTTTTTAGTATGTTTGTTTGTCTATTTACTACACTTTGCAGCATGCAGGATCTTAATTCTCTGACCAGGGACTGAACCCATGCCCCCTGAAGTGGAAGCATGGAGTCTTAACCACTAGACTGCCAGGGAAGTCCCTAGTAGGTGCATTTAGAGTATTTACATTTGTTTTTTTTTTAATTTTATTTTATATTGGAGTATAGCCGGTTAACAGAGTTGTGATAGTTTCAGGTGGACAGCAAAGGAACTCACCCGTACACATACATGCATCCCTTTTCCCTCAAATTCCTGTCCCATCCAGGCTGCCACATGACATTGAGCAGAGTTCCCTGTGTTATACAGTAGGTCCTTGTTGGTTATCCGTTTTAAATGTAGCAGTGTGTACATGTCCATCCCAAACTAACCGTACCTTACCCCCATCCTTCCCCACCCCCAGCAACTGTAAGTTCATTCTTTAATAAACTATTTACACTTTGTGTCAGTATTTATATATTAGGGCTAAGCCTGCCATTTTCTCTTTCGTTTCCTTTCTGTTCTCTCTTTTGTTCCTCTGTTTTCTTTTTCCTGCCTTCCTGTGAGTTGTTTGAATATACTTTATAACTCCAGTTTGGGGTATAGCATTCTTGTGTATTTCTTTGTGTAAGTTATTTAGTGGTTGCACTTCTGGGAGTGGGTGAGAGCCCAGGATCTCTATGTGGCTTCCATCGGCACTGAAAGTGGTGGGGCATGCCTTACCCCATGCATGGATGAAAATTCTGGGCTCTCACTCAGCCCTTTCTGACACCATCCTGGCTGTGGAGGGAATGTCAGAGCATCTTGCTACAACCAGAAGAGGATGGATGTTTTGGTTCTCTGTGCGTGCGTGTGTGCTAAGTCACTTCAGTCATGTCTGACTATGAGACCCCATGGACTGTAGCCTACCAGGGTTCTCTGTCCATGGAAATCTCCAGGCAAGAAATACTGGAGTGGGTAGCCATTCCCTTCTTCAGGGTCTGATTCTCCACTCATCCTTCAATAACAAGTGTGGGACTAAAGCCCCCACCTTTGTTTTTCATGGTGTTTGGCCAGAGTGGGGTGGTTTTTGTCCAGAAGTTTTCTGTTTTGCTAGGCTGCTATCTTCTTGATCTTTTAACTAAAAAGAGCAGGCTTATCTTGGAGGCCTTTTTTGCCTGCACCCACTGGTGTTTCTAAGTTGCTAGCTTCTCCAGCCCAGTCTGATATAAAAAGTCAAGAAGGAGCCTGGAGAACTTACTGCCGTCTTGCTCCTCAGGTCCTGGGGTCCTTATCCAATCTTCTTTTTCTTCTCTACCTTTCAGAATCTTCTCATGTTTCATATGTAATATCCAGGTTTTATAACTGTTCTTAGCAGGAAGAATATGGAGAAGTACATCTTGTCTGTAACCAGAAGTCCAGGGTAGTAACATTTTTGTTGCCGTTACGTTTTGAGCTTCTAGCCTTTATTACGTTATCAACAAACTTTGTTCAACACAGGAAGTGGTTTCCCTGAAAGCTGCCTTCGTAAACACAAATTATCAACAGATTAGGGAGAAAAATGCAAACTAAAAGTGCTTGACAACTTCATGCTACACTTCTTTTCTTTTTCATTCGATCATTTGTATACTTAATTTTGAAAATGCAGAGGTGACATTAATCACATTCTGTCAATCCATGGAATCAGAAGAGATATAAGATGACTTTTTAAAAAATAAATGAAGCACAGAACACTGCTCAATCAAATAATAAAAGGAAGTCTCAAGATAACTCTGTTACGGACAGCAGGCTCTCTGAGGACTCGCCTGGATCACCAAGGCCTTTCTCCTCCTTCTGCAACCTCTTAGGCCTGGCCAGCAGGTCTCCCCAGCACAGGGAACAGGTGTGGTCTTACTCAGGCCCCCTTTCCTCTTCCCTTCACAGATTTGTGAGAGGGAAACAAAAAAAAATGTGTTCCTTCACTTTAGGTGGAAGGGCTTTGTGGGTTGGAGTCCATCTTAGAGGGAAAGTTTTGCCCCAAATGTGGTCTGTTGTCCCAGGATGTAATCATAACAACACTTTGGCATTAAGTATGGGATCATGGCCAACACAGTCCAGTTCCTACCTTCCAAAGTTTTTGCGAGGATTGGCTGATGCACAGTGGGTTTGTACACTCCTTAGATCTTAGCCTGGTGAGTATCAGGGCCAATGGTGCTTAGGACGTGCTTAGGTTGGCTTACAGTGCCCCCTGCTGAGAGGAGGCCTGAACAGCAACACAGAGAATCTTGGTTACTGTGCAAAGACTCTCCCGGCCAGTGTACTCAACCTCTTTAGCAGACACATATGCTTAAGGGATTTACAATTTAAATGTACTTTAAAATCACCGTCTTAAATTGTTAATGTGCTCAGCTGCTAAGTCGTGTCTGACTCTTAGTGACCCGCTGGACTGTGGCCCACCAGGCTCCTCTGTCCATCAGATTCTCCGACGAAAGAACACTGGAGTGGGTAGCCATTTTCTCTTCCAGGGGAGCTTCCCTACCCAGGGATTGAGCCTGTGTCTACTGCGTCTCCTGCATTGGCAGGCAGATTCTTTACCACTTGAGCTACCTGGGAAGCCCCAAATTGTTAAGGTACAGGGATTGTATTTATTATTTTGCATATGTTTCTTGAGGGGGCCACCATGCTAACTTATGGAGAGTGTCTTGAAAGTGTAAAGGGTTACATGACTGAGGAATCTGTAATATTTTAATTTGAAATAATGTGCGGTATTTATGGGATAACTTATTAGAAGCTCAAATGTATTTATGGATATTGATTAATCTAAATACCATTTCTGTTTCAGAGAGGTTGTTAAGTATTTTTTATCTTGTCGATAGAGATTGGGTCTATGCTAATGTTCCCTCTTCAGTGGGTTTTTAGGTTAAATGAAGCTATGCTGCAGTCCTGGAGTGCACTGGCTGGACCATGCAGTCCAGCGTTCCTGTGTAGTGGGTGCAGAAATTCAGGGGGTCTGTGAGATACAGGGTCAGTGAGCAGGGCCAAAGAAAGGGCCACTGAAAGTCATGGTCATAGCTATGGTCAAAAAGGACATCACTTCCTGAAATACAAAGTTGTTTCCTCTCTGACTACTGTTAAGTACTGATGGGACAGGAAGACCAAGGTTTTAGTTGATTCAGCCCTTTATTTATTTAAATTAAGAAAACGTTTGTTTAAGGAGCTGATGTCAAGTGCCTGGGTTTATATCAGTTCAGTTCAATTCAGTTGCTCAGTCGTGTCCGACTCTTTGCGATCCCATGAACCGCACCACGCCAGGCCTCCCTGTCCATCACCAACTCCCGGAGCTTACTCAAACCCTTGTCCATTGAGTCGGTGATGCCATCCAACCATCTCATCCTCTGTCGTCCCCTTCTCCTCCTACCTTCAATCTTTCCCAGCATCAGGGTCTTTTCCAATGAGTCAGTTCTTCACATCAGGTGGCTAAGTATTGGTTTATATGCATAAAATGAATTCAGTTCCTACATGCAGGCATCTTATAAAAGCTGTAGAAGAAGGAGGAGGAGGAGATGGAGATGAAGAGGAAGAAGAAGAAGAAAGAGGAGGAGGAGGGAAAGGAAGAAGAAGAAGGCAGGCACACAGAAACCACCAGAAAAACAAATCACCATTCTCAAGACGGCATTTGGCGTGAGTTCCCACAAGGGGGCAGTGCGTCCATGGAGTAGAGAGTAAAAAGGTAGTAAGCACATATTCTGATAAACAAGGCGGGTGTGCAGACCTCTGGGGTCAACTACAAGGACCCTGAGATTCGATGAGTGTGGGGGGATGAAGGGAGTGTGGGAGGTAAAGGTAGAGGACGCAACCCAGAACACAGTGGGTCTGCCAGAGGGTAGGACTGGGGCTGGGGTCAGGTTAGGAGGCACCAGGCAGCCAGAGGCGGTGAGTGCACAAGAACCAGGCTGGGGATGCTGGTGGTGGCTGTCCTCATCCCCCCGACCCGGCTTTGGGGATGATCGAATGTTTTCACACATGGCTCTTGAGAAGGCAGGAAAGTGGCTGCTGGGTGGGCCTGGAGGAGGGGGCAGAAAATGATAGAAAACCCCACCTGTCCTTCCCTTGCCTGCCTCCTTCTTCCTGAGTCTCCCTCCTCTCCAGCTACCTCTGCCCCAGGCAGGGTCTGTGCAGCCTTGTCTGGGGCCCCTGCTGCTGCCTGTGAAGGCTGGTGACTCAGTGACCCCGTCACATGTCTTCCTGGAGGCCAAAAGTCCCAGGGTCTGGTTGGATTTCAGGACATCAGCCCACCAGGAGGACGGTGCCAGCACAGTCCTATCTCAGGACCTGGGCTCAGATCCCTCACACCATCACTGGCAGGGGAAGCCTGTTCTGCCCTGGGCTCCTGCCACCCAGCCACTCCCCCTGGTGGTCACCTAGGAGAACATGATCTGCCCCCAATTCTTTGTGAACAGGCTTCAGAGCATGAATATCCTCTGAGTTGACAAAGTTTCATTATTTAAGATTAGTTTGTATTTGGGAAATAGCCAAACTTTTATTGGCCTCAAGAGTGCCCCCTATCATAAGGTCAGCGATGGAGTAGTTAGTTCTTTTCCACTGCCCTGCCTGGAACCCAGAAGAGTGTCAATCCATATTTGTTGACATGAACTAAGAGATGGAATGGTGGTTACAAAGGTAGGGATGCTTCATTTGCTTGTGGAACTTTCAAGTAAGATCTTCCAAACTGTTATGAGGATGCTCGGATATCATTGTGTTGGTGTGTTTACTTGGGAAAATAGACAATGAAAGAACCATTGTGTTGTATTGTAGTTCAGCTTCCCAACAAGTACCCCAAGAATGCTTCCTTTTTCTCTCTCTGTAACAGAAAGGTACTTAAACCAGTGATCAAACATCTCTGTGCCTTTGTTTCCTCGTTTCTAAAATAAGAACAATGAACAAACCTGATACAGCTGTGTTGAGGATTAGAAGAGGTACATTTGTCAAATGCTGCTGGGGAAGATTGAAGGCAGCAGGAGGAGATGACAGGGGATGTGATGGTTGGATGGCATCACCAACTCAATGGACATGAGTTTGAGTAAACTCCGGGAGTTGGTGATGTACAGGGAGGCCTGGCGTGCTGCAGTGCATGGGGTCGCAGAGTCGGACACAACTGAGCAACTGAACTGAACTGAACTGCTGGGCTCAGATGATTGGATAAAGAGGATGTGGTACATTTATACCATGGATATTACTCTGCCATAAAAAGGAAAGAAATTAGGTCCTTTGTAGAGATGTTGATGGACCTAGAGTCTGTCATACAGATTGAAGTAAGTCAGAAAACCAAATATTGTATATTAATGCATAAATGTAGAATCTAGAAAAATAGTACAGATGAGCCTATGTGCAGGGCAGGAATAGAGACGCAGATGTACAGAATGGACCTGTGGACACATTGAGGGAAGGAAAGGGTGGGATAAATTAAGAGAGTAGCACTGGCATATATACACTACCATGTGTAAAGCAGAGAGCTGGTGGGAAAGCTGCTGTACAGCACAGGGAGCTCAGCTGGGTGCTGTGTGGTATCTAGATCTAGAAGGGTGGGATAGGGGTGGGGTGGGAGGGAGTTTCAAGAGGGAAGGGGTATATGTATATGTATAGCTGATTCACTTCATTGTACAGCAGAGACTAACACAACATTGTAAAGCAACTATACCTCCCCCCACCAAAAAAGTTACCTGGCGAGTTGTATGAAGTTGCAAACCACAGTGGCGTGCATGCCCATCATCTCCAAGTCTAAACATGCACGTGGTGAGTCATGCTGTCATGTAAGTTCCCCTTGTCCTGGAGTGCCCTTCTCCTGGCAGCGAGAGACCCAAGGGGCTGCCTCCTTAGACAATAGCTCAGGGGGTTGGAGCCCTTTCCTAGGGAGTACAGGTCTGGAAACCAGTCCCAGTGTGGGACAGTTGGTTGGTGGCATTTTCCAGTCCCCACCGTCCTGCTTACCCGCAGGGGGCAAAACCCTGTCCATCCCTTGGGCAATTGCTGTGTGATCCCAGAAGTGGCCAGTAGGTGGCACAAGTCACACGCCATGCCCGCCCGCTTTGCCCCATTCAGCTTTTCTCAGGAAGGAAAGGTCTGTTTCTAACCCAGCCTGGCTTTGTGGCAATGCTTAATGACATGGAAAGGAACATGCAATAACTACTGGTATTTCTGTAAACACACATGCTTAGAGCAGCTGCCACTTCGGGGTGAGGACAGAGGGAACACTCACCGAGAGGTCTCCTGAGGACAGTCTATAAAAGGAAAACTCTGTGGGTTTTTAATTGAAGAGCCTCTCAGCTAACCTTTGTGATTCATCGAAAGAAACATTTTGAACCCAGAAGGAGAACAGTAACACATTTTTTGGATTGTAACCTGGTCCTCCTTTCGCCCTGCCCCTCCTCCCACCCTCCCCTCCCGCCCCCCACCAACAAGGGCAGGTTTCAGAAGGACCAACCTGTGGGGCAGAGCCAGCACTTTCTGAACTGATGTTGGCTTATTTTCCTATCCTTTGGTCCTGGAAAGTTGCCTGCTTCTTGAGTTTGTCTTTTCTCTGCAGGAAAGTTGATTTGAATCTCATTCTGCCATTAATAAAACTGATACTCGATGGATGTGAGGAGGACCTGAAGAGGAGACACATCACAGCAAAACAAAACATGTCATATGGTCAATGAGGGAGCAGCGAGGATCAGACAGTTAGAACCTTACATGGAACAATGGACTGGTTCAAAACTGGGAAAGGAGTAGACAAGGCTGTATCTTGTCACCCTGTCTATTTAACTTACATGCAGAGTACATCATGTGAAATGCTGGGCTGGATGAATCCCAAGCTGGAATCAAGATTGCCGGGAGAAATATCAACAACCTCAGATACGCAGATAATACTATGGCAGAAAAATGGCAGAAAGTGAAGAGGAACTAAAGAGCCTCTTGATGAGGGTGAAAGAGGAGAGTGAAAAAAACTCAACTTTCAAACTTAATTCAAGCTGACTTAAAACTCAACATTCAAAAAACTAAGATCATGGCACTATCACTTTAGTCCTATCACTTCATGGCAAATACAAAAGGAAAAAGTGGAAGCAGTGGCATGTTTTATTTGAGGGGGCTTCAAATTCACTGCTAATGGTGACTGGAGCCTTGAAATTCAAAGATGTTTGCTTCTTGGAAGGAAAGCTATGACAAAGCATATTAAAAACCAAAGACAGCACTTTGCCAACAAAAGTTTGTATAGTCAAAGCTATGGTTTTTCCAATAGTCATGTATAAATGTGAGAGTTGGACCATGAAGAAGGCTGAGCGCCAAAGAATTGATGCTCTCAAATTGTGGTGCTGGAGAAGACTCTTGAGAGTCCCTTGGACTTCGAGGAGATCAAGCTAGTCAATCCTAAAGGAAATCAACCCTGAATATTCACTGGAAGGACAGATGCTGAAGCTGAAGCTCCAATATTTTGGCTACCTGATGCGAAGACTCAGCTCACTGGAAAAGACCCTGATGCTGGGAAAGATTGAAGGCAGAAGAGGAGGGCAGCAGAGGATGAGATGGTTACATAGCATCACCAACTCAGTGGACATGAATTTAAGCAAACTCCAGGAGATAGTGAAGGACAGGGAAGGCTGGAGTGCTGCAGTCCATGGGGTTGCAAAGAGTCAAACATGACTTAGTGACTGAACAACAACAACAACAATTTTAATATGTGTGGACACTTTAAAAAATTGTGGTGAAATACACAGCAAAAAGTTTACCATCTTAACCATTTTAAGTGTATATGTGTGTTAGTTGCTCAGTTGTGTCAGACACTTTGTGACCCCATGGACTGTAGCCCACCAGGATACTCTGTCCATGGGATTCTCCAGGCAAGGATACTGGAGTGGGTTGCCATGCCCTTCTCCAGGGGCTCTTCCTGACCCAGGGATCGAACCTGGGTCTCCTGCACTACAGGCAGATTCTTTACTTTCTGAGCCACCAGGGAAGCCCTTTAAGTGTATAGTTTGGTGGTATTTAGTACATTTTTAAAGCAACTGTTTATTTTTTTTTAAATCATTACTTTAAAATTTTTATTTATTTTTGGCTGCACTTCAGTGTAACCATCTCCATCATCCATCTCCCCAGGTTTCCCTCTGGTAAAATAGAAACTCTGTATCCATTAAACCCTAACTCCTCCTTGCCCTCTCCCTGCTAACCCTGGCAACCACCTTTCCACTTTCCATCTCTATGAATTTTATTACCCTAAGAGCCTCCTGTAAGTGCAGTCACAGTGTTTGTTCTTGTGTGTCTGGCTCACTTCACTTAGCACAGTGTCCTCAAGGTTCATCTATTCTGTAGCTGGTGTCAGAGTTTCCTTCCTTTTGAAGGGTGAGTGATACTCCATTGTACGTGTAGACCACATTCTGTTTATCTATTCCTCTGCTGATGGATGCTTGGATGGTTTCCACATTTTGGCTATTGTGAATAAGGCTGCAATGAATAGGGGTGTACAAATACCTCTATTGAGACCTGTTTTCAAGTCTTTTGGGTCTATGCTCCCACGTGGAATGGCTGGATCATGTGGTAGTTTTATTTTTAATCTTTTGAGAAGCTGCTCTACTGTTTTCCACAGTAGCTGCCCCATTTTACATTCCCAAAAACAGTGTGTATGAGTTCCAATTTCTCCACATCCTTTCCAACACGTGTTATTTCTGTTTCTTTGTTTTGGATAGTAGCCATCCTAATGGGTGTGAGCTGGTGTGTGGACACGAGACACTGTTCTTTTTTTTTTTTTCCTAGTTCTTGCTCTTGAGTTGGATGTGTGTGCACATGCTAAGTTGCTCAGTCATGTCCAACTCTTTGCAACCCCACAGGCTGTAGCCTGCCAGGCTCCTCTGTCCATGGGATTCTCCAAGCAAGAATAGTGGAGTCGGTTGCCATTTCCTTCTCCAGGGCACCTTCATGACCCAGGGATTGAACCCATGTCCCCTGCTTCTCCTGCACTGGCAAGTGGATTCTTTACCACTAGCACCACCTGGGAAGCCTAGGCAGATTGATATCTTCTTGTGACAGTGATCATGTAATAGATAGCTCTCCCTCATGCCACCTCCTGAAACCTCCGCCCACAGAGCCCTTTGTATGTGGGTACTTCTAAGTCCAGCCTCGCCACCCCAGGGACCCACTTGAGAGCAGCTTCATTTGGCCCAATCTTAGGTCACTGGGATTTCTTGAGGTGTCCCCAGGCCACTGCTGAAGAGGGCACAGCTACAGGCCCTCTAAGGACAGGAGCAAGGCAGGCTGGTTTGTGACCTGCACTGTGTGACCCTCCTGCCACATACGGGTGGAAGATTCCAGGAGTTCTTTCCTTACTGAGCCTCTCCCTGGAATGGGGCCAAAGAGGTTGGGAAGCTTGAAGCTCTCTTCCTGGCCACCACACTTCAAGGCCCTTGACAATAACATCTAGTAACATTGCCAGCAATCTGGTGCCTGCCCATTTGTCCAAAAGGAGCAGAAACACCAGAGGTGTTGGCCCACCATACCCTCAGTCACCTGCCAACATTCTCTGAGGGTCAACTGCCATCTATTGGTGGATTGGTCTCTTATTTCTAGATTTGTTTATTTTTAAAACTTTCTTGCACATCCCCTAAGAGCTACACTGTGGCAGACACAAGTTAGTAAAAGGCAGTCTGCCCTTACAGAGCTGAGCGTGTTGGAGGAGGGGGAGACCCGTGGGGCAGGGTGTGATAAGCTTCTGGGTGGAGGGTCGGGGTGCTGGGGGTGGTGGTGGATGGCCTGGGGCTGGCCTGCACCTGACTCCCAGGTTGGCACTTATTTGCTCTGTGTCCTTGGCAAAAACGAGAGTGAGGATAGCTATTTTGGAGTTGGGGGAAGGTTTGAACAAGCTATTGATAGGTATGGGCTTCTCACGTGGCATTAGTGGTGAAGAATTTGTCTGCCAATACAGGAGACTTAGTTTCAATCCCTGGGTCGGGAAGACCCCCTGGAGGAGGAAATGGCAACCCACTCCAGTGTTCTTGCCTGGAGAACTCCATGGACAGAGGAGCCCAGTGGACTACAGTCCATGGGGTCTCATGAGTTGGACACGACTGAAATGACTTAGCATGCGACGATGGATATAGAAGCCTCTGGGACAGAAGCAGAGGTGCTTGTCAGTGTTCTTGTTACCGAGTCCAAGCTCACCCTGCTTGCCGCAGGACAGGCCAATGAATCCAAGAGATGAGGGGTTGAGGCAAGGGAAACGACGTCAATCGGGCAGCTGGCTGATCAAGAAGATGGCAGGCTAGTGCCTCAAAATAACCATCTTATTGGGGTCTGGATGCCAGGTTCTTTTCTAGATCAGAGATGGGGGAAGGTGAAGAAGCAAAGTAAAAAGGCCATTAGTTCTGCAATCGTCTCCTAGGATGTCAAGCCTCAGGCAGGCTATGTGTTCATTTCTGCCTTCCTGCCATCCACAGGTGGACAGGTTCTGAACAAAGGCACTTTAACAGTCAGGCAGAGGGGCAGGATTCTCTGAGGCAGGCCATTCTGTGTGATTATAACAACAAAAACAATACAAAGCAAGTCAGAGTCCAACATGAAGTCAGAACTGGCTTCTTCTCTGCACCCTTCTCACTCTTTTCCCTCTGGCCGTCTGCCTAGCCCAAGATGGGAGAGAGAGGAGCAGGGTCAGGGTGTGAGAGTGGGGGCCTCCATCCTCCAGTGATACCCAGTGGACAGACGACAGTGGCTCCCTGGCAGACGGACAGGCGGACGTGCTGCCTGCCATGGGGAGAGGGAGGCAGCCCTCCCCGTTCGGGTCATCGATAAGTCCCCGCATGGGAATGGCCACTGTCTGACTAAACTGGTATTTGGACTTCGGAAGGGCTCAGCTTTCCAACTGAAGGCTCTGCCCAGATTTCTGCTCTGTTCCTGCATTCAGCCAATGGCCAGGCTGCCCAGGGCAGGTACAATTCATTCAAGAGCAGGAGAGTTCCAGTTTTATTATCAAACAAAACAAATCACATCATTCATTAAACGTTGTAAGGTTTAAGATGTTTGTTGGCTAATAATTAATGGGTTATTCATGAGTAGTGGTTTTTATTAAGTGGAAGCTAATAACTTGGTTCTTAGTAGTCATCTTGGTTAACTGTTTATAGTTTGAAATACAGTAGTTCCACTGCATTCGAACCTTCAAGTTGCAAATTTTCAAAGACGCGAATCACGTGAGTTAGTTCATGTTTCTGCTGTATGTTGTCACGTGCTTGCATCCTCCTTTACAAGTGGTTGTGCTTTTGTGTACTTTACTGTACAGGAATGTATCAGTTCAGTTCAGTTCAGTTGCTCAGTCATGTCCGACTCTTTGTTACCTCATGGGCTGCAGCATGTAGTTCGTTACCAGCTCCTGGGGTTTACTCAAACCCATGTCCATCAAGTCGATGATGCCATCCAGCCATCTCATCCTCTGTCATCCCCTTCTCCTCCTGTCCTCAATCTTTCCCAGCATCAGGGTCTTTTCAAATGAGTCAGTTCTTCGCATCAGGTGGCCAAAGTATTGGAGTTTCAGCTTCAGCATCAGTCCTTCCAATGAATATTCAGGACTGATTTCCTTTAGGATGGACTGGTTGGATCTCCTTGCAGTCCGAGGGACTCTCAAGAGTGTTCTCCAACACCACAGTTCAAAAGCATCAATTCTTCGGCGCTCAGCTTTCTTCACAGTCCAACTGTCACATCCATACATGACTATTGGAAAAACCATAGCTTTGATTAGATGGATCTTTGTTGGCAAAGAGTACAGTAATACAGTATCTTTAGTTTAAGCCCAGAATGTCTGGAAACAAGAGTATAAGTAGCAGTGATGTAGCTGGTACAACAGTACTTTCCAAGGTACAGAACTATAAGATTAAAAATGTTTTCTTATTTTTTGTGTTTTTTTTTAAAAATAATATTTATTTTTACTTATTTATTTGACTGTGCTGGGTCTTAGTTGCAGCATGTGGGATCTAGTTCCCTGACCAGGGATCAAACCCTGGGCCCCCTTCATTGGGAGCATGGAGTCTTAGCCACTGGACCACCAGGTTTTTTTATGGATTGTTTGTGCAAAAAGGACTTCCCTGGTGACTCAGATGGTAAAGCGTCTGCCTACAACTCGGGAGACCTGGGTTCATTCCCTGGGTTGGGAAGATCTCCTGGAGAAGGAAATGGCAACCCACTCCAGTATTCTTGCCTGGGAAATTCCATGGATGGAGGAGCCTGTTAGGCTACAGTCCATGGGGTCGCAAAGAGTTGGACACGACTGAGCAACTTCACTTGTGCAAAAAGTATGATAAACCTATTACAGTACAGTACTATATAGCCAATTGTGTTAGTTGGGTACCTAGGCTAACTTTGCTGGACTTAATGAACAAATTGGACTTACGAAAGAGCTCAGAAAGGAACTCTTTTGTACGTAGGGGACTTAACTGTATCTAATAACACTGCCAGGGACATGGTGTATGCACATTTATCCAAAGGGAGCAGGAGTATCCCTTTTGCTGATTTCATTTCATTCTCTTTTTGTGACACACCCATGTGACAGTGGAGTGCCCGTATGACAGCTGGGGAGCTGGAGGCTGAGACTAAGGATGCAGGAAGGCTGTGGGGGGTCGTGAGGGGCAGACCTGGGGGTCGTGAGGGGCAGACCTGGGGAGTCGTGAGGGGCAGACCTGGGGGTCGTGAGGAGCAGACCTAGGGGTCTTGAGGAGCAGACCTGGGGGTCGTGAGGGGCAGACCTGGGGAGTTGTGAGGGGCAGACCTGAGGGTCGTGAGGAGCAGACCTGGGGGTTGTGAGGGGCAGACCTGAGCATCATGAGGAGCAGATCTGGGGGGTCGTGAGGGGCAGACCTGGGGGGTCGTGAGGGGCAGACCTGGGGGTCGTGAGGAGCAGACCTGGGGGGTTGTGAGGGGCAGACCTGGGGGTCGTGAGGGGCAGACCTGGGGGGTCATGAGGGGGCAGACCGGGGGGTCGTGAGGGGCAGACCTGGGGGTCGTGAGGGGCAGACCTGGGCGTCGTGAGGGGCAGACCTGGGGAGTCATGAGGGGCATACCATACCTGAGCATCGTGAGGAGCAGACCTAGGGGGTCGTGAGGGGCAGACCTGGGGGGTTGTGAGGGGCAGACCTGGGGGTCGTGAGGAGCAGACCTGGCGGGGTCGTGAGGGGCAGACCTGGGGGGTTGTGAGGAGCAGCTCGTTCTTGTCATGGCTTCCCACAGCACATGCATCCTGAGTCCTGGTCTATCGATCTCTGTCTTTGGCAGGAGTTCTGTTGACCTGAAATAAACAGACGGCCAGATATTTCTCCAGCAAAAATGAGTTTATTGCAGAGAATTGCAATTTGGGGTTTGCAACCATGGTGAGCCACACATAGAAGGGAAGAGAAAGTTGGCATGGTTATCCATGGGGTCGCTAAGGGTCGGACACGACTGAGTGACTTCACTTTCACTTTTCACTTTCATGCATTGGAGAAGGAAATGGCAACCCACTCCAATGTTCTTGCCTGGAGAATCCCAGGGACGGGGGAGCCTGGTGGGCTACTGTCTATGGGGTCGCACAGAGTCAGACACGACTGAAGCGACTTAGCAGCAGCAGCAGCAGTAAATAGGAGTCTGTGGCTTTTCACTGGCTGAGCCATGGCCAGAAATGAAGAGGTGTCTTTGTTTTTCCTGTCGGGCTCTGCTCTGGTTCAGGGTGTGAGAGTGCCCTCTTCTGGGCTCCTGCCCTCTTCTGTTGACCAGGGATCAAATTTGGATCCCCTGCATTGGGAGCTCGGGCGTCTTAGCCATATGGACCACCAGGGAAGTCCTCATTTGTTCCCAGTTCTGAGATAGACTTGCTGGTGTTTGAGAAGCTCCGTTTACCAGAGAGAAGTTCACCTTTGGGGCAGGTGATTTAAAATGCAAACTCGTTGTATCTATGGGTGTGGAACGCAGGGAGAGGATGACAAATGCTGATCCCATTTGGCCACTCATGAGCTAATGACCCTGCACAATTTCCCCTGTAGTTTATGTCTTCCCTTTTGTCATGGCTCTTCTTCTAAGCTCAGCATGGGCAGGATCTGCCTGGCCTTTTCTTCTCCTGGAAGGGTTACTGAGTATGGAGAACCCGCCTCCCTCCCAAAGGTGAGAAGCACAACCCTTGGGAGGAAGAAGGACAGAAAGTGAGGTCAGCTCGTCTGACCAGGAGCCTGAGAAACTCGAAGGCTGTAGAATATTTGCTGAGTTTGGGCATTAGCTGGCCTCCTCTATTTTTGCAAATTCCCTGGAATTTGGTTGCAAATGGTCCGGCACCTTCTTGTGGCTTGTGAAGTGGGGAATGTGGGCAGCGTTCAGCGGAGACCAAGGGCCACGGCTGGGGGTGCCCCCATGGTCCTTTCATGCCTGGCCATTGCAACCTTTAATTTGGGGACAGCTGTGGCATGGTTGGTGTTATTCGGGGTTTTGGCTTCAAGAGAATCTGTGATGATGTCTTTGTTATTTCACAGAAATTGGCAGCCATGGCTGGCATGTCAGGTGGTAGTGTTGATCATCCTGGGTTTGCCCAACATCTTTCCAGGACAGTGGGGTTGGGGAAGGGAGTGTGGTCAGTTTGCTGACCTGCGAACACTGACTGTGGGTGCCTCGCATGCCTGGTCAAGAATTTTCCCAGGCTCAGGGCATGTGTCAATTTGACAGAATAACACAGATGACCTTCATCGCTTGCTCCCTAAAGAAGCAGCTTCCTGGTTTGTTTTCTAGTGAGGAAGAAAGAGAAGTTTGGTCCTCTAGAATCTGGCTAGACCCTGTGGGGTGACACACGTCTGTACTTACGTCTGCAGTGTTCCTGTGCCTCTGACTTTCACATACTCGTCTTCCTCCCTTGAACAATGTATGCTCATGGCTCATCAGGGATCTTTCGTGTTATTTCCGGGTAATCTCTAACAATCATGCTGGCCTTTCTTGAGCAGCCTGGGAACTCACAGGGTTGATCCTTGGGGTGATGTCTCCCCCTGGGGAACCTCTCCTCTGTGGGGGCCCCCCTCTTCTGTTGGGGGGATGGAATGCATCTGTCTGGGGTGGAATGCTTTATGTCTTTCTCTTTTTCTGGGGATGGACCAGAGTCCAGGTTATGGGTCCCATTCCGGCTTTCTGACGGTGTGTCCTCATATAGACCCCCTTGTTCTAGAAGTGATGGGATACCAGGGACTCCCTCTTGGCCTCTGATTCCATGTCACCACAACCTTCTGCAGGAACAGGGATGCAGATAGCAAGTTTGGTAAAGAAGGACAGGGACTGAGATGTAGACTGAATTTTTTGTAGAATGGAGGTGAGGAACTTTTAAAGGTATTGAGATAAAATTTGTGTGAAAGAAAAGGCACCCTTAATGAATTTTGGTAATTATGTGTAGTTGTGTGGCTTCTCAGGTGGCCCTAGTGGTAAAGAAACCACCTGCCAATGCAGGAGATGTAAGAGACACAGCTTCGATCTCTGGGTTGGCGTGGAGAAGGGCGTGGCAACCCACTCCAGTACTCTTGCCCAGAGAATCCCATGGACATAGGAGCCTGGTGGGCTACGGTCCATAGGGTTGCAAAGAGTTGGACATGACTGAAGTGATGACACATTGCACGTATGTAGTTGTATAATCACCACTACTCACCCTATCACCCCAAAGCATCCCTTTTAATCTCTTTGGGGCCACCCCCACACCTTGGCCTCAGAAACCAGTGATCTATTTTCTATCACTATGGTTTTGCCTTTTCTAGAATTTCAGACAGAGGCTTCCCTGGTGGCGCTGGTTAAGAATCTGCCTGCAATGCAGGAGACTCGGGTTCTATCCCTGGGTCAGAAAGATCCCCTGAAGAAGAGAATGGCTACCCACTCCTGTATTCTTGCCTGGAGAAGTCCATGAACAGAGGAGCCTGGTGGGCTACAGTCCATGGGGTCACAAAGGGTCACACAGGACTGAGCGACTAACAACAACTCTAGAGCCGGAGAACCACAACAAGAGAAGCCATCACAATGGGAAGCCTTCACCGCAGCTAGAGGAAAGCCCGCACAGCAGCAAGGACCCAGCACAGCCAAAACTAAAAGAAATAACATCAAAAAAAAGAATCTCAGATACACAGAATCAAACAATGTGTAGTCTCTGCGTCTGGATTCTTTCCTTTAGCAGAATCTGTTTGGGGCTTGTCCCTGTCCTTGTGGGCATCAGTGGTGGTTCCTCGTTATTGCTGGATGGCTTTGCACTCTATGAATGTACCACCATCTGCCTTTACTCACCAGATAATAGATGGTAAAAGGTGTTTCTAGTTTGGGGTGATTGGGAATAAAGCTGTTGAGGGCATTCACGTACAGGTCTTTGTGAGGACTTCTCTTTTCATTTCTCTTGGGTCTGCTGGATCCCAGGGTAGATGTTATGTTCAACTTTGTAAGATACTGCCTAACTGTTTTTCAAGGTGACTGGAACAATTTGTTTCCCAAATGGGTACTTATAGTCCAGGACATGTAACTGCTCTTCCTGACATCCACGGGTTTCTATCTGTGCAATGATTTTCGAGAAGTTTATCGGATCCCACATGTAATTAAGGTATGTGGCTTTTAGGGAAAAGATGATTACATATCTCTGGATGTCTTGAACTCTGAGTGCCGTACGAATGTCTGTGTTGTCCTCCCAAGGGAACCAAACACTTCTCGCCACAGTCCGAGTATGAGTCAGGCCTTACGAGGATCCTTCCAGCCCTCACGTGTCCCCTTTGTGTGTGTGCCTCAAATGAGAGTTTCAAGTTCATCCTTGTTGAGATCATGCCTGAGGGTGAGAGGGAAAAATATCCGAGGCTGTCAAATCAGGTGGGAAGTGATGCCTTGCTGAACTGTTTTGTTGCCTGACCTTTATCTCATGTGAGGTGGGGGCAGGCTGGGTCAAGTTTAAATCCGAGATGACAAGTGTCTGAGGCTAAGCAAGGTTTCTGCTAAGTGTTTGCTTGGGGTCAATGACTCTGGGTCTCACACCTGGTGAAAACTGACTCCCAGTTAAAAAAAAAGTTATGGGCCCGAAGCACTTGACTTGGCTTTGGACTTGAACGTCCTGCATGTTTTACAGAGCCCTTTGGGAGGTGTTGGGGGCGTCCTGTTTGTGTGTGGCACCTGAATCACTGCTGTATTTTTTTTTTCCTGGCACATGGACTTAGTTGCTCCATGGCATGTGGGATCTTCCCAGGTCAGGGATCAAATCCAAGTCTCCTGCATTGGCAGGTGGATTCTTCACCATTGAGCCACCAGGGAAGCCCCAAGCACTGTATTTTGGAAGCCTCTTGCTCATCGTGCCTTTCTACCTTCCAAAGTGTGAAATGGTTGCTTCTTCTGAAATCAGTTTTGCGAATTTGTTTTTTATTTGACAACTTGTGGTCCGGTGGTTGAGATGCCCTGGCTCCACTGCAGGGGCGTGGGTTTGATCTCTGGTCAGGGAACTAAGATCCTGCCGGTAGCATAATGTGACCAAGAAAAAAAATTCATTGGCTCAAGTAACTGAAAAGTTAAAGGGAGATTTGACCCAAGCTGATCCAGGGGTTTGAGTGGATATTTCCTCCTCTTCATTGCTAACTCTGAGCCAGCTTATTTTTTTTTTTTTCAGCTTAGAAATGTTTTATTATTTTTGTTATTGTGATTAAAATATACACAACTCAAATTTGCCATTTTAACCATGTTTAAGTGTACAGTTCAGTGATATTAAGTACATTCACATTGTTCTGTAGCCATCGTGCATGCACGCTAAGTCACTTGCTGTGTCCAACTCTTTGTGACCCCATAAACTGTAGCCTGCCAGGCTCCTCTGCCCGTGGGATTCTCCAGGTGAATACTGGAATGGGTTGTCATGATCTCCTCCAGGGGATCTTCCTGACCCAGGGATTGAACCAGCATCTCTTACATCTCCTGGATTGGCAGGCGTGTTCTTTACCACTAGGGCCACCTGGGAAGCCCATCACCACAACCCAACTCCAGTACTTTTTCCTCTTCCTGAACCGAAATCCTATTCACTCAACAATAAGTTGCATATTTCATGGCAGGCATGAGCTGTGTCTGAGGTCCTGTTATGTCTTCAGATCATGTGACTTATGGCATTTAGACAGCATCATTTATTCATCACTAGGTAAAATTTGGCCTCAGAAAAAAAGGATTTTTCATATTATCCTAAATTCTCAGGATGCTGCCTCACATTTTCACCATTTCCGAGCTGTGGTTGCTGTTGAATCCCTAGTTTATCTGTGACTGCTCTGGAGTAGGAGTCTAGGCATCTTTGGGGGCACACGTGGAGGTTAAGACCCAGGGTCAAGTTTAGGTGAGGTTCAGTCCATCTAAAGCCTTGTTTGGGGTGGGAAGGGAGGAACGTCTCTATTTTCCCACTGAGAACAGTGAGTCGACACCAGGAAATATCACACCACAAACCTCTGGACTACAGCTCATTTTTTTCTTCCTTTCTGAACTTCATGCCTTTTATTTCTTATTTTTAAACTTTTTATTTTGTATTGGGGTATAGTCAATTAACAATGTTGTGATAATTTCAGATGGATAGTGAAGCCATACATACACGTGTATCCATTTTCCCCCAAGCCCCCTCCCCTCCCATCCAAGCTGCCACATAACATCGAGCAGAGTTCCCTGTGCTACACAGTAGGTCTTTGTTGATAATCTATTTTAAATATAGCAGTGTGTACCTGTCTATCCCAAACTCCCTAATTATCCTTTCCCCCCATCTGTCCCCCTGGCAACCATAAGTTTGTTCTCTAAGTCTGTGAATCTCTTTCTGGAATACAGCTCATATTAGAAAAGGTTGGAAGGTCCTGGGAGGCCCATGCATCAGCCCCGTGGCCAGTGGGAGGCTATCCCTGGCACATGGCCCTCCAGCCTCCAGGTGCCAGTCTTTCAACTGGGGTCAACTTCTCCTGTCACCTTTGCTGGGCTCAAGGTCCCTGCCTGCCTTGCTGTGTACTTTCATGAGCACCTGCCTCGCTGAAAATCTGGCTTTCAAAATCTCTCTGAAAGAGAACAGCATTCAAGATTTCTAATTTGTCTTTGGTCTTCCCAGGTGGCTCTAGTGGTACAGAACCCCCTTGCCAATGCAGGTTAGAGGTAAGAGACATGGGTTCAATCCCTGAGTCAGGAAGATCCCCTGGAGGAGGGCATGGCGACCCACTCCAGTATCCTTGCCTGGAGAACCCCATGGACAGAGGAGCCTGGCGGGCTACAGTCCATGGGGTCGCAAAGACTGGACATGACTGAAGTGATTTAGCACATGCGTGTGCAAACACATACACACACACACACAATTTGTCTTTAATCCAATAGTCCTAGGGCAATTCTGTAGAGTAAAGCGGTTGGCTCTATGCACCCTGGTTTACTCCGTAAAGACCATGTTGAGAAACAACAGTGTTTTTCTGTTTTAAAATAAGTAGGTTTGGAAGGAGATGGGAAACTGTGGGGTTTAGTTACAAAATGACTGTAATTGTGGGGGAGCTATTTTCTTTCAATTTTGAAATGCATTAAACAAGATATACAGTTTAGAAATAATTTGCTGTTGGAGGAAGGCTCTTTCATCCTCGAGGGAGGGGAGACACTTCTCTCTGTGGGAAGAGTGGTCGTGGGTGTCGGGGAGGGGACCCCAGCTAAACCTGATCTTGTTCTCGCCCAAATTCAAAGCCGCCAAGAGGGGGGAAGTCATGGTGTGGGAGGAGAAAGCCCCTGCTTTTTCTCTCATAAGGAGCAGGAGGGTGCTGGGCTGAGCACGGATTATCAGGAAGAGAAAAATCACCCTGTTGTCAGACTCCCTGCCCATGGATGCTGGGAGCAGCCACCTAGGGGCAGGGGTCACCGAAGACACCGTGATGGATGGCCCTTCTCTTTGTCTACACAGCTCTCATCAGCATCATGAACGAATGTGCACTGAATGCCATGCAATGCCAAGCACCAGGGAAGCCAGGACACAAAGATTCATTCTCACCCTTGCAAGGACAGAGACAGAGTTCCTGTACAAGATGATACATGAATGCTGCCTGGTCAGTGCTCAAGGTCAGAGGTCCCAGGCTGCCCTTGGGAGGGGATATCACGGGGGGACTCCATGGGGCAGGAGCTGTTGTCATTTAGTCGCTAAGTCGTGCCCGACTCTTTGTGAGCCCATGGGCTGTAGCCCTCCAGGCTCCTCTGTCCATGAGATTTCCCAGGGAAGAACACTGGAGTGGGTACCAGGGGATCTTCCCAAGCCAGGGATTGAACTTCGCATCTCCTGCATTGGCAGGCAGATTCTTTACCACTGAGCCACCAGGGAAGCCTGGGGCAGGGGTTAGAACATGCTTATGGGAAGCATGGGGCTTCGTCTTGGATGGCTTAGTTGGAATGAGCCAAGCAGAAAGAGCACCCCAGCATAGACCCTCCTCCAGAGGACAACAGAGTGACTCAGGCACTGGGGGTGGGGTGGGCATGCTGTGAGGGACAGTGGGACTGGAACTGGCCTGATGGAAGCTCCATGAAGGAGAAGGGAAGAGGGCCTGTAAGGCTGGAGGATGAACAGTCTCTAAACTTGGAGCATTTGGACAAAGGGTGTCTTGGATGGTTCTGGGGGGTGAATAGCTGAAGCTTTGTTTTAGACAAACGTGTTAGAGGTCCTCAGGCTCATTCATAGAGCCTGCTGCTCTTTCTCTGCTCACCCTCTAAGTGAACAGCTGAGTCTGGTGTTAGATTCCTTCTCAGGGCTGTCGGTTTCCATCTGTCCACCAGCAAACATCTCTGTTCTGTCAATGGTCTGAACGTCAGCCATATATTTGGTTGCTTCTTGAATGACAAGGAGATTTGCATGCAGTGGATAGCTTTTCAGTTTGGTCCTCAGTACCCTTGGATTTGGTCTTCCCAGGGAAAGAATCCATCTGCCAGTGCAGGAGATGCGGGAGACATGGATTCAATCCCTGGGTCAGGAAGATCCCTTGGAGGAGGAAGTGACAACCCACTGCAGTATTCTTGCTTGGAAAAATCTCACGGATAGAGGAGACTGCTAGGCTATAGTCCATGCGGTTGCAAAGAGTCAGGGATGACTTAGTGACTTGGATTCAGCTAACCTCAGGTTGTATAGTACTGTAGTGTGTATTTATTGAAAAAAAATGTGTACACATGGACTTGTGCAGTTCAAACCCATGTTGTTCAAGTGTCAACTGTACTACTACATGTAGTGTATGTATGTGTGTGCGTGCACCCACATGCAATACATCAAATACCAACTTCACCTGGAGTAGGAAATGGCAGCCCACTCCAGTATTCTTGCCAGATAATCCCATGGACAGAGAAGCCTGGCAGGCTACAGTCCATGGGGTCGCAAAGAGTAGGATAGGGTTTACCAAGTAACACTAACACTTTCACACCCAGGATGGATTTTCTAGCTGCAAGTCACCCTTTGAGGAACTGCCTCATTTTGCACTGCTTTGTATAAATAAAGACTGTTGTTTAAGACCAAAAAAAAAAAAAAAAAAGAAAGAAAGAAAAAAATACCAACTATACACTCTTCTATCCTGTATAAGCCTTCAGTCTGGAGTCTCTCCTGAACTCCAGACACATACAGCCAACTGCCTGCTTCACGTCTCCACCTGGGCCTCAGTCATCGTGAACTTGACACACCCCAGACTGAGCTCTCTCCCTGCTCTCTCCCCAGCCTGTTCTTCCTGTAGCCCACCTACCACCACTGCATTCTTCTAGCTACTCAAAGTGAAAACTCTGAGTCATCTCTGATACTTTTTTTCTCTCACAACTGACACCTGACCCGTCAGTGATTCTGTTGGTTTCACCTTTGCAGTATATCCAGAATCCATCCACTTCTCCCCACCTGGCACTCAAACCCATCCTTACACCCTGTCTGGACTGCTGCAATGCCCAGCTGGACTCCCTGTGTCTCTCCTCCCCCCACTGAAGGCTGTCCTCAGCATCCTCTGCAAACAAGTCAGGTCATTCCACTTCTCTGCTCAAAACTATCAAATAGTTCCTCATTCTTCTCAGTCTGATATTACTAGTGTTTTCCACGGCTTACAAAGCTTTCCATGGTCTGGTCTGTGGTACCTCTGTAACTTCACTTCTAACCCAGATCACTCTGCTTTCTTTCTCCTTCTTTATCAGACTGCTCGACAGCCCTTAATCAAAGAGCATGTGCCAGCCCCAGGGCCTTTGCACTCACTGTTTTCTCTGCCTGGAACACTTGTCTTCTGATATATGCATACCTAACTTTTTCATCCCCTTCAGGTCCCTTCTTACAGAGGCTTTCCAGGGCCACTCTGTGTAAAAATAGTAGCTTTGTCTCCATCAGTCATTTTTTTTTTTTTTTTTTTTTTTTTTTGCCAAATGGCATGTGGGATCTAATTCCCTGACCAGGGATTGAACCTGCAGCCCCTGCATTGGAAGCATGGAGTCTTAACTACTAGACTGCCAGGGAAGTTCACCTTTTAAAAAAAAAAACACTTTTATTTATTTATTTTTTTTACTGTGCTAGGTAGGTCTTTGTTGCTGTGCAGGCTTTTCTCTAGTTGTGCTGAGTCAGGGCTACTCTCTAGTAGCTGTGTGCAGCTTCTCATTGTGGTGGCTTCTCTTGTTGCAGAGCACAGGTTCTAGGGATTGCTGCTGCTATGTTGCTTCAGTCGTGTCCGACTCTGTGAGACCCCATAGATGGCAGTCCACCAGGCTCCCCCGTCCCTGGGATTCTTCAGGCGAGAATACTGCAGTGGGTTTCCATTTCCTTCTCCAATGCATGAAAGTGAAAAGTGAAAGTGAAGTCACTCAGTTGTGTCCGACTCCTAGCGACCCCATGGACTGCAGCCTACCAGGCTCCTCTGTCCATGGGATTTTCCAGGCAAGAGTACTGGAGTGGGTTGCCATTGCCTTCTCTAGGGATTGAGGGCTTCAATAATTGTGGCTACTGGGCGCTAGAGCACAGGCTCAGTAGTTGTGGCGCATGGGCTTAGTTGCTTTGCAATATGTGGGATCTGCCAGATCAGGGATTGAACCTATGTCTCCTGCATTGGCAGGTGGATTCTTTACCCCTGAGCCACCAGGGAAGCCCCTCATTTTTTTTTTGATAACCAAGAAATAAGCTTCATATCATGGGACCTTTATTAAAATACCAAAGTTTAGGAAAGCTTTTAAACAAAACATTTCTATTCCAGGGACTTGCCCGAGCTTTTAAAATACATTTCTAGCTCACTAGAGTTTACAGAAGAATTTCATCTGCCTTTGCAGTGATGAGGATTAGAAGCATGTTGTTATCTAAGACATTTTGTGAGCAATTGCCATAACATAACCCTCTATCATTCCTTATTCCTTAATAACCCTGCTTATTTCTGTTTTACTTATCACCACTTGACATTACTCTTGTGAATTGTTTCCTTGCTTTTAAGGAGATACGTGAGAACAAAGAAGTTTGCTTGTCTTATTTTTCTGATTAGCACCAGGACTTTGAACAGTTCTGGCATTTGGAAGCTTCTCAGTAAGCGTTTGCTGAATGAATTGATTTCTTAGAGATACTGGGGCAGGGGGACTGGCCTGGGAAGACGTTGTGTACTATTGTGGTGATCTTCATATGGCATGGTAGAGGCCTAGACTAGAGGGGTGACTTCAGGGGTGTAAAGGAAGGAATGAACAGAGGAAGGGCATTTATTTATTTATCCTTTTCCTTCATGGTTTATTCAGTTCAGTTCAGTTCAGTTCAGTCGCTCAGTCGTGTCTGACTCTTTGCGACCCCATGAATTGCAGCACGCCAGGCCTCCCTGTCCATCACCAACTCTCAAGAGTCTACCCAAACCCATGTCCATCGAGTCAGTGATGCCATCCAACCATCTCATCCTCTGTCGTCCCCTTCTCCTCCTGCCCCCAATCCTTCCCAGCATTAGGGTCTTTTCCAATGAGGCAACTCTTCACATGAGGTGGCCAAAGTATTGGAGTTTCAGCTCTAACATCAGTCCCTCCAATGAACACCCAGGACTGATCTCCTTTAGGATGGACTGGTTGGATCTCCTTGCAGTCCAAGGGACTCAAGAGTCTTCTCCAACACCACAGTTCAAAAGCATTAATTCTTCGGCGCTCAGCTTTCTTCACCGTCCAACTCTCACATCCGTACATGATCACTGGAAAAACCATAGCCTTGACTAGACGGATCTTTGTTGGCAAAGTAATGTCTCTGCTTTTAAATAAGCTATCTAGGGTGGTCATAACTTTTCTTCCAAGGAGTAAGTGTCTTTTAATTTCATGGCTGCAATCACCATCAGTAGTGATTTTGGAGCCCCAAAAAATAAAGTCTGACACTGTTTGCACTGTTTCCCCATCTATTTCACATGAAGTGATGGGACCAGATGCCATGATCTTAGTTTTCTGAACGTTGAGCTTTAAGCCAACTTTTTCACTCTCCTCTTTCACCTTCATCAAGAGGCTCTTTAGTTCTTCTTCACTTTCTGCCATAAGTGTGGTGTCATCTGTATATCTGAGGCTATTGATATCAAATAGAGTTCCCTGTGCTATACAGTAGGACCTTGTTGTTTATCCATTCTATATATGATAGTTTGCGTCTGCTAATCCCAAATTCTCAGTCTTTCCCTGACCTACCCCTTTACCTCATTGGCGACCACAAGTGTGCCCTCTATGTCTGTAAGTCTGTTTCTGTTTCACTGAGAAGTTCATTTGTGTCATATTTTAGATTCCACATAGGAGTGATATCACATGGTATTTGTCTTTCTCTTTCTGACTTACTTCACTTAGTATGATTATTTTTGGGTCCATCTATACTGCTGGGTATGATTGGGGGCAGGAGGAGAAGGGGACGACAGAGGATGAGATGGTTGGATGGCATCACCGACTCGATGGACATGGGTTTGGGTAGACTCCGGGAGTTGGTGATGGATGGAGAGGCCTGGCGTGCTGCAATTCATGGGGTCGCAAAGAGTCGGACACGACTGAGTGACTGAACTGAACTGTATACTGTTGCAAATGGCATTATTTCATTGTTTTTTATGGCTGAGTAGTATTCCATTGTATATATGTACCATAGCTTTATCTGATCATCAGCTTGGTGGATAACATTACCCTGGAGGGGATGGAGATGGAACTACCATTTTTGAAATAACCACCTAGATGCACCTGTGTAGGTAGAATGCAGCTTTTCATATTAATCACAGATGGATTGAGACAATTTACACATAATGTGATAAATGCAGTGGGAATGATTTCTATCCCCTTCGCCCCTCCTTCCTGGGACCTACATGCATATATCTACAACACACAATCACAGAGGACATTTTTCCTTTTTGAAACCTTTTATTTTATATTGGAGCCTAGCTGATGAACAATGTTGTGACAGTTTCAGGTGAACAGCAAAGGGACTCAGCTATACATATACATGCATCCACTCTCCCCTCAACTCCCCTTCCATGGAGGCTGCCATATAATATTGAGCAGAGTTCCTTGTGCTATACTATACAGTAGGTCCTTGTTGGTTATCCATCCTAAATACAGCAGTGTGTACCTGTCCATTCCAATCTCCCTAACAGTCTGTTCCCCCCACCCTTCCCCCATAACCATAAGTTCTTTTCACAAGCGGCCATTTTTGACATACGACTCAAGACCACGAAGAAGCCTTTCTAGCAGGAGAAGGCAGAGCAACCCTGCCCCCCTGAGTTTAATTTTGCAGTCTGATTGTTTTGTGGTTACTCTACCCTGAAGCCAGACCACAGCAGGTGCCTCCCCCGCCCCCACCGACCACACCAAAGTGGGGGAAGGGGCCATGGAGAACAAAGGAGCTTCCCCTAGCACCCATGAGAGGGTGACCACAGGAGCCTGGCTTGGGAAGGGTGACTTCCAGCTCCTACCCAGGCCCGTACCTGTGGATTCTGCCAGGGCTGACATGAAGTAAGTGGTGGCTCTGCATACCTTTAGACGCTGAGAGTACTCGAGTAACCACCGTAACCACTTGGGAGGGTTACTGCCCCCCCGCCCCCCCCCCCGCCCCTCTCTGGAGGCAGCGTGCTTAGTGACGCGGACGGCCATCCAGACACATTTCCAACAAGCAGCCCTGCGAGTGGGGAACGTTGATTTGGCCTCTAGCCCACTTCTCCCCACTTCCTGGCTGTCACCACCTATCCATCTCTCTAGTAATGAGCTCCGTGAGTCTGTGATTTGGAAACTGTGGATTCAGTGAAAAAGGCAGATTTCTGGGTTTTGATAGTCTTTCTCGTTATTTTTCTGGAGAAGGAAATAGCAACCCACTCCAGTACTCTTGCCTGGAATATCCCATGGACCAAGGAGCCTGGTAGGCTGCAGTCCATGGGGTCACAAAGAGTCGGACACGACTGAGTGACATCACTTTCACTTTCACTCGTTATTTTTCAGAAGAATGGAATAACTCATTATAGGATGAGAGCTGACTAACTACGCAGGTGCTGTGGTTGGAGGGTCAGACTGGCATTGGGATGATGGCCATGCCCGGGGCCCTGTTGCTTCCTATGACTGTCGGAAACCATCGTTTTGAGGCTGCTCCACTAGAACAGCACTAAGCCCTGGGTCTGGCCCCTGGGGAGGGAGTTCTAGTCCCTGGAGGTCATCACTACCATGTTGCCGGGTGATGTGATACAGGAGCCTGGCTGAAACGGTCATGCATTGGAAGAAGACCTGGACTGAGCCTTGATCTAGAGAAGAGAGGAGCAGAGAGCTCCGGGCGCCAGCTCAACCAGGAGGGTAGGGGTGGGACACTTGGGGGCGGGGCTCTCTGGGAGCTCCGCCTCCTTGGTCCAAATCAGTTATCAACCTGCATCTCTGGGCAGAGGATGACTCAGGGGACTGGCTTGGGGTAGACGTGCAGGAACACTGCCAAGAATAAAAGAGGGCAGGGGAGTAGGGAATGCAGGCCCTGATGCCTCTCCATGGGTTTTGAAATCGGTGGGTAAACTATTTGGGTTTTTGGGATTTGTCATCTGATTCTGGTGGTCTTAGAAAATCAGCCCTACCTCTCTGGCCTCAGTGGGCTTTTGGATTTCGTGACTGACTAGATCACAGTCTTCTAATAGAATACTTTTGAGGTAGACTTAGTAAA
The DNA here is from genome assembly GCA_024291935.2 of Okapia johnstoni. Classification (NCBI taxonomy): domain Eukaryota; kingdom Metazoa; phylum Chordata; class Mammalia; order Artiodactyla; family Giraffidae; genus Okapia; species Okapia johnstoni. The sequence goes on along the minus strand of CM044306.1, from coordinate 133,293,047 downwards.
CGCTGCCTGCATTGTTCAGGGCGGGTGAGATGCAAACGGTGAGGCCACGCCCTGGGGAAGCGCCTGGTCTGTCCATTCTGACTCTCCCTGACATTATCAAAGCTGAGACCCCCGGAGGAATGTTTGGGCTTCACCTGGAAGCATCTGCCTTTAACTTAGCCGTGTAGGGACTTAGAATCTAATTCTTTATAGAATTTTCCCCCAGAAATTTCAGATATTCTTGAAAACATGACATACACATAGTAGGAACTTTCCTTGCCATATGAGCTACCCCCCAAAACACAAAACCAATCCTACACTGAAAACTTCTGTTGAGTCTGACATGAAGAAAGCACATGTTCTGAAAGCCTCAAGTTTTCTTTATAACCTTCCAGTCCTAATAACTATGGTTCCTTATTCTTGTGAGCACTGTTTTCTGATTTCCTTCATCATATGGGCTTTATCACTGGCAATTTTCCTTTCTTTATTTTTTTAAAAAAACTTTTTATCTTGTATTGGGATGCAACCAATTAACCGTGTTGTGATAGTTTCAGGTGAACAGCAAAGGGGCTCAGCCAGACGTATATGTGTATCCATTCTCCCCTAAACTTTCCTCTACTCCAGGCTCATTGGCAACTTTTCTTAATCAGGCTTCAGGTTTACAAAACTTTCCTTTACATTTTAGTGGAGCAATCTGGAAGGCATGTCCACAATGCAAGGAAAAGAATCCAGATCAATAAAAATTCAAAAGAATGTTAGAGGAGTCTCTAAATTAAAAAAAAAAAAAAAGGAAAAAAAATGTTAGATGAGTCTCATGATGCTTTTGATATTTTGTCTCGATTTTTTCCAATGCTTTTTCATGATACGCTTCCTTTGTTTTCATCAGTGCATTGCCTTATTCTCATATACTTTTTTAAAAAAAAATCAAGCTGCTAGATTGATAGAAGATTGTCCTGAACACAGAGGTTCTCTTGGAGTAGTTTCATCCCTTAACTATTTGCTGTTGATAAACTTATCACAACCAAGTTCTTCTATCAGAGAACTAGTAACTTGAGACGCAATCAGAGATACAGTAAATGTGAAAATATAAAAATCCATTCTCGGAGGGTTCTTCTGATATTTGGCATCAAACACTGCTCTACAGGCCTCTGCAGATTGCCTGCACCCTCCTCCAAGCTCCCAGATTCTGCCTGGAGCAATCGGGTAATTAATTCCTAAGACGCTAAGTGGGTGATGGAGGCTGCGATTCTGCCAAGTGGCCAGGCCTGGGTGCTTCAGGGACCTGGGCCTGGGTGTGTCCTCTGACCCCTCTGCCTCTGCCATCAGGCCTTCCCTGACATCCCTCAGGATGTCCTGTGCAGGCTCTCGCCTCCCTCTGCCTCCTTCTGCTTGTTGGCTGTTGCTATCTACAGGCAGCTCAGGCCTTGGGTTCAGCTTGGCCCCTCCCAGAATAATGAGTATAAAATGACAGCGTGAATGTGGGTGTGCCCTGGCACATCTCTGTACACTTCTGTAATGTTTGCATGAATTAGGACTTATCTATTACTTGAGTATTTAATTAATATGTGATAAGAAAACAATAGTACAAGAATAAAGCAAGAGAGTATTGTAGCAGGTCCAGCAGTGACTTGAGTTTCCCTGGGTGAGTTTCCTTCCGGAGTTGGTCTTGCGTTTCTGGGAAGCCTGTGATCAGGGATCAAACCCGTGTCCCCTGCATTGGAAGGCAGATTCTTAACCACTGGACCATTTTTGCTGTGGCTGGTGCTGTCCTGGATCACGTGGAGCCTGACTGTGGAGTGAAAGTTAAATTGTTAGTCACTCAGTCTTGTCTGACTCTTTGTGACCCCATGGACTGTAGCCCACCAGGTTCCTCTGTCCATGAGATTTTCCAGGCAAGAATACTGGATTGGGTTGCCGTTCCCTACTCTAAGGGATCTTCCTGACTCAGGTATTGAACCCAGGTCTCCTGCACTGCAGGCAGATTCTTTACCATCTGAGCTACCAGGGAAGACAGTAGAGTGGAGGAGGCTTATTCCTTAAGGCGTCTCCGCCTCTCCTCCTGCACTCACCCACCTAACCAGGGTGGTTTCTCTGAGAACCCAAGGAAAATGCTGGCCCAGCTCCCACGAGAGGCAGTGGATCTGCACAGCCCACCTGACAACCCATGGGCCTGGGTTAATAGCTTGTGTCTCAGGGAAGTACCTGCTCCCTGGGCAATTAGATCTGTTCTGTGCCCTCCTTCACCCAGGCACGAGCAGCTGGGAACCCCCAGAAGGAGAAAGCGGGGCTAGTGATGCTCAAGGTGAAGGAGGGACGGTCCTGGGCCCCAGAGGTGGCTGGAGCTGAAGGGAGGCAGGAGCACATAGTTGGGGGCCCTGAATGCCCAACTGAGGTGACTGAGGACACTAGGCATTTCCTACACACACCAGTCACTTCTGCTAAACCTTCCAACCTGCTGACAGCGACTCATCAGCTGGCAGAGGGCACATTATGGTTGGGTCCAGGGATTGGGAGGGGCTTCCTTGGTGGCTCAGTGGTAAAGAATCCACCTGCCAATGCAGGAGACCCGGGTTCAATCCCTGGGTCAGGAAGATCTCCTGGAGAAGGAAATGGCAACCCACTCCAGAATTCTTGCCTGGAGAATCCCATGGACAGAGGAGCCTGTCCATGGGGTTGCAAAAGAGTTGGACACGACTGAGCAACTAAACAACAGCAACAGCAACCAGGGCCTGGGAGACAGTGTCTGCCCCTCTTCAGCTGTCTTTCTCCTGCTCCTTTCTCTCCAGCCTGAGTTGCTGTTTCATCACAGGAGTTGTAGACACCCTTGGTTTTGTACTGAACAAAGTCTGGAGGGGCTTGGTGGTGTTTTGCCACGTGGCTGGCATTTGGAGTGACAGGACTCTCTGCCCCTCCAGCTTGAACATGGCTCTGTGTTGGCCATGGGTATCTGGCCTGTCCCTGTGTCTACGTGACATTAGAAGGAGGCCCTCTGCTGCCACATTTCCGGGCAGCGGGGAGGCTGAGAGCCTGGGATTTGGAGACAGCCTGACTTATCCTCAGATTCGAGCTTTGCCATTCACCTGCTGGCTGATCATGGGCCCTCAGGCTCCTAGTCAGTAAGAGGGGGTAATAGGAGAAGCCGTGGTTCAAGGTTACTGAGCATGAAAGGAGCTCACTCTTACAGGGTTTAGTTTAGTCAGAAAGACACTGAGCCTAAATGCCTAAACCCTCATCGCAGCTGATGACTGTGTTGGGCGCGTAGCACTGGAGTCCTCAGCTGTGATGAAGATTTAGTGAGATCAGGGTTGGTGTATTTCTGGCTCATTCCTCTGGGCAAAATTGCCTCTCCATTTGCTCCCTTCCTTCTCATCTCTAGACACAGACTTTTCTTTGAAAACTTGGAATGGGGTTATTTACTAATAGGTAGCTGAGTCTGATGCATCAACAAACTTCTTTTCTTTAAAGAAGTTGTTTACTGTTTTTGGCTGTGCAGGGTCTTCATGGCTGCTCCAGCTTTGCTCTAGCTGTGGCAAGTGGGGGCTACTTTCCAGTTGCAGCGCGTGGGCCTCTCACGGTAGCGGCCTCCCTGGTTGCGGTTCCTGGGCTCTAGGCATGCGGGCTCCGTGGTCGTAGCCTGCGGGGCTTAATTGCCCCATGGTATGTGGGATCTTCCTGGACCCGGGATTGAATCTATGTGTGCTGCATTGGCCACTGGATTCTTGACCACTGGACCACCAGGGAAGTCTCCAGTCTTCTTCATTAAACCCAGTGCTGGACGACAGATGCCAAGGTGACCACTCTGTAATCCCGGAGCCCATCTCCACGGGGGCCCCCGGGGGGTGGGTGTGCATGGGACCAGCCGTTAGCAGAGTCCTCAGGCTGGGAGGAGAGGTTCCTTTGACCTTGTCAGCCCAGTAGGGCATGACAGGAGGACTGTGTTAGGACCCGTGTGACCTGACCCTGCTGCCACTCGACTTGGTGGGGGTGGGGGCAGCTGTCTCTTTCCCTGGAAAGTTCTTTGCAAGTCTTAGGAGTGGCATAAAGACTCCACACAGTTCTCCGCACACTGACTCACCTGTGGTTTCTGCTCCCAGAACCCCCTCTGCAGTGTGAGCCACGTGGGCCCTGCTTCTCCCACGGCTGAGCTGGGCCCTCCCCACCCTTCACCTGTCCTTCCAGGGAACCCTGCTGGGTGTGTGCTGTGCCCTTTCCTAGTGGTTGAGAAAAGAAATGGAGAGGGATTGTGCTCTTTTGCATCATTTCAAACATTTTTAGTTCAAGAAAAACAACCACAGCAGAACCAACCTTCTAGAAACTCCCTGTGCCCTCCTGAATCCACCACACCCAGATCCTGACTCCAGGCACTGCCCACACAACCTCTGTGCTCACGTGGCTCTCAGCCAGGCCTTCTCTGTCCTGCAGATCCTCCCACCCCCACTGGCCAGAGCAGGTGTTTTCATCTTCCTTTTTTAAATTTGAAGTAGAGTTGATTGACCGTGTTCTGTTAGTTTCAGGTGTACAGCAAAGTGATTTGGTTATACATAGACATATATAGACAAGGCTGTGGTCTGTGTGATCAGATTAGCCAGTTTTCTGTAATTTTAGTTTCAGTTCCAAGACGGATGGCTCATGGTGGAGAGGTCTGACAGAATGTGGTCCACTGGAGAAGGGCATGGAAAACCACTTCAGTATTCTTGCCTTGAGAACCCCATGAACAGTATGAAAAGGCAAAAAGATAGGACACTGAAAGATGAACTCCCCAGGTCAGTAGGTGCCCAATATGCTAATGGAGATCAGTGGAGAAATAACTCCAGAAAGAATGATGGGATGGAGCCAAAACAAAAATGATACCCAACTGTGGATGTGACTGGTGATAGACGCAAAGTCCGATGCTGTAAAGAGCAATATTGCATAGGAACCTGGAATGTTAGGTCCATGAATCAAGGCAAATTGGAAGTGGTCAAACAGGAGATGGCAAGAGTGAACGTTGACATTCTAGGAATCAGCGAACTAAGATGGACTGGAATGGGTGAATTTAACTCAGATGACCATTATATCTACCACTGTGGGCAAGAATCCCTTAGAAGAAATGGAGTAGCCATCATGGTCAACAAAAGAATCCAAAATGCAGTACTTGGATGCAATCTCGAAAACGATAGAATGATCTCTGTTTGTTTCCAAGGCAAACCATTCAATATCACGGTAATCCAAGTCTATGCCCCAACCAGTAACGCTGAAGAAGCTGAAGTTGAACGGTTCTATGAAGACCTACAAGACCTTCTAGAACTAACACCCAAAAAAGATGTCCTTTTTATTATAGGGGACTGGAATGCAAAAGTAGGAAGTCAAGAAATACCTGGCGTTAACAGGCAAGTTTGGCCTTGGAGTACAGAATGAAGCAGGGCAAAGGCTAATAGAGTTTCGCCACGAGAATGCACTGGTAATAGCAAACACCCTATTCTAGCAACACAGGAGAAGACTCTACACGTGGACATCACCAGATGGTCAACACCGAAATCAGATTGATTATATTCTTTGCAGCCAAAGATGGAGAAGCTCTATACAATCAGCAAAAACAAGACCGGGAGCAGACTGTGGCTCAGATCATGAACTGCTTATTGCCAAATTCAGACTTAAATTGAAGAAAGTAGGGAAAACTACTAGTCCATTCAGGTATGACCTAGATCAAATCCCTATGAGTATACAGTGGAAGTGACAAATAGATTTAAGGGACTAGACCTGATAGACAGAGTGCCTGATGAACTATGGACAGAGGTTCTTGACATTGAACAGGAGACAGGGATCAAGAAAATCCCCATGGGAAAGAAATGCAAAAAAGCAAAATGGCTGTCTGAGGAGGCCTTACAGATAGCTGGGAAGAGAAGAGAAGCGAAAAGCAAAGGAGAAAAGGAAAGATATTCCCATCTGAATACAGAGTTCCAAAGAATAGCAAGGAGAGATAAGAAAGTCTTCCTCAGCTATCAGTGCAAAGAAATAGAGGAAAACAACAGATTGGGAAAGATTAGAGATCTCTTCAAGAAATAGGCTCTTCAAAGATAGGCTCGATAAAGGACAGAAATGGTATGGACCTAACTGAAGCAGAAGATATTAAGAAGAGGTGGCAAGAATACACAGAAGAACTGTACAAAAAAGATCTTCACCACCCAGACAATCATGATGGTGTGATCACTCACCTAGAGCCAGACATCCTGGAATGTGAAGTCAAGTGGGCCTTAGAAAGCATCACTACGAACAAAGCTAGTGGAGGTGATGGAATTCCAGTTGAGCTATTTCAAATCCTCAAAGGTGATGCTGTGAAAGTGCTGCACTCGATATGCCAGCAAATTTGGAAAACTCAGCAGTGGCCACAGGACTGGAAAATGTCAACTTTCATTCCAACCCCAAAGAAAGGCAATGCCAAAGAATGCTCAAACTACCACACAATTGCACTCATCTCACATGCTAGTAAATTAATGCTCAAAATTCTCCAAGCCAGGCTTCAGCAATACGTGAACCGTGAACTTCCAGATGTTCAAGCTGGTTTTAGAAAAGGCAGAGGAACCAGAGATCAAATTGCCAATATCTGCTGGATCATCGAAAAAGCAAGAGAGTTCCAGAAAAACATCTGTTTCTGCTTTATTGACTATGCCAAAGCCTTTGACTGTGTGGATCACAATAAACTGTGGAAAATTCTGAAAGAGATGGGAATACCAGGCCATCTGACCTGTCTCTTGAGAAACTTGTATGCAGGTCAGGAAGCAACAGTTAGAACTGAACATGGAACAACAGACTGGTTCCAAATAGGAAAAGAAGTATGTCAAGGCTGTATATTGTCACCCTGCTTATTTAACTTCTATGCAGAGTACATCATGAGAAACGCTGGGCTGGAAGAAACACAAGCTGGAATCAAGATTGCCAGGAGAAATATCAATAACCTCAGCTATGCGGATGACACCACCCTTATGGCAGAAAATGAAGAAGAACTAAAGAGCCTCTTGATGGAGGTGAAAGAGGAGAGTGAAAAAGTTGGCTTAAAGCTCAACATTCAGAAAACTAAGATCATGTCATCTGGTCCCATCACTTCATGGGAAATAGATGGGGAAACAGTGCAAACAGTGTCAGACTTTATTTTTTGGGCTCCAGAATCACTGCTGATGGTGACTGCAGCCATGAAATTAAAAGACGCTTACTCCTTGGAAGGAAGGTTATGGCCAACCTAGATAGCATATTTAAAAGCAGAGACATTACTTTGCCAACAAAAGTCCGTCTAGTCAAGGCTATGGTTTTTCCAGTGGTCATGTATGGATGTGAGAGTTGGACAGTGAAGAAAGCTGAGCACCGCAGAATTGATGCTTTTGAACTGTGGTGTTGGAGAAGACTCTTGAGAGTCCTTGGACTGCAAGGAGATCCAATCAATCCATCCTAAAAGAGATCAATCCTGGGTGTTCATTGGAAGGTCTGATGTTGAAGCTGAAACTCCAATACTTTAGCCACCTCATGCAAAGGTTTGACTCATTGGAAAAGACCCTGATGCTGGGTAGGATTGGGGGCGGGAGGAGAAGGGGACGACAGAGGATGAGATGGTTGGATGGCATCACCGACTCGATGGACATGGGTTTGGGTAGACTCCGGGAGTTGGTGATGGGCAGAGAGGCCTGGCGTGCTGCAATTCATGGGGTCGCAAAGAGTCGGACACAACTGAGTGACCGAACTGAACTGAGACATACATATTCTTTTTCAGATTTTTTTCCATTATGGCTTACTCCAGGATACTGGATATAGTTCCCTGTGCTATACAGTAGGATCTTATAGTTTAACTAGTTTTTATACAGTAGTTTGTATTTGTTAATCCTAAACTTCTCATTTATCCTTTTCTCCCACTTTCCCATTTAATAACTGTAAGTTTGTTTTCTATGTCTGAATCTGTATGTGTTTTGTAAATAAGTTCATCTGTGTCATATGTTAGATTGCACAAGTGAGTTATATCATACGGTGTTTGTTTTTCTCTGACTTATGCCATTTAGTATGATACTCTCTAGGTCCATTTGTGTTGCTGCAAATGGCATTATTTCATTCTTTTTTATGGCTGAGAATGGCAACCTACTCCAGTATTCTTGCCTGGAGAATCCCATGGAAGGAGGAGCCTGCTGGCTACAGTCCACGAGGTCGCAAAGAATCGGACACGACTGAGCGACTTCACTTTCACTTTCACTAATATTCCATTACAATACATTGCATCGTTATCCGTTCCCTTGCCGATGGACATTTAGGTTGCCTCCATGTCTCGGCTATTGTAAACAGTGCTGCTGTGAACATTGTGGGGGGCTATTACATCTTCCTTTTTATTAGTTTATGGCATATTGCCCCAACTGGACTATGATTAAACTTTGACCTTTTCAAAAGGTCTCTGTAAAAGCAAATCATACTCATGATAAATGAAAATAATTCCAACAGGAAAATGCAAGGAAAAACATCTATTTGGGTTGAAATCCAGACAAGCGCTGCCCATGTTCATTGCCCAACTGTTGCACAGATGGGACCATACCAGCTATTGCTTTGTGGGAACTCACCAGCACCATGCTTCTGCATTTCTTCCCTACTTCCCCATCTTGACTCTGGGGTCAAAAGTTTAGTATAATATTTTTCAAGAAGTAGGTTTCTAGCAAACCTCAATTAACGGTCTCAATGGATGATTTAACACATATTCCTTGAGAGGCAGAATGATGAGTGTGGTTACAAACACCAGTTCAATAGCCAAACTTCCAGGGTTTGGAGCGTGACTATACCTGTCTGAGCTGGGCAAGAAACATAAACTTTCTGTGCCTCGATTTCCTCATCTCTAAAATGGGGATTAATCATAGTGCCTACACCCTACATTTAGGCTGGTGCTCAGTTGTGTTTTAAACAGTGCCTGGCATGTGGCAAAGGTCTGGTGAGACTGGTACCACTTAGCATTAGAGCATGCTTACATAACCATGTTTCCACATCGTTAAATAGCCTTGAACAACATCATCTTGGACTTGCTGCTGTTTCTTCCATCTTATGGATGTAAACATATTTATGTAACCATTCCCAACTTATGGGACAAATATACAGTGCCAACTTTTTGCAACTATATATAAAGCTCCAGTGAATGTCTTTGCAGATCAATCCAAGATTGTGAAGAGAGGTCAAGATATGACTGGTTACTTAAAGAGCTCTAGGCCAAAAAGCAGAAAGAAAATGCATGAATATTAAGAATTTATCTGGTGTCCCACCCTGTGGAAACAATGAGTATGATGCCCAAATATCACAGATCAATGCATATATGTGGAATCTAGAAGAATGGTGCCGATGAGCCTATTTCCAGGGCAGGAACAGAAATGAAGACAGAGAATGAACATGCGGATGCAGATGGTGGTGGGAGGGAAGAGGAGGCTGGAATGAACTGGTAGAGTAGTACTGACATAAATACACTACAGACAGTGAGTGGGAAGCTGCTGTACAGCACAGGGAACTCAGCTCAGTGCTCTGTGATGACCTAGAGGGGTAGGAAGGTGATCCAGCAGGGAGGGGGTAGCTGTGTACTTATACCTGATTCACTTCACTGTATAGCAGAAACTAACACAACACTGTACAATAATTATGCACCAATTAGCAAAAATGCTCATTCGATGTAAAAAAATAAAATAAAAAGCCAATGAACAGCAGAGTTAAGGAGCTCTTTTCTAGAATGTTCCACAAACTTTCTTGGCTTCATTAAGTCTTCACTAAAATCTTTTATTTTTACCTGTAGGGCCACCAGGTTTTAAAGACTCTATCTATCCAGGTAAAAGTCATGCGCATCACCTAAGTTGTGATAAGCAGTCATGGCCAGTGGTTATGCAGATCTTTGGACAATAGTCATTGTGACTCTTGGCTTTTCTCTCTTTCTGGTCACCAGCCAGCATGTCCTGTGCCTCGTGGGGCCTGGCTGGATGCTCCCCTCCAAGAAGTGTCAAAGCTTTCACCTTACACATCATTCTAAGTCTGTAGACGCCAAAGGAGGCAGTCTTAAGGTGTCCAGAGAGGGGGTCTTGGCTCTTTGGAGTGATTTTTTTCTCTTGCCTTGAGATTCAGAGGATTTTTTTTTTCCTGCTGATGGCTGGGTTTGGAGCCTCAGGGGTGAGATAGAGTCTGAGTGCTGTGGAAGTGGAACATTATGACTCTCAAATTCAAGGTTATTTCTTTTCAATACCCATGAAAAAGATTTGTAGAAATGTCTTGGCTAAAGACATGGCTGCATGCATGCAGCGGCCGTACAGAAGCCAACACCTGTGATGCTGACAAGAGGTGCCAGAGGGACCTCGGGAGGCTCCTCAAAGATGCCCTCTGGAGAAGACCTTCTGGACTGCCCCACCCCCACCTTCTCCCGGAGATGCCCAGAGCTGAGGACCAACCTGTGGCAGAGGCTCAAGCATTAGACCCTGCAGATCCTTTTTCTCCAGGGCACTGGCCTCTGCCAGGTGCGGCTGGAAAGTGAGAAACTGTGTGTTCCTTCTGCTGCCTGCATGTGTGATTGCAGACCAGAGGCTGACAGTTCTCTGATGCTGACGGATGGGACTGGCTGCCCGACCGCTGCCCATAAAGCCCTGTACACATTACATCATCTCCTTCAGCTTTAGCTTCCTCATCCATTCTTATTTTTCAGTCACTCAGTTGTGTCTGACTCTTTGTGAGCCCATGGACTGCAGCATGCCAGGGTTGCCTATCCTTCACTATCTCCCAGAGTTTGCTCAAACTCATGTCCATTGAGTCAATGATGCCACCCAACCATCTCATCCACTGTTGCCCCCTTTTCCTCTTGCCCTCAATCTTTCCCAGCATCAGGGTCTTTTCCAGTGAGTTGGCTCTTTGCATCAGGTGGCCAAATGATTGGAGCTTCAGCTTCAGCATCAATCCTTCCAATGAATATTCAGGGTTGTTTTCCTTTAGGATTGACTGGTTTTGTCTCCTTGTTGTCCAAGGGACTCTCAAGAGTCTTCTCCAACACCACAGTTTGAAAGCATCAGTTCTTTGGCTCTCAACCTTCTTTATGGTCTAATTCTCACATCCATCCATGAATACTGGAAAAACCATAGCTTTGACTATACAGACCTTTGTCAGCAAAGCGATATCCCTGCTTTTTAATGTGCTGTCCAGGTTTGTCATAGCCTTTCTCCCAAGGAGCAAGGGTCTTTTAATTAAAATGGGCAAAACTTCCCACCTTTTAAGTTGGCTGTAATCCCATTGAAACAAGGTGGGACCTGGGACCCTTTGCTGCAGTGATGCCATGCTTGCACCTGGATACACCTCTCCTGGAGCAACAAAATACAAAGAAACTGTATGTGATTAAAAATAACCACCTGCCTGTGCAGTTGGGGCAAATTGTGGACATTGAGGTACAAAGATACCAAAAAGCCCAACTTGGAGTGAAAGTGAAAGTCGCTCAGCCAATTCTTTGCAACCCCATGAACTATACAGTCTGTGGAATTCTCCGGGCCAGAATTCTGGAGTGGGTAGCCTTTCACGTCTCCAGGGGATCTTCCCAACCCAGGGATCGAACCCAGGACTCCCGCATTGCAGGCGGCTTCTTTACCAGCTGGTGCTGGGAGCAAAAGCAGGGTACTGCATATGCCCCCTGCACACAACAAGCCACCCCTCTAGACCGACCCCTGGACACACCCCTACCCTCACCCCAAATAAGGAATCAGTTCAATGCCCTGCCTTGGGGAGGGAGCAAACAAGGAAACGTGTTGCTGGTTCTCAGCCTCCTCTGCTGCAGCAGGGGCGCCAATAAAGCCTTACCTGAATTTCTTGCCTGGCCTCTGATCAGTTTCTATTGATTAAAGAGGCCAAGAACTCTGGTCCGTGACACTATTGAAAACGCTTAGCAGGCCCTCGGTGAATGTTAGTTTCTTGTGCCTCATCCCAGGAAACAATCAACAGAGAGGCGGAGGTAACAAGCTCCGCCCACCTGGGGAGGCGGGGTTTGAATGGAGGGGAGTTCCCCGTACCTGGAGAGACCTCCAGAGGAGATATTTTTCTTTGAGCAGAGTCAGATTTCCTTGTGCCCTAGGCTGATGCTCACATGACAAGTGTGTAGGGGGGTAGCTCTTGCAGGTGGGGTTTTGACCCCCGACCCCTGCTCACCCAGGGCCCCAAACCGCCTCATACACCTGCGCTTCCTTTCTTCTTTGAATCTCGGCTGTTACCTCGGCTGCGAGGCCCTGAGCACCATGCTCACAGCCGGCTTAGGAGGAGTGGCCCCTGGGAGTCTGAGTGGGCTGGGTCCCTGCGCTTCCCCAGGGGGAATTGGGCTGGGGAGTCACAGGGGGCCAAAACCAACGTAGGCCCAAGAGCAGTGCTGGGCAGAGGGCAAAGGGCGGGTGGAGATGGGGCTGTCCCCTCTCCTGCCACTTCCAGGTTCTGGTCAGACCCCAGAGGGAACTGGATGGGGTAGATGGTCCCAGTCCTCCCTTGCCCCTGCTGCCCTCCCTGGGGGCGGCGTTGGGGAGCAGGCAACCTCACAGCTCACTGAGCCTATAGTCCTGCCCAGGGAAGGCAGCCTTGGCTTGGGGGCCAGGCCCAGTGCCCTGCAGGTGTGCCCACGTGCCCTGAGCTGTGTACATAGAGTGACAAGTCCCACACTGGGTGTCTCTTCCAGGAGGGCTCTGGGGCCTGGCCGGCCCCGTGCTCTGGTGGGCAGCTGGGCTCGTGGCTCGTGCGTGGCCTGGCAGCCAGAAAAGGGCCTTGACTTGTGTCTGGCATGTGCCAGACCCTCTGCCTGTGGGGGGTCACAGAGTCCCAGACTGAGTTAGAGTTTGCTAACACAAGTTTCCAGAATTGGGTGAATGTTGTGCTGAATATTTTTCTTTGAAGACCAAAAAAAAAAAAAAAAAAAAAAAGTATTTCTCAGGCTGTAAAAGTCAGTCTTCGCAGCTATTCCTGGCGCATAGGAGAGTGAGCTTTCTCAATGTTTTCTCGAAGTTTTCTTAAAGGAAACCTCTCACTGGTTCTCTCAGGTGTGGCACTTGGCTGCTGGGAACAGACACTGTTTATCTTACAGAGAAAACTGTTTTGCAAGAGGTTTCCCACAATTACGGTCTGAGGGAGGGTCCTTGGCAGCTTTTCTTAGTCACTTGAGCTTAGGGGAAAGTTGGGTGGCTTTTTTTGGTTGTTGTTCTTTTATTCTTTCTTTCTTTTTTTTCTTTTTAAATCTGAAAGCAAGAGCCATCTGGGAGCAGGCACACATGGGTAATTGCCCCAAGTTAGGGAAACAAAAGGACTGCTGACTGGCATTTCTGTGCCCCTGAAGGTGGCTGATGGCTTTGGGTGGAATGTCACAAAGCACTCAGACTGGGGGTTGAGTCAGAAATCCTGGGGTCACTTGTGGTTTTCATCATTGTTTTGGTGTGACTATTAACTTGTTTTTACTTAACAAGAAAAGCAGGTGTCTGGGTGTCTGTTTGCAGTACTCCCATCTTGCTCGTGTCCCAGCCCCACGGCTGCCCCAGGTTCACACCAAGTAGGTTACCTGAGAACCAGGCACCACCAGCAAGCCCTTCAGACAGACGGGGCGTCCCTGGGCACCAATGCTGCCTTAAACTCCAGATCCTGTGACGTTCGTGAAGAGGGAAGGTGAGTTTGGAGTAACCAGTGGCTTGAGGAGTTTAAAGTGCTCACCCGTCGTGTCCTCATGGATCCCTCTGGAACGAATGCCCACTTTGGAAGAGAGTGTGTGCTCTGACCTTCGCTTTGGTTTTCTGCCTGCCACCTGGATGAGCCGACAGCTCTCACCTTGAGTTCTGTCGCTGTTTGGATGGAAATCAAGGTAGCACATTTGTCCAAATGCTGCTCTGGGTCTTCTTTCTATCTGGCCAGACATTGCCTCATCGCCACGTCTGCTGATGTCCATTTGCATGCGCTCTGCATCAGGGGTATCAGGAGACTCCCCTACTTCCACCACCTCCCCATCCACGGCCCTACCCTGTTCCCAGGCTGCAGTTGCCTTCAGCTTCCCGGGGGCCCTCAAGCCTGAAAGGATGGATGTGAGGCTTTCCAGCTAGATCTTCAGAAAGGAGAACAGCTGGCTCCAATCAAGTCTGTTCTGTTCACAGACTTGTGAAGGGGAAGGGACACACCAGTTTGAACCCTCGGTTCCGGGACTGGAGGTGTCTGGATCTGCTAGAAGAAGATAAGGGGACTTAAAAAAAAACAACAAGAGTTAAATGTGGCCCCAAGTGCCCTCCTTTTGCCCCATCCTCTGTCCCTGCCTTATAGCTGATCTGTGGCCCTTAGAGTGAGATTCTGCCAGACTGGGGTTTTCCTCCGCAGCTCGGAGCAGGGCTGGTCAGTCTGCCAAACCGTGACTGTCCGGTGTGACCCTTTCCTGTACTCTGCCACCAAGCCAGGCCCCAAGGCTGTGGGGACCCCGAGCAATCGTGGACATTCCTGTCGATGACAAAGAGCTCCAAAAATTTGCAGCTGGCAGGAAGAATCAGGGCAGCCGGTGAGTCAGAGGCTCGGGATTGTTAGAAATAAATGTCATTTCCAAGGGAGATGGCGGTGCAGTGGGAGAAACAGCTGCTCCCAGTTGCCTTTGCTCTCTTTCTTGCTGTGTCCACAGTCCTTGAATTTGCCTGATGCATAGCAGCTTGATGACTTCATTCTTTACTATTCGGGAGGGAAGAGGCAGTGCAGGGTGGGATGCTAGGTGCAACACAGTCACAGTCAGGGCCATCTTTTACCTTCTTTTCCCACATATAATTATTGAGAGGACCTGGAGTGGTGTAATCAAGAAGGTTTACACCATCAGATTGGGATTCCTGGGCGCCCTCCCTGGCCGGGGATGGACTTCCTGAGGGAGGCAGAGCTGGAGACAGGAGTGGGGAGAGGGGATGCCAACTTGTGTATAAAGTGTTCTCTCCAGCCCATCCTCACCAGAGGGTGAAACTTCATCAGGATGAAGTCCAGCGCCAGCCAGAAGCTGCCTTTGCAGCAAATGAGCGATTCCTTCCGTCTCTGAAATTCTCATGCTCAGGGAGAGCTGTCCCTCCAAGGCCTGTGGTCAAGAGAGGGGACTGTGTGTTGAGAGTGTGTGGGGGAGGGGCAGAGGCTCATCCCCCAGGCAAGAAAGCCAGAAAAAGCTACAGTGCAAAAGGCCTTTGGAAAGATTGGAGATTTCTCAGGTGTGGGGACGCTGTAGATTTCCAAGATGTGGATGAGGCTGGTGAGTGAGGTGTCTGCCTCACAGACCACACTCACCTAGTACAGAGATGGTCTGCTAGCCTTCTGGCCACTCAGGAGGTGTTTGTCATACTAGTGGGGACCATGAAAACCCTGAAACCCAAAGGCTCAGGCCCAGAGGTGGACAAGACTCTTAAAATGCGCACAAGAGTGCCTCCCAAGTTTTTCTTTGATTTGACCAGCATTGACGGAGCACCTGTTATACAAGGGGAACTGTGCATGTGTGCATGCTAAGTTCTTCTGTCCTGTCTGACTCTTTGTGACCCCATGGACTGTAGCCCGCCAGGTTCCTCTGTCCATGAGATTCTCCAGGCAAAAATACTGAAGTGGGTTGCCATGCTCCTCCAGGGGATCTTCCTGACACAGGAATCCAACCTCATCTCCTGCGGTTCCTGCATTGCAAGAGGATTCTTTACCACTGAGCCACTGGGGATGCTCGAGGGGAACTGCACCAGCCTCCAAAGGATGTGCTGTTGCTGGTAACACAGGACATTAAAAGTCCAAATGGGAGCTGCTCTCATATTCCCCAGGGCCCAAAGGCACTCCTAGGGAAATGGGGGAGGAAGTGGTCCTCAGAAACTGCCAGTATTTAAAAAATCCTATCCTTGTGTTTGTTTTTCCATCTGGCAGCAACTCTAGGAACACAGGTACTCCAATCTGCTTACTTGGCACTTACCTGCCCAGCCTGACCTTCTCATCTAAGACTAGACTTGAACACAAAGCCTGGAGGGTTGGTGCCCAGCAATGGGGCAGAAGGAGGGGAGCCTCCAGGGGAGCTCTGAGCCCCTTTCTCCTGTGTCTTGCTGGCTTCCAAGAAAACCAAGATATGTCTGGTTGAGCTTGGCTGTGTGTATTCCATGAATCCTCTCCCTCCTGGGGCTGCGCAGTGCATTCCCTCTACCCTCCCACCATGTCCAGTGACCTCCATCTTCCTCCCCAGTCATTGTTCCACCAGGATGAGTTCTCACTCTGTGCAAAGCAGTGTGTGGCCGGGGGAGAGATGAGCCAGGTCTGACCTGGCCTCAGAGAGAAAGGGACCAGTGGACCCTGCTCAGACTCTCCCAGCTCAAGCCACTTCCTCTCTGAGCAGGTCTTGCGTTGTGGACACGTGGGGCGCATTCTTCATTATCTGGGTCTCTCTTGTGAGCATCAGTGAGCTCAGAGTGAGCTGTAAAAACAACTTTAACACAGGTGTCTTGTGGGGAATGGTGGGCCAGTTGTACCCCAAATCCTTTAAGGTGATGTCTGATGGGTACCTGCGTGCTCAGTCGTGTTTGACTCTTTGCAACCCCATGGACTGCAGCCCTCCAGGCTTGTCTGTCCATGGAATTCTCCAGGCAAGAATACTGGACTGGGTTGCCATTTTTTCCTCCAGGGGATCTTCTCAACCCAAGGACTGAACCTATGTCTCCTGCTTCCCTGAATTGGCAGGCAGATTCTTTACCACCAAGCCACCTGGGATGTTAATATGATGTCTAGGTGGGAATTTTCTTCCCCTCTTCTCAAGGTCACCTTGAGGGGAGGAATTTCCTCTCCCCTCCTTCCTGGAGGATTGGGTTGAACCCTTTGTTTTTCTCCATCCAATTTGCTGACCTGAACCCAGAGAGGAGCCGAGTCACGTCTGACTGGGGAGGCTGGTGAGAGCCTGACAGACCTGGGGCCACGTGTGCCAGGAAAGTGGCCACCACCATGTTGTTCTTGACGATGCTCTCCCTTGACCCATGTGCCCACCACCTGAATCTCACCCATTAGAAGGAATAGCCAAGGCCACTCTGTTTTCTTTCTGGAGGGCAAGCACAACTGGAGGAGAACCGGTCTCCCCTGACAGCCATCAGGGGACTTAGGGGCCAGCATTTAGCTGATCCAACTCTCCCTTTGGCCTTCACTTGGGTGGTAATGCTGGGAGTCTCCAATTGGGCCTTTGGGATCAACCAAGTTCCCTAATCCAGCCTTTCCACAGAGCTATGAACTTCGTGAGTTTTGGGTTATTTTGTCTTCATTTTCAAGTTTCTTTCAGGGAAATTCAAGTTTTCTTGAGCACTGACTATTCACAAATAATCTTCAAAGTGACAACACTCATCAGTGAGGTTGTCCTCCATGTCCTTGCTGTCATGACATTTCATGAGCTGCACTGGCCCCCTTGGCCAGTCTTTGCTCCACGATATCTGGGGACTCAGCTGGGGATACAGAGAGGCTGAGACCTAGAGTCATCCAAAGGCTTGTCTGTGTTTGTGGTGGCTGCTGCTGTCAGCTGGGACTCGCAGCCAGAACACCTCTACCTGGCCTGAGCATCTTCTCAGCATGGCGGCCTCAGTGAGGCCATGCTTCTTAATGAGCCTCAGGGATTCCAGCTGCCAGGTAGACATGGCCTCAGATTGTATGAGCTAGCTTTGGAAACCATGTGTGACACTTTGCTACACTCTTGACTGTAAGCAAGTTCCAGGCTGGTAGGGATCAAGGCAAGAGGACTTAGATCCCACCTCTTGGTGAAGAATGCCAGGCTCAGGAAGAGCAGGTAAGATTGGAAGTATTCTTGTGACCACTTTTTGGAAGCACAAGTGTCCTGTTTTAGTGGCAGATACAAGATGGAGAACAATGGAAGCTGGAAGGAAGGTTCTTAGCAACAGGCAGCAATGGAGAGGGGTGGGTGTCTCCTACGTTTGACCAGGAGGTACCTGTGCAGGACAGGGGCGCAGGGACCCTGGCTGTGGAACACTACTTGCTGGCTCCATACACTGACCTGAATCCTTTTATTTTTTACAGAATGTTATTCATTTATTTGTGGTTGTGCTGGGTCTTCCTTGCTGCACAGGCTTTTCTCCAGTTGTGGTGAGTGGGGGCTATTCTCTAGTTGTGGCGCACAGGCTCAAGGGCATGAGAGCTTCTCTAATTGCAGCTCCTGGGCTCCAGAGCACAGGCTCAAGGGCTGTGGTGCACAGGCTTCGTTGCTCTGTGGCTTGTGGGATTTCCCCAGATCAGGGATCTAACCCATGTCACCTGGACTGGCAGGTGGGTTCTTTACCACGGAGCCACCTTGACTCTCAGCTCTCACAATGAGTAGCTGTCATTTGTCCTCTCGTCATTCATTTTGGGCTGAAAATGCTGCCGTGAAGGAGTGGAGACGGTTCTCTATCAAAGTGCTCTGTGTGGGCTGCAATTGAGTACATGCTCAATCAACACGGTTGCTGTTACCACCCAACTTTCTCATAACCTTTACTGAGGGCCCCATCCAGGGGACTACTGGGTCCTTTTTCTTTTTCAGACCTATCTGGAGATGGACTATACATGGGAAGATTTCTACCTGACTACTGCCCTGAAGGTTTAAAAAGTCAACCCTCATCTTTTCCAGACTAAGTTTCTAAGTGGTAAAGAGGTTTGAGATAATAATTTGATTATTACAGCATTTGTTCAAATGTATAGGAAACTGCCTTATTATTTTTTTAACTGAAGTATAGTTGATTTGTAGGATCGTCAAATTGATGCTTTTGATTTTTGGCTACTTAATGTGAAGAGTTGACTCACTGGAAAAGACCCTGATGCTGGGAAAGATTGAGGGCGGGAGGAGAAGGGGGCGACAGAGGATGAATGGTTGGATGGCATCATTGACTCAATGGACATGAGTTTGAGCAAATTCTGGGAGATGGTGAAGGACAGGGAAGCCTGATGTGCTGCAGTCCATGGGGTCACAAAGAGTTGGACACGACTTAGTGACTGAACACCAACAACAAACAATAGTTGATTTATAATGCTGTAAGTTAGTGTATGGCAAAGTGAGGCAGTTATATATATATAATATAAATATTATATATTTATTTTCAAATTTTTCCCATTATAGTTTATTATAAGATATTGGATATAGTTCCCTGTGCTATACAGTAGGACCTTGTTGTTTATCTATTTTATATATAGTAGTGTGTATCTGCTAATCCCAAATTTATCCCTCCCTGAACTTTCCCCTTTGGTAGCCATAAATCTGTTTGCTCTGTCTGCCAGTTTGAATGCCAACATCAAGTAAGCAGATGGTCTTGGCAATGTTTGCAGCCATTAAAAGTCATGTTTTCCAAGAATATGTAATGACAGAGGGAAATATGATCTCATGTTAAGTGAATTGCTTCAATATTCCAAACTGTGTACCCAGCATGGTCTGGTGAGTCAGCTGTAATAACCACAGGCAGGGTGAGGGGCCAGCCAAACCCTGCTTATTCATTCTCATGGGAGAGGAGGTGGGAAGAAGGCCTCAAGGGAAGCTGCCTCTTCTGGTTGGGGGCGGGTCAGTTAAACCTGGCCAACAGGGTCAGAGGGGAATGAGGATCTTGCTGGGCGAGAGGGAGGAGGAGAAAGGACTGGAGCACCATAGACAGAGCTCATCTCTGTGCCGTGCCCCACGAGCCAGTCTGGTCCCGTCATCCCAGACCTGTCCTACCCCTTTGACTGGAGGCCTTTGATTGCTAACCTCTTGTTTGGCAGGTCCTTTAGATTCTCCTAAGGTCCTGTCTAGATGGTTCTTATTTTGATTTAACTTTGTTTTTTAGCTATTATTTTTTTGGTTGCTCTATGAGGCTTGCAGGATCTTAGTCCTCTGACCAAGAATTGAACCTGGGCCCACAACAGTGAAAGCACTAAGTCCTAATGTTGCAGTGAAAAGGAAAGAAGAGGAGTGAGTTTTCCTCTTTCCCTTTCCTGAGAACAAAGAAGATAAAGAGAACAGTGAGCAGGCCTGAATATTCCTAGTTTTTTTTTCACTTTAACTGTTCCTAACTCTGAATGTCTGTAACTAAGTTTGCTTTTCTGCCCGCTAATTCTGCAAGAGCTACAATTCATGTTTTTCTCCATTGACTCTACGCTAAATACATCCTATATCTGGTGTTTACCTATACAACACCCTTCCCCGTGTAGTTACATATCAGAAAGAAGGCTGCAGAGCCACCAAACTGCCAGACTCAATTATTGGGTCACTGATGCTAGTTCAAGACTGCCTTTGAAATGATGCAAGAGGAAGAAATCAAGATCCCATCACCTTCGTTCCTCATTACTCCTGACTGGAAGCCCTTGCCTTATATAAGCCTCTAGACTCCTTGTGGAGGGAGGGCACAGTTCTGAGGCATGAGCCTACTGTGTTCCCCTCTCCACCTGCTGGGAATTAAAGCCAGCTTTCTATTTTCTAAACTCTGTCTCCATGTTTTAAATTCAATTGGTAGGCAGAGAAGGTCAAGATTTTGGCCAGCAACACTAACCACTGGACTGCCAGAGAATTCCCTTATTTTGATTGTTGAAGACTATTTCAAAAGCAATGTGAATGCAGTCTAGTCCCATAATTAGAGGATCAGCTTCAGTGAATCTATGTGGCTTCAAAAATAAATTGCACATGTATTTTTCAATTATCACCATTAATAGTTATAAATAACTTGCTTGGGAAGGCTTGTTCATCTCTGGGGCTTCCTATGGTCATATGAATGGAATCTGTGAACACAGATTAGGTGGACTTTGAAGACCATGATGTTGACTTATTTATAGCTGTTGGCTTAGATAGAAATGGAAAGAAAAGAAATTGTCTTAACAATGGAACAAATGGAAATTAACAAATGGAAAAGAACAATTTCTGGTTCAGAAGGACCACTTTGGATGTGCCACTGGCCCATCATGGCAGCCGCTGCAAGCCCAAGACCACGTAAGAGGAGGATGAGAAGGAAGTGGGGAGTTCAGGCTTTAGGAGCCTCACAGTTGGGGTTTGGTCACCTCAGTGGCTTCTTGGTATTCAGACAGAGGGCATCCTAAGCCTTGCTCTCTTTCCGGCTTCCTCCCATAGGTATGAACATGCATCACTTCATTCATTGGTACTTGTCTCAATTCCTTCTGAGGCAAAAGTTTTGGACATTCTTGTAAAAAGAAAAATCAGTAAAAAGATTTTAAAAAGCATGTATCATTTCAGAGGAATACATGTTTACTATTCAAAATCTGCATATTGACTCTGCTATAAATCCTCTGGTTCTTTCTTTTTTAAACATTTTTTTATTCTGAAATCATTATCAATCCACAGGAAGTTGCATAGATGGTGCAGAGAAGCACTGTGTATCCTCTATCACTTAGCCCACCAGTTAAAACTTACATAATTATGGTCCAGTACCAAAACCAGGAAACCATCCTTGGCACAATGTGTGTGTATAGTTTTTTGCCAGGTTGTTATAGGTGGAGATGCCTGAAAGCATTGCTGCAGTCATGGTACAGGTCTGCTCTATCACTGTAAAGATTCCCTCATGTTTCCCCTGACAGTCACCCCTTTTCTCCCCCCAACCACTAATTTGTTTTCCATGTCTGTATTTTGGTTATTTTGAAGCTGTTATGTAAATTGAATCATATGGTACGTGGCCTTTTGAGACTGTATTTTATTTTCATTCAGCAGAATTCCCCTGAGACCTGTGCAAGCTGTATCAACCATCTGTTCCTTTTTTTATCACCAAGTAGTACTCCACTGTAATGTTAATTTCATGTGTTAACTTGGTTAGATCATAGTTCCCAGGTATTTGGTCAAACATTATTCTATTTTGTTCCTGCAAAGATATCTTTTAAGAGGAGATTAACATTTAAATCAGTAGAATTTGTAAATAAGTAATTGATGGACTCAATAGAAAAAAACCTGACTTCTCCCAAGGAAGAGGGAAACTTTCAGCAGACTGACTTCAAATTTGACCTACCACATCAACTCTTCCCTGGGTCTCTAGCTTGCTAATCTATTCTGAAGATTTTATATTGACAGTCTCCACAATTATAAAAGCCAATTTCTTAAAATTAATCTATCATCTATCTATCATCTACCTAACTCTGGAGAATGCTTACTAGTACATTCATAGTATGGTTCTATCAGTATGTTTAACCATTCACCCATTCATTAAAGGACATTTTGATTGTTTCCAGCTTAGGGATCTTATAAAAGAAAGAA
Source organism: Okapia johnstoni (assembly GCA_024291935.2). NCBI lineage: Eukaryota > Metazoa > Chordata > Mammalia > Artiodactyla > Giraffidae > Okapia > Okapia johnstoni. The sequence goes on along the minus strand of CM044306.1, from coordinate 133,270,885 downwards.
GGCAACAATAAAAATTTGTATCAAAGTTTTTCTGCGGGCTTAAGTTTGTACTTATCTGAGATAAACACTCAGGACTGCAGTGGCTGTACTATTTTACATTCCTACCAACAATGGATGAGAGATCCAGTTCCTCGGAATCTTCACCAGCATTTGGTATGGTCAATATTTTCATTTTAGCCTTCCCAATAGGTGTGTAGTGCTATCTCATCGTGGTCTTCATTTGTGCTTCTCTAATGGCTAGTGTTACTGATCATCTTTTTATGTGTTCACTTGCCATTTGTGTATCCTCTTTAGTGACTTTGCCTGTTTTCCAGATATGAGTCCTTGATCAGATATAGGGTTTTTCAAGTAAGTTCTCCAAGTCTGTGGTAGGCATAATCTCAAAGATTTCCCCACCGAGATTCCTGTTCCCTGACTATTCAGTCAAACATTAGATACTGCTGTGAAGGGAGTTTTCAGATGCAATTAAGATTACTAAGTGAGTGATTTTCAAACAGGGAAATTATCATTAGTTATCTGGTTCAGTGTAAGTATGTGCTTGCATGGATGCTAAGTTGCTTTAGTAATGTCCAACTCTTTGGAAACCCATGGACTGTAGCCCACCAGGCTCATCTGTCCATGGGATTCTCCAGGCAAGAATACTGGAATGGATTGCCATGTCCTCCTCCAGTGTTAAGTATGTGAGCCCTTAAAAGTAGAGGAGGAAGCAAATGGGAGGAGAGAGAAAGAAAGAAGAAAAAGAGGGAATAAAGGAAGAAGAAGGAGGAAGAGGAGAAGAGGAAGGAGAGGAAAAAAAAGAAGAAGGAGAAAAGGAAAGTCAGGAGCCAGGAGCTGGGAGGAGAGAAGGGGAGGAGGTCAGAGTGATTTGAAGTGTCAGAAGGATTCAACCCACCATTGCTGACTTTGAAGATGGAGGAACCGCTTCCTCCATCACTAGCCAAGGAATGCAGGAGATGTCTAGAAGCCAAGGATGACCCCAGCAGGGAAATGGCAACATTAGTCCTACGAATGCATGAAACTGAACTCTGCCCACAGCCAGAGTGAGTCTGGGAGATTATAATCACCAGAGACTCTACGAAGGAACACAGTTGTCCTGCTAAGGAAGATCTGGAGCAGAGAAACCAGCCAAGTCTATCAGACTTCCGACCTACAGAACTATAAGAGAATGAATGGGTGTTGTTTTAAGTTGTTAAATGTGTGGTAATTTGTTACAGAAGTGTTAGTCTTCCAGTCGTGTCTGACTCTTTGTGACCTCATGGACTGTAGCCCACCAAGCTCCTCTGTCCTTGGGATTCTCCAGGCAAGAATACTGGAGTGGGTAGCCATTCCCTTCTCCAGGGGATCTTCCCTACTCAGAACTAATATACAGTCTGTAGCTTGTCTTTTCCGGAGAAGGCAATGGCACCCCACTCCAGTACTCTTGCCTGGAAAATCCCATGGACAGAGGAGCCTGGTAGGCTGCAGTCCATGGGGTCGCTAAGAGTCGGACACGACTGAGCAACTTCACTTTCACTTTTCACTTTCATGCACTGGAGAAGGCAATGGCAACCCACTCCAGTATTCTTGCCTGGAGAGTCCCAGGGACGGCGGAGCCTGGTGGGCTGCCATCTATGGGGTCGCACAGAGTCGAACACGACTGAAGCGACTTAGCAGCAGCAGCTTGTCTTTTCATCCTCTTAACAAGACTTTTCAAAGAGCAACAGTTTTTAATTTTGATGAAGTCCAATCTATCAATTATTTTCTTTTACGAATTGTGATTTTGGTGTTAAGTTCAATAACTCTTTACCAAGTCCTAGATGCTGAAGATGTCCCCCTATGTATTCTTACAAATGTTTTATGGTTTACATTTTACATTTAAATATATGGCCCGTTTACAGTTAATTTGGTACAATTTGAGATGTGGTTGAGGGTCTTTTTTGCCTTTGGCTGTCCAATCACTCTAGCACTTTTTGTTAAAAATTGTCCCCTTCCTTCATAAACCTGCTTTTACACGTTTGTCAAAAACCAGTTGGCCGTTCTTGTGTAGGGCCATGTTTTGGTTTTCTATTCTGTTTCATTGGTCTTTGTGTTTATTCTTCTGCAAATATGACACAGTCTTGATTACTGTAGTTACATAATAAGTCTTAAAATTGAGTGACTCCCATTTTATTCTTCTTCTTTGAAATTGTTTTAGCTATTCCAATTCCCTGTCTCTTCATACACATTTTTGAAATAATCGTGCTTATATTTACAAGTATTTTGCAAAGATTTTGATAGGAATTACTTTAAACCTGTACATTAATTTGGGGTTAACTGGCATCTTTACTGTATAGAGTATTACAATCCATGTACATAGGGTATCTCTCTGTTTAGGTTTTTTTATTTCTTTCATCAGCAGTTTTCTAGATCTTATTTTACAAGTCTTGTACACATTTTGTTAGATTTATACCTAAGTATTTCATTTTTTAAAGAGATTATAAATGATACTATATGTTTAATTTTGGTTTCCATGCATGTATTCATATGAAGGTACAGAAATTCAATTAATTTTTGCATGTTGATCTTTTTACCTTGAGACCTTGATGAACTCCCTAATAAGTTCTAGGAGTTTTTTACTGGTAGCTTCCATAGAATTTTCTATGGAGACCATCATATCATTTGCAAAGAGCAACACTTTACTTCCTTTCTGATCTGTAAGACTTTTATTTACGTATCTTATTGATTTAGCTAGAAATTCCAGTTGTTGTCATTGTTTAGTTGCTAAGTCATATCTGACCGTTTTGCAACCCCATGGGCTGTAGCCCTCCAGGCTTCGCTGTCCATGGGATTTTCCAGGCAAGAATACTGGAGTGGGTTGCCATTTCCTTCTCCAGGGAGAACTTCCAGTACTATGTTGCTAATAGTAGTAAGAGTAGACATTTTTATCTTGTTCTTGGTCTTAGGTGGAAAGCACTCTTTCATCAAGTTTGGTGCTAGCTACATATAGCTTTTCATAGATGTTGCTTGTCAAGTTGAGGAAATTCTCCTCTATTCTTCTTATATACTGCTAAATTTTATTTATTAATATTTTGTTTAAGACTTTAGAAGATATATTTGTATTGTCTGTAGTTTTGTTTTTATACTGTTTTTTTCTGGTTTGATATCAAATAATACTAGGATCATAAAATAAATTTCTATTTTCTGGAAGAAATTATGTTAAATTTGTGTTAAAAAACTCTTTCAGTGAAATCATCTGGGTTTGGAGATTTCTTTTTAGAAAGTTTTAAAATTATGGGTTAAATTTATTTATTAGTTATAGGGCTGTTCATAGTATCTCCTTCATCTCAGATAAATGGTGCAGTGCAGTGCTCAGTCACTTAGTCATGTCCAAATCTTTGTGACCCCATGGACTGTAGCCTGCCAGGCTCCTCTGTCCATGGGGATTCTCCAGGCAAGAATACTGGAGCGGGGTGCCGTGCCTTCCTCCAAGGGATCTTGTAGTTACTAATTTTCAAGGAATTTGTTAATTTCGTCTAAATTGTCAAATTTATGCATGTAATGTTGTTCCTAGTATTTCCTTATTAACCATGTGATACCTGTTATATTTGTTGCTTTACCCCATTTCATTGTTGATACTGATAATTTGTATCTTCTCTTTCTTGCCAGTCTTGCCAGAGGTTTGTTAATTTTATTGATCTTTTCAAATAACCAATTTTTGTTTTTATTTATTTTCTCTATTGACCTTCTGTTTTCAATTTTAGTGATTTCTGCTTTTCTGATTTCTGGTGCAACTAATACCTCCCAGCCCTACCCCCCCACCCCATTGTCCCCCCTCACCCCCACCCAGGGCACAGGAGAGATTTGAATTGGGTCATGGAGGTGAAAGTGGAGAAGTGGGTGGGGGGAGGAAGTTATTTGTTTTCATCCTTACATTTGGAGAGCTGCTGACAGGAGCAGCTGATAGGTAATAGGGAGCAGCCCAAGGAATGGAGAAGGGGTGTTCCATAAGGTCTTGTGCATTTGCTCTCCTTCTGTCTCCAGGACGCGTGTGGAGTGAGCTGGAGGCTGTGAGGAGGACAGACCACACCAGGCTCTGTGGAATGGAATCCTGAATCCAGCAGCGCTCTGGGCACTGGAAAACACAGTCCCTTTAAACCATGTAACCCAATCACAGAGAAATGGAAGAGGAAACTGAGACTCTGTTAACCTCTGTATCTTGGAGTATGCCCTTCCCACTTTCATCACTAATCTGGAGAATTCTGGAGACACTTCGTTTGCATTTAAAGGAATGTTTGCATAGGAGGATTCTTTCTGAAATTGTTTGCATCAGGGGACTCAAATCACCTAATTGGGCGCAGGAGTTCTTTCTTGTTTGTGGCGGTGAGGTGGCCTGGATAGAGCCCGCCTGACCTCCTGCCCCGAAGTGGAATTTGTCTGCTCAGGTTGTTCAAGGGGTGGGGGAAGGGGAGGTGAGCATTGCCTGTAGTGCAGCAGGGCACTCCATCTACTTAGGAAGTCCCAGGCTGCCTTTCCATGTAACTGCGCCAAGGGAAAGCTTCCCAGACCTTTTGGAGTTCAAACAGCTCTTGTAAAATGGCATTTTGATGAGCTGAGCATAAATGAATTGGAAATGTTCAGATAATGTTTCCCCAGGGTTTAAAAACCAAGGAGAAACGTGCTTGGCAAAGGGTCTAAGGGGCTGGGCCAAGAGTTTGAAAAGTGATTTGAGATGCTGTGATGAACCCAAATTACCACCGGTTTCTACCATCTTTGCTGTTGCAGAGGGCCTGGGGAAGGGGGCCTCAGGCAGGAGGAGAGAGCTCTTTCTCCACCAGGGAGAAGGGAGAGCAGCTTTGACACCACGGTCATCTAATGTGGGGCTTTCTCTCTGGGCTGAGTTTACTATCAGATCTGTCTAATCATTTCTCCATCGATTATTCCATCCATCCTTCCATCCATCTATCCATCATTCCATCCATCCATTCATTCATTCATCCAGTCATCATTGCATCCATCCATCCATTCATCCATCCATCATTCCATCCATCCTTCTGTCCACCTATCCATCTAATGAGTACTTATTAAGCACGCACTGTGTACATGACTCTGAGAAGACAGAAGATAATGAGCCTCAGTTCCTGACCTTTCACATCTCAGTGTTCTGGTGGGAGAAACTTGAGGACAGGCAGGGGCTACAGGAGTCAGCGTAAGAATGGTACCCTTTTGAGACTTTCAGAGTGACAGCTTTGCCAAAGTTTCCAATGACACCCTGGTGGGGTGATAGGATGCCTCCAAGTTGGACCAGGGACCCCCAAGATGAGATGCCATTTGGAATGGAAAGTGAAGGAAGGGGTTCACCCTGCACTTGAGCCCAAAGCTGTACCAAAACTACTCCAGGACAGTGGATTCTAGAGATGACAGCAGTGGAAGGGTCATCAGTGCCAGAGGAGAGACCTATCCCTCTAAACACTGTCCTAGGACCATTGCTCATTACCCCATGCAGCTCCCACTGCAACCCCAGAAGATACTCCTATCCTCCCTTAGGAAAAAGAGGCTTTTAGGGTGAGGACTTAGCCCATGGTTACTTGGCTGGAAAGATGGGAACTGGTACCTCCATCTGTGCTGGGTGATGGGGCTTCTCTCTAGAGGAAAGCAGAACCAGAACACCAGTTGCTACAAACTCCAGGGTCTGCTATCAGGCTGGGGGTGTAGTGTTGACATTAGCCAGGAAGAGAAATTGTTTAGAATGGCAAGTCTGTAAGCTGCAAGGATACACCAGCCCAGGGAATTCTCTTGATGCACCTAAATTCTTCTTGGTGCATAAGGCAGAATCTTGGAAGAGATATGGAGACCACTGGATCTGATTTCTAATTATGCTGACCCATCCTGTCCCAAAAGGGAACTTTTTTTTATTAATAAAAAACTTTTTATTTCGTACCAGAGTATAGCTGATTAATACTTCCTAGGTGGCGCAGTGGTAAAGAATCTGCCTGCCAATGCAGGAAATGCAGGCTAAGCTGGTTCGACCCCTGTGCTGGGAAGATCCCCTGGAGGAGGAAATGTCAACCCACTCAAGTATTCTTGCCTGGAAAATCCCATGGACAGAGGAGCCCCATGGACTACAGTCCATGGAGTCACAAAGAGTCAGACATGATTGAATGAGCACTGGCACTGGCTTAGCTGGTTAACAGTGTTGTGATAGTTTCAGGTGGACATTGGAGGGACTCAGTCATATATATACATGTATCCATCCTCCCCCAAGCTCCCCTCCCATCCAGGCTGCCACAGAAAATTGAGCAGAATTCCTGAAAGGGGACTTAAATATGGAGTTTTTTTTTCATTCTTAGACATGATTATGCTTAGTGTCTGTGATACAGACTTAAATACTGAGGAACCTAAGATGCACACTTCAGCCTTTTTTTTTCTTTGTCTGTCACTTGCCCTTGCCAACATGCCCGGCTGGGCCAAAGGATTCTGGTCTACATGTGCACACTGGCCTGCTTCTAAATATAGAATCACTCACTGCCAGTGCAGCAGCTACACAGGCAGACCAGAGCTGGGGTGTGGTGCCGGTGATGGAAACACCTGGAAGGCACTGGTGTTTGTGTTCTAATTGTCCAGACTGAAGAATGGCTCTTGGAAAAACTCCAAGCCAATCTAAGTACTGTACAGACTTTTCTTGATGTGTGCAGTGGATGGCATTACTGAGAGAGTCAGTGTATTTTAAACCGTGTTTTTTTTTTTTTTTAAAAAAAACTCAACACAATATTTACACGTCATACAGGGTTCTGTCCAGGCTCAGATAATAATGAATGGATTATTAGCTACGCAGATGTCAAGAATGAAATTTGAAAATCAAGTGAGATGTGATTATTTGTTGTGAAGGACTTTCCCCGAGTTGTATCTGACAAATGCTATCAGAGTCCCTCCCCCATCATGGTGACATCACAATAGAAACCCCCCTAACATCTTAAATATCCCCAAGGAGGCCTCGCATCCCTTGATGAAACCCACTAGCATGAGCAGACATTTTGGAAAGCATTCTAATGTGGGCTGCAAACACCACAGCCTCTGTTTGATATAGGAAGGCATTTCTCCACCTGAGAATGCATGACTGTTTTAGAAATCTAGAAACTTCTGAGACCCATCCAAAATTAGCCGCTTTGAAACAACTCGTTACAATGGTTTTCCTGGCCAGGTGATGTTTTTCTTCACATATTGCTCGAAATGAGAAAATGACTGTCACATTCCAAAACAACAAGCAACAAAAACACCTTGTAAGGCAAACTGGTGCTCTAGAAGGGCCAGTTGCTTTTTAGCAACAAAACTCTTATAAAGGTTGCCAGTTTCTAAATATGGGTGTGTGAAAAATCATATGCTTCAGGAGACCTGATCACCATATGGATAAAGGCAAAATTCTGTCTTCACTATCCTTGACATGCCCTCTCATGTCAACAAGCTCCCCGGGCACAGCGTCTGAGTGAAGCTACCTCCCATGAGAAAGTGCTTAGGCTCTTTTGAGGGCAGCAGTTCTGGGGATTCTTGTTTTTCTTTTTTTGCCTGTGGCATGCGGGATCTTAGTTCCCCAACCAGGGATTGAACCCATGCCCCCTGCACTGGGAAGGTAGAATCTTAACCACTGGACAGCTAGGGAGGTCCCAGTTCTGGGGATTCTGAGGAACCTCCATGCACTGGTGGATCTGAGAGTGGAGGGATCAGGGGACCCTGTCCTTGGCCAGGCTGGGACACCCACTCACCCCTGGTGTCCCCAGCAGGGATTGGAGGCAAAGCTGGGGCACAGTCAGTATGCTCCATTCTAGATCTGGTTCCAGCCCAGTTAAGAATCCCAAACTTCCTAGGAACTAGTCCTTCCTCATCATGAAGTTTGTTTGTTTGCCTATTAGACAAGCTTAGAGCTCCTGCTTCTATATCTGGCCTGGTGATAGGGCCCAGCAGAGCAGGTAAGAAGAGGAAGGTGGTTCCTCACAGGAAGAACACCTGGAAGTAACCCAGTAGTTCTCTGAGCCTGGCTGGGCCATGGACTGTGCTTTTATTTTTTCTATCTGTACTGCACCGCTTGTGAGATCCTAGTTCCCCGACCAGGGATTGAACCCATGCTCCCTACACTAGAAGCTAGTAGTCTTAACCACTGAACCACCAGGGAATCTCTGCACTGTGCTTTTGAGGCGCTCTAATGGTCCTAGTTGCAGGTGCTTAGGGCTAGCTGTGCTGGGCCATTCACAATCATGGGCATCCAGGATGCAAGAGGTGTGACAGCAACTGTGTAGCATGAGGAGTTGGGTAGTGAAGGTCATACCTTTAGTCCCTACAACCCTTAATCTTCTCCTAATCCTTATTCCTCTAATCTCTCCCCCTAGTCCTAGGAGAGAGATGCTATGAAAACCTTCTTGTTACACACCAGGAAATAAGGCCCAATAATGTTAAGTGACTTGTTGAAAACCACCCCCACTCTAAGGAAAGGCATCAAGATGCAGCCCCTTTCCCAGCCTGCAGTAGCCTGCGCTTTTTGGAACCTGGCAGAATGAGTGTGTTCTGATGATGACAAACCTGGAGACCCAGGTTCTGGGAACTGCTGGCTGGGGGAACCCCTCACAAAGCCACAAGACTTCCCCAGCCCAGCAGCTCTGAGTTCTGCCAGGGAAGCCCCAGCTTCCTGTTGCCTGGGGAAATGAGAAACCCGAGGGTCAATCCAGGCCTTTCTGAGGCCCACAAGGAGCCCAGCGAGTGGGGAGAGCAAGCTGGTGCTGGCACTGAGCGCGGAGGCCAGGTGGCACCTTGCACCCTCATCACCTGTCAGAAAACCTGCCAATAGAAAAGGGGCCCCAGAGTGCCCTGAATCATGTCCTGTCCTCTCAGACTGCTTTGAGAAGTGGCATGGCCAAAAGAGGACTTCAGGGGGCCATCCAAATAGTCTCCATCAGCCTTTCCCAACAGTGGGCACGCAAGTCATGTGAGCCTGAACGGTTGGAGCTCTCCACTTCTGGTGTGGATGGCAGGCATTTCTGGCCTGTAGCTGTTGCGGGGGGAGGGGAGTAGGACACGTGACCAGTGCTGGCCAATAAGCTGAGCCAGTTCACTTAAGTGTTGGTGCAAGCCGCTCCAACACAGAAGTGGGTAACGTTCAAGGTGGGGGGCAGAGGTCCCTCAGTTCTGTCCATGAGTGACCCCAGTGAGCCTCTCAGGTTGGGGCTACAGTTGAAAAATCAAAGCCCTCCCAACTGTGGGTACTTGTTGGGTATCTGGCAGGGAAAACCAGGCAGAGAACTGGGCACCCAAGGAAAGAGTTACTCAGAGAGATGGGAGTGATTTTAGGGAATCACTGCTTGAATCGTGAGATTCCCCTCGTGTGGCTGGATGCATCATGGATGGAAGTCATTATAAAGGCTCAGTCGGTGCAGGGACCAAGTGGACTTGGATGGGGGAGGGGGTAACATGGTCGGTCTTTGCAGGGTTTTGCAGAATGAGTTATTTCTGGTCCTTGGGCATGTAGTTTACACCAGGGCTCCTCAAACTCAACTCTGCACATAGATTCTCCAGAATCTTGTCGAAAGGCAGAGTCTGTTTCTTCAGATCAGGGATGAGGCCTGAGAGTCCACATTTCCTCTAAGCTCACAGGTTGGCCCAGTGTTATTGGGCAGGCAGGACTACACTTTGAGAGGTGAGGATTTAGACACCAGAGCTCCTGCTAAGAGCATGAGTGGGGGTCAGACCAGGGATCAGGTCCACCTGCTGCAGGCCCCTGTGGTCCCCCGTGGCATCACTTGATAGTCAGGGGTGCTTAGGGTCTTCTGATGATGCTAATAGCGGATGAGAGACTTTACCACTGAGCCTACACAAACAGGTTTCAGAGTAGGCTGGGTTTTATTTTGGCCTCTGAAATTTTGCCAATTTGGCCACAGAATAGATTGTCAGTTCCAAAATGATTCATTTTCTGGCATGTGGAAATAATTAGAAGTAAGAGATCTCTTCCTGATCTTTGTGAATAAAGAAGATAATGAGGCTGGTGAACAAAAGCCAAGGCATTGTGGTAGGTGGAATCCAAAGATGGCTCCCAAGTTCCCTCCCTCTCTCCCCCTCCCAACACTTTCTCCCAGCTCTTCAATCAAACACCAACCTAGGTGTTTTTCTGTGAAGGGATCCTGCAGATGTAATTAAGGTCTGCAATCAGTTGACTTTTGGGTGGTTCAGATGGCAAAGAATCTGCCTGCAGGCCAGAGATCAGGGTTCAATCCCTGGGTCAGGAAGATCCCCTGGAGAAGGGAATGATTATCCACTCCAGTATTCTCACCTGGAGAGTTCCATGGACAGAGGAGCCTGGCAGGCTCTAGTCCATGGGGTTGCAAAAAGTCAGATACAACTGAGTGACTAACACTTTCACTCTAGGGAAAGGAGATCATCCTGGGTGAGCCTGGCTTAATCAGATGAAGCCTTAGAAGAAAGATTTGATGTGAGAGGAACTCAACTTTTGCTGGTTTTAAAGATGGAGGAGGCTGTGTGGCAAGGAATGCAGCTGGCCTCTTAGAGCAGATAGTGACCCCAGGCTGATAACCAGGAAAGAAACAGGGATGTCAGTCCTACAACCTCAGTCATTCAACCACCTGAATGAGCTTGACTCTTCGCTAGCACCTCCAGAAAAGAATGCACACATTCTGCATGTGATTTCAATCTTGGAAGACCCTGGGCAGAGAATCCAACCAATGTCAGCCATGGACATCTCACCTAATGAGCTGTAAGTTGACCAATGAGTGTTATCTTAATCTGTTAGATTCTGGATAATTTGATATCCCAAATGGTCTGACATAGAAATCTAATACAGTCACAAGAGGAGATCTTTATGACCTTGAAAACTTTATGGTGCCCTGGGCACATGGGAAAGTCATGTTCATCTTTTTATACAGACTTTATGGCTCAGAACTGTCACAGATCAAGTGCTTGGAATCTGAATGGCACCATTTTTCTACCTTAAAGATAATTTTGTATGTAAAATTCAATGTCTTCTTTTTTTCCTATAGGAAAAAACATAATCCGTATGTAAAGGGAAGAACTATTGTTTCCTTAAAATGATAGTGCCTGGTAAAGACAATTGTAGTATTTTAAGTATGGTATTTGTGTTTTTCTTGTTCAGTGGGGAAAATGCAGTTTGAAAATATTTGGTAACCACTTATGCTCACAAAGGGAGGTGGGGCTGGGGAATGGAGGCGGGGGTGCCAGAGCTGGCTCAGAATGTTGTCATACGTTTTGTTGGCTTTTTCTGGTTAAGTGTTATTCAAGTTTCTAAAGGAGATCTCAGTTGCTTTCTTAGTCAGTCAGGGCTGCCATAACAAAATACCATAGACATAGGTTAGACAACACACATTTATTTGTCATGCTTCTGAAGACTGAGAAGTCAAGACAAAGTGCCAGCAAATTCTGTTCCTGGGGGGGAATCTGTTCTTGACTTGAAGATGACTGTCTTCCTGTTACATCCTCATGTGGCCTTTCCTTGGTGTGTGCTAGTGGGGAGCGGAGGGTTGATGGGGAAGGGAGAGGGGAAAGAGAGAGTGGAAGGGGGAAGGAAGAAGAAGGAAGAGGAGGAGGAAAAGAAGAAGGAGGGGAAGAAGAAGAAGAGGGAGAGAAAAATGGAGGAAGAGGCAGCAGGAGAGGGGAGGGAGGAGGCAAACAGACAGAGCTCTCCTGTCTATTCCTCCTCTTATGAGGGATCATCATGAGGGCACCACTTTATGACCTGATCCAAACTTAATCACCTACCAAAGACCCCCCACCTCCAAAACCTATCACGCTGGGGTTTGGAACATCAGCATCTTAAATTGGGAGTATGCGTGCTCAGTTTCTCAGTTGTGTTCAACTGCTCATGACCTCATGGACGGTAGCCCGTCAGGCTCCTCTATCCATGGGATTCTCCAGGCAAGAGTACTGGAGTGGGTTGCCATTTCCTTCTCCAGGGGATCTTCCTGACCCACAGATAGAACCCACGTCTGTTGTGTCTCCTGCATTGGTGGGCATATTCTAAACTGGGGATGGGAGAACACAAACATTCAGTCTCTAGTAGTGGCTTAGCATAGTATAGTATTACCCAAGTGTGTTGGAGTAGTGTTTTGAATGAGAGCTCCCAAGAAAGACTCCTTGGAGGCCCATCTTATTCCTCTGGTTCCCCAACTGCAGTCAACAGGGAACTCTGACATGGTTGATATCAGGCTTAAAAGTCCTGAAGAAAGCAACGATTGGAACTTTTCATGGATGATCTCCCAAACGCTGCAGGCTCAACATAGTTTTCCAAAAGCCCAACATCACTGATTATTATTACCATTTCATGATTGCCACGATGATTCATATTTTCAGGGGGCATGGATGGCTGATTTAGGGGAGAGTCTGTGTTTTTTATTATTTAATTCTGAGTTCAACTTTTTCAACAGAACTGCCTTACTTTGGGAGAACCCGGCAACCCCCTCTTTGACATCTCTCCTCCATCTCAGCTCTCTCAACTATTAGAGGAGGTAATGGCTTGGGACATTGTGAGGGATCACTTAGGTAAAAATCCATGTTGAGTGCTTGACTTGTGTGTTGTTGAGGGATCTATCTAGACCCATCTCATAAACAGAAGGTTGAGGGAAGTTGGAGAAGGGGTTATGTGGCCCAATTTGTGTTGTAGCAAGCCCTGTGTACCAGGTGGCGCTAGTGGTAAAGAATCCACCTGCCAATGCACGAGACACAAGAGATTCAGGTTCAATCCCTGGGTTGGGAAGATCGACTGGAGAAGGAAATGGCAACCCACTCCAGTATTCTTGCCTGGGAAATTCCATGGACAGAGGAGCCTGGCGGGCTACAGTCCATGGAGTTGCAAAGAGTCAGACACAACTGAGCAACTAAACAACAGCTAAACACTGCACTCTGTGCAGTGGAGTGCAGGAGCATTGCCCATAGAAGGGACCACAGAGGCTGGGCAGCACGAGTCTAGCTTAAGGGAAGGTGAACTGGGAGGCAGGAGTGAGTGACTGGGTTGTAGATTTGATGTGGGTGGTGCAGAGGACAGAGGAAGCTGGGGTGAAAACGAGGCTCCCAGCCAGGACACATGGGCAGATGGAGAGAGGAGCAGGGGCTGGACACAGCAGAGAGAGGTGGCTGGAGGATGTGTGGCTTAGGCTCCAGGCTTGTACTGGATGCTTCTGGGTGATTTTCAAAATGATGATGCAAGCATGTGATTTTTAATCCTAATGTCCATTTAAGTTGATGTCATCTTAACTATGGTCACTTTTCTTTGGAACGGAATAGTGCTTTCGTATACTTTATAAAGCATCAGTTATTTTGGCAACTTTATTCACTGATTCATTTATTTGAGTATTTATTGAGCAGATACCTTGTACCAGGAACTGTTAGGAACCCAAGAAACTAGCAGGAAATGAAACAACCCTCAAGGTGTTTTTTTTTTTCACTTTGTAATTAAGTTGTAGTTACATTTACACTATTTCTTCTCACATTCAGGTTTGCCTTCTGTAGGGGTGTTGGACTCTGGGAGGAGGTGGCTACTTTGGAGGCTGGCAGACAAGACTGGAATCCTGCTTCCTTCCCTGAGTTTTCCCTGAGGGGTGGGTGTCATGTGGCTGCTGCCCACCAGTCTGTGTATGCAGGATGAATAATCAGAGAGAACCTGTCTGTGAATCACTTAGTTTGTATGAATCACGCATGACTATTTTTGCATTTTACAAATTAGCTCATGTTAGTGTGAATTAATCACAGTCTTTCTGGTTTATACCTTAAAAAAAAAAATCACTCCATTTCCCAAAGCCATAGCATCCTGGCGCCTCTGCCCCCGAACTTGCTTCCTTCGTCTTGGGCTCACCAACCCAAACCCCTAACTCAGCACCATCAGATAGCAGATAAAGCACAAACTGGGGACACTTTCAAAGGACCCCTGACTGCTTCAGAGAAGGCAAACTGAGGACTGCTTTCAGAGGGAGGGTGGGCAGTGGAGGGCCAGCAGTTAGCTTTTGTCTGCATTTCAGCACAGAACCACTTTTGTGGATTTTCTTGAGGCTCATCTTTACACTTACAGGGCTGAGGTGTGGACATTTTCATGTTTGCATCTGCTGATTTAAATCAAAGAAGAGGGACTTCCCTGGTGGTCCAGTGGTTAAGAATTCAAGTTCCCAATGCAAGATCCCTGGACATGGAACTAGATCCCATATGCCTCAACTAAGAGTTCACATGCTGCAACTAAAGATTTTGCAGCTGCAACTATAAGGTCCTGCCTGCCACAACGAAGAACAAAGATTCATATACTGCAACTAAGACCTTATACTGAAGCCAAATAAATAAATATTAAAAAGTAAAATCAGAAAAGATGGCTATTGTTAAAGCGATCAGAATGTGGTCACTCCAGCTGTGATTACTCTACACAGCTGAAAACATTTCTTCCCATTTGGCTAGGGCTCCATCACTGAATGCTCCCAGTGGGTCGGAGATGTTTGCATAACCTTGAACTGGCTTAGCCTCATTTGCTACACATGATGATATCCATCTCCCAAATGCAATTTTGCCAGCACTTGACTCTCTGTGGGTAGCCAGAATTTCAATCCCTGTTCCATGTCAAGATGTTATGAGTGAAAAATAGGTGAAATCTGATTGTCCCCAAAAGTACTCCACTCACTTTGAGTTGCTAAGTCTTTAAAATATTTTTAGACTTACATTTTCTGATGATAAAAGTGACACCCACCTTCCAAATGTGGAGATCAACGAAGCACTAAAAAAGAGGTCAACATTATGGGACTTCCCCGGTGGTTCAGTGGCTAAGACTGCATGCTCCCAACGTAGGGGCCCAGTTTCGATCCCTGGTCAGGGAACTAGATCCAACCACACGTTTCAGCTAAGAGTTCACATGCTGCAATGAAGATCAAAGATTCCACATGCCACAACTCAGACCTGGAGCAGACACATAAATACTAAAAAATAAAAGGTCAACATCTCATATTATCCCAGGTAGGTTTGCTCTCTCACCAGTTTTATTTTGGGTGTCCTTAATCCACTAAGACATTTCCCCCCTTCTCCTCCTTTCTTTTTAGAGCAATAATTCTTCACTGTTTCTTCCATGGAATCTCCTGGATGCCTTTGTCATCTCTCTGAGGATGTTCTTACTGTAGAAACTGCAGAAAAGCCTTATCTCAGAGAGGTGAGATTTTGGGACAAGGCTATGTGGGACCCATCCCAGACCCGCAGGGAAGGCAGACCTTCTTAAATAAGGACATTCAGGGCAGTTCCCAAGGAAAGAAGGGGGCAGGCAAGGACGTTGGAGGACACACCTGTAATAATTGTTGGGGTCTCCATGTGGCAAGCCTGGGTCCCATTGCTTGGTGAGAATGAACTGGGGCCCCTGCTAGCATGGTGATGCCCCATTGCCAATACCACGGGATGGTTAAGGATGGCTGAACACCCAGTTTGGGGCTTCCTGGGACAGGTTTGGCCAGCCAGGACAATGCCTAGCTTGTTTATCGTGACATCAGCCACTATTTTATGGTACTTGAGTGCCTGGCAGAGAGTAGGGACCTGATAGTTTTTTAATAGGCTAAATGTATGGTGCTTTTAAATGCCAACCAGTATTCTAAGAAATGATGTTCCTCCTGAAGAGGTAAGTCCCCATGCTCCCCCAGCCCCAGGGGTCCGGCTGCAAAGTCCTTTCTCCGGGCCCCCTCATTCACGTCTGAGCAGGATGGCCAACTGTCCGGGTTTCTCAGGGTCTGTCACCTCCACATATGTGCCACATACCTGTGTGATGTCCCGCACCCACACGGTGCTCTGGTGGGCAGTGCAGCCAAAGTCCATGTCACCTGCAAGGTCAGGTGCCTGGCTCCTGCCCCTGGCTCCTTGAGCTGGATTCTCAGGTCTGTGTGGGATATTTCTTTCCATGAGTTCCACAAGCTCTTGCTTTTACCTTTCTTTGACTTGTATTTTAAAACCATTTGAGAACTAAAATATCACCTGCCATACCATTAAACAAAGATGTTCCAGCCATCAAACCTTCACATTACAACCACTGGGATGGTGAGCCCCAAGGGGACTCAGGATGAGAAAGCACAGGTTTCTGGCCCCAGAGAGCTGAGGAGCACATCAAAGGAATGACTTCAGTGAGCCCAGACTCTTGCATCTTCCCAGACAGAGAAAAGTACTAAATTTCTTAACTTGACATATTTGGTTCTCCCTTAGTAACACTCTTCTTTTAATGTTCCAAACACTTAGTCTTTTGTTGCAAAAACTTGGAGATCAAACCAGTCATTCCTAAATGAAATCAACTCTGATATCCACTGAAGAACTGATACTCCAATACTTTGGCCACCTGATGTGAAGCGCTGACTCATTGGAAATGACTCTGATGCTGGGACAGATTGAGGGCAGGAGGAGAAGGGGAGGGCAGAGGATGAGATGCTTGGATGGCATCAACAACTCAGTGGACATGGGTTTGAGCAGACTTGGAAAGATAGTGAGGGACTGGGAGGCCTGGTGTGCTTCAGTCCATGGAATCGCAAAGAGTTGGACATGACTGAGCAACTGAACAATAGCCGATATATTCTAGCTCCCTGGCTTTGCCTCTTTGTAATGGTTTTCTCAGCGTGAGGTGATGTGTCCTGAGTTTGAAGTCCTCAGAAAGTCTGTGGAATAAAACAACTCTCAACTTGTGTGGTTTTTTTTTTTTGGTTGACACATTTTTATTTTTAACAAAATTTCAAAAATAAGCAGAAGTATAGAGAACACATAAACCTCTGTGATCATAGCATGCAGAGTGGGTACTTAGAACTATTTTGTCATTTTTCCCCTAAGTGGTTGCTTTTTAAAAATTAATTAATTTAAAGTTTATTTATTTTGGGCTGCACCCATCTCGGGTGCGGCAGGTGGGGTCTTTGTCATGGCTTCTCTCTGGGTGTAGCACACAGGCTTGGTTGCTTCCTGGCACGAGGGATCTTAGTTCCCTGGCTAGAGATTGAGCCTGCGTCCCCTGAAGTGGAGGGTGGATTCTTAACCACTGAACCACCAGGGAAATCCCTGCCTATGAGGTGAGAGGCACAAGACTCCCTCAGGGCTCTCCGCCCACTGCCCCAGGCTCTTCTCTGTCCCAAGAGGCTGCCTTCAGTTCTGATGTGTTTCCTTCCAGCCCACTTCTTACACTTTTGCACGCAGTTCACCTACACAGCAAAAGGAGTACAGAGGTTTACACTGAAAGACTGTCTTCTGTCACTCAGCATTGGTGGCTAATATGATTTCACTGGATTTCCTTATTATTCTTTCCTTCCTCTTTGCTGAGGTGTTTTATACCATAGCCGGCTCACCATGTCATTTCACCCTAATGGCTGTGTGTATGCAGTGCTAAAATGCACGGACTTTGGAAAACCAGAACTAGAAAGCTACTCTTCAGTGTAATAAAATTAGCAACTATCCCTCATCATCAAACACCGGCTCCAGAATTAGATTTTCCCAATTGTCTCAAAAATGTCTTCGAGTCTGTATGTTTGAGTCAGAGCCACAGCACTATGTATGGAGGATTGCTTTTCTTGCATTTAAAACAATTTTTATTGAAGCGTAGTTGATTACAGTGTTGTGTTAATTGCTGCTATACAGCCAAGTGATTCAATTTTACATATACATATATATATGCATATATATATATATATACACATTCTTTTCCATATTGTTTTCCATTACAGTTTATTGTAGGATATTGATTATAGTTCTCTGTGCTATACAATAGGACCTTGTTGTTTATCTACCTTCTCCTGCATTTTTTATTTTATTTTTATTTTTTTGTGCTACAAGCATGAGGAAGCCAGATTACTTGTCTAGAGAACATTCTGGGGTTCCTTTGTCTTCCTGGGGGGCATCAGAAAACCTTGTCTTGGTCCACTCAGGCTGCTATGAGGCAACTCCGCAGACTGAGCTGCTTAGACATGGAACTGGAGCCTGAAGTCTGAGCTCAGAGTGCCGGTGAGCCCAGGGGAGAGTGCACTTCCATGCTGCAGGCCTCTCCTGTCCTCACATGGCGCGAGGGGCAAAGGAGCTCTGTGGGGCTTCCTGTGTGTGTATGTGTGTTAGTGATGTCCCACTCTTTGTGGCCCCATAGACTGTAGCCCGCCAGGCTCCTGTGTCCATGGGATTCTCCAGGCAAGAATACTGGAGTGGTTGTCATTCCCTTTTCCAGGGGTTTTTCCTAACCCAAGGATCAAATCCAGGTCTCCTGTATTGCAGTCAGACTCTTTACTACTGGACCACCAGGGAAGTGGGGTCTTCCTTATGAGGGCACTGATCCCATTTGTGAGGGCTCTGCCCTCTGGACCTAATCACCCCAAAGTCCCACCTCCTCATACCATCACCTTGGACATGAGGTTTTCAACATATGAATTTTGCGGGGGACAAAAACATACAGAGCATAGTAAACCTTACCTACCATTGTTTTCCCAACCAATGGATGTTCTTGTAAAGGCTGGGCTAGAGGGTCCACTTCTTTGGCAAGAATTCTTGGTAGATGTAGGTTTTCTTTTTTTTTTTTTAAAAGATTCATCACTGTTGTGTGTATCTAAGAGCTTGATCTAGTGAGCAAGACTTTAACCTCTGAGCAAGCCATGTTCTTCGATATCTCCACTGGGCCATCCGTTGACACTGGCTTGATCCCACCCTTCTGCCTTCAAGCCAAGCTGTAGCACACACTCTTGTGTCTGCTTCCTTACACATGTGTACAAGAGGGTCTTTGGGGTTTTGCTCAGGTATGTATAAATAATTGCTATGAATAATTTCTTTTTATTGGAAATAAAAATGCCTCCCTATTTATGATAACTATCTAGGTCCATAGCACTCAGTGAACCCGAACATTAATATTTATTTTTCAAACAGTGGATAGTTTTTAAGTTTCACTTTCAAATAGTATATGCTAGTAACAAAAGAATCAATCAACAGCTTCATTTATAAAGTAAAAAATTATCCTGAAATCTTCTCCTGCTGTCACCATGATTAATAATTTGTTGACTATCCTTCCAAATGTTTTTCTATTCACACTTGACCATAAATATATGCGCGTCTCATACAACACAATAGAAATGCTAATATACATATTTTTATGGCCAAATTTCTTTTTTTTAAATTTATGTTTCATTAGCATCTTTCCACATGAATATGCTCCATCTAAATAATTTCTTTTAACAGCCGGGCAGCATTCAATGGCCTAGGGATGGTGTGATGGTTAATTTTATGTGTCATCTTGACTGGCCATGGGATGCTCAGATAAAGCATTATTTCTGGCTGTGTGTGTGGGTGTTTTCAGTTGAGATTAGCATTTGAATCAGTGGGCTCAGGAGTGGGCGATGGAGGCTGGGACTGGTATCTGTACTTGAGGGTGCAGGTGGCTGGGGACCTCTGGTTTAAAGGGCAGTTGACTCATGGGGAACTGTGTCAAGTTCAGACTTCAGAGTCGCTCATCCAAAATGCGAAGCACCCATTCTATGCCCAGGTGCATGCCTTGTCCTGAGCAGTTGAAATAAAAACAAATTACAAAAAAATCCCAGCTTTACTTAAAATTATTAACAGGTGCAATTTTGTATAGAAGACCCTGGCGTGCTGCTTCAGGTGGTTGCTTTGTTGTTCAGTCACTCAGTCGTGTCTGACTCTTTGGGACCCCGTGGATTGCAGCACGCCAGGCTGCAGTTTTTTTCGTCCCTGTTTTTCACCATCTCCCGGAGCTTCCTCAAACCCATGTCCATTGAGTTGATGATGCCATCCAGCCATCTCATCCTCTGTCGTCCCCTTCTCCTCCTGCCCTCAATCTTTCCCACTATCAGGGTCTTTTCCAATGAGCCAGCTCTTCCCATCAGGTGGCCAAAGTAGTAAAACTTCAGCTTCAGCATCAGTCCTTCCAATGAATGTTCAGGGTTGATTTCCTTTAGGATGGACTGGTTTGATCTTGCTGTCCAAGGGACTCTCAAGTCTTCTCCAGCACCACAAAGCATCAGTTTTTCAGTGCCTAGTCTTCTTTATGGCTGAGCATTTCTTGGCTGCTAGGTTATGTCTTATTGACACTAATACATAAGAGTTTACTTTTTGGGACACAGAACAGCGAGCTAGAGAGTCTGCCAGCCACCTTTGTCCTTGTTGAATCAGGTCCCTGTGAAGTAGGCTGAGTTTTCAGCACATGGGTACGACTCTTCCTGCCCCACAGTTGCAGGCTCACCTTGTGCAGCCTCGTCTCCGAGGAGGGAATGTCTGAATGGTGGCACAGGAACTCACTCAGTCAGGAGTGCATTTCCTGGTTGCCCTGCACTGTGACTATCACAGTGCCCTATGGGACACCACTCGCCACCCCAGAACAGCTCAGGGATCTTCAGTGTTAGAGATGGGCTCCAACAAAAGAATAGGAAGATGTTTTTCAATAAGGTGTTTACCTTCTTATTTTCCTTACCATAGTACCTAAAATTGACTTAATTTTAATAAACCCTTTGTTCCAATGGGATTTTTGTCTGTTACTACAGATGGTGCAACACCACCATCAAAACTCTCCCCACCACTGTCACCACCAGCATCAGCTCCACCATCAGCATGGCACACCCAACCCCCCCACCATCACCAGACCACCGCCAACACTGAGATCATAACGCCCACTGACTCTAATACCACCACCATGATCACCATCACTACCACCACCCCCAAAACCCACTTCCCCCACCACCATTACAATGACACCATCATTCCAGTGACTGCCATGACCACCAGTGCCATCACTATCACCACCATCACCTCCATCCACATTTATATCACCCCCACTACCATTTCATACCACACACCATCATCACTAACACTGCCAGTGCCAGTACCACCATCACCACCAACACCCTCACCCCACATATGGGCAAGACTTCATTGCAGAGGTCTTCAAGTCACATTTGGGAAACCCTCAGACTCTGGTGAACCCCTGAGGGGTGGAGTGGAAGTGTAGACAGAACCACTAAGCAGACACAGGTCCAGTCTCACCCTCTTCTGCTCATGCTTCAATCTGAGACACCCCCTTATCTGCTTTTCCTGTTGGAGCTCCTCATAAAATGCCATCAAGATTCTCAGATCTTAAAACCCATTTAAGCCATGGTGTTCATAGTGCTTTATCCCACTAAGGAATTTTTTCCAAGAAGTGTTTGGGAAAATGCAAATGAAAATGCCCAAGGAGGGCACACACGCAAAGGAGAAACACTGTGTGTTTTTATCACGGAGAACAGGGTCGCCATTGGTGGTGCTGAGGAGAGAGACCTGGATCCCACACTCGTGGGCTTGTATCATGGAAGAT
This sequence comes from Okapia johnstoni, assembly GCA_024291935.2. Classification (NCBI taxonomy): domain Eukaryota; kingdom Metazoa; phylum Chordata; class Mammalia; order Artiodactyla; family Giraffidae; genus Okapia; species Okapia johnstoni. The sequence goes on along the minus strand of CM044306.1, from coordinate 133,249,605 downwards.
AGCTGGAAGAAAGTAAGAAGGGAGAAGCAAAGTCAAAGACCACTTTTGATTCTGATGTGTATTCAGGACACGATAGGTTAATCTAAGATTGGCTCAGCCAGGAGGCTGTGTGGTTTCCTGCAGGACTGTGGGTGATGACAGGTTTCCCCTTTCACTGCCAGCCTCTCTGCCCCTGTGCCCAGTCTGGAAGGCTTTTCTGGGAGGGTTTCTCCCTTCGCACTCACACTGGAATGTCTTACCCTTGGCATTGGGGGAGTCTTGTCTCTGGGATGAAAAGTGTTGGAGGGCTTTATTGGATAGTTCCTCCCTTGAAATTGTACTCTCATTAGATAGGAAACACATCGTGTTTTGGTAAAATCCAGCCTGGAAACAGATCTGAGACTCCCAAGTGGGCTGGCTTTGAGGATGAATTCTTCATCTTTTTTAATATTTGAAAATTTATTTTTAGTTGTTTGGTTGTACCTCATGACTTGTGGGATCTCAGTTGCCCCACCAGGGACCAATCCCATGCCCCTTGCATTAGAAATGAGGAGTCCTTTTTTAAAAAAAACTTTTTATTTTGTATTGTGCTATAGCCTATCAACAATGTTATAATAGTTTCAGGTAGCCAGCAAAGGAACTCAGCAATACATATATATGCATCCATTCTCCCCCAAACTCTCCTCTCATCCAGGCTGCCACATAACATTGAGCAGAATTCCATGTGCTATACAGTAGGTCCTTATTTGTTATCCATTTTAAATAGAGCAGCATGTATACAGGTCTACCCCAAACTCCCTAACTATACCTTCCCTTCATCCTTTCCCTGCTTGGAACCATAAGCTCATTCTTGAACTCTGTGAGTCTGTTCCTGTTTTATAAGTTCATTTTTATCATTGCTTTTAAGATTCCTGGATGTAATAGGATATTTCTCCTTCTCTGCTGACTTATTTCACTCAGTATGACACTCTCTAGGTCCACCCATGTTGCTGCAAATGGCATTATTTCATTCTTTTAAATGGCAGAGTAATATTCCTTTGTATATATGTACCACATCTTCTTCATCCATTCCTCTGTTAATGGACTGTTACGTTGGATGGGGAGTCTTAACCACTGGACTGCCAGGCAAGTCCCAACAAATCCTTCATTAATCTACTCAACAATTCCCTCCCTTGTCCTGCTGTATCACACATGACAGAACCATGAGGCCAGCATAAGACTGCCTACATTCTAGATGCTCACCCAAGTTGTCTTTCTGTTTTTGCTCCAAGGAGCAACTAGATGGGCATAGCGGTGAGGATGTGGGACTGAAGCCAGAGAGGGATGTGTAATGAGAGAGCCAGACTCCAAAGTCTACTCCTGGGATGTGAGCTCACTTCCCAACAGGCAGACAGGTGCTGGTGGGCACAGAGGGCAGCTGTCAGTCGGAGGTTGGGAGCTGTGGTGGATATGGCACTCTTGACCCCTCTCGAAGGAATGAAGCCACTTGGCTCCGGCCCGTCCTCATTATCGAAAAATGACAGCCGTTGTTGCCAGATGGTCTGAGCCCCACTGCCCCCGCAAGAGAAACTAGACTTTTTTAAATGCAAAAATGCCTGATCTTTAAGTGTTGACAACATATTAATTTTAAAAGATGATGATGCTGTGCAGGTCAAATGAACACATTTGGGAATAGTATCTGGCCTCTAGACACCTGGTCTGCTTTCTCTCTCTGCTTTATCTAATAAAGGACTTCTGGTCTCCAAGTGAAGGTACAAAAAAATGTCAAAATCCACAGCTAAAGAAGGTGGAGTGCCAAAGAATTGATGCTTTCGAACTGTGGTGCTGGAGAAGATTCTCGAGAGTCCCTTGGACAGCAAGGAGATCAAATCAGTCAATCCTAAAGGAAATTAGCCCTGAATATTCATTGAAAGGACTGATGCTGAAGCTCTAATACTTTGCCCACCTGATGCGAAGAGCCGACTTATTGGAAAAGATCCTGATGCTGGGAAAGATTGAAGGCAAAAGGAAAAGGGGGTGACAGAGGATGACATGGTTAGATGGCATCACTGACTCAATGGACATGAATTTGAACAAACTCTGGGTGATGGTGGAGGACAGAAGAGACGGGTGTGCTGCAGTCCAAGAGGTTGCAAAGAGTTGGGACATGTCTTTGCAACGGAACAGCAGCCACGAGAGGACTTGATTGGTGTGGATACATTTTTCTTCTACATCAGCAAACCTTTAAGAATACACTGTGGAGCAGCTCTGATCCAAGATGCTCCTGGTTGGGTGTTTGAGGTCCTTTCCCAAGGCTGTAAAGCATTGTGCTCAGAACACTGGTCATGGGTCTGGGGGCTGGTATTATAACTGTCACCAGTGCAGATTGCCCCTGCCCGTCACCCATTTATTATCTGTTAAATGAGAAGTGGATGGGGTGTGGGGATTTTAAAATGTGTGTGTGTGTTTAGCACTCTTATTTAAAACTCAAGAATTCCCTGGTGGTAGGTCCCATAGTTAGGATTCAGTGCTTATACTGATAAAGGCTCAAGTTCAATCCCTGGTCAGAGAACTAATATCCTCACCAGCCATTTGGCAAGGCAAAACAAAAATAAAAGAAAACACCAAAAACAGAAACAGAAAAACCCCTCAAAACCCAGCAAATGAGTGAAGTGCTGCAGCCTCAAACTTACCCCCACTCCCAGGCCATATGTTTTCCAGAACCTTCATGCCATTTCCCTCATGCTCCTCTAAGAGCCAGACTGGGGGGACGCACATCTGGACGGATACCTCTAAAGAGGGAGAACGTGGCCAGAGCTGCTTCTCACTTAGAGACGAGAGTTAAAGATCCGGAACTCCAGGCAGATCGTCTCCAAAGGTAAAGTTTATTTTCCTGGTGAGTTAGAACTCTCACTTCCACTAAGCAAAGAAATACAGCCTAAAGAAACTGCAGGAACAGGAGATGTGGTCTTGGAGGAGGCATGGGTCCAGGTACTATTTGGCTGTCATTCATTAGTGAAAAATCACAAATTCAGTCCTGAGGACGTTGATGGAAAAAACAAGATGGATTACATCCTACTGGCAAACCGGGCTCCAGTGATGCAGGCCGTGTGCCAGTCCAGTCCCTCCTCCTGTGCATTTGGCCTCCAGAAAAGCAGGGATCTCAAATGCTGATGTGAAGCCTTGAGGATAAACACTGGTAGAACCAGCAGAAGGAGACAGCCTTTGGAGTGAACTCTGTTCTCTGACAGCATTTATCACAGGCACCTGGCTTGTTACTAATGACCCTGCACATTTGTGGAATTAGAATTGGAGCTAAGAGACTCTGTTAGGTTGTAATGGTGATGATGACAACAGCTATGTTGGACATTGTAAGTGGATTTCCTCTTCAGATCTGCACAATGACCCTTTGAGCAAATACTTTGACAAATTTCATGAGTGAAGACCACCCTCCCACCCGCTCTTCCCAGGGATGACAGAGCAGCAGAGTTGGGAGGAGAGAATTGGACCCCCTCCCACCCCCCACCTGTCGCCCAGGCCACACTCAAAGCCCTTGATGCTCATAAGAAGCCAATTCCTGCTTATCCTAGTGGCCTATTGCATTTGTGGGGGACTCTTGGCATTCTTGTCCTTAGTACCACTGACAGAATCCTTGCTTCCTGGGGGATGAAGACAAAGATGAGATGTGGTGGGGGTAGCCTTGAGCAGTTCACTGAGTCCTCTCTGCTCTCTCAGCCAATTCCAGGAGGTTCTGTTTCTCTCCCATCAGGGCTAGATCTGCAGAGACTTCTGGTTTGTCCTGTCTGTTCCACCTTTCCTGGAAGATTCTGGGTTAACTCAGAAGCTGAGTGCAAAGGCAGTGAGCACTAACAGTGCCTAACTTCCCAGGCTATGAATTGAATATATCCCCTCCAAATGCATGCTTCCAAGCCTAAACACCCTATGCCGTGGTGTTAGGAGGTGGTCCTATGGGAGGTGATTAGGTCATGAGGGTGGAGCCCTCATGAACGGGATTAGTGCCTTTAATGAAGAGACACCAGAGAGATGGTCTTTCTGTCTCTCCCCCATGTAAGGCACTGAGGCTACAACCAGCAGACAGCAAAGCAGGGAGGGACTCTTAGCAGACACTGGATCTGCTGTCTTTTGATCTTAGATTTCCAGCCTCCAGAAAGGTGAGAAATAACTGTGTGTGTGTGCTCAGTTGCTCAGTCATGTCCCACTCTTTGGAACCCATGAACTACAGCCTGCCAGGCTTGTCTTTCCTTGGAATGTTCCAGGTAAGAATACTGGAGTGGTTGCCATTTCCTCCTCCAGGGTATCTTCCTGACCCAGGGGTTGAACCTGTGTCTCCTGAATTGGCAGGCAGGTTCTTTACCCTAATTGCCACGTGAGAAGCCCTTTTGTTGTTTAAGCCAGGGGTCCCCAACCACTCAGCTATGGACCAAAACTGGTCCATGACCTGTTAGGAATTAGGCAGTACAGCAGGAGGTGAGCAGCAGGCGAGTGAGTGAAGCTTCAACTGTATTTACAACCACTCCCCATCGCTTGCATTACCACCTAAGCTCTGCCTCCTGTCAGATCAGTGGCAGCATATTAAATGTAATGCCCTTGAATCATCCTGAAACCATCCTGAAACCATCCCACCTCAATCCAATCCATGGAAAAATTGTCTCCTGTGAAACCAGTCCCTAGTGCCAAGAAGGTTGGGGACCACTGGTTTCAGCTGCTCAGCTTACGGGATTCTGGTTTAGCAGCCCAAATGGATTAAGACAACTGGGCTTCATTCTGCAGGAAAGAAATGCAAAACTGGGTCTGTCTTTTGCTTTCCACTGGCTCTCCGTGACTTTGTCACATCTCGGAGCCTCAGGAGACAGTCATGTGGGGAGTGTGGCTCCTCCAGGTGCTGGGTGAGAGGGCCTGGGTTCCCCTCAAGGATCCCGGGAACTTCAGCCAGCTGGGAAGTCAGGGAAGGAAGAAGATCCAGACAGAGAAAGAAGGAGCAGGAAGAGCTGAGAAAGGAAGCGGGGGTCCAGCTGGGTTGGTGGTTCAAGGCCTCGGCCCGGCCTGGAGTTGGGACACTGAAAGAGCTTTCCAGCAGCTGGTGTCTGGGGTTCAAAGCTAGTCCCTTATTTCATAGACGAGGCCTTGAGGACCAAGACAGCAGAGGACTCTGACCAGGGCTACACAACAAGCAATGGTGCTGAGAAACCAAGGGACTGGAGTCAGGGGCCCGACCAAGGTCATGGCTGTGCCACCTGCTGGTTTACGTCACCTTGGGCTTCCCAGGTAGCACTAGTGATAAAGAACCTACCTGCCAATGCCGAAGACATAAGAGACGCAGGTTTGATCCCTGGGTCAGGAAGATCCCCTGGAAGAAGGCATGGCAACCCACTCCAGTATTCTTGCCTGGAGAATCCCATGGACAGAGGAGCCTGGTGGGCTGCAGTCCATAGGGTCCCAAAGAGTCGGTCATGATTGAAGGGGCTTAGCATGCTCAGGCAAACCACACCTCTTGGAACCTTGCCGTCTCAGCTGCAAAATGGGAGTAAGAATGACATCTATTGTAACATTTTGGTGAAGCTTTAATAGGTAAAAGCATGTTCAATACTGAGTATGCTGCCTGGAATGTTAATCGTTCTCATTCTGCTATTATTAGTGGTTTCAGTGCCTTGTTCTTTGAAACCATTAGTTCTTTCTCTTTATGGGTTTATGATTCAATTTAACAAATATTTACTGGATCCATATTCTGTACCCAGTAATGAGGTCAAACATATGGCAACTTGAAGGTTTTGGCCTGATCCCCTGGAAACCTGCAGTTTCCACGTTGGGGCAGGAGCAGAAGAGATGGCGGTGAGCGTGGTTTTCACAGGAGGGGAAGGGATGAGACCTCCGGGCATGGGAGGAGCTAGAGAAGGAGTCTGGGAAGAGTGATCCTTGCAGCAGGAAAGACAGGAAAGGAAGTGGAACAAGGAGAAAGTTGGAGATGGGAGGAGCCTGCGTGCTAACTCGCTTTAGTCTTGTCTGACTCTTTGTGACCCTGTGGACCATATAGCCCGCCAGGTTCCTCTGTCCATGGGGATTCTCCAGGTAATAATACCAGACAGGATTGCCATGTCCTCTTCCAAGGGATCTTCCCCACCCAGGGATTGAAACTGCATCTCTTATGTCTCCTGCATTGGCAGGAGCATTCTTTACCACTTGCACCACCTGGGAAGCCCGAGATGGGAGGAGGGCAGGGGTCTAAGGAGGTATTGTTGCTTGCCAACCTTGACCCCACAACCTCATAAGGGAGAATCTTAGTAGGAAGGAGGCTGGGGCAGAGAAGAGACTGACAGATTCAGTTGATGTCTCTTCCTGCCACCGAGTCAAGACCTGTTGTGTTGTCCCCAGGGAAGAAGGGAGGGTGGGGTTTCCTTCAGAGCCTACACCCTGAAAGGGCACCCAAGGAGGAGAGGTCTTGGGCAGGGGGCCCAGAGACATGGCTTTGTGCTCCTGGGGGTGAGACTCCAGGCTCAGCCATTCCCTTGCTATAATCTCTTTGGCTTCTTTAAGTCTCAGTCTCCTCATCTGTAAAGAGGGTCACTGATAGCACTGGCTTTTATAAGGTGTTTAAAGGGCCACATGGGGAAGTACATAGACATGCCTTATGCCCACGCTTTTTAAATTTCTTTTTTCTTTTTTTTTTTTTTGAAGAAACAAATTTTAATTGATAATTGCTTTACAGAATTTTGTTGTTTTCTGCCAAACATCAACATGAATCAGCCATAGGTATACATACGTCCCCTCCCTCTTGAACCTCCCTCCCAGCTCCCTCCCCATCTTACCCCTCTAGGTTGTTACAGAGCCCTGATTTGGGTTCCCTGAACCATACAGAAATTCCCACTGGCCATCTATTTTACATCTGGTAGTGTAAGTTCCCACTTACTTATTTTTGGAGGCCTTCATCGCTGTCCTCTGGCTTTCTCTATTTGCGGTGAGTGGGGGTTACTCCGAGCGGTGAGTTGAGGTGCCTGGGCTTCTCTTGTTGTGGAGCACGGGTTCTAGGCAAGGGTTTCAGTAGTTGCAACATATGGATGGGCTCTAGAGTGCAGGCTCAGTGGGTGTGTCACACAGGCTTTAGTTACCCTGGGGTACGTGGGATCTTCCCGAACCAGGGATAGAACATGTGTCCTCTGCATTGGCAGGCAGATTCTTATCCACTGGACCACCAAGGAAGTCCCTGAACACATGTTTAGTACGCACTTGCTCTTCTGTTTGACGGTTTGGTGTTCTCATATTTAAAAAAGGAAGATTACAGCAGTCTTCCAACTCTGGAAAGAAAATGAAAAGGGCCATGTGTGGGAAAGTCATTTGAAAATGTAAACTTGCAGTAACTATTATTGTTGGAGGAAACTTCAGTTCAGTTTTGTTGGGGAGATGGGAACATTAGGGACACGGGGAACTTTATGTGTTGAGTTAGAAGAACAAGATACAGAATCACATTCTGGGTTTCAAAAGTAAAAAAAAAAGGTCTTAAATAAAACTGTGTGTTTTCCCAACGAATCTGTGGAAAGAACATAAAATCCCCATCACTGGTCTCTGGTTTAATAAAAGAAAGGGAAACTTGATTTATGGGCATGCCGCCCCTATCGGCAGCATGCAATAAGATCAGTGAGACTAGAGAGTCATTCTGGGCAAGTGAAACTTTCAAAATGGGTGCGGGCTCTTTGTGTCTCTAATCACTGATGCCTGTAATCCACGAAATACTTGTGAAATGGTTTTTCTAGCGGTGATAATCAGGCACACATATCTCTAATACATGTTCACATGTGTTCTGCCCATCACCTTACTGATGGTGAGTCTTTGAAAATTGTGTTTCCAAATGCTCCAGTTTGGGCATGATACTTTATGACAGCTGAGAACTCTATGTATTTGTGGAGAGGGCAGATTACTCCTTTTTGAATTTTCCATTATGATTTTCAGCCTGGTCTGCTCCTCAGGGATGAACTTACCTGTGATCCGGCTCCTTGGTGGTTCGGTGGTAAAGAATCCGCCTGCCAATGCAGGAGACACAGGAGACACGGGTTCAGTCCCTGGGTTGGGAAGATCCCCTGGAGGAAGAAATGGCAGCCCACTCTAGTATTCTTGCCTGGAGAGTCCCATGGACAGAGGAGGCTGGAGGGCTGCAGTTTATAGCATTGCAAAGAGTCAGACACCACTGAATGACAACACATGCAGCATATTGAATATGAGGAGGACTTCTCTGATCTTAAGGTGTGTGGTGGTTGTGACTGGATAGAAAGGCAGATGTGCGATTAGAGAGAAGCTGATGAAAGAGGGGCTAGGGAGGGAATTCCCTGGTGGTCCAGAGGTTAGGACTGTGCACTTTCACTGCTGAGGACTGGGTATGATCCCTGGTTGGGGAACTAAGGTCCTGAAAGCCGTGCAGTTTGGCCTAACAAACAAAAAAAAACCCCAAACAACCCCCCCCCCCCCCAACAAAACCCTTAAAAAACAGAGGCTAGGGAATGGGATGGGGCCTTCACCCAGGGGTTGGGAGAGGTGGAGGGCACCCGTTCCAGTGCAAATTCTTTGCCACCACTTGTGCATCCCACAATTCTCATCAATTCCAACATTATGTTAGTGCAGACCCTACAGGTTTGGCGGCTCAGTTCCACAGTCCCACCACTGCTTCAGAAACCAGTTGAAGTCCTGGGTCCCCAGGCTACTCGCAGTTCTGTCTGATAACAACCTGGGGGTCCCGGGACCCTCCTTCAGTTTCTATAATTTGTTAGAGTAAGTCAGATTGTTCAGGAAAAGGCTATACTTACAATCATTACTTTCTTTCATTTAAAAATGTTTTTTTAAAAGAATTTATCTATTTAAATTGGAAGATAATTACTTTACAATATTGTGATGGATTTTGCCATACATCAACGTGAATTGGCCATAGGCATTGTGCCCTTCCCTCCCGAAATTCCCTTCCACCTCCTTCCCTACCCTATCCCTCCAGGTCGTCACAGAGCACTGGCTTTGGGTTCTCTGCATCATACATCAAACTTCCACTGGCTATCTATTTTACATATGGTAATGTATACGTTTCAATGCTATTCTCTCAAATCATGTCACCCTCTCCTCCCACTGAATCCAAAAGTCTGTTCTTCAGGTCTGTGTCTCCTTCGCTGCCTTGAATCTAGGATCATTGGTACCGTCTTTCTAGATTCTGTATATATGTGTCAATATACAATATTTGTCTTTCTCTTTCTGACTTCACTCTGTATAAAAGGCTCTAGGTTCATGAACCTCATTAGAACTTACTCATTTTCTTTCATCTTTGCAGGGAGAAAGGAGATCTTAGCTTCATTTTATTCTTTAAAAAAATTGGGATATATAGTTTCTTTACAACAGTGCTGTGTTAGTTGCTGCTGTACAGTGAAGTGGAGCAGCTATAAATGTGAAAGTGAAAGTCGCTCAGTCATGTCTGACTCTTGGCAACCCCATGGACTCTACAGTCCATGAAATTCTCTAGGCAAGAATACTGGAGTGTGTAGCCTTTCCCTTCTCCAGAGGCTCTTCCCAACCCAGGGATTGAACCCAGGTCCCCCACACTGCAGGCAGATTCTTTACCAGCTGAGCCACAAGGGAAGCAGCTGTATGTATACATATATCCCTTCCTTCTTGGGCCTCCCTCCCACCACCCCGACATTCCATCCATCTAGGTCACCATCTTCTTAGAAAAGATAGAGCAACCAAGTGAAGAGATGTGCAGGGCAGCAAGATCTGGGTGGGGGCGCGGTGGGAGGGCGGGGTGGCGGGTGCAGAAGTTTCTGTCCCAGTGGCATCAGGACATGCCATCCTCCCAGCGCACAGTCACCAACCTGGACGCCCCCTAGCCCCGATGTTCAGGTTTCGGCTGGGGTTTCGTCACGTGGGTGGACTGGAGTCGACCATTGGTGACGTGAGTGAACTCGGTCTCCAGCCTCTCCCTGGAGATGGGGGGTGGGTGGGGTTGAAAATTCCAATGCCAATCAGTTGCCACACAGGCTCTGCTTTCTTAGAACCTGAGGATCTTTTCTTGGTGAAGTGAGGATGGTGGCAGGACCTGTCCTTGAGGATTGTCATCAGATTTGGTAGATGAGGCTGGTGGAGGCGGGGTAGCCAGGCACCACGGGAGCTCTGAAAGGGTGGGATTCCATGTGATTCCCTGAGCGCAGAGGGGACAGATGGACAGCACCACCACCATTCTGTTAACACGGCCCCCAGACTGCCCTTAAAGCTCTGAAAAGGTGCCGTTAGGACACACAACTTTGTCAGTATTTGGCATTTGTTGTCTTGAGGGAACGTCTTAGTTGAAAATATAAATGGTTTGGAGACCAGTGAGGATGAGGGTTGCTGGTAACTAGTCTGAGTCCTGATGGGCTGTTAGGGGAACGGCATTTTCGGGGCCTTCTCCTTAGTGGATTGGTTTTGGGAGGAAAGGCCGGGTCCTTCTACTAACATCTTGTGTCCAGACTGTGAGGGACCATCCGAGTCTAGATATTCCCTGTTGACCTGGATGACCTTTCTTAAATTATGATTGTCATTATTACCCTCATTGTTTCTCAGGAGGAGAAATGAGCTCCACAAATACTTTGCCATATTTCATTCTTAAGAAGTTGAGTTGATAATTGTGATTAGACGTAAAAAACAAAAACAAAAAGAAGAACCTCTTGAGTGTAAAATATGCATCAAGTTGAACTCAGTTTTCCCCTCACTTCATCCTCACCTGGGCCATGTCACTGCTGAGACTTTAGCCTGGAAGCCCCGGGACTATGAAGAGGAAGTACAGCATCAGGCCTTTGAGCAGCTTGCTGAACAGAGACAGTCTTCAGGAGATTGGACTCCTAACCCCAGTTGTGCCCGTACATGCTTGAGCACCCTCGGAAAACGAAGTTTCAGTTTCGGGATTGTGGTCCCTCAATGCAAACCAAGAAGACTCAATCAGATGGCACTTAGTCTTGAGTTTTCCAGTTCTCACCATGAGTGATGTTGCTTCCTGAGCATTTAGCACATGCCAGGCCCAGAGTCAGCTCTTCCCACTCCCAGCCTCATTCTCCTTGGCGATGACTTCAAGAAGCAGCACCTTAAGCATCTTTTACAGGTGAGGAAATTGAGGCTCAGAAGCTGAGTCCACGGAGTGACAGAGAAGAAGCTAAGAAAGCATTAAGGGAAAACTGGCTTCAGTAACAACTAAAGACCAGTGTCGAGAAATCCCAACAGGGAAGGGCCAGGTGGGGGGTAGTGGAAGATATCTGGAAAATTCTACAAAAAAGGGGAGAGAGAGACCACCCCCCTCCCCACACTAACCTCCTGCATAAGAGACTCTGCCCGGCTCAGGGCTGGCCCTGGCATCCTGGTCATTCTCTGGCCAGGAGAAAGGGTGTGTCCCCGGGTAACTCAGGAGCCTTGGTGATGGCCCTTCATGAAGAAACACTGGACCTTTGCCCTGGGAGTGATCACAACATAAAGAAACATTCAAGGTGACACACAACAGAAGTGAGAACCACGGCAAGGTTATCCTAAGAAAAACAGAGCAGCTTTGTCTGTGGGCTGTGGGAGGAGTGAGTCCTGAAGCTTTCGAACCTGCTCTTTGCCCAGCCTGTCCCCCCTGGGATTATCTTGAAGGCAGGAGGGAGGCAAGGGAGCAAAGAATTGAAACCATTTGGTCTTGGGGCTGAGATTGTGTTTTGTGGATTTGGCAAAGAAATGTTTAGTCGTTATTTCTTATTAACCCTTGCTTGGAAAACAGGGCACACATGCTTTGTGTACATGGAAAGGCAAAGTGGCTGGCAAAGTCTCCCTCATCGAGAAGACCTGGGCATCTGTTTGCATTTTTGTTGCCATTTAATTGCTAAATCGTGTCCGACTCTTTTGTGACCCCACGGACTGTAGCCCACCGGGCTTCTCTGCCCATGGGATTCTCCAGGCAAGAATTTTGAAGTGGGTTGCCATTTCCTTCTCCAGGGGATCTTCCTGACCCAGGGATCAAATCCCCATATTCTGCATCTCAGGTGGATTTTTTGCCACTGAGCCACCAGGGAAGCCCCCTTTACCTTTTTAGTAGATGACAATATTGTGTCACCTCCACTTGGGGGGGGGGTGGCGGTGCATTCGATGCACAGGTGGTTGCCAAAGCAAGAGATGGTTCTTTTCCATTTTGCCTCTTGAGTGCCTTACTTCCCTATCTCATGTTCCCTCAATACGGCATCTCCCACCTCTATCCCCAATGTTACCCACCTCCTCACAGCAAGGACATCAAACCAGTCAATCCTAAAGGAAATCAACCCTGAATATTCATTGGAAGAACTGATGCTGAAGCTGAAGCTCCAATACTTTGGCCACATGGTGCAAAGAGCCAACTCACTGGAAAAGACCCTGATGCTGGGAAAGATTAAGGGCAAGAGGAGAAGGGGACGACAGAGGATGAGATGGTTGGATGGCATCATTGACTCAATGAACATGACTTTGAGCAAACTCAGGGAGATGGTGAAGGACAGGGAAGCCTGGTGTGCTGCAGTCTATGGGGTTGCAAAGAGTCAAACGTGACTGAGTGACTGAACAACAACAACACCACCACCATCAATAAACACTTTTCTAGCCAGAAATGGTGGTACTTTCAAGCTTTGTATGAAGGTTGGGGTCAGAACTGGCCCACTCTATGGAGAAATCTGAGCGCCTTCTTGCAGGTGGCAAGTCCGTGGATCTCTGAACTGTGGAGGATCCCAGCCCATGGTTGGTGAGCTGGTAACTCGAGTAGCAACCCAACAACCATGGGGCTTGGTAGGGGCTTAAAAAACTGATTAAGATAAGAATGAGGTTCCAGAACAAGACTCTTGGAGGAGGGGTGATTTATCGATAGCATCACAAATAACATTCATGAAAGAAGAGAAAATGCTCAGCATTATTATTATTATTATTTTAAGAAATCTGGTCTTTAATAACATTTGTAAACCTCTTCACCAACTGAACACCTTTGGGTGGGGGGTTGGTGAGGGACTTGAAAAACTCTTTTAAGAGTCTTGCCAATTGTATTGTTAGATTTGCTGTTTTCTCTTCTGGTAGAAAGCCTTAATGATTGTTATGGTTTGCATCATCTATTGATCGGATTTGAGTTAAAACCTCAAAAATGTTCCCTTAGGTTAGCTGACTTTTCTTTCTTAAAAAATAGAGCTTTTGCTTGGCACAAGTTGGCACAAAATAGAATCAAAGACAAATGATGAAGGTTTAGAGAGAAACCCAATGACAAAGGAAGATTGATAGACACCCACATCTGCATAGGGAGAAACAGAGCAAGACACTGTGAAGTCCCACTTCGGGATGACAGCTGCTCTAGAGACCAGCAGAGTCAGGCCATCACCTGAGTAAGCAGGGAGCACACCTGTGTGTAACCTGGACATTATTATTATTATTTGTTGTTATTTAGTCCCTCAGTCGTGTCTGACTCTTTGCGACTGTAGCTCTCCAGGCTCCTCTGTCCGTGGGATCCTGCAGGCAAGAATACTGGAGTGGGTTGCCATTTCCTTCTCCAGGGGGTCTTCCCAACCCAGGGATTGAATTCGGGTATCCTGCATTACAGGCAGATTCTTTACCATCTGAGCTGCCAGGGAAGCCATTATTATTATTATGATTTATTTAAAAATTTATTTATTTGCCTGCTTTGGGTCTTAGTTGTGGCAAATGGGCTTTGCTGCCCCACAGCATGTGAGACCTTAGTTCCCTGACCAGGAATCAAACCTCCGTCCCCTGTATTGGAAGATGGATTTTTAACCACTGAACCACCAGGGAAGTCCTTATCATTATTATTTTTCATGAAGCTTAAAGAATTAGCTCTGCCTGTATTGACAAAGAATAACTGAAACATCATTTTTTGAACAAGAACAAATGTCAGAGCTCTGGTTTCCCTTTGGAGAGACTGTGAATCTGATGGGTGGGAGAAGGTGAGAGGAAAGCTGGGGCAGGATTGTCAACAGTTGGGCAAGTGTCTCCCTCCCAGGGCGGAACCATCAGATGCTCTTTCTGGTTGTAACCACCTACTATGGAAGAGTGCTATCTGTGTTAGTCACTGAGTTAGGTTCAGTATGCTAATTTATTTAAATCGTATAACTCAGTCACTGGATCTAACTGGCTGGGTGAGTAAAGTGGGGTTCAGAAAGGCTGAGTCACCTCTTTGAGGCTCCCCAGCTGTGAGTAGTGGAGGTGGGAGTAGACTCAGGTGATGTCTCTGGTCCCTGAACTGCTGTTCAACCTGCATAGAGCCCCCTCACCCCCACCCCACTTCCCTGTCCCATGGAGAAGTCAATAGATACACCAAACCAAGCCATTTTCCTTACCTATCAAGGACAGTCTGTGCTTGAAAAGTTCTCCCTGGGAGAAAAATCATTTTCTGAGCGTGGTTGTAATTCAGTTTTATAAAACAGAGCAGGACTTGGGGCTGAGAAGGAATACAATGTTTTTAAAGCACAAGTGAGCCTCCTGAAAAGAGTATCATTTATAGTGGATGAAATTTTGTTGCTTGTAATCATTTTCATAAAAAAACTCAAGATTAGTCTTTTTAATAGCAATGTGATGATTTGGGGTGAGGGCAGGAATCAGACTTAGAGGGCTTCTTAAATGCCACTAGTGGTAAAGAATCTGCCTGCCAAAGCAGAAGACATAAGAGACGTGGGTTCGATCCCTGGGTCAGGAAGATCCCCTGGAGAAAGGAACAGTTATCCACTCCAGTATTCTTGCCTGGAGAATCCCATGGACAGAGGAGCCTGGTGGGCTGTAGAACAATGCACTTTACCCTCTGTGCATTGGATTTGAAGTCCTTAAGATTATTTCTCTATGTCCTTCTCCAGGGGATCTTCCTGACCCAGGGATTGAACCAATGTCTCCTGCATTGCAGGCAAATTCTTTACCATCTGAGGTACCAGGGAAGCTCAGAGGTGCAGCATGAGGGGGCAAAGTCCAGCTTCACTACTAACCAGGGGTGGCAACTTGGCAAGGTGCCTACTTTATTGTACCTCAATGTTCTCATCTGTAAACTGGGGATGATGATAGTAAAATATGCTTAATAGGTTTATTGGGAGGGTTAAACAAGTTCATAATACACACAGTGCCTGACCCATGGTGTACCCTCAACTGAGCTAATTAGTGATGCCATCGCGTGACCATGACAGTTCCAGGTAGCAGCAGAATCCAGTATTGGAGTTGTAGTGTCACACACTCACCTTCCAAAAGCTACCTAACATTTTCCCCTGGTCATCTTCGGAGATGCTTAAAGTCAAGTCCATGTATGCACATTCCTTCCTTTTGTGCTATCAGAAAGAAAGGAGTTGGATGGAGTTCAAAACTATGAGGAGGAGGCCAATGAGATAACGTTTTCCATGTGGACCGAGTCAGCTCTTCTAAATGGTCTGTCTGTGATACTCAGAGAAGCAGCTGCTCCATCTCATCAGGACCAGCCCTTGATCCCTCCTGGCACAGTTGATGAGGGGGAATCCTGGTTGTGCTTTTTGACTTTGCTCTCAGGTTCTGCTCAGCTTCACTCTCACCTGCCCTGCTGTCTCCTCACACCCCTCCTGGTGCTTTCTGGATAGCCTTTCCAATGCTTTTTTTTTTTTTTTTGGTGAACCGTTTAATTTCAGTGTAACATACATAGAGAATAGTGTGTGCATCGAGCTGAATTATGAGAGTTAGCGAAGGACACCTAGATAAAGACTTTGAGTGTTACCAGCACCCAGTATACTCCCTTCCTGTCTCCTTCCAAGCTTCACCTCCTCTGAAGGTAACCACCAGTCTCTTCCCTCAGCTGGTTTTCTTACACTCTGGATAACTGCAACCATACAGTATATAATCTTTTGAACTTGGCTTCTGTTGCTTCATATTCCATCTGTGGAATCCCTCTGGGTTGTAGTTAGTTCCTTCCCATTGCTGTTGAATTCTATTTATTCATCCATTCTTCCTTTATGGACAATTAGTTTTCAATTTTGGACCATTATGGATCATGGTGCCATGAGCATGTCTTTGGGCAAATATACATTGGCGTACCTGTTGGGTCTATGTCTTGGAACAGAATGATGGTCGTAGAGATGTTTATGTTCAACTTCAGCGAACATTGGCTACCAGTGGTCCAAGATGGTTGAACTAACTGATAGCACCACTTAGTGTATGGGTGTTTCTTTGCTGAACATCCTTGTCAACACTTGAAACTATTCTTTAATTTGTATTTCTCTAATGACTAAGGATACTGGGCATCTTCTTAGATGTTTGTTTACCATTTGAATATTATTTTGTGAGGGGCCTGTTTACATTAGTTGTGCAATATTTGATTTCAGTCATTGGTCTTTACTTGGTTTGGAGATTGTCTTTATAAATTCTGAATATGAATCCTCTGTTGGATACGTTTGCTACAGCTAGTATGTGGTTTGCTTTTTTTCCTTTCTGATGGTGTCTTTGTTTTGGGAACAGATATTCTAAATTTTGGTTTATGTAAGACATTGTTATGGTTTTATACAATTAGCAATTGCTTACCATTACCCACACATATACATTTTTCCTTGCTTTTCTTTGACTTTGTGATTTTCTTTTCTTTTTTTGTGGGGGAACATTTTCCTTTTGCTAAAGAATTTCTTCTAGTATTTCATTCACTGTGGGTTTCCTTTGCTTTTATACAATTGTATTATGATCTACTCCTTTTTTGCATTTTAAAATTAAAGTAGAGCTGTTTTACAGTGTTGTGTGAATTTCTGCTTTATAGCAAAGTGACTCTTTATATATATATATACACCTTCCTTCTTTAAAATATTTTTTCCATTATAGTTTATCCCAAGGTGAAAGTCACTCAGTCATGTCCGACTCTTTGCGACCCCATGGACTATATAATCCATGGAATTTTCCAGGCCAGAAAGGCCACACCTTTCCCTTCTCCAGGGGATCTTCCCGACCCAGGAATTGAACTGGGGTCTCCTGCATTGCAGGCTGATTGTCTACCAGCTGAGCTATCAGGAAAGCAAAGTTTATCCCGGGAGACTGGATTTAGTTCCCTGTGCTAAATGTAGGACCTTGTTGTTTATTCATTCTAAATGTGATGATTTATAGCTACTAACTCCAAACTTCCAGTAGAAGTGACAAATAGATTTAAGGGACTAGATCTGATAGACAGAGTACCTGATGAACTATGGACAGAGGTTCGTGACATTGTACAGGAGACAGGGATCAAGGCCATCCCCATGGAAAAGAAATGCAGAAAAGCAAAATGGCTGTCTGAGGAGGCCTTACAAATAGCTGTGAAAAGAAGAGAAGCGAAAAGCAAAGGAGAAAAGGAAAGATATTCCCATCTGAATGCAGAGTTCCAAAGAATAGCAAGGAGAGATAAGAAAGCCTTCCTCAGTGATCAGTGTGAAGAAATTGAGGGAAACAACAGAATGGGAAAGACTAGAGATCTCTTCAAGAAAATTAGAGATACCAAGGGAACATTTCATGCAAAGATGGGCTCAATAAAGGACAGAAATGGTATGGACCTCACAGAAGCAGACGATATTAAGAAGAGGTGGCAAGAATACACAGAAGAACTGTACAAAAAAGATCTTCATGACCTAGACAATCACGATGGTGTGATCACTCACCTAGAGCCAGACATCCTGGAATGTGAAGTCAAGTGGGTCTTAGAAAGCATCACTATGAACAAAGCTAGTGGAGGTGATTGAATTCCAGTTGAGCTATTTCAAATCCTAAAAGATGATGCTGTGAAAGTGCTGCACTCAATGTGCCAGCAAATCTGCAAAGCTCAGCAGTGGCCACAGGACTGGAAAATGTCAGTTTTCATTCCAATCCCAAAGAAAGGCAACGCCAAAGAATGCTCAAACTACCACTGCACTCATCTCACACGCTAGTAAAGTAATGCTCAAAATTCTCCAAGCCAGGCTTCAGCAATACGTGAACCGTGAAATTCCAGATGTTCAAGCTGGTTTTAGAAAAGGCAGAGGAACCAGAGATCAAATTGCCAACATCCGCTGGATCATCGAAAAAGCAAGAGAGTTCCAGAAAAACATCTATTTCTGCTTTATTGACTCTGCCAAAGCCTTTGACTGTGTGGATCACAATAAACTGTGGAAAATTCTGAAAGAGGTGGGAATACCAGACCACCTGACCTGTGTCTTGAGAAACCTGTATGCAGGTCAGGAAGCAACAGTTAGAACTGGACATGGCACAACAGACTGGTTCCAAATAGGAAAAGAAGTACTTCAAAGCTGTATATTGTCACCCTGCTTATTTAACTTCTATGCAGAGTACATCATGAGAAACGCTGGGCTGGAAGAAACACAAGCTGGAATCAAGATTGCCGGGAGAAATATCAATAACTTCAGATATGCAGATGACACCACCCTTATGGCAGAAAGTGAAGATGAACTAAAGAGCCTCTTGATGAAAGTGAAAGAGGAGAGTGAAAAATTTGGCTTAAAGCTCAACATTCAGAAAACTAAGATCATGGCATCTGGTCCCATCACTTCATGGGAAATAGATGGGGAAACAGTGCAAACAGTGTCAGACTTTATTTTTGGGGGCTCCAAAATCACTGTAGATGGTGATTGCAGCCATGAAATTAAAAGACACTTACTCCTTGGAGGGAAGGTTATGACCAACGTAGATAGCATATTAAAAAGCAGAGACATTACTCTGCCAACAAAGTTCGGTCTAGTCAAGGCTATGGTTTTTCCAGTAGTCATGTGTGGATGTGAGAGTTGGACTGTGAAGAAAGCTGAGCATCGAAGAATTGATGCTTTTGAACTGTGGTGTTGGAGAAGACTCTTGAGAGTCCCTTGGACTGCAAGAAGATCCAACCAGTCCATCCTAAAGGAAATCAGTCCTGGGTGTTCATTGGAAGGACTGACATTGAAGCTGAAACTCCAATACTTTGGCCACCTCATGTGAAGAGTTGACTCATTGGAAAAGACCCTAATGCTAGGAAGGATTGGAGACAGGAGGAGAAGGGGACGACAGAGGATTAGATGGCTGGGAGGCATCACTGACTCGACAGACATGGGTTTGGGTAGACTCCAGGAGTTGGTGATGGACAGGGAGGCCTGGTGTGCTGCAATTCATGGGGTCGCAATGAGTCGGACACCACTGAGCGACTGAACTGAGCTGATCTGAACTGAACTCCAAACTTCCAGTCCATCCCCTTTCTCCTCTCATCCCCTCAGCAGCCACAAGTCTCTTCTCGTCCATGTCTTGGCTATCATGAATAGTGCCACAATGAACATACGCGCATGTTTGGTCTTCTCTGGATATATGCCCAGAAGTGGAATTACTGGATCATATGGTAACTCTATTTTTAGTTTTTTTAAAAGAACTTCCATAGTGTTCTCCACAGCCGCTGCACCAACTTACATTCCCACCAAATGTGTAGGAGGGTTCCTCTTTCTCCACACCCTCTCCAGCATGTATTATTTGTAGACTTTTGGATGATGGCCATTCTGACCAGTGTGAGGTGGTACCTCATTATAGTTTTGATTTGCATTTCTCTATTAATTAGTGAAGGTGAGCATTTTTCATGTGCTTTTTGGCCATTTGTATGTCTTCTTTGGAGAAATGCCTATTTAAATATTCACTTGCCTAGTTTTCAAGTAAGAAGTCCTTTTCATGGCAGCCTTTTCCTGGACTGTGAACTCAACCTTCCTTAAACCTATTTCCTTTGAAGAAAAGATACTGTGGTTTTCAACGTCGCCTCCATCTACTGCAGGTGGCCGACCTCTGATGGACTCCTCAGAAAGTCAATGTCAGGGATCCCTCATCTGTACCAGTTACAGCAGTGGATGTGTGTGAAAGGTCTGGCACCTGGCATCCATCTGGAACTCATGGTCTACTAACGGAAGCATCTCGGGACAGAAACCTGTCTTAGGCTCCATGTCTCCATCTACATATTGGGGACTCATTGCTTCAAATAATAAATGAGATGATACTTGTAATGGGCAGGGCAGAGTATCCAACTCAACACATGTTAATGGCTGGTATTGCCACGGTAAATATTTAATATCCATTTCTTCCTTTCTTCTTAGCCTAGAGGTGTTTGAATAACAAGTCAGATTGTGATTTCTCTCTTTACTTCAGCAATCACAGGAAGAATCTAAGTGTGAAAGTCCTCTTTTGACGCCCCCATGGTTCCCAGCAGATGTTGGCAGCATGGGCCTCATGGAAAAACCATTACAAGCATCCCCTACTTTTGGAAAGTTTGACCTATGCCATTTCATTTTTACGAAAGACCTACACTAGTACCTGTTTTTGCTCATCGAAGGACATCCCAAGAGGATTTTTACTTTTTCAGAAAAAGGCAAAAAGTGAAAATAACGATCAGCGTTGGTTTTGCATTGAGCTTTTAGAGGCAGCACGGAACCCAGCAGCTAGAGTAGCACCACCAAGCGACTTCACCTGGAACTACATCCAGCGTCTCAGCGTCAAGCAGCCATTGCTTTGAACCGTGTCTGCCAGCCTCCTTGGTTGATCTCGATTTATTTTTAGCATCTGTTAGCAAGATGGGTCCTAGGGTGATTGGATTCTTTGCTTTACACTATTTTGCTTAAGAAAAATTTCCTAGCAACTCTCTAACTTTTGGATAGCAGCGTGGGGAGGGAGAGGGGGAAAGCTCTGTTAGGATCTCTTTCCTAATTTGTTATTGGCTGAACTGAAGGGTATTTCATTCCTGGGATTGCCTACATTTCAGAAAATTGCTAGTTTCCTTCTTTTTTAATTTTATTTTTAATTGGAGGATAATTACTTTACAATATTGTGATGGTTTCTGCCATACATCAACGTGAATCAGCCACAGGTTTATGTTCCCTCCCACTTAAACCTCCCTCCCACCTCCCTCTCCATCCCACTCCTCTAGGTTGTCACAGACCCCTGGGGTTTTGTGTTCCCTTTGTCGAACAGCAAATTTCCACTGGCTATCTGTTTTACATACGGTAATCTATATGTTTCCATGCTACTTTCTCAATTCTTCCCACCTTCTCCTTCCTCCACTGTGTTCAAAATTGATTTCCTTCTTTAAAATAAAATGAGTATAATTTCCTTTGAAGACTTCAGCAAAGTCTTTTCGGAAGACAGTGATCTGGTGGGGCTGATGCTCAGGTCTTCATAGAAAATCAAGGTCCCTCTATGGGTCACAGTTGCTGTGTCATGACCACTCTTTGCAAAAGGAGGAAATACCATCAATTATGAAAAACGAAAAGTCATTGAGGGATTAACGCTGGGTGAAACCCCTGTTGTAATTCAGTAGATTGCAGTCTGCAAAACCATGGTGTGTTATGATGACTGTTATTTCATTTTAGAATTCTGAGAATTAGTGACCAAAAAAGTCAGAGATTATTATTCCTCTGTGTCAACTCTCAATTTTTGTGATGGTTGTCATCTTGATCTTCCTCAGATAGTAAAACAAACCACACCAGCCATTAGCAATTCTTTTTTAATCCCTCCATTAATCAAGGACTTTTTATTCTAGATTTATATATGGTTTGCTTGACTTTTTTAAAAGAAGTCTTAAGATGATTAGTTTTGTTGCAGCCAACAGGTTTGATTTCACATGGCAAAGAGTGGCTGAGGGTGTGTACTTTAGTTCAGTCCTAACCCTTTCTTAATGGCAACCTATATGTGATGCTTTTTCCTATTGGAGGAGCAGCTGCTGAGCTTGGAGACCCTTTTTCGCAGAGATGGGAGTCTAGAACCCAGGGCCCAGGGCTGCATCCGCAGGCAGGGCCTCATTGCACAGCTCCCACTTCAGCCCTGAGCCATTTTGCAGAAGGACGGGTGGACATCTCTGTATGTGTGAGCTGACTCAGTAGACTCAAAGGGGCTTGATTAGCAAATATCAGCTTTTTTAACTTCATCTCAAGAAGTGAAAAAACCTGAGAAAAGTGACCATTCTCCCATCTACAAAGCATACTTATTTAGGAGTGATACATTGCACTCTGATCATGTGTGAGACTCAAGCCCACTGGTCTCTGTGCCCTAGCTCATTTAATATTCCCCAAAGCTTGCAAAGATTTCCCCCTATGACCAATGAGAAAACTGAGGTGCAGAAAGGAGAAGGGTGGAGGGCGTTGCTTAAAGTCCTAAAACTTGTAAGTGGTGGCGTGGAGGCAGAGTCTTCATTGAGTACGAGGGTGAGATGACCTTAAGACGCAGCATGAAGGATTTAGGTTAGATGTGAGACGCACTTGGGGAAAATAAAAGCTCACCGAAGGGCTTTGCAGTGGCTTACTGTGGAGTTTTCTGGATGCCTTTTAAAAAGATACAAGATGAGTTTTGCAAAAGCCAAAAGGTGGAAACAACTCAAGGGTCCATTGATAGATAAATGGACAAAAAAATGTGATTGTGTAATGAGTAGTACATGCTAAATCACTTCAGTCGTGTCCAACTCTTCGTGACTCTATGGACTATAGCCCGCCAGACTCCTCTGTCCGTGGGATTTCCCAGGGAAGAATACTGGAGTGGGTTGCCATTTCCTCCTCCAGGGCATCTTCCCAATCCAGGGATCGAATCTGCGTCTCTTATGTCTCCTGAATTGGCATGTGGGTTCTTTACCATTAGCACCACCTGGGAAGCCTTCTATATACAGAATGGATCATACATAGAATAGAATATTGTTCAGTATTAAAAATAAGGAAATTCTAACACATGCTGCAACATGGATGAACCTCAAGGATGTTGTGCTAAGTGAAAGAAGCCAGTCACAGGTGGACACAGTAGGGGAAGGAGAGGGTAGGACAAAGTGGGAGGGTAACATGTGTACACTACCATGTGTAAAATAGAAAGCTGGTGGGAAGCTGCTGTACAGCACAGGGAGCTCAGCTCAGTGCTCTGTGATGACCTAGAGGGGTGGGGTGGGGGTGGGAGGGAGGGAGGCTCAAGAAAGGGGGGGTATATCTATATATAAAGCGAATTAACATTATTGTACAGCAGAAACTAAGACAACATTGTAAAGCAATTATACTCCAGTAATAAAAAAAAGAAGCCAGCCACAAAAGGGCACACACTGCGTGATTCTGCTTATTGAAGAGATACCAAGAGTAGTCAATTTC
The DNA here is from genome assembly GCA_024291935.2 of Okapia johnstoni. Lineage (NCBI taxonomy): Eukaryota > Metazoa > Chordata > Mammalia > Artiodactyla > Giraffidae > Okapia > Okapia johnstoni. The sequence goes on along the minus strand of CM044306.1, from coordinate 133,226,569 downwards.
CTCCAGACAGAAAGTAGCGCGGTGGATGTCAGGGGCTGGGAGGAGGGGACATGGGGGATATTGTTAATGGGTATGGGGTTTCAGTTAGGATGATGGAAAGATAGGGTGGGGATGGTTACACAACAAAACAAATGTGCTTAACTCTCCTGAACGATACACTCGAGATGGTTAAGATGGTAAATTCTACGTTATATGTATTTGACCACAATTAAAACCAAATAGGATGGTTAAACACAGTACTTCCTGGGGGTGAGGGCTGGTGTCTAGGACAGGCTGCCATGCCCTCAGACACCATGTCATGTGTGCTGGGAGAGATGGCTGTCGTGTCTTCCTCGGGCCTGGCCTGTGTACCCTGACATTCTCTTAATTGTTAACTATTAATGCTGCCTCATGTCTCCAGCGCTTAGTGTCTCACATGGCTGAGCACCCGCCACTGGGGCTCAGCGGGCTCGGGCCTCTGGGAGCGGTGTTTTTGTGGGCAAGCCTGGCTCTGTGGTTTCTGAGACGTTGACTAGGTTTCGTGTTGCAACCCTGGGAAGAAGGACTGGGTGCTTTTTTTGCATGAAAAAAACGTTGTGGCCTGATTTACACGTGGGTAAGTTTTCAAGAGTAATTACACATTAGACTCGCTGCGGAATGTGTGCTCCAGCAAGGAAAACAAAGTGTGATTGCAGTTATGAGGCAGATGGAGACTTCAAAGGGCTTGTGCAGCTCCCAAAGTTCCAGAATTTTGAGGAACAACTTGTGATGGGTCAAAGAGGCCCTTTAGGTTATGATTTGTGTTTTGGTGGGAGACATCCTTAGTCAATGCCTCCTGTTAGCGCACTGAACTCCCCCCATTGCTGTTCTGCAAAGATTCAAGCGGTAAAGGGCAAGGGTGTGTGCTTTCCGTTGCCTTCTCTCTTGCCCACGGACCTTAGTGCAGACACTAGTGAGGCTGGTGTCCTTTTATATACATAATTTCTGTTTGTATTTCTCTTTGTGTAAGTGGACTGTCTACACTCTCCTATTTTTTTAAAAAAGCTCGTAATATGTATCTTCTGTAATAGAGATCTGAAAGTTGTTAAGAGAGTAGATCCTAAGAATTCTCATCACAAGGGGATAAAAAACATTTTCTTTCTTTGAATTGAAGTATCACTGTTACGGGCTTCCCTGGTGGCTCAGATGGTAAAGAATCACCTGCAATGTGGGAGACCTGGGTTGATATACAATACTTTGTTAGTTTTAGATATACAGCACAAAAAGATTATACACACACACCACACACACACACACACACACACACACACACACACACACATTCTTTTTTCAGATTCTTTTCCATTACAGGTTCTTTCTTTCTTTCTACTGGAGTATAATTGCTTTACAGTGTTGTATTAGTTTCTGCCGTACAATAAGTAAATTTTCTTTCTTTCTTCTTTCTTTTTGTATCTACATGACATGCTGAATGTTAACTAAACTTATTCTGGTAATCATTTCACAATATGTGTAAGTCAAACCATTACGCTGTACACCTTAAACTAATACCGTGCTGTGTGTCAATTATAGGTCAATAAAGGTGGGGGGAGAAATTTAAAGAGTTTGTTAAAGTACAGTGCTTACTATGCTTTATTAAGTGTGATAGAAAGTAAGTTAAAACAGATTTTTTTTTTACAATAGCAATAGCAAAACAGCAATAAAATAAAATATTCTGACTAAACTTTACCTGCTCTGCTTGAATATGGGTGATCAATTTTATGTAGAAACTGACTCCTGTAAGTAAAAATAGAGCATTATACCATTTTTTGGATCTATGTCATATAGACAGGAGGTAATATTAGTTTGCATTAGGTAGAAATCAGGTTTCTTTTTAAAAATTTTTTCAAGTTGAAGTATAGTTGATTTACAATGGTGTATTAATTGCAGGTGTACAGCAAAGTGATTCAGTTATATACACACACACACATATATATATTCTTTTTTCAAAAGAATAGCTTTATTTATTTATTTAGCTTTGGCTGTGCTGGGTTTTCCTTGCTGCGTGGGCTTTTCTCGAGCAGCGCCGAGCAGGGCTTACTCTTTGTTGCGATGCTCAGCCTTCTCATTGCAGGGACTTCTTTTGTGGAGCTCCAGGGCGCTGCCTTCAGGAGTTGCAGTGTGTGGGCTCAATAGCTGAGGTTCCGGGGCTCCAGAGCACAGGCTCAATAGTTATGGCACACAGGCTTAGTTACTCCTAGGCTTGTGGGATCTTCCCAGATCATGAACTAAACTGGTGTCTCCTGCATTGATGGGCAGATTCTTTACAGTGAGCCATGAGGGAAACCCAGTTTTTATCATATAAATGCATATATTTGAACTAACACTTTTCATCAGATTACATTACTTTTAAGTTAGAGTAACACTATGATCTTGAAAGCTATCGCAAGCAGCTTGACAAAACAAAGACTGTGTCAAGTCCTACATATATATATTGTTTTATTTTTAAGTGACCACATCTCTTTGTTTTAGGTGTAAAGTTAGAAAATTATTTGTACACAGCTTACTTAATTATCCTGTCTATTCTGAGCACATTCTATCCTCAAAAGTGTAATATTCAATAGCATTTTAAATCTAAAGAGAGTTTGGTGATGCAGGCTTTAAAACAAATAATCTTATATCGAATCAAAAATTTTAGGACAAAATAAGTCAATAGTGTCCAGATTGGCTGTGAGAGAGGAGATGCAAATTCAAGGTACATTTTTTGTCTACCTAAAATGTACATTTTTTGCTTACTTTAAGATCCCTTTATAAAAGTAGTGAAATCAGCAGCCTTGTTTAATGTAATCAAACTATTTTTACAGGTGTGAAGAAGGATCATGTAGAAAGAATACTGTAAAAGCTACTGACTTTAAGAATAAAGACTATGAAAATCTTTTATTATGTTCTGCACGGCCAGTTGGAGAAGGCAATGGCACCCCACTCCAGGACTCTTGCCTGGAGAATCCCATGGACGGAGGAGTCTGGTAGGCTGCAGTCCATGGGGTCGCTGAGAGTCGGACACGACTGAGCGACTTCACTTTCAGTTTTCACTTTCATGCATTGGAGAAGGAAATGGCAACCCACTCCAGTGTTCTTGCCTGGAGAATCCCAGGGACGGCGGAGCCTGGTGGGCTGCCGTCTATGGGGTCACACAGAGTCGGACATGACTGAAGTGACTTAGCAGCAGCAGCACAGCCAGTGAGTTCCACAAATTTTCAGTACTATAAAGATGAAAAGCAAAGAATATTTACATCCAAATACCCTTTGGCCACAGTTCTTGATTAAGAACTGCTGTATTCAAAATGGATAACCAACAAGGACTTACTGTATGGCACATGCAACTCTACCCAATGTTATGTGGCAGCCTGGACGGGAGGGGCGTTTGGGGCAGAATGGATGCATGTATATGTCTGGCTGAGTCCCGTCTCTGTTCACCTGAAACTTCCACAGCATTGTTAATCGACTATACCCCACTACAAAATAAAAAGTTAAAACTTTAAAGTCAGAAAAAAAGAAATAGTGTACTACATGGAAAGCAAAATTATTGTCTAATAATATTTATATCCAATATCTAAGTAAGTCTCAGAGGTGGACATTCTAGGAGGGAAAAGATATATATATATATATATATATATATATATATATATATATATATATATATAAAAGAACACATCAGTGGAAAATTTCAATAGCAACAATATGGGAGGCATGAGTAACATGACTCAGCTATGTCTATTTTTTTAGAAGGTTATTTTAAGTTCTCAGATGAATTGAGTTTGGGGTTCTTTTTTTGCTATTAATTTATAATTTATGGAATTGAGTTAGTGAAGGTGCCTTGTGAGATTTCTGCTTTGAGAAACCTGTTGAAGTTTTTTTTGAAGTCTGGTAGTTTGCCAGTTTTTGTGAGGGTTTTGTGTGTTTGAAATTAATGTGTACTTTCTGCTTCTTGGGTATGAATTTCTCTATTCAATCATTCCTGTTATATTATTCAGATCTTCTAGACCTTCAGTTTTCGGGGATGTGTTGTTAGTTTTGGAAGAGGTGAGTTTAACAATCTTTTGCTTTTCTATCAGTTTTCTCAGTGAAATATTTTGAAATTAGTTGTCAGGAGCATCAGTGTTGGCCTTGATTGTTATACAAATTTTACTTTTGTGTTAGGTATATTTTTTGTTTGTCCTCACTGATACTTTTATATTTGAATTCTGTTGTCTGGAAGTAATATTGGTCCAATATCTACTTGTTAGTATTTTCATGGTATGCTTTTTTCTTTCTAATCTTTTCTTTGTATCCTTTTTCATTTTTTTTCCAGGAGTGTTCACTCACCCCAGAATTTCTGACTTTATAGAAGAATTTAACCTTGAATTTTTACTGATGTGTTTGAATTCATACCTGTGATGTTGTCCTAGTTTTGTTTCTAGAATGGTGCCTGTTCATCTCTTTTAATTAAAAAAGTTTTCTTACTTGCTGTGGATTGATAGCTTTCTTCATTTTAATCCATCCTTTTTTACTTTAATAGATTGAAAGTGAAGTGAAGTGAAAGTCGGTTAGTCATGTCTGACTCTTTGTGACGCCATGAACTATACAGTCCATGGAATTCTCCAGGCCAGAATACTGGAGTGGGTAGCCTTTCGCTTCTCCAGGGGATCTTCCCAGCCCAGGGATCGAACCCAGGTCTCCCTCATTGCAGGCAGATTCTTTACCAGCTTAGCCACCAGGGAAGCCCAGATTGAAAGTACTACATCTCAATTCTGTATTTTTCTAGTGATTAATGTTAAAACTTTGACTTACACGTTATGTTCCCCTATTGATGCTGACTTAATTACATCTATATTCCTCACTGCCTCCTGTCTCCTTTGAACAAGATAGAACTTTCTACTTTCCCTGCTGTTACCACTTCTCATTTTGAGACTGTCTGGGATACTCATCAAGATTATCGTTAATTTTTTTTCCCTACAGTCAATACTTATTTAGATGTAACTATATATTTTATTCTTTTCCTGTCACTTTTTTTGGTCGTTGTTCCTTGAAGGGATATTTTCTTGCAATTCTTTCACAGAAGGGGCCTGAATAATAAGCTTTCTGCATCCATCTATTAGGTGCTGTGTGCTTAGTCGCTCAGTCTTGCCCAACTCTTTGCAACCCCATCGAATGTAGCCTGCCAGCCTCCTCTGTCCATAGAATTCTCCAGGCAAGAATACTGAGAATGCTGGCCTGGGTTGTCATGCCCTCCTCCAGTGGATCTTCCCAACCCAGGTATCGAACCCAGGTCTCCCACATTGCACGCGGATTCTTTTCCATCTGAGCCACCAGGCAAGTTCAAAAATACTGGAGTGGGTAGCCTATCCCTTCTCTGGGGGATCTTCCTGATCCAGGAATTGAATTGGGGCCTCCTGCATTCCAGGTGGATTCTATACCAGCTGAGCTAATACTGGAGTGGATTGCTGTGCCCTCCTCCAGGGGATCTTCCCAACCCAGGGATTGAACCCATGTCTCTTACATCTCCTGCATTGGCAGGCAGGTTCTTTACCAGTAGCGCCACCTGGGAAGCCCCTAGGTGCTGCAGCATTAATGCTATATAGCAATTAATCCATGGTCCTGTGACTTATATTGACAAACCTATATTTTGCTTGCTTGTGGGTCTGTAGGTCGACTGGAGTTTGGTGGCTTCTGGATAGGCTTGGCTGGGCTTGGCTGCAACTGTAAGTCAGAGCATATTTGGATCTGCTCCATGTATCTCATCATGGGAGAAGCAGCTCCTGGAGGCATACTCTTCTCATGGCAAATGAGAGACGTTCAAGAGGCTAAGCCAAACCATGCGAACATTGTCCAAGGCTTTGCTCACATAGGATTGGTCAAAGCAAGTCACATGGTCAAATCCAAAGGCAATAAGGTGGGGATATCAATCTTGTCTTCTCTACTGAGAGGCACTTCAAGGTACCTTAGCCAAGGAGGGAGCGAGGAACAGAGAACAACCGTCCAACATAACTGGAATTGTTTCCCTCACACGTGAATGATAGTTTGGTTGAGTATGGAATTTTCTCCTCCTTCCACCACTCCCCCTTCTTTTTCCCCTCCTTCTCCTTCTTCTCTCTCCTCCACCCACATCTTTTTCCCTGAAGCATATCCTCTCTTATACCTGGAAGATTTTACTTGTGACCTTTTCAGTACATTTTACTTAAAATTTTTAAAAAACTAAAAATATTCTCTGTGTAAAGGAATATGTACGTAGGTTTGCCATAAAATTAAGTATGCTTATTTTTGGATCCCTTTCTGTTTATTCTTTTTTAGTTCTTTTTCTGGCCAGTTTATTCTTACATTTGTGAGTTGGATGTTTCTTAAGTTGACTGTTTATTATTATATAAGCTATACTATATATTTATACTATATAGATGTATATTATATATATTTATATTATCATAAATATAGTCATAGCTATGCTTTTTACCAGTAGCCATGTATGCATGTGAGAGTTGGACCATAAAGAAGCCTGAGCACTGAAGAAATGATGTTTTCAAACTGTGGTGCTGGAGAAGGCTCTGGAGAGTCCCTTGGACTGCAAGGAGAACCAACCAGTCAATCCTAAAGGAACTTAACCCTGAATATTATTGGAAGGACTGTTGCTGAAGCTAAAGCTTCAGTAATGAGTACCAATGTGAAGAGATAACACATTGGGAAAGACCCTGATGCTGGGAAAGATTGAAGGCAAAAAGAGAAAAGGGCAGCAGAGGATGAGATGGTTAGATAGCATCGCTGACTCAATGGACGTGAATTTGAGCAAACTCTGGGAGACAGTGAAAGACAGAGAAGCCTGGTGTGCTGTAGTCCATGGTCGCAAACAGTTGGACGTGACTTAGCGACTGAACAACAATGAAATTATTTATTCTTTAAATATTTGTTGATTATTTATTATTGTGATTTATTCTTTAAAATGCTTGCTCTTTTGCAGATACACTCTCCAGTTCTGAATAGAACTGAATGCTGTATCTCCTTTACTGCAATTAGTGAGGGGGGCGTGCTGGGGAGGATAGGACAGGCCAGGCTGTGTGGTGAGGAGGTGGGCTCTGCATCCACCTGGTCTTGTCTTCCACGGGGTTGTGTAAACGTCTGGTCCTCTGAGCACCGCCCCCCCTTACGGTTATATATCCTGCTTAGGGATTATATTCTTTTATAATCAGACCTTACTTTCACCTCTAGAGATCTGGGATGAGAAGGAAGGCAGGTATGCCTCCTCTAGCTGGTTTCTTCTCAGATACTTTTCTAGGAGTAAGTTTTAAAAAGGAAATGAGAGCCTAAGAACCCAGGAGAGAGAAAGCAGGAAAGGGAGTCAGCTGTTAAAATCCTCTCCACATGTCCTTTCCTGCAGGAAAAGCCTGGTCCAGGAACTGGGGACCATCAGTGGACAGGGACACAGATAAGGTCTGCCCTGTCCTTGCTCTTCCTCTGCCTTTCCTCACCCCCTGCTCCCTGTGCAAGGGCATGTTGAAGGGAGAAGCTGGCCATGCCTCTGGGCCCGTCTCCTGACTCTCTGCGTGATTGGCATTCACACAGTGGACGTCTTGGGAGGTACATGTGTGGTTTTTTCAAGGACCAAGCAGGGTCCTACACTACACAATTTCCTGATGTGGGAGGTCCCCCTGGATGTATATGATTTTCCCTTGAATGTATCCTTTATCCCAGGGAGGGCCTGGAATGCTTTGTCAGCTGAAAGATGTACTCGTGTACTTGTGGAACATCAACTGAGTGCTATGTGCCAGGTGCTCAGGTGAGAAGCTGAGCATTCGAGGATCACTTGCAGAGGTCCTGCCTAGAAGGTACTTTTCATCCAGTAGAGCAAGACTTTTGTATTGGGTTACTATCAGTTCAGTTCAGTCGCTCAGTTGTGTCTGACTCTTTGTGACCCCATGAATCGCAGGACCCCAGGCCTTCCTGTCCATCACCAACTCCTGGAGTCCACCCAAACTCATGTCCATCAAGTTGGTGATGCCATTCAGCCATCTCATCCTCTGTCGTTCCCTTCTCCTCCTGCCCCCAATCCTTCCCAGCATTAGAGTCTTTTCCAATGAGTCAACTCTTTGCATGAGGTGGCCAAAGTATTGGAGTTTCAGCTTCAACGTCAGTCCTTCCAATGAATACCCAGGACTGATTTCCTTTAGGATGGACTGGTTGGATCTCCTTGCAGTCCAAGGGACTCTCAAGAGTCTTCTCCAGCACCACAGTTCAAAAGCATCAGTTCTTTGGCGCTCAGCTTTCTTCACAGTCCAACTCTCACATCCACACATGACCACTGGAAAAACCATAGCCTTGACTAGACAGACCTTTGTTGGCAAAGTAATGTCTCTGCTTTTTAATATGCTATCTAGGTTGGTCATAACTTTCCTTCCAAGGAGTAAGTGTCTTTTAATTTCATGGCTGCAATCACCATCTACAGTGATTTTGAAGCCCCAAAAAATAAAGTCTGACACTGTTTGCACTGTTTCCCCATCTATTTCCCATGAAGTGATGGGACCAGATGCCATGATCTTAGTTTTCTGAATGTTGAGCTTTAAGCCAACTTTTTCACTCTCCTCTTTCAATTTCATCAAGAGGCTTTTTAGTTCATCTTCACTTTCTGCCATAAGGGTGGTGTCATCTGCATATCTGAAGTTATTGATATTTCTCCCGGCAATCTTGATTCCAGCTTGTGTTTCTTCCAGCCCAGCGTTTCTCATGATGTACTCTGCATAGAAGTTAAATAAGCAGGGTGACAATATACAGCCTTGACGTACTCCTTTTCCTATTTGGAACCAGTCTGTTGTGCCATGTCCAGTTCTAACTGTTGCTTCCTGACCTGCATACAGGTTTCTCAAGACACAGGTCAGGTGGTCTGGTATTCCCACCTCTTTCAGAATTTTCCACAGTTTATTGTGATCCACACAGTCAAAGGCTTTGGCAGAGTCAATAAAGCAGAAATAGATGTTTTTCTGGAACTCTCTTGCTTTTTCGATGATCCAGCGGATGTTGGCAATTTGATCTCTGGTTCCCCTGCTTTTTCTAAAACCAGCTTGTACATCTGGAAGTTCACGTTCTGTTGAAGCCTGGCTTGGAGAATTTTGAGCATTACTTTACTAGCGTGTGAGATGAGTGCAATTGTGTGGTAGTTTGAGCATTCTTTGGTGTTGCCTTTCTTTGGGATTGGAATGAAAGTTGACATTTTCCAGTCCTGTGGCCGCTGCTGAGTTTTCCAAATTTGCTGGCATATTGAGTGCAGCACTTTCACAGCATCATCTTTTAGGATTTGAAATAGCTCAACTGGAATTCCATCACCTCCACTAGCTTTTTTCGTAGTGATGCTTTCTAAGGCCCACTTGACTTCACATTCCAGGATGTCTGGCTCTAGGTGAGTGATCACACCATCGTGATTATCTGGGTCATGAAGATCTTTTTTGTACAGTTCTTCTGTGTATTCTTGCCACCTCTTCTTAATATCTTCTGTTTCTGTTAGGTCCATACCTAACAGTCCTTTATTGAGCCTTTCTGTCCTTTATTGAGCTCATCTTTGCATGAAATTTTCCCTTGGTATCTCTAATTTTCTTGAAAAGATCTCTAGTCTTTCCCATTCTATTGTTTTCCTCTATTTCTTTGCATTGATCGCTGAGGAAGGCTTTCTTATCTCTCCTTGTTATTCTTTGAAACTCTGCATTCAAATGGATATATCTTTCCTTTTCTCCTTTGCTTTTCGCTTCTCTTCTTTTCACAGCTATTTGTAAGGCCTCTTCAGACAGCCATTTTGCCTTTTTGCATTTCTTTTTCTTGGGGATGGTCTTGATCCCTGTCTCCTGTACAGTGTCACAAACCTCCGTCCATAGTTCATCAGGCACTCTGTCTATAAGATCTAGTCCTTTGAATCTATTTCTCACTTTCACGATTTATAAAAACAGCCATAGAACTGCCAAAATATTATCAAAACTCCAAGTTCCCCAACTCTGACTCATAACCCACACGTCTGTCAGGTGTCTCTGCAGAGTCAATTTTACTCTTCATTTAGATCCAATGAACACACTCTTGGCTCAATGATTTGCTTAACCCTCAGAGATTTAGAAGTAAGGATTGAACTGAGTCTGAAAATAGGTACTCTGAAGTCAGAGAGACAGCTGGCAGGCTGGAAGTTGGGCAGGAGAGAGGGGAGCTACCAAAACAGGTGGAAGCAGTTGGAAGGCAGCTCCACTTACTGAGCTGGACTGTGGGCAGGAGACAGGGTACAGTAAACAATGGAGCACACTGGGAAAAATTCAGAGTTTGACCCATTTTGTGACTTTGCCATTCACTGAGAAAACTTTCCACCCCCTATGATTAAAATGAAAGCAACTTGAAACTTTGGGTTAATGGAAGATTCACCCTTGTGGCTTCCCTGGTGGCTCAGATGGTAAAGAATCTGCCTACAATGCAGGAGACCTGGGTTTGATCCCTGAATTAGGAAGATCTCCTGGAGAAAGGAATGGCTACCCACTCCAATATTCTTGCCTGGAGAATTCCATGGACAGAGGAGCCTGGCAGGCTACAGTCCATGGGTCACACGATTGAGCGACTAACACTTCACTCTTGTGAAATTTTACCACTGGAAAAGCAACAGTCTTGTAGAAGAGGTACCCCATGCTCATGGTCCAGGCATTCAGGAAAGCCCATGAGGGTTTGCTTCTGTCTGGGTAGCTGTGGAAGCTGAGTGCAGAGTCCTGCCTGGAGTGGGCAGCAAACATACATGCTAGCTTTTTTGGTTCCAAAACGATAGCATATACTCACTTTCCCCATTTCCTCCCCACAAAATAATAACTAAACACCCTGGAAATTATTGAAAAGACAATTGTAAAAGTACTCAGAGCTGAACAGGAAGAGGAGGATGGAATGGAAGAGGACTTGAGGAACAGCTGGGTGGTGAGTTCCTTGGGTTTTCTTTTCCTCTCCTAAACTGGATACAGGGGAGGCCTGCAATCTAGACTTGCCAGTGTGCACAGACAACAGACAGATGAGCGAGAAAAGCTTGTTGTCCCTGCACAGAGGACTAAGGAAGGAAGTCCAACAGAGATGGAGTGGGGACCCCCAGCCACAGCTCCACAACCGTGGTCCCTGCAGGAGGTCTGATCTGTTTATAGCAGAAGCAGCAAAAGCCCAACCATCCCAGCCCCAGTCCACAAGTTGACCAAGTAGGTGGTTCCATACACTCACAGCTGTAGCAGTGAAGCCCTGTGTCTGCCTGTGCTCTACCCCAAAATATAAGGAGACCCAATGGCTTCTGCCCCTTCCTAGATGGTCACCCAGAAACAGCAAACAGCCCAGAGAAGCACCTTCTGCACCTTCAGAAAACATAGGCATAGGATAAGCGGGAGCCCCAGTAGCACCAGAAGAGCAAAACTGATAAGAATAGCATTGTCCATGCTCAAAAAGGGTTTCCTAGGCGGCACTAGTGGTAAAAAACCCACCTGCCATTGCAGGAGATGTAAGAGACCTGGGTTCCATCCCTGGGTTGGAAAGATCTCCTGGAGGAGAGTATGGCAACCCACTCCAGTATTTTTGCCTGAAGAATCCCATGGACAGAGGAGCCTGGCAGGCTACAGTCCATGGTGTCAAAAAGAGTCAGGTACGACTGAAGTGAGTTAGCACGAAAGCTCAAAAAAAAAAAATAAATCATCTTTGTAATGAAAGCCCCCAAAGTAGGACAGAACCTATACTCTAAACCTAAATGGAGCAACTGCCTACTGAAATAGCTTCTGTGAGCAAATCTTGTAACCTGAATCCTCACTGTAGCTTTCTTCTTAGAAATCCATGTTGAGAAATGCTCTACTCCACTGGTCTTATGTAGGATTAGCATCTGGACGTGTTGCTTAACAAAGCTACTCTTTCTATGCAAACTGATTTATAATGGGGAAGTCTACTCTTGACATCTCTTAAAGGAACACATCCAGATAATTCAAGGCAAACACATACTTAGCAGGGTTGGATTAGCAGAGGGAAAAGAAGTCATTCAGGAAAGATGGTGGATCTGCTCTGTGTGAGAAGGAAGGTAGATCCTGGAATATGGAAGAGGAGAAGTGGTCCCAGACCACTATTCTGACTTCCACCAACATATATTAGCTTTCCCTGTTCTAGAACTCCTTATAAATGGGACCCGTGTGCCCTCTTTTCTGTCTGGTTAGCTTCTTTTTTTAAAAATTATGTATTTATTTATGTTTATTGTTGGCTGTGCTGGGTCTTCATCGCTGCATGGGCTTTTCTCTAGTTTTGGCGAGTGGGGACTACTCTCTAGTTGCAGTGCTCAAGCTTCTCACTGGGGTGGCTTCTCTTGTTGCAGAGCATGGGCTCTGCACCCATGGGCCTCAGTAGTTGCCACACATGAACTCAGTATTTGTGACTCCCGGGCTGTAGAGCACAGGGTCAATAGTTGTGGTGCATGGGCTTAGCTGCTCTGTGGCATGTGGGATCCTTCTGGAACAGGGATCAAACCCGTATCTCCTGCATTGGCAGGTAGATTCTTTAACACTGAGCTAACCTGGAAGCCCTGTGTCTGCTTACTTCTGATCACTATCTGTGAGAGCCCCCCAGTGGTGTGCTGGTAAGTTGTTTCTTTTAAAAAAAAATAAAAAAAAAAGAGGGAAAGGAATAAAAGAAAAAGAGATGAAAGAAAGAAAAAAGTAGGAAAGAAAGAAAAAGGTCCTGTTTGTAGTGTCTGCCCATTTCAATGGTGTAAATACTCCCACTTTGACTGATTTCAAGCCACCAATGATTTAGCAATTAGCTTGCAAAATTTCAGAATATTCCACAATCAGCTTTTATGAGCTGGTGTAAGCCAGACCCATCATGTTATAGGAGTCACTCACATTGTGGTGTATAATTGTATATCATTCTTTCTCATTGTTGTTCAGTATTACTGAGTGGACACACATGGGTCTTTTATTGTGACCTTTTGGCAAAGGTCACTGGTTTTCAGATTTCAACAAGAGCCTCTTTGGTGGATTCATTGCTGCCAGATGAATCAGGTCCTGTCTCTATCGTGCTTGCACCTCTCCTGACCCCTGGATTCAGTTTCAAGTTTACAGACTGGAAGGACCGTACCTGCCCCACAGGCTTGTCAGTGCACTTAGCACTCAGTAGGTTCTCAGTAAATGTTCCCTCTGTCCATTTCTATTTTTCTTCCCAGGAAGGGTGACTGTAGCTTGGGTAAAACCACGTGGAGGTTTCCGGCTCAACTCCCCTGCACGGTTCTTTGGAGTGTTTTGGTCTGACTCTTAAAGTACCTGCAGAATTTGTCAACCTTATTTCCACATGGTCTCTTTTTTTAATTAAAAAATGTATATTGGAGTATAGTTCATTTACAGTACGTATTAGCTTCAAGTGTATAGCAAAGTGATCCAGCTATACATATATCTATTTTTTTTTCAAATTCTTTTCCCATTTAGGTTATTACAGAATATTGAGTTCCCTGTGCTATACAGTAGGTCCTTGTTGGTTATGTATTTCTATATAGTAGGTTGAGTATGTTGGGGCTTCCCAGGTGGTGCTAGTGGTAACCTGCCTGCCAATGCAGGAGACATAACAAATGTGGGTTCGATCCCTGGGCTAAAGATCCCCTGGAGGGGGGCATGCAACCCACTCCAGTATTCTTGCCTGGAGAATCTCGTGGACAGAGGAGCCTGGTGGGCTACAGGCCATAGCATCACAAAGAGTCAGACATGACTGAAGCAACTTACCACACATGCACACACGTGTGTATATTAATTCCAATCTCCTACTTCATCCCTCCCCAACCCCTCTCCCCTTTGGTAACCATAAATCTGTTCCCTTAATCTGTGAGTCTGTTTTGCAAGTAAGTTCATTTGCATCATTTTTTCCTATTTCCTTGTGGCTTCTTTGAAGAAGAGGAAGAGGAGGAAGAAGGGGGGGAAGGAAAGGAACGGAGCGAGGTAGAGAGGCAAGAAAGAGGGGTGAGAAGGAAGACAGGAGAGGAAGCAGCCACCAGATGTGTCTGTGGGCCTGGAAGAAGCATTTTTGTTGCTTGTAGACAGACCACTGGCTGTGCCTGCCATGACGAGCCCAGGTAATCTGTTCACACATGGCAGTGATGTTTGTTCTATTGAGGAGCCTCCATTCTGCCTTGCAATATATCATCACAACCCAATCATCCTCTGGAGAGATGCCATCTCCAGTGGGACATGAAACCCCAGAAAAAAGAAAGGAAACCCCAAGAAAGGCTGTCAAAAGAGTGACACAAATGTGACAGAAGGTCGCAGAGTGACAGTCGGTGAATATGTATATTTTTCAAGATCAAGGGGAAGACAGAGCTTCTCTTGGCGAAGTGCCTGGGGGTCTGCATGGTGCAGGGAGAGCTACTGACACTGAGTTTGATGCCCACCAGGGCCATGTCCATCACTCTGAGCTCCTGGAGGAGGAACCTCTTCCAGGCAGCTGGCACCAGTACGCTTTCTATCTGCAGCAGGCAAGACAGTAACCTCCTGACTCCCTCATCAACTGGAAAAACACACTGGTTTTGGCCAAGCAAAACAAGATGTCCCTCCCTGCCTGCGAGTTCAGCCTGAGTCCCTCTGACAGCTGGTCATGATGGAGGAACACACAAATGTGTGCGTGCTCAGTCGCTCAGTCGTGTCTGACTCTTTGCAACCCCATGGATTGTAGCCCACCAGGTTCCTCTGCCCATGGAATTTTTCAGGCAAGAATACTGGAGTGGGTTGCCACTTCCTAGATGCAAGATAACATCTCCTTCCAAACCCGGAACTGTTGTCTTTGGATGTCCCTCCAGCACCCTAATTCCAGGACTTGAGGCTTCCCAGCAGCTGACTTTCATGATCTCTTGAATCAATTCCTTGTGTCCCAAGGGCAAAGACCATGTTCAGATCCCCAGCTGGATCCCTGCCTCTTGGCCGTCTGTCTGTGGTTCATGCCATTGCTGCTTCCCTGGGGATTTGGGGACGATGATCTAGAAAAGGCACCAGGGTAGAGGGACACAAATAGTAATAATTGAATTGAGAGCATAGCATTGACACGTATACACCACCATGTGTGAAATAGAAAGCTAGCGGGAAGCTGCTGTCTAGCACGGGGAGCTCAGCCCCGTGCTCTGTGGTGCCCTGCGGCGGGGGACGGGGGTGGGAAGGAGGCTCAGGAGGGAGGGGATATATATTTATATAAAGCAGATTCACACTGTTGTGCAGCAGAAACTAACACACCATTGTAAAGCAATTATACTCCATTTGAAAAAAAGGTTAAATGATGAAAAAAAGAAATACTATCAATGATAATCCTGGAGCAGGCTGGCCCAAATTTTATTTTATTTTATTTTATATATTTGCTTTTGTGTTTTGGAGGCTGGGCCGAATTTTAAATCCTGGCTCTGCAGTATGCTGGTTGGGTGGACTGCGTTATTGCCAGCTCCCCCAAGTGCCGGTGGCTCAACAGTAAAGAATCTGCCCGCCCGTGCAGGAAGCATAGGGAGGGTGCCCCGAAGAAGGAAATGGCAACCCACTCCAGAATTCCTGCCTGGAGAAGTCTGTGGACAGAGGAGCCTGGCGAACTACAGTCCACGGGATCACAAAGAGTCTGACACCACTGAGCATGCACGCATGGTGGCTAGGCCCGGTGTAATTTCTTCAAGAGCCCAGCAGGTTCAGGATTTCAACCCACTTTCCATGAGTGTCTGTGTGTGGGGTGGGTGGTAGGGGTGGTGGAAGGTTTGCCAAGGCCATATGGCCCAGGTGAGACCGAGCGGGATTTGAACTTGGGCTGGTCTGACCATGGAACCACTGTCTATCCCCTACTCCACACTCTGAATGCCATAGACTGGGGATGCACGCAGGCCCTGGGTGTTCCCGAAGATTCCATAACTCTTCTTGTGGGTGAGGGTGATGGGGACTCGGGAGTTCTTTCCACCCAAAGGCGCATGTGTACTTCTACTCACTGTGTCGCATTTTAGCTCATCCTTCTTTCATACTTAGATGCCAAGATTGCTCCCTGTTTTTACTATCATAAATAAGGTCATGTAAAACATTTGGGATCATAAGTCTTTTATACATCCTATTTCCTTATGAGACATACTTGAAGACTGAATTACTAGGTCGCAAGGTATGAAAAATTTCAGGCTTTAAGTATAATACCTGCTGTCAAATTGCTCTCAGAAGTGTTATGGTGGTTTATACTCCCCACACTCAGAGACTTTTTCCTTATCGTGGAGGCCCTTTCTGAGTTAAGGTCAAGGTTGCTGTTTTGACCTTTGGTTAATACTAAGAAAATACCCTGTGTGTGTGTGTTAGGGGGAGAGAAGTTTGCAAAATCATTGTCTATTAAAATAGAAAGTCCTTAAAGTCACCTCTTCTGCCTTCCTGACCTACTGTTTATCATGTATTTATTCACTCATCTGGCTGTGTCGGGTCTCAGTTGTGACACACAGGTTCTTCATTGCATCAAGTGGGATCTTTTGCTGTGGTGCACGGATTCTCTAGTTGTGGCATGCAGGCTCAGTTGCTCCCAGATATGTGGGATTCTAGTTCCCTGACAGAGGACTGAAACCATGTCTCCTACATTGGAAGGTGGGTTCTTAACCACTGCACCATCAGTGAAGTCCTTGATCTGTTGCTTACACCTGTGTTGCTGTGCAGGCCTTCTCCAGTTGTGGCGAGCAAGCTCCTCACTGTGCTGGCTGCTCTTGTTGCCGAGCATGGGCTCTAGGGTGCTTAGGCTTCAGTAGCTGTGGCTCACCAGCATAGTTGTTCTTTGTGGGGGATCTTCCTGGACCTGGAATCACTCTTAACCACCAGACCACCAGGAAAATCCTCTCAGGAGTTGTTATGACAAAAAACAGTGAGGTGACTCCCTGATCCCATCTTTCTCTTTTGCTTTTATCTGTTTTGCATTCAAATCTTTGATTCTCCTTCCCTCCCACCTCCTCCTTATACTCTTAGGTTGTAGCCGGGTGGGGTTCCTGTGGGTCACTGTCCCCCCTGCCCCATGCTCCCCCCTCACCCGGCCAATTTGAGGAGAAGCCTTGTCACAATCCAACAAGCCCGTGTCTGGGAGGCATGAATCTTGGACGCAGGAGTCGGGTGCCGGAAACGCACCTGGGCCTTTCTTCAGTTGAATTTCTCAGGCTCCCATTGTGCATGGGAAGAGGAAACTTCATCTGGGTCCACTGGGGTCCCCAGCTTCTCTTGGGGGTGTGCCTGGTGCTAGGGGTTGGGCTGGCTGCTTGGCCCTGGAGCAGCATCTCTCCTCTTAGGCTAGGAAGCTGCTCCTCTGCCTGCTCTTGCTCATCAGGCCCTGCTGATCTCTGCCATTGCCTCTTGTCCTGGCTTCATCCCAGCTCTGATTCACACCTGCCTTCAGGGCCATAGCCTCCCACTGGCTGCTCCCGGCAACCCCATCCTGCACAGTTGGATCAAGCTCATTGATTCTGGATCATTAAACGGGTATTTGCTCTGCCTGCCTCTTCTGGGGAACTTCGGGGTTTTGGCCACTGTGGGCTTTGCCTTGGAGTCTGAGTAGCCTTCTGCTCATGGATCCCCCAAACTGTGCAGATTTCATGGCTCAGACCATCATAGGGCTCTCCACCCAGTTCAGGAGACATCTCTACAACTGAGGCCAGAGTGTCACTTTGTGTGGTCACACATTCCTTGAGGCCCAATCCCAGGACCTGAGCTTTGCACTCAAAGGTAAAGACAGAGGCACTTCCCTGGTGGTTCAGAAGTTAAGACTTCACCTTCCAATGCAGATTTGATCCCTGGTTGGGGAGCTAAGGATCCTACATGCATTGCAGCCAAAAAACCAAACCCTTGAACATAAACAACATTGTAACAAATTCAATAAAGACTTGAAAAGGAAGAAGGTAGAGATTTCTGTTTCCTCTGTTCTTGGCTAAGTCAACTTTGGGGTAAGCAAGGAACTGGAAATGACCCTGTTACATATCCCATGAGAGGACCTTGGAAAAAGATGGAGAAGAGTCTGATCAGCATCTCAAGAAAACCTGCCATACCTCCTTAAAGGAGAAGACGAGATCAAGGAGGTTGAAGAGAGATTTTTTTTCCTCGTTTCATACAATGCAGATTACATTTTAGACTTAAAAAAAATTGGGGTCCTTCAGATGGTAGAAATTTCCAAAATACATTAGTAAAAACAAATTCACTTTTCTTAGGGTATCTCTGAAATGATCAGAAGTTAAGAAACTAGTTACCCTAGTTTACTTATTCTTCCCCTTAGTTTTAAAATTTTCTACAAGCACATCAAGGCGTTTTCAGAGCTTTATAGGTGCATAAACACCCTATTGCTGAAACCACTGGTATTGTACACTTTCACTTCTCACACATACCAACTCAGTGATAAGAAACTGTCTGAACAACAGTGCAAAATTGAGGTTCTCAGAAACATGTGCGGGACTTGTCATTCCACAGCGTGCTGATGCTCGGCTCTTCCTTCTGCTTGGCATGTCTCCATCCTGAGCCCCAAGTAAACTCCTGCATCCTCCATGGCTCCCAGCTCCAGGGTGGTCTCCGCAGATTCACCCGGCAGCCCTCTACTCCGTGAAGCAGGAGGTAGGGTCCATCACCTGTGGTCCATTCTCCATTAGAGCTACTCTTTCACTGTATTCAATGTTCTCTCATACCTCAGAATCTGCATGTGACGGGGAGACCCAGGTTCGATCCCTGGGTTGGGAAGATCCCCCAGAGAAGGGAATGGCAGCCCCCTCCAGTGTTCCTGTCTGGGAGGCCTCATGGGCAGAGGAGCCGGGTTGTCTGAGAGCCTCCTGTGTCTGTGTCCCTAAGACTTAGACATATGGCCTAGATGTTTAGACCTACAGAATCTGAAAAATCTCCCCTAACCGTACGTGTCTACCTGAGGTGAAAGGTGTTACGCCAGTGTGCACCGGGGGACCTCCCACACCCTGGGCATCAGGGCTTGCACTGGTGTCCTGTCTGTCTGGGTCTGGTTGCAGCTGTGAGGACAGAGACAGGGTATGCAGTTGTCGGTTTCCCTGCGGCAAGTGGCTTCATTCTCGGACCCTAATTGTGTTTATTTCTGTCTCTGGGGCTTATCCAGTGCCAGACACATCGTGTTGTGGTTTGAATTGTGTCCCCCACCTAAATGCGTATGCTTGAGTCCTAACCTCCTGTACCCTACAATGTGACCTCATTGAAGAGAGCTGCTGATGTGATTAGTTAAGATAAGATCATTCTCGAAGTAAGGTGAGCCCCTAATCCAATACATCTGGAATCTTTAGAAAAAAGGGAAGTCTGGACACAGATGTGTGTACAAGGAGAACACTATGTGAAGATAAAGGCAGAGAGCATGAAGGTGCTTCCACAAAACAAGGAACGCCAAAGATTGCCAGTGAATCACTGGAAGCTAGGGGAGAGGCATGGAAAATAGATTCTCCCTCATGGCCCTCAGAAGAAACCAACCTTGCCAACAACGTGATCTTGCGCTACAACCTCCAGAACTGTAAGAAGATAGATTTATATTGTTGGCACTTCCCTGGTGGTCCAGTGGTTAGGAATCTGCCTGCCAATGCAGGAGAGATTGGTTTGATCCCTGGGGAAGATTCCACATGCCGAGGAGCAACTAAGCCCATGTGCCACAACTGCCGAGCCCAGGAGCCGCAACAGTGAGCCCTGCACCGAGAGCCTCTGCACCACAGTGAAGAGCAGCTCTTCCTTGCTGCAACTAGAGGAAGCCCGCACACAGCAGTGAAGACCCAGTGCAGCCCCAAATAAATAACATTTAAAAAAACTTGCTCTTTTTTAAGACCACCAATCTGTGGTACCTTGTTAAGACATCCATAGTAAACTGATGGAGCTTCTCCAGTGGCTCAGAGGGTAAGGAATCTGCCTGCAATGCAGGAGACCTGGGTTCGATCCCTGGGTTGGGAAGATCCCCTGAAGAAGGGGATGGCTACCCACTCCAATATTCATGCCTGGGAAATCCCATGGACAGAGGAGCCTGGTGGGCTACAATGTTAATTGCCTGTTAGAAATGTGGTAGTTTCAGGTGTAAGACAAACGAAGTCGGCCATACATATACACGTATCCATTCTCCCCCAAACTCCCCTCCCATCCAGGCTACCACATAACATTGAGCAGAATTCTATGTGCTATACGTGTTGCTGGTTTTCCATTTTAAATATAACAATGTGTACATGTCTGTCCCAAACGCCCTAACTATCCCTTCCCCCCATTCTTTCCCCCCAGGCAACCTAAGTTTATTCTCTAAGTTTGTGAGTCTGTTTCTGTTTTGTAAATAAATTCATTTGTATCATTTCTTTTTAAAAGGAGAGTATTTAGACATGTGTGTGTGCACGCGTATACACACACAAACACACACTCAGGGAGGACCACTTGAAGGTGAAAAGAGAGATCAGGGAGATACATCTACTAGCCCAAGGAACCAGCAAACCTGGTTTGAAAGCCAGCAAACCCTTAAGAGCTGGGGAGAGCCCTGGATGGAGTCTTGGGTCCCATTCCTGAGAAGGTACCAACCCTGCTGACACCTGGATCTGGGACTTCCAGCCTGCGGAACCAGGAGACAATGCATTTCTGTTGTGTAAGCACCCCAGCTGGTGGAACTCTGTTATGACACCCCTATCAAGTAACAGGAGAGGTAATCTGAAAGCTTCACATCCAGAACTGTGCATTGCTGGGAAGAGGGAAACCCAACTTACCTTTTCAAGAATATGGTGGTGGTTTACTCGCTAAGTTGTGTCTGACTCTTGCAACCCCATGGACTGTAGATGTGGTGCACCAGCTTAGTTGCACATGCCTGCCAGTCTCCTCTGTCCATGGGATTTCTCAGGTAAGAATACTGGATTGCCATTTCCTTCTTCAGGGGATCTTCCTGACCCAAGGATCGAACCCAGGTCTCCTACACTGCAGGTGACCTCTTGCATTGCAGGCGGATTCTTTATGGACCAAGCCACCAGGGAAGCCCTTTCAAGAATATGAGCATCTCACATCTTAAGACACAGTTCTGGGGACTTCCCTGGTGGTCTGGCAGTTAAGAATCTGCCTGCTAATGCAGGGGTCTCAGGTTCAATCCCTGATCTGGGAAGATCCCACATGCCAGGAAACAGCCAAGCCCTCACACCACAACTACTAAGCCTGAGTGCTCCAGAGCCCGTGCTCACAAGGGAAGCTGCCGCAGTGAGAAGCCTACACCACAACTAGAGAGCAGCCCCTCCTCACTGCAGCTAGAGAAAGCCCACACTGCAACAAAGACCCAGCAAGCAGACAAAAATAACCAAATAGATAATTAATTAAAAAATAAAGACAGTCCTGGGCTGTCCGAGGATACTTGCAAGCTCCTATTTATTGCACGAAATACTTGAAGTTGCATGGTGAATTATTTGTGTTTTTCCTTTATGGTTTTCTTCCCATCTGTTTTTGTTTCCTTGCTTCTTCTTTTTTTCCTGGCAAATAGATGACCGGGAACATGTGATTAATGTTGAGGAGGCTGTGCTTTGCCTGGACCCCTGGTGCCCACTTGCTGGGACCCTTGGCTCCAGCAGGTAGGGAGCTGTTAACAGGTAGGACTCGCAAGCTTGCTGTCTGTTCACAGATGAGAGTGGAGACGTCTTTCCGACACTATGTGCAGCTTGCTCTGCAAGCCCACGTGTCCTTGTAGGCCACAGTGACAGATGAAGAGGAAGCCCAGAGCCAGAGAAGGCTGCTACGGAATGAATGTGTGTGTCCCTGCAAAACTCACCCATTGAACCCTCACCCCCATGTGATGGTGTTTGGAGACAGGGCCACGGGGAGGTAATTAGGTCATGAGGGTAGAGCTTCTTATAAGCAGAGGAAGAGCCCACAGTCTTCTCTCTCCATCACGTGAAGACACTATGAGAAGGTGGCTGTCCGCCAGCCAGGAAGAGGGCTCTCATCAGACACCAAGCCAGCTGGAATCTTGTTCTTGAACTTGCAGCCTCCGGAACCGGAACCGTGAGATGTAACTGTCTGCTGTTTAAGCCACTCAGTTGGTACATTTTGTTATAACAGCCTAAGCAGACTGATACAAACGCGTTACTTTTCTGCTCCAGAAGGGTGGGACCTCGCAGGACAGAGCAGAGAGAGCTGTGAAGACTGGAATTTCTTTACATTAATTTATTTTTAATTGGAAGATAATTGCTTTACAATATTGGGTTGGTTTCTGCCGAACATCAACATGAATCAGCCGTGGGTACACATATGTCCCCTCCCTCTTGAGCCTCCCTCCCACCAACCACTCTGTCCCACCCCTCTAGGTTGTCAGAGGTCGCTGCTTTGAGCTCCCTGAATCATTTATCAAATTCCCACTGGCTATCTATTTTCCATATGGTAGTGTACATGTTTCCATGCTACTCTGTCAGTTCGTCCCACCATCTCCTTCCCCCACTGTGTTCCCAAGTCTGTTCTCTATGTCTGTGTCTCCATTGCTGCCCTCCAAATAAGTTCATCAGTATCATCTTTCTATATTCCATATATATGCATTAAAATACAATATTTGTTTTTCTCTTTCTGACTTCGCTCTGTGTAAGAGGCTCTAGGTTTATTCATATCATTAGAACTGATTCACGTGCATTCTTTTTTATGGCTAATATTCCATTGTGTATATGTACCACAACTTTCTTATTCATTCTTCTGTGGATGTACATCTAGGTTGCTTCCATGTCCTAGCTATTGTAAATAGTACTGCAATGAACATTGGGGTACTATGTGCTTTTTCAATTACTGTTTCCTCAGGGTATACAGCCAGTAGTGGGATTGTTGGGTAGTTTTATTCTTAGTTTTTAAGGGGATCTCCATACTGTTCTTCATAGTGGCTCTATCAATTTACATTCCTCTTGCTCCTCTTGCACTGTTGATGGGAATGTACGTTGATAAGGCTGGGTCCTGAATCTGGAACAAACCCATTGTACCTAAAAAGAAGGTGTTTTCCAACCTTATTGAATGCATTTAGAAACCCCAATACATGTGAGTTCTGATTAGCTCACAGAATTAAGCTAGTTTCACTTGTTTGGAGAGACCCAGTCTGCTGCTTGCTCTATGCAAGCACTTTCTGAGCTCTCATCATGTGCTGGAGAGTCCTGGGACCCCAAAGAGGTACAATCACTGAGACGCTGCTGACAGGGAGCTGGCCATCTCGTGCACAAGCGTGCATTTCAGAGAAAGGGGAACACCAGAGGTATCGGGCCAAGGTACAAGCGAGGGAGCAGTCACTTCTAGACACGATGACTCTTCTACAGATGTTGCCAGATATTTTGTCATTGGTAGCTCAGCCCCAGACCTTTAATGAAGGTGGACACCATAGTGACTTAAGAAAAATGAACATGTATTATTATAATTAACCTTCCAGAGAATTCCACAAAGTAAATGAGTTTGCATCATTTTTTTTCTAGCTTAGAGCCATAATATTTTATTTTTGCAGACATACTTGGTTTCATTTACCTGGCTATTCAGTACCCACTCTTTGGGCTAGATCCCAGGGAGGAGAGTTGTGTGTGGGACAGGGGCCCACCCTCGGATGCACGGTCTTGTGAGGGAACCACACACAGTGTGGGGTGAGCACCCACCGTGAGCTGCAGAGGACAGAGCCGGGAGGCCAGCTGCCTAACGCGCCTTAGCGCTGCCTTGCACCTGAGCATTGGCGGTGGTTTGGAGCAGGAGGACAGTCTCATTTAGCCTCTTCTGCATCTTGACATGTGCGGAGACTTTAGGAAGGCTTGGGAGGCATTCTGGTTGTGAGGCTGTTGTAAGTGAAGTCTGAAGGCAGCTGTGCATTTGGGTTTGCTGGGCTCTTTGGAACAAAAAAATCTCATGGAGTATAAGATTGGAGACATACACAGATGATTTCTGCCTTGGAGACAGATAGCTGTCAACTTTGTCCTCTGGGTCCGGACAGTGACTCCCTACCAGGTGTCTGGGCCTAGAGGTGACATCACAAAACCAAGCTCACGGGCAGGAGAGAACGTGGAGGGAGATCAATGTGAAATGTGCCAAGCTGGCCCCAGGCCCGGGGCTGGCTGGTTATGCATCCTGAGCCACTGCTTCTTGAGCCAGTTTGACATGGATCACATTAGAACACATCAAGGTTGACGTCTGCAAATGCTTGTCCTTTTTCTATAAAGACTAGTATTTTTAAAGCCAATCTTTTCTTGCTTTTGTAAAAAACAAAGGTGGAATTCCACGATGACTGCTTTGTTCACGTTCCCTTTGTGGTGGTTGCTGTTCAGTCGCTAAGTTGTGTCCAACTCTCTGCGACCCCATGGACTGCAGCACCCCAGGCTTCCCTGTCCTTCACCATCTCCCAGAGCTTGCTCAAACTCATGTCCATCAAGGTGGTGATACCATCCAACCATCTCATCCTCTGTTGCCCCCTTCTCCTCTTGCCCTCAATCTTTTCCAGCATCCAGGTCTTTTCCAGTGAGTCAGCTGTTTACATCAGGTGGCCAAAGTATTGGAGCTTCAGCTTCAGCATTAAAGGACATGTTTAAAGAAATCAATTCTTCATGTCACATTTATCAGTAATAACTTTTTCCTTGGCAAGTGGAGATGCAACTGAATACTGTTTTCTTAAACCTTGGGACACAGCAGACGTGCACACCAGGGAGCCTGGGAATCTGTTTGGCAGAGGGAGCTGCTCTCCTTAGTCTCACACAGAAAAAGATGTAAATTTTGGAAATGCTTGCTCCTTCCTAGGTTTCTGTGGTCCGTGGTTAACAGTCTCCTCAAGGGAATTTCAAATTCTCTTTCCAGTGAACTGCAAAAGAACTTAAACCATTTATTCGTTCTGGTCCTGAAATCAGAGTTACTCAGAGAACTCCCAAAGAGTCCTAAACCATGGGAAGAAGTCAGCCCAAGGCAAAGTGACATGTTTAAAAGTTGCTGTAAATGCTGGTGACTGGATGGGAGGATAAGTCTGAGCCTTTCACAAGATCGGCTGGGTCAGTAATAAAAGACAGGAACTTGAAATATATTTCCTCTTGCCTTTCATGGCTATGAAGGTCAATAAATTTTGTAAAATTGAAAGATAAAGGGTGAGACATTTGGGATTTTATGTGAATGGCTTGCCTGGTGACAGTAACCATGTCATGGTCCAGGCAGCAGGAGATAATTTACGGTGGCTGGCTTCTTGGCATCATCTATATGTACTTGGAGGGTAATATTTTAAAAGTCACCCAGCACATGGTTTCTGATAAGATAAATAACTCAGGGACTCAGAGTTGTTTTATAGGGAAGAGATGAACGCATGTTGTGTGGTTAGGATCAGGGCATGTTATTCCTCCTTCAAGAGGGACAGAGATGAAACCTCACTCCTGACAGGGAGTAATAAGGCTGCCTGTGTAAGCTGAGTCCTGGATCCCAGCTCAGAGCTGGAGCACTCCCAGGTTATAGCCAGAGTGCTCCGACATTCAGGACTCTCCCAGGACTCCAGCTGCTTAAAGACGCTGGGGCAGAGGGGCCAGGCTGGGGTGGGGGAAAGCCCCTTTCTTGTCAAGAGGGAGGATTCCCTGCCTGAAAAAAGGATGATGGACAATGTGCTGCCACTGGGCCAGTGGGTGTACTCTGCCCCCAACCATTACCCCAAAGCATTGAAGCCTTGCTTTCTGATGCTTGGCTTGAAAAGACCATAGAGGGTGATGGAAATTTGCCATCGCAGCCAAATTCTGCTTCACATGGAGGCCCGTGTGTCCCATTTGTGCAGGAGACGAGCTCCTGCTGAACAGGAGGGAGGGGCAGTGATCAGACCCAAACACTCTGGGTTTGTTACCCACCTGGTTCTCAGGAGCAGGTATGCGGGGCAGCCCCTCTGCTGTGCAGGGACTGGGTAAGCCTGGGGGCTGTTGCCTTCAGTACATGACAGGGAGAAGGGCCTGCAGGCTCCCACAGCCTCACTCAACAAAGACTCATCCAGCGCTTCCTGTGTGCCAGGCTGGGCACCAGGAGTGGGGATGCCAAAGGGAACCAACCCACCCACTCAGGGAGCTCACCTCCTAGAGGATCCAGCTGTCCAATTAACTATCCAATTTTAACTAGTATTTAATTACAAGGGTGAAAGTAGATCTTGGGAGCTTTGGGAGTTCATAACAACTTCTTTTTTTTTTTAATCAACTCATAGTATTTAGTAATAGCTCCATCTACTTAAGGCACTATGTAATTTTTTCCCCATGCCAAAGCCATGTCTGTTGGGGCCACAGCAAGTCTCTGGGGCCCAGGTTCTCCCCTGGACCACCATCTACCCTTTCCCATGCATGGCACAGCCTGGCATAGCCCTGCCCTTTGTGACCGCCAGCCTCCGAGTGGCCTCCAGTCATTCATGCTTCTTTATTTATTTGTTACATTTTGGCTGCGCTGGATCTTTGTTGCTTATGCACGAGGTTTCTCTGGTTGCAGCGAGTGGGGGCTACTGTTGGTTGCAGTGTTGGGCTTCTCCCTGCAGCCGCTTCTCTGTTGCAGAGCACAGGCTCAGTAGTTGTGCTGCATGGGCTTAGATGCCCCATGAAACTTGGAATCTTCCTGGACCAGGAATCAAACCCATGTCCCCTGCATTGGCAGGCAGAGTCTTATCCCCTGGACCACCAGGAAGTCCCCTCTAGTGATTCTCGACTCTGTTTTATTCCGTCCTAGGGCTGCCTTGTGTAACCAACCTTGTGGAACAGACAGTGTGACTCCTGAGGCTAGGTCTAACAGGACATTGCCCCGTCCACCACGTTCTCCCATGGGTGACTTGCTCTGGAGAAGTTGGCCTCCAGCTGAGGCTACCTGGGCAGCATCCTGTGGAGAGGTACACCTGTAGAGAACTGAGGCTTGCTGCCCATGGCCAGCACTCACTTGCCCGTCGCATGTGGGAACCCTGTTGGAGGGGGATCCTCTGCCCCAGGCAAGCCTTCCCATGACAGTAGGCTCTGCTGAAGTCTGCCTGTAACCTGAAGAGAGACCCTGAGCCAGAAACCTCCAGGTGAGTCACTCCTGAATTCCCGACCCACCAAAACTGTGTCAGGTAGCAAAATTTAAAAAAAGATTTTAATTAAAAAAAATGGATTGCTTCAGTTCTTAGTTTGGACACACAGACTTGTTGGTAGCGGGGCACAGACTCTCAGCTGTGGCGCGCGGGCTCTAGAGCTCACTGGCTCCGTAGCTGCCCCGAGGCATGTGGGATCTTAGTTTCCCAACCAGGGATTGAAACCATGTCCCCTGCAATGGAAGGCAGACTTATAACCACTGGAATGCTAGAAAAGTCCCAAGATAGTGAATGTTTGTTGTTATGAAGCCTCAAGTTTTGGAGTAATCTATTATGCAGAAATGGATAACTAATAGACCCAGGATTCATCAGACTTCTCCTCACCCGTTATGCCTGGTGCCAGGGAGCGAGCAGTCCTAGATTCACCAGCAGGGTGAACTGCCCCGACTTTTGTGTTCTCACAGAGCGTATATTTTACCTTGCGTGAGTGCGTGCTAGGTGCCACTTCACTCCTGTCTGAGTCTTTGTGACCCTTTGGACTGTAGCCTGCCAGGTTTCTCTGTCCATGGGATTCTCCAGGCAAAAATACTGGAGTGGGTTGCCATGCCCTCCTCCAGGGGATCTTCCCGACCCAGGGATCAAATTCGTGTCTATAAGAGACATAAGGTCTCCCGCATTGGCAGGCAGGTTCTTTACCACTAGTGCCACCTGGGAAGCCTGCTTTTACCTTGAGTTCACTGTTATCTCTTAACTCTATTATAGTTGTTTTTTTCCCTTGCCATTCCTCTTTCACTCGAGGATGAGCTCCTTGAGGCCAACTGTTTGGTCTGGGTCACCCTGGTAGTTTGACAATAATAGCACACGCTTCTGTAGCTTTTTTTCTTGTATACTCTATTATACTTTATTTATTTGGCTGTGCTTTGTCTTAGTTGCAGCATGCAGGATCTTTAGTTGTGGCATTCAAACTCTTAGTCGCAGCATGTAGGACCTAGTTCCTGGACTAGGGATCGAACCTGAGTTGCCTGCATTGGTAGAGCAGAGTCTTAGCCACTGGACCACCAGGGAAGTCCCTAAGAGTTTTTCATATGTCAACACATTTCATCTGCACATAACCCTATGATGAAGGCACCTCAGTTTAACCTCTGAGGAAACGAAGGCACAGAGAGGTTAAGTAACATGCCCAGGGTTGCACAGCATGTAAGTAGCAGAATCAGGATTGTGAACCCCAGCTGTCGGGCCTGAAACCTATGCTCTCCTCTTGCTCTGCCATTCAGTTTGGACAGTGTTTCTTGGGAAGGGGATAAAATACATGGCAGACAGGAGAAGGGCTTAAGGGACTAGGAAAAAAAGATTTGTTAGAAGAAAAGTAGTAAACACAGTAAGTCAGGGAATGACAGGAAAGGACAAATGGGCAAGTTTAGACTGTACGAGGAATAAAAAAAATTCTCCTGCTTGGCAGAATAGTTTTTCCAAATTCTTGATTAGAAGCTTAATTTCAACTTGGAATTAAATCTATGGAAATGCAGATAAAGGGTGGATCTTGTGGACTGTTAGGTCAGGGATGTCTGAAATAAACTAGCTCGAAAGGAGTCCTTAGTTTGTTTTTATATCTATCTGAGACAAAAGCCTATGTCGTCCTAGTTCACTGCTACCTTGAGGGCCCTTTCCAACTCCTTGTATCTGAGTTAAGTGTGGGGAACAGACTAGCAGGCCTGGGACATCTCCGTGCCTCTTGGTAATTGATGCTGCAAACTGCCACTTTCTGCTGTGTATCTGGAGCGGGAGACAGGAGCACCAAGGAGGAAGTGGGCAGAAGTGAAGGACTGTAGTGTTAGCAGGGGAATGCCCAAGGAGAGCGGAACCCACCAGAAAAGCAGCCAGTGGCAAAATAATGTCCAAGACAGCCAACTGTGTGCAGAGGCTCAGAGCTCTCTGGGTTTGGTCCAGGCTATTGAAATAGAGCATGTGTTTGAAATATTCAAGAAGCAACCTGTCCCTGCAGGCTGTGAAGTGTGCTCTTGGGTTGGAGATCAACCTCAGGGCAGGATTAGCTGCTGGGAAGCTTGTACAAGAAGGGAGTTTGTTTGTCTGCAGACTCCACTGGCTCTGGTGATGTCCAGTACACAGGAATATCCACAGGTGTCATACTTGCCACCCATCTGTCACCTATGCATTGACTCACTCACACTAGGGGCTCACTTTCTTTTTTAAATTTAGTTTCAGTCAGTCGCTCAGTCATGTCCGACTCTTTGTGATCCCATGGACTGCAGCACACCAGGCCTCCCTGTCCATTGCCAACTCCTGGAGTTTACGCAAACTGATGCCATCCAACCATCTCATCCTCTGTTGTCCCCTTCTCCTTCTACATTCAATCTTTTCAAGCATCAGGGTCTTTTCACATGAGTCAGCTCTTCGCATCAGGTGGCCAAAGTATTGGAGTTTCAGCTTCAGCATCAGTACTTCCAATGAATATTCAGGGCTGATCTCCTTTAGGATGGACTGGTTGGATCTCCTTGCAGTCCAAGTTTTCAATTGGTGTATAATTGTTTTACAATGTGTGTTAGTTTTTGCTGTACAACAAAGTGAATCAGCTATTCGTATACATCTATCATTCTCCAAGCAAGAATGCTGGATTGGGTTGCCATTTATATGTGTTAATATACAATATTTTTCTCTTTCTGACTTACTTCACTCTGTATGACAGACTCTAGGTACATCCACATCATTACAAATAACCTAATTTTGTTCCTTTTTATGGCTGAATAATATTCCACCGTATATATGTACCACATCTTCTTTATCCATTCATCTGTCAATAGACATCTAGGTTGCTAACACCTCACTTTCTAAGCCATTAATGGCAGCAGGGTTGGCCTGGACCACGTCAGTGGTGGAGTAGGGGAAGGTGACCATCCATCTTACCAGCAGACAGAAGTGGGCAAAGGGAAAAGGGCCTATTTACAGGCTGAGAGGGGAGCAGCATGCAGAAGGGATGCCCCGAGCAGGGGCTGCCTGCCTGCCTCTGCAGTGGCTCTGGCAGCCAACCCAGGCTTTGAACCACCTCCAGGGAGTGGTGCCCTCATCTTTTACGTCATGACCCTCTTCAGCAGTGTGTCGTTAACAGCATCCTCTGAGATCTTGTTGACTTTAACTACGGGTTGTTTACACTACGAGGGTACAAGATGCATAGGGAAAATGATAGCTGCACGGGCCACATTTTCAAGCTCACTGTTTTGCTGCCCTTGGAACAGCATGTCCTGCTGTCACAGGCAATGCCTCTGGCGTTGAGTTGGGAAGCTGCCCCAGGCCTTTCTTGTGCCTTCCTTCAGGATGCTGCGCATGACTCATCCTCCAAGGGAGGACCGCTGGGGTTCACAGGCCAGTGCCAGTCAGCCACTTTCTCCAACAAACATGCTCTTTCTGTGCAAGGGACAGTCTTCTTTGTGTATTATTATCATTTTTGGCTACACTGAGGCTTGTGGGATCTTAATTCTCCAACCAGGGGATTGAACCCAGACCCTCAGCTGTGAAAGTTTGAAGTCCTAACCACTGATGTGGCTCAGTTGCTCAGTTGTGTCCGATTCTTTGTGACCCCATGGACTGTAGCCTGGCAGGCTCCTCTGTCCATGGGATTTCCCAAGCAAGAATACTGGAGTGGGACCGCCAAGGAATTCCCTGCGGGCTACATCCTTTATGATGGTTGCAGGGGCACCAGAGCCAGAGTGTGGCTTGGGCCCCCCGCCCCCACAAATGTCCATGGTGTGAGGGTGTCGTCTGAGTGACTACAGAGCAGGTATGGGATGAGTGAAGAATTTGGAGGGCTTGGCTGAGCCAACATCCAGATGCTCCGACACAGGAAGTGAGGGAGGAGGAAGAGGCTGGGAAGGAGGCAGGACAGTGGGAGAAAGGATGTGTGTGCAGAGGAAAGGAGAGTGGGAGCAGGTTGAAAGCCCAGCACTCTAAGAAGTTAAAGGATGACAGCCCTGTGTCAGACCTCACGACCTTGGGAAGGAAGGTTTTCTTGTCCCTGATACACACTGTCTGAATCCTTGGGGAGAGTATACAGAGAGGGTTTCAGAGGGCAGGGTTTGAGGGTGTGGCCACACTGTGCAGTTGGGGCTCATAGCGAGAGATGCTGCTGTCCCCCGCTGCTGAGCACTGCAGCTGTTGGAACCCCTTTAGTTGTTGCTGGTTTTAAAAAATTTAGTTGGCTGTGCCGGGTCTTAGTTGTTGCACTCTGGATCTTTAGTTGTGGCAGGTGGGATCCAGTTCCCTGACCAGGGATCAAACCCAGGCCCCCTGCATTGAGAGTGTGGAGTCTTAGCCACTGGTCCACTAGGGAAGTCTTGGAACCCCTTTAGTTTTTATGGGGGAAAGGTGTGGACCTGGGGAAGAGCTTGTGGCTTCTCAAAGCCTTCATTCCGTGTCCTTGGTGTCTTATGAAAAAGGCCTAACACCACCAGATTAACAAGGCGAAGGGGTGGCCATAAGAAAGCAAAGAATCAGTCTGAAATTTGTAAAGATGAGTCAGTGCTACAAAACAAAAAATCTTGTGTTAATATTTTTTTGAGCCAGTTCTTGAGGGATCTGATTTCCTTCACAGAGTAATAACAAACATTTCCTTCATTAATGATATAATGTAAGTATTTCCTTTGTGTGGAAGTCACTAAATTTACAATTAAATACATTCAAATTCCAACTTAAATTTTAGTAACTGACATTAGAAGGAAAAAGAGGATGACCTTGTGGAGCTACTGTACTGGGACCATCTACCCTCTGTCTTCCATGTGAGAGAAAAACCCTCCTCCCCTTGAGTTGCCATTATTTTGTGATTCTGTTAGGGGGAGCACACTGACTGAAACTGCCCACCCTGGCCAGGCACCATAGTAACCATTTGCATGAGTTGTTTTATGACAGGAGGTCCTGGTAAGGGACATGGGACTAATAAGCCACCACTAACTAGAAGAGTTCAGGAAAGGTCAAAAGGAGACACCACATGTCAGACCACCTCCCAGAATCCTTCTCTCTGGCATCCATCTTGGCTGAACAAGGCGTGCACCACGAGGAAGGACTCTGAGTCAGATGATTGGCTAAAGACAACCCAGAAACTAATCCCATCACCATAAAACCCGAGACTGAGAGCCATGTGGCAGAGCTGTTCTCCTGGGTTCCCTTACCCTACTGCTCTCTGCCCAGGTGCCCTTTCCCAATAAAATCTCTTGCTTTGTCAGCACAAGTGTCTTCTTGGACGATTCATTTCTGAGTGTTAGACAAGAGCCCAGTTTCGGACTCTGGAAGGGTTTCCCCCTTCCTGTAGCAATTCCTCTTAATGACAGGCTGAATTTAATTCCTAACAACTATATCTGCCAAACTATTCTATCAGAGGTGACCATAGGAGCAAAGCAGGTCTATTTGCTACATTTTCTTTCCTCTCACCTATTCCTGGAGGCTTTGTGTTTCTTTTCTGTTTTATTTTTTAGTGTGCTGCTATACTCCAATACAGAAGAACTGTACAAAAAAGATCTTCACGACCCAGATAATCACGATGGTGTGATCACTCACCTGGAGCCAGACATCCTGGAATGTGAAGTCAAATGGGCCTTAGCATCACTATAAACAAAGCTAGTGGAGGTGATGGAATTCCAGTTGAGCTGTTTCAAATCTTAAAAGATGATGCTGTGAAAGTGCTGCACTCAATATGCCAGCAAATCTGGAAAACTCAGCAGTTGCCACAGGACTGGGAAAGGTCAATTTTCATTCCAATCCCAAAGAAAGGCAATGCCAAAGAATGCTCAAACTACCACACAATTGCACTCATCTCACACGCTAGTAAAGTAATGCTCAAAATTCTCCAAGCCAGGCTTCAGCAATACGTGAACCGTGAAATTCCAGATGTTCAAGCTGGTTTTAGAAAAGGCAGAGGAACCAGAGATCAAATTGCCAACATCTGCTGGATCATTGAAAAAGCAAGAGAGTTCCAGAAAAACATCTATTTCTGCTTTATTGACTATGCCAAAGCCTTTGACTATGTGGATCACAATAAACTGTGGAAAATTCTGAAAAAGATAGGAATACCAGACCACCTGACTTGGGTCTTGAGAAACCTGTATGCAGGTCAGGAAGCAACAGTTAGAACTGGACATGGAACAACAGACTGGTTCCAAATAGGAAGAGGAGTACGTCAAGGTTGTATATTGTCACCCTGCTTATTTAACTTATATGCAGAGTACCTCATGAGAAACGCTGGGCTGGAGAAAGCACAAGCTGGAATCAAGATTGCCAGGAGAAATATCAATAACCTCAGATATGCAGGTGACACCACCCTTATGGCAGAAAGTGAAGAAGAACTAAAGAGC
This sequence comes from Okapia johnstoni, assembly GCA_024291935.2. NCBI lineage: Eukaryota > Metazoa > Chordata > Mammalia > Artiodactyla > Giraffidae > Okapia > Okapia johnstoni. The sequence continues at coordinate 133,193,258 of CM044306.1, read as the reverse complement.
CTCTTGATGAAAGTGAAAGAGGAGAGTGAAAAAGTTGGCTTAAAGCTCAACATTCAGAAAACTAAGATCAGGCATCCAGTCCCATCACTCCATGGAAAATAAATGGGGAAACAGTGGCTGACTTTATTTTTGGGGGCTCCAAAATCACTGCAGATGGTGATTGCAGCCATGAAATTAAAAGACACTTACTCCTTGGAAGGAAAGTTATGACCAACCTAGATAGCATATTAAAAAGCAGAGACGTAACTTTGTCAACAAAGGTCCGTCTAGTCAAGGCTATGATTTTTGCAGTGGTCATGTTGAATGTGAGAGTTGGACTCTAAAGAAAGCTGAGCGCCGCAGAAATGATGCTTTTGAACTGTGGTGTTGGAGAAGACTCTTGAGAGTCCCTTGGACTGCAAGGAGATCCAACCAGTCCATCCTAAAGGAAATCAGTCCTGAATCTTCATTGGAAGGATTGATGGTGAAGCTGAAACTCCAATACTTTGGCCACCTGATGTGAAGAGCTGACTCATTGGAAAAGACCCTGATGCTGGGAAAGACTGGGGGCAGGAGGAGAAGGGGACGACAGAGGATGAGATGGTTGGATGGCATCACCGACTCGATGGACATGGGTTTGGGTGGACCCCAGGAGTTGGTGATGGACAGGGAGGCCTGGCGTGCTGCGGTTCATGGGGTCGCAAAGAGTCAGACATGACTGAGTGACTGAAATGAACTGATGCTCCAATACTCCAGAGTTGTGTCTGACCCTTTGCAACCCCATGGACTGTAGCCAGGCTCCTCTGTCCATGGGATTTTCTAGGCAAGAATACTAGAGTAGATTGTCACTTAATAGCAGAGTTTTTTTTTTAATTTAAAAAAAAATTTAATGGCATGTTCTCGGACTAGGGATTGAACCCACGTCCGATTCATTGGAAGGTGGAATCTTAACCACTGGACCACCAGGGAAATCCCTCTTCTCTGTTTTTACAGGCAGAAGCTACCTAGTTATCAGTGGCCAGGGTTAGAATGGCTAAAACCCATTTATTAAAATCAGAAAGGCAACCCTTTCCTAAGACACATCTCTGTCACTTGCAATAAAAATGTCTTCATGCAAATTGATGTGGCCCATGATGGGAAGTAGCCTTACACACAATGCTACTTGTGCCACCGTTTGTGGGCCCCTTGAGTTAGTGGTTTCTGCCCAGCTGTGGTCAATGCTCAAGTCATTCTGTGACCTTGAATTTTTCCTAGGCTTTCCACCTGTACCTAGCACTGGCCTTCAAACAGCCCAGCCAGGGGGCCAGGAGCAGAAAGGGGCTGTGGCTGTGCTGAATGGGGCAGAGAGAGGTTCTATTAAGTTCCTGCTGATTAATGACTTTTTACACAAGCAGCTAATTTCTGTCCCAGTCACTTGGAGCAGTAAGTTGGCAGAAGTGTTGCAGTTACTCACATTCTGGCCTCATCTCAGCTGCCTGGCCGGTGGAGGCTGTAGCGGGGCCGGCTGTCTGGGCAGGGTTGGCTCCACAATCACCCGAGATACACACACACTCTGGAGCTCTCTAGGGGTCCTGAGCTCCCTGTGCTCCCCATGCTGCCTTTGTTGTGAAAAGACAGAGAGGGTTTACATAAATATAACCTCAGCAATGGAAAGAGAAAACCCAGGACTTGACTATGCTTTTCAAACGATATTCAGTCCAGGTTTTCAGCCCTGACTTTAGAATAATCCTTCTTCCCCTCTTTAGCAATTTCCCACACCCCTGCCTGCCCACCCACAGTGGATCAAAGGAAGTGGGGGAAGATGGCCTAAGCCCCAGATGGAAAGATGCCAGAGCCATGAGATAGCTGCTTTTGACTTTATAGGATGGCCAATGTGGGTCTGAAGAAATACGATCTGACACAGAAAGGACTCATCAGACTTATAGAAATCACCAAATTTGTTGTGAGAGTCACTTGCCTTAAAAAACAATTGGGTTCCATGTCTGCCATGGTTTAAAATTTTTCATTTTATTAAGAAAATTTTTTAGTGTCTTTAACTTGTTCTCTCAACAAAGAACATGACAAGACAATGTATGTTCTTTTGAAATTGTACTGTGAGTCTTGGTAGCAAGTTGCTCATTCTGAAAGATGTCATATTTTGGGTTGCTACGTGGAACTGTCTCCTGGTGGCATTATTCAGATCATTTTTTTCTTGTTTTTCCTGGTCCCATCACATTGGCAGTTTATTTGAAAGCTGTGGTTTGTCAACATTGTTGTTGCTGTTCAGTCATTAAGTTGTGTCAGACTCTCTGCAACCCCATGGACTGCAGCACACTTGGCTTCCCTGTCCTTCACAATCTCCCAGAGTTTGCTCAAACTTGAGTCCATTAAGTCAGTGGTGTTATCTAACCATCTCATCCTCTGCTGCCCCCTTCTCCTCTTGCCCTCAATCTTTCCCAGTATCAGAGTCTTTTATAATGTTAGGTTTTTTAAAAAAGCAATAGCCAGTAGGTCAAAGGTAAATCTTCTTTACAACTTGATGTATATGAGATATTATTATAAAGTAAGGTAATTAAAAGGTTATTTACAATATTCCTAACTTTATACAATAAGATAAATGACTTTTTTTTTTTCCATCAAAGCAGCCTCCTAAGGGATGTAGACTTAGTCTAACCAAGCCCCTATGATGCCTGGGTCAGAAATGATCTGGAATGTTCCTCCTTAAATTTCCCCCAAGCCCCAGGATGGCTCACAAGAACAACAGTTGGGGCAGAGCTGGGTCTTATTTCTGGTGCGCCTTTTGTTCTCCACTTGACTTCAAGTGACCTTAGATTGCTTTCAGAAAGCTAAAATGCCCTCAGAGGACAATTTGCCACAATTTAGAATTCTTATCAGAGAGGCCACAGTTTTGAGGCAACTTCCAAAGTGTAGTTCGAAAAGTGTTTTGAGTGAGGAAGTTTCATGTGGATGAGCATGTGACCTCCCGTGGGGAGGACGTCAATGGGAAACACTCATTGAGAACCCAAATTCAGATGTTTTTACAAAGAGACGCTTTTAAAGAATATATGTATGTATGTATTTTTGGCTGCTCTGTGTCTGTTGCTGCATGTGGGCTTTCTCTAGCTGTGGTGGGCGGGGGTTGCTCTCTAGTTGTGGGGTACAGTGCCTTCTCTTGTTGTGGGGCATGGCCTCTAAGGTGTGCTGGCTCCAGTAGTTTCAGCACACAGGCTCAATAGTTGCAGTGCGTGAACTTGGTCGCTCCGCAGCATATGGAATCTTCCCAGACCAGGGATCAAACCCATTTCCCCTGCATTGGCAAGAGGATTCTTTACCACTGGACCACAGCTTTGAGCAGTACATCTGACCTGACTTTAAACACGGCCTATCTTCCCACCCCAAATGGGAAGAGTATAATTAGCCCTTCCTGACCATGAGTATTAAACTGAAAAAGGGAGCTCTCATTGCCATCCATTCAATCTAAATGGAACTTGAGTGAGCTGGAAAGGGAATTTCAAACTTCTGCCAATACTAAAAGCACTCTATGAAGCAAATGCTTTTAAATATTTTGATTACTAGAGGGAAAATGAATCACATAATAAAAGGATTTTATTTTCATTAAAATATACACATGAAAAAATTAAAGGAGGAAAGGGGAGAGGAAACAGCCCAAGACTTTGTGAGTTGATCAAATCAAAACAATGGAGTGAAAAGGTGCTCAACATCACTAATTATAGAGGATTGCAAATCAAAACTACAGTGAGGCACCAACTCACACCTGTCAGAATGGCCATCATTAAGAAGTCTACAAATGACAAATGCTAGAGAGAGTATGGAGAAAAGAAAACCCTCCTACACTGTTGGTGGGAATATAAAATGGTGAATCCACTATGGAGAACAGTATGGCAGTTCCTCATAAAACTAAAAACAGAATTACCATGTGATCCTGCAATCCTACTCCTGGGCATATATATCCAGACAAAATTATAATGCAAAAAGATGCATGCACTCCAGTGTTCATTGCAGCGCCATTTACAACAGCCAGGACATGGAGACAACCTAAATGTCCAGCAACAGAGGAATGAATAAAGAAGATGTGATATGTATATAAATATATACATATAGCTCAAGAATATTACTCAGTCATAAAAAAGAATGAAATAATGCCATTTGCAGCAACATGGAGGGACCTAGAGATTATCACATCTAAGTGAAGTCAGCGAAAGACAAATACCATATGATACTATTCATATGTGGAATCTAAAATATGACACAAATGAACCTATCTACAAAACAGAGAGAGACTCACAGAGAGAGAACAGACCTGTGGTTGCCTAGGAGGTGGGGAAGGGACAGATTGGGAGTTCGGGATCAGCAGGTGAAAACTATTATATTTACGATGAATAAACAGCAAAGTCCTGCTGTAAAGCATGGGGAATATATTCAATATCCTGGGATAAGCCATAATGAGAAAGAATAAATATATATGTGTATATAACTGAGTCACTTAGCTGTACAGCAGAAATGATCACAAATTGTATGTTGACTATACTTCAATTTAAAAAAAATGATGTAGTTGTTTGAGGACCTTTTGACCAACAGCATGTGCTATGATGTCTCAGCTGAGGTCCATGGACTTAGGGGTCTCTATTTGCAAGAACAAGAAATTGGGAATCAGTCAAATTCTTGGGCTTCCCAGAGACCTAAAATAAGAAGAATGGATGCCTTAAGCCCCGTCCACCTGTCTGTCCATCTGGTGGTCATGAACGACACTTTCAGGGGCCTACTCTCTGCTCTGTTGGCTGCGGGCTCCCTGGAGAGGCCCAGTCTCTTCTGTTTTCTGTGCCCCCACTTAGATCCATGGGCAGGACTCAGAGAAACACCTCCTGAGGGAACAACTCCAGGTGATAGAAGCATGAAGAAAAGCACTCTTCACCCTTCACCCTGGAGTCCTAGGGTGGAGCCTGTGCCATTGCTCACATTTCAGACTCAAAAGGATCCACCTTTGGTTCATTCTCTGCTCTCACCCCATCTTAAACTTCTGAGTTCAGTCCTTACTTTATTGTGCATGGCAAATACTGCATTTTTCACCAATTGAAGGTTTGGGGCAATCCTGTGTTGAGTGTATATAGGCTCAGTTTTTCCAGTGGCATTTGATCACTTTTTGTCTCTGTATCACACTTTGGTGAATCTCACAGTATTTCAAACTTTTCTGTTATTTACTCTTTGTGATGGTAGTCTGTGATCAGTGATCCTTGACAGTGCTGTTGCGAAAAGATTATGACTTGCTGAAGGCTCAGATGGTGGTTAGCATTTCTTAGCAATAAAGTGCTTTTTTAAAATTTAAAGTATGTCTTTTTGGGGAATTATGCTAGTGCACATTTAATAAGCTATAGCAAAATGTAGACAGAACTTTCATGTGCATTGATAAACCAAAAAATTTGTGCGATGGACTTTATTATAGTATTCAACTGCAGTGGCCTGGAATCCAACATGCAATATCTCCAAAGTGTGTCTGTTCTTTTTGAAGAAGGGTCCCCAGTTTTCATTTGCACTGCAAATTATGAAGCTGATTCTGATCATCAGTCACCCCCCAAAATAACAATTTGGTGATGCCTGTTTGGTCTTAAAGAGACCACATGACTTCTGAAAATAAGGAATTTGTTATGAGAAGGTCACTTGCCCTCAAGAAAAAAAAAAAAAAGAAGGCACCTAGTCTGTCATAGTTAAATATTAAATGAAAAGGTTATTTATAGTATGTTTCATCCACTGTGGGGACTCTCGGTAGATGAACTTGAGAAGGTGTGTGGTAGATATTACTGTGGGGGTCCCGTGCAGGTCACCCATAGATGACGAAAGTAGGGGTAGAATGATCTTTGTCAACTCCACATTGCCACAAGGAGCCAATGGTCAAACCTGCTCTGAGTCTAGAGGTCAAGAAGCCGCCCCTGAACCCTGGACATATTGACAGTTGTGAGTGACCACTGAGCTCACTGCTATTGCTCTGATCATTGAACTGAATGGCTTTGCAGAGTCAGTGCGCAAGGTTGTAGGTTTGCATCTTCGCTCCTTTTCTTAAAAAGTATGCCACTCCCTGGTGACAGGGGATCCTTGCTCAGGGGGTCTTTTCTGCAGTCAGACTCCAGCCTTTCCCCTCCATCTACTGAGACAGAAGCCAGGCGGTGTGGGCCTGGAAGACAGCGCCCCCCGCCCAGGGCTTCTCCTCCCCCACCCCAGCTTCCTCGTGGGTTCCCAGGCATCCCAGGCCTGGCCTGCACCAGGACAATGACCGCTTGACATAGTCTCAGACTTTCCTGGCTATCTTTCTTTCTTTATTTAAAATTTTAAAAATTATAGCCGTTTCATTGATTGATTGGTTGGCTGAGCATGAGGAGGATCTTAGTTCCTCTACCAGGGATGGAACCCATGATCCCTGCAATGGAAGTGTGGAATCCTAACCTGCCTCCCCAGGGAAGTACTCTCCTGGGTCCCTTTCTCTTATCACCAGGCTCCCCAGTCCTGTTATTCTTCTCTCTGCCTCTGCCATGGTTCCCTGGGCTCCTGTAGTCAGCATGGGGCAGAGATTCGGAACTGCAGCCTCTGAACCAGTCCAAGACCAAGCTCTACTCTTCAAAACATGTGTGATGCCGGTCAGGTCACTTAACTTCTCTGTGCCTTTCTTTCCCAACTTATAAACAAGGAAGATAAGAGTGCCAACCTCACTGAGCTGGTTAATCCAGGTGAAGTGCTTCAGGGCTGGGTCTGCCCCACAGCAGGTTTACATGCTGACCGTTGTCTCTGGTTTTCCCGTGTGGGAATCAGGCCCAAGTCTGGTACCCAGCATGGCCACATGGTGTCCAGCCCAGCCTCAGGCAGCCCACACTGCAACAGAAGTCATCCTGAGATGGCCCAGGGTGGACCTGAATGTCTGGAGTATTCTAACCATGCTCCTGCTTATGACTTTTGTCCCTAGGGCTGTCCTGCAGTATGGAGCTGAGGAAACAAAGCCTGGGTCCTGATCAGCAGCTTGAAGGAAACAGAGGTATGAATGGAACAAGGATCTGGGCTACCCAGGCGGTGCTAGTGGAATCTGCCTGCCAACGCAGTAGAAGCAAGAGACGTGGGTTCGATCCCTGCGTCAAGCAGATCCCCTGGAGAAGGAAATAGCAACCCATTGCAGTATTCTTGCCTGGAAAATGCTATAGATAGAGGAACCTGGCAGGCTGTAATCCATTGGGTCGCAGAGTTGTACATGACTAAGCACAGCACTGGGCTTGCCTCCTGTTTACAGAATATGTAAGTTGAAAGAGAGCGTTTGGGGTGTTTAAGGAAAGGACAGATTGGATTGTTGAAAAAGTTCTGAAACTTAGAATATTTTTGAAGACATGGAATTGTAATGCTCTTTAATTTAGATGCAACTCTTCTCAAAATAATTATTAAATTATGAGTGTATGCTCAGTCATGTCCAACTCTTTGCGAGTCCATGGACTGTAGCCCACCAAGCTCCTCTGTCCATGGGATTCTCCAGGCAAGAATACTGAAATGAGTTGCTGTTTCCTCCTCCAGGGGATCTTCCTGACCCAGGGATAAAACTGGAGTCTCTTGGATCTCCAGCAATGGCAGGCAGATTCTTTACCACTGAGCAACCTGGGAAGCCCTCTCTTTTCTTACTATAACCTTACAAACCCCTTCCTCATTATTTGTTACTAATTGCATTTATATCCCAGTTTGCCCACGTGAATATTGTTTTCATCATTAAAAAGCTGTCACTTTTAAATGTAGTTGATTTTTCCAGTTTTTTAACAGTTTTTAAATTTTGAATCATAATTAGAAGAAACAGGATTGTAGAATTATTCTTTTTCTCACAAGACTCATGTATGTAAAGCAGTTTCTCATATGGTAAGCAATCTGTACCAGTCCTCTTGGAATTCATTAGATTGGATTTGCCCTTTTCTTCTGAGTTGAGTCATTCTTTGAAAAGCCTTTTAGTTTAGCGACATCACAAAGGTGCATGATACATTAAAGATGGGTCTAGCACCCTTCAGCTAAAAGGAAGTGCACCAAGAGATCTTAAGATATTTATCAAGTGTTATATCACTACTTGAGTGGCGGTTAACCCCACCACTTTTCTCTGACTAGTATGATTTCCCACGTGGGGAGTTTCTTCACTTGTATTTGACTTCCTATGTGGGCATGGACTGCTCAGTCTTCCTCTCTGCCTTAGTTCCAGGTGGCTGAAAGCTCCAAGTAGGGTGCTGGCTCATGCTTTGTATTCAAGAAACATGAGTTGAATCACCAACTGCAAAGGTATTTGTACCAACTGCAATCACACCTTCGGGTGCATTTTCACTTGCACCCCCAACAACATGCTTTAACACTGAGTCAGCATCCACAGGTTTCCAGGGTCACTTGAGAAGCCGCACACGTGGTTTATAGGGTGTCATCTTAGAATGCAGTCGTGTGGAAAGTTCCACTGCAGTGTACTGGAGAGCCACTTGACAGTTCACAATGAACTTTTATTTTCAGCATTTCTCTTTTTAGTCCTGACTTTAGAAATGAGGAAGCCAAATATTGGAGATGGTAAGTGACTTGTCCAAAATGACCCTATCGCTGCTTTAACTTCTACAATGTATGACACACGTTCTGTCCTCGGTGAAGAGCACTGGAGATGACCCAATTTCCTCAACTCAAATTTCAGTGATCATTCAGTATCCCATGTCAGGCACCACCTGAGATGGTGGTCATTGGCTGGTTTTCCTCCCAAAGTCCTCTACACAGGCTGTCAGGAAGGCAGAGATCATTCCTGTCACCCCCTGCCCTTGTATCCCAGTCTCCCCTGGCAAGAAAGCCTCATTCTCCCAACATTCGCTGTTGGAAAACATATGATGATGACATGCGTGTGTGCTAAGTTGCTTCAGTCATGTCCAACTCTTTGTGATGCTATGGGCTGTAACCTGCCAGGCTCCTCTGTTCATGCGGATTCTCCAGGCAAGAGAATCCTAACTGAAGTGGGTTGCTGTGCCCTCCTCCAAGAGATCTTCCCAACCCAGGAATCAAACCCACATCTCTTATGTCTCTTGCATTGGTGGATGATAACAATGACCACCAAATATTGAGGGTATTGGGAAGCCCAGGTATTGCAGTGGTAGAGACCCTGCCTGCCAATGAAGAAGACACAGGAGACAAGGGTTCAAATCTCTGGGTCAGGAAGATTCCCTGGAGTCCTGGAGTAGGAAATGGCAACCCACTCCAGTATTCTTTCCTGGAAAATTTCATGGACAGGAGAGCCTGGCAGTCACAGAGAGTCAGACACGACTGAGCACACAGCACACACACTGAGGGTATACCATGTGCTAGTTAATGTGCTGTGTATTTAACCCTCATCAACCCTCTTTGGTGTTAATCTTGTTGCCATCATTTTCTAAAGATGGAAATTGAGGCTCAGAGAGGTCATAGGACTAATTCAGGGCTAGACAAATGAAAGGCTTGAGCCAGGTGGAGCTAGAGGTCTGTAACAACTCCACCGCTTTACCCATCAGATTTGGAATTTCCAAACACATTTTTGTCTTACAATCTTCGGGCACAGGAAGTCCTCACTTGACAGGAGACCATGTTCCTTTACATTGTAGGAAATTCAATGACCGTGAATCACCATTGTGGGGGAGGGGCGCTCTGATCCTTCCTTCCTAGCTGTCCTTGCCCTCAGGCTGGGCCTCCCACTTTTATCTTTTATCTTTTTTTTTTGGTATTAAATGCATTTATAAAAAATTATTTCAAATGAATAAGCTAAGCATTCACTTCAAGGACCTGGGAAATGAAGAGTCAACTTTCCCAAAATACAATTAAAAAAAAAATTGTTTGTTTATTTATGGCTGCTCTGGGTCTTTGTTGCTGTGCTCAGGCTTTCTCTAGTTGCAGTGAGTGGGGGCTACTCTCTAGCTGCAGTGTGTGGACTTCTCAATGTGGTGGCTCCTCTTGCTGCAGAGCAAAGGTTCGAGGGCTTCAGTAGTTGTGGTACATGGGCTCTGTTGCTCCACAGCATGTGGAATCTTCCCAGATCAGGGATTGAACCTGTGTCTCCTGCATTGGCAGGTGGGTTCTTAACCACTGGATCACCAGGGAAGTCCCACCAAAATACAATCGATCAATGAATCCAAGAGCTGATTCTTTGAGAAGACCAATAAAATAAATTTATAGTAAGCCATATTGAAAAGAAGATAGTATAAATAAACATTATTAGAAATTCACAATGGGACATAATTGGAGATGCAGTAGAGATTAAGATATCATTGCTTATACTACACAATTTATTTTTTTAGGGCTGTCCACTTTGGATGGAGCCCTGAAATTTTCGTGTCTGTGGGAAGAAAGGGGAGGGGTTTGTTTTTCACTTTTGCTTTCATCATTCATTTTATTTAGGAAGGCTCCACATCTTGAGAGAGAGCTGTCAACACTGAGAAAACAAGAGGACCGTGGAATGAGCCGTGTGTCCTCCAGACTTCCTCCCACTGACCCGCGGCTTCCTAACCCAGCAGATGGGCTGTCCCTGGGCTGGACCCTGGCTGGAGGCCAGTGTCTGAATTGAATGGCTCAGGCTGGACAGTGCTTCTCCCCAGCCAGAGTGGCACTGAGCCGACTCCTGAGAAGGCACCTTGGCTCAGAAAACTCACTGTGTGTTAGACACTGGTGTCCACGGCAGGGATCTGGGGCCAGAGACATGGCAGGCATCTTCAGGATTCTCAAGAGAACCAGGCACAGCTCAGGAAATGTCCTGTGGCCCAAGAGGGAATCGATGGCTAAGAACCAATATAATTGGGAGACCAATAAAAAAGTAAAAAGTGAACAGGCTGGAGTAGCTATGAAGTTTACTTTCTTTTAAAATATCCTCTGGTTATGAATCTATTATACACTCATCCAAGAAAACTTTGAAAAGTAAATAAAAATCTCCCATAATCATTCCACCCAGAGATTTAACATCTATTTTTTAAGAATATGCTGTACCAGAACTTCCCTGGCAGTCCAGTGGTTAAGACTTCACCTTCCAATGTGGGTGGGGGGGGGGGTGGGTTCGATACCTGGTCAGGGAGGTAAGGTCGCACCAGCATTGTGGCCGAAAAAACAAAACATAAAACAGATGCAATACTGTAACAAATTCAATAAAAGACTTTACAAATGGTCCACATAAGAAATAAATCTTAAAAAAAAAAAAAGAATATACCCTACCAATCATTTTATTTTGTAACTCCAATATCAGGTACACAAAACTGGATTAATTGTGACCCCTGATTTAATACACTTTCTTATCATAAAATGATTTTTTTATGGTTTTTTTTTTCTTTCTTTTTAAATATTTGTTTATTTGGCTGCTCCAGTTCTTAGTTGCAGCATGTGGGATCTTTAGTTGCGGCATGTGGGGTCTAGTTCCCTGACCAGGGATGGAACCCTGGCCCCCCACATTGGGACTGTGGAATTTTAGCCACTGGACCACAGGGAAGTCCATGTTTGTTTTACATCATGTGCATTTCTAACCAATATGAACACTAGGTCTTTGACAATGACTTATGAAACTCTGGGGCTCAAGTGTTTCCCTTCAACATATGTCTCTATCTACATGTTTTTTTCCTTAGTCAAGTTCATGCTGTATACACACCTCTGCATGCCTCTCAGGGGGTTTCTGTGGTGAAATTTCATCACTCAGGTTGCTTTCTTCTGCATTGCCCTTTGGATCTCAAAATGGGCTGTCCATTTATCTCTTTCCATGCAAGGACAGTCGGGGTTAGGAGAGTCACTACTTTCACCCCTCATTTATCTCTGGGGCTTCACAAAACCACTGCCAAGCCCAGCCAGATGTCAGATCAGCTCGCTCTTGAGGATTCTCCATAAAGGAGAGACTCCAGTGTCCTCTGTGACCTTGTAATCTGCCGTGGTCCAGGGTGTATCTTTCCATCTGAACTACCACCCTGTGAGTTATAAAATTTACAAATTTAAAAAATTATTTGATAGAAATTTTAAAAGCCATCATACACTTCACCTTCCTGCACTTACAAACCCTTCTCAGTCTTCTCCGGAATTGACTTAAAAATTTTTTTTCATTAAAAATAAAAAAACTAGGGATCAAACCATGCCTTCTGCATTGGTAGCATGGAGTCTTAACCCCTAGACTGCCCAGGAAGTCCCCAGAATTCACTTTAGTTTCTATCTTGCCTTTTGCCATTGGTTTCATCCTTTGGCTATTCTTTCATAGTCCTTCTTTATATTCCTAAATTTCTCTTGAGTTTTGGACCAGGACTTTGTTTCAATGTTCCACAGTCAGTGTTCACTAGGCGGACAACTCAGGCTCTTTCGAGAGCATGTAGCTCTGATTCAAAGGTACTGGAGGAGAACTTTCCCCTTCTTTCCAATTCCCTGTCCTCTTGTTTCCTGTGTTACCAAGTTTCCTGGCTCTTCATCCTGTGTCCCTACACCTCTTCTTCAGTCTGGAGTTTGCAGTGATGAAGTGTCCAGTCTTGGATGGGTCACGTGCCTTATCTAGTCAAAGCCTTGTCTTAAGGATGCCAGAAGCCACTCACAAGCATGTGAGCAATTTTTGATGCTCATTTGAGACTGACAGATAACAGGTGATAGTACATGTTTCACAGCATTGTGACAAACAAATGATTTAAAAGACAAAAATAAGAGAATTCCCTGGAGGTTCAGTGGTTAAGACTCAGTGCTTTCCATCCCTGGTTGGGGAACAAAGATCCCTCAAGCCAAGTGGTACAGGCAGAAAACAAACCAAAAAGCAAAAAGCAAACAAAATCCAAAAAATAAAACCCCATAAACAAACAAACAAATGAACAAACACAAAACTTCCCCCCAAAACCAACAAAAACACCCCAAACAGCCCAAACAAAACCCTTTTCTACTGTGATTAGCATTTCTACCAAACTCAGTTTGGGTTTGAGTTTCCAGGCACTCTATAAGTGCATAAGGCTCAGTTTTTCTCCTCTTTGATTATGTGCTTTCCTTGTCTCCATCTTTCTTTCATGTGCCATTCTCATCTAAAACCAGTCCAGCGCTCCCCATGCAGTTACGTCAAGTCAGGACAGGCCAAGGCCTGGGTACCGAGAGAGTGGCTGATGCAAGAGACACCAAGGGCAGGTCTGGTGAATCTGTGAGCTTGCTGCATGGTCCAGGCCCTCTGACACATCTCAAGGAGACACACCTGAGTTCTGTCCAGCCCTGCCAGTTAATTCATTTGAACAAATATTTACACAAGGATAATTAGATGTTGGGCATTGCTATGTGGGCATGGCTGGAAAGGGGAAGGTCAAGTTTCCAGCCTGTACAGGATTCACATTCTACAAGGGAGCAAGACGCTGAGTACTTCAGCAAAAAATATGCAGGGTAAGTTAATTTTGGTAAGACCTACCAAAACAAACACCAACAGCACAAAGGAAGCAGAGGAGAATAATGGCCTGTGACTGGTGCTAATGTATGCATGTGTGTGTGTGTGGGGGGGGTGGAGGGGGTGTTGAGGGGCAGCTGCCCTGTGGAGATCCAGGGAAGAGCCCCGTAGCAGAGGAATGGATGTGCAAAGGTCCTGGGGTAGCAGAGAGTCAGTGTACATCAAGGACCGAAAGGAGGTCTCTGTGCCAGAGCATTGAGGGAAGGAGGCCAGGGTGAAGAGGCATACAGGCCTCTCGATTGCATGGGCACCAGGGATCCTCTCTGGACGCGGCGTGTGGGCACCCATGGCTGCCATGAATCCTGTGGCCACAGCAAAGGGCATTTCCAGGGTGGAATCTAAGTAAAAACCCAAATAGTAATGAAATGTCATCTTCAAAACCTGTGAAAATGTATGACAAAGTTGAAACATTAAAAAATGAGCAATTTGGGAAATCACGTTTCCTTCATTCACCTTCTGCCACGATCTCTGAAAAGACAAAAAAAGGATATTAAAGCTTTTTAATAAAGTGAGACTGGAGAACTCAGATATCAGTTATTTCAAATAAAAAGGAAGGGCATGTGTGTTCAGTCACGTCTGACGTTTTGCAACTCCATGAATCATAGCCTGCCAGGCTCCTCTGTCCGTGGGATCCTCCAGGCAAGAATACTGAAATGGGTTACCATTTACTTCTCCTGGGGATCTTCCCCACCCAGGGATTGAACCTGCATCTCCTGCATCTCTTGCATTGGTAACTGGATTCTTGGATTCTTCACCATTTGGGAAGCCCAAATGGAGAGGAGATTGCCACAAATCTGGGGACAAAACCAAGTCCAGAATCAGCATGTACTCCTGAAACCACTGCGCCTCATCTCAGATGTGCTGGACATTCATTTAAGGCTCCAGACTCAGTGTGTGCAAAAGAAAACATTTTGAGTTGAGAAAGCTCTCAAGGACCATGGATTAGACACCCTCTTGAACAACAATAACAATAACCATAACCATTGAGAGTTGTATTTACTGAAGAAGTCTAACACTTCTAGAAGAACTGTGGGGAGCAGAGTTGGTGCACAGAAAACAAACTGTAAACTCAAAACGTCTTTTGGAAAAGGATCTGGCATGGGCTAGCTTTAAAGGCACCTCAGCGTCCACTGAGTAAATGCTTGTGATAAATTCCTCTCTTCTGGTGCTCTGCACTGTTTCTGTTCCACATCAACCATGATCCAGCTTCCAACGCAAACTCAGCCTAAACAAAGAATCCAAACAAATGATGATAAAGATGGTCAGAACCCAATTCAACTCCATTTCAAAGAAAAAGACAAAAGGAAATGGTCACTATTGCTTGCAGAAACAGGACAATTTTTTAAAAATTGGAGTGTAGTTGACTTACAATGTTGTGTTAATTTTTGCTGTACAGCAAAGGGATTCAGTTAAATATATATATATATATAATCTTTTTCATATTATTTTCCATTATGGTTTATCAGAGGATACTGAAAATAGTTCCTTACGCTATACACTAGGACGTGTGTGTGTGCAGTCTCTTCAGTCGTGTCTCACTCTGGGTGACGCTATGGATTGTAGCCTGCCAGGCTCCTCTTGCCGTGGTATTCTTCAGGCAAGAATACTGGAATGGGTTGCCATTCCCCTCTCCAGGGGATTTTCCCAGTGATCAAACCTAGGTCTCCTGCATTTCCTGCATTGGAAGGTGGGTTCTTTACCACTAGCGCCACCTGGGAAGTGCCACCTGGGAAGCGCAAAGCCTTTTGAGTCAAGTCATTCCACTTTGTGGGATAAGAAACAAACACACTTAAAAATATGAATAAATGTAGCATTAGATATTTTCCACCCATTACTGGAGAACATTTTTTTTTAAATGATTGAACCAAAAGAACAGCTATAATTATGACATGCTTCTCAGAAGGCATTTGGGGAAAATAATGTGGTATGGATGACAGAGAAAGTGTTCAGCATAAAAAAGTCCAGAAACAGAGCAAAAGCCTGTATTTATTTCAGAATCATCCTGTAGCCTCCAAATAATGTATTGCATGTTGAATCAAGTGGAAATAGATGGGATAACAGAGAAGAGCATGCGGCTCTCTCCACAAACTGATAAACGGGTCCATTCTTGATTTTTTATTCAATTAATTAATTTTTATTTTTGGCTGTGCTGGGTCTTGGTTGCTGCACATGGACTTTCTCTAGTCTCAGTGAGGAGGGGCTACTCTCTAGTTGTGGTGCTTGGACTTCCCACTGCAGGGGCTTCTTTTGTTGGGGAGCACGGCCCATTGCTCAGCCATTGCTGAGCATGGGCTTCAGCAATTTTGGCTCACAGGCTTAGTTGCCCCATGACATGTGGGATCTTAGTTCTGTGACCAGGGATTGAACCCATGCCCTCTGCATTGGCAGGCAGATTCTTAACCACTGGATCACCAGGGAAGTCCCATTCTTCATGTGTTTTAGTATGGAGTAGTTATAACCAACAGTGACTTAGAAGCATATCAGCAAGTGATGCAAGTTTCCAATTGCAGTTGGGAGAGAGTGCATCTCACCTTAAACAAAAAAGCAGAGACCATGCTTTCTCCAGAAAAGGAACTGAAGAAAAATGACCATCATTCCACATTTACTTGTGGTTCTGATACAATGGCAAAACTATATCAAAGAAGACCACCTAAAACTTCAGAGACCCTGCTCCGTATTCCTCCTGAGTATGCCCTGTGAGAAACTCCCATGAAGTTGCATTCAGAGGGGGAAATGTTAGGAAGAAATAGAAAGGACAGCCTGAAACGCAATGTGAAATTAGACATGAGCCAGAGAACTTCGCATCACGGAAGAAGACAAGACATTAGTGGTTCACCAGGGCATTCCTAGATGGAATGATTCCAAGCTAATTATGAGAATTCCAAATTTGAAGATTCCACAAGCTACACGGAAACTAGTTCTACCTATGATAGAACTTTAGGTGTAAGAAAATTAGTCTGTTGGCAAAATTTCTTCCTCTACAACTTTAGTAATTGCTGGGTTTTGGTTTTTTAGGAAAGGTTTGTTTATTTATTTTTATTTACTTATCGGCTGTGGTGGGTCTTCGCTGCTGTGCAAGGGCTTTCTCTAGTTGCAGCGAGCAGGCACTGCTTTCCAGCCCCAGCGCAAGGGCTTCTCATTGTGGTGGTTTCTCTTGTTGGGGAACACAGGCTCTAGGGCATACGGGCTCAGCAGTTGTGGCGCACAGGCGTAGTTGCTCTGTGGCATGTGGGATCTTCTCAGACCAAGAACTGAACCAGTGTCCCTTGCATTGGCAGGCAGATTCTTAACCACAGGACAACCAGGAAAGACTCCACCCCCAGCTTTTTTTAAGAAGTATATTTGGATTTCTGGTTCTGGTCAAAATGGAGTAGCTCCAGTCTTTCTAGGTCCTTCTTCATACCGTGGGAGGAAAAAAAAAAAAACTCTGGACATAACACAGCAAACATAGGAAGGCTCTGAATGGGGGAATGAAGATGAGCTGTCTAGGGATATCAAGACTTGAATAATAACATGGTGGGGAATCCTCTGTTTTATTTTTTAATTTAATTTTTTTTGCCTCCTACATGGGATGAAGTGTTGGAAAAGCTTATAACTCAGAACCATGAACAGATATCAGTTCAGTTCAGTTCAGTCGCTCAGTCGTGTCCGACTCTTTACGACCCCATGAACTGCAGCATGCCAGGCCTCTCTGTCCATCACCAACTCCCGGAGTCTACCCAAACCCATGTCCATCGAGTCGGTGATGTCATCCAACCATCTCATCCTCTGTCGTCCCCTTCTCCTCCCGCCCCCAATCCAACCCAGCATTAGGGTCTTTTCCAATGAGTGAACAGATATAAACAAACAAAAAAGGCGCTAAGTAAAACCTGTCTCTTCTAGCCAAAAGACTGAGAAGGGGGCAGTCCAGTAGAACAGAAAACCTTTTGATTCTATTATCAATCAAACACCAACAGGAAAACTGCCCCCATTTCAGGATGAGAAGAGAGAGAATCTTCCACACATTCCCACGACCTGTAGATGGAAGCAGGTAATGATACTATTATTCCCCTGCCAGGGGATTGGTCTTCTACCCAACCCCCCACCCCACCTGGTAGAAGCAGGTACCACCCTAACTCCCCCACTGGGAAACCAAAAAGGGAGCAGATTGTCCACTCCCCTCTCAGCAGAAGCAAGTAGTATTCTGATTTTCCCACGAGGTAGTGTCAGTCGAGACAAGTGGGACCTGAGCACCATCCTCATCTAGAAGCAATGAGACTAATGAGCCTGTGAGAGAACAGGGTCAGGACTCTGCTCCCTACTGCTTGGCGTCAGTGAGGCACATCAGTGATGCAGAACTGGGCTGTGCAAAATGGTGTGATTAGGTTCTTCACTCCCATCCCCAACTCCAAAGCAGTGGAGCCCAGCAGAGCTCACATTCCTCTCAACGAGTCAGGGCTCATAGGATTGGGGCTCTAAAGCCATTTTGTTGTGGTTTAGTTGCTAAGTCAAACTCTTTTTTGACCCCATGAACTGTAGCCCACCAGGCTCCTCTATCCATGGATTTCCCAGGCAAGAATACTGGAGTGGGTTGCCATTTCCTTCTCCAGGGAATCTTTCCCACCCAAGGATCGAACCTGAGTCTCCTGCATTGGCACATGGATTCTTTGCCACTGAGCCACCTGGGGGGCCCCCTAAAGCCATTTTAGAGGCTTTAGAAAAAACTTATTTGTACTTCTCCACATGTTACATCATGAACATGGGTTTCTTTGATTACACAAGAGTAGAGTGATGTGAAAAACAATTTTACATCTTTTCTTGATTTGGTCCTCAGAGCCCAGTTTTCTTGTCTGTGAAACAGAGATGATCGCGAGGATACCAAACCCATCGGTTGAGAGACAGGTGAACACTGGGCACCTGGGACAGGTGCAGAAACATGCCACAAGTTCACACTGATGGTGGTCGTCCTTGCAACCTGTCCTAAGGCATGAAATGAACTGTGGGCCTAAAGACTGGGGGCTGCCACACAGCCCACAATGCCAGCTTCATCTTCCTTTGAGGGGAGAGTGTGGCTAACTTGCAGACGGGGCAGGTAACAGGGATGCACTAGACCCATTTCTAGAGTTGTTAGATTTAGCAAGGGACAAACAGGACACTCAGTGAAAAGTGAATACTGACAAACAATGAATAATTTGGGGTATAAATATGTCCTATGTGGGGACTTTCTTGGTGGTCCAGTGGTTAAGATTCTGTGCTTCTGGTGTGGGGGACAAGGAGTAGGG
Source organism: Okapia johnstoni (assembly GCA_024291935.2). NCBI lineage: Eukaryota > Metazoa > Chordata > Mammalia > Artiodactyla > Giraffidae > Okapia > Okapia johnstoni. Next base: position 133,174,595 of record CM044306.1, on the reverse strand, counting down.
GGCGCCAGTTGGCTCCCTGGTTGGGGAACTAAGATCCCACATGCTGCCCTGAAGCCAAAAACAAAAATGTCCTGTGCAATATTTAGGATATGCGTATACCAAGAATCATTTGTCCTTAATCTAGAATTCGAAGTTGACTAGGCATAGTGTATTTCATCAGGGAACTCTCTCATTTTCTAACCCCAGAATTTGCTTGTCTGAGTCTCTGCTGTCACCTGCTTTGCTGGTTACAGCTGTAAGGATGGGAGGCTCGCTGATTCTCTGAGATAATCTAGCCCAGTTCCCCGTTTCTGTGTTCACAGTGGACCCAGGACAAGGCCAAGCTAGAATGAGACCCCACTTCCCTCAAACCCTCTTTCCCTGACGCCTGTATGAGTCTTGCCACAGGTCATTGTTTATTGTTATTGGCCTAAGGCGGAGGTGGGGTGGTGGTGGGTGTGAGGGTGTGTGTGTGTATATCTCCCAGTGTCTTCACCAAGGTGGGAAGGCCTGTGAGGCGCAGTTCAGAGCAACAAACGTGGGGAGTCAGGGCCCCCCCCCCCTTGCCTTTCTTCCTCCCCTTCCTCTTCCAAGGCCCCCTGCCCACGACCCAAGATTTTCAGCCCTTAGAAATTCCAGGTAGTCCTTTGCTGAGTGCTAGGCACCCAGCTGGTGGTTCTGAGGCGCGGGACCAGAGGTACCGCCTATTTCTGGGTCTTTCCGGTAGGCTCCACTCTCCCGCGGCGCCTGTCTTTTGCTCCTGCTGCTATCCTAGGACATTCCCACAGTTGGATTCTTTCATCGCCCATTGTAGCAACATCCCTGAAACTCCCCAGGGCCCCTGTCTGGCCAGCGCGTTTCCATTCTCCTAGTATCCGTGGGAACAGGAGCTGTCTGCTAGGATGCACAGGGACGTGACTTCCGGGAGTCTCAGCGTCTGCTTCCTCTTGGGAGAGCTCAAGCTCTGAGCCACGTGGTTCCCACGTGACAGCATGGGAGCCGGAGCCACAGCGGCTTGGGTGGGGCTGGCGCCCCCCTTCTCGCTCCCTCCTCTGAAGACGACCCATGGAGCAGCCGGCAGGCTCACTAGAGCCTACTAGAAGATTTTCAGGAATTTGGTGTGCTGGTTGTTAACCACAGCTGTTGTTAAAAATTCTATACATCTTCAGTTAATTAAATTATACCAAAAGTAGAGGTAGTAGATGGTAGTGAACCCAAAACTACTTCTAATCATTTTACTGCAGGTTACTATTATCCATCTGGAGATTATTTATTTCTATTGTATGCATATGGTGAGGATGCTCTGCTATGTGATAGTATATGGCTGCCCATCTTGTCCTCATTCTGGTCTTCAGAGTGGGGCTGTCCCTGGAGCCCAGTGTTCTACTGAGGGTGCTTTGAGTGCTGTCTCCCTGGCTCAGGCCCTCCTCCCTCTGGGCTGCTGCTAACAGCGTCCTCGTTGGAGGAGAAGCAGCTGGGCCCTGAAACCTCACGGCCCTGGGCGTGGCTCTCAGCTCTGCTTTTTGCTTCTGTGTGTGTGTCTCAGTTTCCTCCTCTGTAGAGTCAGAATGATCACATATACCGGGCGTTTGCCAGGAGAATTTAAATGATGGTGGAGATGGCCATGGTGATGAATAATGGGGTGTTTGTCTGAGTGTGTGAAGCTCTGTGGCCACAGAACTTAGATTCCAGTAGGATAAACACAAAATAGGTGAATAATCACAATATAATATATTGAGTTGGCCAAAAAGTTCATTTGGGCTTCTCATAGCATCTTGTGGAAAAATGGGAACGAACCTTTTGGCCAACACGATAATGTTGTTTAGTCACCAAGTCGTGTCCGACTCTTTGTGACCCCATCGACTGCAGCATGCCAGGCTTTCCTGTCCCTCACCATCTCTCCAGAGTTTGCCCAAGTTCATGTTCATTGATATCAGATGGCAACAAGGAAAAGTTACACCAAGGCAAGGGGCCAGACAGAGGCAGAGTGGGCAGGCCAGCATCACTGAGGGTCCCTCTGGCCTTGAGTCTCCTTGTACTGTGTTCAGAGCCCCAAGAGGAGTTTGTTGACTGCTGTGTTGCCACCTAAGCTCCTCCCCTCCCACAACCCCTACTGTCTTCCAGCTCTCTCCAGCTAGTCTCAGTCCTGTTTGTCCCTCCCCCCATCCCCTTTCTCTGGAATGTCTCCTGCAGCACAGTTCACAGTGACTTCCTGGCAGGAAGTTAAATGTCCTGGCAAAGTTTCAGGCCCAGGGCCCAGAGCTCCTGGAGAGACAGTTCTCTTGCAGGCAGCGCCTCCAGCCAGGTGCCAAGCGAGCCAGGGAGCATTTCCTAAGGGAGTCCTCCCTGGGATGCAGAAGACTCTCCCCCTCCCCCAGAAGACATCATTTGCAATGATTCCTTAGAAGTTCAATGACAAAATTAAAAAAAAAATTTTTTGGGGGGGAGTAGAGTTGATTTGCAGTGATATATATTTTCTTCCCTACAGCAAAGTGGATCCGTTACACATACACATACACATCCACTCTTTTTTTAGATTCTTTCCCCATGTAGGTCATTACAGAGTACTGAGTAGAATTCCCTGTGCTATATAGTAGGTTCTTACTAGTTATCTATTTTATATATCGTAGTGTGTACCCGTCAATCCCAGTCTCCCAGTTCATCACCCACACCTTACACTGGTAACCGTAGGTTTCAGTAACAACATTTTTAAAGAAAGTATTGATGTATAGTATTTCTTTTCATTACACATTGGTGTATAGAGATCATGATGCTATAAAAAAATATGTGGTAACATGGTACCCCCAGATAAAAGGATACATTGTGCAAGTTTAGGAGGGATAATTGCAGTAGGTTTTCTTTAATACATTGTATGAACCATATGGGGGCTTCCCAAGTGACACTGGTGGTAATGAACCTACCTGCCAATGCAGGAGCATAAGAGATGCAGGTTCAGTCCCTGGGTTGGGAAGATCCCTTGGAGGAGGGCATGGAAACCCATTTCAGTATTCTTGCCTGGAGAATCCACATGGACAGAGATGCCTGGCAGGCTACAATCCATGGGGTCGCAAAGAGTCAGACACGACTGAAGTGACTTAGCATGCACGCATGCATGAGCCATGTGACACACTGATGCTATGGTTAGAATAGGTTTCATCAGTATGATTTTTGTTATTAGGGGCCTAAGTTGCAGTGGCATGACGAAAAAGGACACTTCTCCTGGTGGCTCCCCGGTGGCTCTGGTTTTCTGCAGAGGCACAGATCTCCCGTGCAGGATGGCTGTGATGGATTGCTCACTGCCCAAGCTCAGATGCTGCCAAGGGTCTTCCCCAGACAGTATGAATCACCTCACCTGTGGAGTGGCCCTTGGCTGCCAGGTCTCCCTCTCATCAGCTGTTTCCTGGCTACCCTGCTGGCTCTAGCTGTCAAGTGTCTTCTTCAGAAACCCCCCACTGCCCCTCTTCTCTGGGGTCCCCATCCCCTAAGCCTCTCCCCTTTGCTCTGGCCTCTCCCCATGCTCCACTCCAGCATTACCACCTCTGCCCCAACCCAGGCTCCTGCTTCCTAAACCAAACTGCCGGCTCCTGCAGGTCTTCTGCTCCCCAGAGCCATCAGCAGGCCTCTGTGATGCAGGTGCACCCTGGGCTCAGCCGGGACAGCGTCAGCATACCGCGGCTCCTGGGATCAGACCACACACACATTCCACATTTGACTCAGACAACATAAGACTCTGCCTGCAGTGCAGGAGACCTGGGTTGATACCTGAGTTGGGAAGATCCCCTGCAGAAGGGAATGGCTACCCACTCCAGTATTCTTGCCTGAAGAATTCTAGGCACAGAGGAGCCTGGTGGGCTACAGTCCATGGCGTCACAAAGAGTGGGACATGACTGAGTGACTAACATTTTCACTTTCATGTTCTAATTCCATGGTGGGAATTGCCCTGCTCCCACCCAGCCTGGTGTGGTGGGCCTGGGAAAGCTGCCTCTGACTTGGTACCATTCACACCGCAGACTTCCTTGTGGCTGGCTGCTGTCTCTGCAGAAAGTTGTAGTGGAAAAATGCAAATGAAGATGTGAACATTAAACAAAGAGAAAGATTTAAGGGGCTTCCCTGGTTAAGACTCCATGCTTCCAATGCAGGGGGGCGTAGGTTTGATCCCAGGTTGCAGAGATAAGATCCTACATGCCACTAGGTATGGCAAAAAGAAAAAAAAAAATCAGAACGACAAAATAATTCTTTAAAACAATACATATATATATATATGTATATATATAAAGAGAGAGAGATGTAGCCTGCCAGGCTCCTCTGTTCATGGAATTCTCGAGAAGGGGACAACAGAGGATGAGATGGTTAGATGGGATCACTGACTCAATGGACATGTGTTTGAACAAAATCCAGAAGATAGTGAAGGACAGGGAAGCCTGTGAAGGACAGTGTTGCAGTCTATGGGGTCGAAAAGAGTCAGACACTACTTAGCAAGGGAACAGCAACAATACATAGAAGAAGAAAGAATTAAACCCTCCATAGCATGTACCGCAGGAACAATGAGAGAGTCAAAAGCAGACTGTTTTTGGAGAGAGATGGGGAAGGTGCAGGGCAAGGAGGGGGGCACCCTGAAGCTTTTGCCCAGGTGGAATAAGGCCAGACCTGGGAGGCCACGGGGACAGCTGCAGGCATTCTTTTATTGCCCAGCATGGTGGTGGTAGTGGAGGGTCTCTAAACTAAATGCCTGGCATGTCCACAGCTAAACTGGTCAGGTGGCAGGTGCTAAGCCAGCACTGAGCAGTGCTTGCTCTGCAGAGTGCCTGGGCTGGGCAGGGCTGGGTTTGGGGGTGCTGGGCCCTGTAGTGGAGGTCAGGCTCCCTGGGGCCACCTGATTCCAGACAGGAAGGCTTCACAGCTGGGAGCTCTTGGAGCAGGGCCTCTCCATGAGCCATATTCCTAATAGACTGAGTTTGAGGGAGCAGTGTGTGGGGCACCACGGGAGTACAGCTGTCTCCCCAACACCCTGTCCCATTCGAGGAAGTCCCACCATACTGGCCTGAGTGGTCCTAGACATGCCGAGGCCTGGATTCCCAGGTAGACTCCTGGGGTGAGCACTCCTTACTTGCTCATGTTCTGATAAGTGAGGGGCCACACAGCCACCTGATGGAGGTCTGGGGGTGTAGCTCCTACTAATCAGTGTGGTCAGCTTTACAGGAACCAAAATCCTGGGGATTTGAAACTTATGAAATAATGCGAAGTTTCTCTAGTTGAAAAATAAAAATCTCATGTTAAAGAGGTGCAGATGGGGATGTGAGTGGATTGTTTCCTGTTTCAGAGGCGGGAAAGCAGGCAGAGGTCCCCTTGGCCTCGGCTTTCTGGGTGCGAACCACATTGTTCATGCACTTTGTGATGTTTGTGCTTTTACAGATGTCATTTTAACTTTGGCTGTGTTTCAATCTCTAAAACAAATGGCATATTCTGAAGTGAGATCATCTAATTAAGGGATGATCTTGGTGTTCCAATGAAAAAATACACCCACAATCAACAACTTTGAGATTAAAGACGAGATAAAATGTCATGAAGAAGACCCTGAAACATCAAGAAATACCAGACTGCTACCTTTACGACAAGCATCCTAAGATATTTTGGAGATTAAAATGAAGATAAAAGTAGCATTAGAGATCCACAAATTATACTTGTTTTTAATTGTCACATTTCTGTTATTTCGATTACACATACATTAGTTTCTAAAGTTAAAAAGTTTTATTTTAAAATTAATGAGAACTTTATTTAAAGAACTTACGTTGAATTAGAAGCTAATAATTACAAGAAAATTCTATAGACAGAGGAGCCTGGCGGTCTACAGTTCATGATGTCCCAGAGAGTCGAACGTGACCAACGTAACATTTTCAATTACAAGAAAGGTTTTTTTTTTTTTCAATCCAGAAAAGACAATGAAAAGATGTTTAAATTTTGATGTGAATGTTGCTTGTGCTGTGCTCAGTTGCGTGTGACTCTTTGCAACCCCATGGACTGTAGTGGCCAAGCTGCTCTGTCCATGGGATTCCCCAGACAAGAATATTGGAAAGGGTTGCCATTCCCTTCTCCAAGGGACCTGCCCGACTCAGGGATTGAACCTGCATCTCCTGCATTGGCAGGCGGATTCTTTACTACTGAGCCACCTGGTTGGGATACAAATTGGAAAGTCGATAATTTTGTGTTGAACAATGAACTGACAATTTCAATGAATGGGAGTTTAAAAGTACATCCCTTCTGTATTTAAAAAATTATTTTCTTAGGCAAAATTCACTTGTCCCCAAATCAGCTCCTTTTTCTTAAATTAGAATTGGATGTATTTTATGTCTTACATATAGTAACACCCAATTACTGTTATTGCATCACGGTTTCTAAAGATCCTAGCACCTTACCTTGTACTCAGTGTGAAGGAAAACCACTGCAGCACAACACATGGGCTTCTGCAGCCCATTTCTCCTGTAGAATGCCCCACCCAGCACCCTCAGGGGCAAGGCTCCCAGAGCTCCTGGGGGCGGTATTTCCTGACAGCTGTAGCTGTATGAACATCCCAGGGGGCAGCAGCCTCTCATTGTCAGTTCCTTTGAGAGAGGGGGCGAAGGATCTGTTGATTCCCAGACCCCATTTCCGTACCTCCAGCCCTGGCTGCACCCACCAAAAGTCACAGAGAGACAAGGAAGCAGCACCACTACCCTGCCGGCTGTTGGCACACCTGCAGCATGGGGTTTCGAGAAGGTGGAGAGATTCTGACCTTTCACCCATACACCTTGGTAGATGCTGCATTTTTAAAAAACAGCTAATGTTAAAAAATGAAGGAAGAAGACTTTTCTGGCAGTCCAGTGGTTAAGGCTGAGTACTTCCAATGCAGGGGGTGTGGGTTCGATCCTTGCTCAGGGAGCTAACATCCTACGTGCTGTACGAGTGGCCAAAAAAATAAAATGAAATATTTAAAAAAAAAAAAAAAAAAAAGGAAGAGGGACTTCCCTGGCAGTCCAGTAGTTAAAGGCTCCATGCTCCCAATGTAGGGATTGAAGGTTCTATCCCTAGTCAGGGAACTGAGATCCCACATGAATGGCCAAAAAAATAAGATAAAAATAAAAGATTTAAAAAGAATAAGGAAGAGGAACTGAGTTCTGCTGTGGAAATTAGGCTTTGCTAGAAGGCAAAGAGCAGGTCAGTGGGAAATCGTGATATGAGATGGTCAAGTGTCAGCCTGATGTCACGGGTCCTGCTCCGCAGCACACCCACCCAAGCAGAGAGCAGCATGGCTGCCCTGAGGCTGCTCCCTTCACCTAACAGTTGCCATCCATCCTCCAGGAGCCAGGGGAGGACAGGGTTGTGTTTGACATCTTCGTCCACTCAGGCTGTGCTCACCCAAAACTGTTGACTACTATCAATTACAAATCGGCACTTGCCCTGGGTGCTTGCCATCTCCCTCTACAAGGATTAAATCATGTGCTGCTGCAGCTGCTGACCTTCAGCACACCCTGAAAGGAGTTCAGGGTGGAGAGCAGGAATGAGGCACTTTATGTTCTGGGGAAAAACTGGCAGGACAGGTCTTCACATAATTAGATATTTTTAGGAGCTGATTTTATGAGCCCAATTCTTGTTTCTCCCCATATCTAGAAAAGCACTAAAATCCTTCATGGTGACACAAAGCTTCAGGAGACTAGTAGAAACCTGGAAAAATAACATGCTCGATTGCATGTATTCCCCCTTTACCAAAATCACATATATATTAACCTCCTCTCTGCACCCCCCAGCAATTTCTCAGAAAAAGGAAGCCAGGATCCATTCCCTGAGGCTACAAAATGCACAACAAAAACTCACTTAGATGGGGTGATAGGCAGGTAGTTAACCCAACTCCAGCAGGACCACTCCCAACCCTGCCTGTGGTGGCCCCACAGTGTCCATCACCATGCACTCAGCTGCAGCTCTGCTGGGCTCTGCTCTCTAGAGATGGTTTCACCTCAGTGACTCAGATGAGGGGACTCAGTCTACAACCTGGGGCCAGAGAGTACATGTTAGTAGCATTTCCTGACTCTACCCAGTCCTTCCCTAGCCCATGCTGCCTACAGCCTATCCTAAATCCAATCACAGCTCAATCTCTTTGAAAATGATTTTGCCTTTGGAGTTGAGCAGCTCAGGGCAATGCCAAGTCATGGTACCTCAGTGTAGACCAACCTACACTTCTCAATTCTACGATGAGCATTTCCATGACACATTTCAGGCAAGAATGGAATCCTGATAAATGTGTTGTCTGTTTATCAGGTCCACACATTTCCACTCACTGTGTTGGGAGACATCATTAAGAAATGAAATGTAAAAAGATTATTCATTGTCTTTTTTTTTTTGTAAAAGATATTACAAAACAGAGCTCAGCCTGAACCTGAAAAGAGTAATTCTGTGTTAGCCTGCTTTTACAGCTTTTAGCTCCTGTCTGCAGGCAGTTTGCAAGAATTACCTCCCTTCTCCCCATTCATTTGTAAAGCTGCCTCCTACACGGTGCGATTAAAATAAAACCTTACTCAAATGCCTAGTCAATGCTGAGCAGCCCTTCTTTCATATGTATCCTATGAATGAGTTCTGAAGTAACAGGCCTAGAAAACGAAACTCCTCAAAAAGAATATGAAAATGATTTGAAAAGGTGCCAGAAAATACTTCGAGAGTGTGGGTGGATATCTGCTCATGGGAGTCTTCCAAGACCTCCAGATGGTTATGGCGAATGAACAGCCTTGAGAGTTGCCGAGGCATAAATGACCCAGGTTTAAAATGGGAGGCCCATCACTGTGGACACTGTGGGGGTGTGTGCTTTTAGTGGACAGGCCACTTCTGAATGTATGCACTCTTGGCTCCCTGTTGGTTACATCAGTGTCATCAATACTCTGGCTTTGGGTCCCACTCTGCTGCTTATTAGCTGTGTGGTCTGGGGCAAGTTGCTCAACCAGTCTGAGTTTCCTCGCCTGTAACATGTAGATAAAAATAGCACTTACCCCACGGGGTGCCCCCTTCCCCCATCCAGCAGAGCTCACAAATTAGATTAATCACAATCCTTGGTTATTACAGTCTCCCCCTGTGATCTGTGTGTGGTTTGGTCATTTATTTAACTGTGTAATGAGTTATTTACCATAATGTGATGAGCACCCATGTTTCCAACACCCCAAATGAAAACCATGACCAAGACGTGACCTATATCTCACTCTGTCCCCAATATCTCATTAGCCCCTTCTCTTCGTCCTGAAGTTACTTATCATTTTGACTCGTATTCCTAACACCCCTGTTTCCCTTTATTTAGTTTTCTGCGTCTGCATGTATTTCTATAATGTTTCGTATATTCTTAATTGTTTTTAACTTTGCAGAAGTGGTATGCTACATGTAACTTTAGGGGATCTTGCTTTTTTCACAATGCGGGAGACCCAGCTTGGACCCCTGGGTCAGGAAGATCCCCTGGAGAAGGGCATGACAACCCACTCCAGTGTTCTTGCCTAGAGAATTTCATGGACAGAGGAGCCTGGTGGGCTACAGTCCATGGGGTCACAAGGAGTCGAACACGACTGAGTGACTAATACTATCACTCACTTTTTTCACTTAACATTATACTGCTAAGAACCATCCATACTATTATGTATCACTGTAGTTTCCTTGTTCTTTTTTTTTAGAAAGTATTTATTCATTTGGTCTTAGTTGCAGCATGTGGGATTTTTAGTTGCGGCATACAAACTCTTGGTGACAGCATGTGGGATCTAGTTCCCTGAGCTGGGTCCCCTGCACTGGGAGAACAGAGTCCTACCAACTGGACCACCAGGGAAATCCCAGTTTATTTGTTCCTGATCTTGGATTGCCTCGGTTTGTGTGAGCTTGAAACAAGAGTTTTCAGTTCCTGGCCAGAGACTGAGATTGGGTCATGACAGTGAGAACACTGGATCCTAGCCACTAGACCAGTGGCCAGTGACAAGGGCCCTGGCCCTTCAGCTTTGCAGAAAATAATTCCCACAAATACTGAGACTAGTGAAGCAAGTTAAGTGTTTATTAAGAGGAAAGAGAGTATGGTGTGCATGGATAGACAGAGAGAGTTGTGCCCTCACGGTAGTTTAATCACTTATATGGAGCACTGCTTCTGAGTTTTCTCTGGCCAGTCTCAGGATCCTGCCGTGTGTGAGTGCACATCTCTCAACCAAGATGGGTTCCACCGAAGAGACCCATGGGTGGTTGGTCTCAGTTAGCATCACTCCGCTTTTGACCTCCAAGGGACTGTCTAGTTGGGAAGGTCTCCTTGACTTCAAGAATGAGAAATATGTGGTCTCAATGATGAAAAGTTTTCAACCATAATACTTTTCTACTGCATTGTTTTTTTATCCATAATGCAACCCTTTATGGGTCTCTGATCTATCCCAATGGCTGTCATGATTGATGAAGCTGTTGCTTGAAAAATATTTAGGAGTTTAGGTCCAGAGGTTTGTGGAAAAGAGAGCAGTGAAAAGCCCTATGAACATGGCTATGCGAAATTCCTGGTGGGTCAATAAGATTAGAATTTGTATAAAGTATTTATTAAATAAAATATTAGTCAAAAGTAAAAAAAAAAATAAAAAGGAAAAAACAAATATGTGGTCTTTTATCTGGGCAGGGCCCAGCTGCCTTTCTCAATTGTCCTGCTATTTTGGAGCTTCGATGTTTGCCTGAAACTGTCATGACATTGTTAATCGGCTAGACCCCACACAAAATGAAAGTTTTTAAAAAGAAAAGGATAGTTTATTTCATTTAAAAAGTCCCCCAAGGTGATCTCATCATTTCCTGCTGACAGTAGTTGGATGGAGGAGAACTTAAACTTGCCTGCTGAAAGCAACTTGAAGTCTTCGGGTTTAATTCACTTTGGGGAAGATACATAGCTAAATCAAATTTATACTTCCTTCTGAAAAGGTGACACTTTACCCACCTCTATCCCAAGTTGGCAGCTGAAGAGGGAGAAGCTGGTGGATTCTTGTCATGCGTGGTGGGGCCACTGAACTTATCCAGCCTTTGGGACGTAGTGGCTGTTGGCTATGCTGGAGCTAGCTTGGCCCTGTCTTTGAACGTCAGCACTGGTCATCACTGGGTCTGCCTGACTCTTCTGTCTTTTAGGACTATCACAGCTCAGATCTCCTTGGCCTCATGGATGGTTCTCAATCTCAGCCCTGTCTGTCACCTGTCCCCAGGCTTTGCAATGGTGACCTCATGGCAGGCCAGCTCCCAGTTACCCCTGCTTCTCTGCTGTGGGCACTGAGGAACACTGGGTCTTCTCAGGCCACATGAGAGCATCAGGAGAGGCAGACAGGTTTACTTGGATGCACTACATCTTCCCTAGTGTGGATGGAAAACAACCCAAAGAACTTCACAGCCTCTAGCTCAGCCCTTCTTCTCAGGGCCTGTCCCATCTCACCAAGCTGGGGGTTTCTCCTCCTACTTCTCCCAGGAGGGACTGTAAGGAGTTCTTTGCAGGAAACTGCTCTCAACAGGAAACCCCTGTTCTTGTTGCTTTGCATGTGTGTGTGCTAAGTCACTTCAGTCATGTCTGACTCTTTGCGACCCTATGGACTGTAGCCCAACAGGCTCCTCTGTCCATGGGATTCTCCAGGCAGGAATACTGGAGTGGGTTGCACTCTTCCAGGGATCTTCCTGGCCCTAGGATTGAACCCACATCTCTTGCATCTCTTGCATTGGCAGGTGGGTTCTTTACCACTAGTGCCACCTGGGAAGCCCTGTGTTGGTCACTTTAGCAAAGCTGTATTGTAACTGTTAACCAGGCACCCCTATGTTCTACTCATCTCCAGCTGAGCAAACCTTTCGAATCTTTTTTAGATTTTATTATATTTTTAATTGGCAGATAATTACTTTACAATGTCATGATGTTTTCTGCCATACATCAACATGAATCAGCCATAGGTATACGTATGTTCCCTCCCCTCTAGGTTTTCAGAGTACCAGCTTTGGATTCCCTGCATCATACATCAAACTCCCACTGGCTATGTATTTTACAAATGGCAATATATATGTTTCAATGCCAGTCTCTCATTTCCCACCTGTTGGGGTCCTTTAATGGACCAGAACCTGGTGGTATGGAGTCGACGATAAGAAAGTAAAAGAAGGAAAGAAGGAAAGAGGCTGATATTCTCTGGTTTACACAGGGTGTCAATATAACTCTCTAAGTCAAAGAGTTAGCACCGTCTGCGTAGGCTCAGGGCGCCCTCTTGAAGAGGTCTTGAAAGCCCAGGCAAGTAAGTAGACACAGTGGACCTCTGTGCTCCGTGGAAGCAGTCTGAAGGAGAGAGAGAGAGGGAGAGAGAGAGAAATGAAGAAAGACACAGGGACCAATGTTCTGATGGAACAAAGGTGTTTATTCAACATATTGTGGGCATATATACTGTCTTACAAGATAGCTTTTCTCAGTAGAGATAAGGATCAAAAATCTTACAAGTCATCCAGGAAACATGAGGCTAGAATCAATCTCAAAGAGAGGGGGTTGTAAATAGATACTTTCCATATCAGAAGGGAAGAGAGTTGTAAATGGTTACTTATTATTCCCAGGAACTGCTTGCGGCACCTCTTGCTTCTGCATCCAGGAGCTAATAAGGAACAAAGGATTTATGCAAGACCGAAAACAGCACACAGGAAGCCTCCTGTTAAATGCTCTCTAACACTCACCCTCTCCCTCTCCACTGTGACCATAAGTCTGTTCTTTATGTCTGCGTTTCCTTTGCTGCCCTGCAAATAGGATCACCAGTACCATCTTTCTAGATTTCATATATATGTGTTAATACATATTTGCCTCCCAAATCTTTTAATCATACAACATCTTGCCTAACTTGTCAGGTTCTTTATATAGATCAGAGAAGAAGGGATGAAGGATAAGTAATCAACAGATGACTGATTCTCTTCCCTAGCTTCCCCTTTAGCAATCTCATGAACAAACAGCGTGACCAAACTGTGTGAACAAGGTAACATCTAGAGGAAGATCCCAAGGATTAGCTTGCATGCAGGAGGGGCTGGTGATGACTCGGACCCTCTACCTCAATGATTAACTGAGATTACTTCCGGTTCTTCCTTTAAAACTTTAATAATCGAGCAGAATCTTGGGAGATGATTCTCTGGGGACACTGAGTCCACCATCTCCCCAGATTGCCAGCATTCTGATAAAAGACAATTTTCCCCTCTACCAACACTTATGAGTTTGACTTTGTAAGTGGCAAGCAGCAGGACTCAATTCATTCAGTAGCAGGACTGGGGCACACCCCTCTTCTCCCTGAGTCTCTCCCTCAGCCCTCTCTCTGCCAGAGGGCATCTCCTTGCTTCCCAAAGCTTTGGGAAGCTTCTGAAAGTACCAAAGTCCTCGTCTGCTGTTAGTTTAGGCTTACAGCCAACTCCATGCCTGTTAGCCAGGTCTCGCTCTTGGTTCACTCGGGGAGCTTTTGGAATCTGAAATAATGTGTGTTGGACTTCCCTGGTGTTCCAGTGGTTAAGAGTCCACCTGCCAATGCAGGGGATGTGGTTCAACTCCTGGTCCAGGAAGATCTCACATGCCTGGGAACAAGTAAACCTGTGCACCGCAACTACTGAGCCCACACTCTAGAGCCCGACCTCTGCTGCAAGAGAAGCCATGGCAGTGAGAAGCCTGAGCACCATACCTAGAAAGAAGCTCCCACTCACCACAACTAGAGAAACCCTGCACGCAGCAACAAAGATCCAACGCAGCAAAAAGAAAAAAAGTGTGTCCTCTCTCCCCAAAGCCTGACTTTAATAATGTTTACCCCATGACCTTTGAAAATGTCAATTTTGACATGCAAATATCTGCCAAGCAGTTTCCTGACGACCCACAGTGATGGCCACCTCTGGGGTCATGACTCAGATGCAGTTGTGCAGAACAAGTCACGTTCCTCTTGCCCTTGTGTGTGTGGAGGTGACTGTTTTTGTGGACAAGGCACCCTGTTCTCCTTCCTGAGACCGTCTCTGAACTAGTGAAGGCCAGATCTGACTGTCCTCAGCAGCCTTTCTGCCCATCACTGCCCAGAATGCTGTGACTGAACAGGTCCTACAACTCACCCAGCAAATCCTTGTTCATTCACCCACAGGGCCACCATGCAACCCTTGTTGAAGACTCACTGTGGGAACCCAGAGATTAAGCCACAAGAAAGCCTGCAGGCTGCTTGCAGGGACACAGGAAGTAGCCACTGTACTTAAGCGGCAAAAGCCCACATAACTGAGAACAGGTCCCAAGCACCAAGGAAAAGCAATACTTGGGGGTGGGGAGGTTCTAGTTTCTTGGCTCCCACATAGGAGGAAGCTGAGCAGTATTTACTCTTGATAAAGGACACGGGCTTTGCGCCCAGTAGGAGTCTGAGATTTTGCCTCTGGGAACCACTGTCCCCCCAGGGCTGGGGCCTGAGTGTGCTTCCCACCCCTGGCTGCCTGGCTGGTGTCCAGGAGGTCAGGTTGCTGTCCTAGGCCACCCCCTGACATGCTCTATGGATACCAGGTGCCCCAGATGGAACAGCTCAAACCATCAGATGTGGCAGGCCTGCTTTGCAACACCACCAGTAGCTAAAGAAATTACAGAGGGCCCCATAGGAGCTCTTTGAGAGCTGGTTTATTGTGAAATGCTAAGTGGGACTGCCTCCGGGCAAAAGCTAAACGAACTCGTTTCAATTTTCTTTGGCATTTAGAAGAGGCAGCCTCGGCAGCATTCACTGCTGCCAAGGTGGGCTTTCCATTGAGAGTGAGAGTCGAGTTCCCCAAATCGTGCTGAAAGGTGACAAGGTTTTCCTCAGGCCAGAAGGACCTTAGCCTGACACTGTGTGTGTGTGTGTACTGTGTATGCTTGCATAAGGTACACATGGAATTCTTTTTGCACATGTCTCAAGCATGTTCCTCGACACAGATGGGTGTGAGGGTTTTTTTTTTTTTTTTTTTTTTTTTTTTTTTTTGCTGCTGTTGCCACTGCTGCTTTTAGCCTAATTATTCCATGGTTTTAAAAATATGTGTCAAAGATTTCTCAAAACCTTTCCTACAAATTCTGAGATGTTCATCAGTGGGCAACAGAAGGGTGTTGTGGATGTGAACAGCGGTAAAGACACATGGAAGCATTTATTGAGGATGTCAGTTCTTAATATTGGAAAGGTTGCACGTTCTGAAATATGTCTTACCATTGCTAAGTCCACATAGCATATGCTGTATTTTAAACATTTTATATTATTAAAAATACAAGTAAATATTAAAGTAATGTTTTTTATATTATTAAAAATGTTATTAAAATATTCTTTAAAATATTTGCTGGGTTGTGTCAATAGAATTGACAGTGTCTTACTATTACTTACTTACCATTTTTGCTATTAATTTTTTTAAAATAAAACTTAAAGTTTTAATATAGCCAAGGAAAGGATGTCCTAGTGAGATAATTACCTTTTCCTGATGGTCCTGCTTATAGAACTTGATCTTCTTTCCTGAGTTTGGTGAGAATAAGGGAGCCTATATCTTTCCTGTAACAAAGGTCCCTGTGTTTCACAACCACAGGGACCAAGAACAGGAATGGTGTCAATCAGAAAGTGAGATTTGTGAATTTATTCACACTAACCCCAAGAAGCCAGGTGGTTTTGGTCACCATATATGAATCAGAGAGGAAAAACACTATCTCTTCTCAGTCAGTTCAGTTCAGTCACTCCAACTCTTTGTGACCCCATAGACTGCAGCACACCAGGCTTCCCTGTCCATCACCAATTCCTGGAGCTTGCACAAACTCATATCCATCGAGTCGGTGATGACATCTCATCTTCTGGCTAAAAGTAAATGAATACATAAATAAAAGAGTGCCTTCGGTCCTTTGGACCAATAAGGACAGCTTACTTTATTTTTTGATTGCTTATCGTCTTTGTCTGTTCCAGGGTTACACACAAAGTCACACATGCCTTCTCACAAGTCCCTTCTGTGGTCCGTGGTTGTATTATTGGGTTGGCCAAAAAGTTCGTTTGAGTTTTTCTGTAGTAGCTTACAATCTGAACAAACTTTTTGGCCAGCTCAGTATTTTCAGCCCCATTCTACAGATTAAAGCCATGAGTGGAAGACCAAGCTGCCCATATCTGCACAGCTAGGAAGCAGCTCAGTTGGGACTCTCATCCAGCAGTGTGGTCCAGGCCTGGCTCCCTTCTTGACAACCTCCTTCACAGAGGATGCAAGAGGCTAGTGCATTTGATGTCATATTTGGTATTGGATCCATGTGCATCCATTTCCTCTGGGTTTGTTAAGACTAGAGCTGGAGAAAAATTCTCTAGTTGTCTTTTTAGAGTTCTAAGGGTGGTCATGGCAGGTGGTTCTGGTGACTTCTAGATGGCTACTTATCTGAAGCACCCATGGTCCATTCTGCCCCTGGGGTGACTGCATAGAGCTACTGTACCAGCAGGTAGGACAGACCACATGTGGGTCAGTGGGATGAGATGCCTTCATCTTTTATGCTCTGGGGCTCCTGATAGAATTCTTTATTTTTACTGCTTCTCAAATCTTTTGCATCGGTTGTTTAGGAATAAGAGTAATAATAATAAAAAGCCTCGTATGATACTTCTGGTCCACCACTTTTGGAGACTGGCATGGGTGATCTGGTGACATGTGGACAGACCTGCAGAGTGTGTCGGGGCACCCAGGATGTGGCAACCAGGACAGACCTCCTTGCCTCGGGGGTCTCCATCATCCCCCCTTCCAGGAACAGGCTGGCTCTGGCCTCAGGACATAATGTTTCCAGGAAAGGGGAAAAAGTATGCTTGATTCAGTGCCGAAACTCCCAGCATGGGGGAACACTTACTTCTTTGAAACCTTCTTATGTTTCAAGCAAAGAAATTCGAATCTGCCAGCCAGTCTTCCTCCTAACACCCATCCCACCCCATCCCAACTTGGCCCATCTCCTCAACACTCCCTGGAGGGCTTTTCCTGTGCTCCTGAGGCTGAGATGGGGGCCCCAGGCTCTGTGCTGGCAGAGCCCACAGAACTGCATGTCACAGCTGCCCCATTCAGGCCCAGATTTGTCCCTGTTTGCGTCCCTCCCCTTGTAGAGAAGAGGTGCAGACACAGACGGTTGTGGCAAATGCTTGTGAACTTGGCCGTTGTCCTCTAACTCTAGTAGCCAGGGTGTGTGGGCCACACAGACTCCAGATCCTGGGTCCTACTCCCACAGGTGATGACCATAAAGCAAGGTGCTGTCCATAGCTACAGGATGAAGAATATTTTTAACCACCACCATTGGTGCTAATGATAAAGAACCCGCCTGCCTAGAGGAGAGCATGGCAACCCACTCCAAGTACTCTTGCCTGAAGAATCCCATGGGCAGAGGAGCTTGGCAGGTTACAGTCCATGGGGTCACAGAGAGTCAGGCATGACTGGAGCGATTGAGCACGCATGCAATGGTTTAAGAATAAAATTCACTGGCTCTGCTGCTGCTTCTTCATGACGATGCCATTTTCTGTGCCCCTCCTCTCAGCAGAACCCCCTCCTCTCACCCAAACCCCCTCCTCTCACCTATCCCCCAAGCCCTCGTGTAAGGAAAGGTGCCCACAACTGCCAGACAGCGCAGACTCTGCCAGGCCCCCTTTTGTATGTGTGTGAAGCAGCTCAGCTGGCCTTTCATCAGAAGCAGATTTTGTAGAAAAAGAAAGAAATGCAGAGGATTTGAGGGCAGTGCAATTATTCTGTGTGATACTGTAGTGATGGATACATGTCTTTTTACGTTTGTCAAACCTGTAGAATGTACAGAACAAAGAGTGAAACTTAATATAAGCTATGGACTTTAGTTAATAATAATAATGTTGTTATTTAGTTGCTAAGTTGTATCTGCTCTTTTGTGACCCCCATGGACTGTAGCCCACCAGGCTCCTCTGTCCATGGAATTTTTCAGGCAAGAATACTGGAGTGGGTGGCCATTTTCTAGTCCAGGGGATCTTCCAGACGCAGGAACCCAATGCCCACCTCCTGCACTGGCAGGTGGATTCTCTACCACTGAGCCACCTGGGAAGCCTAATGATGATAATAATAAGGCTCATCATTGTAACAAATGTCCCACATTAATGCCAGATGTTAATAATAGAGGAGACTGGGGAGCAGGGAGGAGGGTGTGTATAGGAACTCTTTGTACTTCTGGTCAATTTTTCTGTAAACCTAAAACTGTTCAAAAAAGAGTCTATTAATAAAAAGCCCCCTAGAGTGAAAAATCAATTAGTCATAAAGAAAGAAAAAAGAAAGAGGAAAGGCACAGGGCACTATCCATTACCAGAAAACTGCTCAAGTGGTGTAGACACGGCCTGGCCTCCCCAGGGAGCAGGAGCCCTGTGAGTTTGACAACACGTGAGATTGGGGCAGGGCTTGATGACAGGACCCCAGACCAATGACAGATCCTCTCTGGCCCCTGGCAGCCAGTTGGATTCTACACATAGTCCTGATTTTGGTGGATATGAGACCTTCCAGGTTTCCCAGGTGATTCAGTGGTAAAGAATCTGTCTGCCAATGCAGGAGACGCAGAAGACTTAGGTTCAATTCCTGGGTTCGGAAGATGCCCTGGAGAATGGAATGGCAACCCACTCCAGTATTCTTGCCTGGGAAATCCCACGGACAGAGGAGCCTGGCAGGCTACAGTCCATGGGGTTGCAAAGAGTCAGACAAAACTGAGCAACTGAGCATGTATGAGTATGCACATGAGACATGCCAAAAGGGAAATATGCTGCCTTCATAAGGAGAGGTCCTTTTCAGGTCAGATTGTCCATGTCACACTGTGGGAAGGGGCCACGGGGACACACTCAGCCCCTGGTAACCTCCTCACTGATGCACCCTGTACCTGTTTGGGGAGGCAGGGACACTGTGTCTCCACTTTGCACAAAGATGATGTCCTGTGGCTGGCATTGTCTGGTCCAGGAGAACAGAAGATTGAAACGACCTATTCTAGAGTGTTTGCTGGACCACTCCAAAGTCAGGAGAGAGACTCAGCTCTGGTGAGCTACGTGTTGTTGTTTAGTCACTCAGTAGCGTCTGACTCTTTGCGACCGCATGGACTGTAGCCCACCAGGCCCCTCCGTCCATGGGATTTTCCAGGCAAGAATACTGGAGTGGGTTGCCTTTCCATTCTCTAGGGGATCTTCCCAACCCAGCGATTGAACCCAGGTGTTCCGCATTGCAAGCAGATTCTTTACCATCTGAGCCATCAGGGAAGCCTTCAACAAGGTTAAGAGGGTTGTAAACACGTGTCTCTCGAGCATCCCATGATATCCTCGTGAGGTTTGCCTTTTCCATGCACTGCTGGCAGACTGTCCACTTGGGCATTTCCTGCCTAATAGTTCACTCATTATGCTCAAACAATTGTACTTAGGGTGTATACGTTATAGTGCTATCAAGACTGAAAAGCCAGTAACACTTGCCATCAGTGGGTGTCAGTCTAAACCACAGGATCAAGTGTAAACTGAACATGACCGCGCTGAGACTCCACGGTGGTCCGGCGGCTAGGACTTCGCGCTCCCAGTGCAGGGAACCTATTGAGGTGCATGTATCTTTTTGGATTAGTGTCTTTGTTTGTTTGTTTGTTTTGGATGAGTGGAATTGCTGGGTCATATGGTAATTCTATTTTTGGTTTTTTTTTTGAGAAACTGCCACACTGTTTTCCACAGTGGCTGACCCATTATCTCTTAAAATATTTGATTTTTAATTTTATATCATAGAAAATCTCAATATACAAAAATAGAGAATATTATAATGATCCACTTGTTTCCATCACCTGACTTCAGTGATTGTCAGCTTGTAGTCAACTTCTTTCCATCTGTAACCCCATCTACCACCCTCTGGACCTTTTTTTTAAAAGCAAATTCCAAACATTGTATCATTTTATCATAGACATTTCCTAAGATATAAGGGCTCTTATTTTGCTAAACATGACCATAATGATTATGATTCTAAGAAAAATCAAATCCAATTTACAAGGTTTAAAAAAAATGCCAGCATTCACACTCTTCTTATTACTCCTGATTTTATGATTTATTTATTTGGCTGTACTGGGTCTTAGTTGTGGCATGCAGGATCTTCACTGCAGAGCACAGACTCTCTAGTGGCATACAGGCTCAGCAGTTACAGTGTGGGGGCCTAGTTGCTCCACATGAAGCTTAGTTGCTCATGGCATATGGGATCTTAGTTTTCCAACCAGGGATCGAACCTGTGTCCCTTGCATTGCAAGGAAGATTCTTAACCACTGGACCACCAGGGAAGTCCCTTATTACCCTTGATTTTAAATGACTTTGTATTTTAAAGTCTGCCCTTCGGTCCAGCTCAGATCCTTCCAGAAGCTACTCCTGGAGAAGGAGGTGGTGCCTTGCGAGGGTGGGTCCCTTAGACACCAGGCTCTGGATTCTGGAAGGAGTTGAGCCCACTCTCTGATTCAGAGTTCTGGGCACAGTTCTGTGAATACACCTGCCCTCTTTCTAGACATCTTTCTGTCTACCCCTCTTACATATGACTCATTTCCATCCGTGGCTACAGAATATCCTCAAGCGTCATGAAGGCAGGACAAAACAGAGCCACTGTCAAATAGTGTCCAATGACACTCTCTCTTTGAAAGAATGACGAGCTGCCAAAACATGAGATGAATTTGACATCCAGATTGTATTAATATTAGCTGACTGCTTCCCAACCAGGAATTAGCCGTCTAGAGAAATGCCCTTGGCAGGTAATGAGAATCACAAATAGGCTATGATTTGATTATTTTATACAAATGGGAATTTAGAAAGTTTGAGTTATGTTCATGCTAGTAACTAGTCTGATTTTTTTGTGTGTGCACAACTGGCTCCAAGATGACAGACCACTGTTCTCCAACGGTCCTAGGGGATGCTGTACAAACTGTTTCTAAATGTGTGTACACACACACACACACACACATACACACACACACGTACATAACATTGTAAAGCAACTGTACTCCAATTATAGTTGCTTTACAGTGCTATGTTCTGGGGGGTTGGCTTTTAAGCTCATTGAGTCATGTATTACTGAGAAGCTTCTTCGCCAAGGTTTACAGTCACTTTCAGAGGTGAATGAACTGTTTCAGATGATCAGAAAGATGTGTTCTTTCAGTATCCTCCAAAAAATAACCTCCCTTCTCTAGTTACGTTAAAGCTAACATCTGCTGATAAAGCAGGAGTCAATCCATGATATTATAATCAATGACATGAATGTTCTGCTCAAGTTCAGGTGTCTAATAAGAGCATTTTCTTTCCGAGGGCGTGTTGCCAGTTTCACGAATATATGCTCTTATTTCATTAGCATTCTTCTAGCAAAACACGATTCTGAGTCATTTCTGAAATATCTGCTCTCGCCTGTGCACTGTTTCTCAGTTTTTACAAAAATTGCCTTTTCTACTTACTGGCAGAAAAATGTAATACCACACAAGCCTAAAATGGATGTACTGAGAAAAACACAACACACCTACGGAGCTGTGACCACCCAGCCCAACGTACTTGGTCCACAACGTTGGTCAATTTTCACCCATGTCCAAGGAGGAGCCTTGGGTGGAATGCTGAGTGGAAGGGATGGAGGTAAAGTTCTCTACTATGGGTGGATAGTCACCATCTGGCTTCCTCAGATTTTAAGCCAGAATAGGTTCAGAGAGCTTGTCAGAGGATGTCAACTGGAGAGAAATGGAAAATTGGAACCAATGTGTAAAGAGCTGCTTAATGAATCACAGTGGGAAATTGTTTGATTAAACACCACTCACTTGCATTCAGTGGAAAGCAGTTTTGGCTCACCCTGGTCCCCTGTCCCAGGGGGACGCTTTCTCTAGGATGAATAAGAAAGATGATCTTCACTATACTAGTAATTAATATGTTTCTTTCAACTGGAGGCACCTAGGTCCCTCACTCTATCTCATTATTGTAAAAATGGTCTAGCTCACCCCTTAGACTGATGATGAAGCTGAAGCTCCAATACTTTGGCCACCTGTTGCAAAGAGCTGACTCATTGGAAAAGACAGTGATGCTGGGAAAGATTGAGTGCAGGAGGAGGGCAACAGAGCTTCAGCATCAGTCTAAGATGATTGGATGGCATCACTGACTCAATGGACATGAATTTGAGCAAACTCTTGGAGACAGTCCAAGACAGGTAAGCCTGGCATGCTGCAGTCCATGGGGTCACAAGGAGTTAGACATGACTGACCGACTAAACAGCAACTCCTTAGAAGTCAACCAAAACAGTCTCCTCTGCACTGTGCCCACTGGTCCCCTCCACTGGGTCTCTGTCCCAAGAAATCACATGTGGTTTTTCATTTTTCCTTTTTGAGTTTTTTTAAGACCACGCTATGTAGCATATGGGATCTTAGTTCCCCAACCAGGGATCGAACCTGGGCCTCCTGCATTGGGAGTACAGAGTCTTAATCGCTGTACCACCAGGGGAGTCCCTGATCACATGTGTTTTCATCACTTGCATTTGAAGGACCATAAGTTTCAGGCATTGTTCTATGGACTCTGGCCCCTCCCATTTCCATGGGGGTATAGACTCTCCATTCCCTTTGAGGTCCATCTGCTTTCCAAAGTGCAGATTTTTGAGATGGAGACCCTGGGAGGGCTTCCTCTATCTGCCAGTAGAGCTTTCATATTCCATTGTATAGCCACAAAAGATTCCCAAGAGGTTCTAGAAACTTCTGATCTTGAAGGCCACCTGAACAGACCCTCCCCAGGTGTCAGTGGAGCTGCTTTCAGTTGGTTTGTCCTTGACCACACAAGTCTCTAGTGGGAGGCTTGGTCTCTTAAGGCTCAGACTGAAGACAGGATCTAGATTGTATTAGTGGATCATCACCAGTTTCTTTTGGTCCACAAGAGTGGTTCCTGCTTCTTCTTGGACAGCTGTGAGAAACTGAGTGTGACTGCTTGGAAGTGTCACTGGTGGGCCTGCAGCTCCCCTGACTGGCTTACACCTCTGAGAGCGCAAGGCTGGCAGTACTGAGCGCTGAGGACTCATTTCTGCTGGTGAGCTGGACCAAGAATGAACTGGAAGTAGGTGCTGCCTTCAGAAGAGGCACAGATACCTCAGGGAGGAGCTTGGATAAGGAGGAAGCAGCCTGGAACCCCTTCACCTCCCCTGTTATCTGCTGCAGTGATGGGGTCCCCAACCTGGGGAGTAAAGCCTTGGTCAGCCTCGTCATCAGCCACTCACAGACACACTTTCAGGGGAAAGGGCTGGGGTTCCTCTTGAATGCGTGAGTCAGTGCCAGGCTCAAGACAAAGTCCAAAACAAACAGGTTTGAGAGAGGAACCAGTGGGCTAAAGGTGTGGGGTGTAGATGACCGGGGCTGCAGGACTGGGAAGGGAGTCTTGTCCGGGGACACAGGAGACTGAACTGCATTCGGCTCCACGCATCTTTTCAGAGGCACATCTTGGGCCATTTAGGTGACAGGCTCTTGACTCTCCAACCCCAGGCCCGGGATGTTCTCCTGCCTCTCAATGCAGAGCAAGGACTGCTCGGGATTGAGGTTACCAGGCCTGTTGTGGAGCCTGGGACTCACAGCCCAGAAGCGATAAATAAACAAATTTGACATCAAGTCATTTCAGTAACACTTACTTCTGGACATTTACTATAGCAATTATTGCTGTTCTTCATTCTCCAAGTCATATCTGACTCTTTGTGACCCCATGGACTGCAGCACGCCAGGCTTCCCTGTCCTTCACCATCTCCCTGAGTTTGCTCAAACTCAAGTCCATTGAGTCAGTGATGCCATCCAACCTTCTTATCCTCTGTCTTCCCCTTCTCCTCCTGCCCTCACTCTTTCCCAGCACCAGGGTCTTTTCCAATGAGTCAGCTGTTCACATCAGGTGGCCCAAGTATTGGAGCTTCAGCATCAGTCCTTCCAAAGAGTATTCATGGTTGACTTCCTTTAATATTGACTGGTTTGACCTTCTTATATATTTGTTACTTATAAATATATTATATTACTTTATATATATATATATGTACATATATATATACACACACACACACACACACACACACAAACACACACACATCTATATTGCTACAGCAAAGTCATGTGCAAAATACTATGGAGGGGGACTTCCCTGGTGGTCCAGTCGCTAGGACTCTGCACTCCCAAATTGTCGGGGGGGAGGTGTGTGCTGGGTTCAATCCCTGGTTGAGGAACTAAGATCCCACCCATCACAACCAAGCCTGTTCACCCCCACAAGAGAAGCCGGCTCTGCAACAGACCCCAGCATAGCCAAACATAAAATCATAATAAATTAACTAATTGTAAGAAAAATACTATGGAGAATATGGTGTGACAAATTCTAAGACCCAGCACAGCCAAACATAAAATCATAATAAATTAACTAATTGTAAGAAAAATACTATGGAGGATATGGTGTGACAAATTCTATCTCCCCTCCCCTCAAGGAGATGAAGTTCTAGCAAGAGTGAGCAGCCCAGACTTCCCTGGCAGTCCAGTATCCATGCTTTCACTGCAGTGGGCGAGGATTTGACCCCTAGTCTGGGAAGTTCTGCATGCTAATGGTGCTGTCAGGAAAAAAAAAGAGTGACCAGTCAACAGGCCAACTCTAACCAAGGCTTAATCAGATGGAGACCCTCCTGGACTTTTATATACATCTTTAGAATACACATATCTTTTAAAATGACTAACCATGAACAATCTTGGTCATTAATATAATGGGGCCTATAATAGGGACTTAAATTTATCCTTTCATGAACTGGCTGAGGAACCCTTCATGACAACACACCCTCCAGGCCACCAAAGTCAGTTTCAAGAAGGTCCTCCTAGCCATCTTGGTGCAGTTTTAGGAGGGCCCATTGCATTTTGCTTCTGTCATTTTTATCAAAATGAGCAGGAGACAGAATGTAAGTTCTGTACACTTGTGATAAGAAACTGCCACTATATATATCAAATAGAGAGAAGGCCAAATTGAAAAATCACCGGAAATACTAAAGGCTTTCATCCATTTGTTCAGCACACACATGCATTCACCCAGCCAGTGTCACCTGAGCACCTACTGTGTACAGGCAGGTCTTCCAGGCACAGACTGAGGTCCCTGCACTTGAGAGCTGCCGTGAGGGAGCAGGAATACACAGGATGGATAATACCCCAGTGGCTCAGTGGTAAAGAATCTGTCTGCCAATGCGGGAGACGCAAGAGATGTGGGTTCAATCCCTGGTTAAGGAAGATCCCCTGAAGAAGGAAATGCAACCCACTCCTTTATTTTTGCTGGAAAATGCCATAGACAGAAGAGCTTGGAGGGCTATAGCCCATGAGATTGCAAAGAGTCTAACATGACAGAGCACACACACACACACACACACACACACACACACACACAATATGTATAGACAATGAAGACTATGGATGAAAAGTAAAGCAAGAAAGGGGTGAACAAGACAAATTGGGAGAAAGGCATACATTGTGAGGGGGTGTCAAGGAAGTCCTCACTGGGAAAAAGTGGCTTTGGGATGAAATCCAAAGGAAAACGGGTGTGACATCCTCAGATTCGTGGGAGGAAGCCAACTCTCAGCTAAGAGAGCTACAGACTCAAAGGCTCTGGGGCTGGCACCGATGGTGTGACAGACGGCTTTCTCCTGGTGTTGTGCCTGAGCCTGTGTTGGTCGATGGGGGACACTTCCAACAGCTGGGGGGAAGAACACCTGGAAAATGGACTTATCCTGAAAAGCACTGGATGAACATAACTCAGATGAACCTCAGCCCAAATGACTAGTCTATGAAGGTTGGAAACCAAATGCAATTGGTTCTGTTATGAAACATTACTGCACATGACTCCTCTTGCTTTGGTGTCTTGGCTAACTTACTCCCTGTGCCTAGAGTGGGGCCAGGTGTATAGCTATAGTTCAGTGAGAATTTGTTAATTTCCAGAAGACACATGGGAGCCATCAGTATGCATTTGTCAGTGGGCTTCCTGAGCCTTAAATGAGTGCTTTGTGGGGTCTGCCCTGCCAAAGAGCCATGCATGGGAGCCCTTGAGCCAGTCTCCAGGGAGGTTCTAAGAATCCCAGGGGCACAAGGGAGGTGACACTGGAACCCTGAAGTTTCAACCAGCCCAACCTTCAGTAAAGGAGTTTGGTAAGGCACCTTAAAAATAATTGCTCAATCCTGAGTGTCCTGAGCATGCTGAGTACCATGGAGCCTCTTTTTCCAAATTTCCAGGCAAACTGTTCTTTCTTTTCCTCAGCACATTGGAGGGAGGACTGGATGCCCCTTGATGCCCAAAGTGCCCTTGCTTTCAAACTCAAGCCCAAAAGCAGCAGTATGTTTGCTCTTCAAGCTGATCTGTGCAGAGTAACGGCAAATGCCAGCCTGGGTGATGGTTTCTAATTGAATGTGACTTTCTTTGTTAACGCCTGTCCTTGCCCCCAGCAGAGAACTGACAACCAGGACTTGCCTTTGCGAGCTGAAACGATGTACCTGATAACCAACAGCTTGTATTAATTTTTCCTGATAATCTCACAGTACTTTTAATGAGACCGGTGGCAAACATGTCATTTCTGGGGCAAATTAATTTGTCCTTGCAAAACAGAGTGTCAGCAATTTTTATTTCCTTTGTGTCTGACATAAAACTGGTGGTGTTTTCAATGGCGACTGATACAACCTAGTATTTCAGCTGCATTGTGGGAAGGACAAGATTTTGCCCAGGGCAACAAAATCAGCACAACCACAATTAAATGTCAGGTGATTGACATTTGGAAAATGGTATGCTGATATTTCTCCCTTCCTTCTTTGTGTTGTGACTTAGCAAACGGTCAGAAAGATAAACAAGGCAGCTCAGGTTGTCTGGCCATGGAGGAGCTAAAGTGGTCATGAAAGGCAGCCCTCTGTCCTTCCTGTGCCCTCATACTCAGTAGACTGGTACTTGCATTCTCTGTGTACGTGCTGTTTGGTGACTTGCACTGACGCTATTTTGCATTGCTGAAGCCATAAGAGTTGGAAATACTGCACCCATCTCTTCCACTCTCTCATTTCTGGCATACTGTTGCCTCCCCTCCAACCAAACAAAAATCAAATCAAATTTTCTACCCTAGTTAGAAGAGCTTTGGCCACAGTATTGGTCATTATGGCAGTTTCCATCTTCTTTGCGATACATCTTTTTAGTTGTTTTTAGCTGCCCTAGGTCTTTGTTGCTGCCCATGGGCTTTGTATAGTTGCAGTGAACCAGGGTTGCTCTCTGGTTGTGCTGTGCGAGCTTCTCACTGCAGTGTCTCCTCTTGTTGCCGAGCACGGGCTCTGGGGTACTCAGGCTTCAGTAGTGGAAGCATGTGGGCATAGTGTTGTGGCACACAGGCTTAATCACCCTGTGGCTGTGGGATCTTCCTGGACTAGGGATCCAACCCGAGTTCCCTGGACTGGCAGGTGGATTCTTAACCACTGGACCACCAGGGGAGTCCCTACTGTACATCTTTTATATCACTTCCTTTAATCAAAGTTAAGATAAAGTTTTGATTTGGGCAGATCATGGAATAACACTGAGAATTAACCAACTCTTTCTTAAGTTAGACAGAAAAGAACTTGCATGCTGAGTCCACCTGTGGCATTTTCTGCTGTTAAAGGATCCATCAGAGAAAAGGATGCTCATATCTTCGTTGATGAGCACTGGGGTCCTGAAGGATATTAAAGGCTTGCAGGGCAGAGTGGCGTCTTTACAATGGCACAAGGCAAGAGCATGCAGGTGTGGTAGAGTTCATTCTACCCTCGGTGTAATTTCATTAAAACAAAAACCAAAAAACCCATCAAGAACATGAGAGGAAGTTCCCAGAGCTCCTTTGTCTTGTTAGGGGTTGGCTTCATTGGTGTGGCTCCCTTTGGGCTAGATTATACCTGTAAAAATCAGCAAAGAAAGGTAATGCTAGAAACCTGAAATGCTGTATCAAAGGGGGCCAGTGGATCAACTCTCTTTCCTTTCTGACTTTTGATTGACAACTTGGAGCATCCAGTGATGACAGCTGTACCCAGAAGGTGAACACTCACCCTTGAGCTGAGGTCTTAGTTCTGTTATTCTTAACTTGGAGTTAGAAGAAGCACATCATACAAGTAAATGGTTAGGAGGCAGACTGGCTTAGAATCCATTATAACAAACAAAAGCTTGGTTAACGTTTGCAACATTGGTATGAACAGCAGAGATAAATAGAGCTCTGTAGCTCCATGTGTTCTTGACTCTTTCCTGAGTCATACAACCTGCTTGTCCCCTGCTGACATCCCTGTGTCCTTGATAGAGTCCTTAGTAATCTATCTTGCAAGAAAGTCTTCCAGCTCAAAAATCATCATGCTCAAGACTCATGAGTGGGACAGCATGTTCAGTCATGAATCTTTCCCAGGAGCTTTGGTTCAAGTGGCTTGGGGGAAACATGGGTCCTTTCGGATATCCACAGGTCATGAGGATGTATAATTAAGTTGGTCATTCATCTAGGCAGTATTAAAGACAAATTATAAAAAAAATTTCAAACCAACCAAACAGCTCTATTCATTCCAAGCAGGTTGGAATTCAGATTCATTAACAAGTAGCACTTGGTCCAGCTACCTACCTGCCTCTTACTCTTTCTCAAATCTTTATAATATGGGAACTCAGATTCCTTTGGCTAGATTCTTCCCTCAGGTAGCATGTTTTGTTTTGTTTTGTTTTTTTCTTTAATGTGAAACTGTCAGAATCACTGATGATCTCACTTACTGCTTGGAATAAAAAGTGATTTGTGATGCTATAAGTAGGACAGCATAAGACTGTCGATTTTATTTATTTTCATATTCAAGAGGAGGATAAATAAACTACTTCCCTTGCTTGGGGCTTGGCCACCTGGAAAACCAGTATCTGAAGTCAGTTCCCAGCGGGAGGAACTGTTCTCTGCCGCATCTCTCTAAATCAGTCTCTGGTGTTCTAGTTCTGACTCAGGATGCTACACTATGAATGCCAGGGTCTTCCACACTAGACAAAGACCATGCTGCTTTTCTTGGCTCAGGGAGTTACATCTGCGGCCGAAAAGACACCACTTTGAGACACTGATCATGCTCAGAGGCAAAGAGTGAGGCTTGATATTACACACGAATGGTATCATTTAACCTATCCTCCAAGCTATCTTCATCTGGTGGTTAGACCGGGTTTGTTTTGGAATTTCCCCAATTTCCCCCAAGCAAATCATATGTATTAATGGGCACATCAATATAAATGTATTTTATGTGATAAATATTGATAACTACATAAACATGTACAAATAAATATAATGAATATGGCACAACTAACAAGTATAAATATTTTATATAAATCCATATACTGTGAATATATTGGGATATATTCCAAATAGGAAAAGGAGTATGTCAAAGCTGTATATTGTCACCCTTCTTATTTAACTTATATGCAGAGTACATCACGAGAAACGCTGGGCTGGATGAAGCACAAGCTGGAATCAAGATTGCCGGGAGAAATATCAATAACCTCAGATACTGCAGATGACGCCACTCTTAAGGCAGAAAGTGAAGAAGAACTAAAGAGACTCTTGATGAAAGTGAAAGAGGAGAGTGAAAGAGGTGGCTTAAAATTCAACATTCAGAAAATTAAGATCGTGGCATCCGGTCCCATCACTTCATGGCAAATAGATGGGGAAACAGTGGAAACGGTGGCTGACTTTATTTTTGGGGGCTCCAAAGTCACTGCAGATGGTGACTGCAGCCATGAAATTAAAAGACGCTTACTCCTTGGAAGGAAAGTTATGACCAATCTAGATAGCATATTACAAAGCAGAGACATTACTTTGCCAACAAAGGTCTGTCTAGTCAAAGCTATGGTTTTTCCAGTAGTCATGTATGGATGTGAGAGTTGGACTCTAAAGAAAGCTGAGCACCGAAGAACTGATGCTTTTGAACTGTGGTGTTGGAGAAGACTCTTGAGAGTCCCTTGGACTGCAAGGAGATGCAACCAGTCCATCCTAAAGGAGATCAGTCCTGGGTGTTCATTGGAAGGATTGATGTTGAAGCTGAAACTCCAATACTTTTGCCACCTGATACGAAGAACTGACTCATTTGAAAAGACTCTGATGCTGGGAAAGATTGAAGATAGGAGGAGAAGGGGACAACAGTGGATGAGATGGTTGGATGGCATCACCAACTCAATGGACATGAGTTTGGGTAAACTCTGGGAGTTGGTGATGGACAGGGAGGCCTGGGGTGCTGCAGTCCTTGGGGTCACAAAGAGTCAGACACGACTGAGTGACTGAACTGAACTGAATATATTGTGAATGTGCCCTTACAATACAAATATCAATAAATGTTGAATGAGTGAATGAGTCCTTCCCTAAAACAGTCTAAATGTCTTGAGTAGTCACCATGATTCAGTCGTCTCTGTGTGTAATCAACACTTACGGCAAATTGATTTTTTCCTTTTTTTTTAGGTAGCTAATTAATTTGACTGTACAGGGTCTTTGCTGCAGTGCACAGGCTTCTCTCTAGTTGTGATACAGGGACTCCAGAGGGTATGGGCTCTCAGGCTTAGCTGCCCTGCGACATGTGGGATCTTAGTTCCCTAGCCATGGATGGAATCTACCACCCCCGCTCAGGAAGGCAGATACTTAACCATGGGACCACCAGGAAAGTCCTTGACTTTTGTCCTCATAAAGTGGAAAACTGTTTTCTGAAATTCTGATTATCCTAAAGTTACAATAGAACAATGTTGTAATCTTAGGGTTTATAATTTTTTCCACCCAGGAAAACAATACGTTCTAAATGCCTGATTTCTCATTAAAAAACATGAACTTATGACAAATACTCCCCAATGACTATTCATGTTATATTTAAACACCAAGTTAATAATTAAAGTAATGATGCTAAAAAGTAGTTCCAGACAGAAGAGAGGTTTAAATGTGAAAAGCTAAACAAGTCAACTTTGAGAAGAAATCAGAGGAGACTATCTTCATGATCTTGGCAAAGGCAAAGATTTCTTAATGCAGACACCAAAAGCACCATAAAGGAAAAAAACAGATAAAATAATGTCATGGGTGTAATGTTGGGTATTGAAATTAATTTCCTCCACCTGGGTGAAAAAGAAGGCTAGGAGAATCAGAAAGAGCTACGGGGTGGGACATTTTCCTTCTCTTGGAAGGCCAGGCTTCAGAGAGTGTTAATTGGCAAACAGGTAAACATTCTTGAGGTGCAGAAAGGTTCACGGGCAGCAGCAGCATTCACTATCAAGTAGGGGGTGGGGAGCTTGAAATATGCTGGTTTTGTATGCACAATATTTCATTTCATCTTAACGGTGACCCAAGAAAGTAGATGACATTTCCTGGTGGCTCAGATGGTAAAGAAACTGCCTGCAGTGCCGGAGATGAGGATTTTATTCCTGGATTGGGAAGATGCCCTGGAGAAGGGAATGGCAACCTGCTGAAGTATTCTTGCCTAGAGAATTTCATGGACAGAGGAGCCTGGCTACAGACCATGGAGTGGCAGAATTGGACACTACTGAGTGACTAACACAAGGAAGTAGATAAGATGCTAAGCAAGGTCAAGTCACTAGCACAAGATCAGACAGGTCATAAATGGTAACTTGGAAACCTGAGCCCATGTTGGTCCTAGACGGCACCATGATGTATACTCCGTAGGCACTGGCTATGAGGCTGTGGCCTCATCCACAGCCCAATGATGGATTCCCAAGCTTAGCATGAGTTTGCACCAACCCTGTGTTTCTCTGATGAGTGCTTCTGTTCAGCCACGTGTTGTGTTTTGTTTCATTCTGAGTATGGCTGAATTGTTTGATTAAAAAAAATCACAACATAAATTCTAAACAAAACAGATATTCAAACAAACAGTGCTACTCACTTTCCTTACTTATAAACCATGTTTTCATGGGAGGTCATTTCGGCTTGAAGATCATGTGCCACGATTATGTGATGGGGACAGTGAGGCCAGTCCCCGCCGTGAGTCCCAAAGTGATTCAAGGTGGCAGTTTACCATTGGGTGACTAGAGAAAGACGTGCTGGGACCTGGCCCAGACTTCATGTCCTTGACTTTCTCTCCAACTATGGTGTCTCAAACACTTCACATTGCTGACGGTCAATAGCTGTCTGATTTATGAAGAACAAGACAATCACACTCGTGTGGGGGGATCTCAGTCTATGAACACTTGAACGCCAGGTGGCATGTTAATATCAATTAAAAACTCCAACACCTATCTGCTGAGGTTAATGATATTAAAAGACTCCACCAATGCCTGGATATCAGAGTGTATTTTGGACGTTTGCTTTCAGAAGTTCCTCCTGTGATTGAGACTCAAAAAGAAACTTCAAGAATTAATGTTCAAACTTCCAGGTTGAATGTGTGACCCATGTGTTGTAGGGTGTGAATAAAAATTTGTAGCATAGATTTTGAGTAGATGCCTTCATGTGTGTGAGCAAGCGTGTGTGTATGTCTGTGTGTCTGTGTAACCCCTGACAATTTCAGGACAGGGGCAGAGCCCAGCAAGTGCCATAGTTTCTCTGCAAGCCTCAGGTCCCAGATTAGAGGCGTGTCACCAATACCTGTAGCATCTGATTAGTCTTTGAATTCCTCTACACCCTAGCTAGAGGAGTACTTCGAGGCTGTATATTGTCACCCTGCTTATTTAACTTATATGCAGAGTACATCATGAGAAACGCTGGGCTGGATGAAGCACAAGCTGGAATCAAGATTGCCAAGAGAAACATCAATAACTCAGATACTGCAGATGACACCACCCTTATGACAGAAAGTGAAGAAGAACTAAAGAGACTCTTGATGAAAGTGAAAGAGGAGAGTGAAAAAGGTGGCTTAAAATTCAACATTCAGAAAACTAAGATCGTGGCATCCAGTCCCATCACTTCATGGCAAATAGATGAGGAAACAATGGAAATAGTGGCTGACTTTATTTTTGGGGGCTCCAAAATCACTGCAGATGGTGACTGCAGTCATGAAATAAAAAGACGCTTGCTCCTTGGAAGAAAAGTTATGACCAACCTAGAGAGCATATTAAAAAGCAGAGACATCACTTTGCCAACAAAGGTCCGTCTAGTCAAGGTTATGGTTTTTCTGGTAGTCGTGTAGTTGGACTCTAAAGAAAGCTGAGTGCCAAAGAATTGATGCTCTTGAGAGTCCCTTGGACTGCAAGGAGATTCAACCAGTTCATCCTAAAGGAAATCAGTCCTGAATATTCATTGGAAGGACTGATGCTGAAGCTGAAACTCCAATACTTTGGCCACCTGATGTGAAGAGCTGACTCATTGGAAAAGACCCTGATGCTGGGAAAGATTGAAGGCAGGAGGAGAAGGGGACAACAGAGGATGAGATGGTTGGATGGCATCACCGACTTGATGGACATGAGTTTGGGTAAACTCTGGGAGTTGGTGATGGACAGGGAGGCCTGGGGTGCTGCAGTCCATGGGGTTGCAAAGAGTTGGACACAACTGAGTGACTGAACTGAACTGAACTGAGACCCTAGCTACTCAAAGTGAGGTCACTGCACCAGCAACAATCGCATCCCCCAAGAGCTTTTAAGAAATGCAGCCTCCTAGGCTCCCCTCCAGACCTTCAGAATCCTCAGGAGATCTGAATGCCTGTGGGAGTTTGAGAAACTGAGAATCTCTCTCTTTACCAAGCAGGTGGAGGACACTTTCTCCCACTCCGTTCAGAGAATTTTTCTATGAATCTTCAGATCCCTAATTTGGTGATTTTGTAAATAAACATGGTTAGGGACTCAGTATTTTAAAGCTTGTCTGGCATTTTATGTGTAATTCGGGGGCCCTTGGTCACATCAATTCCTTACCTCTTCCTTCACTAAGCTCTTCTCTGGAGAAAAGGACAATTTGCAGACAAAATGAGAATTTGCAGCCAGGAGCTGATGAGATCTGACTGGGTGTGGGGCTGAGTCCATAGGCTGAATGAGGGATCTCTCTGAGAAAGGGTATTTTAGCAGAATGTTTGGAACTGAGCTACAAACTGCCTTCAGTTCTGGTAACTGCCTACACTTCAACTACTTTTCTTGTTTCATAAAAAATAACCAAACAATCCCCTCTCCCAGCAAAATCCAGAAAAAAAATATTTTTAATCTTATGCTGCCATTTTGACTTTTTACATCAATGACTCAAGGATATAAAGGCCATTAGTTCTGAACTTCCCTGGTGGTCCAGTGTTTGGGACTCTGTGCTCCCAATGCAGGGGGCCTGGGTTCCATTCCTGATCAGGGACCTAGGTCCTACATGCTACAACTAAGAGTTAGCATGCCTCGGCTAAAGATCCCACATAATGCAGCTAGGATCTGGTGCAGCCAGATAAATAAATAAATACTAAAAAAATAAAATAAAAGCCATTCATTCCAAAGATTCATTCTCCTTCTTGGATTTATCCACATATCCCTGGCTTAATTGTTTTACAAGTTACAAGTGTTAGTCACTCAGTTGTGTCTGACTCTTTGCAACCACAGGGACTGCAGCCTGCCAGGCTCCTCTGTCCATGGAATTCTCCAGGCAAGAATGCTGGAGTGGGTAATCATTCCCTTCTCCAGGGGATCTTCCCGACCCAGGTATTGAACCCAAGTCTCCTGCAATGCAGGCAGATTCTTAATCATCTGGGCCAGCAGGGAAACCCTTGATTGTCTTGTT
This sequence comes from Okapia johnstoni, assembly GCA_024291935.2. Lineage (NCBI taxonomy): Eukaryota > Metazoa > Chordata > Mammalia > Artiodactyla > Giraffidae > Okapia > Okapia johnstoni. Next base: position 133,139,969 of record CM044306.1, on the reverse strand, counting down.
TTCATAAAATGTGCTGTGTCACATTAGTGTGAATTCAGTGCAACTGTCATTCTTAGACTCTCTTTCTTCACGTTCCCTGCCACTGGCCTCCACATCTGGCCACACATAATGGCTTCATTCCCATTTACTCCCAGTCTCAACTCCCAGGCATTCACTCTGTGCATCCAGATGTCTTGTGCCCAAATGTTCTTCACTGGGCCCTCGGTCTCCAGTACTGGGAGGAGAAGCCTGAGAATCTTCCTTGTTCTCCCCCAAGAAGTGACTGCACTGCAGCTCATCCATGCTTTGCTTTGCTGTTTCTATGACGCTGCATGGATTTGTCATCTGTGCTATAGGGCCAGGTAAGAAACTGCCTTGTAGGGATCCAGTCAGGTTTCAGATCATGCTGTGCCCTGGGAAGCACACTGCATTGTTGTGGAGGAAATCTGGTCCAGCCTCATCAGGTTGGGGGCAGGGGACAAGGGAAAGTCCTTTGGGGACTCCAGAGTTAGCCAGGGCCCTCCCCGTGTTCTGTGCAAATCAGTGCACACCTTCATGACGTGGGCAGCATGTTCTTAAGCTGTAGGGAAATCAACATTTTAATTGCATGGAAGTGAGGGAGGTGCTATCCTGCTGCAAATCATTTGTACAATGAGGAACCCTCCTGTGATGCAAATGCAGATGACTTAATAAAAGCTTGTGTTGGTATCTTGGGGTTTCCAAAAACGATGCACACACCTCACATGTCTATAAATACGTTTATAGACAGATAGATATTTCAGAAAGTCACTATTGTTGATGTTATTGTTTAGTTACTAAGTCATGTCTGACTCTTTTGTGACCCCATGGGTTCTGTAGCCTTCCAGGCTCCTCTGTCCATGGGATTTCCCAGGCAAGAATACTTGAGTGGGTTGCCATACCCTCCTCCAGGGCATCTTCCCGACCCAGGGATCCAACTCACATCTTCTGTGTCTCTTGCATTGGGTGGTGGATTCCTTAGCTCCGAGCCATCTGAGAAGGCCCTAGATAGATAGCAGTTGTAAGTAAATTCCCCCATCCTAGTGACGTAAGGTGGTTCCTAGTGCTCAGGTCCCCTCCCTTTCCTAGTGAGCAGAGACCTGGCTGATCCCATCTCACGGCTTCCCGCTGTTCTGGTCTTGGAGCCCTCTGTGTCCAGCCAGCAGATGGGAGAGTTGTAGAAATCCCACCTTCTTCTCAAAAGCCTTGGCCTGGATGGGACCCAGTTTACTTCTGGTCACCACCCATGGGGAAGAACTAGACCCACGACCCCAGCAGGCTGCAGTGGGGCTGGGCCATGAACTCTGGGCCACAGGTCACAGTGTGAAGAGGGAGTCCCACATGTTGGTTGACCAACACCTTCTGCAGCACACCTCCTGCTGGTATGCTGGTATATTCAAGGTTTTAAAAATATATATATGTTTGTTTATGTATGTGTTTGGCTGAACAGGGTCTTAGTTGTGGCATGTGGGATCCTCCATCTTCATTGTGGCATGCAGGATCTCAAGTAGTGGCATGCAAAGTCTTAGTTGAAGTATGCAGGATCTAGTTGCCTGACCAGGGATGGAACTTGAACCCCCTGAACTGGGAGCTTGGAGTCTTAGCTGCTGGACCATCAGGAATGTCCCATATTCAAGAGTTTAACAAGCAAATTTCCTCTAAGATGTCTGAAAGTTCTTATGCATGACTGGCATATCTTTACTTACAGGGAGTGAATCGAAGCCCTGGAGAAATGTATTTGTATTTTGGCAGATTTGGGAGGAGAAACCAAGATTCTGGGGGCTTCTCATGTTTTGCAAAGCCACCTGTCTTCATCACTATGGTATTGATTTTAATTTTTTTTTAAAAAAGGAAGCAAACAAGAAAGAAGTTAAGTGCACAGAAGCAACCTGATGGTCTGTTGCTCGAGACAAGGCTTGGGGTTGTGAGAGCACCATTGCGGACTCTCCATCTGATGTATCTCGGGTCTGATGCTCTGGGTTGCAGACGAATCACTGAGCCTTTGCAGAACTGGCCCAGGACTTGAACCAGCTTGGTATCATTTCCCTGGATCTCACAACTTGACTGAAATCTGCAAACAGTTTTGTTTAGTTTCCCCCACCCTAAAACAGATGTACCAAGTTCCTGTGAAACTAAAAGTCATCTAGTAATCCAAACCCAACCCCAATCTCATTTGTTCCGAGTGCTGACATCTCACTAAGGGCTGGGAGGGATGTAACTTTTGCCTGGAGACGTGGGACCCTAGAGGGAAGGACTCAGCAGTAGAGTCCTACAGACTCAGGTCTTTATGTTTCTGCTACCTAATAGCATCTGACCTTGGGCAAGAATTCTCATTTCTTGAGGCTCAGTTGCCTCAGCTGCAGCATAGGGCAACATCACCCACTTTTCAGAGTAGCCATTTTGGCTGGAGATGTTGGGTGGAAGGCTGCTCCCAGGAAGCGGTCGGTGGGAGATGGTTTCCATGGAGCCTACTTCATCCCCTTGTTCTCCTTCCCACACTTCCTGATAAGAGTCTTCCTTGGCCCCCTTCTCACTGCAACCTATACCTCACATCTGGTGCTCTAACCCCAGCTTACTTGCCCTGCCCACCCCCTTGTTTTCATATCCGTGGAGCATCTTCTCTCCAGGGTCTCAGACTACAAATGCACATGCCCCACACCGGCTCCTCCTTCCCAGCCCTCCCGCTTCCTCTGTTTCTATTTCTTGCCACTCTCATTTCTCAGGTGCCCGGGGGCCACCTCCATGTGTGTTTCACTCTTCATCTCCTCTAATCTCATTTCTGGCTCCTCCACCAGCTACTGCTCCACATCCAGCATCCTCTGTGGCTCTAGTCTGCTTCCACATCAAGGCCAGATGTACTTTTTTTTTAATTTTTATTTCATTTTGGAGTATAGTTGATTAAGAAGGTTATGTTAGTTTCAGGTGTACAGCAAAGGGATTCAGTTACACATATACATTTATCTATTCTTTTTCAAATTCTTTTCCCATTCAGATATTAGAGTATTGAGCAGAGGTCCCTGTACTATGCTGCTATATTTAAAACAGATGAACAGGAACTTCCATGGTGGCCCAGTAGCTAAGATTCTGTGATCCCAGTGCAGGGAAGGGAACTAGATCCCACATGCCAAAACAAAAAGATCCTGCATGCTGCAACTATGACCTGGCACAGTCAAATAAATAAAAATTAATAAATATTAAAAAATAAAATAGATAAATAACAGGTGCACTTCCTTATAGCTCTCCTCCCCCTGGACAGCTTGCAGAGACTGCCTGCTTCTCACCTGGTTAGAGAGTTGCTAATGGCCACTTGGCCCTAAACGTCCTGGGTCTGAAATAAATCTTAATCTGATGGTCAATGTCCTGTATCCTAATTCCATCTTGTTCCTCTATCTCCCGCTCAGCTCCTCCCAAGTTGAAATCATTCCAGTTCAATCTGACTGAACTAAAGGTCAGTCAGTTGAAGCCACTGACACTCATGAGAGGAATCTGACTCTGTCTTCCCCACTCTGCTTTCTGGACCCATCTTCTTCACTCTTGGACTCTCCTTGCCTAGAATACATTCTTCATTCCTCAATCTTTCATTTTTTATTTCTACCCCCACCACAACTTTTGCTTATAGAATCTTTCACCTGCTGATGTTGACAGTGTGGGTGTGGATGCTGTCTTGAAGGGGCAAGTATGCCTAGAGAAGCCAGGTACAATGTCATGGGATTTCAAAATAAATTCTAGAATTATTACACATCCCAAATTCTATTATTTATAAATTCCTTATAAATTTTATTATTCTATTTTACTAATATATCTTCACAACTAATAAGTATACCCCCTAAATACTTATTAAAGATTTTTTGAGTCTTTATTGAATTTTTTACAATATTGTTTCTGTTTTATCTCTTGGTTTTTGGACTGCAAGGCAAATAGGCTCTTAGCGCTGAGCCTGCATCCCCTACATTGGAAGGTGAAGCCTTAACTGCTGGACTGCAGGGAAGTCCACCCCCCACCCCCACTAAATATGTTAAACTGCATTTAGTGAAGTGAAAGTCGCTCAGTTGTGTCTGACTCTTTGTGACTCCATGGACAGTAGCCTGCAAGGTTCCTCTGCCCATGGAATTCTCCAGGCCAGAATACTGGAGTAGGTTGCCATTCCCTTCTCCAGGGGATCTTCCCAACCCAGGGATCAAACCGGGCGGGGCGGGGGGGGGGGGTGTCTCCTGCATTGCAGGCAGATTCTTCACCAGCTGAGCTAGCAGTGAAGCCCCGTTTGAAAGTGAAGTCACTCAGTCGTGTCCGAATCTTTGCGACCAGATGGACTGTAGCAAGGTCCTCTGTCCATGGTATTCTCCAGGCAAGAGTACTGGAGTGGGTTGCCATTTCCTTTTCCAGGCGATCTTTCCGACCCAAGGATCGAGCCCAGTTATCCCGCATTGCAGGCAGACGCTTTACCCTCTGAGCCACCTGGGAAGCCCCGTTTATTGTCCCCTTAGGAATTCCCACTGCCCATAATAAGCAAAACTTTCCAAGCATTTAAAACAATTTCTGTAACTCTGATGAATTCAACTTATCATGTGTATTCAATTCATGTACAACCTAAGACAAATCATTTTCCACCTTTTAACTTTTATCTAGATTTTTAAAAAATCAAATAATTAAATCTTCCATGGCTAATCTGTTGGATTTGTTAAAATTTCTGAAATAGTACAAATCTTTTAAGGCTGAAGAACACACTGATTGCTTAAAATTAGTATGGTTCACTTAGGAGTTTTCTTTATTAATACTTTCTTATTTCTCTGCTTAATCCTGAGTTTTTGTGTTGAAACAGACTTGCATCAATTTCCCAGACTGAACAGGTTAGAATTTCCACCTCCAGGACCCACCAGAGGGATTGGAACTAAGATGCAGGATCTGAGTTTTCCCAGTAATGTTTTTATTCACAAAGATGCCACGACTTACCCAGAGAGGTTCTTCTGACTTCTGCCCTTCTATCAGAGGTCCCCGTGACTCCGCCGTTGGCTGAGTTTGCATTTCTCGTTTTCTTCTTCATCCCCCTCACCTGGCTTTAATGACTCTCCACTGGCCACTCATCAGAGATTCACCTCTTCCTATCAACTGTCAGAGCCTCTAATTTCACACACGGTTTCTGTGGAAGGGAGTCTATGTTCTGTTCCTACTTTTCTTGTTGGATAAGCCGCAAACTCTTAGTGATTGTTAAAATGACGTGGAGAGGATTCTCCATCTCTTGCAGGCTCTCTAACTCTGGGTTTACACTCCAAACACCAGCAAGGACGTGGGTCCTGGCAGGATGGGGGTCCATGTCTTCTCTGGGCTAGTTTAAGACCTATTGCACTTGCTCGTCAGGAATCACATGCCTTTGAAACTGCAGTGGATTTTCTGAGATCCACATGCCCTCCCCATTCCCCATGGTACCTACCCTGTTACAGGCAGGTAATAAATCACTGTCATCTTGCTGAATGTTCATATCCTGTGAGGGAGGGTCAGATGGGGGAGTGACTCGCTCAGGACCACACAGACCGCCGATGCCAAGAGTGGGACTGGTGTGTTAGCTGTACCAGATTGGTTACGCTTGCAGTTCTAGTTTAGCTGCTCACACAAAACTAATGGGTTTGCTCTTATCCCCATATCCTCAAGGTGGCTTTTAACGATAGAAACACTAATTCATAATCCCCAAATGAGAGACTCTGAGATAGTAAAATGTCATTGTAATGTTGGTTCTTCGGGTTATATAGCCTTGGTCATTTGCTGCAGTCATGGGAAAATGTTCAGCTCATGAAGTTGTAAAAATTACATGAAGCATTGTCATTTAGCATGGTGGGTACTTTTGCCTGCAGAAAGGCGGAGCGGGGGAGGTCAGATATTGTGTTAGGCTTTTTTAGTGGCAAAAAAAAAGAGAGAAAATGCAGAAAATTGGTGGTCACATAAGAAAGAGAGAGTGTTTATGGGAAGATTCAGGAGAATCTTATAACTCAGAGAGAGGTTTGAAGGAGGCATGGGAAGGGGTAGGGAGACCATCAGTCCATGTCAGTCCTCATCCCCTGGGGCAGGGGGGCCAAGTAAAAGCATACCAGATGGGGACACAGCCCTGTGGATGGTGGCTGTGGTGGGTATGTCATTTTCTAGATTTGCAGATACCCTTTATGGTACCCATTCTATCAATGCCAACTAACCTGCCTTAGAGAAAGAGATGCTGGAGTGGAGGTTTGGTTACCACAGAGCGGATTGCTAAGTGACAAAGATATTAGGAGAAGGAAATGGGAGAGACAGAAAAGGGTGTGCATGTGGGAAGGAAGCTCCTTGGTCTTGAGTAAAGACACCTAGCTCCTGCCCTGGAGGATGGCTTTCCTGCAAACCCTTAGTCCGCTGAGTAGGGTATACACTGAAACTCTCTCTCTCTCTCTCTATATATATATATATACACGTATATATATGTATATGTGTATATATATATATGTAACCTTTACTGTTATAAGTTATTACAAGAAATTGAATATAGTCCCCTGTGCTATACAGTAAATCCTTGTTGCTTATCTGTATTTTTTAAAAATCTTTTTTTTATGAAAAAATTTTAAATTGTGGTAAAAATACATATAAAGGACTTCCCAGGTACAGTGGTAAAGAATCAGTCTGCAATACAGGAGACATGGAAGACGTGGGTTTGATCCCTGGGTCAGGAAAATGCTCTGGAGGAGGAAATGGCAACCCACTCCAGTATTCTTGCCTGGAGAATCCCATGGATAGAGGAGCCTGGCGGGCTACAGTCCATGGCATCACAAAGAGTTGGACATAATTGAGCATACACACACACAAACACACACACAAATATATATAACATAAAATTTACCATCTTAATCATTTTTAAGTGTATTAGCTCAGTGGTATTAAATACACTCTTAATATTGTTCTACAAGCAGCATTATCTCTCTCTAGCTTTTCGCATCATCCCAAATCGAACCTCTGTACCTACTGAGCAATATCTCCTCATTCCCAATCATGGTTGTATGTTCTACCTCTATGATTTTGATTACTCTACATGCTGTATATAAATGGAATCATAAAGGATTTATCCTTTTGTGTCTTGCTTATTTCACTTAGCATAGCATAATGCTATGCTTCTTTCACTTAGCATAATGTCCTCAAGGTTCATCCACATTGTAGCATGTGTCAGAATTTTGTTTCCTTTTTGAGGCTGAATGATATTCCATTGTGTGTGTGTGTATGTATGTATATATATATATATATATATATATATATATATATATATATATATATACACATATATACCACTTTTTGTTTATCCATTCATCTATCATGGACATTGGTTGCTTCTGTTTCTTTTTAGCTATTATGAATTGACTGCAAATATGTGAGTACAAAGATCTCTTTGAAGCCTGCTTTCAATTCTTTTGGATATATCTAGCAGTGGAATGTCTGGATTATATGATAACTCTATTTTTAATTTTTTTCTCCATAGCCATTGCAGCAGTTTACATGCCTACTAACAGAGCACAAGGGTTCCAATTTCTCCGTATCCTTTCCAACACTTACTATTTTCTGGCTTTTGTGTGTGTGTTTAATATAATAGAAAGAGATTTTGATATCCCACTTTCCACAATAAATGAACAACCAGAATGAATTTTAACAAGGACAGAAAGGATTTGAATAGCACTATAGATCAGTTGGACCCCATAGACATGTACAGAACAGTCCACCAAAAACAGCAGAACACACATTCCTCCCAAGTGCACATGAAACATCCTCTAGGACAGACCACATGGTAGGCAACAAAACAAGACTTAACAAATTTTAGAAGATTGTAATTATAGAAAGTATCATTTCTGATCACAATGGAATGAAACTACAAATCAATAGAACAGGAAAATTTTTTAAATGTGTGAAAATTAAAAAACACACTCTCAAATAACCAATATATGTATGTGTTTTTTAACCATATGTTTTTTTCTGGCTGGTTCTCCCATGGGCTTTCCCCCACCTCCCTCTAGCTATGGGGATGGCCGTTTTCCCAGGCACACCATCTTGGCCTGGAGGAGCCGTGAGAACGGATGCATGGCTTTTGAAGGAAGCATTTGGCTTTTGCAATGGAAGAACCTTGGTGTGTGGGGAGCGTGGGAAGATTTCCTTTTGCTGGCTGGGGAATGACACTGTCATGTAAATAGACTAATAGACCTGAGGAGAGGAACTGTCTTTCTGGCTGGTGGGGCCTTTCTGCTTATGGCTCCAGGAGGATGAGGATGGAAATGTACCATGCTAAGAGCTGCCAGAAACTAAGTCACTGTGGGATTGAGTGTTCCTTTTGTCTTTTGGGCCTGTAAGGGGATTGGGAGAGTGATGATAGAAAAGCAAGCCTGGCTCTCCCAGAATGTTTCTGTCTTCTACCAGAAGGTTAATGTAAGAGATTATCTCTCAGTGTTAACTATTTCCTTGAGTAATTTGGTCAACTGCATTTCTCTTCTGAGGCCAGTAGTAAAATCCAGTTATTTTTCTAGGATGTTGCTGCTTAAGATCAAATTCTTTCAAAGAAATTCAGGGGAATGTTGCTGTGCCAGGCATGAGAGCCCTGTGCTACAGACCACTAAAAACCTCTCTGCAGAGGTTTGGGGGCAGGTAGGCACAGGCATGGAGAGAATGAGGAGGGCATTGGGGTGGAGGGACACAGATTTCTGCCAAAACAAATACCAGTAAAACGCCTCCAGGATCCTTGCTATGTAGAATGTCCTATGAGCTCTCCACAAGACCCAGAGACAACCATTCACTTACTTAATGCATTTGAGCAAATCATATTAAGAATTTCCTTGGAGAAGGAAATGGCAACCCACTCGAGTATTCTTGTCTGGAAATCCCATGGGTAGAGGAGGCTGGAGGGCTACAGTCCGTGGGGTAGCAAAAGAGCTGGACACGACTGAGTGACCAAGCAACAGCAACAGTAAAAAGACTAGAGAGATTTTTCTCTGAATTGAAAACTGGATTCAGAGAGCAGATTAAGAAATATTGTCCTTGCCATGTGAATAGCTTTTTAGGGAATGAAGTTCCCATGGCACAGAAATGCTGTGGATCCTGATCATAGGCATTCAGTGTGTCTTTCTTGGAGAGGCGGGATTGGAGCCAGCCATGGAGCCAGTGCCTACTCCCCTGCCTCTGCTAGGCAGCCTCTTTCTTGCTCATCTTCTCCTGTGCCCAGAGCCACCCAGCAACCAACACACTATCTCTATTTTGCAAAGTCCTTTCCCCCGACCCCTGTAATATAAAGGTAGAATTTCGCAAATAATCACATGTTGGCACAAAGATTTACATAAACTTGTTTTATTTAATTTAATTTATTTATTTATTTTGGAGTATAGATGATTTAGAGGATCGTGTTAGTTTCAGGTGCAGCAAAGTGAGTCAGTTATACATCATATACACATATCTACTCTTTCAAACTTTTATTTATTTATTTAAATATTTATTATTTAGATGGCTGCCTGGGTCTTAGTTGCAGTACACGGGGTCTTCGATCTTTATTGTGGCATGATTTTCATGTGGCCACATGTAGTTGTGACATGTGGGATCTAGTTCCTTGAAAAAGGATAGAACACAGGTCCCTTGCACTGGAAATGCAGAGTCTTTGTCACTGGGAAATCTTTATCCATTCTTTTTCAGGTTCTTTTTGCATATAGGTCATTACAGAGTAATAAATAGAATTCCCTGTGCTATATAGTAGGTTCTTATTAGCCATCAGTTTTGTATATAGTAGTGTGTATATGTTAATCCCAATACATAGACTTGCTCTAGACTAAAGCACACTCTGAGTTTTACAGTTTGCCACAAGCCACCATTTAAATATCTTGGATAATAAAATCAAAAACTGGACGAACTAACCTAAGAGCCTTGTCTGCATTGGATGGCGAGGCATGAACCCTCATTGCCTCTCACACAGCTGCCATCTTTGTTTCCACATTGGCTTCCCTTGTTTTATTTCAGAGAAGTCAAATCAGACACCAGGGATTCTGGCTGGGTTATCTTCTGCTGGGGTCAATGCATCGTGCCTGCTATCTCCCCTCGTCCAGGTCCACAGGCTCTCTGCAACCTCAAGTGTGCTTACACATGCTTGTCACGTGTCACAGGCAGGTATGTGGTTGTTGGCCAGGACTTGCCACACCAGGACTGTGTATTAAGACAATTTTTTTCTCTTATGACTATTTTACCACTGATCAATGGCATAGTTTCCTTTCTCTTGTGGTGTCTGGATTTTATCCCCCTGGGTCTGGTGTGCCTTCCTGCTTGGTTCAAAACAAGTGTGTGTTTCTGCAGGAAAGAACTTCTGGATTAATGGGGTTGCTTTGCAGGCCACAAACTGGCCCCAGGAGAGGGCAAATGAACAAGTCTGGGCATGTCCTTCCTGCCCAAGACTGTCCTAGTTCTGGGTCCTGTTCAGCAGACCAGGTGTGCTAAGTCGCTTTAGTAGTGTCCAACTCTTTGCAACCCCATGGATTGTAGCCCACCAGGCTCCTCTGTCCATGGGATTCTCCAGGCAAGAATACTGGAGTGGGTTGCCATTCCCTTCTCCAGGGGATCTTCCTGACCCAGGGATGGAACCCTGGTCTCTTATGTCTCCTGTATTTGCAGGCGGGTTCTTTACCAGGAGCAGCCCAAAACTTTGGAGGGAACTTGCCTGTGTGTGATGAAGACTGGGTGTGATGGTCTCTTTGAGTCCTGTTGAAATTTCACTGTGAAAAGAGGTCTCCACTCTGCACACTAAGGGTTTTAATAATAGAGAAAAATGTTTATGCTGTCATGTTAAGTGAAATAAAGCAGGGTACAAAGTTATGTATACAGTGTGAACACAACTATGTAAACAGATCAGGGAGAGAGAGAGAATGTGAACAAGCAGAAGGAAATAGAACAAAATATTAGTAGTACTTTGGCTTTGGGAGGTGGGATTAATCATTTCTACTCCTCTGTATTTTCTAGATTATCTCCAGGCAGCATTTATAATTTCTACAATCATTAAACAATAAATTTTACATTAAAATATACATGGTTTCAAGACTTATTACTTTCCCTCCAACTTGAAGAATATCTAGTAAAAGAAAGTTCAGTTTCTCAAAGCAGCAGCTGCTATTTTGAATCTTGTATTGCTAAAAAAATAAAAACCCAAAATGGAGTCATTCTCTCCCCAACCAAGACTTAATTACAGCTTCAACTCCTCCCAGAAATGACCTTTAAAACAGTCAACCTGAAATTTCTCAACCAGCATTAGGGAGGAAATCTGCATTGTAAAGACTCATGCCATCCCCTTTCAGTCCCCAAAGTAGAAGTACTGCCCTCAAATAACTCTTTCTTTTGTTTTGCTAATAATCTTCTTGCCCCATCCTCTTTTCTATAAAAAAAAACCTTCCATTTTGTGCAACTCCTCCAAGCATACTTTTAAAAGGTTGCCAGAAGGGATGCCAGGAGAAGGAAATGGCAACCCACTCCAGTATTTTTGCCTGGAGAATCCCGCGGACAGGGGAGCCTGGTGAGCTGCTGTCCATAGGGTCGCACAGAGTCGGACACAACTGACGCGACTTAGCATGCATGCATGCATGCATTGGAGAAGGAAATGGCAACCCACTCCAGTGTTCTTGCCTGGAGAATCCCAGGGACAGGGGAGCCTGGTTGGCTGCCGTCTGGTGGGGTCGCACAGAGTCAGACATGACTGAAGCGACTAAGCAGCAGCAGTAGCAACAGAAGGAATGCTGCTCAATTTATGAATTGCCTATGAAAGCCAATCAGATCTTCACATTTACTTTGTTGGATTTTGTTTTTTTGACAGTATTCTCTCACCATTAACAAGATAAATGCTGAACAGAAACTGGTAGGAGCTCTTGTCAGTTGGGTAATCAGTAGATAAAATCATCCATGAAATGAAAATAATATGAAAACAAAATCAAAATCCCATGAGCTGTGTTAGAAGTGAATTTCCTCTTAGAGACATGTTAGGAAATGTTCTGAGTAAAATTAAGATATTTTTCGATCTTTTTCCAAGCACACATTAAACAAAAAGATGCGGTAACCAATGCTTTTTTCCTTCACTGCTTTGTAGATCTGTCTAGAAACTCCAAGGTCCAGGGAGGTCAGGAATGACCATCTTGCCTGCACTGGACAAGTTCCTTTTTGCAATTTCTAGTATGGAATTGTGAGATCATTTTGCTAAAACCTGTTAGTGCCCTGATCAACTTTTAAAAAACATATTTAATTTATGTATTGTTTGTTGCAGACAATAGGATCTTCTTTCCTCCCTTTCTTCCTTTTTTGAAATTGTGATAAGAATATTTATCATGAGATCTACTCTCTTAAAATGGAAAAAAAGCACTACCATATGATCCAGCACTCCTACTTTTAGACATTTATCCAAAATAATTGAAATCAGGCTTTCAAAGAGATGTTTGCACTCCTGCATTCATGCAACATTATCCACAATAGCCAAGGTGTGGAAACAACCTAAATGTCCATCTACAGATGAAAGGATAAAGAAAATGTGGTATATTCATGCCATGGAATATCACTGAACTTTAAAAAAGAAGAAAATTCTGCCATTTGTGATAACAAGGATGAACCTGTAGAAGCCTATGCTGAATGAAATAAGCCAGTCACAGGACAAATACTGCATGATTCAACTTATATGACGTGAAGTGTTAGTTACTCAAGTCATGTCCAACTCTTTGGGACCCAGTGGACTGTCAGGCTCCTCTGGCCATGGGATTTTCTAGGCAAGAAGACTGGAATGGTTGCCCTTACCTTCTCCAGGGGATCTTCCCGACCCAGGGATTGAACCTGGGTTGCCTGCATTGCTGGCAGTTTCCTTATCATCTGAGCCACCAGGGAAGGTACCTAACAGAGTCAAACTCATAGAAGAGAGTAGAATGGTGCTTGCAGGGGTGGGAAGAGGGCAAAACGAGGAGTCACTTTTCAGTGGGTATAAAATTTCAGTTGTACAAAATGAATACATTCTAGAGATCTGCTGTACAACAGTGTGCTTGGTCACTTTTGAAAGTTTTAAGAGGCTGAGGAGGCTTATAAAATCCCAAATGATGATGGAATTCAGGCTGCTTTGCAGACTCCTACATTTTGGTACCCAAATGACTCATCGGTTGATCAGAATGAAGGCCAACATATCAGTTATGATTAGAGTTGGTCGTATATTACAGAAACCTCCAATAATAGAGGCTCAAATACAAGTTTTATTCTCTCATGTAAAAGAAACCCAGAGGCAGGCAGTCTATAGTTACATGGCAGCTGCCCATCTTGACTAACTCAGACCCCTTTCAGCTCATCATCCTGCCCTCCTTAGGTGGTGGCTTACCAGCTGCAAGCGGGGAAATAACAAATGCAGGATTGTTTTAGGAAGAATTTTCCTGTGCCCAACTAAAAATCAAGATCTCCATTACTGGGAGCAAAAAGAGAGAAGAAATGAGATTAGGCAGCCAGCAGTCATTGCCATGGCCATAATTTAGGCTGCATTTGATAGAATGTCCCTGGATCTTCAGGTGAGGCATGGCAATCTCTTAGCAGTGTCCTCATGGCCTATAAACACAAAATAAAACAGTAAGATAAATGAGCTGGTTCACATAGCCTAGGTTCCCTCAAACAGGGATAGAATAATGACAACAGCACTGCCATTCTAAGAAGGGATGATTGGAGGCATCTAGGCGTTTCCATTCCAGAAACTAGGAAGCCTTCCAGGCACACAGAGTGAGACTCCTCCCCGGGTTTTGGGGTCCCACCATCTATGGGACCATCTTTGCAGGACCTCTCCATCCATTGTTTCCTGGAGCCCCTGGCAGCATATCATATGGGTTGGGAACCTGCCCTCAATGGGTGCTACAGAGTATTTTCAGCCCACTTCCTATTGCTGACAATAGTAAAAGCTTTTTAAAAAATTGAGGTGAAATTTAAATAACATAAAAGTAGCCACATAAAAATGCATAATTTAGTAGCATTTAGTACAACCACAGCATTGTCCCACCATCACTTCTAGTTCCAAAACATGGTCATCACCCCAAAAGGAGATACACTGTCCACCCAGTACTGGTTCCTATTCCTGCCTCCTCCAGTCCCTGGCAACCACTGATCTGTCCCCTGTCTCTGTGGACCTGCCTATTCTGGATATTTCATATAAATGAAATCATACAGTTTGTGATCTTCTGTGTCTGGCTTCTTTCACTTAGTTCATGTCTCCAAAGCTCATCCATATGATAGCAGAGGTCAGTAATCCATGCCTTTTCATGGCTGAATAATATGCCATTTTAACGATTTTTTTTTTTTTTAAGTTCATGGTTTCTTTGACAATCCAGGTTAAAAAAAATACACAGTCAGCTTCTCATCTATTTGCTTCTAGCCTGTTCCACATGGCTACTATCTTACCCAGAGTTCTTGCCATGATGTTGGTCTCAGACCTGCTTTATTTCCTTCCTTTCTTGCCTCTAACTTCTCTCTCTTTTGATCAAATGGTGGCTACCTTGAGTCTTTCTGAAACAGTGTGGCGAAGACCAGGCCTTTCTCTTCCTCTTTTTTCTGAGCTGTTTCCAGGCTTGGTCACTCAATGACCAACCCAAGCTTAGCTCTCACTATTTGGCGTCTTATAAGCTGTTGACTTTTTTCTCTCTTTTTTTTTTTTTACCTTGCAAGGCCCTGAATCTCTAAACTCTCTCTATTCCTTTCCTGATGTAACAATTCCATTGACTCTCAGACAGCATTGATTTCCACTAAGGGAAAGAAAAAACCTCTGCTAATTAATTATATCATATAGTACAAATGCTGTTGTAATGTTAAAGAAAAAGTGCATCTCAGAGTCACTGGCATGCAGTAATAACAATAATAGCACGAATGCCCAGCATCTACTGAAGTCTTACTAGGTGCCAGGCATGGTGGGTTATCCCTGGAGAGAACTTTCATTGTTATTGTTTCTTTCACACAATGGAGCAATGGGAGCAGCGGGGGAGTCAAACCCAGCAGCCTGACTCCACAGCCCTTGATCACATCCTGTTGAGATAAATTTTGCATTTGCCAAACTCCAGTACCTTTGCTGTGCATTCAATCACTTAGTGATCAACATTGATGGTCACCTGTAGGAGCAGGCATACGGGTTGGAGGGGAGTTTCCCTCTAGGACCTTTCCATCTTGAGGGAGGGGAAAGGGTTATAGTAAAACAGGAAAAGGAGAAGGGGAGAGAGATCTCCATGGGCAGCCTCCCTTGGGCTCACATTCTGTCCGTTCCCTGGCTTGTGTCCCTTTCTGTGCTGCTGTGTGTGGGACTGTAGTCCCTTCAGCCCGTGGTCCACAGGGAATACAGATTCCCCTCTCTCCCGCTGTCTTAGACCAGATCTCACAGAAGGGCATTGATGGCTCAGACTGGCCATGCCATGGGCATATCAGACCACTGATATCCCTTCTTCCCTTCTTGTTTAATTCAAAATCACATTATACTTCAGATGTCAATGTGTCCAATGAAACGACTACATTTCTAAGACTAGACTACATTTCTAAGACTAGCTTGCAACTAGGAGAGGCCATGTGATTTAGTTCCATATGCAGAACTACTATTTAGAACTTTCAGTAAGATTCCATAATGGTGGGGCTGGCGGAAGACTATATATGTATATATTACATGAGTTTCCCTGGCTTGCAATGCAGGAGACCCAGGTTCAATCCCTCGATCGGGAAGATCCCCTGGAAAAGGGAATGGCGACCCATTCCAGTATTCTTGCCTGGAGAATTCCATGGACAGAGGAGCCTGGAGGGCTATAGTCCATGGGATCGCAGAGTCAGACATGACTGAGAGACTAACACTTTCTCTTGCATGTGTGCTAAGTCCCTTCAGTCATGTCTGACACTTTGAGACCCTATGAACAGTAACCCACCAGGCTCCTCTGTCTGTAGGATTCTCCAGGAAAGAATACTGGAGCAGGTTGCCATGCCCTCCTCCAGAGGATCATCCCGACCCAAGGATCAAACTCGTGTCTCTTACATCTCCTGCATTGGCAGGTGGGTTCTTTACCACTGGCACTGCCTGGGAAGCTCTTTGTCTTCCCTTACTTTCTCCTAATGTCAAGGTGGAGAATATAGATTTGCTGGCTGGAGTTCCAGCAGCCATCTTAGACCACGAGTTTGCTTTGATGTCGAAAGCCATGCTCCAGGATGGTATATCAGAAAGATAAGAGCCCAAGGTCTTAATGATACTTTGGGGCTGCCACATCAGCTCTTGATACTTATGCCAGACTGCTTTTACATGAGTGTGAAATAAAATCCTAAGTTAAACCCTTGTATCTTTTTCCTGGAAATATGCAGCCATATCGAATCCTGGTTGATATACTCAGTGGGAGGTACACTAGGATGATAGAACAATCAGGACCCATAAAGTGGGTAGAGGAAGGTGCACCAGGCAAGAGTTCTCTTAGACAAAATGACAGCATGCCGTCACAAAGACCTGTCACTTGCTGGGTGCTTACTAAGGGCTCAGCTTTCTGTCAGGTGCTATACATGCATCATTATTTAATCCACCCCAAAATCCTGTGACAAGACTCTCCTGTGACCATGGTTATTCTCAATGTACAAATGAGAGAACAAAGACTCAGGAAGTTCGCTTTTCAAGGCCACTTAATCGGGAGCCAGGTTCCAAACTGGATCTGTTTGACTTGAGGATAAACCCTTAAACCCTAGACAGACCCCAAGAAGCTGTGCAGATGTGAAAGCAGGAGATTGGCCCAATCAGATCTGTGACTTTGTCACATCACAAAAGTGAAAGAAACAGTTCAGAGAAGGGAGTGGTGCCTGGCAGACCAGAGGCAGGAAGACACATAGCGGAGCCTGCCATGACTCAGGCTGAATGGTGACAGGCAATGCCAGTGAGGTTGGGCTGAGTGGCCCTGGGGTGGGAGTGCTTTCACCGGTTACTCCTTCTCAAGCGCTTGGTGGGTCTGGTCCCTATTAGACATGTGGTTTAACTCATAAGTTTCCACTAAGAGCCACTAGAGATGCATGAACTATCTCAAGTTCAGGTTCGATGACACTTAACGACGCAATGGACATGGATTTGAGCAAACTCTGGGAGATAGTGGAGGACAGAGGCACCTGGTGTGCTGCATGGGGTTGCAGAGTCCGACACGACTTAGCAAGTAAACAACAAACAAATAATCCACTGCTGGCTATCAGGAAATATGCTGGCTTTTTTTCTTTTTTTCAGTAGAGTTTTTAATTATGAGCTTTTCAAGGGGCAAACTCGAATTGTTTGGGGGTGTATGTGTCCATGTGAATGAAATGAAAATTAATAAGCTAATGCTGTTCTTGAAGAAAAAAAATCCTTCAGCTCTAAATCAAGATGGTACCTCAGAGGAACAGTCTCCATCTGATCTTTTGTCAGTGTGCATCAGACTAAAGAACTATTTACACATTAAGGGCTTGGTTTTATTTTGTTTCACCAATGATCAAGCCTAAGAAACCTCCCAGTCATGCCAGATCCTGCAAAATGAAGACAACTATCATGTGCCACTATTTACAAGGGACAGGAACCATTCATGAGTTCTTCCTGTTTGCCAAGAATGGAGGATTTTCACTGCCTTGGCTCTTCATGATAGTTTGCTTTGTGTTTTTCTTATTAACATTTCAAAACTATAGTCTGTCTTTAGCAAATCAGAGACAGCAGATGCAAAAGGTAACCAATAACATGTTTGCCAGGACCTGCTGATATCATGCCATGCTCACTAGCGTCCACCAAATCCCTGGCTATAACATCATCTCCATTCGAGTAGTATTTGTTTTGGTTTTCCTCCAACCACACTGGCCAGAGCACGGAGCTCCATTCCTGTTTTAACACATTATCTCTCTCTGTCACCAAACTAGATCTTTAATTCCATGTCTAGGACGTGTGTGCTAAGTCACTTCAGTCGTGTCCAACTCTTTATGACCCCATGGGCTGTAGCCTGCCAGGCTCCTCTGTCCATGGGTTTCTCCAGGCAACAATACTGGAGTGGGTTGCCTTTCCCTTCTCCAGGGGATCTTCCTGAACCAGGGGTCGAACCCATGTCTCCTGCATCAGCAGGTGGATTCTTCATCACTGTGCCACCTATCTCATTATGATTCCTTCTTTATATCTTTAGTTGTAGAAGATCTTTTCTGGCAGGTTCCAGCTTTTTTATTGGAAAAGGAGTTCTATAAATAGTTGTAATATTGGTGTGCCCGTCAGAGAAGGTGAGCTCTGGGTCCTTCTACTCCAACATCAACACTAATCTCTGAACAAGGACTTAGACATAGGTCCAAGTCCTAGCTCAGCACCTCACTGGTCATGGAAAAGCAGGCAAGTCTCTGAATCTCTGCTTTCTCAACCTAGGCTTGCTGTGAGGTCTTTGGTGGGGGCAGGGAGTGGGGTTCCTCTGACAGTCCTGCTCCTGTGAATTCTGAAGTCATTCCATTTCCATTCCTTACAGTGCCTGCAGTTAACTTGAAGTAGTGTAGAGATGTAAATGCCAGGCACTAGTCTAGGCTCTGAAGGTCCAGTGGTGAATGAGACAAAATCCTTGTTCTCAGAGAGTTTCCAGATCAGAAAGGGAATACAGGATCACAGAGCTGCTGGGAGCAGCACTTGGATTCAGAGTTAGCCTCTAGAAAGTCCAAATCAGATCATGTCACTCTTATATTTAAAATCCTCCAGAGCCTCTTCACTGACCTTGACATAAAATCTGAGCTCCTTCTTTGCTCTCTTGCCAAGCCCTTTGTTCCTTCCCTGCTGTTTATAAGCATCAGCCTTGCTGGCCCTGAGACATGCCACACTCCTTTTCGCCTTAGGGGCTTTGGCTCTAGCTGGTCCCTTGTTCCCGAATGCTGCTGGTTGGCTCCTGGCCATCATTCAGAACTTAGTTTAAATGGCACCCCAACAGAATGGCCTTTCTAGATGGTCCACTCATCTCAAGTAGCATTCTTCCACCCTTTGTTAAGGTTTTGCACAGTTCCTATTACTAGCTTGGATTTTTCTTGTGCCCTTGTTTTTTGTCTCCTCTTACCAGAAGGTAAGCTTCATGAGACTGGAGACCTTGTGTCTTTCCTGCAGTGCCCCCAGCACCTGCGTCAGTGCTGGGCCTCTGGCAGCCTTCACTGAATATTCATTGAATGTTTGAGTTTCCATATTTCTTGTATTTGGCTCCATATACCCCGACATCTTCTTTATTACAGTCTACTTTGTTACATAATAGTTTGTAACTATGCAGCTCATTCATAGGTACTCAGTTTTCAAAGATCATGCATATTTAGTGTGTGATTCATTCATTAAAATTCTAGACTTTTGACTGATAGTATTCTGTGACTCAGATACTGTAGTGATGGGAAAACTTTCAAGTAGTCAGCCGTTTTACCAAGTCAGTGGCATCTATGACTAACAGACAATACTTAGAGATAGTCTTTATTATTCTATACACTTCGCGTATGTTAACTTTCAATTCTCGTATACCCTTGTGAGTATGGAGCCTCCATTTTGCAAACGTGCTGGGTTTATTCTGTGTAACAAATTACTATAAACCCAGTGGCTTAAAACCACCCCTAAGATGCCTGCTCCTTGGAGGAAAAGCTATAAAACACCTAGACAGCTTATTAAAAAACAGACATCACAGGCCACAAAAGTCTGTATAGTCAAAGCTATGGTTTTTCCAGTAGTCATGTACGGATGTGACAGTTGGACCATAAAGAAGGCTGAGCACCGAAGAAATCATGCTTTCAAAGCAAGGAGAAGACTCTTGAGAGTTCCTTGGACTGCAAGGAGATCAAACCAGTCCATCCTAAAGGAAATCAGTCCTGAATATTCCACCTGATGTGAAGAGCCAACTCATTGGAAAAGACCCTGATGCTGGGAAAGATTGAAGGCATGAGTAGAAGGGGATGACAGAGGATGAGATGGTTGAATGTCATCACCGACTTGATGGATGTGAGTTTGAGCAAACTCAGGGAGATAGTGAAGGACAGGGAAGCCTGGTGTGCTGCAGTCCATGGGGTCACAAAGAGTCAGACACAACTGAGTGACTGAACAGCGACAACAATTCTTGCCCTTGAGAAGAGGAAGATGGGATAACTCAGAGCTTGAATGGCAGTTAATATTATGGAACACTTTCCATATGCGCGCAAGCTCTAGTATAAGCCCTGAAATTACACTCCTCTGAATCTTCCATAACTGACTCTCCTCCCATCTGTAAGATGGGAGGATGGAGGCAGGTGGACCACCACTTGATTTTGATCATGCAGTTAGTGACAGGATGCAAACCTGAGTGAGTTTTCACCCAGGCTCTGGCTGTGCTTTTTGTTTAAACATTTTAGACAGTGTGGAATCTCCCCTCCTGCTTCTTTGAGGAGCAGACATTGAGATAGGATCAGTTTTTTTTTCTTTAGTTCTGTGCATTCTTCCCTGCCATCCCTGAGGCAATGGCCCTACCCCTGAGCCCATCACCCTGGCCAAAAGAAGCTACACACTAACTGACATAGGCTTGGGGGCCCATCCTAGAACCAGTCACAGTGGCATTCTCTTGTTTTGCTTTGCCCAATCAAAATTCTCCCCTGGGTAAGGGGTGGAGTCAATGCCAACCAAACGTTAAGGCTGCTGCCAATGGGGAGGGATGGAATGAATATGGGGACATCCTTAGGGTCTGTTTCATGGGGTCAAAGACAGGGAGCTTTTTTGCAGACGGAAGAGACTTTGGCCTGTGTTCAGGCCCAAGGACAGGAAAAGATTAAGGATGGTGGATGGAGAGGACCTCCATCATGTGTGATTAGGAGTAAAATCCTAGAGAAGAAGTGAAGTGGAGAGGGGAGGAGGGGCTAGATTTGAAATGAGGGACTGGATCTTATCCCAGGAAGGAGAGTGGTAATGAGATCTGTTAGGCAAGTGAAGGGAGGACCACTGGGGATATTCCTTGATGCCCTTGTGTACCATGTGGGGCGAGCACTGTCTTGGCATGTGCAGCTTCATGGGTCTCTTTGGGAAGTACTAGTGAGTAACTTCCCAGGTGGCACTAGTGGTAAAGAAACTGCCTACAATGCAGGAAAAGTAAGAGATGCAGGTTTGATCCCTGGGTCAGAAAGATCCCCTGGAGGGGGAAATGGCAACCCACTCCAGTATTCTTGCCTGGAGAATCCCATGGACAGAGGAGCCTGGTGGCCTACAGTCCATAGTGTGTCACAGAGCTGGACACGACTGAAACGACTTAGCATGCCTGTACAGTGTTTAATTCTAATTAACTTTCCCCTTAATCAGAATTGTTGCCATCTTAAGGGGTGGGGCACTTCAAGGCTAGGATTTTTATTTACTTCTTAAATGAATAGAAAGTACCTCTACCTTACAAATATGCAGAATTAGGGAGAACTCATCATGGGGTTAGGGGATGTGCGTGCCAAGATTTTTTAAAAAGTCCTTCGTGGAAATCCCTTTGGCCTGGTGGTTAGGAACATGAGCTCTGATATCAGATGTCCTGGGTTCACAACTGGGCTGTGCTACCTGGGGCAGGCTTTTGGCCCTCTCAGAGTCTTTGCTAGAAAATGAAGATTATGTGTGTCATTACCTTCCTCATAGGGCTATTTTGAGGATCAGAGGTCACAATACCTGTGTGTTGAGGAGACTGACCGGCACATAGTAAATACTCTTAAAGGTGAGCCACAGTGCTTGTAAGAATCCTGTGACAAGTTAGTATGCACTGTTTTCAGACTGTGCACTGTCTTTACAAGTGAATCTTGTTTATTTTCCTAATTCACAGAAACCTAAATTTTTCAAGTGCTGTTTTCATTGGGAAAGGATCATGTAGATGTTTCAAAAGTGTTTGCAGGGCTTTCCCTGGCAGTCCAGTGGTTAGAGCACCATGCGTCTACTGCAGGGGGCACGGGTTCCATGCCTGCTTGGGCAACTAGGATCCTGCATACGGCATGGCTCAGCCAACAAATAGAAAAAAATAAAAGATAAAAAGTGTTTCCACGTAGCCAGGTTTAAAATGACATCATTGTCTCCTTTCTGATGGACTGTGCAGAGGTAAGCTACCTTAAAGAAAATCCATTCTAGAGCTTTCCATATTAACAATCATGGAAGGTGGTGCTGATTTGTCTCAATGAGTAATTTATTTATGAATATATTGAGGGCAGTCCCCTCTCACACTGATGGCCTTTCCCACTTCCTGGCCCAGATGAGAAGAGCTTTGGAAGGAGGGGCAATCAGGAATTGACACAGCATTCCTGGGATTATCCGTTGCAACACCACGTGGAGGACACAGTTCTACTGACCTTGCCCTGTGGTGCCTTAAATGGCTGCTATGGGAGGAGATCTTGCCCTGGAAGTTTCCGGAAGATTCCCTGAAACAGCGTTGCTAAGGAAGAAACCACTGGTAAAATGACGATGCACTTCTGGCAGGAGGGTGTGGCTGCCCCTCAGAGCCTACATTTCCCAACTGTTTTAGATTTCTTTAATTCATTTCTGGCAGTTTTTTCCAGTTAATAGTTTCTCAATTCCCCCAGGGATTAATGAGTTGACCTAATACAGTCTTCATAATGTACTTCCCCTGTGGCTCAGATGGTAAAGCATCTGCCTACAATGCAGGAGATTTGGGTTCAATCCCTGGGTCGGGAAGATCTCCTGGAGAAGGAAATGGCAAACCACTCCAGTATTCTTGCCTGGAAAAACCCATGGACGGAGGAGCTTGATAGGCTACAGTCCATGGGGTGGCAAAGAGTCAGACATGACTGAGTGACTTCACTTTCACTTTCAGTCTTCATAATGGAAGGCTGGCTTTCTCTATAGAGGACAAAAATTGCTGGCGTCACAGCCTGCATCCTTGGGGCTGCTGGCCCCTCATGACCTGAGGTGTGCCCCTTTAGGACAGGCTGCTCATGAGCCCACCACCCCCACCCTAGTTTCCACTCTCCCTCTAAAGAAAACACACTGCAATGCATTGCACAACAAAGCTGTTCTGAAATTCTGGAAAACCAACAGGTTTTCCACTCTCCTGGAAAAAAACAAAAAAACCAACCCCCAAAAAGCTCCCAGAAATAAGACTATTTGGTCAATTCACTAATATACTGCAACTTTCACAGGGACTTCAAAGCACTTGGTGGTGTCTGATAGAAAAATTTTAACAGCCCTGATAGTTCTGTTAAAAGAATTGAGACCTAGAATAATAAACAAATATTACTTCTGTGGTGGTTCAGTGGTAAAGAATCTGCCTGCCAATGCAGAAGATGAAGGTTCATTCCCTTGGTTGGGAAGATACCCTGGAGAAAGAAATGGCAGCCCACTCCAGTATTCTTGCCTGGGAAGTCTCATGGACAGAGGAGCCTGGCAGGCTACTGGGGTTGCAAAGGGTCAGACTCAACTTAGCAACTAGACAATAACAATAACAATTATTGCCCTAAGATGAACTGGCTCTAAATGGAGACTGGGTCTCCTGACCTCTCCAGGGTGAGGACCACCACACAACGATGCAGCTTGCTCAAGTCTGCTATCCCCTTCCGAAATGTTGTTTCCTCATTTGCTCTCTATGCTTCAGGGGTACCACAGTGTGGGCTGCACAGCAGCAGGTACTAACTCAGAAAGGGTGAAGGGCCCCAGTGTTCACCCATGGCCTTGTGTGGGTCACACTCCAGAAACCAGGATGGCCCTGATGCAACCGCAGCCACCTTTATTGGTGGCTCACAGTCTGCTTAACATCACATGGATTTTTGCTCTTCCCTTGCCTCTCATAATTTAAAAATGTAGGAAGCTGTGGAAGGCTGCCGCACCTCTGGGGATCATTCCAAAGAATACTGGGAGGTAAGGCTTGCCTCAGTCCTTGCATGCAGACGTCCATCAACGGTTTTTACAGTTTCCAGGCTTCTGCTTTCATTTCATTCCTTGGGACTTGAATATTCAAATCTGGCATATTCTTGAATCCTGAGAGACGGATTTAGAAGAGATTTTGTTAAGTCACTTGATCCTAAAAACAGGGCACACCCCTTCTTAATAAATAACTTTGAAGAAATTGTGGTTGTAGATCCTGTGATTAGTTTGATAGAGGAAGATGTGCAGGAATAAACACACACTGAAATAAGCATGATGAAGGCAAAGTAATGTCCTTAAAGAATGAGATAATTCTCATTTTTCTCTACGTCCCTGAAATGCCCTGAAAAAGCAAGCATTCAGTGCAGGAGTTTGCAATCCGTTACAAAACGTCAGTGTCTATTGAAGGTTCAAATGCATGGAAGACTCATGCGTTTTTCTTTTTTTTTTTTGGCCGTTCCTAGACTTCCTAAATAAGGCATTTTTCCCTAATGTAGGCTCCTGGAGCTGCATGTCAGGGCAGTGGCTGAGTCTGCTTGCCGGGGGTCAGGAAGGCTGTTCTTCCAGGAAGGGCTGCAGAGACCCTGGGAACAGGACTAGCCCTGCTCACAAGTATGAAGAGAATGTCGGGAGAGGAAGTGGTGGCTGTGAGTCAGCATGAGTCATCTCGTTCCAATGAGAATGAAGATTGAGGTGTGCGCCTTTTTTTTTCCTCTCTCTCACTTTTTAAATTTTTTTTTTATTTTTTTGTGTCTCAATCGTGTGGACATCACTGGGAATGGAGGGAAATAACTGACTGAATGGTTGTTGCTTTTTAAGTTTCAAACCGACATTCCAGGCGGGTTGTGCCTGAGCCAACCTCGGGCTTTCAGACCTCACAGCCTGGTCCTGAGAAGGTAGAGCTCTCAGCTTCTCCCTGGTGAGTATGTTTCTGTCACTTTCTTGCTCACTTCTGCAGCTTGTCTCAAGAATCTCAGCTCCAGGAGCTTGGCTGAGGGGTCTTGGAGCGGATACTGTGTTTCGTTCAGACTTTGAAGATCTCTGACTTTAGAAGTTGGCTTCCCAGTGCCCTCACCCCCCTAGCTACTGTCTGTGAGCCTGATGGTTTGGAGAAATTTCTAAGCCTGTTAATTGTGAGCGCGTATATTATGGAGAAGCTGGTGATGCTTGACTGGTTTAAAAGAAGCTGTTTTGAGACTCCTCTCTAGAGCCAAAGGGAAATTCAGAGATGGAGGTGGGTGACCGTGCTAACCCAGGGGTGCTGAGGTTGGGCTGGCTTCCGCTTCTCAGGGGTGGAGGCAAGACGGCTTCTGAGCAATTTCTGGCCTCGTGGTCTGAGCTGCCCACTTTTGGTGCAAGAATTACAATAAAGAGACAGAATTTCAACTTTTCTCTCTAAAAGCCTGTGAATGATTCCAGGAGCTTATTGGATGTCGTTTGCCTTTCCTTAGCACTGAAAGTCACAAACAGTAGTAAAGTCAGACAGAAAATATGGGGGGGGGGGGGGGGCTGGGGGCAGTGGGGGCGGGGGTGTGAGGATGGGGGAGTTGAGTCCTTGAGGCTTGACTTGACCTTGGTGTGTGTTTCTCAAGCTGTTACTATTCTGATAAAGCTTCGCTTTACTGTCAAGTAAAATACAGGAAACTTTTTTTTTTTCAAATGTCGTCTGGTTACTGTAAATGAAGCGGTTAAAATCTCATAAATACCTTATGATAAACATTTTTCAAATTCGCTTAAAAATCTGCACATCAGTAAGCAGGGTATGACAGAGCTTTTTCAGTACAGTCATTTGAGTGCGTGGGCTTCCTGGGTTAATAATGAGTCAGCACCCGACTTCTCAAATTGGAGTGGCTAAGAGAACATTCTGTTTGCCCCCAGCACAGCCCGGTGGCTGGCAGGCCCCTCCTGGAGGGTGTGTGGCTGTTAGGTCTCCTCTCCCGTTTGGGTGGCTCGTCTGGCTTCAGTCCCAGCTCTGCTCTGTGCGGCTGGGAGACCCCTTTGCTGAGGGGTCCCCGTGCAGGTTCATCTCTTCTGGCTGATACTGAGGGGTTTTAGAGTCTGCCATCATGGGATTGGTTGAATATACAGTTGGTGCAATTAAAAATCCAGAGTTTATGAAGGGTAGTGGTGGTCCAGGGCTGAAGCTGCATCTTGTGTCCTGTGATGTCACACTGGCTGAGGGACCCCGGGGGAGAGGCGGTCACCACATGAACTTCAAAACCCACGTGGTGCAGGTGACAGGTAGCATGAGAAGACCGCTTAAAAGCCAAGAGCGAGATTTCGAGAAAGAAAACGTCCCTCCAACTTTCCTCTTCTTATCTATAACATGAGAAAATTATTAACATTTTAAAAAACAATCATTGCGCTGCAGGCTAGCCGCTCGAGGACCCAGCGCAGGCCCTTTTGAACCCATCCTGCACTAAGGTCTGTTGGCCACCCAGGGTTGGTTTCTGGTGTTCAGATGACTATAGGTGGCGGTCCCAAGTTCTTTGGATCACAGGCCCTGTATAACCCTCAATGTAGCAAGGCTCTTGGGCTTCCAGACCATGTGTGACACCACTCATTTCAGTGGAAGGTTGGGAGGACTCAGAGAACCAAGTGTGTAGAAGAGGGTCTGGACTCAGCAGCGCACGTGTGCAGAGTCGTTAAGTCACGTGCTACTCTTTGTGACCCCACGGACTGTAGCCTGCCAGGCTTCTCTATGCATGGGATTCTCCAGGCAAGAATACTGGGGTGGGTTGCCATTTCCTCCTCCAGGGGATCTTCCCTGCCTAGGGATCAAACTTGAGTCTCCTGACTCTCCCGCACTGGCAGGCAGATTCTTTACCACTGAGCCAGCTGGGAAACCCTTGGACTTGGCAGGGACCCCCACAATGTTAGCTCTACTGCCTTTTCTTCTTACCTGGACTCTGAAGGGATCTGGGCTTACAGCTCCTGAGGTTAGTGCCTCAACTTTTTCAAGCAAATCCTGCGATTCCAGTGGAGTGAGCCTTGTTCCAAGGCTGAGTCACAGCCATACAAGTGTCAATTCAGGGGCTCAGCCAGGCAGGAGGCAGGGGTTGCTAAGGTGGGAGATTTGCCCAGCATCTCTTTCTTGGTGAGTAATCTTTCTAAGTACTCAGAGAAATGCCATCTTTGTGGAGAGAAGAGCCTGTAAAAGTAGAAATGCCTTAGGTGGTGCCTCTGTGTTCCATGTCCACCAGTCCTCTCTCTTGTCCACATTTCGGAGCCTGCACCAGGCATCGGACATGTGTTTATCCCTGGGTCCTGTGTCTTTAAATCCTCCTGGCTTTGGGGTGGCTGATTTTATCCTAGACACTGATTATGTTCTGTCACGTGGAAGTCAGGCAGTTGTATGGATGCTGGAGGTCCACAGGTCTCTCACTCATGAGACAGAACCTATGGTGGGTGAACTGCTGTTATCACTTCTGTAATCAGAAGAAAGAGTCATTTAAGAAGGTCTGAAATAAAGCCACAGACAGGTCTGAAAAGAGAGCATTTCTGAATGTGATTTGCTGCTTTATCATCTTTTTCTAGGGCTTCCGTGGTGGCTCAGTGGTAAAGAACCTGCCTGTCAATACAGGAGACCCGGGTTCAATCCCTGGGTCAGGAAAATACCCTGGAGAAGGGAATGGCAACCCACTCCAGTATTCTTGCCTGGGAGATCCCATGGACAGAGGATCCTGGCGGGCTACAGTCCATGGAGTCGCAGAGTCAGACACAACTGAGTGACTGAACAATAACTACAACATCTTTTTTTTAACTACCCAAAGGTGCTGAGTCTAAGTGTGAATGAGGGTAGGGAGTGAAGAGAGAGAAACATTCTGTAATAAAAACTTCAAATGTTTAAAAGCACATCTTTGGCAAAAAGAAAATGCTGAGAGTTTGATGACATTTGGCAAGTTGCCCTGTGCCCTGTGGTCATGGGGCCCTCAGCCTGAGGACTGGCCTATGGCTTGCTGGCTAGGTCCCCCACTCTCTGCTTCTAGTCAACACCCCAACCAGGGTTCTCATTATCCCTTGCCGTGAGGTTTCCATGGCACCTGAGAGGTGGCCATCCCAAACCCTCAATGACTGGCCATCTGAGCTAGTTTTTTAACTTACTGGTGTCCTACCTTTATCACCATGAAATGCAAATATCACAGCACCCATCTCATGGGGCCTTGTAAAGATCAGTGATAATTAACACACAACTTACAAGAAGACTCAGTAGCCATCACGTATACAGTCACTGATTCAGAAATGTATTCACACACCTTTCCATCTCTCCCTGGGACCTGAACCCTGTGAATCCGTAAAGAACTGGCTCTGATGCCCCTGAAGTGAGATCCTGTCTGTGCGTCATCCATGATATGACATGTTCTGTATTTGCAGGACATTTATTGATTAGGTGAGTGAAAGTCTTCTTGGTTCTCTCCAGGAACACCTGGGGCTCTAGATGTCGTGACCATCATCACCATCATCATCACCATCATTATCATCCTTGTCCTTAACATTATCACAGAGAGAGCAGCTCTAATTTCATTCTGCCTAACCATATCGTAATAATAGTAACTGTCTGTATATTACCTTTAACCCCCTTCTCTCAAACCTCACACGTACCCATCCTAGAAGACAGACAGGACGGCCCGTTTCCTCTACTCACTGGAGATCCAGGATTCCCAGGCAGGTGTATCAGGCAGAGCAGTTTCCTTCAAGGAGTGCATCGGTGATGGGAGAGCCCCTCGCCCCTACCAGGAGAGGAGAGTCAAGAAAAGCAGGGGACCAGGAGGATTATGAGCATCATCCAACCAGACTCAGGCCACAAGCCAGAAAACTCAGGACTACTGAACCCAGACCTGCCCCCAGTGTGGAAGCAGCTGGATTCTGTACCCATACTTCCTGTCTTAAAGTCGGCTACAGTCAACTTCTGGTTGTTTGAAAATCATCATAGTATATGGAGCTGACTCATATTGAAAATATTAAGTAAGATACACTTAAAACTAAAACACAGGGGAACATAATATGGCCTTGCCTTGTAGATTCTGGAGACATTCAAGATTAGACAGTGTCTCAAAATCAAATCTTTACATTCCTTCTGCAGGGGTCCAGAAGTCCCAAGTGTGTCCCTGTGCTCTGTCTGCCCTCCTGGGAATTGCCCTATCAAAGTAAGGTGCCAGATGCTTTGTGCATCTCCTGTCTGAGTTTAGGCTTTGCATCCTGGGCTCTGGCTCCAGTGTGTCAGTCAGTCGGAAGTGGTGTCACTTTGTGGGCAGTGTTCCCCCTGCAGTCACTTCTGCCATGATCCAGAGGACCCTCTACCCAGCGCCTTGGGGTGGGACAGTGCTGTGCTTGGCTCAGTGCTGTGGGGCAGAGTTTGGGCTCCTACCAGACTCAAGAGGAGAGTTCTGATGAGAGCACAGAGCTCAGGCAAGGAGGAGCCAATGACAGATGAGAAGGAAGTCAAGGCCACAGGAAGGAGGGGTGGGTGGAAGGCTTGACTGGTCTCAGAGGATTCCTCTGATTTAAAAAATAAACCAAACAACTGATTTCATTGCCTCTTGTGTAATCAGAAAAGCTAATAGTGATGGCCAATCTTATCCATTGCAGTTTTCTTGCTTATCTTTTGCTTTCGGGATTGGTTATTCTGCAAGGGGAGGCTTCTACTGCAGGTGCTTTTAGCCCTTCTAGCCACCCTGTCCTTTCAAAAAAGTATCATACTTAAAATTTTGAAATTTTTAATAATGACTGAAATGTTCTCATTGGACATATCCTTCATAGAGTGTGAGAGGGAGAGTTTCTATCAGTTCAGCTAGATATAAAGGGAAACTATCAAATAGCAGTGCATCCAGCAAGTGTTAGGTTTACTTTCTCTTAGAAAAAGATAAAGCGGGTTGTCTATCCAGGGTGAAGGCCAAAAGACAGTTCATTCATCTTTCTTCTCTGCCATCCTCAGCATTGGCTTTTCATTGAAATTGCCTTATGGTTTTATTAAGGCTGCTGGATCTCCAGCTATCACCTCTTCATTCCATACAGGAGGAAGAAGGGACAATGAGGGAAAAAAGCTAAGAACCCTAGATGTCAAGCTCCTCTAAAGAACCTTCCTAGAACTCCCAACTAACCCTTTCTGCCTAAATCTTTCACTGGCCTCCTATCTGGAGAGGATCCTAGGAATTTTTTTTTTTTAAACTGGGCACATTGCTGACCCTGACATTGCTCTCACTGGAGGTATCATGAGGGGAGTACAAAGAGACTGGTTTCCAGAGCTTTGAACAACTGGAGGAAACATTCAAAGGGACAGAAATCCCTTTGATTTTTGTGTTATATCTAAATAGAACTTCTTTTCATTCATACATTTAGCAAATATTTCTCATTTATCCAGTAAAATAATGAAAATCTGAGTACTGTTTTGTTTAAGGAGTGTTTACTTGGCAGCAGGCCCAGTTCTGGATGCGTTGTATATATGACCTCACTTAGTTCTCACAGAAGTGTGTGCAGAGTCCCCATTGTCCAAATGAGGAACCTGGGATTCAGAGGGGTTTAGGAAGATGAGTAAGGCCACACTGAGCTTGGCTTTGAAACCAGCCATCTGGTTCTTGGACCCAGAGATGTCAACAGGCAGACAAGCTCTCACCTATAGTATCTTTCTGGTGGAACAGACATAAATAAATCCAGGAACATCAGGAGGTTGCGGTTGCCGCAGGAGACCGGCCCAGAGAGATGGCGAGCTCTCATCTCCGGCAGTACCTCATGCCTGGAGAAGACACACCGTAGAATCAGGTCCGAGCTGAGCCTTCTGCACCCCGCCTCCCCCAGGGGACACGCCAAGAATCTTAGCTATGTCTGGGCTCATGACTCACCCCTTTCCTTGCAGCCAGCTCTTCCCAACTTGGATGGGCTCCCGAGTCAGGACCACGCCCTTCCAACCACTGAGCTGTAGCAAGGAAACTGCCCAGATTTGACTTCAAAGGCTGGGCAGGGTTCCAGGGAAGAGTGGAATGGCTGAAGTAGACAAGGCAGGGCTCCGAGGGCCTGCAGTTTATTCACACCCCTCAGTCTGGTCTGCTCTGCTCCACATAGCTGCCTGCTACCTAGTGCCACAGTTGGGGCCAGAAGGATGCCTGGGGGCAGGAGGTATTTGGGGGAGGGGAAATACTTGCTGTTACCATGCTTGGACCTTCCCTGGGCCGGGAAGACACCCTGAACAGAGGACCCTGGTGGGCTATAGTCAAGGGAGTCGTGGGGAGTCAGACAGAACTGATGCAACTAGCGCACACCCTGGGCCCAAGGCCCGTCCTGTGCCTTCCTTACTCCGCACCGCCTCAGGGCCTTCCTCTTTCAGTGCCTGACACAAGAAGGTGGCCAGTGGAAGGCATAGTTTGTGAGCCCATGGCTTTATTTTCTGTGTGGCCGATGCAGAGGAAGGTCCTGGGAGGGTCTTGTCATGGAGACTGTAGGCCGGTCCTGATTGGGGGAATGGTTTCTGGACCGGGGGTGATCCCCTGGATTGTGAGTGGCCCTCTAAATTGTAGGTGGTCCTTTGGAGTGTGGATGATCCCTGGACTGTGGGTGGTCTCCTGGACTGTGAGTGGCCCGGTCCTCTTGACTATGCGAGACCCACAGCAGTGCCTCTGAGGGCGGCCAGTGGGTCTGGCCTGCTGTGTGTGGTTGGTGAGGCTCACTTCAGTTTTGGAAGTGACCGTGTGGGTTTTCAGATAAGGATTCTCAGAGCACAGTCATATGCTTGTGCTCATTTTTGCTTCCCCATTCCTCATTCTCCCTGTAACTGCACCACTAGTACAGAGAATTTGTCCAGTGGGTATGGGTTTCAGTCTCTAATGCTAAAGTATCAAAGCTAGTGTGTGTGTGTATGTTAGTTGCTCAATTGTGTCTGACTCTTTGCCACACCATGGACTGTAGCCCGCCAGGCTCCTCTGTCAATGGAATTCTCAAGGCAAGAATACTGAAGTGGGTTGCCATTTTCTTCTCCAGGGGATCTTCCTGACCCAGGGATCAAACCTGGTTCTCCTGCATTGCAGTTCAGTTAAGTCACTCAGTTGTATCTGACTCTCTGCTACCCCATGGACTGCAGCACCACCAAGCCTCCCTGTCCATCACCAACTCCCAGAGCTTGCTCAAACTCATGTCCATTGAGTCAGTGATGCCATCCAACCATCTCATCCTCTGTCTTCCCCTTCTCCTGCTTTCAATCTTTCCCAGCATCAGGGTCTTTTCCAATGAGTCAGCTCTTCGAATCAGGTGGCCAAAGTATTGGAGCTTCAGCATCAGTTGTTCCAGTGAATATTCAGGAGTGATTTCCTTTTCGATTGACTGGTTTGATCTTGCAGTCCAAGGGACTCTCGAGTCTTCTCCAACACCACAGTTCAAAAGCATCAATTCTTCGGCACTCGGCTTTCTTTATAGTCCAACTCTCACATCCATACATGACTACTGGAAAAATCATACTGGAAAAACTTTGTGTCAGCAAAATAATGTCTCTGCTTTTTAATATGCTATCTAGGTTGGTCATAGCTTTTCTTCCAAGGAGCAAGCATCTTTTAATTTCATGGCTGCAGTCACCATCTGAAGTGATTTTGGAGCCCCCCAAAATAAAGTCAGCCACTGTTTCCATTGTTTCCCCATCTATTAGCCATGAAGTGATGGGACTGGATCTTCATTTTCTGAATGTTGAGTTTTAAGCCAATTTTTTCACTCTTCTCTTTCACTTTCATCAAGAGGCTCTTTAGTTCTTCACTTTCTGCCATAAGGGTGGTGTCATCTGTAGTATCTGAGGTTATTGATGTTTCTCCCAGCAATCCTGATTCCAGCTTGTACATCATCCAGCCTGGCATTTCACATGATGTATTCTGCATGTAAGTTAAATAAGCAGGGTGACAATATAGCCTTGACGTATTTCTTTCCCAATTTGGAACCAGTCTGTTGTTTCATGTCCAGTTCTAACTGTTGCTTCTTGACTTGCATACGGATATCTTAGGAGGCACATAAGGTGGTCTGGTATTCCCATTTCTTTAAGAATTTTCCACTGTTTGTGGTGATCCACACAGTCAAACGCATAGTCAATGAGGCAGAAGTAGATGTTTTTCTGGAACTCTCTTGCTTTTTCAATGATCCCATTGGCAATTTGATCTCTAGCTCCTCGGCCTTTTCTAAATCCAGCTTGATCATCTGGAAGTTCTTGGTTCAAGTACTGTTGGAGCCTTTCTTGGAGAATTTTGGGCATTATTTTGCTAGCATATGAGATGAGTGCAATTGTGTGGTAGTTTGAACATTCTTTGGCATTGCCTTTCTTTGGGATTGGAATGAAAACTGACCTTATCCAGTCCTGTGGCCACTGGTGAATTTTCCAGACTTGCTGGCATATTGTGTGCAGCACTTTCACAGCATCATCTTTCAGGATTTGAAATAGCTCAACTGGAATTCCATCACCTCCACTAGCTTTGTTTGTAGTGATGCTTCCTAAGGCCCACTTGACTTCACATTCCAGGATGTCTGACTCTAGGTGAGTGATCAAACCATTGTGGTAATCTGGGTCATGAAGATCTTATTGTACAGTTCTTCTGTGTATTCTTGCCACCTCTTCTTAATATCTTCTGCTTCTGTTAGGTCCATACCATTTCCGTCCCTTATTGTGCCATTGCATTACAGGTGGATTCTTTGCTGTCTGAGCCACCAGGGAAGCCTATCTAAAGCTAGAACACTCCTTTATTCTCTAAATTACATCACAGTCTCTTCCAAGCTTACCCTGCCCCTACTGTCCCCCCTCAATCTGGCTGCTGGGGAATTCAGATTCTTTCATTACTGGGGATCCTTGTTGGTCCTGGTGTCATCAAACAATCTTGGGGTTATGTGGAGCCAGAAAATGGCAGCAGGGGCAGTAGTCCAATGAGTGAGGTGGCCGCCCCTGCTGCTGCTTCCACACCGAAGACTCGGCAGAGGTGAGGCCCCAGAGCTGCTCTGCATCCTGCTCTAGCCAAATAGGGGCCCGCATGACCCGGTGGTCTGTCCCGTGACCACAGGTCCCCTTATTGGAGGTGTGCTACTTCTCCCGTGGCCTTGGCATGAGCCCCTAAGCCTCCACAGCTGCCCTTGGCCATGTCTGATGGGAGTGCCGTCTGCCTGAAATGTCCTGCCCAGTGCCTGCTGCTGGACCACTTCTCACCTGGGCCTCTGTCTTGACCTGGGGGGCCAGAAAGAGCGATGTTAACAGTGGAGGCGAAACAGGACACACTCGGGTGACCCATGGGAGTCACATGGTATCCTCTGTGGCTTCCCAAACCCTCCAGAGCAAGCTACCCTATATGTAACCACAGCCACATGTGGCTAGCGTGACTGATTAGCTGAATTAAATTTTTTTTTAACTTCATTTCAATTAATTTAAAAGTGAATGTATGTAGCTGCATGTAGCTAGTGGTTACCCTATTGGACAGCACAGATGGTGAACTTGTTGTTCTAATCTGGGTTGAGGGTTGGGCCATCACCCTGAGAAAGGATGTGGCCCTGGGGTGAAGGTTCAGAATGGGGCACCTTGTTTGCTGGGGTCCCCAGAAGAGTGTGTGCCTCTCCCAGGGAGATATCTTCCACCAGGAGGGTAGGCCAGGCAGATGGGGATCCTGGGCCTTGGTCCCCAGTGGCCGTAAGCCTCAATGTCCCTATCTCTGGGGGATAAACCCCCAAGCGACTCTCAGGGCCTGGAGGGCCCCAGGCGAGGGGCCTGTCCAGGAGGATGCCAGGGCTGAGCGCCTGGCACCTGGAACATTTCTGCCAGTGGTATTCATGGCTTTTTCGAGGTGCAGGGGCCTCAGCTGAGGAGCACACAGCCTGACCATCTGTGTTTGTGGTGTCTGATCATGAGCTTTCCTCTTAGCAGACAGGCATCCTTAGTTTTGTTTGCGTAGAGCCATTTCAAGGACTAAGCAGATTGGCATAAGGCAACCTTAAGTGTTCCTGTCGCTGGCCTCCTCCACATCCTCCAAATGCATCTTTTGACTCTTTTGACTCTTTTTTTTCCCCACCACGCAACTTGTGGGACCTTAGGTCCCTGATGAGGATTGAACCTGAGCCCACAGCATTGAAAGTACTGAGTCCTAATCACTGGATGGCCAAGGAAGTCCCGCTTTTGACTTTTTAAGAGAGAAGCATTAAGCTGTGTCCAGTCATCCTTGATAAGAAACACACAAGCAGTGGGGAGATGAGCTGACCTTAGAAGACGGCAAACCTTGGCCCTTTGGCCTTGCAGCTCTCAGCACTCAGGCACAGATGATGTCATTGTTCATGTGTGGGATTGTGGGCTGAGACAGGCTGTCATTCCTCCCCTAAAGCAACCCCAAATTCCAAGATTTTGCTCCTGGCAGTTCCCCCAAGCCCAGGGCCTTTTGCTTTTGCTTCTTGGACCGTCTGTCAGTAGGGAGGCCACTGAGCACTGTGATGAAGCTGCTGCTGGAGCTGAAACTCTGCTTAATCTGTGACTCACTGCCTGGTAAGTCATTCATGCTTCCTGGCCTCAGTTTCCTAATCCTTGAAATGGGAACACGGGAGCAACGGCCACAGAGGATTGTTTTGAGGATGAAAGGAGATCCTTCATGAAAAATCCTTAGGAAAGTGCCACACATAGTAAGTGTTCTATAGAATTAGCTGTTATTATTAGAATCGAGGCCTTTTTTGCCAGTCACTGTTTTTGTTTGTTTTTTAAATTGAGGCATATATGATGAATATGTCATTTACTCCTGACTTTTCTCCGGGGCCCAGATCTCCACCCCCACAGTGGGGATTGAAACACACTGCTTGTGTGTTTCTTATCAGTGATGACTGGACACAGCTTAATGCTTCTCTCTTAAAAAGTCAAAAGACCTCCACCCCATACCCTTCAATCTTGACATCTGAAGAAGTCTGCACGCTTTTCCTCCAGGCCCAAGGGTCAGTGTGGCTTCTTGAACCCTAGACCACCAGGAGATGGAGATTCAACTGTCCATCCTATCTTTTTTGTTTTAATTTTTATTTTATATTGGGCCATAGCTGATTAAGCCTGGCATGCTGCAGTTCATGGGGTCACAAATAGTCAGACACGACTTAGCAACTGAACAACAAATAGTTGGTTGACGATGTTATTAGACATGACGGAAACGACTTAGCATGCATGCAGGTACAGCAAAGTGATTCAGTTATACATGTATATGCATCTATTCTTTTTCAAATTCTTTTCCCATTTAGGTTGTTACAGATATTGAGCAGAGTTCCCTGTGTTTACAGTAGGTCCTTGTTGGTTAACCA
This sequence comes from Okapia johnstoni, assembly GCA_024291935.2. Classification (NCBI taxonomy): domain Eukaryota; kingdom Metazoa; phylum Chordata; class Mammalia; order Artiodactyla; family Giraffidae; genus Okapia; species Okapia johnstoni. The sequence continues at coordinate 133,103,881 of CM044306.1, read as the reverse complement.
TTTTAAATGTAGAAGTGTGTATATATCAATATCCCTTGTATTCACTCATTATTTAACACATGTTTCTTGAGACCTGTGTAGACCTATGGGATTAACGTTCCAGGGCAAATGTGGTTGTGAAGAGGGCTTCTGGAGGAGGGGGCACGGCTGTGCCTGGTGAGGGGGCCTCCCATGTAAAGGGTGGTCTCTCTAATGAGAAGACATTTGAGTGGAGATCTGAGAGTAGACGTGTGTGTGTGTGTGTTCCATTTTTCCTGTGCTGATCTGGCAGCTAGAGTGGAGCTCTGGCTACCCCTTGCTGGCCATGTGGCCCAGAGCCAGTCACTGAACCTCTCTGACCCTCCATACAGCATGGATGTGCAGACGAACAGTGGCAGGTGCTCAAAAGTCCCACCTGGAGTCATCATCATTATGAAAACATGTTTCACTTCCCACTGGGAGTTCCCTGGGTTCGAAGGGCACTGCCCTCCACCCCCACAGTCTCTCTGCACGAGCCCCATAGCTTTAAAAATTTTTTTATTTTGTATTGGGCCATAGTTGATTAACAGTGTTATTAGTTTCAGGCATACAGCAAAGTGATTGAGTTATATATGTACATGTATCTATTCTTTTTTCAAATTCTCTTCCCATTTAGGTTACTACAGAATACTGATCTATCCTTAAACCCCTTCTCTCCTTCCAGACATAGATTAATCCAAAGCCTCCTTTCTGGCATTCACACATTTTGGACCTATCTCTTCCCCTGAAGCCACTCTGTCATAGCCAGGATAGTAATTATGGTCATAATTCAACACATGCCTTAGCATCCATTGATCAATTATTTTGTCCCCCAAACTGCTGAATTATAACATGAGCCCCAGCTTCTTCCATGCCAGAGCCCTTCCGCGTGGACATCACCACTTGTGTTCTTTCTTCTTCCTGTGGTTCCTGAAACATGCAGCAACCTTGACCTCGTGCCCCCTTCATGGCATGGACTGCAGTTCTCTGACGTCCCTCTTCACAGAAGCCCCATACCCTCCCTGGTAGGCTGAAGGTTTAGGCCAACACGTTCATCCATTGGACCCACTGTCAGTCACCACCCCGCCTCTTTGTGGGGATCTGTTTAAAGCCACATCTCTCTCATTTTGCATTTTTGATGGCGACTTGTTTTTGACTTTTTTAAACAGAAGTAAAATTTTACATTTTCCTTAGTTTGATCTTCTAGATTTGATCCGTATATCCTCTAGTTAAAATGTAAAGCTTCTTCTCACCAGCTATCTCTCTTACACACAGTAGTGTATATATGTCGATGCCAATTTCTCTGTTCGTCCCATTCTTTCCCTCCTCCAGTGTCCACAAGTTTGTTCTCTGTATCTGTGTCTCCATTCCTTCCCTGCAAATAGGTTAATCAATACCATTCTTTTAGATTACAGGGATCCCAGCCTGGTGCTCTGTGACGACCTAGAGGCCAGGGGAGGGAGGCTCCAGAGAGAGGCAATAAATGTATAATTATGGCTGATCTGCATTGTTATATGGCAGAAACCAACATGACATTATAAAGCAATTTTCCTCCAATTAAAAAAAATTTTTTTAATGTAAAGCTCCACGTCACTGGCCAGTTGGAGGGGTATCCATTTTATAAATTGACTGGAAGATCTTTTGACTCAGTGGAGACCTAGAGCAGAGACCTGTGGCACTCCACTAGTGATTGTCTTTGAAGCTACCAGCATCTAGCACTCTGGGGAACTTCACTAAACACAAACAACTCACCCTGCAACACAAGTTTCAGTGAGGTGGATGAAAGGACGTGTGATGTGATCTTATAGACAGGTAGGGGGCGGAGCAATAATTTAGACACTCGGCCAGACTTCTGATGGGTAGATGGGTAGCCATCCTCTTTCTCTCCCGTTCTCTTCTTTCTTTCCCCCATCCTCAGGCATAGGAAGCTTTTGGGAAGGCTGGCTAACTCTTGTGGAGAAGGAAATGGCAACCCACATGGCTACAGTCCATGGGGTCGAAAAGAGTCGGACACGACTGAGTGACTTCACTTTCACTTTTCACTTTCATGCATTGGAGAAGGAAATGGCAACCCACTCCAGTGTTCTTGCCTGGAGAATCCCAGGGATGGGGGAGCCTGGTGGGCTGCTGTCTATGGGGTCACACAGAGTCAGACACGACTGAAACAACTTAGCAGCAGCAGCAGCAGCTAACTCTTGGGTAGCTGTTAATTAGATACTGGGGCTTCCCAAGTGGCACTAGCGGTAAACAATCCACCTGCCAAAGCAGGAGATGCAAGAGATGCGGTTTCGATCCCTGGGTCGGGAAGATCCCCTGGAGGAGGAAATAGCTACCCACTCCAGTATTCTTACCTGGGAAAGCCCATGGACAGAGGAGCCTGACAGGCTACAGTCAACAGGGTCACAAAGAATTGGACGTGACTGATCACAATATTAAATACTAGCAGGAAGTTACCTTAAACTTCTAGAACATTTGAACTCTTGCTTGTCAATGATCCCAGTTTTAGTTGTTTTACATAGATATCCTCAGAGTTTGTGGGCTGGATGCATTTGATCCGCTTCAGATTTACCTTTCAAGCTGGAGCCACTGAGCCCAGTCTGACAGACAGGAGACTGTGTGTGCGCGGTCCCTTTGAAGTCCCCAGAAGTGCCTGCTCAGGGTGAAGGTCTGCAGAGGGAGAGGTGAGACGTAGAATGAGTGCAGACTGCCACCCAGCAGCACAAGGGGTGACTGCAAACCCTGAGCTTCCCCCGGAGAAAGTGAGCCTCCCAGGCTCTGCCTGCTGGCCCGGACTGGTGAACAGTCACCTGCCCTGTCCTCAGCGGCTGAGCCTATCACCAGCGAGTAGCTCAGTGGAACGGGAAAGTCACTAGAGAGGGGATTTTATCTTCCAAGGGCACATCCAGATGAAAGCCTTTCAGGATCATTCAAGTACATTGTTTCTAAGAGAAGACAACTCTTTTGTAACCCCTTCCCGAGCAACTCTCCTGTGCACAGGGAGTCTCGCTGGGTGCTCTGTGGTTGGTGAGTGGTAGGGGGCATCCTCCAATCACGGGCACCCAGAGGCTAGCTCCTGGAAAGGGCTCCTGAGGGGGCACTGACTTTCACCCTGTGCTTCTCAGCATCTCTTGAGATTTCCACACGTGTCCAACTCTTTGCGACCCCATGGGCCGTAGCCCGCCAGGCTCCTCTGTCCATGGGATTTCTCAGGCAAGAATACTGGAGTGAGTTGCCATTCCCTTTTCCAGGGGATCTTCCTGACCCAGGGATTGAACCATGTGTCTCCTGCATTGGCAGGCAGATTCTTTACCACTGAGTCACCAGGGAAGCCCCTGAGATGACCATAGAGAATGTCTCTTTTAATCTACAAATGTGGGGAATAGGGAATAGGGTTTCCAGCTTTAATTTGTTTGAAGAAGTTTCAAAAATAAAACTGTATTAAAAAGTGTTCAGTGGAAAACTCCTTCCCACCGTGGTCTCTGATCCGGTTCCCTCTGACCCTCCCTCCATGACCCTATTCTTAGTTCCTTGTGTATCTGCCAAGACTTTCTTTATGCAAATATAAGCACGTAGTTGAATGAGTCTTTTTCTTTTCTTTCCTATTTTCCGCAAAAACTATCACAGTCATTTTTGACTGTGAAACCACTTTGTGTGTGGAGAGGATCGGCTTGTGGGCGCCAAGCTCAGTGGTCCCGAGGTTATGGCAGTCAAATCTCAGGGTTCAAGGGCGACTGGGCAGCGTCCCTTTCTCCTGATGTCCTGCCAGTAGGGCCGTGGGCTTGTCCAGGCGTCCGGGCGACAGACGGACAGGCCCTCACAGTCTAGGAAGTCATGTGTACAAGGGCCCTGGTCTGCAGTGAAGCCCCAAGAGGCAGAGGGGTGAGTTGCCATCATCAGGAGCAGGCGGTTCTGAGACACATTCCAGGGCTGCATCTCCATTCCCTAAGGTGATGGTTCGGAAACCGACTGAGGGCCAGAAAGGACAGCCTTGACTCTGACGGGCGGTGCTTCCTGAGGGTCACAGGCCCCCAAAGTCACTTTGACACCAAATTGTATTTACAAAGCAGACAGATGAGGAAATGAAGACTGCAGGTTCAAAAGAATTGTCTCAGAATTCTTCTGAGCAAATGTCCCTGCCTATTGAAAGTCATTGAGTTTTCGGTGGTGAAAGGCGTTTCAAGCAGCCATGGCTGGCTTTCAGTGAGCACCTTCTCTGGCCCAGTGTCTCATGCGCTGTCACTCCCCAAATTCCTCTTAAGGATCGTCCCCATTCCTCAGAGAGGAAGCAGCACCCGAGTCACACAGCTGGCAAGTGGAAGAGCCGGAGCCCCAGGCCAGCTGGTCCCAAGGCCACGCCGGCTTCTCAACGGACAGCTGAGGTCTCTGAGATTTCCTAGATTTTACCTTCAGGGCACCCAGGAACTTAGGGGACAGAAGGCACCACAAAGGCCCGGGCTGGGTGTCAGCATCGACAGGAGATGACGGCCCGGCCCTCCTATCCAGCCCTGTTCTTTTCAGATGCTGGGCTGGCCAGGAAGGCTGGCCTTCGAAGCCCTTCCTCCTGAGGACCATTGAAATCAGCAGCAGGATTTCGAGCTGGATGGAATTCTGAGCTTTTTAGCACCTTTAATTTGACTTCATCTCAGTGCAGGCGTTGACTCTGACGGAAGAGGAAGCAAATGACAGGTGTTTCTTAAGGGAACTTATTTGGGGGGAATGAGTTTGAGGGAGGAGACAGGCAGAGTCAATGATAATGAAAGTGAGTAGGAGTCCCTCTCTGTGAGTCACCACCGGGGCCCTGGGTGTGTTACGGGGTGAGTCGTGTCACCCCCATATTCACCTGTCGAAGTCCCACCCCCGAGAAACTCAGAAGGAGACCTTATTAGGAAACAGTGTCAGATGTAGTTAGTGAAGATGAGGTCCTCCTGGAGCTGGCTGGACCCCTAGTCCATGATGGCTGGTGTCCTTACAGGAAGCGGACCATTGGGACAGGCGCTGAGAGACGGTGTCATGTGAAGGTGACAAAGGACCACCAGGAGCGAGGAGGGTAGCTCGAAACAGAGTCTTCCCTGGAGACTTCAGAGGAAGCCTGGCTCTGGAACACCTTGATTGCGGACTTGTAGCCTTCGGAACTGTGAGATGATACTTTTCTGTGATTGGAGTCCCCGGGTTTCCTTTGGTGATGGCAGGTCTAGGAAATGAGTACAAAATGGTGGACGTCCTAAAAGATGCTGCAGGAGGCGCCTCTGAGCGGGTCTCCATCCACGCCCAGCTCAGGGTGGATTAACAATCAAGAAGCATCTCCAGCAGTCTATGAGTGAATGACTGATGCAGGCAATCAGGTTTTACTTAAGCACATAAGATGTTTTCACTTTTCCTGAACTGCCGAAAGGCAACGGCTCAAAAATGGAGTGTGGTCTTTACATTTGCTGAAAGAAAAATTTACAAAGGGAAGACGAGGAAAAGTGTGCCTCATCTTTTCAAGTGATGGGTTCCGATGCTCCATCCAGGAAGTAGGCTATGGGGTGTGTCCCCTTATGGGGAGCTGTTTGGGTCAGTCACCCCCAAGGGCCCTTGACTGAGCCACAGGCTCCATGTAAGCAGGGAACCTCACGCGAGAACAATCAGAACTTTCATGGTCATTGTTGTTTTCCAGCTTCTTTCCCTTCCACCCATGTTCACACTCATCACTCCAAATTTGCAGAGTTGGGCAGGGGTTCCCTAGGGGCCGGGAAGTCACATTTTCTGAGGGGACTTTTTCCACATTTCCTAGTTATTGAACACGGGTGTCTGTGAGCCTAACATAAACACAGGTTTGACAAGCAGTTCAGAAAAACAGGAACCATCAATTCATGAGAACTTAAAGAAAAAAATAGTTTAAAGAACCGAGAAGTTGCCACATTATAGTGAAAGAAAGTCAGGTTTGGGAAATGACAAAAGTGAGCAATTTTCACCTCGAAAACCTGGTGGAATCAGTTACACAAGATGTAACCACACACAAACATGGGCATTTCTTATCATATAAGAGCATTTACAGTCAAGAAGCTTCTTTCAGGGTATTTCATGGAAAGTTATTTTAGTAGTAAGGGGAGCCTTCAGCAATGAGTAGTCGTCAAGTGAAACCTTGAGTTCAAAGCCAGTAGACAGAGGAGCCCAGACTCAGGACAGAAGGCGACTGGCAGGGTGGGTGCCCACGTGCACACTCCCTGCCTCGGCACTGTGAGCTGCCCTTGTGACCAGGCGGCGGATACACCAGCTGCTGGGGTCCCCTGCTTGCCACCATTTGCTACAAGGGCCAGATTTTAAATTTTTAAATAGTTCTTTTATTATAAAATTGAGGGCATGATTTAAAGCAAAGCAAAAACTACATGTAAAAAAATAGAATGCCCGTGGGATGTACATGGCTTATTACCTTAAGGTAATATCTGAAGAAAATATAAAAGTGCCAGGTGAAGGTGGCCCGAGGAGGGAGGCGCCGTATGACTGTCCCTGGGCAGGAAAGGAGTGCTGCCGGGACCCACTGCACCTGGGTGCTGTCAGGTCGCCAGGTGCAGGCTTTAGAAATAGAGATTGGGAAGAAAGTGATGCTCGGCTGTATTCTTACTGCCAGAGCTTTCTGCTGTTCCCATTCACATGTATTTCCTTCTAGTCTTTTCCCCTTGTATGTATTTAGTAATTGTGTAAGTAATCTGTAATATAATCTTCTTTACAATTTATACTAGTACACTTCATGGAGCACCCTTTTAAAAAATATATTTATATATATATTTATTTTTAATTGAAGGATAATTGCTTGACAGTATTGTGTTGGTTTCTAGCAAACAACAATATGAATCAGCCATGGGTTTACTCATGTCCCCTCCTACTTGAGCCTCCCTCCTACCTCCCTCCGCATCCCACCCCTCTAGGTTGTTACAGAGCTCTGGTTTGAGTTCCCTGAGTCATGCAGCAAATTCCCATTGGCTATCTGTTTCACATGTGGTAATGGTTGTTTTCATGTTACCCTCTCCATGCAGAGCACTCTGGCCTCCATTTTTGTGTTCAGCTTACCTTGCAGTCATGCACAACTAGTCCCTCTTCAGAAGACTCTGCATTTAGCGATGTCTTAGAATCTGCCCTCTCTGCTGAAGAGTTTCATGGCATAAATCTTAAAAGGTGTAGCTATACTCTTAAAAAAATGTGAAAGAGTAAACCCAGCTTCCAGAAATACTGATTTTTAAAAACAAATGTATAAACTGCAGATTGTTCTGGGGAGAGTTGGCTTAAAAGAGAAGTTGGTTTAAAGGGTGTGACATCAATTATTCTTTTAAAAATTGTCTACTCATATTCTTTCCCTATTTTCCGCTTCCCTTCCTTCTTCCTTCCCTCCTCTCTTTCTTTCTTTCCTTCATTTCGCCCCCTTCTTTCCTCCCTCCCTACCTCCCTTCCTATCTCCCTTCCTTCCTAGTTTTCTTTGTTGTTGTTCTGTAAGGGATCTTCAACTATTCTGAGTTTTAAGCCTTTGATAGATATGCCCTGCAGATTTTTTTCCCAGCCTGTTGCCTGACATTTTACTTTTTTTCTTGTGTCTTATTCCTTTTATAGAAACATTTAATTTTGTGTAGTCCAATCTATTTTTATTTCCCTGACCCCCAGGTTTTGGCATGCTTAGAAAATCTGCTCCCACCTCTAGATTACAAAAGTATTCTCACATATTTTTTTGTCTGATGTTTTATAATTTTATTTTTGAGCTTTTAAATTCCAAGTCCATGGGGATTTATTTTTGTTTATGATTTGAAGTTGGGGGGCAGGATATCTAATGAGTCTTTAAATGGCCAGTATTTTTGTCCCAGTATCATTTTTTAAGCAGTTCACTCTTTTCTGCTGAAAATATATTGTACACTTATATGTTTTAGGTTGGGGGAGATGGAGGGTGTGGCATAAATGATTCTGGGTGGAAGGAGGGATTGAGGGCTTTGACACAACACCTCTGCCTTTCAAATATCCTGTGACCTGAGGGCTGAGGGACGCTCGGAGCTTTAGAGAATGTGAAATAGAAACAGGAAGGGGCAGGCGCAGGTAAACGGGAATACACAGACAGTGAACACAGTCAGGGAGACAGAAGAGCCTCGGCAGAGAGGGCCAAGGGGAAGCTTGTAATAAACAGGTCCTGTGGGCAGCCAGTTCATAGAACACAGATACTCAGTGGATACAGGCGTGGCTGGGCCAGGTACTGAGGAGACTTGTGGGTGCTGGGAGAATTGGGATTGGATGAATGTCTTCACATGGAGAAAATCTGACCTAAACCTGGAAAAGTAGACATGCTATCCAGGGAGAAAAGAAGCCTGAGTTTTCCGGAGCCCAAAACCAACAGATCAGTGAAGGTAACCTCAAGATCAGGTGTGGACACAATCTTTAAGAAAGAGCCTGACCTTGCCAGGTGGAGGTGGAATAAAGCCAGATGATTAGAGGGGCTGCCAGGTCTGTTAAGGGCTCGAGGGGGGTGGAAATCTGGGGCAGGCATCCAGAGGGCCAGTCTGAGAGCCTCCTTTCAAAAAAGGCTTCCTGAGAGGCTGTGACGTCTGTCTTCCCACCGTGAAGACTTAGGGTGAGACCGTTAAGTCCCCAGAATCCATGGCAGAGATGGACCAACCTCGGAGGTATGGGCTCTATGCATCACACAGGTCCCTGTGCTCAGAAGGTCGGCACTTGGTTTAATGCCCTGTTGTCACTATCTTGAAATTCTTCAACGTGTTCAAACAAGGGACTCTGTAGGTCCCCTGGGCCCCCTGTGTTCTGCATCCAGGCCTGAACGTGGGGAACAGGTCCCGGCCGCTGTCCTGGGAGCCATCCCATGTCTTCCTGCACACTGTGCTCCAGGGAGCCACTGCCTGAAGGAAGGTGGGGCCCTCAAGAGGCAAAAAGACTGGTCCTGGATGACTTGGACTCTCTATGGCTGCTTCATGTAACAGCAGATTCTGATTTATGAAACGCGGCTTGAGAGCAGCTGACGGAAATGAAGGGGAAGAGCGTGTGTGTAGGGGGGAGTTTGCGGTGAAATTCTGCCCCCTTGAAAGTACCTCCAGTCCTGTGAGCCCCTGCAGGTGGGCTGTGTTCTCTGCATTGCCAGGACCCACAGAAAAGGGAGCCTGCCAGCAGGAGGCCCAGGTCCTCCACTGAATGGAAGTTGCAGCCGTCTGCGCACATCTTCTAAACTGGTTCCCTTCTAGAACTAAGAGGCTGGGGGAGTGGGAAGCTGCTGTATAGCACAGGGAGCTCAGCTTGGTGCTCTGTGATGATCTAGAGTGGTGGGATGGGTGGTGGGTGGGAGGGAGGCTCAGGAAGAAGGGGATAGATGTATACTTCTGTTTGATTCATGCTGTTGTACAGCAGAAATCTGTACAACGTTGTAAAGCAATTATCCTTGAATTAAAAGTGAATGAAAGCAACAGTGTTTTAAAAGAAAGGCCAGGGGCCTGAGGGAGTATATCTCTGTCCCGATCAAAGACATCCTCCAGTGGGTGGAGCTGTTGGACTATGTTCCAGTTGACCCATCTCTGGGGAGCCCTGAAGACTGAGAGAATCGTGTTTTCTGATGAGGATTCTCTCAGTGCCCAACTGTGTCTTGCAGCCTTGTGTCATCCCCGTGCAGGAGGCGCCACTGTGGCCTCAGCAACCAAGAGTGAGACGGCACCGGAGGGGTGTTTCTGGACATGAGGCTCAGGCACCCTCCAAATGGGGGAAACTTGCAAGTTATAAAGGAAGCACAAGGGCTTCCCTGGTGGCTTGGACAGTAAAGAATCTGCCTGCAATGTGGGAGACCTGGGTTCGATCCCTAGGTGAGGAAAATCTCCCTGGAGGAGGGAATGGCAGCCCACTCTAGTATTCTTGCCTGGGAAATACCATGGACAGAGGAGTCTGGTGGGCTACAGTCCATGGTGTCATAAAGAGTCAGACACTACTCAATAACTAACACATATATATACACACAGACGGGCCTGATGACAACCTACGTTCCTGCCCCAGTTCTCCTAAACCCAGGACTCTGAGATGAGTTCTTCTGGATTTCACAGATCAGGTTCTGACCATTGAGTGCCCACTGAGCTCAGCCCACTGCGGGGTTCTTGGAAGCTGGTAGCTCAACCAACCTGATCGCTGCTGAAATGAAACACCCAGAGCTTCTGGCTGCAGTTGCCAGCCCTAAGAAACAGAGGCTTCAAAAAAAACTTTCTTCTCTGCTGCTTTTATGTTCAGGCCAGTTGTGGGTCAAGTTGTTCATAATGTAGCCATGTAAGTGAGGGCGTAGACCATAATAAAGTCTATGCTCCCCAAAGAGCCTACAGCCAAGGATAGAGTGGGAAAATTCAAGTTAATTCAAGATTTTTTATAAACCGCAGAACTTCTCAGAGCCTTAGGCCATACTTTGTGAATACCCGAAACAGCATAAAATAAGTGGTTGATGGTAGATGATGGAACCTTCTTTTCATTTATTTCTTGGAGAATTTTATAGAACCAGAGTTCCAGTGCATGCAATTTGGGATATACAGTGCAGCGTTACAGAAGATTAGATGGAATATTTTAGTATGGGCTGAAAGGTGACATTTGTATTGAAACTTAAAAATGGGAAAAGATCCTTATATGGGAGGGGTGGACTTCCCCGGTGGTTCAGACGGTAAAGAATCCACCTGCAGTGCAGGATACCCAGGTTTGATCCTAGGGTTGGGAAGATCTCCCAGAGAAGGGAATGGCTACCCACTCCAGTATTCTTGCCTGGAGAATTCCATGGACAGGGGAGCCTGGCAGGCTACAGTCCATGGGGTCGCAAAGATTTGGACTCGACTTCACTTAATGGGAGGATTGGCGTGGTCAGAGGCAAGCACAGCCTGTAGAGCTGGCTGGCGGGGAGGAGCCTGGGTGCTGCGTTAGAATCTCAATTGCCTGATCACTGTGCAGGGCCTTTAACCTCCAGGATGTGTGTGTGCATGTGCAATACTCAACGGCTTTGTAAAACCTGGGACAGGATGCTGAAGCTTTAGAAAAATGACTTTATGGGAAGCACTGAAGACCTACTGGTCTTCCCTGGTGGCTCAGATGGTAAAGCGTCTGCCTACAGTGAGGGAGATCTGGGTTCAATCCCTGGGTCGGGAAGATCTCCTGGAGAAAGAAATGGCAGCCCACTGCAGTATTCTTGCCTGGAAAGTTCCATGGATGGAGGAGCCTGGTAGTCCATGGGGTCGCAAAGAGTTGGACATGACTGAGCGACTTCAGTTTCACTTTTCAAAGACCTACTGGAGACTTGGAGCCCACTTGGAAGGCACTCATCACTGAAGCCTGGTGTGCATGGCCAGGAAGGAGTAACCTTGCCCATGGCAGGGTGGCAGATGGATACACGAGAGCCATAATCAAGACAGAAGCAGCAACTGGGAGAACTGGCTGAGTTGCGAAACTCCAGGTTGCCCACACCACCCTTGACATTTGAGAACTCAGAGCAGATGGTAACACCTGGGCCGGTCTGTACAGATGGGCAAGGAAGCTAGCTGCCACCACGTGAAGGGTGGGCATGGGGTGGAAGTCATTTCTCTCACCCAAGATTACAGAGGGATTCCTCATTTCCCTCGTGTGCAGTGGCTGAGCAGCACCAATAACAAATGGGAACACCTGTGTGTCAGGTGTGCGTCGTGGTGGTGTGCCCTGCCAGCCACTGAGGCGTGGCCAGCTCCTTTGGCCAGCTGTCTGCACAGAAACTCCGTGGTGACCGGAGGAAGTTGGAGGCATAGACAGTCCATTTCAGTGATGGACGGCTAAGCACTGCCAGTCGGTAACTGTGGTCCCAGACATGTATTTCATAAGTCATATTCCAATTACATCTGGCTCTTTTAAAGTATAGGAATTGGACTTCCCTGGTGGTCTAGTGGTTAAGAATTCACCTGCCAATGCAGGGAACAGGGGTTCAATCCTTGGTCCAGGAAGATTCCTCATGCTGCCGGGCAACTAAGCCCACGTGCCACAACTACTGAGCCCACGCTCCAGAGCCGGGAAGGCATGGGTACTGAAGCCTGTGTGCCCTAGAGCCCATGCTCCATAACAAGAGAAGCCACTGCAGTGAGAAGCCCGTGCCCCACAGCTAGAGAGAGCCCATGCACAGCAATGAAGAGCCAGTGCAGAGAAATAAATAAATACTTATTTAAAAAGAAAAAGAAGCAACAGTCAGCCCACAGCTGTGGCCACTGCTTTAAAAAAAAAAAGCAGAGGAATTTCTTGTTATTTGGAACCAGCAAAATCCACTATCCTCTGAGCTGCCTGTCTTGGAATCTCACAAATTTGCACATTGAAGTTCTTAATAAAGGACTAAGTAGATAATTCAAACAAGCCCTGTGGTTTGGAAGTCACAGGTTCTGGGGCTGAGTACTGAGACATTCAGGAGACAAAGCTGGAGGAACAGCATCTCCTAGAACCACACAATGTCTGGATCAAATGCTGCCCCTTCAGACCGTCTCCCAGAGAAATGCACCTGGCCTCTGCTCTCGTTTGTTCCCACCTAGGCACACATGTATGTGTGAGTACACTCTCATGTGTGCTATGCAGACACTGGGACCATGATGCTTTAATCTCTCCTTAATTAAGGCATATAACCAGGACAGACTGATGGAAGGTTTTTAGCTCTTAGAAGGGCAGACCAGATAGTCATCGTACATTATAAAGAGCACCAAAATATACTATGTGCAATGAGAAGTGGGCTTCCCAGGTGGCATAGTGGTAAAGAATCCACCTACCTATGCAGGAGACGTGGATTTGATCCCTGGGTTGGGAAGAAACCCTGGAGAAGGAAATAGCAACCCAATCCAGTATTCTTGCCTGGAAAATTCCATGGACAGAGGAGCCTGGTGAGCTACAGTCCATGGGGTCCCAAAAGAGTTGGACACGACTGAGCACACACACACACACACACGCACACACAATGAGGAAGTACTGAGATCTGAATGAAGAGAAAACCCACAGATGTTTTATTTAAGCACCATAGGTTCTGATGAGTACGCAACCATCCATTAGAAAAGAATTCTGGTGGAAATGACAGTGAGGGATATAAAGCTACACTGAAGGGGGATTTGGACCATGGGAGAGAATGACTTATGCTGAGACCATGATGTCTGCCAAGGAGGTGGGGTCTGGACCAGACCTTGGGAGGCAGGTAGACTGGGATGGACAGTGGTGAGAACAGAAGGCTGTCCAGGTGCGGGTGCTGGCAGGTGCGAGATCACAGAGGTGGGTGAGTCCAGACTGTGCCTGAGATGAGTCTTGGGTGTCATCTGGCTGGTGAAAGAGTGAACAGAGGTAGAAGAGGAACTCAGCAGGAACAGGAGAGTGTCCTGATCAGACCTGCTGTGACATGAATATGCAAACAAGTATGACCCCTCACCCCAAAACCCTCAGGACATCCATTCCGCCAAGGTTAACACTGCTCAGAACAGGGCTGAAACTCCTTCTGGGGCGCTGCTCTCAGAGCCCTGGAGAACCACAGTGGAAAGAGCTCTTGCCACCGAACTGTGGCTCTGCCAGGCCCCCCCCAAGCTCACTCTGCCTGGCAATTTCTAAACTCTCTCCTGTGGGTTTGTCACTCTGTTAAGCATCCAGAAAAGGCATGGTGGGCCCCAAAAGCTTTTCCAGAAGAGCTTGAAAACTGAACCTGAAGCAGCCCAAACCGTGACTTGCAAATCACAAGGTTTGTTTGAATTATTCACTTAGTCCTTTATGAGCAGCCTCAATGAGAAAATTTGTGAGATTCCAGGACAAGCAGTTCGGTGAACAGTGGATTTTGCTGGTTCTAAACAGCATGAAAAAGCCCTGATTTTTAAGAACCAGATATGTTTAAGAATATTCTTTATTAGTCACATGGAGCATGAAGAAAACTCCAAATTGTGTATTTGGTCTCTCTTTTTCCTACCACCTTAGACTTGTCACAGTGCTCAACCTGGATTCAACTGCTTCTCCCCACAACTCTCTCTCGCTGACTCCACCAGGGTAGGTGTTATCCGTGTGATTCCGTGTTGTCCATGTGGCGGTTTGGCTCCACACCATAGTCCATATTATTTAGGATTCCACTGGGAGGACAATACTAAGTTTTATGAAATCACAGTTCACAGACTGGCTGAGACCACGTGGGATGAGGGTCCTCTGAGCACTTGCAGGCTGGTGTGGCGTCTGTTGTTTCTGGTGGCCCAGGCGATACAAACCCTGGACACCTTGCCACTGTTTGTAAGGAAGTAGGAAAACCAAAGTAATTTAGAAATGCGTAATTGATTTGCTGGGGCTGCCATAACAAAATATCATAGACTGAATGGGTTAAACAACCGAAATGCATCTGCTCTCAGCTCTGGAGGCCAGAAGTCCAATGTCAAGGTGTTGGCAGGTTTGGTTTCTTCTGAGGCCTTTCTCCTTGGCCACCTTCTCACTGTGTCCTTACATGGCCCCGCCTCTGCTCATGCATACCTGATGACTCTCTGTGTGTCTCATCTCCCTCTGTTTTTAAATTTACTTTTGCCTGCACCAGGTCTTCGCTGGGTCTTCTTTGCGAAGGTTTTCTCTAGTTGCCACGAGAAGGGGCTGCTCATTGTTTGCAGTGCTCAGGCTTCTCTTTGTGGTGGCCTCTCTTGCACAGGCTCTAGGCTGGAGGCCTTCAGAAGGTGCAGCACGCTGGCTTTATAGTTGCGGCTCGCAGACTCTAGAGTGTGGGCTCAGTAGTTGTGGCTTATGGGCCTAGTTGCTCCGAGGCATGTGGAATCTTCCAGGAGCAGGGATTGAACCTGTGTCTCCTGCATTGGCAGGTGGATTCTGATCTACTGTGCCACCAAGGAAATCCCCCTTCTTCTTATAAGGACAGTTATCTTGGATTAGGGCTCATCCATATGACCTCATTTTGCTTAATTCAACTCTTGAAAGACCCTACCTCCAAATGCAGTCTTATTCTGCAGGACTGAGTGGGAGTTGGAGCCTCAACATGCAGATTTTAGGGAAACACAATTCAGCCCATTTTTGGATGATGCATTTAAAAGACTCGAATCCATGCCAATGGATGCAGCCAGTGGCTGGATGAAATGTTTGGCCAATTGACATAATTTCTCTTGATTATAAAGACAAAATACGTTCACCTTTGCATTCTTCATTCTGGCTTCTATGATTTAAATAGCAAACTCAGAATTTTGCTAGCTAGAGTGTCAAATCTTTGATCAAACAGTATACTTTTATCTATACATATTTTGACCCACGTTGTTGTTGCGGTTCAGTCACTAGGTTGTGTCTATTTTGCAACCCCATGGACTGTAGCCCGCCAGGCTCCTCTGTCCATGGGATTTCCCAAGCAAGAATACTGGAGTGGGTTACCATTCCCTTCTCCAGGGACCCAAGGATCGAACATCTCCTGTTTTGCAGGTGGATTCTTTACTGCTAAACCACCAGGGAAGCTATATTTTGATCCATGGACAACTGCAAATAGGTGGGATGTGATTTTCATGCTCATGGGCTCCTGATCCTGAAGATCAGGAGCCCTGTGATAAGGGGTCACACCACCTGCCAAATGGCTTGACCTACTTGGTCCCCCTGGCAGAGAGCAACTCTAAGGGTCAGGCAGACCGATGACTGGATCAGCTCTACCCACTGAGACCTGCTGATTCCCCCTCTCAGACTTGAACTTCCTGCCCCAGGCAGGTTTCTCCCATCACAGAGAGGCTTCCATCTGGTCCACCTTCCACTATTCTTCTCCTTGCATGTTTCAAGTTCAAATTGTATAGACTCCTTCTCCAAAGGAGGAGGTTGGAGGTTGGAGGAGGTTGGCTGTCTTTGGTGCTTTTCTGCCCTAGATTTTTGGGTTTTATTTCTTTTACTTGGCAATTTTTGATATTAATTTCTCCCACATGTTCTAGTCACCTAGGAAGTCACTAAGGTGATGACCAGGTGGAATCAAGGAATGCCTGAGTGAGTAACTTAGGTCTCTCTCTCAGACTTTGAATCTGTTCAATGGTGGCACTAGTGGTAAAGAATGCACCTGCCAATTCAGGAGATGCAAGAGATGTGGGTTCAATCCCTGGGTTGGAAAGATTCCCTGGAGGAGGAAATGGCAACCCACTCCAGTGTTCTTGTCTGGGAAATCCCATGGACAGAGGAGCCTGGCGGGCTACAGTCCACGGGGTCACACAAAGAGTCAAACATGACTGAGCACAGCACAGCATGCTCTCAAATACAATTCACTTGGGACTTCCCTGGCAGTCTAGAGGTTAAGACTCTGTGCTTTCACTGCAGGGGGCACAGGTTTGATACTTTGTTGGGAACTAAGATCTTGTGTGCTGCGCAGTGTGGCCAAAAAATAGGAAAAAAAAATATACAATTCATTTGACCTTCTTTTGGCAGGTTTGGTTCTTTTATCACTAGATTCCCACAGACAAAGGCTTGGATTTTGAGCCCACCACATACTAGTTATGTAAGTTAGATTAACTCAGTTTGTATTCCCAAGTCCCAACATCCTCATTCATAAGAGGGAGGTAAATGATAACACTTATTTCTGTTTTAAATTTTTTTTAACTTTTTATTTTGTATTGGGGGCACAGCCAATTGACAATGTTGTGATAGTTTCAGGTGAACAGGGAAAGGATTCAACCATACATATATTAAAACATGTATCTATTCTCCTCCATGCGCCCCTCCCATCCAGGTTGCCATATAACATTGAGCAGAGTTCTATGTGCTATACATGGAACTCTTGTTGGTTATCATGTAGGTCCTTGTTGGTTATCCATTTTAAATATAACAGTGTAATATCTATTTCTGAGGCTGCTGCCAGTGTTAAATGTAAATCTCTTAACACAGAGTTCAATACTGAGTAGGTGCTTGGAAAATGTCAGCTACATCATAATATTTACTCTCACTTTGCTGTGACATCTCACCAAGTTATTATTCGTTCCCTAGACTCATCTCAAGCTTCAGGAGGACCCAGTGACCATCTCGTATAACCCCATCTGTACCTCTCTACTCTGTAACATCTCCTCCAATGAGCAGATGCCAAGGCCATCTTCTAATGGCTGGTAAAGTGGGATCTTCATTAAGCCAGGCTGTTTATTGGAAAATCTGCCAACTTCTGATCCACATCTAGCCCCTTGTACAGAGCAGTTGAGCCTGTCTATTCCCAGATCTCTCTCATGGCCCTCCAAGATAATCCAAGACCCAACTGAAGATGGGTGGATGTACTTCTCTTCCCTGCACCTCATCCCCTGAAGCAGCCAGATCTCTTCCTACCTCTCCCAGCCCATCTCTCTTCAGCTCCTATTTGATTCACCCTCCATGTCTTCTTTCCCCTTCACCCCAACTCTGGGCCTTGCTCCTCTTCCTTAGTCAGCTGGTAGTGGCATCTTTGGTTTGCTCCAATTTTTATCTCTTCTTCACCCTTGAAACCTTTAAACCTATCAGTGCTCACTGTCCACACCTCCAGAATCCATCTTCCTTGGAAGGGATGATGATGCAGATTTTATAGAACCCAATTGAAAATCTGATGTCTTCAATGATAAGGTTCTTTCAGGAAATCATTGATGTTAGATTCTGAAACATCTTTCTTGTCTCAAAGAATGAAGTCCCATGTATGTGATGGGGTTCAATCTTCCTCTGTAGGATCAATAGCGACAATGTCCCAAAGGATCTGAGTGATTTCCCAGCTATACCTGAGTTATTTGGTGGTTTCAAACCTTGGCCCCAGATTACCTTGACCAAGTGAGTTCGTGTGAGTCCTAGAAAGGTGTTTCCCACCTAGGGTACAGGTTATTGGCCGAATCCAGGATGGACTGTTACAGTTTGGACCTCAGACACACTTATTCAAGGAAGGCAGGTCCCAGGGAAGCTCGCTGGGTATCCAGGAGCTTGTTTATCCTCCCTGGGGTGACTCAGAGTAGAGCATCTGTTATTCAGTCTCTAAGTCATCTCTGACTCTTTGCGACCCCATGGACTGTATCGTGCCAGGCTTCCCTGTCCTTCATCATCTGCTGGAGTTTGCTCAAACTCATGTCCATTGAGTCGGTGATGCCATCCAACCATCTCATCCTCTGTCATCCCCTTCTCCTCCTGGCTTCAATCTTTCCCAGCATCAAGGTCTTTTCCAATGAGTTGGCTCTTCATATCGGGTGGCTGAAGTATTAGAGTTTCAGCTTCAGCATCCATCCTTCCAATGAATATTCAGGGGGCATCTGACAGTCCCATAACTGAACACCAGGATGCTATGTTCCTTTATTATTATTTATTTATTTATTTATTTTGCCATGCTCCAGAGCATGTGGGATCTTAGTTCCCTGACTGGGGATCAAACCGGGAGCCTTGCATTGGAAGCTCAGAGTTTTAAGCAATGAACAACCAGGGAAGTCCCTACATTCCTTACAAGTTTATGTAAAGACCCATCTATGATCCCTGCGGGATGCAGGGCCCCTCATCTCTTCCCTGCATCAGCCTACAGCTGTAGAGTGGCAAACTCAAAGCTCCTCAGGGAAGAAAGCAGGGAAGGAAGATGACAAATGTCCACTGCAGAGTGCAAGGGGACTCAGATTCTCAGATTCCATCCAGGGGTAAAGAAGGGACATGGTTCCCTGCATGTCAGGACACTGGGGAGTCTCCTGAACCAAGATCAACTTTCCCTCCCAGATATCAGCTATTTTCACTGACAAGGCTGGTGGTGAACATGCTTTTCTTACGTGGAAACAGTGAGATCCTTGATGTCAACATACTGGAACTAACCAGATGTGTCCACACTGACCAGGGAGAGGAATGCCATTCTTGAGTAAATGGTGTCCAGAGTTGGACAGAACTCGTACATCTGGTTGTTTTGTTCCCCCTTAGAGGGATAGTGTGTGGTGATTAAAAAAAAAAAAAAGCCTTGGGGCTCCCCTGGTTGTCCAGTGGCTAAGACTCCAAGCTCCCAATACAGGGGGTCTGGGTCAGGGAACTAGATCCCACATGCTGCAACAAAAGTTTCCACATGTCGAAACTTAGACCAAAAGTGTGCGTGCTAAGTCGCTTCAGTTGTGTCCAATTCTTTGTGACTCTATGGACTGTAGCCCGCCAGGCTCCTCTGTTCATGGGACTCTCCAGGCAAGAATACCCAGTGCAGCCACATAAATAAACAAAAATAAAATGTAAAATATATATGTATATTTGAAAAATGCCTTGATTTCTAGCTTTTCCAGAATCTTGGGCAAGTTAATCTCTTCTAAGTCTTGTTTTTACCGCCTCTAATAGAGTCAGTGCTCATCACATGTTTCCCACCTAAGGCAGGGATCACGCTCAACTCAGTGACTGGTGGGAATTCATGGACAGCTTAGGAGGATTCCACCTGTGCAATTACAGCTCTCCTCAGTCTGGCCTTGTGCCCAGCACCTGCCATGGCAGCAGAAACAGGCTCTAAGTTTGCTCAGAATCCCTTGCAAGACCCGGGGGGCTTGGTTGTGCCTTACATTCGATGGGTCTCACCGCGAGGGCTGAAAGGCATCACTCTCAACGTGGATCAGCTTTAAATTGAGTCACAAGTCACTAGAGGATTTCTTTACTACTTGGGGCTTTCCGAGAAGTGTCTGTGCTTGGGTAGTTTTTGTCTTATAAAAGTTTCCCACCTGCAGTGGAGTTTATAATTACTTCAGAGCTTTTTATAAATGAACTAGATTTCCTTTGCACTCAGGATAATTTACAGAGTCATCAGTCACTTCAGTGCAGCTGGGAGCTTCACACCAACCCTGCAAACGCACCTTGAAAATGAAACTGCATGTAAGTGGGAGCCAGGAAGCATGCCTTTGAGGGAAGCAGAAATGACTGTCCAGCAAATGGTTACCCCTGTGCATCTGCTGACAGAAACTCTTGACATTTTTTAGGAAAAAAAATCCTAAATCATTCACCAAGATTTACGTGAATCTCATAAATGAAACCATAAGAATCACAACTTAAAAAAGAATCATTCTGGTCTAAAGCTTGTATTAAAATACCCTTAAATGATTTATTTAGCTGTAAACCTGCTGGAAGTCATGCCTTTCTGCCCTCCCCTGCATATCCCGCCCCATCCCTCATTTTACCAACACTGTTTCTGCTTGGGAATTTTTTTGGTGAGCATGGATGACACCTTAAACTACTTGAGTTAAACTGCAAATAAAATCACACATTATGCAAACAAAAATGACTGCACTTCTCAATTTCGAGTGACTTGAATGTGAACTGGACGTTCGCCTTCCTAAACCCCAGGAGACTCCAGGATTCTAGAAGGAGTCAGAACACACCCCCAGTTGTCTCCTGCCTGGGATTCAGTGTCATTCCTGGCACGTGCCTTTCAACGGGCCCATTTCTGTTAGAAGTTTGCTCTTAGCCTCGGGGCTTTTTCCCTGCTGCTGCACCTAATTCATTACTTTATAGTCGAGATTGCCCTTCGGAAAGGAAAAATCTTGTCTCCAAATTGCATCTGGGCATTTTAAAGTAAATAGGATGCAAATACTTAGCTGGCCTTGTACTACGTGAATTTCAGAGTGAATAATGAATATGTAAGACTGAATGGGGGTGGGGTGCGGTGGGCGGGGAAGTTATTTGCATAATGGTGTTTGCTGTGGGGTGAAACTGAAACCCCGGCTGTGTGGGTGGGGCCCTGTTTCCTTACGTCAGTGCCGTCGCCCACGACCGCCCCCGGCGACACATGATGCCCGGTGGCAGCCCCGGAGGCAGAGGGATGGCGGGGCGTGGGAGGCCGGGGTGGGGGGTGGGGGTGGCCACAAAGTGTGAAACCAGAATCAACACCTGGAGCTGGGCGGGCTTTGGGCTTCTTGGTCTCACTCCTGAAGAAACATACATCATCTTTTTCTCCTGATGCTTGTGTAACCCTCTTTCAAATGGGGTCTCATCTTGTGTGATAGAGCAAGTCTTGAAAACAGGAATAAGTCATTTTTTAGAAGAATTTCTTCTTCTGCTTCTCTTCCTCCTTTTCCTTCTCCTTCTTTTTTTTCCCTGCTCTGAGAGTTAGTGTCTGAATTGACTTGAGTTTTCCAGAGCCCAATAACAGAGGTCAGGGTTGCCCGTGGCCTTCTATTTCCTAGAGAACAGTTCAACCCTTAGGGTGTTATAAACGTAGCTCCCTACCTTAAACCAGCATCTTTCACCCACTTGGTGTGTACCCCGAAGTACCGAAAAGCAGTTTGGGCTTGTAGTAGTTTGAAAACTATATGATCTTGTATTTTCTGTCGTGTTTGGCTGGCTAATGTCTCCAAACAGTGGGGTGAGTTTGGGAGGGGGTTGGGGGGAAATAACACCAGAATGTTTTTCCATACAGTTCAGATTTCCTACAGTTCAGATTTGCTCTCAATACTAGGTTTTCTGCTGTAAAATATATACTCCTTATAGGAGTTGTGAAAATAAGAGCTTTTTGTAGCAATGTTTCTTTCTGCTCTGTCTTCAGCCAGCAGTTGGCTTGTACCCTTGTCGACAGTGGGAGATGTTTTTCTGGAGGAATGGTCCCACCCTGGAGGTCTCACGTCCCCGGGGATGTTCTCAGGGCCTCTGAAATCCACTTGCGTGTCAGCCATTGTAAATAACTAACTAATGGCTCTGGCATTTATGTGTTCTATGACACAGAGGCTTTTTTTTTTAATGTATTGATATATGATACAAATTCTTTTATATGCCTAGTTAAAATCATATCATTAAAAAAAAATTGTCGATGTTCAGTCGCTAAGTTGTGTCTGACTCTTTGCAACCCCCTGGACTGTAGCCCACCAGGCTCCTCTGTCCATGGGATTGCTTAGGCAAGAATATTGGAGTGAGTTGCCATTCCCTTCTCGAGGGGATCTTCCTAGACCAGGGATCAAACCCATGTCTCCTGCATTGGCAGGTGGCTTCTTTACTGCTGAACCACTGTATAACTAGTACCATAATATGTGTGAGGGGGTAGTGACTGGGGCTCAGGGGACAAGCATCACAGTCCTGACCCAAGGTTTGGTGCTGGACAGAACCCCAAGGAGATGGCAATACAGGACCAGGAATTGTGTTCTCCAGGAATTTTCATTTATAAACTTTGGTCACTGTTCATTTGTTCCTAAGATGAACATCATGGAACTACTTTTCATCCTTCCATAACAGGTATAGCTTCTCACCATCAACTTCTTATTTAAAAGTGTTTATTTTATGGAACATTGAAAATAAAGTAATTTATATGTGTGTGATTTTATTAGGCCTTTGTAGGGTGTTTGCACTGAACACCTGTGATTGAGGCCAAAAGACAGGAGCAGGGGGCTTTATTTAATTAACCTAGACATTTTAACTGACCTGTGTTACTTTTCTTGCTCCATTTTGGAAGAAGGAGGAAAAAAACCAGTTTTAAAACCAGGATTGGGTTATCATATGTGTTTATTTTCACACATATTCCATAAATGATATTATGTCCTAGGCACCACGCTACCCTAAGGAATAGTGCTTTGTCCTTAGGAAGTTCATAGCCTATAAGGGCAGACAGTTGTGAAAGGTAATGTGATATCAATACTCTTTCCCAAGGGCCAAATGCATGCCAGACTCTGGACCAGGTTCATCCTATGAATGATCTCATTTCTTCTTCACGCAGTCCAAGAGTCCAAAGATCCTGTTATGACCTCTGTTTTACAGATGAGGCTGTTGAGGCACAGAGAGGTTAAGTAACTTGTGCAGGGTCACACAGCAGGTAAGTAGCAGGGCCTGGATTTGAAGACAACAGTTGGATCCCAGAGTGCTATGTTCTCAACTGCCATGGTACTAAACCAAACTATAAATGAAGCCTTCTGGGAGCACAGAGAAGAACTCCGAGGCTTCTGTGTGTGGGCATCCAGAGTGTGTTCAAAGAAAAGTTGATGTTTAGCTCAGCCAGGAAGGGTTGGGGCACCTGTGTTGGACAAAGACGTGAGGAGGCTTCTCCTGCTAATGACAGTAGAAGAAAAGTGTCACAAGGCCATTTGTTCACACTTAGAGATGCATCACATTTTATAGGACCCTGGTTATTTTTCATCCTGGTAGATCTCAGTTCAGGGCTACATGGTTAATGTTGGTGAGGATGACATTCCTGTCCCCCAGAGCAAGATGTCACTTCTCATGCACGTCATTCGGGGCATAAAGTGAGTAAAAAATATAACACTAAAGAGACTATTTCATCAAGATATGCTGCCTGGGGATTTCACTTATTGGTACTAGAAAGCTTCCCAGTAAGTCATGAGAAAAATCGATTTTGAAATGTTCTGATGTAGGTGATGGCTTTCCTGGTGGCCCAGTGGTAAAGAATCTAACTGCAGTGCAGGAGACAGGTTTGATCCCTGGGTTGGGAAGATCTCCTGGAGGAGGAAATGGCAACCAACTCCAGTATTCTTGCCTGGGAAATGCCATGGACAGAGGAGCCTGTTGGGCTACAGTCCGTGGGGTCACAAAGAGTCGGACACGGCTGAACCACCAAATAACAGCAACAACAAATGAAGGTGACATGCACCTGCAAGATGCCAAGCTGGGCCATGGAGAAGCGAGATGCCTCTCCCGCCCTTTGGTGGCTTTCAGTTAGAAAACTAAATACTTGTCGGGTGCTACCATGCCCAGCCTTGCATCAGATCCTTTGAGGGCAGCACATGGGCCAGTTAACGCACGAGAGTAATGGTCCATCAGGAGGATCAAAGAGGCCATGAAAGGTGAGGTCCATGGACAGCCTGATGGGCTCCAGGACTGACTTGGCCACTAGCACTTCAGTGCCCCCACTTTATTTCTTTAGCATCTCAGCCATTGCCAATGGGAGGATAGCAGGGATGCCTTCTCTGGTCCTTGCTTCGGTGGATCTTGGTTACACATTAAGCTCAAGTTCAATATCCTGGTGCTTTTATTTGTACTCAGGGCTGCACAGTGATGAATGAATGAAAGATTAGGGCAGATCAAATGTCAAATCTCAGCAGATGCCCTTATGATTAGAGTTGTTTCTATGAAGCGAACCAAAACTTATGATATCAAGATTATTTTTGAAAGGGAATTTTGATCAAAGTTGAATCCATATTTCTTATTATTTTAAAGTTTGAATGTGTGAACACCTTTTAAAATCCCTTATTATATGGAGCTATTCTGAAACCAATAATGCCAAGAAACCTGTGAGCATTATTTATCATAAGCTGAATGAAAATGAAAAATCTTTATATTTTAAACTCTTCAAGAATTATTCTATCCTATTTGGTCAGATTCCGGAGCAGACTATTGATCCCCAAAGAAAATAAAATTCCTGGGGTAGAGGGAATTGGGATTTTATAAAATGACTGGATGAGAAATAATGTTGAAAATAGAAGGAAGTCTAATGATCATAGCATGTGACTCAGTCTTCTCTGTTTCAACAGTTTTGTCTGGCTTTCTGTTGTTTTCTGTATGTTTTAGCTTAAATTGTTTTTAACTTCCTTTATAACTGTACAATTCTAAAGGAGTCTCAGAGGGACCCACCTGGGAAACCTGGAGTAAGGTCTCTAGGATTTCTCGTCATGCTAAGGCTTGAAAGGACTGAGAGAACTGTTTTCCATTTAATTTTATCTTTTGATATATATTCCCATGTTTGTAGTTAAATGGGATGGACTGTTGAGTAATGTTGAATATTTTAGAGAAAAACGAGGAATCTACACTTGTAGACCCTTTCCTTTAGGAATGGATAGTATATAATTGCAGATGAGCTTCAGATTTAATTAAGAATCTTTCCAGGTTAAGGATGACAGAAAATCCAACTCAAACTGCTTAAACAAATTCTAGAACTTACCACCTCATGTCAGTAAGCAGTCTCAGAATAGGATTTCCACAGATACCTCTCAGATGAAGTTAAGACTTTCCAACATTTTTCTCCTCGTGGCTCAGTTTCTAACGTGCTGACTGCCTTCTCAAACAGACTCAACTTTTATGCCCTCAAGTGGATGCCATTTGTCCTTCTGGGTCCAAATCCAGCAGCAAAGAGCTTTTGTCCCAGCATTCCTTGCAGAAGTGCTGAAATTCACTGTGGTTGGACCAGCTGAGGTCATGTACCTATCCCTGAACCAATCATAGTGGGTGGAAGACTGTGATGTACTCATTGATTTACCTGATCTTATCTTCACTCCTCTCCTGGGGTGGGGGGGGATGGAGTTATGAAGATTGAAAATAGATAACTAGGGCAGCAAACCATTGATAGCCACTAGACTTTACTCAGTGACACAGGTGACTCACTAAGTGTATGCTTACTGGTGTGCAAAGGAGCCATTTCTTGACTTCCAAGTAGCCACCTATCATTTACTTGTCACACTTCCGATGCCTTTTGTTCAGCTGGCTGGAAGAGGGACCTCAGTAGCTTACAAGGTTGTTCTTGTTGTTGAGTCGCTAAGTCGTGTCTGACTCTTTGTGACTCCGTGGACTGTAGCCCACCAGGTTCCTCTGTCCATGGGATTCTCCAGGCAAGAATACTGGAGTGGATTCCCATTTCTTTCTCCAGGGATCGAACCCATGTCTCCTGCACTGGCAGGTGGGTTCTTTACCACTGAGCCACCAGGGAATCCCAGCTTGCAAGGTAGCCCCTTACAAATTGAGCATTTGTGTCCATTATTCTTAAACCTGGTGTGCAGTTGGTGGCAGAACAATCCTTATTCACAGATTGTCAGTCATTTCTTCCACCTCCCTTGCAGCAACCCCAGCTCCTGGTGTCAAGTGTCTGACTCCTTCCTTATTGGCACATGGCATTGTTTTTTATGTTTGAGAAAGATTTTCTCATTTCATGCATCCACATTTTCTTTCTGTGAAGCAAACCCAGGGGCTTTGTCTCTCTGAATTTCTCTATGTCATTTAGCTAGAACCAGTGATTTGCTTCAAAAATGTTCTCTGATTCTGATAAAATGTTTTGTCATCTCTTATGCCCAAGGAGCAAGTCTTTCCTTAGCAGAAAGTACCAGCTAAAGGTTCATCTATTTTACCAGTCAAATGCCACAGGGCTACTGTCTCTAATAAGAATCCCTTTCTCAGTTTTGACCACTGGCAGGGTGACCAAGGCCACTTAGCAAAAAAAAAAAAACAACCTCACCTTTCTTTTTTTCTTTCAAAGCCTTTTACTTTGTAATGGCATCTAGCAGATTAACAAGCAGTACTGTGATAGTTCCAGGTGAACAGCGAAGGGACTCAGCCATACATATACATATATCCCAACCTCACATTTCCTTGTCTTCCAGGTTTAAGGCATATCTAGTGAATTCTCAATGATTACAACCAGTGAGCAAAGGATGGCTGCTGTATAAATCGGGAACTTCATTGTTTACTGTGGTTGTTCAGTTCACTTTTAGACACTCACTTCATTGTCATTCATTTAGAAAGACACATATTTGTTCTGCTTGAGCATTCACAGTCTGTTTCTGATTAATTAAAATGGTCTTGACCAGGGCTAAGTTCACATTTCAGCTTTAATTTATGTCTTCCCTATCTGCAGATATGTTGCTTGTTATCCCATACAACAGAAAATCTCTTATTTATTCCTTCTCATTTTCATGTGAACAAAGTAATTTGGTATGAGAACTACCTAGGCGAAGCTAAGTAGGCTAATATTATAAGAGAATAAGACATGGAGATACTATGTAAGATTCCAGATTACTGGCGCATAGAAGAAAACTTTAGTAATTTCTTGTGCTGTTAATTCCAAATGCTTAGGTGTCCTTCTTGAGAAGAGAAGACAAGATATTAGAACTGTTCAAACAGGGTTCTGTGGAACTGGGCCAAGGTTTTTGATGAATGCATGTCCACAAAGATAGACTGTACACTTTTAAAAAAAAATTATTTAATTAATTACTATCTTTGGCTGTGCTGGGTCTTCCGTGCTTCTAGTGGGCCTCCGCTAGCTGTGGTGCCAGGCTTCTCCTTGTGTTGGCTTCTTCTGTTGCATAGCACAGGCTGTAGGCTCAGTAGCTGCAGCACACAGGCTCAGAGTTGTGGTGCATAGATTTAGTTCCCCTGGGGCATTTGGGATCTTCCCAGACCAGGGATGGAACCCACGTCCCCTGCATTGGCAGGCAAATTCCTATCCACTGTACCACCAGGGAAATCCACTCAGGATGTTTCGAAGAGAAAACGTGGCCAACCATGTCTACGTTTTTAGCTCTGTGGCCATTTGTTCTCTATCCCCTCAATCTTACTGGCCCTGAATCTTGTCCAAAATGTGGGCAGGGCAGGAGCCCAAAGAACGGCATCGTAGCCAAATTAAGGAAGAAAGACTTCACAGAAGTCACTGATACTTCAGTAATGACCTCATGTCTTAGCTGAAATGATCTTCTCAGGGCCCCCTGTTCCTTTGAGGAGAAACACAGGGGTCTCAGCCTTTTGTCCACCTCTGAGCCTGGGAACCAGGACACCCTTCACCTCGATCCCACACTCTCAGCCTTCTCTTACACAACCCACCTTTGCAATAAATGTTGTGGGTGGCATTTGTATTTTCAATGTGTTCATGGGTATGTCTGCCAAAATGCAAAATCTTGCTGATAACACGTGAATTCTTCCGGTGTAGAAATGAATGCCGTCATCCAGAGGCATGGAAAACAAGCCCACTTAAAACTGTTTAATAACATGTAACTTTTATAAAATGGTACATTTCCTCTTAACCTCTGCCGCCAAAGGCATTTGAAGACCTGAAGTGGGTTCCATGAAAAAAATCCACATGAAATAGCCTTGGAAAAGATATTGTGTGTGTGTGTACATTGTAAGATGTTAGACTGAGTGCTTTTGTTTTCTTTTCCCCCATTTATACAGACTTTTGTTCTGCTCTTAGATAAAATACTAATAAACAGGAAGTTCAAAAAAATGTGGTGCAATTGTTCTGAATGTTGTTTTTCTTGTAAGGCTTTACGGACCATACCGCACCATCCTATTCAAAGCAGCCCCTGTAGGTGGTGGTGTTAAAAAAGAAATGAACCAGTTGGGCTGCTGGAACCGGCTCTGCATCTGCCTGCCTCCCAGTGAGGCCTCAGCCTTCAAGATCCATGGGGCCTACTCAGACTTTTCAGCGATTTCCTCTTTATTTGCCCTGAACTCAGTTGTAGAATTTTAAGGATGTGAAAGTAAGACCAGTCCTATGGAAAAAAAATTTTTTTCTTTGCTCCTCATCCTGAGTACATGAGGCTCTTTCATTTCCCCTGAATATTCGTTTGTGTGCGTCTCTGAGAGAGATAGAGAAAGAGTGTGGTGTGTGTGTGTGCGCGTGTGTGTGTGTTAAAGAACCAAGAGCAAACAATTTAATAGGAATGTGCAAGCTTTGTTTGTCTTTAAGACAGCTCCTTGGTCTGTTGCCATTGGAACAAGTTGTTAAGAAAACCTGAATCTTGTTCTCCTTTTCTCAAAGGGGGACTTGAATAATCATGGCAATAGTTATTTTCAGGATCTGTGAGAAGATGAAGGGCAAGAGTGAATTCTCCCGAATGTAACCCTCACCTCCCTAGGTCCTCTGCCCTTAGCAATTCCTGGCACCGTGTGAACTGGGGTCTGGGAGCTCCAGCCCCTGGGGCAAGCAGAAGCTAGACAGCGGAGGTGTTGAGATGTGCTGGTTTTGAGGGGACAGTTATCAGTCACAGTGTAATGTCACCTTGCTTCTTCGAATCCTATACTTGTTTCTCTGCCTTTCAGGGCTTCCCCATGCTGTGTGAGGGTTTGCAGAACCTGGAGTTTTAGACCTTCTAGCCTTTAAATTTGCCCCCACCCTGGTGTCACCTGCTTGGATGTCCCATAGGTGGGGGTGCCAGCAGGAAAGAGAGATGCAGAGCTGCAGGAAGGGAGAGCTGAGGAAATTGGAATGCTAGCGAGGGGACAGGCCAGGCTGTCCCAAGGGGGTCCAGGGTCCTAAGCCCTGCCCAGAGGAACCCTCCCCCAGAGGACCCCTACCATCACTCAGGCTTTTTATCCTCAGCTGCAGGGTCTCATTCCAAACTCCCCAGTGACTGCTCTCGTCGTCAGGCTTGGACCATGGCTGATGCTGCACCTCTCAGACAGCTGCCTGTCCTAGACCTGCCCCTCTGTCTTGCTTGTTTCTGCACTCAGTGTTAAGTGAAACTCAGTGCTAAAAACTAGAAGGAAAAGATAGATATGCTGTCACAGGAACGTGAGCCAGGAAGTGCCAAGTGCCCAGACCCCACCCCAGGGATCCCAGCAGCTGGAGCTCTGAGGCCATTTGAATAAGTGCTTGTTGCTGTGAATGCCAAAAACTGGGACAGAGGAGTGGTAGTGAGTCAGAGGTAGTGAGGTGGATGAATGTAGAGCCTGTTATACAGAGTGAAGTAAGTCAGAAAGAGAAAAACAAATATTGTATATCAACACATAAATGTGGAATCTAGAAAAATGGAATAGAGACGCAGATGTAGAGAATGGACTTGCAGATACAGCAGGGGAAGGGGAGGGTGGGACAAATGGAGAAAGTGGCATTGACATATATACACCATCATATGTTAAATAGATAGCTGGTAAGAAGTTGCTATACAGCACAGGGAGCCCAGCCTGGCACTCTGTGATGACCTAGAGGGGTGGGATGAGGGGGAAGGGGAGAGAGGCTCAAGAGGGAGGTGATATATGTGTAACTGTGGTGGTTTGTATTGTTGTATGACAGAAACCAGTACAACATTGTAGAGCAATTTTCCTCCAACTAAAAAATAAATTTCATTTGAAAAATGGGAGCGAGGAAATGTCCCTTCTCTCACCCTGAACCTGGTAGGATTTCACCAGTTAGCAATCCCATGAGGTCTTTTCTGGGCTTAGCCCTCTTGGGAGAAGAACTAGGCGGGGCGGGTGTGTGTGTGTGAGACAGTCTCTTTGGTTCTGGAGAAGGATTCTAGAGGGAAAAATATCTCCTTGTGGAGTTTGGTGTTTGAAGGACGTTTTAAGGCAAAGAAGCCTGATTTTGACAGGATTAACCAGTTTCTTGGAGGGCAGTGATCACTGTTCCTGGATACAGTGGTTAGTGGATTTCCCTAAGACATTGCACATTTTATGTTGAGTACATAGGTATTCAGCTCTTTTATGGTTATTTTTTTTTAACTTTTTATTTTCTGTTGGGGTATAGCCGGTTAACAACATTGTGATAGTTTCAGGTGAACAGCAAAGGGACTCAGTCACATAGCCATGTCTCCATTCTCCCCCAAACTCCCCTCCCGCCCAGACTGCCATATAACATTGAGCAGAGTTCCCTGTGCTGTACAGCAGGTTTCATGGCTATTTTTAACATTTTATTTTCTGTTCAGAGTCAAGAACTGTATCCACCTAAGTTAGGCCCTGTCAGCAGATAGACTGTCCCAGCAACGAAGTGTCTAAATGCTTCCCAGACCAGACCCTACAGTGTCTGTGAACAGAAACAATAGAATTTAGTTCAAAAGCCAGTCAGGTGAAGATACTCTGCAGGACCTGTCAGGGTGCTTTTGTTTCTTTCGGCTACTGATTTATTGAGTCTTTTCTTAGATGGGTTAGAGGTTAGAGAGCAGATAAGTAATTCGTCTCTGCAACGCTGAGCATTTTCACTGATTTCAGTCTTACTCATTAGAAAATAATCTACTCACCCACAGATGCCAAGGGTTCTAGAACAGAACCCCTCTGCCTCCCTCTGTAGCCAGTTTAGACCTCTTCTCCCCCGCTGTGGCTTTCACAGTCAAATGTGAGTTGACTGGCAGTCATTTGTGAGCCAGAGGTATTTTTGAAGCACTCGTATTTTTGAATCACTCGTTTCTTCTCTGTCACAATATTTGGTGGTGGAGGGAGGTGTGTGACGTAAAATATCCACCCCAGAGTCCTGTGAAGGTCACCGCCCCCCTCCAGATTCTGCCATCCAGACATGAAAGTTTGGGCATGATCACCCCTCAAATGCAACCTGATGGAACAACCAGTTTGTAAGGGCCCTGTTATGAAATTGCAGGACTTTCCCTGACGATGCTGTTTGAGTCATTTTCAAACATCGGCACCCTGAGTCTGATCGGCCTATATATATTTTTGACATTTTATATTTTAGGAGGGATTGAAAATGAATTTGAACAGTCTCACTTTGAAATTTCCTGAAGGTCATTTTACCAGCTTTAGACCAAAGTCGATAAAGCTTTCGTTTTAAATATCAGTATTTTTTTTCTGTGAAGTGTGTGGTCTGGTGACTTGATGATTTCAAAACCCTACGGTGTGATAAAGCTTGGTCTTAGGGTCTGGTGGGGCCAGGTGGCTCACTTGGCCCATCGATTGGCCGGACTTTGCACCAAACAGTATACAACCCGCAATTAGATTTTGTCCAAAAGAAGGAAACAGTAGAGGACCTTGATGGTGTAATTCTAGATTTTGGTGTTTGGTTGTTGGTCTGAAAGATCCGTTCTCTTCTATAAATATATGTAAATATATATACTCTGTAATCTCTCCCTCCAGATAATTCAGAGAGCCTTCAGTTAATTGTGCCAAATCAGAAATTTGCTTTTCTCGAAGAATTTCCTGTTTTCCTAGGAAACCTATTCATATGTGTGCTTGGTTATTGTGTTAATAATATTTCATCTATATTTAAATATTGTATATTTTATGCAGCTAATGAGCTGAATCCTTTTAAAAGAGAAAAATAATATTAGTTGATTCACTTTTATTTCTTGTCAATATAAAAAAGGACATTGTTATAATAATCCCAACAGGAGAGGACTGAGAAATTGAAACAAGTTGATATTTGCTGAGTTCTGCATCAAAATGGAAACTTTAGCTTTCCTTTTTTTTCCCCTCTATTAAGCCTTTTACACACCATCAGGCCTTTTCAGATCTAAGGTAAAATATGATTTAGAATTATATTTCAAATTAGAACTGTCATATGGTCACTCACATATTTTACTGTTGCTATAAAATAGTAAACAATGGTCTTTAATCAATAATTCACATATGAATTATTCATATATGAAGATAAGAATTCTTATCTTCATATCCACCCATATTGCATGGCATCAATATTTCACAGTTGCTTATTTATTAAATTAATATTTTATATAAACTTGCCTATGAAATTTATATTTCCTATTTGCTCGCCTATGCAATTAACTTTTCTGTGATACTACAGCTCGTCTTTTTAGTACACAAGTCAAGAAAATTAGCAAGATGCGTGTGGTTCCCTATACAAAATGAATGACACATGCTGACCCTATCTACACTTTTTGATGATAACAGATGAATTTGAAAAATAAAACTTGCCTTTCCTAGCCACAAGAAAACCTTTTTCTTTTTCTCTCCTCCCTCCTTTTTTTTTGGTTGGTTCTTTTTTTGTTTTTTAACCACTAAATCATCCACCTCAGCTATCCCTTCTTCAGGGAAATTACTCACTGTCTTTTCTGTTGGGATCCATGATGAATTTCCTGTTGTTTCACAAAAGTTTACTCAGTGGTGAGAGCAAGCTTGCATGCAGAGGACTCATGATGGATACGAGATAGCAGCCTGACAAATTTTACCTCAGAAATGACTTCTAAAAGAGCAGTTTTTAAAGTGTGTCTTTCACCAAACCAAAACAGCAATATTTACCACTGAATCCTCTCCTTGTATATAGGCTTTCTATGCAATTAGATGTCTGGACTTCACTTCCATTTTTCAAATCTGTGGAAAAATTTCTCACACCAGTGACCCTAAAAAAGGTCACTTTGTGTTAATATATCTTACATGTTGCAGGACAGAAAAAGAACAGTGTACCAGATAAACCATAATCCTATTTAATCCTTACCATGCTGAGAATATTTGTGAATATAAAAATATGGTATGATTGTACTTATATAAAATACCTAAGACTGTCAAATCCAAAGAGAAAAAAGTATAAGAGGGGTTACCAGGGGCTGGGGACAAAGAGGAATGGAGAATTATTGTTTAAAATGGGTATTGTTTAAAATGGAATTTCTGTTTGGGATGATGTTAATTTCTGGAGATGGATAGTGGTGATAGTCATACAACACAATGAATGTGCTTCATGCTACCAAATTGTAAGCTTAAAACTAGTTAAAATAATGAATTTTATGTTATGTATAAATGGAATTTCTGTTTGGGATGATGTTAATTTCTGGAGATGGATAGTGGTGATAGTCATACAACACAATGAATGTGCTTCATGCTACCAAATTGTAAGCTTAAAACTAGTTAAAATAATGAATTTTATGTTATGTATATTTAGCCACAGGAAAAAAAAAATCAAAAAACACATGCATGGAAATAAGACATCTGAATCACTGTGTATAATAAAGTTAGATGCTAGATGTAATTTGCAAGGAATTACAGAAATTATGCAGGGGGGGAGAATATCCCAAGAGCCACCATTGAGTCCAGACCTTTGGTTGCACAGATCTGAGAACTGAGGCTGGTAGGGAGCATGTCTCATCCCTAGGGATCAGGAAAGCCTAGTCTAGAGCTGTGAGATGACATGTGGCCGCCTCTCCTCAGAACAAACTTTCCTTCTTGTTCCGAGTAACATGCCATTGGTTAGATCAGCTTTGTGCTAAAGCCCTGTCGCTAGGACCTTTTCATCCTGCAATCTTGAATCCAGACAGGCCGTGAGTCAGGTGGATACGTCACTAAGGGAAGGTCCCTAGGCCTGAGGCCGGTTTCCCAGCCCTGTGACAGGCTTTTATTTCAAGGGAAAATTGCGTTTGAAACTAAAGTGGTTCCTGGAGGCAGTTTGCAGTCCCCTGGCTCTCCCAGGGAGCAGACAGTGTCCCTTGATGTGAGTTTTGCATTTGATGGGATCTATCCATGCTTCTGAACCTTCGTTCATATTTAGTTTACATCTACTAAGTCAAGTGTACCATCTTACCGAGGGAAGTATGTATGTGAGAATTAGTCACATGATGTTTGTGAGTGGTTTAAGTCAGCTTGGGAGGTAAACCCTCATAAAATGAATTTCAATAAACATTCTATGGCCTTGGAATAGAACCTCTCAAGAGATTCTGTCACAGAATTCTACCATATCATTCTATCATAGAATCTCCTTTTCTATGATATTTTTATTTTTTTACTATCATGTATATCCCTTATCATCAAACAAGTTCTTGAGCCACGTTTGATTTTAAAGAAAGTCCACTTTGTTGGAACTAACACATTATATTTAATTTCACACAAGCTGTAGTCCCATTTGTAGACAATTTACCTACTTCCTGAGAGTAAATGCCGCACCCGTGCAAGGTTTAATTGTAACACATTTGTGCCCAATGTCAGCATTAATAATTCTGGGTAGAGGCCACAGTGAAATGAAGAAATTGCCTGAGCTAGGGACCACAAATGCCTAATGTGTGAGACAGGCATCTCTGAAACAAGTGCATGACATACTTTTTCTTTCCAAATGAGGCAGCACTACAACTAAAAAGCCAGCTTGCCTTTCGCTTTCTAAAATACATCTTGCTGGAGACAGCGACTGCTTCGTTGCATCCTTCGCCCGCAGAGATGCCATTCGGAAAAGTCTAGCACGAATGACAGTGCCTCTGATGGCTTTGTAAGTGGCCTTCCCACACCGTCCAGTGCGGAGCCAGAAATATCACCTTCACCATCAGGATTGTTCCAAGCTGTTTATGTGGTTAGTCTTGTAATTCAGCTCAGTGGGACTCTTGGTGGTGTTGTTTAGTCACTCAGTCATGTCTGATTCTTTGCGACTCCATGGATTGTAGCCCTCCAGGCTCCTCTGTCCATGGGATTTTCCAGATGAGAATATTGGAGCAGGTTGCCATTTCCTACTCCAGGGGATCTTCCTGGACTAGGGATCAAACCTATGTCTCCTGCATTGACAGGCAGATTCTTTACTGCTGAGCGACCTGGGAAGCCCCACTGGGAATCTTAGGTGAAAGTACATTTCTCTTAATCTGAGGAGTGTCTCTGGGTCTGAGCTCCTTCAGAAGTGGACCACACAGACATTAGGGTGGAAAAAAAAGGAAAAAATCTGGTGGAGGAGGAGGAAGGCAAAGGAGCTGAGTGGCTGTCATGGAGGACAGCCTGGTGGTCCAAGGCTCTTGAGAATTAAATATGTTGATCTTGTCTGAATGGAGCTTGGGCAGGAAAAGGAATAGAACTCGTCTACATGAAAGTGACTTATGCCTAGGAGAAAAAAAAAAAAGTATTTAGTGTGGTAGGAAGGGTGACCAGGGTAATGGGGTGAAACCAAGAAAGGATGTCCTGGAATTTCATATTAGAAATTAACTTTCTAACAGGGATGTGTCTGTCAGAGTGTGAAATGGACTTATCAGAAAAAGAACTAGAGATGGGTTCTGGTGACATTGCCCAGAAGGTTAGAAGGAAAAGTTGATGAACAGCATGAGCTAGCAAATAAGGAGTGTGTTGGTGGAGTGTTGGGCCAGGTGTGGGCCCGAGAAACTATATGGCTTTTTTGCAGACACCCCTCCAAGCCAAAAGATACTGGGGAAGCCAGGTTTACACCTGCACCTCTGCCTATGAATCAGGAGCTGTTTCTAAAACTGAGCTTTTTGTCACCTTAACACCCATCATCCCAAACTTGACCACCAGTGTTCCTCTAAAAGCCTCTTTATGACTGTTACATCATGTTATGGAGGTCACAACCAGGAATGACAAGGATGGTCATAACAGTGCACTTTTCCTTTTATTACATCTTTGGACTTTTCAAATAAGTTGCAGAATTTTCATTAATGTCTATATATTTTCCACGATAACAGTAGTTTATTAAAAGTGCCCGGAAATGCCCCTGCTGGCTCCTGGAGTCTTCTGGCTGGATTTGTTTTTCCCCAGCAGGCAAGGAGATTTATTCCCATAGCAGGGGTTTCCAGTGTCATGTTGACAGTCTTGAGACCATTCTTCCTGGTTTCATGTACTGACTGGCTTTTAAAACAGTCCTGTCACAATGCTAAGTAGGCAAAATCATATTTTTATCACAAGGGAAGATCACCTTTTCCCAACTTGAAAGGATTGTGTGCTTCAGAGAAGAGTGATTCTGTGAATCACTCTTAGTTTTGGCTGTGCTGGGTCTTTGTGTGGGCTTTCTCTGGCTGTGGCTCTTGGGTCCTAGACTGTGCGCTCAGTAGTTGTGGCACGTGGGCTCAGCTGCCCCACAGCAGATGGGATCTTCCTGGACCAGGGATCAAACCTGCATCCCCTGCACTGGCAGGCAGATTCTTAACCTCTAGACCACCAGAGAAGTACCTACAATTGCTTTTTAAGAACTGTGCGGAATAAGTATCTGAATCAGAGAGGGGGCCCGGGCTTCCTTCAGATTCTCTAGGCAGAAGCCTCAGAGTCTGGGCGCATTTTTCCTCCACCCCTCCTTCCCTTCTTCCTTCCTTTCTTCCCAGATATCTCCCCTTCCCCTTCCTCTTTGTCCTCTTGCTTTTTTTTCCTGAGTCCTCATCTTCTCTTTTCTCTGAACTTTTTTTTTTTTGTAGACAATGTACATAACTTGCTTAAAAAATATAAGAAAATTATTTTTGTGTTTTTGCTTAAAAAAAAAAAAAGACACAAATTAAACAGTGAAATCACCCTGGATATATTCATCTACAGGAAGAGAAGGCCAAGGGAAGCAGCAAATAACAGAAACACAATTATTTTATTATTTTTTTCAATGATGGAGTGACTCAGAGAGGATGTCCCTCCCACCAAGCAGGCCATGTGTGGTCTGTGTTAGGTGGTCCCCGGGAAAGAGATGGGTCAGAGCTCAAATGAAGGGAATGAACAGAAAAGCCACGATGCCCTGGGTGGTCCATGACTGTCTGCTTCCCAAAGCAAGACCGTGGGCCAAGCAGGAGAAGACTGGTTAAGGAGAAATGGTCCTCAGGCTCCTCTGGGAGAAATTTTATAAGCTGCCTGCTGGAGGGACAGGCTTGTCTCAAAACTCCTCCTTCCCTACTCCCAACTCCCACAGTTTGCTCTGAAAAGAGGCTTGAAATCCTGCTCTGAGAGTTTTATGAACACACAAGCCTCCTCCAGGTGTGTTCACCGCTGGTCTGGGAGGCTGAGCCCAGGGATCTGATGCCCACAGGACGCTTCCCCAGTCTTTCCAGAGAAGGGTCAAGAGTGGGGGCATGGAAGACAGGAAATGCAGTGCAGGTGTTAGGACTTGCAACAGGGCTGGAGGGATCCCTAGGGGATGCTCAGGGACAAAGGAAATCTAAAAGAGGGAGACCCAGGCTCACCAAAGTGCATGCTGGGAGCAAGGAGCCTTCTCCAGGTGGGAGTAATGAACCTGTGATTCGAATTTCTTCCTCTTACTGTAAGCCCAAACATCCAATACTGAAGACAGTGCCCTCTTGGCTTTGAAAGGCTCCATGGGCAGGAGATGGCAATTCACTTCTTGAACACAGATGGGGTGTCCATGATGCTCCAGACAGGGTGCTCAGGGCTGGGAAGGCAGGGTCAGCCGGCTGCAGGGTCTGTCCTGGAAAGTTTACAGTCCGGCCAGACACACACATCTGTGGACCAACAACCTCTGTGGAAGGGGCTGCATGGGCTGTGGGTGGAGGCTGCTGATTTAAATGGTGATGAAGGCGGCGGGGTAAGAAGGCAGCGATGTGGGTTGGGGCAACAGATGTCAGCCATCCATCCCGACTCTTCACTTGCTGTCACCTGCAGCCAGTTAACCACCTCCCACTCTCCACCCCATGGCTTCCCTCTCCCTCAGTGAGGGTAACAAGAGTATCGGCCTCAGAAGTTTGAGGCAAGTCGATGACGTACACAAAGCGCCTAGAATGGGACCTCAGTGAATGGCAGCTGTCAGTCTTTGTCACCTTGTGGTGGCCATCTGTGCCTCCCCTGGAACTGTGGCGAGTCCCAAGCTAGGAGGTCAGCTCCTGCTACCTGAAAAGCTGCATCCATCTGTCACCTGTGGGCCCATCTATCAGATCCTCACCCAGCGCCAGCTCGGACCAAACACCATGCTGCGAGAGGATAAGTCACAATTCGAGCTAGACCGAGCCTGTCTCGACACTGGTCACCCAGCTACTCAGAGGCCTACGTGTTGCCAGGTGACAACATGTCCCAGGGAGAGGTGACAGGAGGTGACTTTCAAACCACACAATGACATTTGGACTTCCATTCAAATGAAGGGTGGTGGCATCTAAAGAAAGGCTCACTCCATTCCACCAGTTTCCGGGGCCACGGCCACCAGCAGGGCTGGACTCTGGCCACCGCCCAGAAGGCAGGTAACAGAGCTGGGGAAGCCGCGTCCGGGGAATTGAGATGAGTCTGGGTTTGAGGACAGAGACTGGGCTTTGCTTCCCATTGGCAAGAGGCAAATATAGACCACTGGTACTACTCCAAATGCTAGGCTTCTCACTGAATCCGAGTGAAAAATGACAATGGTTTCCAAGTGACTCCTGGAAATAAACTGTGGGTAAATAGCATCTACTTAAAGCCTGGAAACCCAGCGTCCTTTGGTTTGTGTTTTTAAATGCTTTGACGATGTGGTTTGCTTCTCTCCAAGAACAAAAAGAAAAAAAATAGTAAATAAAGGCTGACAGCGGAGTGAGATCTACAGCTGAGCTATTCTATCGTCCGCTGTCACCTGGGGGCAAGGCGGTGGGGGACAGGGACAGACGGTACAGACACGAAACCAGTCACCAAGGCACCAACCCCAGTGTGAAGGGGAAGAAGACGCATTTCAGCAGGGCGAGTATTGCCAGCCTGAGGAGGAAAAATGCCAATGAGGGTGTTTTGCCTTGTCACCAAACGGAGACGTTTGTGCTTGTTCACTGCCAACTGTGGATGGCGGCAGCTCTTGTTCCTTTGAAGTGATTAGGGCTCCTTCCCTAGAAATAGGCGACTGCAGAAAGCAAGCCTGGCAGGAGTGTCACATAATCAACCCAGTGGGAACAGCGTCAAGGACAAAGGCAGCCCAGGAGGGAGGCACACGCCCGGCAGGGCCTGTCACCTCCTGGCTTTTGGTCTGTGACAATGGCCACAGGCCGGTGGGAAGGGTCCTGCCAATGCAGGAATCCCTCTGATGTGCTGAAATGTTTGGAAGATTTCACATCAGATTTTGCAGGCTCGCCTGCCCATTCTAGAATTGTTCCATCAAAAGTGCTTTAGTGCTGTCTCATAAGTCCCTTTTTCTTTATCTGTCCTTCTCAAAACCAATCCGTAAAGGAAATTGGCTGATTAGCTGTCCCTGGGAACTTTGTGCGCTGGCTTTGAACTTCTGTCAGGATGTCAAAGGAACAGACAGGATGAGATCTCTCAGAATCTAGAAGCAGAGGCCCCTGGGTTTGGGGGACAGGGAAGCCCCTGTCTCCCACCCCTCCCCAGATTCCAGCTTTCCTGGTACTTAGGCACTGGCTTTGGTAACTTCCCAAAGGAAAGCCACCATACGGGCAAGAAGAGAACTCTTAATAAATGAAGGCCAGTTGTTTTTGAGTTTAGAAAATGAATCAAATGGCTGCTTCTCACTTAGACAGTCACAGAGCAGAAGACAGAACACATTCTTGTCCTCTGCTTGTTCCTTGGGCCCCTGTTATGCCTCCTTTTCTAGCTGCTGTGTCAGACCCTGGTGGGGATTTCCTCTGGGCAGGCTTTCCTGGGGTTGAATGACAACCTATATGGACAGATTTTATGCTACATCTTTAAAAAAAAATGATTAACAACGAAAGACTTGGGTTTGGGGAGAAGCCCTTTGTAAAACAAACTATGAAAAGTAATTGATGAGTAGTGGTAGTCT
Source organism: Okapia johnstoni (assembly GCA_024291935.2). NCBI lineage: Eukaryota > Metazoa > Chordata > Mammalia > Artiodactyla > Giraffidae > Okapia > Okapia johnstoni. The sequence goes on along the minus strand of CM044306.1, from coordinate 133,064,253 downwards.
TTGAGAACATTTTTTCTGTACCCCTTTACAAATTCTGTTTCTAACTGCATGTAAATTCCTGAATTAGTATCCTGACGCTGGTGCCCTTTGACCTCTACAATGTGAATTAAGGTAGAAAGGTCCTGAGGAACAGAGTTCTTATTTAGAATGTAGATTTTGGTTCTGTAACATCAACGACCAGACCATTTCCCTTTCATTTTGAAAGATGTGTGTGGTCCCAGGCATGAGGTTGTGTGGTTCAAGGGTGCTGTTGGCTGCAAATTTCACTTGGGTCTGCTACGGCTTCTCTCAAGCTGAATTTGTCTTTGAGCTTAATTTTCATTTTCAACAAATTAGACAAGATGAAAAGTGATCTTTGGAAAAGAGTGAATGAGTGACTAATACATTCTTTAAACCCATTTCTTGTGATAGTGCAAGGGTGGTGATTCACTAAACCATCTCAATAAAATGTAAAGCATGAATACATGGTCACTAAATATACTGACAAAACTACCAAACCATGTTCCTGATGTGAAGATGTTTAAAGGCTGATGTTTTTCTGGGATATTTTACTGCTCCTTCGAGGGGACTTTGGCTGAGACAGTTTTCATCGTGGTAAAGCTTCTGGTCTCCCTCTGGGTTTTCCTTGAAGTGGACAATGTTAAGTGTTGAGTGAAGAACAGTTTGTCTTATCAGAATGTTGCTTCCAAGACATGCTGCGTGAAGTAGTGGGTTAGGGTTTAGAGCCTTCTCTATTTTAGGAAACATTATGCTTGTCAATTACTCTGTTCCTCTGTGCTCAGTTCACCGTGGTTTGCTCGTTCTGTCACAATCCCTGTAACCCAATGTGAAAGTGGGCTTCAATTCCACTTTGTCACCCTTGGCCCCACTTTCTTTTTAGTCAGTCTTAAGTAAGGAAGTGAGAGGACACAGAAAGGATCTGTGTTCAGTAAATAAGAGTTAAATCTTTGCAGATTTCTAGGCTGGAAATCAACAAAACAAGATCTGCTCACAGAAGTGGTTACCTCTAAACTAAGTATAGGCTGGAGATAAATCTGACAACCTCTGACATCTTTAAATGTCAAATCCACCGCACGGCATAGATGACATTGTACCTAATGATCGAACTCCCTTTAAAATATACTTCATGTAAATACATTTTTTGTGAAACCACAAGCTATTTCTCTCAGTTTTGTTTTCAGCTGGCTTTGATAAAGAGATTGGTTGGTATCTTACAGCTAATTAAACAGCTTTCAAGCCAACATCAATGAAGGATTTTTAGACTCAAAAATATACTATGCTATTCATGATCCAGGGTTATTCACGATGCTTTTAATGATGCTAACAGACCCTGTCAGAGGGAGAATCATTTAGCTCAAACCTGAGTTTCCAACACACGTCATCCTATTTCTGATGCTATAGACACAAGGTCTGATCTCTGTCAATTCACCAACACAGTAGGTTGAATTCATACTAACAAGAAAAAAATAATTGCAATACCTGTGTTCCTTTAGATTTATTAATATTTAACATATTGCACTTTTCCAGTACTTGTTACATATTTCATTTGGGGACTAGAGAGCTATTTGGTTTTTTCCTTGTGAAAAACAGAAAATGCAATGTGAGAGACCTTTGTTTTCAGGGCAAAGATTCTGAGCTTTTTTTCACCCTTGTCTGTCTGGCATTTTTATTTTCTTTTTTCCAGAGGCAGTTATTTCTAGATTCTGGAAAATTATTTCTTGCTTTCAAGAAAAAAAAGGTTTGGTTTCTAATTTTAATTTTACAGTAGAATCTGTCCTAACTTTTAAAGCCAGATTGCTCTAACAAAATTGTTGTTATTTCATACACAACAGATTGACTCCCAGTAAAAATGTATATCTGAAAAATGGGGGAGAAAACCCTTACTTACACCTAGGAATACCTCCAAATATAACAATGGTATTTCAAAACCTTGGTATTAACACATGCATTTTGTGAAAAAAAAAAAAAAGAAGAAGAAGAAGAAGTTAGCTAGTTGTTAGTGAAGTAATTGTGCTGAGAACATGAAATTTTCATATGGTAGAGTTTACCTTTTGATTTTTACACTTGCCAAAAAAGTGGGAGTTTTTTTTTTAAAAAGTGCTTTGAATCTTTCTTCCATGAAAGCTTTTGTCCTGTGCCACCCTGCTCATGAGAAATTCCCAGGTTACAGATACAACTGAGGGTGAACTTGAATTTGTTCCGTGAGCACGGCCTTTTTTACTTGTGGTAAAAGAGTTTAAATGACAACGGTTCTGAAGAAAGTGCTTAAAGACCAATGTCATGTTTCACTCTTTCCAGATGACTAAAATCACCCTCATTTCCCAAGTCTTGTGTCGGGGGAAGGGGAGATATGTGGTTTAAGAGTGGCAAGTATTGGCTAAGGTCAGGGTTTTTCTGAATGTGAATATTCGATTATGCTGGTTAAGGGTGAGGGCAGATATTCTAGGGTAAGAGACTCATACAGAAAATGTCTGAAAGTAACAAATTCAGGTGATTACCATAACCTTCTTCTTCCCTGTCATCTTTCATCGTAGGGTTCATTCAAGGTTTTTTGGTTTGTTCTAAAATGCTGTTGCCTTACGCAAGTCAGGCTGCTTGCTCTCAAGTATCAGAACAGTCCCATAATATTGAAAGAGCTGGATCATAAAATCATAAAGTGTGTAAATTCTGAATCACGTGTTTTAGGTCTGATGTCAAACAGCCTAACCAGAAAATGTTATTACATTAATACTGTGTTCGCTTCAAGTTTCCCCAAAGCTATGCTGATCACTCCCTGAGAATGCCTGAAACTCACCACGAATGAGTTCATCCTTAAGGACTGAAAATTCCTCCTGTTAAGTTTTCTGTCCATCAGTCTGTGTTCTGTGTTCTTCCTGAGTTGTGCTATTTGTTTTTAGCTCTTTTCACTGTTTATCTTGCTGCCCTGTGTTTTAGGAAGAAATGACTTCTTACTCTCTGGGGATGTTTACTTTCTTTATTAGCTGAAGAAATTTCAAGGAAGAATAGATTAGGAGAATATATATTTGTGCAAAGAACTTGGTGAGGGGAGAATGAACTAATTTTTAAATTGTTTGAAATCAGGGGACTGCTGGACTGGATCTTTTGGGGTTTTTCAAATTGTTCCTCAATTTAATTAGCCAAAGCCCTGAGTAGTATTTCTTTCTGATATAGATGTTGAAAACACATTAGCTTTTCTAAATGTAAATAGCAAGGACTCTTAGTATTGCTTGCAAAATCTAGAAATATCTGCAGGCTGTTGTGAACAATTTTGTCTCTTTATGGAGAGTTGTTTGGGCTTTTTAGAAACTCAATAAATTGATTGTGAGTGCCTGAGTGTTATCAGGAAAAGGAGCTTTAGAAAATGGTTTCAGAATGTGTCATTTTCTCCTTGGTTTAATCTGAGATAGTGTGTGGGCATGCTGATATTTTAAAAGGCTAAAAATGTACATAATGCTGTGCCTTCAAATATGAGATAGGATTGCAAACAGAGAAGAGTTTTCTTAAATCTTCTGTCTGAAATTCTGCTTTTCTTCCAACTAATACTTCTTGGATTTTTAACAAGGAGTCTTTCATCCTTGTTTCATCTTCAATTTGTTGTTGGAATTAAGCAAAAACAAATTTTGAAAAGCCAGGTCAGCTTTCTCTCATTTTGATCTGAATACTGAATGTTTCATCAAGTAAAACCCTGTGTTTTCATTTTAACTAGTTCATTATTTTTTTTTAATGAAATGATTTGTGGTAGAAGACTGCTCTTTGGTTTCAATATTAATATATAAGATGAACTACGTGGGTGTCATTTATTTTCAGTAGTAAATAAGTGCTTAACCGATTCTTTGCCTTTAGCAGAATTTAATTGACTCCTTTAGAATTTGGCTCTGCAGGTTCAAACAGTTTGATGTGTGTGGATGTAAAATAAAAATTACCTCTTGTGTCATTAAAAGCTCTTTTCGTGGTGTCATGTGGTCAGAATCGGGGAATGTTGTGTAGTTGGTTTCAAAATTCAGTCAGTAGGTTAATCATTAATTATTCTTTTTTCCAGGAAATTCTGCTTAGGTTATTTCAGAATTTGAATTTGCTAGAATTCTTGTTTTTAATCTTTTATGTGTGTGTGTCACTTTAACCTTAAAAAGGGGTTAATGTAGCAAGATTAGGTGCCTTTTCTGTTTGTATTGTGGCTTCTTCAATTTCTCATAAACTATTTGGTAGCTAAAATGTTGAAAGCAGTTTGGGAACAAAATGTCTGCTTCAACCATGACAAAATTGGCCACAATTTGCCGATTGGGCTGATAACAAAAGCCAGCAACACAAAATAGGTAGAAAAACAGTTTGTTCGGTGATGTGAGACCACTGCAGGTCTTTTTGCATGTTATTTTTTTCATTCTGCTGTTTATGTTGTGCCGGCAGAATGTGGAGAGAGATTTTTGCTCACCCCTGATTTTGATTAACCATTTCATCCAGAGGATTTCTTTGAAAACTTCAGAAAACAAGCTGCTTACCTGGTACCTGAGACCCATTTGAGTTAAAATCCAGCTTTGCATCTCAACCCCAGGTTTCATCCCAGCTCAACTGCTTGGAAAGTATCTCAAGGCTCAAAACTGGGTGTTTTCAAGCAACTCTTCAATTCCCTTTTTTTCAAGACTTCAACGTGGAAATATATGGCTGGGACTGCATTTCTGCAAGTGTAAAACAAAAACATGAAAGTTTGCAGCTTAAAAAAAAATGTTCTCTACCTGAGCCTACAGTGGACCAAAGTTTTAACGACTCAAAGTACCCATTGCCTCTCGTGTGGTTGTTACAGACTGTAAACAAATATTAATGTTTGACATGAGACAATACATTTTTTCAAGTGATAGGATGAGATAACAGGACCGTCTCTCTTCTCTCTGTTGTTTTGAATTCTCATGCCTTGAGTGTGTGTCTGATGCTCTTTCTTTTTTCTTTTTTTTTGTCTGAAAAATCAGATACTCCAGGGCAATAATTAGGATGAGGTTTATGTTTCTACTTATCTAATCTTTGTTTTCACAAATAAATACAAATAACTCAAACTGAAACTTGATGGCTTTGGTGATAATAAAATAGCAGCCACGGGGAAATTTTCTTCATTTTAATGTTCTTTCACAACCCACATTCAGTTTCGGTAGGAAAATTATTAACCTTTTCAAGAGCATGCTAAAACATAGGTTCACAATAGACGCCTGAGTATGATTTGCAGGTTTTGGTTCTATTTTGAGATTTTTGGGTGTGCAGAGTTTTTTTTTTTTTTCTTTTTCTTTCTTTCTTTCTTTCTTTTTTAAATGGCTTTCTTTGACAGCAATAGTCATGACTTGGAGTCATTTCGTTGGTGTCTTTCCAATGTGGGCACATTGAGAGCGTTCGCATTTTTTTTTTCTTTTTTTATTATGAGGAGGGAAGATTCCTGTTTCTTATCCTCTTACTATTTCGTGCTATGAAAGAGGAAATGTTCTTGAGTCTCATTGTTTTTCCTCATTTGAATTCTTGGGTGGACATTGTGAGTTCCTGGCCCCCATTAAAAAAAAAATCCATTTGAGCCACATTTCAGGGAGGGCAGATGGCCCTGGTTTAGGGGTCCTACTTGACTCCTGTCTGCCTTGGGTGGCCTCGAGTCCAGGTCCTTCAAACGAAAACAAGGCTGGCCAGTTTGGGTTTGTGGTCCTGAAGGTGTGCCCAGCCACCGGCTTGGATAGAAGGCCTGGGATGGTGGGGTCTGCCTAGCTGACTGCTGTTAGCTTTGGAAGGAGCGTGGGTGCAGTGAGCATGCTCTTGGCTTGACCTGAAACACAAAAAGGGCAGAACGTGGGACAGCAGGGGCGGGAGCAGGGGATGCTCTTGGAGGGCAATTCCATTTTAGGTGTCTTCTTCTCCATGTCGGGCTGGGACAGCGATACCTGCCTGGAGGGCCCTGGACGGGGCGCCACCCTCGCCCGTGTGTGGCAAGGCTATACCTCGTGACTCACAGTCCCTTTCTTTCCTGCATCCCCACTCTTCGTTAGTCCCCGCCTTTGCCCGATGCCCTACCCTACCTGTTCCCACCACCCCTGCAAAGTGGGGATGGAAACTGCAGAGCCTTCCCTTGGTTTGTATCCAAGGCTGCCACGTTCATTGTCATAGCCTGGGGCTGTGTTTTTCTTCTTCTTCTTCTTCTTCTCATACTTCCTGTATGAGGTTAGTTTTTTTAAAATGATAAACAAACTATTTTTTTAAACTTTTTTTTGACCTGGTCATGTGTTGCCAGCTACCTATCCGGTTGTGAGCCCTCAGCCATCAGCCCCTACCTGTGCATCCTCGGGTGTGAGTGAGGCTCCAACGCAGAGGGGGTCTGTGCTCCCCTCTCCTCTCAGGGTGGAGTCAGGTAAAGACATTTTCTCGTCTCCTATTTGAGAGAAATACCAATAGACATCATGGCTCAAGGATTCTCCCCAGGCAGAGAGCGTGGGGGAGGGGAAGGCTCTGTGTGGGAGGAGAGGGCTTGGCCAGGAAAGAGATGTGATGTGGTGGGGGATTCCCAGGTACAGGGGTAGAATCCCACGGTGCTCAGTCCCACGCTCTGCAGATGCACAGCGTCTGGGAAAGAGGACTTAGGAATGAGTTGTGCCAGCATTTCTTCCCAGGTCACCCCCAGACCGTGCTGCCAGGCTCAGATGCTTTGGGGCTGCCGGGTCTTTCCTCCCACTGTGGCATCTCAGGGCAGAGCCATCCAATGAGGAGCCTGGGGACAGCTGACCAAACAGAGAGCGTCAGGAGACAGCCAACCTGCCATGGTCATGGTCATAGTCGTGAGCCCACGGCCCGGGTATCACTCGCCACTGGTGACACTCGGGTGTGTGTCACAATTACCTGGGGACTTGTGAAAAGAGACATCCATGGGTCCCATTGCCAGAGTTTCCGATTTAGAAGGTCTAGGGCACACCCTGAAAATCTGTATTTATGAAAATTCTCAGATGATACTGTTGGGCCAGAGGTCCATGTTGAGGACCATTAGTTAGGGCCATAGGCCAAGGGTGATTGGAAAACCTAAAGGCCTAAAAATTGTCTCTATTTTCCCCTTTAACACTGAGATTCCCTTCATGTGTTTTAGTCCAACTTTAGAGGTAAAACCAGCCTTTCACAAATACTTTTTCATCCCTTAGTGACAGGATAGCAAGGTTACCTGTAACTTTGACCTTTTACAATGTCAACCAGACTAAAATGTTTTTGATGTTTATGCTAAAATGCTAAAATGTTTTTGAGGTTTAATTCTCTGAAAAGAGGATTTTTTTTTTTTATGAATAGAGAAGGTGACCAAGGGGAGAGGGGTGGTATTGACTAGACCAGGAAAAAATTGAGTGAGGCCCAGTCCTTGGGTTGCCCACCCTTGTCTCCATTTGTGGAAACCTTTAGTATTAACAGAGGGAGGTATTTTGTGGGTCTCTGTTGGTACCAAAAGCTGAGCAAATTTCCAAGATCCTCGAGGCTCAGGGTGAATCCACCCATGAACTCCTGTTCATCCTAGAAGATGGAGGAGCATCATGATCAGGATGCTGGACGGGAGGCTGAGTGCTACCAGGTACCAGCTGGTGGCTGAACTTTCCCTGCCTCCCAGGTGAGAAAGATGCTCCTGCAGCAGCAATCTGAGATGGCAGATGCTTTCAGAAAGCACACATCCAGACTAGTATCTGGGATGGGATGGGATGAGCTCAATAATCAATGGACTACAGGATGCTGCTTATGTTTGGGGCAGCCCTGGGACAGGCTCGCACTCTGCTGATGGCTTTGTTAAAGGCTGAGACTTCCTGAACCATGGGTAGGTCTGTAATGATGCATGGAACACTTCGCAAAAACTGCTTCTCGGGGAGGTCCCCTCAGAAAAGGTTCTATGTCTGCTCGGGGTTATGTGGCTTTTGTTCTAAAAACGGGGCCCTCCCCAGAAACAAGGGGAGGGGGCCTCTCAAGGGTGGCTCCTCTTTCCCCTGCCCTGACATCTCTCGTAGCACAAAAGCTGAATCATTGACACAGGGGATCCATATCACTTATCCTTAAAATTAGTCTGCAAGAAACAATGATGTCTGCTGAGCGTGTCCTCTAGGTTTTCATTTTCTGAGAGTGTGCACCTTGGCACTGCCAAGCTTGCCACACCCTCCCGGCAACAGTTTCAAAAGCTCAAAAAAGTTGGCTTCCAACCCCATCCGAATCCGATATGAATCAACATGAACAGGATGTGAGCGCCTGGCCCATCATTTTCCCAGGAGCTGATGGAGCCCTCGATGGCTCGAGCGTGTGTTTTGCACGTGGGTGGCTGGGGGCTCTGGTCTGGTGTTTTGGCGCTGGGGTTTCGGCACTGTCAAGGGTGTTACAGCAAACTGAAGTGTGTGCTCTTTGCTTCCCCATTCCCCAGCCCTGGTACTTGTTGTTATTGTTTAGTTGCTAAGTCCTGTCCCACTCTCTCTGCTGGCTCAATGGTAATGAATCGGCCTGCCAATGAATGAGATGCAGGAAATGCGGCTTTGATCCCTAGGTTGAGAAGATCCTCTGGGGGAGAAAAATGGCACCCACTCCAGTATGCCTGCTCTATTCCTACCACCTGGGAAGTAGAAGCTTGAATGGAATTGAGGGGAAATGCCCTGACCTGTGACCCATCCAGTCAGGGGGTGGATGTCTGAGCTCTGTCTCTCTCCACTTCTCAGTTTCCCAGGCTGAAGACTCTACTCTGCCATAAGGAGCAGAAAGGATGGGACCTGGCTTGGGGAGCATCCAGGGAATTTCCTGGGCTGCATCTCAGGTCCCTGATGAGGACTCATATTCACAGTGTGATGTACAGATTTGAGGAAAAGTGGACCTGGGTACCCACAGTGGGGAGAGCACATGGGGGTCCCCTGAATGCTAGAGACCTGCAGGAAGAACACAGCTCAGTCAAGCTGGGAGTAAGAATAAGGGAGTAACATCTGACCAGAAGTTTCTCTAGGAATATCCCAATGCAAAAGAAGTGCTGGTGGTCTCTGCCCCATCCCAGTGTATGCTGGCATATGGGAAGCCATTTGTGTGGTCAGCTCTGAATGAGGGGCAAACCTTTTAGAGTCCCTGGATGTAAATCTTAGTTTCTTCAATGATAACTGGACAGTCCTGTCAATGTGGAGTCACTCAAGATTTGACTTATGCATGCAAAAACTCCCACACCAGCTAGATCAGCTTTTACAGTGGAAAGCTAGAGTTCAGAATCTAGGGATGAAGGTAGGAGAGACCCAGGACTCATTCCCAGCAATGTCTTTTCCAGAGTGACCCTAAAAAGACTGCCAACTTCCTCACTCTGTGTATCTATAAAATGTAGGTTGACCAGATGACACCTCCCCTCCTCCCCATTGTTATTTTGGTCCAAGTCCACATGGTCAAGTGATGCATACCAAATCCTGCCTGGGCTCTTGCACTTTGGTTTTCCCTTCCCACTCAGAACTGGAGAGGAGCATAGGTTCCTTAGCTGCCTCTCTGTTTCAAACTAGAGGAACCAGGTTGCCTCTTCCACCCATGTCAGCCACTGATCTGTGTCTTAGTTCCTGTTTCTCTTTGCCCACCCAGGAAAGCACTGCATATAAAATCTTGGGCCCAGATTCAGATATTAAGTCACATTAGAAAATGCTAGCTCATTGAACACACATTAGGAAACTGGTGTTCCCAACAGGCTCGGGTGGGCAGCATTCTCCCCAGGATGGTAGCAAGCACACAGCCGGGTTCATCATCACTCGGAAAGGTCACTATGAGAGAGAAAAAAAAAAAAGGTTGCAGGAGTTTGTGTGATTCAGCGAACTCATATGTGGGGGACCTTAGAGGGAAAATATTGAGGAAAAGCAATACAGAGTTCCAAGAAATAAACAGACTGTCACAACTGCCCTATGAGTGTCAGGACAGCAAGGACTCAGTCTAAGTGAAGCTCTGCTCTCTGTTGCCCAGTGGAACCCTGTCGGCAGAGATTTCAGTATAAGAGGGGTTCCACTCCAGATATGTTTGGGAAGCACACAAGAAATTAATTTAAATGGCTTCCTTTATTTCCTAACTTCTCAGGGTCTTCTGCATGTTACTGTGCATTGTGAATGAATCTCTTCCAGAAGGATGGAGCTTTTCCAAAATTATGCAGCACCTCCTGCTCCCAACCTTTTTTGCAGAAAGTTTAGTGCCATTAACAAAAGTCAGGAAAGGGAGAGGGGCCCGGGCAGCCGGCTTTCCGAGTGAACTCAGGGTCGCATCCAGGGAAGATGGCATGTGGAAGGGATGACAGGGTATGCAAGAAAGTTCTGAACAGTCCTGGGCAGAGTGCATCCCTTCTCTGACCATCAGTGGTGACTGGTCAGAGAATGCGGTGGGGAAGAGTGCACAGGTGTGGATTTGACTTTGCTCCCATGACAGTGCTGTCTCCAATTCTCTCTTCCTCCTCCAAGGTCTGAGCAGCAGATTTAAGTGCAAAGCCCATTTTTGGGAGAGGTTGGACCGTTTGTATTCATGAATCAAACCATCCCTCTGTCTGTCTCTGGACCTGTCCCTTCACTTGTTTGAGAGAATTAAGGGTGAGTTTCCGAAAAACAGTGTGCTGCTTGGGAGCCAAACCATACCAGCTTCAAGTGGACAAAGCAGTTTTCAATAGAATCATAGTCTCTGGAGTTGTTTTCAGCCTCGTGCTGTCCTTCACAGTCTTTGCTTGGACAAGATCCTCCCTCTTACCATCTCTCCTTCCCCCTACCTTGCTGAGGCTGCTTGGTACAAGCTTGTGTGCTCATAATGCTGTGAGGTCCCTGGGAAACCAGCTCTCTTGAATGGGAAGAGGAGAGAGGACCAGAAGTTCAGACACCATCCTCCTCATCCACCTTCATCCAACTACAATTCCATGGTGACTTCTTTTAAGTCTCTTTGGACCCCTGAGGAGAGGCTCTCAGAATATCACCTGGGCCAACACCAGGGTTGTTCAGGGAGTCCTTTCTGACTTCAGCTAGACCAGCAAGGGCACATAGGGGAGGTGCCATGGTGTCCTCCAGACTTAGACCTGGACCCAGAGGGGGGCAGAATTGACTTCACCTTTTTAGTAAACAGGCAGTGGGCTTCTGGGAACATCTGCCTTTACAGCTTCTTTCTGAATTATTTTTGAACAGATGCCCCACCCACCCCCATCCCCACCGCAGTTTTTGTTGATGATCACTATTTGAATAGATGCTGATAAATTTGATTCCCCATCTTACCGTGGCATTTACGATCTGTCTTTCCCTTTTCGGTTTCCATGTACTGGAGTGACTGTGTCTCAATGCGGTCGGCAGTGACCTGTGTTTTTGTGCATGTTTTTGTTTCAGAATAACTGGGAGATGAAACAGGAAACTTTATGACACACTTGCTTGAAAATGACACAGGACTCAGCCCCTCTGCTGCACCTCCACCTGCTGCCCACAGCCGAGTGCAGGGGAAGGGCTGGCCCTGGGGCCTGATTCCAACCGCCGTGGACCCGACATCCAGTGCTGATGTGTCTGCCATACTGTGGTCATGGTCTAGTCTGGTTGGTTTCCTATTTAGCTGGCCAGTCTCAGTGTATCTTTATCCCTTTTCCTTCATTAAAAGCATAACTAAAGAAAAATGGATTGTTCGCTTATTGTTGTTTTTCATCCACTAAGTTGTGTCTGACTCTTTGAGACCCCATGGACTGTAGCCCTCCAGGCTCCTCTGTCCTCCGCCATCTCCATAGTTCTGTTTAAATCTCAATGTAAAGGAGACCAAATAACGTTTGAGATTCATTTCTCTAGGACCACAGAGAAAGCATGTCATAACCACACAGCTCATTATGACAGCTTCTAGAAGAAGTGTGTTGAACTTGAATCACTTATTACTCAGTCTGGTCTGCCCTGCCTTTTCTTCTCTCTCTGGAAGCCCTCTCTCGAATCAGTACTGGCAAGTTGACACTTCAGAAAAATACTGGGAGATGTTTGGAAGTCTCTTCCCACCCCTTCTCTGATCATGGCCTAGAGATGGTGGCCCTGAACCATCACCAACCTTGAGCTTGCTACTGCAGAATTCTATCTTCTCAGCTGCCCCTCTCCCTCTCTCTGCACATCAGTCACTCATTCACTGTTTCATGCCACGAGGGTTTTTTGGGGCTTCTCTGTGCCAGGTTCTGAAGACAAGGGTGAGGATGGGGTCAGTCTGCTTGGCCTTCCCAACACCTCTTGTCTACTTCTGCATGACTAGGCTTCACTCACCAAGTGTAGTGGATGCTGGACAGTTCATTACAGACCACAGATGCCCAGATTTTTTAAACCCACGCTTCACATTGGAGCCCCTGGAATTGGCAGCTAAATATTCCTTAAAATGACTAAACATCAGCACGTCCCTTCTGCTGGATTGCACTCTCTTTCCCAGCTCTTGGTAGGACATCTCCATGCTCTTAGGGACCTGGCCAAAGAGGCCATTAGGAGTTACCTTCCAGAAATTCCCGTCTGTCTTCATGTTTAAGCTTAGCAGACACACAAGAATAATTTAAAATGACTGTGTCCTACTGTTTCACACATTTCAAACTTAACTTATCAGTAGACCATGATGATCATATCAAAACCCCCCTACTGCCCTGAACGGTATATACAAGATGTATATCTAGGTCTCAGACTAAATGTCCTCAAGTCAGGGGGTCTCTCTGACCACCTGTCCTGCGAGACCCCATTCCCTCTACAATTATGCTGCTTGTTTACTTATTAGTTCGCTATCACTCTCACCTGCCCCTCCAGATTTCAGTTCTATAAAGGCAGGTTCTGATCTGTCTTACCCCTCAGGTTGTCCCCAGCACCTGACACTCTGCTCAGGGACAAGGTATTGACTGGATCCATCATGACACTGCTTCTCAGAGCGACCCTGTGAGGTTGAGCACCTGTATTCTAACCACTGTCTGCTGGATGAGGAAACTGCCAATCCCTTTATTCTGATGAGCTAAGGAGAAAAACACCGTACCCCCAGAGAGGACCCAATCTTCCTGCCAGGTCACTGCCCAGCAGGAAAGGTTGATCATGAGCCATCTGCCCTCTGGATACTCAGACCCTCATCTGAAACAAAACTTTGCATTTCTTGTGTTGTTGTTTTTCAGTCACTAACTCATGTCTGGCACTTTGTGACCCCATGGACTGTGGCACACTAGGCTTCTCTGTCCTTCACCATCTCTTGGAGCTTACTCAAACTCATGTCCATTGAGTCAATGATGCCATCCAACCATTTCATCCTCTGTCATCCCCTTCTCCTCCTCCACTGCTTATGAATATCCTGAAGTTACATTATGTTCACTCACATTCCAGAAGGTGACAATGACCTCCACATCCCAGTGGAGGGATGTATGGGGTGTCTTGAGGACACAGCTCCCATCCTTGTTCTACCAGCCTTTGCCTTGGGCAAGTCCTTGAACTCCGAACACCAATTACCTTAACACTAGGAAGAGCGGGTGAAAAGATTCCTGAGGCCCCACTCTATCCTGAGGTTTTTTTTTTCCCACCTCCCTCATTATGTTTCCCTGGGTCCTAGAAGAGGGAGAGACTATGCAGAAAAGTATCATGGAGCAGCAGAGACAAAGTCCCTGAGAGTGCCAGGAACCCAGGACCATTCATGGGTTTGTGGATGTGCCCTGTGGGTAGATGTTTGGAGTAATGGTTCTGAACCCAGGCCAGACATTAGAATTACCTAGGAGTTAAAAAAAAAACTCAAATGCCCAGGCTCCACCAGGACTAATCACACTAGAATTTGGGGTAGGAGGGACTGATATCAGTATTTTTAAAACTCCCCAGGTAAGTCCATAGTTTAGCTAAGGTTCAGAATGATTGGTCTAGGACCGTATGGACAAAAATGGCAGCCACTGATCATGAGAATCAATTGAAAACTTAAAATGTGACTGGTGTGACTGAGGAGCTAAAATTTTAATTTATTTTTATCTTAATTAATTTAAATGTAGATAGCCACCTGTGACTTATGGCTGCTATATTGGACATAACAGATAATAGAACCTTCATATTGTCACAGGAAGTTCTACTAGGCAGCTCAGTCTAGGACCACTCTGAGGCCTATAACTACCAAGTAAAATTATACTGACCCTCTTGAAAGAAGTTGAAGGTCATTATCCTTGTCTGTTACCTTGACTAAGACCTGCTCTCCTGTCTTGCATTTAGCAACTAAATACAGTGTATTTTTCACCTAATTTTTGAACCAGGGCTTGTACAGCAGCAAGAGTGATGAGAATGAAAAAAATTTAAAATCTTCGCAAAAGTCTAAGGCCCCAAATGAAGTCATTTGGCATCCACTCTGGCCATTTACCCGGTTGTATCTTTAAAGACCCAGCTCTGGAAAGGGAGATTTCTGAATGATTATTTAATCAGTGGAAAGCTGATCTTCCAGAAAGAACTTTTGGAAAAGTGATAGCCAGAAGAGGGGTTTAGAGTCTGAGAAGCATTGAGGCTTTTGAAGCTGGGCTCAGCTAATGCTGAAGTTGAAGCTCCGATACTTTGGCCCCCTGATTCGAAGAGCTGACTCATTGGAAAAGACTCTGATGCTGGGAAAGATTGAAGGCAGGAGAAGGGGGCAACAGAGGACGAGATGGTTGGATGGCATCACCAATTCAATGGGTATGAACTTGGGCAAACTCCGGGAAATGGTAAGAGACAGGAAGGCCTGGCGTGCTGCAGCCCATGGGGTCACAAAGAGTCGGACTGAGCGATTGAACAACAACAACAGCAGGGTAGCTTGCAAGCTCTACCAATTTGAGGTTAGAGCTGGAGAAACAGAACTCAACGCTGAATCACTTTCTGCTTATCACTTGCAGTCTGTCAGATTTTTTCTTTCTTTTTTTGAAGGGAAAGCACCTTACAACAAATAATAACACTATTTTGAATTTCAGAGCTTTCCCTTTTTCAAAGCACTTTACCACCTCTGACTTATTTTGTCCTTAAAACAAGGTCACTCTGTAAGTAGGGAAGGGATTTTTAGGACTTGTCTCACACACTGAAGAGCTTTAATATTATGGAAAGAATTTACAAGTAAAGATGAAGCCCTTGAGGTGTTGTTTGGTCATTTCTGGCTGCACTCAAGTACGTAGTAGCAAGGCTAGAATCAAATGTACCCTGATTTTGTGCTCCTCCAGTGGATTGTGATTTGAAAGGAAATGTAAGGCTTCACATGGGTTCTGTCTTGTTTCATCCCAGTTTTCCAACTTGTGTGAGTCGATTCTTTGAGGCCATTTTTTTTGCTCAGAGTTCTTGCGGTCTGTAAATTCAACAAATATGCTTTCAGTGTCTCCCTCCAAGCTATATTTTAATTAATCAGCTTTTTTAATTGAAGCATACTTGATATTGGAGAAGGAGATGGCCACGTGCTGCAGTATTCTTGCCTGGGAAATCCCACAGACAAAGGAACCTGGTGGGCTACAGTCCATGGGGTCTCAAGAGTCAGACATGACTTAGCAACTAAACCACCACCACCATAGTTGATGTACAATGGTGTGTTAATTTCTGTTGTACAGCAAAGTGATCCACTTATACACACACACACACTCACACACACATATTTCTTTTTGCTTTATGGTTTATCAAGGAAGTTGAATATCGTTCCCTGTGCTTTACAGTAGGACCTTGCTGTTTATCATTCTCTTAAGTTGAATAGTGACTAGACAGAGCCCTCTGGGCCTCCATGGAAACATTTCTGCTCCCTCCTGTAGCTATAACTGGTGCAAAACCAGCCACAGACCAGCACTGTCCCCTTGGAGTTTTTAGCCTTCTCTAGGTATAGAGCTGCGGAGAACTGTTTCAAACCACACTTGCCACAAGGGAGAGAGCTCTGAATAGTCTGTCCAACTAAGACCTCCAGGTGGCCACCCTGGCCATCTCCAGCAGCTGAAGTGGGGCTGGGGTAGCAGGATGGCCATGATGCTGAGAGTGGACCTCTTCGGGGTGCTCCTCCTATCAAGCGCGAATTCTCCTGGTCACACCATCCTCTGGACCATCTTTTGTATTTTACGTGCATAGGATCCGATGAGAGGCTTTCAGATGCTTTACTGAAAGCAAGACACACTTTCTGGGGCATTCCCCTAATCGACTGTTCTGGTGAAGCTCGTCAAAACAGGAAACGAGGTTAGCATGGAATGACTTTCTCTTAGAGAACTCGCAGTGCTCCTCTAGAGACCACCACTTTCTTCCCAAATGGCTCACGCCTCTTCTGTGCTTGCCTGGAAATTGGAGCAAGTCTGCTCTTCTGTAGTTTTTAGAACCAGTTTTTTTTTTTTTTTGTACTGGGGTATAGCCGATCAACAGCGTTCTGATAGTTTCAGGTGAACAGCAAAGGAACTCAGCCATACATATACGTGTATCCATTCTCCCTCCAATCCCCCTCCCATCCAGCCTGCCACATAACATTGAGCAGAGTTCCCTGTGCTATACAGCAGGTCCTTGTTGGTTGTCTGTATTAAATGTTGCCATGTGTACATGTCCATCCCAAGTTCCTTAACTATCCCTTCACTCCATCCTTCCCTCTGGCAAGTTCTAGAACCCATTCTTTTAGGAAGTGGTGGTGATATTTGCTTGTCCCCAATTTCCAGACCCTCTCCTTTTCACTCCAGTATCTGTAAGATGTTTGCAAGTTGCCCTGCAGTTAGAGCTGCACAAATTCAATCCTAGTACACACATGACTGAGCTAAGGGCTCCGGGTCCTTGTCCAGGATGGATGTGGTCACCCTTGGGATCCTGGGCTTCAGATGACTCTCCCCTCATGCTGGCTGGTCCAGGTGTTCCCTTTTCGTCAGAGATGCCAGTAAAAGAGGACGAATCCAGAGGAGATGGAAACTTGGTGTTGGCAATGATGTTCCTCCCCTGTTCCCCACGTGAGCATCTGGCTCAGAAAGTCTCCGTGATTGAAACAGCGGGGCTCGGTTTCACTCACGTGAATCCCCACATCAGGTTCTGACTCCGTTTATCAAAAGCCGTGAGGGTTTCATAGTTTTAGGTGCTTTGTAACAGGCGCGTGGAGGCTGAGGCTTTCTGATAAACAGCTCTACTTGAAATTTCTAGATTTAAATGTCTTTTTGTTAAGACTGAAGTACTTTCAAATCACGTTTGTTTGCTTTGATCCCGTGGAAGGGAATCCACGTGGGGGAAGGTCTTGACTTGACTCACAGGTGCATGGGAAACACTGATGTCTCCAGATGTGAGACTTCGGGTCCCTTGGAAAGGTCTGCCCGTGTGTGATGCTCTCACTACTGTAATCCTGGGACTCTTTCTCTTTTCCCAGAACTTAGCTGGATCTTGAAGCCGTCTGAGTCCCCGTGGCTGGGATAGGGCACAGTCACTCCACAGCCCCTCCTTCTGTCAGGGGTCCCTGTCCCACTCTACCCAGGTCTCCAGGAACTGTGTTTTCAGTGATGACTGTCCAAATAGACAGATTAATAAAGGTGCACCTTGAGAATAATCCCACTCTTTGATGATTCACAACATTATTTCCAGTTCTCATAACCGGCCACAGAGGTTGAATTATTATCCTTTTGTTTCAGTTAAGAAAACCGAGTCTCATCTTGCTCCAAAGCACAAAGCTAGGAATGTGATGGCACATCCTGATTGAAATCCAGAGCAGTCTGGCCTCACCTGTCCTCTGCTGTTCTGTCTCTTTGTATTTTATAAACACATACCGGCAGATGCCATTTTTTCCTTATGAAGGACTATGAACCAGGACCAGTTGGAAAATACTAGAGCACCACTGAGGGCGTCCCTGGTGGCTCCATGATAAAGAATTCACCTGCCAATGAAGAAGACTTGGGTTTGATTCCTGGATTGGGAAGACCCTCTGAAGGGGAAAATGGCAATCCACACCCGTATTCTTGCCTGGAAAATCCATGGACAGAGGGGCCTGGCAGGCTACAGTCCAAAGGGTCACAAAAGATTCAGACACAACTTAGCAACTAAACAACGGCAACAGGGCATCCTTGAAAATGGGGCGATCGGAAGTCAGATGACCCATGTGAGATCCTGGTTCCCTTGTGGGTGCAGCAGCCTCCCTGCAGGTGGGTGGCAGGACTCAGACATTTTCTAGGGTAACTCAATGATGTTGGTCCTGCCTCCAGGTAGATGCAGGTGAGGATGCTCAGTCACTAAAGGGCCAGGATGTGGACAGGTCTGTTCTCTGCAAAGTGCCTAATTCTCAAAGCATGGTGGGAGGGTGGGTTGAAAAGGCAGAGGCCCCACCGGGGCCCCTTGGCACCAGAGTCTGCTTTTCAACAAGATCCCAGGAGACCAGGGAGTGCAGCTGTTCACTCTGCTCTCTGGGCCCCTTGAGGTCAGAGCTCTGTGGTCACGCCTTTCACCTCCAAAGCCCAGCATATGGCTGCTTGACGTAGGTGCTACAGAACTTCTGGTGAAGTGAAGTCAGTCTGTATTCTTCTGAGGAGCTTGTGGGGTGGGCGGAGTGGGGAAATCAGTTAGACAGAAGCTCCTGGGGCCCCAGGCAAACCTCCAGCCCTCAGCTAGTGGCAGCACTGCTAGAGAATCATTGAGATGGGCTAAAGAACCATGAAAAGAGTTCCACTTGTAGAAGTGGTCCTCCCTGCCCTTTAAGAAGACAAGCAAAAATGAGGGAAATATATCATCCCAAACTATTAGTGTTCTGAATTTGTGGTTGCCAGAAGGGGAAAGATGGGGGGAAGGGGAGTTTGGGATGGACATGTGCACACTGCTGTATTTAGGATGGATGACCAGTAGGGGCCTGTACAGCACAGGAAGCTCTGCTTAATGCTATGTGGCAGCCTGGATGGGAGGGGGGTTTGGGGGAGAATAGATACATGTATGGATACATACATATCCATACATATATGGCTGAGTCCCTTTGCTGTCCACCTGAAACTATCACAATATTGATAATTGGCTATGCTCCAGTATAAAATAAAAAGTTTAAAAAAATACCGTTGTGTCTCAAGCTCTTACTGATTCTTATTCCATTAATTTTATTTTTTTTAATCTTTGAAGCCTCTAGAGGCAGCAGAGCACAACTGTGGAATGACTGTTCCTGGCCACTTTAGGGGAGGAAGACCTGGGTCTGCCCAGGACACCCCCATCCAGTCCTGTCAGATATCAGTTAGTGCCTGGCGATGCCTTTCCACTCTGCCTCTCACTCTCAACCAAGTCCTGGTTTGGACGGTAAGAGAGTGATTACTGTTTCTTTAGGTCACATTAGGGCTGCTTTTTAATTTTCCCAAGAAGTTGCTTTGCATGTGTGCCAAGATGCTTCAGTGGTGTCTGACTCTTTGTGACCCCATGGACTGTAGCCTGCCTGGCTCTTCTGTCCATGGGATCCTTCAGGCAAGAATACTGGAGTGGGTTGCCATGCCCTCCTCCAGGGGATCTTCCCGACCCAGGGATCAAACCCAGGTCTCCTGCATTGCACAAGATTCTTTACCAGTAGTGCCACCTAGAAAGCCTAAGAAGTTGCTTTACAAACACTGAACTCCTTCACACACCCATCCTCTCTTCCAGAAGGAAAGGGGTTTGGCAGCTCATCCCCTATTTCTGGTGCCCCAGAATAAGGAGAGTCAACAACAAGGGAGAATGCACATGTGCATGCAGACTTGTGTGTGTGTGTGTGTGTGTGGTCGCACACATGCGGTGTGGTCATGTGAGTTTTGTGGGGGTGGCACACATGTGGTGTGGGCATAGGTGTCTACGGCTCATGCGTGTGTGTTCAGTGTATTTGTGTGTGGCCCATATGCTTTGTGTGTAGCTGAATGTGGGTATCTGTGGTACACGAGCACCTGTATGTGTGGATGTGTGGATGTCTGTACACTGCACATGTAAAGTGGGTGTGGGAGTGTGGGGTGGAGTCTGTGATGTGTGCATACATGTGTATGTTGTTGTGTGTGTGGATTGTGTGGGGGGCAGGATATCTGTGGAGTGTGTGTGTGTGTCCGTGGTGTGTGGAATGGGTGTGCTTCTTGACCCCTCGGGGGTTGTTGGCAGCCTCCCCTTCAGACTCACATGACGCCACAGAAGGGGAGACCTCTGTCCCTCCCGGTCCCCTTGGGGCACTTCAAGGAAGCCACTCTGAGAAGCAACATGGATGGGAGGCATAGGGACGCCTTCTGGGCCTGGTGATCACAGGCCGTGAGCCATCTTCACCCAGGGGCCTGGAGGGCAGGCTCTGGACACATTGTTCATGCCCAGCTGGTGACTGGCACATAGTAGGGCCACAAGAAGGATGTGCCCACAGCAGACTCACTCTGGAAGCCCCTTCTCTCTTCCCTGCACAGGTGCTTGGAGGAGTGCTCCTGGCTCCAGGGTTCATGCCGAGTGTCTGTGTTGGAGGAGAACTGAGCTGCCCACTCCAGCTCTGTGTCCCTGGCTGGCACTCCAGTACTGCCTCCTCCTGGACATACTTGCAGAGGCCACACAGCCAAGCCTGGCAGGGCCCTTCTCTCAGTTAAGACCAGGTTCCCACCGTGATCAGCACAGCTGCAGGGTGCTGATCACAGGCGAGGATGGCTGGCCTGACCCACGGCTGGCATATTCCCCTGCCCAGCGCCACCTGCCACACCCCCTGGAAGGTCATTGCTCATATTAGCAGAGGGACACCTGACTTTCCTTGACCCGTTCCTTTCCGAGGCAAGAAGGACCCAGGAAATTACTTCTGAAAAGCTGGTCAGTCCTGGGGCTCTTCCTCTAAAGTAGAGAAATGGAGATGCCATAAATTTCAGCATTTGATCTGGGGGTCCCAGGTCTGGTCTGCATGGTCTTGGTCTGCAAGTTTGATCTCTTTGAGTTTCAATTTCCAAAATCATCAACTAGGGAGAGAAATGCTTCGTAGGCTGGCATACAAGGGTATTTGCCACAAAGTATGAAAGCACTTCTGGACTCAGGCATGGAACCTGCATCTCCCGTGTGTCCTGCAGTGCGAGCAGATTGTTTGCCTGCTGAGCCACCGGGAAGCCCCCTTTTGAAAGCCCTTAACCCAACATGAGGTACAGAATACAGAATCAATAAACAGTGAGCATCATCTTAACTATTTTAATACATGAAAATGGAGAATTTTTTAAAAGTCACAATTATAAATAATAAAGGAAGTGGTAGAAATAGGTTGTCAGCAAAATTACTGGGATGGGGTCTTAATGACCCCAGCCATAAAATCATATCCAAAGAAAGAAAAGATCTAGAAAGTGAGGGAAGCAAAGATGGCAATACAGGAAAAGAAAAAAGAAAAACAGTGGTAGAGAGAGTGAGCCGGAGCAACGTGGGGCCAGCTGGCCGGAGCCCGGCTTTCTCTGCTGCAGGGGCATGACAAGCGGCCGATCCTAAACCTACAGCGCCAGACGCAGGAGAAGGACTCTGATTTGCTTTAATGTAAATATTTTGATGTCTTTCTTTTTCCTGAACTTTTAACCTTGCTGGTAAACAGGGTACATACAGTAAATGAATTGTTTTTCTGAGAACTGCCTTTTGAGGAAATAGGAAGGGAAAAAAAGGAATTTTTTTATTAGCTGATTGTCAGTCTCGTGTATGATTGAAAGCCTCATTATTCTGCTTCTTAACTCGGCTTAGGGGGACGCTTGGCCAGCAAAAATTAATGAAAAAACACTTTCAAACTGTGTAAACAGAGCAGTTTAAAAAAGCGCAAAACTCACACAATGAAGGGAGACAAGTCATTCTGTGGAAGGTTTTCTGAGACGAGAAAAATAGCCAGTCCAAACTCTGATTTGTTGTTTATAATTAGAAACTCCCTGACCTTCATTTCCCTGTGGATTCAGGCCCCAATGACCATCACGGTCCATTTCCAGCCCTTGTAACTTCTAAGATGTCGTTGTTGTTCAGTCTCTCATCCTGTCTGACTCTTTGTGACCCCATGGGCTGCAGCACACCAGGCTTCCCTGTCCTTCACCATCTCCCAGAGTTTTCTCAAATTCATGTCCATTGAGTCAGTGATGCCATCCAACCACCTCATCCTCTGCCACCCACTTCTCCTCCTGTCTTCAGTCTTTCCCAGCATCAGGACCTTTTCCAATGAGTCAGCTCTTTGCGTCAAGGTGGCCAAAGGATTGGAGCATCTGAGAAGTTAATGGAAGTCAAGAGGGTGTCTCAAGTCTTGGCAGCTTAGACTGAGCCTTAAGATACATGTGTAATCACCTTTATTTCTCTAGGCAGGTGACTGACAACCATCTTTGTTTACTAACACTGTCCCAGAGGGTGGATTGTGCAAGAGTATTTTGTGATAAAGGAGAACCAGGACAAGGAACTAACCAGAACAAGGAAGACCTGGGTTGTAGCATGAGCTTTTCACTTGAAACTGTCATTTAACCTCTACCCTATAATTTCCTTAACTGTTAAGTGAAAATAGGACCTTTGGGCTTTCAAGTCCCGGGGAGATGTGTTCAAAACACCAGATCTGGAAGTTGCTTTGAAATAGAGGAAAAGAGAAGCCCTCTTTGTATAAGGTTGTACTGTGTCTCTTCAGTTGAAGGCTGGTGGAGTCTATCTTTCAAACCATGCTCCCGTTGGAAGAGAGACTGAGGACACTGAGAATATTTCAAGTCCCCTAAGATATAGCGCAGTGTTAAGAGGACCTCTAAGAAAGTTTCTTTCTGCTCTCTTAGAAGAAGGAGGAAGAAACAGAGGAGAAGAAATAAATTGCCAAACCTTTAAAAATATTTGTTTATTTTTTTTGACATATAGTTGATGTACAATATTATATAGATTTCATGTGTACAACATAGTGATTCACAATTTTTAAAGATTATATTCCATGTATAGCTATTGTAAAATACTGGCTATATTCCCTGTGTTGTACCATATATCCCTGTAGCTTATTTATTTCATGTATTGTGGTTTGTACTTAATCCCCTACCCCTATCTTGCCCCCTTTTCCCTCCCTCTTCTCATTGCTAACCACTAGTTTATTCTCTATATCTGTGAATTGGTTTCTTATTTGTTACAGTTGGTTGTTGTTGCTGTTTAGTCACTAAGTCATGTCTGACTCTTTGGGACCCCATGGACTGTAGCACACCAGGCTTCCCTGTCCTTCACTATCTCCCAAAGTTTGCTCAAATGCATGTTCATTGAGTCAGTGCTGCTCTCTAACCATCTAATTCTCTGCTGCCCTCTTCTCCTTTTGCCTTCAGATTTTCCCAGCATCAGGGTCTTTTCCAAGAAGCTGGCTCTTGCCGTCAGGTGGCCAAAGTATGGGAGCTTCAGCTTCAGCATCAGTCCTTCCAATGAACATTCAGGGTTGATTTCCTTTAGGATTGACTAGTTTGATCTCCTTACAAGAGTCCAGGGGACTCTCAAGTCTTCTCCAACACCACACAGTTCAAAGGCATCAATTCTTTGGCACTGCACTCAGCCTTTTTTATGGTCCAACTCTCACATTTGTACACAACTACTCGAAAAACCATCAGTTCAGTTCAGTACATTTCAGTCGCTCAGTCGTGTCTGACTCTTTCTGACCCCATGGATGGAGCCACGCCCCAAGCCACGCCATGGCTTTGACTATACAGACCTTTGTGGGCAAAGTGTTGTCTCTGCTTTTTAAAATGATGTCTAAGTTTGTCATAGCTTTTCTTCCAAGGAGCGAGTGTCTTTTAATTTCATGGCTAGAGTCACTGTCCACAGTGATATCAGAACCCAAGAAAATAAAATCTGTCACCACTTCCACTTTTTCCCCTTCTATTTCTCAAGAAATGAAGGGACTGGATGTCATGATCTTAGTTTTTTGAACGCTGAATTTTAAGCCAATTTTTTCACTCCTCTTTTACCCTCATCTAGGAGCCTTTAGTCCCTCTTCCCTTTCTGCCATTAGAGTGGTATCATCTGCATATTTGATGATATATCTGTATTTTTAGATTCCACATATAAGTGATATCACAAAGTGTCTTTCTCTGCCTGACTTATTTCACTAAACATAATGCTCTCTAGGTCCATACAAGTTATTGCAATTTGGCAGAATTTCATTCTTTTTTTAGAAAAAGAGAATGAGTAGTGTTTCACTGTATACAAGTACCATTTTTCTTTATCTATTTATCTGTTGATGGGCACTTAGATTGTTTCCATATCTTAGATATTGAAATAGTGCTGCTTTGAATGTTGGGCATGTACCTTTCCGAATTAGTGTTTTGGGTTTCTGTTGATATATACCTAGGAGTAGAATTGCTGATGGAGAAGGCAATGGCACCCCACTCCAGTACTCTTGCCTGGAAAATCCCATGGATGGAGAAGCCTGGTAGGCTGCAGTCTATGGGATCACTACGAGTTGGACACGACTGAGCGACTTCACTTTCACTTTTCACTTTCATGCATTGGAGAAGGAAGTAGCAACCCACTCCAGTGTTCTTGCCTGTAGAATCCCAGGGATGGGGGAGCCTGGTGGGCTGCCGTCTATGGGGTCGCACAGAGTCAGGCACGACTGAAGTGACTTAGCAGCAGCAGCAGCAGAATTGCTGAGTCATAGGTAGTTCTAGTTTTATTAGTTTTTTCAGAAACCTGCATGCTGTTTTCCACAGTGGCTGCACCAATCTACATTCCCACCAGTTTAAAAGATGGGGTTGAAACAAACCACAAAATCCGTTAAGAGAGGCAGCCTGTGAAAAATCAATGCTTAAGGCTCTGGGTTCCCTTCATCCTCAACTCCTTTTCTTTCAGAATAAAGAATGGGCTAAAGTCCAGGTGTATATTTTTATCTGATGAATGACCTCATACACCTAATCAGAGCTTATCTGTGTTTATAAAGCATCCCCTTCCTGTTCCCCAGGCACCTCACTTCTGTAAATGTCGTGAACACACACAGATATGAGTCTGCTCTGCAGAAATCATAAAGAGGTTTTGGTCCCCTGGAATTCATCGTAGGTTTAGTTCCGGAAGATCTGAGCTGGCATTACCAGCAGACTGTTTCACACACTGCAATAGCTCTGTGAATCACCACTGTCTCAAATTAAACAAAGGCAGATATCTGTAAATACTACAGAATGGAACCTTCTCCTTCCCTTTCTGATCTTTCTAGCTGACAGGGGTATCAGTCAGTGCAATGTTTGTTGGGACTGGTAAGTCTGAAGGTTCACATGTAAGACTTTACTTGTAAATAAAATGTTTGTCAGAAATTCAGTTGCTGTGGTCAATACTGTCTTTCCCCTTCCTTAGTTCATTTCAAACTATTTATTTATTTGCTTATTTTCTTAAATTTTTTTTAAAATTTATTAAACTATAGTTGATTTTAATACTGTGTTAGTTTCAGATGGACTGCTTCAGATTCTTTTCCATAATAGGTTATTACAAGATATTGAATATAATTCCATGTGCTATACAGTAAGTCTTTGTGGTTTATCTGTTTTATGCATTTTTGTTGTTTTTTTAGTCACTAAGTCGTGTCCAACTCTTTTGCAACCCCATGGACTGCAGTCTGCTGGGCTCTTCTGTCCATGGGATTTCCCAGTCAAGAACACTGTAGGGGGTTGCCATTTCCTTCTCCAGGGAATTCTCCCGACCCAGGGATCTAACCCCTGTCTCCTGCATTGGCAGCCGGATTCTTTACCACTGAGCCACCGGGGAAGCCCGGTCATTTATACATACCGGATTGTATTAATGTATTCATTCATCCCATAATCTTAATTTATCCCTTCCCCTCCCCTTTCCCCCTTGGTAACCGTAAGTTTGTTGTCTATGTTTGTGAATTGGTTTTGGTTTTGTAAATTAGTTGATTTACATTGTTCTGATTTCAAACTACTGAAATTGGAAAAAGCTGTGTGCTGCTTTAGGCTGCATCACCTTGAAACAGTCATTTAGTTGTGATGGTGCTTGCTGTCCATGCTCCGGCTGGTTGGTTGATTCTAGTATTTATAAGGCTCTTCATCCCTGGGCACCTAGTAAAGCGCAGGCTGCTGGCTCTCCAGACAGATGGACAGGAGTTTTTAAGGCCAAGACTGCATCGGTAGTGTTACTAAATATAGTTCCTGTGTATGTGCACTTGTGTGTTTCTATCTCAAAAGTGCTTTGCAAAATTACATAAATACTTATATGGAAGCTGTTGTATGCACCAAGAAAAGTAGATTCAAAACTATTCCTCCACTGGTAATAAATCTTCCCCAACAATTCATCATTACAACTCCTGGTCACATCTGATTCTCTCCTAAACCTCTGTTAGGAAAAAGGGGTTCCCGAATTTAGCAAATTGTGGGGGGAGCTGTTACTTTGAGTCTAACTCTTTTTATATTGAGTTCAAACAGGAAAATTCTAGAGCTTACTTACTGGGGAAAAAAACAGTAGTTCTACTTTCTATCAGTTGTGCCACACTGGTTTAGATGACAAAACAAACAGACACAAGCTCTGGGAAGTCAGGCCCCTCTCAAGAGAGGTTGTGAAATGACAGGGGTCAAATGAGGCAAAAGTTTCAAACCCTTTAAGAGTCACAATTTGGGGTGTCATTTGGATCCCCCTCCAGTGCTTGTAAAAACAGAAAGACTTTTAGCTGGAGTTAGGCCAGTGTTTGTAACTTCAGCATAGAATACAATCTCCTCTGATTCCTCCCTAAATTCAAGGAGAAATACATCTTTCCATCAAATTGAGACATGAATCTAACAGTTATTGAAAACCATGAAACATACTTGTTCTGAAAAGCACATCCCTCCACTCATTTGTAGCCCATTTCTCCCCATTTTAAGATAGAAAAATGAAGACTCAGAGTGGGCAAATGACTTTGTCCCCCATGACCCAGTTAGGAAGCAGCAAAGCTGATACTCAAGAGTGGTTTTTCTAACCAAACTGTTTAAAAACATGAACTTCATTTATGAAACAACCTTACGTGGTTGGTATTACTGTCCCCAGCTTTTCACCCACCATCAGGCTCAAAGCAAAGTCATATAACTGAAGACCAGCAGGACCAGGGGGCTTCCCAGGTGGCGCTAGTGGTAAAGAACCCACCTGCCAGTGCAGGAGATGCAAGAGATGCGGGTTCCATCTCTGTTTGGGAAGATCCCCTGGAGGAGGGCATGACAACCCACTCCAGTACTCTTGCCTGGAGAACCCCATGGACAGAGGAGCCTGGTGGGCTACAGTCCATGAGGCTGCAAAGAGTCAGACACAGCTGAAGCGACTTAACATTCACACGTGCACGCACAGCAGGACCAGAGCAGGGGAGATTAATGCTTCTGAGCACTTTAGGGTTTGCTCATGTCCTCGCCCCTGGGTCCAAGTGTAGGATGGATGCTGTGAGAGCCGCATTGTAAGGAACCCCTTCTGGAAAGAGGCTCCTCTCTGAGGACCAATGTCTTTCCCTTACTCTGTGGGATCAGAAGGCTTGTTCTGCCTGGACTGACAGAAACCTGTGGCTCTTCTTCTTTCTATGTCTTATCACAGGAGTGAGGAGTGGGAACTTAGGAAATGGGAGGCCTCCCTTTGCTGGAGTCATCAGCAATCAGTTCCAAGAACCTGAAGACAAATCCTTGGCAGGGGGGTGGGGGGCCTCTTCTGGGGATTCTCTGAGTCCCTCATGCAGTGGCACAGCGGCTAGATGCTCCAACATCAGGCCCGTGATGTTGTTGTCTTAGTTGCTCAGTCAGGTCTGACTCTTTTGTGACCCCATGGACTGTAGCCCACCAGCTCCTCTGTCCATGAGATTTCCCAGGCAAGAATACTTAAGTGGGTTTACACTTCCTTCTCCAGGGGATCTTCCCGACCCACGTCTCCTACATGCGTGAGTGGCACTTAATACAGCTTTGCCCAAATTCGGGCAAACCAGTGCGGTCCTTCGGTTCCATTGTAAACCCTAGCCCCGCTGACATCTCATCCAATTGCTTCTTAGTTCTTGTTGTTGTTCAGCCACTCATTCATGTCGACTCTTTGCGAACCCAGGGTCTGCAGCACAAGGACAGGGTCAGGCTTCCCTGTCCTTCACCATCTCCCGGAGTTTGCTCAAACCTATGTCCATTGAGTCACTGATGCCGTCCAACCATCTCATCCTCTGTTGCCCCCTTCTCCTCCTGTTCTCAATCTTTCCCAGCATCAGGGTCTTTTCCAGGGAGTTAGCTCTTCACATCAGGTGGCCAAAGTATTGGAGCTTAAGCTTCAGTCCTTGCAATGAATATTCAGGATTGATTTCCTTTCAGATTGAATGGTTTGATCTTGCTGTCCAAGGGACTCTCAAGTGTCTTCTCCAGCACAATTCAAAAGCATCAGTTCTTTGGTGCTCAGCCTTTTTTATGGTCCAACTCTCAGATCCATACATGACTACTGGAAAAACCATAGCTTTGGCTATATGGACCTTTGTTGGCAAAGTGATGTCTCCGCTTTTGAATATCCTGTCTAGGTTTGTCACAGCTTTCCTTCCAAGAAGCAAGCGTCTTTTATTTTTGTGGCTGCAGTCACTGTCCACAGTGATTTTGGAGCCCAAGAAAGTAAAATCTATCACTATTTCTACTTTTTTCCCACCTATTTGAGAGCAAAACTATGAAGGTCAGATACAGGATCTGTTCTTCTTGTCTGTTAAGACTTTTAAAAAGGCTCTGCACACTCACCCCCAAATCAGGACCTTGATCACTGTGGACTGACATTGTATTGTGGAAAGACGGAGGGGAAAATCTTTCTTTCCCTGGAAGTTCTCATCCATCATTGAGTAAACATCCTAAATCCATGGCAGAGCAGGCTGCCTGTACTCCAATTAGCTCGTGCTACAATTTTAGCTTCAAGGCTTAATGTTCTAAATGCAAATAATGTCATAACCCAGCGCAGGTCTGGTTAAGGAGGCAACTGTGCCAGTCTCAGGGTCAGAAAGTGGCTCCCTCATGCCTTCCTGTTCCCCGAGGCTTGGTAACCACTTCAGCAAATTTCCGCGTTAAATATACAAGGTGACTGAGTGCAATAAAACTGAAAGGATGTGGCAGGTAAACACCAGCATGTCTCCAGGCAGACCTTGCTGGGTGACACGGAGCAGCTCTGCTCATTTGCCCTCCAGAATTGGAGATGTCCCGTCAAGAATGCCAGCATCAAAAGTGATCATACCGTGCTTTTGCCCACTGCTCATCTTCAGTCACACTTCTAGGACAATGCACTTCCCAGGTGGTCTTTTGGTTTATACATGGAGTAGCTGATGAGCCCTGTTTACCTGTGACATGATTGATGCCCACATTTGAGAACCAGGCTAAGGATCACCCTCAGGAGGTGACCCGAATTATTAGCACCTAACATCCAGCCAGGGAAGAATGGGGCTTTTGTCTTGCCCAGATAATGCCAACACCCCACGTATAATAAGTCCCCTGAAGGATTTATGGGTGGAAACCATAGTTGTTGAGCTCTTAATACACACTGGGCATGCTTAACAAGAAATGCTGAGTTTTCTGTGAGGTGGCAGACGGTCTTCGCACATGTGATCTTTTTTTAATTTATTTTGGTCGTCTTTGCTGCACGCAGGCTTTCTACAGTTGCAGTGCGTGGGCTTCTCACTGCAGTGGCTTCTCTTGTGGAGCATGGGCTCTAGGCTTGAGGACTCAGTAGCTGCAGCTTGCGGGCTCTGGAGCTTGGGCTCAGTAGCTGTGGTGCATGAGCTTAGATGCTCTGTGGCATCTTCCTGGACCAGGGATCACAGGGGCCACAGTTTGAGATCCCATACTTTTAAATTCAAGCCATCATTAAAACACCCTAGGGTTTCAGACACTAGATCCATCTAAACTATCAGAAAAAAGGCTGGGTGTCAGGGCCCTTGCAGTCTGGCAGCACAAATTGTCAACTGTTTAAGAAGCACTGTGACCAACATCTTTGCTCTCCCCAGATGGCTGGACCAGCAGGTCTCAACGGGTGTTCTGCTGAGAGACAGCAACAGGCATTTTGCCAGAAATGAGTTCTCTGAGCTAGTAAGTTTGGGAAACCTTGAGTTACAGAATTGAACTACTTCCACTACTGCAAGATTTCTCAGGGTCTTCAATGTGCTAAAAATCATGGAAGGGAAAGCAGTTCTTAAAGTCTGGCATTCTGTCCTGATCCTTGTGTAGAGCCCTCCATGTGTACAGCATGTCTACACAGTATCCTCTGGGAAGGCTGTGTACCCACCTCAGTTGCTAGCACTCACACAATATATCTACTCTATTGTCAGAGCAACAGTGGAGTCCAGCCAGGAACTTTGGATGCTGTGTCTCCTCATGACCCAGTGTGGATGAGCTCAGCTTGGAGGATGTGAGGACAGGGGTGAGAGTTGGTGCATCTCTTTCCTCCATTTCTACAAGCAGCTGCTTGAAGGTCTGGTGTTTATGATCTTCTAGAATGTTCCAGAGCCTTACAAGTCTCCTGTGCTCCTGCATTGAGAGACTAGATGGAAAATCTCCATAAGAACACAGGCTCAGAGCTTAATGAAGCCTGATACAGGAGCAGCTGGCTTTAGTCAGGAAACCCAGGGACTCTGATGGGAGTCTGCATATGGGACATTCATGCCCAGGAGGTCATCATCTCCTGAAATCTCGGTGAGAAGATAGGAGTTGAGGTCAGGAGTTGCTGCTATTCTGGAGAAACCAACAAGGGGGGAGTAGTTTGGGGCAAGACTCTTAGTTCTGAGATGATTTTGGTGTGTACATGCATGCTCAGTTGCTTTGGTTGTATCCAACTCTTTGTGACCCTATGGACTGTAGCCTGTCAGGTTCCTCTGTCCATGTGATGTTCCAGGCACGAATACTGGAGTGGGTTGCCATTTCCTCCTCCAGGGGATCTTATTGGCCCAGAGATCTCTGAAATAGATATGAGAAAGGTGGCCAGTCCAGGCTTGGAGCATGGGGGGTGCGGGGTGGGGTATGTGAAAGAGCTTCAAAAAGAAGGCTTAGGTACTGTTTAGAGAAAGAGTTTACCTTTCTAGATCCTTCTGAGGAGCGAGGCATTGTGGCAAACTTTGCGATTTGACTTACAGAACATGCTTTTTTTTTCATGTTTAAGTAATTTATTTGATGTTTGCTCCCATTTCAATCCTTGATGCATGTTAACTGCCAGACGTGAAATATAGTGGTCAGTTTAAGAGTCCTTAATGAAGACGATATTTTTAAAACATGCTTTATGAATACAAATATCTCCAAAGCAAAGAGAGAAAACCATACTTCTTTAAGCATGTGCTTCAGTCACCAGCATTGAGCCTACTCCTAAAAACGAAGCAGTAAATAATGAGAGGACTACAAGGCCTTATCCAATCCACAGAGCCCCCCAGCATTCGGGGTGCAGTGGTTTACTGGGAGGTCCCATCCATAGGGCAGTGGTCAAGGGGTTCCTGAGCCTAATTTATAGTGTGTACGTTTTACAAAGGTACTATGAATTATTTCTGTAAGTGAAAGTTGCTTTTTAAAAAAGACAAAAAGAATCAGGAAAAAAGATGTGACTTTAGGCTCAGACTCATTTCCATCTCAAAAAGATGGGCGAGTTCCATGAAAATGTCCTTAGAGTTGTTATCTGTTGTTATCACCCAGTTTTTTTCTCTCTCTCTCTTTTTTTTTTCTATTTGGGTGGCCACCTGACTTTCCTAGTGGTGATTACTAAGAAAACTCCTAAACTGAATCAAAACAAGGACAAAAGCGAAAACAAACAACCAAGTCAGCAGCAGCACAACTCAGACCCTCTTGGCTGGTATGGGTTTTCCACAGGCTGTCTTTGTGTTTCAAATGCACCTGCTTCCTTTTTTCTCTCTTATTTCCCTGAGTATCACTGAGAAGCCCTCCCTCTTTCCCAGAGACCCAAAAGGACCTCTCCCTGGGGCGGGACCTACACTGGCCTTGGGGGCCCATCCTCCTTTCCCCTCAGCACTCTCCACCCCAGGATGAAGGGCTTTCACAGCTAAGGCTCCCCCTCCACCCAGGCAGGTGCCTGGTCCTGAAGACAGGTTTCAGAAAAAGCTTTTTGTGGCTGTCTCCCTCAACCATGGAATCTTGCTGTTTCAGGGGAGACTTTTTTGGACACACCAGGCAGCTTGTGGGATCTTAGTTCTTCAACCAAGGATCAAACCCAGGCACCCTGCAGTGGAGGTTCAGAATCCTAGCTACTTGACCCATAGGGCATTCCCCCAGATATTTTATAGGCAAATTGACTCCCTCTTATGACAAATCTGTCTACAGGAGATACTACCCCATCAGTGGGGCCCTAGTATTTCCTGCCTAGAAAGTACAGTCCCCTGTTTTCCTCCTGGGAAGTGAGAAAAGGGGTTCTAATCCTTCCATTTCCACAGTCTCACCTCTCCAGTGTCTCCATTTTACCAATGAGAGTTTCTGGACCTCTATCTGACCCAGGCAGGTAAGGTGAACAAGGCCTTGGCTCACCACACTGAGCCAGACAGGCATAAGATCAAATCC
The DNA here is from genome assembly GCA_024291935.2 of Okapia johnstoni. NCBI lineage: Eukaryota > Metazoa > Chordata > Mammalia > Artiodactyla > Giraffidae > Okapia > Okapia johnstoni. Next base: position 133,031,951 of record CM044306.1, on the reverse strand, counting down.
CAGCCCTGACCCCGACTAGCTGTGTGATCCCAGGCCGCTCCCCCAACCTCTCTGAGCCTCAGTTTCCTCATCTGTAAAATGGGAACCAGGCCAGACTGTGGGTTTGATGTAGGGGAGAAGTGAAGCAGTGCCTGTGCAGAGCCTAGCACTGGTGCCCCAGTCAAGGGGTTTTCGAGCGGGGCCTGACAGCTCACCAGGAAAGGCTGCGGCCCGTCCATCCTGGGGAGGCTGTACCAGATCAGAGGGAAGCTCAATAAGCCACTTGAAAGGGACCTTGACTCATTCTGTGGTAACTGAATGTTCAGTTCAGGAAGTGCTTTGCAAGAGCGAACTGGGCTCCAGCTGCCCCCTCGTCCCCCTACCCTCTGCTCCGCATCCTCCGTGCGGGACGCTGTTCCCAGCAGCGCTCCTAGCTTCAGCCGATGTGCAGGCGCAGAGCACGGTCCGCAGGACCCGCGCAGGCGCACTGCGAACTCACTGAAAGCTGATGAGGGTGGAGTCCAGGGCTAGACAGGCCCCACGCCCACCAGGGTCCATCGGTTAGGCCAGGTGCTCAGCTTTCTGAGCCACTTATAAGTGGTGCTCCCGCGTATCAGGCCAGCGCCTGTAGTTGACATTTAATAGTCACAAGCAGCTCCCCTGGAAAGTATTAAACTCACAACTTAAGGATGGGGAAACTGAGGTACCCAGCTGCTATGAAATGCCCAGGCCCGTGGAGGATGATGAGTCTGGACCTGGGGTTTGAACCCAATGAGTTGGACTCCAGACGCTGCCTCCCACCTAACCCCTGGCATCTAAAACCTGCCACACAGTAGGTCTCGGCGGTTCCTAATAGGAGTGGAAGTTTGGCCGTGGCATACGATGCACGTGATGTTGTGAGTGTGGTGGGAAAGAAGGATGTGGGGTGACTTCAACCCCTGCTTCTGCTTCCTACTGGGTGGGGGAGGGGATCTGAGTGTGGAGGAGCCTTAGGGCATGTAGCAGGGCGGGGGCCCCCATGTCTCTGGTACCAGATTCCCTGGGAGATGGCCTGGTTATGTCCATTCCACTGCATTCGTTTGGACCCTCCAGCTCCTCAGGGCCTTTGAACACCCTTTGGACAATGACAGCAGGAGCCCACAGAGCAAGTACTGAGGTCATTGGAGGAGAACCATGGGGTGACCTGTTGGGAGGCTGGTGCCACTGGAGACCAGAGACTGGATGGGGTGGGGGACATCTGAGAGGAACAGGCTGCTTGGCCATAAGCCCGGGTCCACTCCCATCTGCCATCCCCAGGCGCTGGCCATGTGGGGTTTCTGGGGAGAGGGAAGTGGGCAAGTGAAGTGATGTGGGAAAGTGGGTGGCACAGAATTGCAGCGCTAGCTCCCAGGTCCTGAGAAAAGCAGATCCTCCTCTGTCCCCTGCCTCCCAAGCCTTGGGGAACCAGATCTTTGTAAACCGAGCTGTATGCCTGCTGGGAAGTCAGGGCCAGTCCTAGTTCCTCATTCAAGGCGCACACCCTCATCCCCAAGGCAGTTAAAAGCCCCGAGTTGCCCAACTTGACAGGGGAAGGCTGGCCCGTCGTCCCGCTCACCCTTGGAACCTGAGCCAGGCCTGGTCTGTCTGGCCTCCAAAGCTGGACAATGACCCACTCTCTGCATCCCAGAGCCCACGTGTCAAGGAGGAAGCTGCCATTCTGACAGCCCAGAAACATCTGTTCCCCATTCGTCATTGTCCAGCTCTGATGTCTTTGGTGCCTATTTTGAAGGACAGTTTTTATTGTTGTAACCAAAAAGGCAAAAGGAAACAAACAATTTCAGTCCTCCTTTATTTCAGAAGTTTTTTTTTTTTCTGTGTTAGTAGAAAACCATTCCAGTAAACAGGAGCTTGGACCAAATTACCCTCCCCCACAGTGTGGCTAGAGCATCTCCCTCCCCCTGCTTCACACCCCACTGTGCTGAGAAATATTGAGATATAAATATGTTTGGGCTGAGGCTGGGATGAAATGAGCAGCAGAAAACATTTCTTTCCTACCTGCGCTTGTGTGTGCATCTTTCAGAGGATATCAATGAAAGCCAGCACGCCTGATGCTTGGTGAGCAAAATGCCTTGAGCAACAGCAGCTGCTCTGAGGACCCTCACCATCCTCTAACTTCTTAGTCTGCAGCAACTCCTACTCCGATCTGGATGTTTCCAGTATGCACTTGTTCATACAATGGATGCGCCAGTTCAGACTCCTGGAGACCGTGGAGACACCCAGATCAGCCTCAAGAGCTCTTAGACCGTTTCCACTCGGAGCCCTGGCAGGTGCATCAGTGGATACAGAACAGTCATAAAATGCCCCGTGTACTGGAGGCTCAGGGTTGGTGAGCAGCCCTCTTGGAGCTGATGAAGGACCACTGCTTTTCCCAGGGCTCTGCTGAGACCCAGGGCACCCTCCCTCTTAGGGACTTGCCCTGGGTTGGGACTCCAGGAGGATGCTACCCGGAAGGAGGCAAGATCTGGATTCCTAGGATGTGACAAGTGAGCCACTTGGTCCCTCTCTATCTTCCTGCTTGTCACGTAAGATGTTTTTGGTTTCTCTGGCTGCTGTAAACACCCTGGATGACTTAAAGCAACATAAATGTCTTCTCTGACAGTGTTGGAGGCCAGGCGCCCCAAATCCATCTCACTGGGCTCAAGGCAAACCCTTATTCTTTTTTGGAGGCTCCGGAGATACAGGGCTTCCCAACTGATGGCTCAGTTGGTAAAGAACCTGCCTGTCCATGCAGGAGATGCAAGAGACACGAGTTCAATCTCTGGGTAAGGAAGATTCCCTGGAGAAGGAAATGGCAACCCACTCCAGTATTCCTGCCTGGAAAATCCCATGGACAGAGGAGCCTGGAGGGTCCATAGGGTCACAAAGAGTCAGACACGACTGAGTGCGCTCACACACACAGTGAAGAGATTCAGCTTCACACACAGTGAAGAGATTCTAGCTTCCTCTAGAGGCTGCCTGTACCCCTGAGCAGTACTTGGAGAAGCCTGGTTACAAAGAGGCAACGAAGCCTTGTCAAGAGAGCTGCAGTGTATCAGGGCTACCCGTGTCTGCTGCACCCAGTTTCCTCTGGGGCCATGCCCCTTCCTTCCATTGTGTGGTATCTTGGGGAGGGGGTGACTCTGAATGCCACACCAGAGTGGGAGCTGCTGGTTCTTCCTCTCCTCTCTCTGTATAGCCTGGGGGTTTGCTGGGGTGGGGATAGGGTGGGGGATATGCCACCAAGCTCTGTCACTGGGATGCTGTTGTCTGAGACTTTGGGGCTTACCTTATTCAACTCAGCAGTGCCTTCCTGGACCACATTACTCCTGCCTCATGCCTATTTTTGCCATTCCTGTTCTCTCCCCTGCCAGTTCCCAAACACAGCAACTCAGCTTTCCCCATGATTCATGGAATCTCCAATCTCTTAGCATACAGGCCCTTTGTGATGGAGCTCACAGATGCAGATTCTGTGACTGGCACCCAAAACCTGTGAGACAAGGATTGTCTTTGTTGTTTAGTCTCTAAGTCATGTCTGATTCTTTGCCACCCCATGGACTGAAACCTGTCTAGCTCCTCTGTCCATGGGATTTCCCAGGCAAGAATACTGGAGTGGGTTGCCATTCCCTTCTCCAAGGGATCTTCCTGACCCAGGGATCAAACCCATGCCTCCTGTATTGGCAAGTGGATTCTTTACCACTGAGCCACCAGGGAGGCCCACAAGGATTGTCAACTATGTTGAATAAATGGAGGACTTGAGGATTCATTTTAGTGCCATCTTACAGATGTCTTGATGTATCTGGGAAACCTGGTCCTGGCATCAAGGCTCTGGCTGCTGGTCAGCGAGGGGTGTGCTGGGAGTGCATTGGGGGAGGGGTGGTGATGAAGGATGGCATAGGTTTGACTCATTTTTGCTCCTAGTTCCCTATTGTCCAATAATAGGCTCTTTGATTATGTAAGATGACATCATTATTGCCAGAGCCATGATGAGGTTCAGAATATACTACCCAAAAATATATGGTACCTGGGCGTATCGAGTATTTTAAACTGAAGGGACTTGAGAAAATAGCAGCTGCCCTTTTCTACCTCTACTTGCGCTTCTTCCCTGAGACAGATCGTAAAACCCTCCTGTGAGAGGCACCCTCCCTTTACCTGGAAGATCATCCTTATCTCTGAAGATAAAGAGAAGAGTCCTAACAAACAGGCCTTGCTCAGTTTCCCCCAGTTTATTACACTCACCTCGTATTCTCCCACCTGTTACATGCTCCACACCTGGGCACTCTTCATCAAACCCAGCACAAAACACTCAGGTCTAACTTTTACTTTGGGTCTTCATTTCTTTATGATGGCTTCCAGATCATGTAAAATGTGCATATTAAATAAATGTGTATGTTTTTTCTCCTGTTAAATCTTTGTCAGTTTAATTTTCAGACCCAGGCAGGGTCCCCCATGATGGTCAAAGAAAGACTTTTGCTTCTCCTTCAGCCCTGAATCTGCTCACTGGACTCCCACATACCTGCTATGTGAAGGACACAGAAGGTACAGAAGTGGGCACGAGTGTTAGTAACAACAGGCCAGGACCTTAATGAACACTGGCAGGGTTTTTATATAGTTTCATCTCTAAAGCACCTTGACATGCAATGCATATTTGTTGAATGAATGAGTAAATGAAGGTTGCAGTCCAAACCAGCCTTCTTGCCAGTGGACTGACATGTCCATTTAAAGCTACAGGTATGGCTTCAGCAGTGAGCCCCCAGACTCAGCTGGAGAGCAGTGAACATTGCTCATATCCTTTTTGTTTTGTTTCTCTGTTTTATCACTTTGGGACTCCCAAGGACCAGAAACAAAGCAGAAACTTGAATCCCTGGCTTGGGCTTTTACTTGAAGGTAGGAGGGCTCAGGAGGGGGCAGTGAATGCTGGTGCTGTACAGTTTTAAAACATTTTGAATGACTTAGATCTAAAGACAGCAACAACAAGAAGTAAATGTTCTTTTTCATCAGAATGGTTAGCTGTGAAATTTAGACATAACTTACAGTTGTTAGTAACTCTTAAATTATGGTTCTTCTGGGAAACTAGCCTGGTGTCCTCGGGCTGGAGGTACCCAGAGGGGCCCAGACAGAGTGATTGTAACTGAGATCCAAGAAGGCATGGGATGGGGTGGATGATATCGAACAGAACTCAAAGCCGGGAGAGAAGGCCGAAGCAGGCGGGGGCGGGAGGGCATCCCTACCTAGAAGCCTTTTGAACAGAGGCTCTAGGACAGGAAGCAGCTGCCCTGTGCAGAGGGGACAGCCTCCGACCTACCCGCTGGCAGGGTAACTGAGAGACTCCCTGAGGTATGGGCTCTGAAAGCTGGAGCAGGGACAGTCGAAGGGCAGCCAGGCCAGCTGGTCACTCAAGTTCCATCCTGGCTCTAGAATTCTCCACTGATGGAAGAGCTTCAGTCCCCTGGCGCCGCTGGGATGTCTCTGTCATGCGCTGGCCATGGTCAGGGTGGGTGGGGAGAATAGAGCCGAGGATGACCCTGCCACCCCCTCCTGAAACAGAAGCCAGAGCTTTTCCGGGGTTTTGGACTCTGTGCAAGGTGAATGCTTCAAAACCTTTAGGATCCCACGGGACTCATAAGAATTTCATTTATTAATGACAATAAATTTTATTGTCATTAATAAAATGCAGGCAAGTTTCTCAGAGTTGGTACTGTGTCAGTGTAGAAAATATCCCTTCTCAGGGAAGGACTGGGAACATGGGATTAGCAGATTTAAACTGTTACACAGAGGATGGATAAACAACAAGGCCCTACAGTATATTCAATAGCCTGTGATAAACTGTAGTGGAAAGGAATATGAAGAAGTATCTATATGTATTTAACTGTGTCACTTGACTGTACAGTAGAGATTGATATACATTGTAAATCAACTATACTTCAATTAAATATATATAATTTATATATTAAATATGCATGTGTAAACAATTCCTATATTAAATATATATTTATAAATAATATAGAGTTTACATATTAAATATATTTATATAATAAATAAAATTATATATTAAATATATAATTTATTGTATATATTCATGTTTTATATATTTATAAATGTATGTATAATGACATTGACATTCTATATATATTGAAGCAACTTAGCATGGACACACATACATAAATTTATACATTAAATATATATAAACTTAAATGTGAGGTTTCCCTGATAGCTCAGTTGGTAAAAGATCTGCCTGTGATGCAGGAGACCCCGATTCAATTCCTGGGTTGGGAAGATCCTCTGGAGAAGGGAAAGGCTACCCACTCCAATATTCTGGCCTGGAGAATTCCAGGGACTGTATAGTCCATGGGGGTCACAAAGAGTCGAACATGACTGAGCAACTTTCACTTTCAAACTTAAATATAAAATTTATATATATTTAAATATATATATACACACACATACACACACGTGTGTGTGTGTGTGCTGTGCTTAGTCGCTCGGTTGTGTCCGACTCTCTATGACCCCATGGACTGTGGCCCCCCAGGCTCCTCTGTCCATGGGGATTCTCCAAGCAAGAATACTGGAGTGGGTTGCCTTGCCTTCCTCCAGGGGATCTTCCCAACCCAGGGATCGAACCCAGGTCTCCCGTATTGCAGACAAATTCTTTACTATCTGAGCCAGTAGGAAAGCCATATATATATATGGCTTTATATATATATATATATATATATATATATATATATATATATATATATATATATATATATATCCTTTCTCTAGAGGTAAAACTGCACAGGGGTTCTATTTGAATTTCAAAGAGAGAGCAGCTTGCTTTGAGCCAGTACAGCTCAATGAAGCTTAGTGTGGTACATCTTATTACCAGGACTACACTGTAGTGTAGAGGGACCCTGGAATCTAGATTTGGAGTCCTTGAGGTCTCCAGGCACTGTTTCCTCTCCTTTCTTCCCTAAGGCTGCTTCTCCATGGGCCACTCCTCACATTTTAATCTTCTAGAAATGCACAAATAACTAATTGCATGTCAGAAGGGCAAAAAAAAAAATTAAAAAATTAAAATTAAAAAATTTTAACTTTCATTTTTTTAAATATCTAAGTTCATCTTGAACTCCAAGCCCTTTTCCTACTGGTAGCAACCGAATATTTCATTTTACTAACTGAAGAGTCTTCAATTAGTAAAAACTAACTGAAGAGTCTTCAATTAGTAAAAACTAACTGTAAAACTTAGACAGTGAGATCTCAGGTTTTGACACTGCCCAAGGTTTCTATTCCCTTTTCCCTTTCCAAGACACAGTCTGGGTGCCAGAGTGGACCTGTGTGCCCTGTCACATTCAGAAATCTTTGTCTGCCCCAAGACTGCAAAGATCTTCCATGGGTTTCATAGCTTCAGGATTTTACTTTTAAGTTATAAATGGTAAGCCTAAATATGTGTTGCTTAATTTTTATTTGAAGATTTTCTAGATACTTGTTGATAAGGTCTAATTCCAATTGGTCAGAGATTCATGCTGTATGATATCATGGCAAAAATAGTTGCTGGCTGTCTCTAAAATAAATTGCAGAAGGACAAAAAGGTAGTCTTTTATTTTGCTCACATATTTACCATTTTTGGTATCTTTTCCCCAAGTTTCCTCTTCGTGCCATTTCTCATCAATCTGAATAACTTCCTTTCACATTTCCTGATGAAGAAGTCGCTCAGCTTCAGCTAACTAAAAATGTCTGTTTCCTGAATTTTTTGAAGAACATATAGTACTGGATGTAGAACTTTAGCACTACCATTTCATTGTCTTATCATCTCATGATATCTCGCTTCATTGCTTCTGATAAAATCTCAGATGTGATTCATGTCATTGGTCCTTTGTATCTGCGTCATTTTCTTCTCTGGCTGGTTAAGACTTTTTAGTTTTCAGCAGTTTAACTATGACATACCTTTCTGTGGTGAGTGTGTATGTTTATCTTCCCTGGAGTTTATTAAGATTCTTGAGTTTAGAAGTTAGTGTTTTCCATCAGGTTTAGGACATTTTCAGCCGTATTTTTCAAATACTTTTCCTGCTCATTTTCCCTCTTTTCCTCTCTGAGATTCCAATTACACTTATATTAGAATGCTTGATATTGTACCAAATGTCACTGAAGCTCTTTCATTTTAATAAATTTGTTTTGTTTTGTGTTTTTAAGATTGGCTTATTTGAGTAAAGATATCATCAATTAAACCATGACAGAATGCTTTTTGACCACACACTTCTATTTCATAGCCATGCCATGCAGCATGTGGGATCTTAGTTCCCCAACCAGTGATCAAACCCATGACCCCTATCTTAGGAGTTCAGTGTCTTAAACATGGGACTCCCAGGGAAGCTCTCAATCTCTTTCTAAAAGAGCTCCTTTTGCTTTAGATTTATCATAGATCACATTGCTCGGTTCCTATGCCTTTGTATATACTCTGAATGGCATAATCTTTTTGAAGGCAGCGTACAGGGCAATTAAAGCCCATCTACAAAAAAAAAAAGAAGATTGGCTTATTTGTATTGGCCTGTCTTCTAGTTTACTTACCCACTTTTTCTGTTAGGGGTATCCTCTGAATTTTTCACTTCTGAGTCTTGTGAGTTCTGGAACTTCCATTTGGTTCTTTTTAAAGAATTGTTTCCATTGCTCTGCTGAGATTCTCTACCTGTTTTATGGCAACATGTTGTTGTTTAGTCACTAAGTTATGTCTGACCCTTTGTGACCCCGTGGACTGTAGCCCACCAGGCTCCCCTATCTATGGGATTTCACAGACAAGAATACTAGAGTGGGTTGTCATTTCCTTCTTTAGGGGATCTGCCCAACCCAGGGATCGAACCCGAGTCTCCTGCATTGACAGACAGATTTTTTTTTTTTTTACCACTGATCCACCTGGGGAGCCCATCATGGCAGTGTTTTCCTTTAATTCCTCAAATATATTTAGAATGGCTACTATAAATTTCTTGTCTGCTGATTCCAACATCTAGGTTACCTTAGAGTTCTGTTTCTATTGCTTGATTTTTTTTCTTGAGTATGTGTCACATTTTTCTGTTTATTTGCATATCTAGAAATTTTTTATTGTATTTTTTTGTGAACAGTGTGTTTAGAGATTCTGTATCTTTTGTCTGTCTTTGACGATAGCAGGCAGGTAATTACGGCATATCATCATGAAGTTATGGAAGCTTGATTTTGACTTTTTTTTTAATTGAAGGATAATTGCTTTACAGTATTGTGTTGGTTGATTTTTACTCTTTAAAATGGGTCTGTTTTTGATAGTTTGCTTAATCTGAGGGAAATATCTTCGGTCTTGATACGCAATCTTTGATCGTCTCCCCTCCTTCTTCTCTGGATATCAATAAAATGTTCAAGGTGTTTATGAAATCTCTCCTGGAAAAGTTGGCAAGATTCAAACTCCACATTCTTGTCTCTTTCAGCATTCGAAATCTCTATTCAGCTTTTAAAATTTTTAGCTTCTTCCAGGATCTAGCTCTTCGATTTTCAGCCACTCTGACAGCCCTGAACTCTGTCCTCTGACACTTCAAACAGTTAAGATTGCAGCTTTCTGTCTGGCAGACTGAGGAGTGTCCTCATTAGAGAACTGTCTAAACATAGGTCTCATCCTGTGTGGTTCCTTTTTTCAAAGGTCAAAGTCCCCTTCGGTTTCTGCCTGCTTCTGGTTGCTCTCCAATGCTTTCACACTGTTCCTTTCTAAAATACTTTGTTTTGAGTTTTCACTTGTTATCTTCAGGAGGTTTGGTCTAGTAGGAAGGAGCTACTCCATCCACCATTATTGGAACTAGAACTTCTTCTATACCCATTTAAGGATTTTAAAATGTATTGCAAAATTGGCCTTCACAAATATTGTATCAAATTATATTCTCACTGGTAGTGGATGAGAGTTTGTAATATCTATCCTCCCCCTTGACAGCCAGAATATCTGAAACTAAATATCATGGAATGTTAGAATCTTAGAGACCACCAGATACAGTAATTCCAAGTTCAAGGTCCCTGGATTTCAAAAAGATTCCTGAAGGTAGTATATGGTTGAAGGACAATTTTTGTAAGGTATAAACTTACATGTTTCCAAATATGAAATATATAGTTAACCCATAACTAAACCTTTGAGTGACATTACTTTTGGTTAACTTTTCCCTGGTGGCTCAGACAGCAGAGAGTCTGCTTGCAATGCAGGAGACCCAGGTTTGATCCCTGGGTTGGGAAGATCCCCTTGGAGAAGGGAATGGCTACACAGTATTCTTGTCTGGGAAATCCCATGGACAGAGGAGCCTGGCGGGCTATAGTCCATGGGGTCTCAGAGTAGGACATGACTGAGCAACTAACACTTTTGGTTAAAATGACATCCTACTTTTCATGGAAACATTGATTTTTTTTTTGATAACTTTCTGCAGAAGTTATCAACCAGGACTTCTGCTTGATAGTTTAGTTACGTTTTTGGCCAACCCAAACAGGCAAAATGCATTATTACTGATAAGTGAAGTGTGGCTTTTATGAAATAAGGAACCTTGAGGAGAAAGCGACTCAAAGGAATTGCTGGTGGCCCTGGACCCTTTGAGCAGTGATGGGCGTTACCTGCCAATGAATTTAGGCTTCATCTTTGAGTCTCTCTTTATCTGGATAACTTTGTCGGCTATGGCTTAAGTATTTTTATTTACTTAGGTCCAAAGAGATCAAGGGCTTCCATGGTGGTTCAACAGTAAAGAATCTGCTTGCAATGCAGGAGATGCAGGTTTGATCCTTGGGTCAGGAAAATCCCCTGGAGAAGGGAATGGCATCCCATTCTAGTATGCTTGCCTGGGAAATCCCATGGATGGAGGAGCCTGGTGGGCTGCATTTCATGGGGTCACAAAGAGTTGGACACGACTTAGGGACTAAACAACAACAACAAAACAAAGAGATCAAAGAACTTGCCTGGAGTCCCACAGCATTACTCCCACTGTGGGTGCAGAGATCAAAACCCAACATCAGACTTTGCTCTCATCACTGACATGCATCTTAACTGTGAAGGAGTAATTGTTCTATCTACCATGGTTCAGAAAGAAAAACAGAAAACAGTGAACTGGGAGAAGAAGAGCTTGTCCTGGGAACATTTTCGTAGTAGGATGGGCAGCCGTGTTCTTTGAAGAATCCATGATTTCCTTGTCACTAACTTTCAGAAGCAAGAAAATGCCTCTGGTGTCCAGGTGAACAGATTTTCACAGACCCATTGTATCTTACTAGGTTTTCTTTTTTTTTTTTTTTGCTCCAATGTTTGTTTCTTATATTTTGACACTGGATTTGGTTTTGTGTGTGTGGATTCACTTCAGGCCTGTTTCCTAGATTTCTAAAGGCAGACACTTCCCATCTTTCGTAATCGCCGGAAATGACTGGAGTCATGTAAACACATAGCTTGTTTTTCCTTTTATCACTCCTCCAACATCCAGGCAACTGGTATATATTCCTCAGTATGTATTTTCTGTAGCTAAACTTAGGTCTATTTTAGCACTTTCTTTTTTCCAGGAAAATCGGTGTCCCTATTGGAGGCAGCAATCATGAAGCCACAGAGACTTTTGTCAAAGTCTTATGGCTTTGAAAGGACTTAGATCAACTTAAAAAAAAAAAGTTTAGTTTGCTCTTTTTAAACTTTTTATTTATTTAACTTATCTTTGGCTGTGCTGGATGGGTCTTTGTTTCTGCGTGAACTTTTCTCTAGTTACGGCCAGCGGGGGCTGCTCTCTAGCTGTGGTGCGCCGGCCTCTCACTTCAGTGGCTTCCCTAGTTGTGGACCACAGGCTCTAGGGCCTGCAAGCTTCAGTAGTTGTGGCTTCCAGGTTCTAAGCACCGACTCAATAGTTGTGGCGCATGGCCTTAGTTACTCGGTGGCATCTTCCTGGACCAGAGATCGAAAAACCGGTGTCCCTTGCATTGCAAGGTGGATTTGTAACCACTGGACCACAAGGGAAGCGGGATTTCAGCCATCTTTGATGAAAGGTCCAGAACACCAGCAAAAGGAGGCCTGGGAGCCTGTCTTCTCTCCACCTTGAACCTGGTGAACTCAGTCAAATCTTGCCCTTTTATTCCCGGGCCTGGTCCATCTATCCAGAGAACAAGGCTGGAGGCAGACCGGGCCGGCGGCCCCTCCAGTTGTGGGATGCCAGGCCTGAGGGTGGGGCATTCACAGGTAAGATGGGAAAGGGGTCTGTTCCCCATCCAGGCCCTGCAGTCCTCTGAGCCAGGTAGATGATTCTCGCTGGAGCTTCAGATCCACTCGGACTGTCTCTTTCTCCTTCTGGCCCTTGTCCATTTTCCCAAAGCTGTAACAGAATAGAGCCTCACTTTCTCCCTTGTCCTTCTCTCCCACTTGTGAGAATTGAAGGAATTATATGTGGGGTGAAAACAGGGCCAGGGGACCTCTTAGACTTCAGGCCAGTCCATTTGGATCTGTGAATTGTGTGTTTCCCCCCCAACTACTTTCATCTGAGCTCTTCAAATAAAAGGATTTGAGAATCTGAATGCTTTGGACTGTGGATAGAAATAATCGATAAACAATCTATAATCAGAATCAAAAAGAGTTTTATTTGAGCCAAACTGAGGACTGTATGGCCCAGAAGACAACCTCTCAGAGGATCTGCTTGGGAGAAGCATGGTTTTCAGCAGTTTAATGTGTTGTCAGAACAAAGAACATTAAACGAGTCATGGATACAGTCCTTCAAGGTTTAAAAAAAAATAGATCAGCATGTATAAAGTGAGTCAGTATGGCCTTGGCACCTGGGAGGAGAGTCATATCATCGAAGGAGGACCAGCATGGGCATCGCAGAAAGAGGGATTTGATCTTTATTTTTAACATAGACATGCTTTACTTCTGGCCAATGAACCTTTTTCTTTCATAATTAAAGTAAATATACAATGTATGTTTGATAGGCCACAAACAGACTATGATAGTCAGCATGAAATTCAGGTTAACTCCTGTATAAGGCAGAATGACTTCCCCATACCTCAGTAGGTGAAAATTTCTTTTATCAGGACACATATAAAAATATGTGTGGGCCCTGAAGCCAGAATACCTGGCTTAATCGCAGCTGTAGCGCATACTGGTTGTGTGATCTTGGTTAAGTTGCTTAACTTGTCTGGTTCTCAGTTTCCTCATCTGTGGAATATGACAGATACCTATCTCATCATTATTAGGATTGTATTAGCTATTATGTATGAAAAATTCTCCCCTCACCCCCTCCTGGCATGCAGGATCTTAGTTCCCTGACCGGGGATCAAACCCATGCCCCCTGCAGTGAAAGTGCAAAGTCTTCACCACTGGACCAGCAGGGGAGTACCAGTTATTATGTAAGAAATTCTTAAACAGGACCTGCAATGTTGAAGGAAGTGGCAACCCACTCCAATGTTCTTTCTGGGAAAATCCCATGGATAGAGGAATCTGGTGGGCTATAGCCTGTGGGGTCACAAAGAGTCAGACATGACTGAGCAACTGAGCACATATGCGCATTTACAATTTATATAGAAAGTACTATATAAATGTGAGCCATCATCGTTTTTACAGTTATTATTTTTGTTTCCTTTCTCTATGTTTATTATACATTTCTAATTACTAAAAGAGATCCCAATTTTCCATTTATTAAGATGAAAGGAAAGCCTAGCTACCCCCTGCCCCCTTGGCCCTGGCCTGTACATGCTCTTCACCCAGGCTTTTCTTACTGGAGCCAAAGATACACAATTCTTGTCCCCATGCCCAGGTAGGAGTGTTGAGACGCAGAGCAGATATACCTCTTAGACTGTGGTTTGGGTCCCTGTACTGTCTTTCAACTGCCTTTTCAACTCTGTAATTTTTTTCATCCTCATTAACAAGGGTAGTCTTTTGTCGTAATTATTTTTTGAAAATGAATATATATACAGTGTAAAAATATTCAAGCACGAAAAGCCCCCTAACGCTTATCCAAAGTTTGATTTTCTTCTCCTGTTACCAGTTTTCTGCATATCCTTCTAGGCTGGTTCTAGGACAGCATTTATTTGTTATGTCTTCTCTGCTTACTGATCAACACGCTTGGTGCAGGTCTGTAAATGTGTGTGGGTGTACAGACTAGAGTGAGATTGACCTCTGGGCTAACCTGCCCAGCTCCCCACAGCCAAGGCCATCTGTTTGCACATGCAGGTCACCAAGGTTATAGACCTCGGCGCTGGGCCCAGAGGAGTTCAAGAGCCAGTTTAGTAAGTTGAATGTCATCTAGGTCATTGGCTGATCTTGCAGCCAAGTTCTAAAATCCACCCTCTGCCTTTGGTCTGGTTCCTGAACCCCTCTAGCCTCTTCCCTTGAGCCTGGCTCTTTGACCTGAGAGTTTGCTCAGGAGCTCACCCTGTCCCCTTCAGTCCTGCCCAGAAGCCCACACAAGAGACCAAGGCTGACCCATTGCAGCCCATTCCTCATGTCTGGTCTCCCTTGTCTGCCTGGGTCACTGGGCTCTCTCTGCCAGGACCCTTGCTGCAACCTACTGACTCTGTCTCTGTCCTGCACTGCCTTTGATTCTGTGGTCTCCATACTCTATGGGAAGACTCCCTCTCCCTGGCTTATTCTAATCCCAAGCACCTGAGGATTCAAGACCTACCCATGTGACTGAGAGATTCACTTAACCTCTTATGAACCTCAGTTTCTTTATCTGTAAAATGGGCCTGATAATCCCTGCATAATCCACAGAGTTGGTTAAGAGCCTAGTATTAAGTCCTGCCCTGTAGCTAGAAGTCCCTTTGGCTTCCTTCCACCCACCTCAGTGGAGATATAGAATTTCCAGGTCCCATCAGCTTCCTCTGCAGAGTGCCCTGGCTGCTCACTGAGCTCCAAGCTTCCACTTTAACTTAAGGTTTGAAACCAATGATCTCAGTTGACTTAGCTTTCATTCCTCCCAGATTGGTCATCAGAACAGTTCCAGGAGAAGATCATCTCTAAGGTTCTTGAAGGGTGGTTAGCAATGACATCATAATAAAAATGGTGGTCAGTATTCATTGAGCAGTAACTGTATGCCAGGTATTCTGCCAGGAGCCGTACATGAATGACCTCATGAATCATTTGTGACCAGCTATGGAGGCAGCCACTGCCAATGACTCATGACTGACATGCCCATCCAGAGGCTCAGAGACTGGAAGTGATCTGATAAGGCAGCACAGCTAACAAGTGGGAGAGGGGCATTTAACCTGTGGGAAGAATTGAAGATCAGCTAATTTATTCAGAGCTTGCTAGAGAGAAGGGGTCAGCCACGACCACTTGCATGTAGCAGAGATTCAAAGGCAGGGGGATGGGAAAGCTTTATAGTGAGGGAGGGGTGAGAAGGGATCAGAGGCTATTGCTGTAGTGGATCTGGAGGCTGTTGGCGTAGCAGATCTGGAGGCTGTTGGCATAGCAGATCTGGAGGCTGTTGGCGTAGTGGATCTGGAGGCTGTTGGCATACTGGATCTGGAGGCAGGCTACATGGGACCAGACATCCTGTGTAATTGATTAGGGCTTATATCTGGCTTTCTCCTGTTGGTCATAAGTTGGATATGGGGACAAAAATTAGAGAAGCTGTCAGTGATTCATCAGGTCCTGGCCATTTTGGCTGATGGTTACAGCAATGACTGTTTATCTTCCTGCATTGTCAAGCAATACAGCAATCTGGGTTCCTGTGAGTCTGACTTAGAGCAGGCTGGTTTCCTGGGCTGTTGGCTGTGGATAAGGGCTTGGTTTCCTGGGCAGGTTGCTCTAGGTTCTGGGGCAGAATTCTGCTTTTATTTAATTTAAAAAAAAAGAATTTGGCTATGCCCACAGCATGCAGGATCTTAGTTCCCCGACCAGGGATCAAACCTGTGCCCCCTGCAGAGGAAGCACAGAGTCCTAACCACTGGACCACCAGGGAAATCCTAGAGTTCTGTTTTTATATTTGGCCTGGTCATTGTCCATTTGTATATTCAATCTCTCAAACCTGAGGAAGTCTAACTCCATATTCTTGGAATCTGGAAAATTCCATAGGGGCTAATTCAAGAGCATCTCAGAAGAGTCCTAGATTCTGAACCTACAAAGGTTTAATCTGTTTTGGGCTGCTGACCTCTGTGGCTCCCAGGTGGGCATGTCTCTACTGTTTCAGAGGTCTAATATCCCAGTGACTCCTGACAGCGGCAGCTGCCGTGTTTCTTGGGGGTCTGAGCCCCTCTCAAGCTAGAAGCCAGGCACACAGCTGCACACTGAGCAGACCCCAAGCTCCTGCCCCCCCTACACTAGGGTCTGCAGAGATCAGCACTCCAGACTGGCCGGCTCGACTCAGCTAAGGCTGCCAAGACAAGTTTCTGCTGGGCACATTTTCTGTGTGGTGTGTTTTTCTTTCTTTGGTAGCTCATAAAATTCCCCTGCCTGCCCTGGGCCTCTCGGTCTTTAATCTTCAACCTCTCCTGGAGCTGTCCCTATTTCTTTTTAATTGTGCCTCTTTTTTTTTTTTCTAAATGGAAATTTCCTATTGACTTTTTATGACAATATAGAGACATGGATGGACTCCAACAAAAATGAAATCTTTATGGAATAGTCATCTGTCTCCTGGAGCCTCCTGACAAATATTCTTCCCTGGATACCCAGACATCTGTATATATTGGTGGGGAGCAAGGGGTGGTGGGGAGTCGCTCTGGTCTTGGCTGAAGTATCATGACCACTGAGGGAGTGGTGTGCAGCTCAGCCAGTGGGGGGAGAGGGGGGAGGGGACATGAGGGGGACATGAGATATGGAACAGGAGAAATAAATCTTTCCCAGGTACAATCCCTTTGCCTTAGTGTCAGCTGAATTGGCACTGCTCCCTAATCCCAAACAACCTGGCTACGTGACTGCACATGCGACGCACATGGGGGTGACATGCTCAGTGACCCCTTATTCAGCATCTCTTGCCTTGGTCCTCCCAGCCTGGCCTGAAAAGTCTTTGTCTTTGGGCCCTAACACCAGACATGACTGTCTGGGGTTGTGGGCTTGTTTCCCTTGGGCAAGCTTCCCAGAGTGTGGTCTGGGGATGGCTTGGGATCCACTGATGGTTCTCCAGGGATCAGGAGCCTATGCAGGCATGAGTTACTTGTGCCAGGAGGGGAGGAACAGTTCTCCCCTTACAAATCAGTATTAGAAACCACCCACACCACACTAGGGACTTCAAGGTCATGGTCCCTTGTCCCACGGGGCCGATGTTCTTAAAGGAGGAAACAGGCAAAAATTAGAAGCCCCCCCCTCCACCAAATCAAGTAAATATGTAAATGATGTGACATTTTCAGATTGTGGGGAGTGCGTGGAACAAACAGAGAGGGGAGAGAGGCTGCTGCAGGGGAGGAAGGGTATCTGTTTTAGACAATGGTCAGGGAAGCCTGCCTGCTGACACTGGAGCCGAGCTCAGGTCAAGGAAAGAGCAGTTCAAGCAGAGAGTCACCAAGTGCAAATGCCCTGAGGCACTCGTGGATTTGAAAACCAGAGAGAAAGTGAGGGTGGCTGGAATGATGTGAGCCCCCAGAGGAGCAGAGGGAGAGGAGGCTGGGTCAGGTTGGGGGGCTTTGTAAACAAGCCTTCCTGATGAACAGCTCTTATTTCAAGTACAGCATGAGCCACTGTGTGGATTTAGGGAATGGAAGCCTGACACAACCTGATTTTCATTTTATTTATTCATTTAAATTTTTTAAGTTGAAGTATAATTGCTTTCTTGGGCAAACTCTGGGAGATGGCGAGGTACAGGGAAGCCTGGTGTGCTGCAGTCCATGGGGTCATGAAGAGCCGGACACAACTTGGTGACTGAACAACAACATAATTACTTTATAATGTTGTGATAGTTTCTGCTGTACAATGAAGCACATCCGCTATAAATACACATATATCCTCTGCCTCTTGAGCCTTCCACCCCACCCACCTCCATCCCCCTAGGTCATCACAGAGCCCCAAGCTGAACTCCTTCTGGTACATAGCAGCTTCCCGCTAGCTATCTGTTTTACACACACACTGTTACAGTGTTAGTCGCTCAGTCATGGCTGACTCTTTGCATCCCCATGGACTGCAGCCTGCCAGGCTCCTCTGCCCATGGAGTTCTCCAGGCAAGAATACTGGAGGGGGTTGCCATTTCCTTCTCCATTTTACACTTGGTCGGGTATATATGTCAACATTGCTCCCCCAATCCATCCCACCTTCCCCTTCCCTCTGTGTGTCCACATGTCTTTTCTCTATGTCTGCATCTGTATTCCTACACTGCAAATAAGTTCATCAGTACTATTTTTCTAGCCATAAAAAGTAACAAACTGGGGTCATTTGTAGAGATGTGGATCGGACATGACTTAGTGACAGAGCATGCATGGATGAACCTAGAGCCTGTCATAAAGAGTGAAGTAAGTCAGAAAGAGAAAAACAAGTATCATATATTAACCCATATATATATATATATGGAACCTAGAAAAATGATTTTCATTTTAAAGGTGCTATTTTGACTGCTGGGCCTCTAGAGAATGGACTGTAGAATTGTATTAAAACCAAGATGCCAAGTTTTTGGAGCTTTGAGAAGGCAGCATGAGGCTTCTACTCTAAAGGGGTTTGGGGAGGAAGGAGATGTCAGGGTGAATGTTTCTTTAAGTGGTTTGGGTCTAGAACTGTTTCCTTAAACTTCAGGGCCTCCTATGAAACTTGTCCCCAGCCTGAGTTTTGAGGACAACTGAGAAGTGATAGTTATGTTTGCCTCCCTGCCAAGTATAGGCTTTCAGGAGAGGACAAAGCACTGTAGCCACACATGTGAATTTTGTCAAGGAATGGAATCTCCTACGTGAGTGCCAGCTGTCTACCCAGTAGGAGGAACGGTCATATACATCTTAATAAGGGAGGAACATGTTTTAGCACCTATGTGGCAGGCTCTGTCCCATGTGTTAAGTCTTATAACTGCCACCACTGCCCAGAAAAGTACTGTTAAATATGAGATCTGGGACTTCCTTGGGGGTAGAGTGGATAAGAATCCAACTTCCAGTGCAGGCAACACGAGTTTGGTCCCTGGTCCGGGAAGATTCTACCTGTCGCAGAGCGACTAAGCTCGTACACTGCAACTGCTGAGCGCACGCACCCTAGAGCTTGTGCTCTGCAATGAGGAGTCACCATGAGAAGAAGCCTGCACACACAACCAACGAAGATCAGCTCTCCCTCACCGCAGCTGGAGAAAGCCCCTGCAAAGCAGTGAAGACCCAGCACAACAACTACAAAAATCTATGAAACCTAGAGCGAGAGAGGTTAGGTAACTTGCCGAAGGTCACACAGCACTAAAAGGCAGAACTGAGGCTGTGAGTGATCTTGGAGAGCATCTGCGTGCTGAGGGCTCAGTGGGCCCCCTCCCATAAATACTGTCATGGTTCCTCAGGGAGAATGAGGATCATGCCTGGGAGAAGTTGGGGCACCCTTGGGAGACCCTTGTGTCTTCCTGCCATGGGCCTAAGAACACAGAGTCTTCCTGAAGCCTGCAAGCTTTCAAGAAACATGGTTGACATTGGCCCAAAGAATTAGCTTCAAAGTCTAACAAGAAAGCTGCAAAGTCACAGCTAGGAACTTAAAACAATAGAGAATAAGAAAAGTGAAAGATGTTCTTTTGCCTCCATTTCTTCCCTCTTCCACACTCATCTCTGCCTTTTGCAGCTCCAAGTGTCTGACCTCCATTACTTTCCTTCTGCCTGAAAAACTCCTTTTAACGTCCCCGGCAGGGTACATCTCCTGGCAATGAATGCCCTCTGTTTTTGTTTGTCTGAGAAAAATCTTTCTTTATCCTACACTTTTTTTTTCCAATTAAATTTTCATTGTGAGGTAATTGGAAATTCACATGTGTCGTAGGAAATAAATCAGAGAAATCCTGTGTGCCCTTAATGCCGCTTCCCCAAAAGTAACATCTTGCAGACCCACAGTCAGATATCACAACCAGAATACTGACATCGCTGCACTATTATGTATATTCACTGGTGTGTGTGTGCACATGCACGCAGTTAGTTTTGTTCAATTGTATCCCATGAGTGCGTTTGCGTATCCATCACCACAGTCAAGGTATGTTTTATTTCCTTCACCAGAAGGATCTCTCAGTCTGCCCTTTTATAACCCAAGCTGCCTCCTACCCACTCTCTCCTCTCCCTCAACCCTGGCAACCAGTGGTCTGTTCTCTTTTTATAATTTTACCATTTCAAGAATATTTTATTAATGGGGTTGTGGTCCATATGCCTTTTTCACTCAGCGTAACTCTGTGGAAATTCATCCATGTTGTTGGGTGTATGGATACACAACCTCCCTCTGGATTGCTGAGGGCTGTTCCGTGATAGATGTACCATGATTTGTAGTGTTTAATTACTCATCATCAAAGGACATCGAAGGCTGTTTCTCTTTTGAGGGCAGGGAGACCAGGGAGAAAATGGTCCAAGAGAGGATGGAGAAAGAGTCCCCACCAAACCAAACCAACCATCAACCAAATGAGCTAGAAAGAGAATAAGCAAGCCTGGGCAGTGAGTGAGGATGCGGGGCGGCAGGGGGGGGAGGTGGAAGTGGGTGCTCCAGGAGGGTCCGTCCGGGATGAAGAGAGAACTACAGAGAGTGAAAAGCTGTAAAATAAATTATCATGCCCCTGCAGGTTCCTTATTTTCAGTAAAACCCGTATTCTCATACAAGAACTTGCAGACCAGATGTTTCTTCTCTTGGGAAGAGGCAGCCCAGGTCAGTGCAGATCCCCTGCAGCACCCAGCCCTGCATGTACACACTCCCTCGTTTGCTAAGTGCACACGCTTTTGCACGCATGCACACAAGTCCAGGGCTTTCCTGGACTTCCTGGTTGCTCGGCGGTAAAGAATCCACCTGCCAATGCAGGAGACACAGGAGACTCGAGTTTGATCCCTGGGTTGGGAAGATCCTCTGGAGGTGGAAATGGCAACCCACTCCAGTATTCTTGCCTTGAAAATCCCATGGACAGAGGAGCCTTGCAGGCTACAGTCCATGCAGTTGCAGAGTCAGGACATGGCTGAGCAGCTAAACAGCAACGAGGCCAGCCCCAGTGCTGCCATGTTGTAAGGGGCTCTGACTCCTCCTCTCCTAAGGCAGATGTTCTTGCAAACATCAGAGAATGGTCTTTTCATATATTAATATCTTCTGATCACCAGCCCCCTTGCCCACTGATGCCTCTTGGGGGTTGGGGGATGAGGGAGTAAGAGTCATTAATTCTGGGCATCCTGATTAGAACCTGGAATTTAGTGCCTGCTAGAAATAATACATGGAGCATGGAGTTTTAGAATTACGTCTTTTGTGGATTGTCATAGGACTCCAGTCACCCAAAAACATTTTGTCTGTGGTAAAATGTACCCTGAGTTCCATCTTGCCAATGAATTTTTATGGGTTTGAGTGTTGTGTAAACTCTTCATATTCTCCAGCAATATGTGTTTATTGTAAAAAAAAAAAATCATCAAGGATAAAGAAGAAAGTAAATATAACCCATGGTTTTTTTATTGCATTTTTTTCTTACAGAAACATTATCATGTTGCACATACTGTATCATATCTGGCCTTAGTTGGTAACTGTATAATGCAGAATTGTAAAATTGGCCCCCCAAGATTCTATGCCTAAACCCCAGATCCTATGAATACGATGAGCTACCATGCCCATGAAAATATTACCTTACTTGGAACAAAAGAACTTGGTAGATTTAATTTAAGGTTATTAGTTAGTTGAGTTTAATATAGGCGGGTGATCCTGGATTGTCTAGAAGATTCCAGGGGAAATCCCATGTGCCCTTAAAGGCAGAAGGAGAAATCAGAGAGACTCAAAGCATAGGAGGGATTTGATGTCCATTGGTGTCTTTGAAGATGAGGCCACAAGCCAAGGAAACAGGGGAGGCATCTGGGAGCTGAGAAAGACCCTAGCTGGCAGCCAGCAGGGAGATGGAGATCTCAGCTCCAGAGTCACAGAAAACTGAATTCTGCCAACTTTAAAGCATCTATAAGCAGATCCTTCCCTTGAACCTCAGGATAAGTGCATAGGCTAGCTGACACCCTTATTTCAGCTTGTGGGACCCCAAGCAGACACCCCAATGAGCCTACCCGGACTCCATACCTACAGAACTGTGAGATAATAAATGGGTGTTGCTTTACACTGCCCAGGTTTGTGATAAATGGCTATGCAGCATTAAAAACCAATCCTGTCATAGACCACAAGCATTTTCCATGCCAGTGAGCTTATTTGACATGTTTTGGTGGCTATAGAGTATTCTATTACGTGGATGTCCCATACTTTGGTGAGTGTCCTTTAATGATGCACACTAAATCATCTTTGAGTTTAACACATTCATTTGCAGAGGGCACTCCCAAACCGAGACCTCACATGTCTTACTCTTACTTACCGGGGCAGAAGGTTCTGAGAATTACCCTCTGCATCTGTGGGCCTCAGCCAGAGCAGACTAGAACTCATGATTTCCAATGTGTGCTGGGTCTTGCTGACACTGTGCCCTGATTTCAAACAACCTCTCTCCCCATGCCCTGCCTCATGTTAGTAGATACACTTTTCAAAAAGCAGAGCCTCCAAACCTCTACTCACAGTCAAATGGAGTAACAGGGACCAGATTTATCCTCTTGCATGAAACAAACAAAAATGGCAAAACTATATGAATCTACAGAAACTTACTAGAACTAAGCTCAAAAAAGGGCACAATCTAAAATCAATATAAGAAAATCACTTGCATTTTTATGTACCAGGAATGGGCAATCAGAAATTGAAATTAAAAATACCACTAATAGTAATCTAAAAAACAGGAAATATTTAGAAATAAATCTGACAACAGATTTGAAAGTATGCTGAAAACTGGGCTTCCCTGGTAGCTCAGCTGGTAAAGAATCTGCCTGCAATGCAGGAGACCCCAGTTTGATTCCTGGGTCGGGAAGTTCCCCTGGAGAAGGGATAGGCTACCCACTCCAGTATTCTTGGGCTTCCCTCGTGGCTCAGATAATAAAGAATCCGCTTGCAATGCAGGAGACCTGGGTTCAATCCCTGGATTGGGAAGATCCCCTGGAGAAAAGGATGGCAACACACGCCAGCATTCTTGCCTAGAGAATTCCCATGGACAGAGGAGCCTGGTGGGCTACAGTCCATGGTTGCAAAGAGTTGGACACGACTGAGTGACTAAGCACAGCACATGCTGAAAACTACAAAGTATTGCTGAGAAGAATGAAATAAAACCTAAGTAAATAGAAAGATATATAGGCTCTGGGTCGGAACACTTAGTATTTTTAAGATGGTGATTTTTCTCTAAATTGATATATCAATTCAATGCAATCCTGGTCAAAAATCCTCAAAGACTTTTTTTTTGTTTTTTAGAAATTGATAAACTGATCCTAAAATTTAAAAGCAAACATAATAGACCTGGGATAGCTAAAGGATTTTTGAAAAAGAAGAACAAATTTGGAGGACTAACACTACCTGATTTTAGATCTTATTGTAAAGTTATTAGAATAAAACAATTTGGTATTGACATGCAGATGGACAGATGGATCAACAGAACAGAATCTGTGTTTTAGAAGTAGATCAACTGATTTTCAACCAGGATGCAAAGGCAGTTCATTAGAAAAAAGATACTCTTTAAACAAATGAAGTGATGCTGGAACAATTGAATATCCACATGCACGAAAGGTTGAGTTTTGATGAATATCTCGCACCGTATACAAAAATTAACTCAAAATGAATCATAGGTCGACTTTTAAAACCTACAGCTGGGTGGGATGACTTGAGAGAATAGCACTGTCACATGTACATTACCATATGTAAAACAGAGGACCAGTGTTAGTTCGAGGCATGAAGCAGGGGGCTCAAAGCCAAGGCTCTGGCACAACCCAGAGGGATAGGGTGGGGAAGGAGGTGGGAGGGGGTTTCAGGATGGGACGGACACGTGTACACCCATGGCCGATTCATGTTGATGTTTGGCAAAAACCATCACAATATTGTAGAGTAATTATCCTCCACTTAAAATAAATTAAAAAAAAAAACCCTACAGCTGTATAAGTTCTACAAGAAAATACAGAAGAAAATTCTAGGCAGAAGAGAAAGTTAGAGAGCCTCTGAAACTGAAACTGAAATTCTGGGTTAGGCAAAAAGGTTTTAGATACCTGACAACAAAAGCATGACATATGAAAAGTTGGATTCATTGGACCTCATAAAATTTAAGGAGTTCTACTCTGTGAGAGACACTGTTAAGAAGATGAAAAGATAAGCCATAGACTAGAACATATTTGCAAGTCACATATCTAACAACAGATTTGCATCCAGAATATTAAATAAAAATCAGTAATAAGAGAACAACCTAATTTTATAAATGGGAAAAAGAATTGAACATACACTTCATCAAAGAAGAGGTATGAAAGCCAAATAAGCACAATATCATTGGGAATTAGGAAATGAAGTGAAGACTACAATACAAGGTAACACTCCACACCCATTAGAATGTCTGAAATTTAAAATACTGATTGAAATGTGGAGGAGCTGGCACCTTACACTGCTAGTGGGCACGCAACATAGCACACCCACTGTGGAAAACAGATGGGCAGTTTCTTAGAAAAATAAGCATACAGTTGCCTTGTGACCCAGCCACTCTACTCTTAGTATTTGCCCAAGAGAAATGAAAGCACATGTCTGCTCACGTGAATGTTAACAGCGGCTTAACTTTTTAAAAATATTTAATTTTTGATGTGGACCATTTTCAAAGTCTTCATTGTTTCCGTTTCTGTAAAGTCAATGTTGTTTGTTTTATGTTTTGGTTCTTTGGCCAGGAAACGTGTGGGATCTGAGCTCCCCATCCAGGGATTGAACCTGCACCCCCTGCGTTGGAAGGCCAAGTCCTAAACTTGACTGGACCACCAGGGAAGCCCTAGCAGCTTTACTTTTAATAGCTCAAGACTAGAAACAATCCCCAAACAGAGCACCAAGTAAACAGGTGAACAGTGACATGTTCCTATAATGGAATACTGAGATAAGAAAGTTGTTACCTGTGGGAGTATGGGAAATGAAGCCCCAAGTCATGAAATCTGAAGCTGAAGATTTAGACACATGGATGGCAGATCCCGGGAGCCAAGTTTCTCATCACTGGAGTGGGAGGTTACAGACAGGCCAGGGGGAGAGGCTGAAATGATCTACGGAGCAGTGTATTAGCAATGCAGACCTCCATAGGGACTCATGTTTAGCTTAATATCGATACAGATGGACACATACAACATATTTGTAGATATAAAAGTGAAATTGTTAGTCGCTCAATCATGTCCGACTCTTTGTGATCCCATGGACTGTAGCCTGCTCCTCTGTCCATGGGATTCTCCAGGCAAGAGTACTGGAGTGGGTAGCCATTCCCTTCTCCAGGGGATCTTCCCGACCCAGGGATTGAACCCTGATCTCCTGCACTGCAGGCAGATTCTTTACTATCTGAGCCACTAGGGAAGCCCATTTATAGATATGGGTTAGTATAAATACCCTTATTTACATTTGTAAAATTTTGTATTTTTATTTATTTTACTGTGCTGAATCTTAATTGTGGCATTTGAAATCTTTAGCTGTGGCATGTGGAATCTAGTTCCCTGACCTGGGATTGAACTTAGGCCCCCTGCATTGGGATCATGGAGTCTTAGCCCCTGAACCACCAGGCAAGTCCCAATTCCCAGATTTACTTGCTCTGTCAGCTAAGAAGTCCTGAAAGAAATGACATCCCTGTAGCAAGTAAGCACACCTAGTGCCCAGGTCTTAGGCTTTACAACTATTCTCCAGTAAAAGGGAGAAGGACATCTTGGAGAAATGGCTGTTTCTAGGATGGGCAGGATGAGCCTGAAGCATCTTCTGGGGTCAGAGAGTAAGTGCTCAGAAAAGCAGACGGCAACAGGCAATGATGGAAGCGTGTCCCAGGAACACAGCCGCTGCAAGAAAGAGCTCCCATTGGCCACAGCTGAAACAGTGTGAGCAATAAAATAGTCTTGGATTATAAATAATCCAAATATAAAATAAATATGGACAATTTCATACTGATAATATGAATAAATAGATGGAGAATAGGTAAATCTCCCACACAGTGGGATTTCAGATAATTAATGTAGATACTCTGCCCCCAAGGAGGTGGAGCAGAATTCTTGTACACAGAAACTTCCTTTCAAGAGTTCAGTGTGGAAAGGGAGAAAAAGAACCTTGAAGGACTTCCCTGGTGGCCCAGTGGTAAAGAATCCACCTTGCAATGCAGGGCACTCAGGTTTGATCCCTGGTCAGTTAACAAAGATCCCACATGCCGTGGAGCAACTAAGCCCATGCTCCACAACCACTGAGCCCACGTGCCATAGCTAGAGAGTCCATGAGCTTCAACAAAGACCCTGCATGCCACAACTAAGACCCAAAGGAGCCAAGTAAATAAAACAAGCTTCAGAGAAACCCAGCAAACACTACCTTGGCCAGAGGATCAAGGTCAACATCAAGAGTAATAAGGCATCTTGAATGTATGTACCCTTGCTGTAGAGAATGCCACTTGACTTCTGGGTTTTCCTCCCAGAAATCCATAATCCCAACCGAATCATGAGAAAACGCCAGGCGAATCCCGATTGAGGAACACTGCAAAATACCTGATCAGTGCTCCTGAAAAATGTCCAGGTCAAAAGCAAGGACAGTCTGAGGCAATGTCTCAATGAAGAGGAGGTTAAGAAGACAGGACCACTTCACGTAATATGATGTCCTGGATGGAATCCGAGAACAGAAGATGGAGATGGAGATAAAACTAAGGAAATCTGAATAAAGTGTGAAAGTGTTAGTCACTCGGTCATGTCCAACTCTTTGTGACCGAATAGGCTGTAGCCCCTCAGGCTCCTCTGTCTACGGGATTTTCCAGGCAAGAATACTGGAGTGGGTGGCCATTCCCTCCTCCAGGGGATCTTCCCAACCCAGGGATCAAACCCACATCTCCTGCATTGCAGGCAGATTATTTACCACTGCAGCATCTGGGAAGCCCTCAAGGAGTTTATCAAATCCGGAAGGAGAAGTTACATCCTCTTGGGAAAGTATCTGCAGAGAGGCAACCATCTGGTTTCCTTTTGCTGTCCTTTTGGACCGCAGCCGATTCTTCACACATGCACGTGGCACCTGAGCGTGTGGGCAGAAACGCGTCTGCTGAGTGGAATGAAAAACCCTGCAAGTGCTCTGAGGGTTGAAACTTTGAAGAGGTTGAGATCTTTGAGAGCTGAAGAACCTTTGAATCTCCCTTCGGCTCCCTCCACCCTGACCACAGCCCTTCTCTTGATGTAAAACATGTGCTCAGATTGAAAACAATAAGGCATGTGGCTGAGCTGACAGGTCTGTTTTGCTTTTTGCCTCCTCAGTGGTTGGAAACAGACCTTCCTTGGAGACCTGCAGGACACCGTAAATGGATGACCCGTCCCCCCCCCCCACCGCCCCGATCGCATCCATGGAGTTGTGACACGGAGCAGGGACTGGCCTCTCTGCAGCTGGAACAGAGTCTGTGTGGCTGGCTATACTGGGGCGGGGTTCTCACAGCTTTGGAGACGATGGAATGAAGGTGCCTGGACTTTCTTGGAGGCATGTAAAGTTAAACTGAAATGTCCAGGAGCCCATAGAGGGAACCTTCCAGAACAGGGTATGCATGACCCCCCTCACCCACACCAGTTCTACAGATGACATCCTTCTCCATGTGATAGATAGCCTGCCTTCAAACCAGAACACCAGGCTTCCATGCTCCCTCTGCCACGGAACCAGCTGTGCCACCCTTGATGGGTCCCATGGCCTCTTATCAAAGAAGTGGACTGAATATTGTCTAAAGAATCTTCCAATTCCCAGAAGTCTATGAAGTCGTTTGTTTCTGAACTAATGGAAACTTGGCTACATTTCATCCTCCTCTCTACATGATCCAAGCTGCGTTCATGCATGTGTGCTCAGATGTGTCCAGCTCTTCATGACCCAGTGGACTATAGCCCTGCCATGCTTCTCTGCCCATGGAATTTTCCAGTCAGGAATACTGGGGATCCCTCCTCCAAGGGATCTTCCTGGCCCAGGAATCAAACCCAAGTCTCCTGCTTGGCAGGTGCATTCTTTACCACTGAGCCACCAGGGAAGCCTTATTGATACTCATTGGAACCTAATTCCTCACCTGGGTATGCTAACACTAGAAGCATCATTCATAATGTCCATTATGTGAAAGAGTTTTCAGGTCTCCTCCTAGAAACAAATTGGCATAACTGGAAAATTCGCAAGAGGCCAGGTCTGTAAGTTGTTTAGACAAGAGGGATTGTTCTACACCATGGTTTCCAGAGAGTCCCACCTGTGCCCAGAAGGGGAAGCAGATGCTTTCATTGCTTTGGAGAACTTATGAGAGAAATAAACAATATAATTTCTGTTGAGAACAAGGCAGTGTACGAATTCCAAGAAGGAAGTCTGAGCTGAGGTGGTCTGAGCTGAGAACTCCTGAGCTATGCTTGCCTTGCAAGGTTTTACCCTTTGTTCCAACATAAAGTAGGCTCAGTACCTGTAGAACAGAGCTCGAGGGGCCTTCACAGTTCATTTTAAAGGTAAACCACCCACAACACGTGGGTCCCTTATCTTTGCCTTTTTAGTAGCATCTGTATCAGTTTGCTGGGAGTAGCATAACCAAGTATCAAAGCCAGGGTCTTAGAACAGAAGCTGACCGTGCCAGTTCTGCAGACCAGAAACCCGAGATCAAGGGGTCAACAGGGCTGGCCCCTTCAGAGGCTTGAGGGGGAGTCTGCTCCAGGCCCCTCCCAGCTCCTGGACGTTGGTTGGCTGCCCTGGGTGGTCCCTACCCTGTAGCTGCATCACTCTCATCTCTGCCTTCATCTTCACATGATGTTCTCTTTGTTTTTTTTTTTTTTTGGCTGTGCCAGGTCTTAGTTATAGCATGTGGGATCTCACTGGAAAAGACCATGATGCTGGGGAAGGTTGAAGGCGGGAGGAGAAGGAGATGATAGAGCATGAGATAGTTAGATGGCATCACTGACTCGATGGACATGAGTTTGAGCAAGTGCTAGGAGTTGGTGATGGACAGGGAGTCCTGGGGTGCTGCAGTCCATGGGGTCGCAGAGAGTCGGACATGACTGAGTGGCTGAACTGAACTGAACTATGGGGTCTAGTTCCTGGGCCCCCTGCCCTGGGAGTGTGGAGTGTAAGCCACTGGACCACCAGGGAGCTTCCATGATGTTCTCCTCTTGTGCATATCTCTGTGTCCAGGTTTCCCCTTTTAATTTTTATAAGGACATCAGTTATGTTGGCTTAGGAGCCAAGCCTAATTCAGTAGGACCTCACCTTAACTAATTACATTGGCCATGACCCTCTTTCCAAATAAGATTACATTCTGAGTTTCTGGGGGTTAGGCCTTTAAAATGTGAATTTAAGGGGACATAAAGCTTCCCTGGTGGCTCAGTGGTAAAGAATCCATCTGCCAATGCAGGAGACTTGAGTTCAGTCCCTGGGTTGAGAAGATCCCATGGAGGAGGAAATGGCAACCCACTCCAATACTCTTGCCTGGGAAATCCCATGGACAGAAGAGCCTGGCAGGTTACGGCCCATGGTGTTACAAACAGTCGGACATGACTTAGTGACTGAACAACAAATCAACCCATCACAGCACACTTTCTGCACAGGGAGCCAAGTTGGAGGGCCCATCAAGTAACAGGCAGGGAAAGGGATGTTGTGGGTGGGTCCCTCGGTGTTTGAAGCAGTTCTGAATGCTCTCTGCTTCCCCCTTCCCCTGGGCCCGGTCACTCTGCATCACAGACATAGACTGAGCTCAGGTCCCTGGCAGAGTCTGGTGTGAGTTGATATCAGCGCCCCTGCTGGGGGCTGGGACTGGGGCAGGACTCTCAGGTCCACCCAGAGGAGAGCAGGCAGAGGAGGATTCGTGATGCTGGCTCACACAGCCCCGCTGTGCCTCAATTTCCCCCTGTGAAATGGGGGTAATGCTATGCCCTGCCCTGCCCACCTAGGGTCAAAGTGTTAGTCGCACAGTCGTGTCTTGACTCTTTGAGACCCCATGGACTGTAGCCCGCCAGGATCCTCTGTTCATGGGATTTCCCAGGTAAGAATACTGGAGTGGGTTGCCATTTTCTTCTCCAGAGGATCTTCCCAACCCAGGGTTTGAACCCAGGTCTCCCACATTGCAGGCAGATTCTTTACTGTCTGAGCCACCAGGAAAGCCCTAGGGTCAGGCCAAGCCCAAATAGGAAAACTAGATGGACTGGCTTTGAGAAGACCCCACACCCAGTAAGCCAGGGAGCATACTGACTGTGGATGCTCTGTGCCAGCTGGGTGTCTTGTCTCCTCGGGGCATCCCCTGCACCGGCTGGCAGGGACACTGACTGATGACTAAGACATACCTGGCCTTCCCCGGCCCCGCTTCACACACAGCAGAGGCTCAGCCAGTCCCCACTGGCAGCCTGCCTGCCTGTCCTGCTGCTCAAAGCAGAGGCTGAAACCCCCCTGGGTTGCATTTCAGGAGCCCAAGCCTGCTCTCCCGGGGCACCGAGCTCTGAGCAGCACAGACTCTGGGGCTGCGCTCTGGCCCGGTGAGCCGGCTACACCTGTGGCTAAGGTTTCTCCCTTGGGGTCCCCCTCACTCTCCACCAGGCTTTTCCCCCAAATCGTCTCCATCCTACAAGACTGACAGCTGACTCTGGGCTGGGAACAGAGGGTAGGAAGTGGTCTTTGCCTGAAGCCTGTTGCCTTATTTACCCTGGCCGCCAGGCCTCTCCCAGCAGCCCTAAGAAAACAGAGGGCCGTCCAGAGTCAAGTTCTGGCGTGTTTTCTCCCTGGAGGTGGATCAGGTTTTAAAAGGAAGGTTTCCTGTGGCCTGCAATACCGTTTTGGTTTGTTTTACCTGTCTCCACCTGCCGGGCAGGGAATTAACCTGCTGGCTGGGGGCCGGGCCGGCAAACATCGTCAGGCGTCAGGCGAGCAAAGCTCACGGGTGTGGGTCTGACGACACACGAAAGAGGCCCGTCCTCCTCCACAGAGCTTTGCGCACGGGAGGCCCAGGCCCCGATCTGAACAGAGCTCTGAGTAACTTGATATGTTTTCTTTCGTTGCTGTAGACACAGTGTGCCAGATTTAACTCTGCCGCATCTGTGTCTTTATCTGTCGGGTTGTTGCAGGGGGAGGGGGCAAGGGGGAGGGTTATCAGAGGGAGAAGGGAGCATATCCCCGAGTCATTGTTTTTTTTTTCCCATCCATCTTCCTTTTTTCCTTGCCTGCATTTTTCACTCTTTGCTGTATATAACTTGACATGACTGTTTTTGTTTCTCAATCTTTAACCCTTAGGAGATGACCACTGTGCTTTTTGTCTCCTATAAAGCAGCTTTACAGACGCCTTCGGGGCACCCTGTCTGGGAAGCCCTGGCACTGTCAGAGTTAACAGCGAGCCTCTGGAAACTTGAACTTCCCCAGAAGTGCTTGTGCAGCAATTAGCAGAGCCCCACTCAGATACAGAAAAAAAGTCCCCTCAATTATAAATAAACAAGCAGCCAAGGGTCTTGGAGACAAGAGTCACCACTGTGCCCCAGGACTGTGGCGGTTACCCCCTTTGCAGAAAAACCTGCACCTTCCAGAACTGTGATGGAGAAGCCTGATGCTCTAGCAGGATTCTGAGGAAAGGTGGGAATCTGCTTTCCAGTGAAAACCCATCAGGCTAGGCCTCACGCGTAAGATGCCCAAGGTGCACCGACCTGAGGATGGTAGAAAGGGTCACGCCTTGCAGCCTGGGATGATGGATGGATGGCCTTTTCTGGGTGAATAGGAGCCTTGCTTCGCTTTGCTGGAGGGAGATACCAGGCTGGCAGGATATTTGGTATTGACTAGAGTGGTGGCCAGAGATAGTGCCTCACCCAGGACCGCACTGAAGGGGGCCGGATGTCATTCCCAAGGCCCCAAGGCCCTGTGGGATCGGGGGACAGGAGTGAAGAGCCTGTCTCTCTGTTTCTTTCTTCCAGCCATCACAGAAGTGCTGCAAAATACAGAACCATAGGTCTCCTCGCGAGAAGATGTCTTGGGTCATCCTGGGCTATATTTAGAATGGAAAATGTGCTGGCTCAGAGAAAACTGATCATGTGCCCTTCTCCAGGCTTCACGCTGAGCTGGGAACTCTGCCCCATCACCCACCCTCTCCATCCTTCCCACATCCCTGACACCCCCTTCCTCCTCCAGGGAGCCCTCCCAGCTTGTAGGGAGACCCTGCAGGGAAAGGCCCAGTTTCTCTTGTGAATAAACTTTACAAGCATCCCCCTCTCGTGAGGACCATGAGGATCTAGTGGAGGGCTGTGTGCAAGGCTTGCTGCGAGCTCAGAGCTCAGAGGGGATGTTTGACCTGATCATGGGAATTCCTTGGCCTTCCCCAAAGCCCACTTCTGCTTCTCCAGGTGTGAAGGCTGGGGACATCATGGCAGGGAGTGAACCCACGGATCCCTGCCCTAAGGACCGTCCTGGGTCCAGCCCCGTGTTGTGCTCTGGGCAGTATTGTCACCCTAAGACTCCTGAGAGTCCCTTGGGCAGCACGGAGATCAAACCAGTCAATGCTGAAGGAAATCAACCCTATTGGAAGGACTGGTGCTGAAGCTGAAGCTCCAATACTTTGGCCACCTGATGCTAGGAGCCAACTCATTTAGAAAACACCCTGATGCTGAGAAGGATTGAGGGCAAGAGGAGAAGGAGATGACAGAGGATGAAATGGTTAGATAGCATCACTGACTCAATGGACATGAGTATGAGCAAACTCTGGGAGATAGTGAAAGACAGGGAAGTCTGGCATGCTGCTGTTTGTGGGGCTGCAAAGAGTGGGACATGACTTACAACAGGCACGGAGAGCTTTGTGGTGGTGATTGTTGGGCCAGTCCCCATCAGCGCCCTGTTAACTTTTCGTAACCATCAGAATGTTTTTAAGAACCTGGAAGTTCATTGCATCACTGTTTTGCTGTCGGAGCCACACGTGATTTCTCAGAAGGAGCGGCCCAGACCCGTCCTATCTCCGATACTGACCCAGCCACAAATTTCCACTTTACTGGGGACAAAGGGTCAGAAGTGGCACCACTGAAGGTAGGCATCTGCTGCCCGTGCTCATGGGGACAAGGAAGCAGTGGGGACACAGTGATACTCTCAGTTCTTGGGCACATGTTCTGGGCTAGGGGCGCCACATCCATTTCTGATCTCCACATTCCCTCTGAGAGGTGGGAATTATTGCGTTCATTTTCCCATCGAGGAAACTGGGGGTTAGATGCCTTGTCATGGACCATTCCCCCATCCTCCTTGCCCAGCTCCCCACCATGGTCTTGCTGGTCCTCCCCTGTGACATGCAGCCCCTGTTCTCCTGTGACATCACCCACTTGGCCCCCAGTCCAGCCTCTTACCTCACTGGACTCATTCTCCACACAAACCAGCTTGATCTTTGGGAAAGACTCTGAGCTGTACCCTTCTCCTCCTTAGAACCCAACAGTAGCTCCCTGTTGCCCTTAGAATGGAATTCTGACTCCTCCCTGTGCATGGCCAGCATTTCCCCTAGGTCTTAGCTGTGGCTCATCCCCTCTACTCAGGCCAGTCCAGCCTCAGGGCCTTTGCACCTGCTGTTCTGTGTCCCTGGTGTGGACCCTGGACTCTGAGTACATTTCTGTCTCTCTCCAGCAAGGGCTGAGGCCCTGTTCTAGTTGTGGTTAACTCTACAAACCCCTCTTGCACATCTGTTCTCTCGGGCAGGAAGCAGGCATTCAGCCTCCCACACTGTGAGGCTGGTACCTCCATCTCCAAGATGCAGGCCTTCCCCAGAAGCCTATAGTCTGCTCCTTTGTCCCAGGGTGAGACCGGCTCCCAAGAATCAAGTCACTTGCTTCCTTCTTGCACAGGTTGTGATGGATGTGATTCTTCCACCTTGGGCCCCTTGCCCAGAACTGAGGCTCTGCAATTAGGGTGAAATAGCTCCTCGTTAATGGAGCTTTAGGACATGAACTGACACATTATGTCCTCAAGATCTAACCAGAGGGGAAGCGGACCACCTCTACCTGCATTAGGTGGCCTTTCTTAAATCCAGGACACTGATGTGCTTTCTGCACTTGGATTTTCCTATTCAATTATTGCATCATCTCAGAAGACAACTCTCTTATAATTAGTGAAGCTTGGGCTGGCTTGACAATCCTGCTCCTGCCCACACACCATTTGATCTATTGTTATTGTTTAGTTGCTAAGTTGTGTCCAACTCTTTGTGGCCCCATGGGCCATAGCCCCGCCAGGCTCCTCTGCACATGGGATTTGCTAGGCAAAAATACTGGAGTGGGTTGCCATTTCCTTCTCCAGGGGATCTTCCTGACCCTATGCTTCAAAATAATTCATTCCCAGTTATCAGCCTCCTGAGATCCACCAGTCACCTGGAAGCAGTCCCATATTTGTTGCTCAGAAAAACTGGACCTTTCAGAGGGCTACTCTAGGGTGGCCTGGGATAGTAGCCACCTGGAGGAGACTCTTTGAGACGACAACTGATCCTTTGCACAAGATGATATTTGAGGCCCTCATAGAGGTGTCCCCAGTGGCTCAGCAGGTAAAACAATCCTCCTGCAATGCAGGAGACACAGGAAACACAGGTTGAATCCCTGGGATGGGAAGATCCCCTGGAGGAGGAAATGGCAGCCCACCCCAGTATTCTTGCCTGGGAAATCCCATGAACAGAGGAGCTTGACAGGCTCTAGTCCATAGGGTCGCAAAGAGTTGGCCATGACTAAGTATGCATGCATGCAAACAGGGCAAATAAGGTTCCCTTTCTCTTACCCTCTGCTGGTTTTACCAGCTTCCCCATCTCTGTGCCTTCTAGCTCAAAACCGAAAATTTCAAATGAAAAAAGAGAGAGAGACAGAGAAGACAAACATGAAGTAACATTGACTAGTTCACTGAGGCCATCTGTCAACCATATTTTATGTCCCTGATTTATTTTATAGCCCTAGTGTCAAACTTTCCTTGTCAATTTAACACGCGACCATTTTTAAATTAAAATTCAGTATCATCAAGCAGGTCATAGAGTGTGAGCAATATTCTCTTTGTTCTAAAAATCCTCATGTAATGAAGCTGCCATTCACAATTGTTTTCCAATGACCTGCTTATTAAAAAAAATAATTTTCAAGGAACAGAAATAGGTGCCTTTTGGCAGCATGGGGTCCAGCAGGAATGAGAAGCTTACCAATCATGGCCCAGCCCCTGGGAGATGCAAGGGGTGGGGAATGTTGTCAGGTATCAGTTTGGATTGAGTGTTTCTGAATACATGTGACTGCTCTTGGGTTTCCTGTGGTGCATCTTATAGACTGATTTCACTTTTTAAGAGATAAATTATTAGATGAATTTTGATAAATGAATGTACGTTCAGTGAGCAGGAATCGAGATGAGAACTCCAGTGAAGAAGCAGGAAAAGGCTTTGGAAGAGAGTCGGGCACCAGGGCCCTGAGCTGGGGCACATTGCCCATGACCAAGGCCTTCTGCACCAGAGACAAACCCCCAAAGTCCCATCTGGTGAGCAAACCAAGCCAAGGCAGCCTCTGCTAAAAGCCCCAAAGACCCACAGCGAGGGTTGCAGGTCACAGCAGGGCCTGGTTTTTTGGGTTTGATTTCAATTCCTGAGCCAACATGTAGAAATCTAGTGACTTCTGCACATGAAGCACTTCAGTCGTGTCCAACTCTTTGTGACTCTATGAACCGTAGCCCACCAGGCTCCTCTGTCCATGGGATTCCCTAGACATCAATACTGGAGTGGGTTGCCACTTCCTACTCTAAGGGATCTTCCCTACCCAGGAATATAACTTCCATCTCCTAAGTTTCCCACACTGGCAGGTGGATTCTTTACCACTAGCGCCACCTGGGAAGCCCTAATGACTTCTGGTTCTTTCCAAAAACCAAAGGATCTGGGGACTTCCCTGGTGGTCCAGTGGTTTACAGTCTGTGTGTCCATGCAAGGGATGTGGGTTCAATCTCTGTTCAGGGACTAAGATCCTACATGTTGCATATCACAGCCAAAAGATAATACAAACAAACAAAAAACCCTACGATCTGGGTTCACAATGTCTGTATCAATCCACTTAAGCCACTTAGCTGCCCAGAGCCCCTCACCTCTTAGCTGCTGAGCCCTATAGTTCTCTGAATTGTGGCCTCACCCCAAGGAATATTTAGACAGGAGGAACAACCTTTCTTCCTTTGGAACACCTCACTCCCTCCTGCCAGGGTGGTCCTGGGCAAAGCATCCTATAGCCTCAGTATTCCCATCTCTATAATGGGATGACAGTGGGGCCTCATAGCTATGTGGTATGTGTTCACTCGCTCAGTCATGTTTGACTCTTTGTAACTCCATGGACTGTAGCCCACCAAGCCCCTGTGTCCATGGAATTTTCCAAGCAAGAATACTGGAGTGGGCTGCCATTTTCTCCTCCAGGGCATCTTCCTGACCCAGGGATAGAACCCACATCTCTTGTGTCTGCTGCCTTGGCAAGCGGATTTTTTACCATTTGCACCACCTGGGAAGCCCGGGACCTCATAGGGTGGTCAGTTAAAACTCCCTCCCCTCTGCCTGCATGTCTTTAGGGGCCAGCAGTGTATTTTTAGGGAGGGAAGACAATTGGGTTCTGTGTGCCAGCAGCCTCCCTACTGGCTTCCTCTCGAATGTCTTGTTGGAGGAGTGAAGACAGAATTATTCAGAAACAAGTGATTTCCCAGCTGTAGGCTCCTCTGCGATGACAAAGGACTCACTCAGCCCAGATTGGTGGTGAGGCAAGAATTACATACTGTAGAGAGGCTGCTGGGACCATCTTGAGTTTGTTTGTAACCAATCTCAAATAATGTAGATCTTTTTAATTCGCAGCAAATCCTATTCCCTCGACAACATCTGCAGTAAAATAGCAGGAACGTGTGTGGAGACCAAGTGTTGGGGGGTGGGGAGGTGCTTTTTGTTTTCCCACCACTGAATCCATAGTTACCCTCTCAGTTGAAGTTTTATCATATTTAACTGATTCCACATAAACAGATCTGTGTATATTTTCAGTAGTTTCGACTGAAACCTGTTAAGAACAGATGTGCAGATGGTTGCCCTGCACTGATCCACTTAAATGTATTTTTCCACGAGCAGTGTTTTCCTTTCAGCCCTTCCTTGAGAGAGGAAGACTTAAGAAAGTGGAACCTTTGTTAAGATATATATTACATGCTTCTGAGTCTCTGCAACAAGTGCTTTGCTATTGGTTTTCCAGCAGTTCTTTGGCACATGAGGCTGTGAGTACTGGGTGTGCATTGATGTGATGGGCGGTGTCTGACCTGAGCCTGTGTGGCTGGGAGGACGGGCTCTTGGCTCTTCTGGCTGCCGCCCATGTGAGAGTGGGCCAGTCTTTCCCAGCTGCTGCGGAATCAAGCAGCCTCTGTCCAAAGGCTTGAGTAAGTTATCCACTTCTTTGACCCTTTAAATTTTTTAAGCAGAAAAAAAAAAAAGGAGGGAGAGGGGAATGTAAAAAACTCCTCAAACTCAACAGCAACCAAAACCAAATCATCTGATTTTTAATTCTGCAAAGGACTTGAATAGCTGTGTCTCCAAAGAAGACAAAAAAATGGCCAACATGAGAATATGGTCAGTACCACTGAGAATCTGTGCTCATACTCAGTTGCTAAGTTGTATCTTTGACTCTTTGCAACCTCATGGACTGCGGCTCACCAGGCTTCTCTGTCCATGGGATTTCCCAGGCAAGAATACTGGACTGGATTGCCATTTTCTTTACCTGGGCATCTTCCAGGCCCAGGGACTGAACTCGAATCTCCTGTGTGGCAGGCGGCTTCTTTACCACTGAGCCACCAGGGAAGCCACACTGAGAATTAGGGAAATGCAAATCAAAACTATAAAGGGATATTACCTCATACCCAAGAGGAGGGTTAGTATTGAAATTAAAAATAAAACAGAAAATAACAAGTATTGACAACGATGTGGAGAAATTGAACCTTTACACACTGCTGGTGGAAGTGTAAGATGGTACAGCTCTTGTGGAAAATGGTATGGAGGTTCCCCCCAACATTAAAAATAGGACAACCATGTGATCTAGCAATTCCTCTTCTGGGTATATGGGCAAAAACATTGAAAGCATGAGCTTCCCAGGTGGCTCAGTGGCAAAGAATCCACCCGCCAATGTAGGAGACGCAGGAGACGTGAGTTCAATCATTAGGTGGGGAAGAATCCCTGGAAGAGGAATGGCAACCCAGTTCAGTATTCTTTTTTTTTTTTTTTTTGGACCAGTCCAGTATTCTTGCCTGAAAATCCCATGGACAGAGGAGTCTGGCAGGCTACAGTCCATGGGTCGCAAAGAGTCGGACACGACTGAGCCCACATGCACTGGAACCAAGATTGCAAAGAGACTTTTTCACATTCATATTCACAACAGCTGCATTCACAATAGCTAAAAGGTGGAAACACCCCAAGCATCCATTGACAGATGAACGGACAATCAAATGTGGTCCGTTCATACAATGGAAAATCATTCAGCCCTTGAAAGGGAACTCAGACACATGCTACAACATGGATGGACCTTAAGGACATTGGGCTAAGTGAACTAAGCCAATCACAGAAAAGAAAAATCCTGTATGATCCCACTTATATAAGGTATATAGAGTAGGCAAATTCATAGAAACAGAGAATGGAGTGGTGACTGCCATGGGCTGGGAGGGCGGAGGGGGAAATGACTGTTTAATAGCTACAGAGTTTCAGTTTTGTGAGATGAAAAAGTTCTGCAGACCTGTGGCATAACAATATTCATGTACTTACCATTGAATGGACACTTAAAATGATTAAGTTGGTAAAAATAAAGCTGGGCGAGGGAGGATATAATCACGATACTCATCTTATGGATGGCAAGAGGATTCTGTGAGATAAGGCACACTTAGCAGGACTTTGCCTTTTCATACTGTAAAACAAAAAATAGCTATGACAAAACTAGACAGCATATTAAAAAGCAGAGATATTACTTTGCAGACAAAGGTCCATCTAGTCAAAGCTATGGTTTTTCCAGTAGTCATGTACAGATGTGAGAGTCAGACCATAAAGAAGGCTGAGTGCCAAAGAATTGATACTTTCGAACTGTGATACTGGAGAAGATTCTTGAGAGTGCCTTGGATAGGAAAGAGATCAAACCAATTAATCCTAAAGGAAATCAACCCCAAGTATTCATTGGAAAGACTGATGCTGAAGCTGAAGCTCCAATACTTCGGCCACCTGATGTAAAGAGTCGACTCACTGGAAAAGACCCTGATGCTGGGAAAGATTGGGAGCAGGAGAAGGTTGGATGGCATCACCGACTCAATGGACATGAGTTTGAGCAAACTCTGGGAGGTGGTGAAGAACAGGGAAG
The DNA here is from genome assembly GCA_024291935.2 of Okapia johnstoni. NCBI lineage: Eukaryota > Metazoa > Chordata > Mammalia > Artiodactyla > Giraffidae > Okapia > Okapia johnstoni. Next base: position 132,992,561 of record CM044306.1, on the reverse strand, counting down.
CCTTTGAGCCCATGGACTCGCAAAGAGTCGGACATGAGTGAGCAACTGAACAACGGCAAAAAGCAGGACTTTGTCTTGTGGGCTGTGGAGATGATAACTAAGATGGAATGAGATAAGGTGGATTGTTTCCCCAGCTTTGGATTTCTGTTCTCCAGCAGGTTCCTCTCCCACTTCCTACTGCCCATGGGACAGAGTTCCTCCAGTCTCCCAGGCCCTTGTCATAGGCTGTAGCCCTCTCGAGGAGTGTCCCCATGGGGCACTGTGGACCTCTCTGCCCATGCCTCTGGGGCACAGAGTTCCCCAGGCCAGTTTCCCCTGTGGCTGGTGCTGGTTGTGAGACACTGCCTGGCTCCTTTTAGTGGCCTCTGAATAAACCACAGAGCCCCCAGCCCCTCCTGTCTGCAGGCATTCATCCCATTGAATTTGCCCTGCATTGAGAGGAGGGGGAAGGAGGGCCTGAGTGGGGTGACATGATGACGGTGAGCCTCAGGGTTCAATGCCACCTGCTTGCAGCCCTAATTCTGCCCATTGTTGAACCATGCAGCCCCGTTGTGTCACAGGTGAAAAGGGTGAGGCAGAGTGGGGCTTCATAACCACTAAAGATTCCAGATCTTTCAGGGGGCTTTGTCTTCCTGATTTCTCCCCAGCCTGGTCCCTTCCGCAGGACACAGCATCCAACAAACTTCCCATGCCTGAGTTTTCTTGGTACCTAACAGGACACTGGGAGTTGAGTGTTAACACAAGCATGTCTGTTTTTTCACGGGAGCTGGGGGTGGTATGTCCTGGGCTCTAAGAGCAGCATGAGGCTTGGAGGCCCCTGGCAGAGCCGTGGAAGAGTGATCGTTGGCAAGATGGGCATTTCTGTCACCTGACAGGAGGAGACCCTCTGGCAGGGCTTGGACTCAGCTGAGCAGAAAGATGATCAGTTGACTTGTGAGGTGAGATCACATTCCTGGCAAAGTGACACCACATTTGTCTTAATGAGGGGAAAGAACAAAATCAAACTATTCGTTAACATTTCAAAGAGGTTAAAAGAGCCACTTGGGTTCCTCTCCTGGCCAGTTCTATGGGTGGAGGTGCCAAGGGCTTTTCTTGCTGGCGAAGAATTGTGGGCAGTCTCTCTGCTCTTGCTGGGGGTCTGCTGCTTCCGGGGCCCCAGCCTCTGATCTATTTAGGAGACGGTTTGGGGGATTCACACTTGCCTTTAGAAATATTGATCTTCTCCAAGCTTTTCACATCCCTTATGTATTTCTTTCCCATTTCTTTCCCAGATTCTCTTGCTGGCTCTTTTTGCTGTTGTTTTCAGAAGTTAATATTCACAAGCTTTGATTTCTAGGACCAGTTCTGGACTTTACAGAAGCGAGAATCAACAGGCTCAAAACTCGGCTTCGTTATTCATTTGACTCAGATGGGTTCAGGGCAACACCCCTGAGACACAGCCAGAAATGAATGTCCCTAAAGTGGGGCTCTTGCCTGGAATCTCACTGCTCAACCAGGAGACCTGAGCACACTTAGCAAAGTGAGAAAGATGCCCCTCCCTTTCCCGCAGAATAGAGACCCCAAGATGAGCCTGGTCACTCTCCCACTCTGCCTCCATCTTCTCCTGCCTGCTTCCAGATTCCTTTCCTCTATTCACGTTACTACCCCCTCATCCACCAGTATTTTCAGAATCCACACACACATTCATCCATCACTCCAGTTTCCAAATATTATCTTTATCAATACAGTAATATTTCCCTAAAATGAATGACAGCTCCATGACCTTTCCTTTCAGCCACAAATGAAAGGGGACTTAAAAGTGTATGTGCATGCGTGCTTGAGCGCATGCCTGCCCCATGCGCATAGTCCTAACGGAATCCAGGATCAATTACAGAGAATGGTCACATAATGATTACAAAAATGGACACGAGGCATAACCCATTAGTGAGCTACATTTTGTTCAATGCTGAGATACGCCTTTGTGCCGGAACGCAGTCATCTGTAGCAATGACTAATAATATAGTTGAGGATCTGTTCACATTTTCCCCCTTTTGTGCCTATTTTCATAAGTTAATAACTCAAGCATGAAATTGTTTCAGGCTGAAAACTTGGTGGCGAGAGCACGGCAAACTGTGTGGGAAACAACTTTGTGCTGTTGTTGTTCCTTAATTTAGCTCGGCTGTTTTTTAAGTTATGGGAGTAGAAATGTCCATATGGGTTTTCTTGAGCCATGTGTGTTTGTGAAGCCCAAGAAAATCTGGGATTGTGTTAGACAAGGCACATTTTTAATAGCTGCAGATAGAGCTTCCCTTCATACATGTGTGCGTTTTAGCTTAGTACAGGTCGATATCGTTGAGGGGGGTAGGTTTGGATGATATTGAATCAGAACGCTATGAATGACATCATCCTGGATTCACCTGCCACCTTCAATTCACCTTCTAATTGAAGTTTTCAGTTAGAAAACTTCTATTCCCAAATCAAAGAACCTGGTGAGCACACAGCTGCCTTAAGTAGATGAGGACAGGAACAGGGGTGAAACCTACTGCTGGGTCTTATTAATAGTAAATTCCTAAAACAATGGAAGGAACAGAAACAAGATGAATGGTCGATCATAATGCTGTTCATCCCTCCTGGAGTTGGATTTACTGGGCATTTTCCTGTGTCTCCCTAGTGGCTCGGATGGTAAAGAATCTGCCTGCAATGCTAGAGACCCGGGTTCAATCCCTGTGTCAGGAAGATCCCCTGGAGAAAGGCATGGTTATCCACTCCAGCATTGTTGCTTGGGACAATGACCTCTGTCATGACCCACTGACAGAGGAGCCTAGTGGGCTATAATCCATGGGGTAACAGAGTCAGACATGACTGAGCAACTAACACTTGCTGTATCCTGAACCAGCTAAAGTCCACCTGCAGGAGACCAGATTTTCTACAAGTCTTTAATTTTTTTTTCTTTCCTCCTCTTTTATTGGGGCAGGAGACTGAAAAATGCAGAGAATAGAATGCAGAGAATAATAACAACAAAGGCCTAAGTACCCACATTCTAGAATTAGCAAAGGTTAGTATTTTGTAAGGATGACTAACATTGCTCATAAAGTTGTTCCCTTTATTTCACAGATGGGCAAATTGTGGAGGAGCAGGAGGGGATAGGATGTGACTGAGCCTCCAGCATCTTGCTCCTGGACGGACTGGATTCTACAGGGAGACTCTGGAGCTGGTAAGACAAGCATTCGCGTCCTACTTTAAAGATGAAGAGCTTGGAGCCCCCAGTGTGTGTGGATGAGGTCCTCCATGTTCTGAGCCCTGTGCTGGACTAGGAGGACAAAACAGAATGCAAAGCCCAAAGCAAGTGATGGAGCAAGTGCAGAGAGCGCCTGCATGGAGGGGAAAAGGTTCCCTGCAGCCAGGGTCAGCTTCCCCAGACTCCTAATCCAGGAGTAAGACAGCAAATACTTATGGAGATGTCCCATAGAAAAATTGTGTACTTCATAGGGCATATCTGAGCCAGTGACTTAAATTATGGATCATTACCAAAGAAGAACAAAATATCCTGCCATCCAGTGAGATGATGTGATGCTTTTTATTTTTACTGGTAGATTGCTCCATTTATAAATCTTTGATAAAACCCTCCCCCCACCAAAGAGCATCTGAATCCATCAATAAAAAAAAAAAGTGAAATTGACGAGGGATGAGCGCTGGCTTTCTTTGAGTCCCTAGCTTCTCAGGCTACAGCTCTGGAGTGGCATTAGTGGAGCCCACGCTAGGTTGCGTCATATTCTGCTAAGCCACCTGCACTCTGAGGGCGACAGGAGCCAGCTCGGGGTCCAACAGCTGGAATCTCAGAAAGCATTGTCTCTAAAAATACCCAGCTCTGCAGATTCACCTGGGCCCCAGGGGGCTTCTTGATTGATAGCTCCCTTAGGCACCAACCCAAGTTCAAAAAGGAAAAAAAACACTGCCTTTACACCTTGATTGATTTTTAGCTCTGGAGAGTTTTTGCTGGTCCTTTCAAAGTGATAGAAACTCCACGGAATTATTTTGGGAAAAGTAAAAGACAGCAAAACGAAGCTACAAGCCAGGCTTCGTCAGCAGCTGGGGCTCCAGCGCGCATGACGGACGATGCCCAGCCTCCCTCCCGCAACCAAGGTCACGGTGAGGTGGCGCCGGCATTTCAGCGCGGTCTGGCACACACCGACCGGGCGTGCGCCTGGCAGGTTGGCGGGCTGCAGCCGGCCCCTCTCCACCCCAGCCTGGAGGCTACCTCTTCCGCGCATCCACGGAGCAAGGGAAGGGCACTGAACTTTACAGTCCCAATGTGTAATGGAGAAAACCATGTCCAGTTCGCCTGAAATGAAGGACACAGCCCTGGGTGCTCAGGGTCTCACCGTCCTGGTGTGTGCGAATGAGTTGTCCCCCCAGCAATATACAGAACGCTGTTTGGGAAGAAAAGTACCTCCTCCTAGTCTTGTTGCTTGGAAAGACAGAAAAACCACAGATTGCTGACAAGGGGCATGGGCTTTATCAGTGTATAGCAGGTCCTTCCTGGCCTGAGTCTGGCCGCTTCCTTTCACCATAGACAGAGACACAGAATGCACAGCTCAGGCCCTGACACATACAGAGAGTTGTGCTCAATCCTCAAAAAAGCATTCAGAAGAGTTTTCTGAGTCGTGATGCATCCTGCCTTCCTCTCTTTGGTTGGGTTGGGCACCGAGCCGCCTTCGAAGTCACCTCAGTCCAAAGACAAGCAAACCTAAAGAGGGCAGGGCAGTTGAATACACCATTCTAACTTCACAGGCTTCCCTGGTGGCTCAATGGTAAAGAATCTGCCTGCCAGCGCAGAAGACGAAGGTTCAATCCCCGAGTGGGAAAGATTCCCTGGAGAAGGAATGGCAACCCGTTCCAGTCTTCTTGCCTGGAAAATTCCATGGACAGAGGAGCCTGGCGGGCTACAGTCCATGGGGTTGCAAAGAGTTGGACACCACCGAGCAAGTAGACAACAGCAACATGCTAACTTCATAGTCTGGTGCCTCCAAAAAAACACAGATCTTTGGAAAGATTGTTTCTAAACAAGATCCACTCCAGATTGCTTTAAGGTAAGAAGTTTTCTGCTGCTGGAGATGGCCTTTTGTGACCCTGGGAAAACTGGCTCTATCATGGCCCTGAGAAGAGGCAGGGAAGAAATGAAGACAGTTGCTTGAATGAATTTCTTGAATGAGGTTTGAAAAGATTTGGTTAACAATTGCCTCACGGTTTCTAAAACTCATTAGCCAAGGGTGAGAATTCCAGTTGCTCTGTGTCCTCATTAATGTTTACTATGGTCAGACTTTTTGTTCTAGTCATCCTAATACATGAATAGTGAGATCTCTTTGTGATTTTAGATTCCCTGAAGTAGATAACAGCAACCCACTCCAGTCTTCTTGCCTGGAAAATTCCACAGACAGAGGAGCCTGGTTGGCTACAGTCCATGGGGTTGCAAAGAGTTGGACACGACCAAGTGACTGAGCACACACACACATAGAATTTAAAGACTTTCATTCAATTAAAAAAAAAACATTTAAAATACTGAGTTTTCCCAACGCTCCATCCCTGAGCATCCGTCCCATGCATAGAACATGGAATTGGTGTTTCTGCTTCACATATGACAATATCATGTTTCAATGTCCCAGAACGTCCAACCCTCACCTTCTCCCTCAGAGTCCACAGGACTGTTCTATGCATCTGTGTCTCTTATTCTGTCTCGCATATAGGGTTACCATTACCATCTTTCAAATTCCATATACATGCATTAGTATACTGTATTGGTGCTTTTCTTTCTGGCTCACTTCACTCTGTATAATGGGCTCCAGTTTTCATCCATCTCAATAGAACGGATTCAAATGTATTCTTTTTAATGGCTGAGTAATATTCCATTGTGTATATGTACCACAGCTTCCTTATCCATTCGTCTGCCGATGGACATCTAGGTTGCTTCCATGTCCTGGCTATTGTAAACAGTGCTGCGATGAACATTGGGGTACACGCGTCTCTTTCAATTCTGGTTTCCTCGGTGTATATGCCTAGCAGTGGGATTGCTATATGGCAGTTCTTTTCCCAGTTTTTTAAGGAATCTCCACACTGTTCAATAGTGGCATGTGTACTAGTTTGCATTCCCACCAACAGTGGGAGCGTTGGGATGACACTGAGGGATGGGAGGGGGAGGGAGGTGGGAGGAGGGTTTGGGAGGGGGAGCACATGTGAATCCATGGCTGATTCTGTCGATGTATGGCAAAAACTACTACAATATTGTAAAGTAATTAGCCCCCAACTAAAATAAAAAAAAAAAATAAATAAAAAAAAAAAATAAAAAATAAAGAAGTCCAAAAATAGGCTGCTTTTGCCCTAAAAGGAAAAAAAAAAAAAAATAAATAAAATAAAATAAAATAAAAATACTGAGTTTTCTAACCCATGAACACTGTATCTCTCTATTTATTCAGGTTCTTTTTAATTTCTCTCAGCAGTGTTTTATAATTTTCAATGTATAGCTATTGTCCATCTTTTGTCAGATTTGACCCAAGTGTTTTATATTTTTTGATACTATTGTAAGAGCTGTTTTTAAATTTTCAATTTTCAGTTGTTCACTGCAAGTATACATTTTTTCTGCATTAATCTCTTACACCATACCTTCACTAAAGTCCCCTTTACATTCTAGTAACTTTTTGTTTCTATAGGATTTTGTACATAGATTCTCATGTCATCTGCAAATGAGGATGGCTTTACTTCTCTAGTTCCAATCTAGAACTTTTTTTATTTTTATTTCTTGCCATATTTCACTGGATCAAATCTTCAGTACAATGTGGAATAGAATCTGTGAAAGTTTCTCATCTTAGGAGGAAAATATTCCATCTTTCACCATTAATAATGATGTTATTAGCTATTAGTTTTTAGTAGATGCCCCTTATCAGATAGAGAAAGTTCCCATCTATTCTTAATTTGCTGAGAGTTTTTATCAGGAATATTAGCTGGATTATATCAAGTGACTTTTTGCATATATTGAGACCATAAATTTCTAGTGTCATCATTTAGCAACTTTGAATCAAGTCTAGAAGATTTACCTCTTTTTATATCGCTTTTCCCTTCCTGTTTATAACTGTCTTAAATATTTCTTCCACATATATTGTGATTCTCATGAGCAGTGTTACAGTTTTTGCCTCAACTGTCAACATAATTTAGAAAAATTAAGACATGAAAGTCCATTGTATTTACCAGTATTACCAATATTTTTGCTTAATGTGTTGTTTCTTCCCTACTGATGTTCCAGAAGTGTTTCTTTTATTGTCCAGGAAACTTCTTTTAGCCACTCTTATATGGTATATCTGCTAGTGACAAATATTCTTCATTTTTTGGAAATATCTTAATTGCCCTTTCATTTGTAAAGGATCCTTCACTGGAAAAGACCTTTCCACTGAATACAGGAGTTTATGCAAACAGTTCTTTTCTACATACACTGTAGCAGTTCTTTTCTTTCAGCACTGGAAAGTACTCTGGCCTCATTGGCTTCTAATGAAAATGTGCTGTCATTCAAATATTTTCTGCCATAGGTAGTGTCACTTCTCTGTTTTATATGTATGTATATGTTATACATATATATCTGTGTTGTGCTTAGTCGCTCAGTTGTGTCTGACTCTTTATGATGCCATGGACTGTAGCCCGCCAGGGTCCTCTGTCCATGGGGATTCTCTAGACAAGAATACTGGAGTGGGTTGCCATGACCTCCTCCATGGGGTCTTCCCAACCCAGGGATCAAACTCAGGTCTTCTGCATTGCAGGCAGATTCTTTTACTGTCTGAGCCACCAGGGAAGCCCAAGAATACTGGTGTGGGTAGCCTATCCCTTCTCCAAGGGAGCTTCCTGACCCAGGGATCAAACCAGGGTCTCTTTTTATTTCTGAAACTTGACTCTCTTGTGCACTGATATGGCTTCCCAGGTGGAGTTAGTGGTAGAGAACCAGCCTTCCAATGAGATTGGATATTTATGTTGTCTTATCTTCCAGGTAACTACCTTCCTCTACTTTGCCGTTAAGCACCTCCATTTAGATGGGTTTTTTGGTCATCGCTGTTGTTATGACTGTATTTTCTGTTATAAAATTTCCATTTTGTTCTTCTACATTTTCTCTGTCTTGCTTGAGACTTCCTATCTTTAAATTTGTTTCAAGAGTATTTGTGTTTGTTCTTTGAAGCATTGTAATGGTGATTGCTTTAAAATGTTTGTCAGATGATTGTAATATCTCTGTCATTTCCGTGTGAAAGTGAAAGAGTTAGTTGCTCAGTCGCATCTGACTCTTTGTGACCCCATGGACTATCACCACCCAAGCTGTTCTGTCCAAGGGATTTTCCAGGCAAGAATACTGGAGTGGGTTACCATTCCCTTCTCCAGGGGATCTTCCTGACCCAGGGATTGAACCCAGGTCTCCTGCATTGCAGGCAGATTCTTTACGGTTTGTGAGCATTTATCAGTTGCCTTCTTCATTCAGTTTGAGATGATCCTGGTTCTTGGTATGATGAGCAATTTTCTACTGAAAACTTGACATTTGGGGTGTTCCGTTTAGAGATTCTGTATCTTATTTTAATCTGTTTTCACTGGCTTCCTCTGACACTGTAGGTGAAGGTGTAGGAGGCAGGGTGGTGGTGGCAGTGAGCTTCCTCATTACTGCCAGGTGGGGGTGGAAGTCCAGGCCTCTCACTTGGCCTCTGTTGACACCAGAGGAAGGGGTCTCCTTACTGCTGGGTGGGTTCAGTTCAGCCCCCTCCTTCGTGCTAGGCCTCCACTGATAGCACCCCCGTGGGGAGGTGTCAGAGTGCTTCGTTGCTATTCCCCACGTGGCCTTGTTACCCCTGAGAGGTAAAGAGGGTCCTGACTCACCACTAGGCCTCCCAGATACCACCCTCAGCGGGCAGGAAGGAGCTCCTTGTTGCTGTGTGTGGGGATAAAAGTCTAGGCTCACGATGAGGTCTCCACTGACCCTGGGGAGGAGCTTGTTACCACTGGGTAGGAATGAAATTTGTAGCTCCCTGCTCAGCTTTCTCAGATATCACCCTGGGATGGGTGGCAGGTAGGGTAGTTTGAGGCACCCGATTTCAGCCTGGTCATGAGAGTGAATGGACAACTGAGCTCTCTATGGCCTTTGCTGATTGAACTTGGGTCTCCTTCATTGCAGGCAGATTCTTTACCATCTGAGCCACCAGAGAAGCCTGATGATGTAGTTTCTATGATGTTTGGCAAAAGTGGAAGTTATTGCCTAAAACTTTTCTTTCTTAGTAGGCTGCCCTTTTCCAGGCTCTTTGGCTAGAGAGAGCAGGATTTTGTGGGGACTTCTCCTATGTCTGCTCTCTTTTGGAATTTGAGTTCCCGGCTTCTTACAGTGCCTCGTCTGGGATACACGAGACAAAAAGAAACCAGAGATCTCACCTCTCTGTTCCACTGGTCCCAAGGTTCCTATTAGTCTGTCTTTTCTCTACTTTCTAGAATCCTCTTAATGTTTGTTTTGTGTATAATATTCAGGGTATTTAGTCATTGAGAGCAGGAGAAATGGATAGGTATGTCTGTTCCAACTTCCTAGAAGAGAAAGTCCTCATCTCACTTTTAGGATGCATTTACAAGTAAGTTGCAAAGATTCACTCTTAAATACCTCAGGCTGTGTATTATTAATTAGAGTTCAGTATTTGTAAGAGACATGGGTTCGATTCCTGGGTTGGAAAGATCCACTGGAGGAGACCATGGCAACCCACTCCAGTATTCTTGCCTGGAGAATCCCATGGACGGAAGAGCCTGGTGGGCTACAGTCTATAGGGTTACAAAGAGTCAGACACAACTGAAGTGACTTAGCATGCATGCACGCACATTTGCTTATATCTTTCTCTTTAATTTAGACATTGTACATACATGAAAAAGTACAAATCTTAAGTGTACCATTTAATGACCGTAGCCCACCCTCTATCAAGATATAGAGCTGATCCATTACCTGAGAAATTCCCTCATACTCCTTCTCAGTCAATCCTTGTTGTCAATCACCCCCCAGAGGCAAATGTTGTTGTGTTTCTTTTAACATCCTAAATTAGTGTTATTTGTTCTAGAATGTCACATGGATAGAAGCATGCATCAGACACTCTTATGTGTCTGGCTTTCTTCTTTCAACATGATATTTTGAGATTTATCCATGTTTCGTCCTCCATTCTGTTTTACTGCTGAGCTGTATTCCACTGCATGAATATACCACAGCTTGTAGATCCACCCTCCTATTGATGGACACCTGAGTTGTTTCTAGGTTTTGGCTGTTATAAATCAAGCAAAGGAGAATGCTCTTAACTTGGAGCATATTTTCTTTAATTTTTTATTTAAAATTTTAATTAATTTATTTTTGACTTCCTGTGCATGGGCTTTCTCTAGTGGCAAGTGGGGGCTACTCTCTAGTTGCCCCTCAGCATGTGGATCTCCCCAGACCAGGGATCGAACACTGCATTGACAGGTGGATTCCTAACCACTGGACCACCGAGGAAGCCCTGGAGCATATTTTTTAATGGTCTGAATCAACCTTCATCTGAATGCAGGGTCATATTTGAAAATGTCACCTACAGCTCTGACATACCGATTTTTATAGTTTTCTGAAATGGTGTAAAGAATCATTCCTTCATTCGTTAGTTTATTGAACCACTATTTAGCGAGCCTGTTCTCTGTGCCGGAAATGATGGCAGGCTCTGGGATTAGTGACGAGGAGGACAGACTCAGGTCTCTGCCTAGTGAGCTGGTGTTCTAGTGAAGGCAGAGGGGAGGCACAATAAGCCAAATGAGAAATAGATATATAACATCCATTAGCAATGTGTGCTCTGCAGGAAAACTAAAGCCAGGTCCATGGGTGGAGGAGGCAGACGGGTGGCCCAGGCGTAGGTGGATGTTATTTTGAACTCTGGAGGTCAAGGGAGGACCTTAGAGGAAGGCAGGGAGGATAGTTGGAGAAGGTGAGGTTTGAAGACCTAAGACCTTTTTAATAATTTATTTTATTTAAATTATTTCTTAAATCTTTAGCCACACTGTGCGGCATGCAGGATCTTAGCTCCCCGACCAGAGATGGAACCCGTGCCCCCTGCAGTGGAAGTGCAGAGCCTTAACCGCTGGACCGCCAGGAAAGTCCGGACCTTTCTTTAAAAGTCTGTGTCTTTTAAGCACCCTCGTGCCTGGAAATTCATGCACTTCAAAAAAGACTTCCCTGTGGCCATTAAAGGGTGGGGAGATCCAAGGCCCAGAGGGGCAGTGGGCCAGTTATGGCCCCGGGGACTCTGGCTCAGCCAGGTTAGAGGTGCTTGCCCACTGCCTGGGTGTTGATGAGCCGACCTTCTTCTTGGCTTCCTGAAGGGGAGCTTTCAGTCTCCCCAGCCTCTCTGCCCACCCCCTCCGCACTCCTGCAGGTGCTTCCCCAGGAAACACTAGCGTGGAGTGAGAAAGCCACCGGCAGGCTGAGGTCTGGGGCTCTCTGGTCTGTGTGTCCCTGAGCAAACCCTCTCCTCTTGCTGGGAGACTCAAGTCATGTCGGTGCTGGGCCATCCCACCACATGTCCTCCTCCCCTTATCACCTTTGTCACAACATACGCGCATGCAGAGCTGCAGCTCCTGTGCACACATGGGCCGGGAGCTCTTTCTGTTTTATCTCATTTAAGTAGCACAACCACCCTGTGGGTAGTTGCTCCATTCTTACCCACGGGAAATGGGACCGGGGCATTTGCTGAGGCCAAAGCAGAATGCTAAGCTGAGTGTGTCTGATGCTAACCAGAATGCTTTGAGCTACTGCATTTTATTGCTAACTCAATTCTGAACAGAGGGAACCCGTGCCCTTTGGGGATATGAGTTTGCAGAGGTCAGAGGGAAGGAGCTGGAAAAAAGCTAATGGATATTTCCAGGGGAGGGTTGGGGCGGGGAAGACCTGCATGGGTCTGAGAGAAGCCTTGTGTGGATGTCCATCTGGAAGGTGGGGAAGAGTGGGGAGTTCGACAGGAAGGAGCTGGGATTCAGAGTTGGAATTCCAGCGCAGACGCCACACTAATGCCACAGATGGTGGGACTTGGGGCGGATCCTGTAAGTCCTCCAACTTCCCCTTCCGCATCTGTAAAATGGATAATGGTATCTCGCTCTCTCGAATGTTGCTGGGTGGGTCCGATGAGGTGACACGTGTAAAGTGCTCAGAAGGTGCCAGGCTAACAGTAAATGCCCAATAAATGCTGACTGGCTTGTTGTCTAAAAAGTGGCAGCACTTTTAGATGCCGGGAAGCAGTGCAGTGAAAGCAGGGCTTGCATCTTACCTGGGAGTGGGGAAACCTAGCCGCACCCAGACGCTTGCAGGAGGATACCTGCGGGAACCTGGGCGTCCTGCATCGGGGGAATGAGTGTGCTCTGGGTTGTTTTCTAGCCTGAAGTTGTTGCTGTTGTTGCTTAGTCGCTCAATCATGTCCGGCTTAATCATGTCCGACTCTTTGCAACCCCGTGGACTGTAACCCACCAGGCTCCTCTGTCCATGGGATTCTCCAGGCAAGAATACTGGAGTGGGGTGTTGCCATTTCCTTCCCCAGTGGATCTTCCCAACCCAGGGATCAAACCTGTGTCTCCTTCCTTGGCAGGCGGATTCTTTCCCACTGAGCCACCAGGGAAGTCCTGTCCAACTTGCAGACGTCCTGTCCTTTCAAGTCTTTCTACTGTATCAGTGGCAGCTCCAGCAAGGGAGGGCGCAGCAGCTTCTGTTGGCTCCCAGACACCAGCTGTGGTCTCTGGGAATGTGTTTATCCAGCCCAGAGTGGAGTGGACGAGTGAGAAGGGAGCACCAGGCTTTCCAAACCCCGGCCTGTAAGCTCTGCACCCGGCGGCACGGACACCCGGCCAAAGCAGCGTCACGGCCAGTTACGGCACGCTGCGCGCTCACTGCATCAAGATGTATTTTGCAAACTTATTATAAACATATTACATTTCTTATCCTAATGTGGCTGTTGGCAAGCTGCCCATGAGTTTTAGCCTCTGGGAGAAAAACAATTGCTTGAGCCAAGTGTTGGGTACTTTTACTTTCCATACGCTACTCAGGGCTCCTTGGAGTTCCTACTCCAACACACACACACACACACACACACACATGCTGCCCTTCATATAGACAGGCGATCATGGGCCATTGGCCCCCATCTGCTGCTGAGATGTTCTTCCACCACATATGTATCTGGGGATCCAGGACCTGCTAATATTTTGTGTATCTGGGGCAATGTTTTGTGTATCTGGGGATCCAGGACCTGCTAATATTTTGTGGCAATATTTTGTTTTTTTCAGGAAAAGTCCTGAAAACTGTACATGTTCATATTGAACAAACTCACTGACTTCCACTTCCAAGCTCTTCTGCCACCTCAGTTAAATACCTGAATAGTCCACTTTGTTGATTAGTGTTCAACATGCCTTTTATAAGGAGAAGGGGAGGCTAGGGAAGGGAGGTCATTTGTCCACGGTCCCCAGGTGTTAGCCTCAAGGGTTCTCCAGCCAGTCCCCCCATAAACCATGACACTATTATGAGGAGACCCTTTTAGCCACCACGACTGTCTCCTTGAGGCCGCAGTCCAGAGCCCAGAGCTGATCACAGTTAACTCTTGGGGATCTGAGACCCAGCCAGCCAGACACAGGGCAGGGAGCCCTGGGCAATGGGGCCCCTTGCTCCTTCCCATCAGCCTGCACGCAAGTGATTTCAAGAGAGAAACGCAGTGTGGGTTTGCACCAAGCTCTCTGCTTGCCCTCTCCACACCCCAGGGGGCTCCCCTCCCCTCCCGTCCAAGTCTGCAGTCTCTCCTCTTCCCCTCCCCAACCCCCTCTCTCCCTCCTCTCTCTGTCTCCCTCTCCTTCCTTTCTTCCTCCTGTACCTTGGCCTTAATCAGGAATGCCAGCAGCTGTGCTTCCTGCTCCACATGGCCCTACATGCCTCCTGAGCCAGAAAAGTGGGCACAGGACGGGTGCCCAGGCTGGGCCTCCGAGGGGCCCCACTTCAAAGGCACAGGAAAGAAGTCTGTCTCCCTGTCCTCTGACAGGTCAGCTGGTGTCTCGCCAGGCAGTGCCTCTGCCTGAGGAAACGGCCCTGTTGGCCACGCCAGGCACCTAGATGTTTTGATCTTGCATGGCAGGTGGCCAGTTTCTCTAGGCCTTTCCTTGTGTAAAACGGCTGGTGAACCAGAAGGTGATTCGAGTCCCCTTCAGACTGTGGAGCAGACATGTGCAGCTGCCTGCATCTGCCTGGTGCCCATGTGGACATGGTGCACACTCAGGCCGTGTGCAAGGATTCACACACATGCACATGCTCACAGATGCACACACACACATACACTAGGCTCATGCACAGAGGGGTTGCTTCATGCCTCTTAGCACTTCCTTAGCTCATCTAAAAACAGAAAGACAGCTATATGATACTGCTTATATGTGGAATCTAAACAAAAAAAAAGATACAAATGAACTTAAGAAACAGAAGTGGACCCACAGACATATAGAAAACAAACTTATGGTTACCAAAGCAGAAAGGCAGGGGTTGGGATAAATTGGGAGGCTGGATTAACAGATACACACTACCTACCATACAGAAAATAGATAACGAACAGGGACCTACTGTATAGCACAGGGAACAATACTGAATATTTTGTAATAATCTATACAGGAGAAAAACCTGAAGAAGATTGTGTGTTGTGTGTATAACTGAATCACTGGACTGCACACCTGAGACTAAGACAACATTATAAATATAATCTAAAAAAAGCCATATAATCTATAAAAACTATCATATAGTATGTAATCTAAATGTATAATCTAATATATAATATCTAAATATATAATATATTTAATGTATATTATAATTATATAATAATATGTAATATGTAATCTAAATATATATAATCTATATAATCTAAATATATAATCTAATTATATAATATATAATCTAAAAAAGCCATATAATCTATAAAAACTATAATATGTAATCTAAATATATAATCTAATTATATAATATATAATCTAAAAACAGCCATATAATCTACAAAAACTATCATATAATATGCAATCTAAATGTATAATCTAATTATATAATATCTAACCTAAAAAAAGCCATATAATCTATAGAAACTATCATATAATATGTAATCTAAATGTATAATCTAATTATATAATATATAATCTAAAAAAAGCCATATAATCTATATAAACTATAATATGTAATCTAAATGTATAATCTAATTATATAATATCTAAATGTATAATATATATTTAATATATAATAATATATATAATATAATCTATATAATCTAAATATATAATCTAATTATATAATATATAATCTAAAAAAAGTCATATAATCTATAAAAACTATAAAAAAAGATATAATCAAAAAACCTTTTCCTGCTGAAAATAGATAAATGAATGAATAACAACAGTCTCTCTCTGAGGCTATTTGCATGTTTTAAGAACTAGCCAGTCTCTCCCAGGTTCTCTGCTGGAGCCTCCTGCAGCCACCCTTGAGTGGGGCCTGAGGGAAGCCCTAAACAGGTGCCAGCGCTTCTAGAGGAGTCCAGACAGGCTTCAACACCTGCACATGCCCGTGGGCAGTCTGCCAGGCCCTGGAGGGCCACGAGGACACCCGTCCTTCACGGCAAGACAGCCCCCGCCAGCCTCCCGGTGGATGGACGCTGGGTCCCCGTCCCAGGGGCCGAGGAGCCGACTGCCAAGCCGGGCCCACTGGGGACTTGGCAGCAAGCCACCACCCACAGCTGCTGGGATTCAGAAGACAGATGCCGAGCCAGAGGCCCGAGTAGTGAGACGGTGACAAAGTCCAGAGCACAGCACAGCCCTGTCCCTGAGGAAGCTGGGGCCCTCATGGGCCCCCCCCGCAGGGTGCAGCGTCACTGAGAATTTGCTTCTGCTTGGGGTGCAGTGAGAAGAGCAGATTGAAGGGCTTCGTTTGAAACCTGCCCTGGGGAGAGGCCAAGCATGGGAACATGGAGCTGTGAATGATGCCTTGGTCATGCACTTGTGCCCCATCTGTGGGCCCCTAGTACCTAAGTGTTAGTTGCTCGGTCGACTCTTTGCGACCCCGTGGACTGCAGCCCACCAGGCTCCTCTGTCCATGGGATTCTCCAGGCAAGAACACTGGAGTGGCTTGCCATGCCCTGCTCCAGGGGATCTTCCTGACCCAGGAATCAAACCCTGGGTCTCCTGCGTTGCAGGCAGATTCTTTACCGTCTCAGCCACCAGGGAAGCCCCAGTACCTAAAGGCACAAGCAACTGTGACATTTTAATCATTTCAGATTTAAAACATGTTCTCCTCTGCCTGCCTCCAAAATAATTTGAAAGGCTACAGAATTCACCACTAATGTGTATGAATTAATTCATAATTAGATGAAAACTTGCGAGCAGAGTGCCAGCAGGCCCCACACATGAGGTGATGGCCACAAGTGAGCGTGGAGCACGCCCCACATAGCACACAGCTGAGGTCCCCTCACACCTTCCACACTGTCATCCTGACAGCTGGGACACCTGGCCAAGCAGTGGTGACCCAGCCAAGAGATGGGGTGGCATCCACCTAGGCACCCAGTCACTCATCTGCTGACTCTGTTACTGGAGAGAAAGAAGAACAGAGATATCTTGCCTTTTTTTAATTTTAAAAAGTATTCTAAATCAAGAAACATTGCACATGGTCCAAAATGTCAAAGATTCAAACCAACATGTAGAGAAGACTCCATCTCAGCCTGACCTCCAGAACCCCTCTAGAGGCAACCATCTTCATCAGATTCCTAGGGATCCTATTTTTTACACGAACTACAACTTTATTTTGTTACATAAAGGATAGCATACTGTGCTATCCTGTGGTTTAGGTGCTAAGTCGTGTCTGACTCGTTGTGACCCCATGGACTGCAGCACACCAGGCTCCTCTGTCCATGGAATTTCCCAGGCAAGAATACTGGAGTGGGTGGCCATATTCTCCTCCAGGTAGCATTCTGTACTACTTTTTATGTAACTAACTGCACAATATTAGACGTTTGGGTTGTGTCCCATCTTTGGCAAATGCAGATGATGTTACCTAAATGTCCTTATAGGTGCACGTGGCTTATACATGTGTAAGAATTCTCAGACGCCGAGTTCCCAGGTAAAGGGGATAAATGCATTTATAATTTTGATGTATGTTGCAAAATTACGGTCCATCAAAACTGTACTATTCTACAAATTACTAGAATGAATAAAAGCGCCTGTTTTCAAACATCTTTTTGAATATAGCATGTGGTTAAAGTTAGACCATCTGAAAGATGAAAATGGTATCTTGGTGTAAATGTGAATTGCATTTCTTTTTCCATGAATGGTGCTGTTTCTTCCAGTGCTCAGGGCCACTGGTATTCCCATTCCTGTGTCTTGTCAGTTCACCTCCTTTGCCCCTTTTTTCTCTATTTTGACCTCATGATTGTAGCCCACCAGGCTCCTCTGTCCATGGAATTTTCCAGGCAAGAATACCAGAGTGGGTTGCCAGGGGAAGAACCAGGGGATCTTCCCAAGCCAGGAATTGAACTCCTATCTCTCACATCTTCTGCATTGTCTGGCAGATTCTTCACCACTGAGCCACCAGGGAAGCCCTTCCCTGTTTGACTGTTGGTCATTTATTGATTTCGAAGAGTATTTATATATTAGGGATATTTGCACTTTTTCAATAGTGTTTATCAGTTTGACGTTTGCATTTTGAGTATGTCTGTGGTAGGTTTGGCCATGCAGAGAAAACTTGATTTTTATGTAGTTATTTTCATCAAATTTTCTCTTTTTGGTTTCATAATTTGTGTTTATGCTCATAGAAGTATTCCTCCCTCTGAAGTGAAAAATTATTTTCTTTCAGTACTTATGTGGGTTCATATTTTTACATGTAACTATTTGATCTATGTGGGCTTCCCAGGTAGCTCAGTGGTAAAGAATCCACCTGCCAAGGAAGGAGATGCAGGTTTGATCCCTGGGTTGAGAAGATCTCCAGGAGAAGGAAATGGCAACCCACTTCAGTATTCTTGCTTGGGAAATCCCATGGACAGAAAGCCTGGCAGGTTACAGTTCATGAGGTCCCCAAAAAAGTCAGACATACTTAGCGACTAAACAACAGCATCTGATCTGTGTAACTTTTAGTTGGATATGTAATTATTGTATGGATTTACCTTGTACTGAACGCTAGTTCATGTGCCCAACACACAGCGAGGTCAACCCAAAATGTCAGAGTTTTGAGCACAGAAGGGTTCATAGCAGGGCCAGGCAAAGAAAGCGGCTGGCTCATGTCCAAAAAGCCCAAACTCCCTGAAGGGTTTCAGCAAAGAACTTTTAAAGGCCAGATGAGGGCAGGGCGGCAGGTTGTTGCAAACTTCTTGGTACAGGAATCCTTTGTTCTTGCAGCAGTCCTTGTAGGTCAGGTCATGATGTTCCTATAAACCTCAGACAACTCAAATGTTATTCTTTATTCTGCAACTTTTTATCTCTATGTGAATGGAAAAGTGTTATACCCTTAAAGGTCAGAGTTTTAAGAAAGGGCTATCCTGTATATTTCAGGCTGTAGGCAACATTCTTAACTCAAAGCAAAGGCTATAGAACACAAAGGTTAAAGTAAAAGACACAGATTAAATGAGTCATATTTGTTCTTCCCTCTTACAACCGTTTTTCTCCAGATGGCTGCTCTGTAGTCCCAATACTATTCCTGAATTGCCCACTTTCCCCACTGGCTTTGCTTGCCTTTGGCTCTCTCTGGACTTACCACTCTGAGGAACAGAGATGCTTGTAAGTGAGCAACAGGTAACATTCAGGCTCAGAAGCCCAGAGCAGGACATACCTCAAAGGCCATCCCTTTTAATCTGTAGTTTAAAATACAAAGAAACTGCTCCTTGCTTTAGAAAATACAACCTCTTCTGTTTGTTTACCTTTCCATTCTGTCACATTTCAAGCCTTCCTGCATTACACTGTCCTCACCCTACAGGCCCGTCCCCCGTGGTTTGACGATGAGGATTCATGCTGCTGGCCCTGTATGAAAAGTTCAGGACTGGCTAGACTCAGTGACATCAGCAGGAATGGGTCTTAGTCATCCCATCTCTCTGTTTTGTCTCACTCTTAGCTTCCCTACCCCCAAAGGTCCCATGAATTGGCTGCCAGCGGTCCAGCCCACAGCCTGATGTGGGCTTAGCAGCCCAGGTAGCAGATGTTGAGGAATGTCGGTGACTGAACCAGCTGTCCACCCTGGACTGATCACTGGGACTGGATCTTGGAATGTACTGGTATTGGTTCCAGGTCACATGTTCAAATTTTGAATCAGGCAACCCATCTAAATAATGTGGGCCTTTTGGGAAAGTAAATTAAAAATAGCTGACCCAGTTGAGAGATTCCTGTTCTCCTCCTTTGACGCATGAATGTGAAAGCAGGAGCCCCTGCAGCTGTCTTGTGACCTTGAAGGCAGAAGTCAGTACTATGATGGTGGAGCAGAAGGACAAGAAGAAACAGGCCCTTCTGTGGGTATATCTAATCAGGGGCCCAGACATTTTTATTTATTTATTTTAAATTGAGGTATAGTTGATTTACAATGATTCAGAGGTACAACAAAGTGATTCAGCTATCTTTTCCAGGTGCTTTTCTATTGCAGGTTATTACAAGGTATTGAATATAGCTCTCTGTCCTATATAGTAGGTCCTTATTGCTTATCTATTTTACATATAGTAGTGTATATCTGTTAATCCCAAGTTCCTAATTTATCCCTCCTCCCTTCCCCTTTGGTAACCATAAATTTATTTTCTATATCTGTAAGTTTGTTTCTGTTTTGTAAATAAGTTCATTTGTATATTTTTTAGATTCTGCATATAAATGATATCAAATGATATTTGTCTTTGACCTACTTCACTTAGTATGACAATCTCTAGATCCATCTATTTTGCTGCAATTGGCAAAATTTCATTCTTTTTTATGGCTGATTAGTATTCCATTGTATATATGTGCCATATCTTCTTTATCCATTCATCCATTGATGGACATTTAGGTTGCTTCCATGTCTTGGCTACTGTAAATAGTATTGCTACATACACTAAAGGGCATGTATCTTTTTGAAGTAGAGTTTTCTCCAGATATATGTCCAGGAATGGGATTGCTGGGTTACATGGTAACTCTAATTTTAGTTTTGTAAGGAACCTCCAGAGGCTTCCCTGGTGGCTCAGTCAGTGAAGAATCCGCCTACAATGCAAGAGACCTGTGTTTGATCTCTGGGTCGGGAAGATCCGCTGGAGAAGGCAATGGCAACCCACTCCAGTATTCTTGCCTGGAAAATCCCATGGACAGAGGAGCCTGGTGGGCTGCAGTCCATGGACTTGTAAGAGTCAGACACAACATAGCAAGTAAACCACCAACATACTGTTTTCCATAGTGGCCACCAATTTACATTTCCAACAACAGTGGATGAGGGTTCCCTTTCCTCCACAACTTCGCCAACATTTATTATTTATAAACTTTTTAATGATGGCCATTCTGACCGGTGTGAAATGGTTTGTAATTGTAGGTTTGATTTGCATTTCTCTAATAGTTAGCGATGTTGAACATGTTTTCTTGTCTTTTGGCCATCAGTATGTTTTCTTTGGAGAAACCTTGGCTGGAGAATGGGTTCTGGGTGCCTTAATTGCTCGCCTCCAATATTTACCATGACCGTTGTGGTCAGTGATGTATGTTCCTTGTTGATGATTAATCGACTCCCACTTGGAAACCTATGACACAGCATCCACTCCTAGGGTTAGGTCTGACCTGTATCATTGGATTACCTTCTTCTTTTTAACCCAGTTTTTACAGATCTAATCTACTAAGGAACTGTTTGAGTTTTACTCAACTGATAAAGTGACTTCTGGTCTAGTTTTATCTCTGCTACCAGATGTCACAGAGCAGCAGGGTGGAAGAAATGAATCCAACCTTCATTCCTATATGAAACAGACGATTCCTGAGAATGATGTTAGTCATTCCCTCCGGCATACCGTTAGTCCGTTGATAATTACACTGACCATCCTCTTTGTCCCATTATTAATAATTTTATGGGTTTCCATCTTAAAGAGAAAAACAAATTATCAAATCCAAATCCCCAGAAGAGGTGGGTCCATGCCTGCTCTCTTGGGCCAAGATGCAACTCTTCCCCAAGGGCCCAAGTATGGTTTCAAGCCCCTTAGGACTCAGAGTCCTAATCTCCCCAGGATGGTCAGTCATTGAGAGGCAAGTGACGTGCTGTTCCAGAGGGCAAAACGGGCACAGGGCTTCCCTGGAGGCTCAGTGGTAAAGAATCTGCCTGCCAATGCAGGAGACTCGGGTCCATCCCTGGTCCGGGAAGACTGCACATGCCACAGAGCAACTAAGCCCATGCCCTAGAGCTGGGGAACCGCAGCTACCGAAGCCCGAGCACCTAGAGGCCTGCTCTGCAACGAGAGAGGCCCATGCAACTAGAGAGGAGCCGTGGCTCTCAACCACTGGAGAAAGCCTGTGCAGCGAGACAAGAAAAGACAACCCAGTGCAGCCAAAAATAGATAAATATATACAGAAATAAAGAAAAGCAGGACACACCCTGATGTGACATCCCTCTAACGTGTGCAGGCAGATGTTACAGCCCCCACATGACCTTCTATTTTCCAGACTGCACATCATCTCTGGCTGTTTCACGTCATTCAAGGTTTTCAGCAATCTAAACTCACCAGTTGACATTGTCAAGGCACAATATACAGCATTTTGTTTCATTTTAACTTCGTTTGGTTTCAATACCATCTTTGTCCTTAATAGCTTTTGTCTTTACTTTAAAAAAAGTCACCTATAAAGCTCATTACCTAGAGATGACTACAAGAAAGAAGAAATAAGATGTTAACTATTTTTTTCTGTGTATAAAAAGTATATATGTATTTTACTTTACAATATTGGGATCATAATATCTCCAGCAGTTTTCATTGGGAAATAATCTTGTATAATATGCTTAATGTCTGTGCAATAGCTCACCTTACAAATGTATCATGATTTATTTAACCATACCCTGCTGGCTTGCCTCTAATTAGAAAAAAGTTCCTTGAAGTGTCACCTCTGGGTGAGAGTAATCTCAGTCAATCCTCTTGACAACCCTGTCAGACAAGAATTATGATTATTTCAGTTTAGAGCTTGGAAGGCTAAGTAAACTACTCAAAGACACTCAGCCAGTGAGTGCTGAGGGGAGAATCTAATTAGCACCCCTGTCTACACCGGTGCCTTGTCACTGGATCCTTGTATATGATGGTGCTGATTTAGTTGCTAAGTCATGTCCCACTCTTCTGACCCCATGGACAGTAACCCTCCAGGCTCCTCTGTCCATTGATTTCCCAAGCAAGAGCTGGAGTGGGTTGCCCTTTCCTCCTCCAGGAGATCATCCCTACCCAGGGATCAAAGCCGAGTCTCCTGCATTGCACGGGGACTCTTCACCGCTGAGCCACCAGAACAGTCTACCCTTGTACACTGTCATCTATTTTTGCCATCTTGAAAGAGAAATGTTACCTTACTGTTTTTATTTGCATTTATTTGGTTGTTGGTGAGTCTGAGCGTCTTTTAAATTCTCATAGATCATTGGCATTTGGTTTCCTTTAAAATCTTTGCTTGTATTTTTCTCTGTTTTTCTGTTAGTCTTATACTTTGCACACACATGGGCTTCTCAGGTGGCTCAGTGGTAAAGGATATGCCTGCCAATGCAAGACTTGCAGGAGACATGGATTTGATCCCTGGAGAAGGAAATGGCAACCCACTCCAGTATTCTTGCCTGGGAAATCCCATGGACAGAGGAGCCTGCTGAGTTCCAGTCCGTGGAATTGCACAGAGCTGGACAACACTTAGCAGCTGAGCACTCACACGTGCATGTATGTACATATACACATACATACAATTATCCACTGTATGATATATATGTTCCCAGTTATTTTCTTGTCTTTTAATTTTATTATGTGATTTAAGACCCTGAAGTTTTAAAATTTTTATGTCTATCAATATTTTCCTTTATGATCATTCCCAGGAATTTTATCTTTAGGGTGTTTTCATACCTCCCAGATGCAGATAAATATTTATTCCTATTTTCTCATAGTGGTACAGGCAGTTCACTTCACATTTCATGTCTCCATCTGTCTGGAAGGTATTGTTTATTGTCTTCTCACAAGGTGAGTCCAGAAGTACGTGAGTCAAAGTTTGTGTGGGATAACCACGCCTATTACCTGTTCCATCATGCCTGTTACCTAAAAGATGAGCTCTTAGCAGATTGCCACACCTGGGAACCTGCAGTGGCCCCTGAGGGCAGCACATTATGGAGACATTATACTTCCATGGATACAGCTAAAGCTACATTGACTTTTACCACTCCCATCCAGGACTCACGGACATTAACTTCACGGCAATGCAGACTGCCAGACTTTCTTTTCTTCTAAGAGGGTGAGGTTACAACTTTCAGAGAAGCATTTCCGCCAATTGCTATGAATTGGCATGTAACACTTCTCCATAACTACATCCATCCAGTAGATAGTATTTGGTCTTTGATTCCTTGTCTTGTAGCATAATTTCCATTAATATATCCAGGTCAGAATATTCTTCATAACTGTGCACCACATCTCAGGTTACTTCTGTTCCTTGGCTCTTCCGCATGTTGGACATTTGGGTTATTCCTTAGATATTGTCACACAGAGAGCTGAGGAAATAACCAGGGCCTCCCCTGCATGTTCTTCTGTGTTGCATTTTTAATACTCAGTGTTTTTACTGACATATTGTGATTTGATTTTTATTGGTCTTGTTAGTTGGCCTCTTTTTCCATCCAGCTGAAATGAGTTTGTGTCATTGGTGATTTGGTTATCTATGATAAATATTGTCTTTCTCAGCTTCTGGTTGCCCACATATTTGACACTAGTGCCTTTGGCATCTTTGTTCAAAGCTTTGAAAGCCGTGTCCGTAGATGAGGAAACCGGGGCTCGGGGTGGTGGAGTGACTGAACCAAAGTCACATGAGTATGTGACTTGGAGCCAAGGAGGGGATCCAGGTCCTGTGCCTCTCAGGTCGGGGCACTGGGGTGACCAGCACTAGTTGTTGTTTAGTCAGTAAGTCATGCTGGTTTCTTGGTGACCCCATGGACTGTAGCCCGCCAGGCTCTTTAGTTCGTGGGATTTCCCAGGCAAGAATACTGGAGTGGGTTGCCATTCCCTTCTCCAGGGGACCTTCCCAACCCAGGGATTGAATCCACATCTCCCGCTTGGCAGGAACATTCTTTACCCCTGAGCCACAAAGGAAGCCTTGAAACCCTTTGTAGTTACAAGTGATAGAAACCCAAAAAGAGAGTCTATTGGCTCAGGAAATTTTCCCAAGGGTTAGCCCTCAAGCCAAGCCTGAAGTTCAGCCATTTTCAGGCACAGCTGGATCAGAACCCTTTCTGTGTCCCCAGGACTCAGATCTCTCCATCTCTCTCTGCTGCTGCCTCCTTTGGGAGTGACACAGTGGCACAATCACCTCCTATCTGCCCCCCTTACCCCGTGAGACACCGGCCCCCAACCCAGCAGAGCCGTGTTGAGCATCAGACAGTAGAGCTTAGCTCCTTCCCCTAGGAACTGGCACCATGCCCAGAAAAGGGGGAGCTAGGCTCTGAATTTGGGAGTTGTACTTCCCAGAAAGCAGAGTTCAGGAGGCTCCCTGAATGTGAGTGATTTCATGGACACTCCTGGGAAGGCACCTCCTCCACTCTGCAAATGCAGCTCTTTTCCAGCAAGACAGACCCCATCAGAGTGGAGAAAGATGACCCTGAGCCTTGTGTACAGGTCTCACTTTTTACTCCCTCCTTCACCCCATCCCTGGCCTTGACGTTCATCTCTGACACCTACTAGACTCCTCCTGTCCTCCCCTCTGCTTGTTCCTGATGGCTGGTAATTAATTGACTTGTTCTCTGCCCTTTAACCCCATCCTTGCCTTCCAGATGGCTTTTGAACACCTGGTACCTGACCTTGGAATCACCCTCAGCTCTGCCCAGTGGGCTTGCTGGACCCAATCTTATATTTGTTTGCTTCTTTGCGGTGCACTCTTGGGCTGTCCTGGTACAAGTCTGATCACTCGATGTGCCTATAGTGTGTACACCTGTCACCTATGGTGCCGGGCGCTGTTATTTTGTTTTTTTGTTGGTGGTGTTGTTCAGTTGCCAAGTCGTATCTGACTGTTCATGACCCCATGGACTGCAGCATGCCAGGCCTCCCTGTCCCTCACCATCTCTTGGAGTTTGCCCAAGCTCATGTCCATTGAATCAGTGATGCCAACTAACCATCTCATCCTCTGCCGCCCCTTTCTCCTCTTGCCCTCAATCTTTTCCAGCATCAGAATCTTTTCCAGTAAGTCATCTCTTTGGATCAGGTGGCCAAAGTATTGGAGCTTCAGCTTGAGAATCAGTCCTTCCAATGAGTATTCAAGGTTGATTTCCTTTAGGATTGACTGCTTTGACCTCCTTGCCGTCCAAGGGACTCTCAGGAGTCTTCTCTAGCACCACAGTTCATAAGCATGAATTCTTCAGTGTTTATCCTTCTTTATGGTCCAGCTCTCACATCTGTACATGACTACTGGAAAGACCATAGCCTTGACTATATGGACATTGTTTTTTAATAGCCTGTAATCCCTTCCTTTGTGCAACTCCTTGACCCTTGTGACCTGACCTTGACCTGTGTGCCATGTCAGTGGACCAGGGAGTCCAGGTGCTCTGTCCCTTGCAGCGGAGTAGAAAGGTGGTCACAGTTTGTCTGCAGAGCTCCCTCCTCTGCCCTGGAACATCCCCAAGCCCAGCTGAGTTCAGCAGCCTCGGAGTGAGCAACAACAACCCGTTCATTCCCCACGGAGACACCCGACAGTGGAATGTTTCTGTCCCGGGCTGCACAGGCTCTGAGCTCAGAATCCAGCTTTCCTGTTGCCACTGTCAGTGTCTCTGTAGCTTCTAATAATGTTTTCCCTTTTTTGCTTGAATCAGCAAGAGCAGTTTCATTTGCTTTCAAGGACCCTAGCTGATATTCTAGGGCCATGCTTCATCTTTTCTGGTTTTGTCGATTTATTGGGCCTTTTTAAAAATGCCTTTCTCTGAAGTTTCTGTTCAAACTCTTTCTGGTCACACTGGCAAGTCTCCTGCAGCGTGTTCTTCTCAGATTTGGTTCATACATCTTGCTTCTGCCAGGATCCCGCTGTTCTGGGGTGGATCTGGGCTGCAGCCCAGGAGACACAATTCTCCATTCTGACACCATCTACATGCCCAGATGTTCCCTCCATATACTTCCTCTCTCCTCCTTTCACTGCTAAAGTCACTAACTTCCAGTGAAAGAAGGAGTGAAAACACCACCTGTAACACCAGTTCCTTCAATTTCCTCCCCAGAATTTCAAAGTAAATAGAAATAGATTGGATTTAGACTCATGGGCTCACAGACCATCCCTCTTGAAAGAAAACTTAGAAACCATCACAGTCTTTACTCAAGTGCCATCTTCGATGGATTGGTTGTGCCTGACTGGGTTTTACATCTGGACTCCGAAAGGTGCTGTGAGGGATTGATGATGCCTGTGTGGGTGTGGTAAGGGAAGGTACCAGCCTACAATCTGATGATCTGATGATTCTCTCTCTTCCAGTTACCTGCTCTGCATTTTACAAACGAGGAAACTGAGTCACGCACATAGCGTATTAAGTTGTCTAAAGCCAGGACGTTATAGGAAGCCAGGGCAGATTTGAGGATAGAATTTAGGTCGTCAGACCTTTCCTATCAATGACAATGATTTCTCTTCCGGTTGGAGTTCAGTCTCCTATGACGTTGTCAAAGTCAGCTTGCTGGTTGCATGGTGTGGATGCTATGCTCGGCCACTTCTGTACATTCCAGCAGGGTCTCGTGGGTGCCTGTGGGGCAACATTCATAGAAGACTTTCACAATCAGAATTCTGATGCCCTCAGGCAGTCTAGGGGGTGCCACGCCTGAGAGCTCACCCTTGAAGAGGGGACCTTGTATCAAATAGCAACTGGAAAACTTCAGAAACTGCTGTCCCAAATGAAACATGCTCCAGTTCACTTCAGGTGGGCAGAAAACAAACATACAGGAGACCCTGGCCCAAATGCTAAAGCTCATCACACTTGAGACGTGAAATTGGGTCCAAATCTTGACCTGGCATGACTCATGGGAGCTTGCTATGGAAAAGGGGAGACAGAAGGTCTTCAACATTCCTGTTACCACCAGCTCCTTAATTTTACATTTAAATTCTTTTTTTCTTTTGGCTGAACTACACAGCATATGAGATCTCAGTTCCCAGACAGATCTCATGTGGCCTTGGCCAGCAACAGCTTGGAGTGGGGCTTGGGTTCCCAGCCAGAGACTGGCCTGGGTTGCAGCAGTGAAAGCACCAGATCCTAGACACTGGACCAGTGGTCAGTGCCAAGTACCTTGGTCCTTCGGTTTTGCAGAAAAGAATTTCCACAAAGACAGAAAGATGTGAAGCAAGTAAAATGTTTACTAAGAGGAAAAAGAGTACAGTAAGTGTGGATAGACACACGGGAAGACTCAGAGGGACAGTCCCTGAGTTGCTAAGTCACACCCTAGTGGCAGGTTGAATTGCTTTTATGGGGCATTTCTTCTGGGTTTCCTTGGCCGGTCATTCTGATTTGCCTGGTTCACAGTCCATATTTGGTATATCTCAGAATCTCTCCATGTGTGCGCACGCATCTCTTAGCCAAAATGGGTCTTATCAAAGAGGCGTATGGGTAGAGTTTCCCTTGACATGACTTCCCTTTGACCTCCAAGGAGCCTTTTCTATGCATGTGTGGTCGGGAGGTCTCCTGACTTCGAAACGAGAAATATGTGGTTCAGTGTCCTCCCTTAATTGTCCTGCTGTTCTCATCTTGGAGTTTCGGTCAATAGAGACTCAATCTCCAATTGCTTTACCCTGGGGAGTGCCCATCTGCCTCCTGCCAGAAGACCAGGGCTCGAAACCACCCCCTGCATCAGAAGTGCGGAGTCTTAACCACTGGACCACCAGGGAAATCCCTAGTACCTTATTTACTAGTACCCATTCTGTTTAAGAGACCTGGGTTCGATTCCTGGGTTGGGAAGATCCCCTGGAGAAGGCAGTGGCAACCTCCTCCAGTATTCTTGCCTGGATAATCCCATGGACAGAGGAATCTGGTGGGCTGCAGTCCATGGGGTCACAAGAGTTGGATACAACTTTGCGACTAAACCATCACCACCATTCTGTTTAAATGTCGTAGCAGGCAAAATGCACTCCTAGAATTAGCAGGAGGGGGCGCGCTCAAGGATGGTGAGGCCCCTGCAGAAGCACTCAGCTCTGGGATCTGGAGTGGCCGCCTGCAAACATTAGCTCAGCACGCCCCTGGGAGACTGGCCGTCAGCCTGGGCCAGCAGCCCCCAGCGATAAGGAACACAAGACTGATGCTCTGGTGGGGCGGGAGTTCTGGACTGGGGCCCATTCTCAGGACAGTCGTCAGAGCCCTTAGTAATGGGACAGCATCCTGTTTTATTAAAAGCCTGTTGCTGGCTAGGAAAACTGTCTGTCTGCCGTGTGGGCAGGGGCCCAATATTGCTGCGGGCAATTCCAAGCCAGTCCTTTGAGTTGACATCAAACCAGGAAAGAACAGGACTCGTTTTCAGCTGATGAAGCAGTACTTTTTCTTTCTTTCTTTTTTTAAGCAGTTCTCTCTCCTGTTCCACTGTGCACATTTTGTCTGTTCCGGAATGCACGTGAATCTTCAAGCCGCTGCAGTTGGAGTCCACCTCCCCTCCCCCTCCTCCCCCTCCCCTCCCCCTCCTCCCCCCCCCATCCTCCCTTCCCCCTCCTCTCCTTCTCCTTCGTCTGTCTCCTTCCTCTCCCATCCCCCAGAGTCCCACCCTGGCCTCACTGGCCTTCCCAGCCCCCAGCCCCCTGGTAGACACCCTGAGCGGAGGGAGGCCCAGACGTGGCCTGAGGCTATTTACAGGGTGGGTGTGGGGAGGGGAGAGAAACTGCTTTGTTTATCTTTGGAGTCTGGAAACTACAGAATTCCTCCATTTCCAAGGAAGCCCTCATTTGCAGGTTTCCAGAAATAAAAAATAAAAGGAGACGCACTTCAAAAGGAACCGGAGGAAAAGCTGTTTTCTCTGTGAGCCGATTTGTTTATTATTATTATTTTATTCTTTAACATTAGATTTGTTGAAGGTAGGCAAGGATGGTCATTTTTTTTCCCTGTATTTTTATTTCGCTTTTGTCTTTTTTTTGCCTTATCAGTGTAGAGGGCAAATATTATTTGAATAGATGGCTATGAAATACTCATTTCATACATGTCGATGGGAAACAGATTTTGTGTGAACTTTTATATTCAGATTTTCAGCTGAGATTATGGATGACTGGAATCTTCCTTCAGGTTGTAGATTAAAATCGCTCAAATGGTGTCACTTTTACAAATTAAAAGAAATTAAATGTGCTTCAACACAGATTTTTTAAATAATTTCAAGAAAGTTATAAAAGCAGTTTCAATATGCTGGTTAGTTGTGTGTACCTGATTTTGCCGGATCTTTTGAAAATTTGGAGTGGATAGTGCCCATAGCAATAAAGAGTATGTTAATTTACTAGTTTCTTTTTTAACCCTGCAGTCAAGCACTAAACTTCATGTAGTACCAGAAAATGGTACATATTTTGAATAAATATTTCTAAAGATAGTGGCGTTAAGAGTAATTCAGAAAAAAAGAACTATAAAATGCACTTGAAATTGTGTTACTTCACATGTGAACATTCAGTTTCAACTTAAGGATAAACATATGCCATTTTTAAAGCTTCTTTTATTTACCACATTATATATGAATCACTGTACTGATGTAAGCCCAAAGTCATGTAAAACTCACAGGTTTTCCTACATATTTTAATATTGTATGCATTCATTTTATAGTTGTTTTCAAAATCTTGGGAAGAGATAACATATGGCACAAAAAAAAGAGTGATATAAATCATGTTAAGTCTAGTATAGTTTTTCCTAAATTGTGTCTTCAAGATATAAAATAGTCAATAGATTGGATTCTTGCCCCCCTACTCTCTGGTTACTTAAGAGAAATGAGATTATTTCTATGGTGAGGGAAAGAGTATAGAAAGCAGTAATTTTTTTTATTTTTGGAGGAGAGGGAAAGGCTTGATCACCTCACAGTGTACTGGCTACTGTGTCTTTGTGGTAAAATCCAAACATTAACTCCAAGCTTTAATAGTGCACTTTCCTGCAGGCACTGGGCTGAAAGCCCATCCAATATTGTCAGGCAAAAGCCCAAGATGAGAAACAAGTAAAACACAGATACAAGGTCTTTCCTCGTGCAGCTAAACATTTGTAATTAAGAAGACTCCAGTAGTTCCATGGTAATCTGTCTCTAGATAAATGTACTCCTAACCTTTGGCTCCCAAGGGAAAAAAAAAAAACCTTCCTTCTGTTGCAGAAAGGGGGACCCCTTCTAGGGCCCGAAACTGGGCTCTTGTCTAACACTCAGAAATGAATTGTCCGAGGAGACGCATGTGCTGACAAAGCAAGTGATTTTATTGGGAAAGGGTGCCAGGGCAGAGAGCAGTAGGGTAAGGGAACCCAGGAGAACAACTCTGCCACGTGGCTCGCAGTCTCAGATTTTATGGTGATGGGATTCGTTTCTGGGTTGTCTTTAGCCAATCATCTGACTCAGAGACCTTCCTGGTGGTGCACGCCTTGTTCAGCTAAGATGGATGTCAGCCAGAAGGATTCTGGGAGGTGGTCGGACATGTGGTGTCTCCTTTCGACCGTTCCTGAACTCTTCCGGTTGGTGGTGGCTTGTTAGTCCCGTGTCCCTTACCAGGACCTCCTGTCGTAAAACAACTCATGCAAATAGTTACTATGGTGCCTGGCCAGGGTGGGTGGTTTCAGTCAGTGTGCTTCCCCTAACACTTCAAGACACTGGATGAGGAATGAGAAGAGCTCAAAGAAAAGCCATTTTCTGTGTTACAGACAAGTATTTACATTACGAACCAACTTTTGATCCAGGAAAGAAGTGATAACCTGTTTGGGTTTTCAAAAGCAATTCAATATCCTGGGTTTAAATACAGAGCAGGTTCTCAGAGAAACCTTGAGTAATGCAATTGATCTCTTCCAAGAAAACAGAGGGTGGCGTTGTGGTCATAGGAAGCACCACTGATAGTATTTTTTCTTTTTTTTTCTGGAAAATCAACTGGGAAAGAAAATAATGTCTGAAACATTTAAAAAATAGGCTGTCTTGGCATCTGGTTCTGGAATGAGATGGTGTAGATTCACTTTCCCTCTTCTGTTTATCTAAGTACAACTAAAAACCCTGGAAGCTATTCAGTGTGTGTGTATCTTAGTCGCTCAGTCATCTGTAACTCTGCGACCCCATGGACTGTAGCCCACCAGGCTCCTCTATCCATGGGATTCTCCAGGCAAGAGTACTGGAGTGGGTTGCCATTTCCTTCTCCAGGGGATCTTCCAAACCCAAGGACTGAACCCTGGTCTCCTGCATTGCAGGCAGATCCTTTACAGTTTGAACTACCCAGGAAGCTACTTAATAGGCAATGATAAAAGGATTCTGAAAGTTGGAAAAGAAGAAGGTAGACTGGCAGGAATCCTCAAGAGTTGAGAGAACAACTTTTTGAGTTCCCTGAGCTTTTTTATCTTCTTTATACCCTGAACAGAGCACCAAAGAGGCGTGCCATGTGGGATCACCAACAGGCTCAGACAAAACAAAAAACCCCAAGAGTATCCTGCTGTCTCTGGCCAAAGTCCAGGAAAAGGGAAACACAACAGAGACCCAGTAAGGAGTTCCAGCCTCCTCTTTACAGCCCAGGGTCCTTGCAGACAGTCCAGTCAACTGGTTGCAGTGAAGCCCTGGACACTCCTGGCTCCTGGTTCAAACTGAGATACCATCAAGTGGTTAGAGCCACCCACAGCTGCAGCTGCTGTGAAGCCCTCAGCCTCCTTGGCCTCTGTGCAGGGGCATAAGGAGACCCGGGCCCACCAGCTTCTTCCTCATTCCCAGAGGTTTCCCAGCAGAACAGTCTCCAAACAAAATAATAACTAAGAAAACAATATGAAGGGATACACTGAAAATACAGTTATATCAAAAAGGAACTCTAAAATTGTTCAGGTCATCCAGAGAAAGTCAATTAAAAAAAAAAAAAAAGAATGATGAACAGAAAGAACAAACAGAAAGCAAATAAAATATCAGACTTGATCCTCATAGGCCAGCACTTGCGAGTGTGGTGAGTTGTGTCCAACTCTTTGTGACCCCATGGACTAGCCCACCAGGCTCTTCTGTCCGTGGGATTCTCCAGGCAAGAATACTGGAGTGGGTTGCCATGCCCTCCTCCAGGGGATCTTCCCAACCCAGGGGTTGAAACTGTTTCTCATGTCTCTTGCATTGGCAGGTGGATTCTTTACCACCAGTGCCACCTGGGAAGCCCCAATAGGTCAGTAGTTACCTTAAATGTAAATGATGTAAGTA
The DNA here is from genome assembly GCA_024291935.2 of Okapia johnstoni. Lineage (NCBI taxonomy): Eukaryota > Metazoa > Chordata > Mammalia > Artiodactyla > Giraffidae > Okapia > Okapia johnstoni. The sequence continues at coordinate 132,960,039 of CM044306.1, read as the reverse complement.
CACCACTTAAAGGTAGAGACTGGCAGAATGGATTTAAAAAACATAACCTGACTGTATGTTATTTACAAGAAACTCACTTCAAATTCAATGACATAGGCAGACTGAAAGCAAAGGAAAGGACAAACATATACCATGCAAACATTAATCAAAAGGAAGTGGCTATGTTAATATCAAAGTAGACTCTAGAGCAAAGAAATTTACCATGGGCAAAGAGGGAAATTATATGATGACATGTAGGGTTATTTTGGGGTTTCCCTGGTAGCTCAGCTGGTAAAGAATCTGCCTGCTATGCAGGATACCGCAGTTCTATTCCTAGGTTGGGAAGATCCCCTGGAGAAGGGATAAGCTTCCCACTCCAGTATTCTTGGGCTTCCCTGGTGGCTCAGACAGTAAAGAATCTGCCTGCAATGCGGGAGACCTGGGTTTAATCCCTGGGTTGGGAAGATTCCCTGGGTTGGGAAGATCCCCTGGAGGAGGGCCTGGCAACCCACTCCAGTATTCTTGCCTGGAGAATCCCCATGGACAGAAAAGCCTGGTGGGCTACAGTCCATGGGGTAGCAAAGAGTCGGACATGACTGAGCGACTAAGCACAGCACAATGCACAGAGAAGACATAGCCATCCTGTGAACCGAGCAACATATTTCACAATATGTGAAGCAAGAAGTAAGACAACTGAAAAGAAAAACATAAAACCACTATTGTGGTTGGGAGCTTAAATTTCCATTCACTTTCCACTCTGGACTTCTAGAACTACTAAAGAGAAAATCAGCGAAAATATAGAAAAGAAAAAATATAGGACTCAACAATACCATCAGCTGAAAGGATCTAATTGACATTTATAGAATGCTCTGTTCTGCAACAGCAGAATATACGTTCTTTTGAAGGGCCCATGGAACATTTGCCAAGACAGACCATATCCAAACTTTAACAAATTTGAAAGAACTGAATCATATGGAGCCTGGCCATAATGGAATTAAACTAGAAGTCAAAACCAAGAAAATCTCCAGACCTCTGAAAACTCAATAATGAACTTCTAAATAAGTCATGGGTCAAACAGGTGATCTCAAAGGAAATTTTAACAATACATAGAACTAAAGAAAGTGAAAATAAATATATTGTGAGCTGCAGCTAAAGCAAAGCTGGAAGGGAAATTTATTGCACTAAATGCTTACATTGGAAAAGAGTTATCTCAAGTAACTAAGTTCCTACTTCAGAAAATCAAGAAGGAACAAAACAAAATAAACTCAAAGCAAACAAAACAAAGGAAATACTGAGGAGCAAACATCAATTAAACAGAAAGCTGGAAAATAATAGAAAAAAATAATTGAAACAAAAAATAATCTTTGGGAAAAAAAATCAATAAAGTTAACAACCTCTAGCAACATAGGCAAAAATAAAAATGGAAGAAAACACGAATAACCAGTATCAGGAATGAAATAAGATACTACAACAAATTCTGGAACCTTTAAAAAGATGATAGGAAAGTACTACAAACAACTTTATGCTTACAGATTCAACAATTTAAAAGGAATGGGCCAGTTCCTCAAAAACCACAAACTACCAAAACTCAGCCAAGATCAAATAGATAATCTATTCAGTCCTGTAACTGTTAAAGAAATTGAGTTGTAGTTAAAACAGTACCCCCACATAATCTTCAGGCTCAGATATTTTCCCTGGAAAATTTTACCAAACCTTTAAAGAACAATTAGGACTTCCCTGATGGTCCCAATGCGGGTTGTCTTGGGTTCAACCTCTGGTCAGGGAACTAGATCCCACATGCCACAACTAAAGATCCCACATGTTGCAACTAAGACCCAGAACAGCCAGGTAAATAAATAAATATTTTTTAAAAAGAACAATTAATGACATTTGTACACACTCTTTTCCAGAAAATAGATTTTTAAAAATATGATGATCATTTCTGACATCAAAACCAGCAGAGGCAGTTTAAAAAAAAAAAAAAAGCTAAAGACCAATATTTCTCAAGCACTTAGATGCAAAAATTATCAACCAAATTTAACTATCCAAATACAGCAATTTATAAAAGAATAAGGTGCCATGACCAAGAGGCGTTAATGACAGGTATGCAAGACAGAGTCAATATTTGAGAATCAATCAATCTAGTCCTCTATATAAATAGATCGAAGAAGAAAAAGCATATGATCATATTGACTGATTCAGAGAAATCATTTGACAAAGTTAAATGCCCATTAATGACAAAAAGAAATCCTCTCAGTACACTAGGAATAGAGAGGAACTTCTTGAACCTCATAAACCCTACATCAAACTTTGTTTTTAATAGTTAAAGACTGAGGGCATTCACTCTGATTTCCGGAACAAAGCAAGGATGTTTGCTCTCACCATTCTTAGTCAACACAGTATTGGAGCTTCTAGCCGCTGCGATGAGGCAGGAAAAAGAAAGAAAAGTCATACAAAATGGAAAAGAAGAAATAAAACTATCTTTTGTTGCAGGCAACATGATTTTCCACATATAAATATGAGCTGTCCTCCTTTCGTTGGCTGCGTTGACCAGGAAAGTGTTCGCACGTGTTCTGAGGGGGTTGCTGCGGCAGACCTGTGCGGGGAGTGAGAGCACAGCTCGGGCGTGGTAAAGCAGGCGGATCCCAACACCACCATTCCCAGCTGTGCACCCCCAGGCACCTTCCTTGACCTCCCTAAACGTTGGTCCCCTCATCTGAAGTGGAGGTTGTGATAGACACAAGAGCCTATGATTGTGAGTGTTAAGTGAGAGCAGTGTGTACAAGACGGAGTGGTGTGCTTGTTGCAGGTACTGCTGCTAATGCTGTAGACTATCTGCTCTGCTGCCCCCAGGACAGTCACTGGAGCCAAGAAACCTCAGTTCTCTTGCTCAGTGGTCCTGTGACTTATCAGCTCACTCAACCATTCTGAGCCTCAGTGCTTTTATTTATAACATGGGGATGATAACCCCTTTCTCAATAGATTCTTGCTAAAACCAGATGAAACAACACATTTTTAAAGTGCTTTGAGCACTTTATAATAATATTAATAATGGCAGATAGAATTTATTGAATACTCCCTAACACCAGTGCCATGGATTGCTTTTCACTTACAATTTTTTACTTAATCCTTATAACCGTGAGTCATTAGTCTCATTTACGTAGACTGGGAAACTAAGGTCCCCGAGAAGTAATTTGCTCAAAGACACAGCTTGTAAGCAACAGAATCCAGACTTGGACCCCTCACTCCAGATGTGGGCTTTCCAGGTGGCTCAGTGGAAAGAATCTGCCAGCCAACACAGAAGACGCACGTTCAGTCCCTGGGTTGGGAAGATCCCCTGGAGAAGGAAATGGAAACCTACTCCAATATTCCTACCTAGGAAATCCAAGGGACAGAGGAGGCTTGTGGGCTATAGTCCACGGGGTTACACAAGAGTCAGACACAAATTACTGACTAAACAATACCAGCAACCACCCCAGGATCTGGCTGTGTTCTCATGCTTCACAGAGAAAGTAAACCAGTGAGGGAAAGAACAGCTTGGCATGGGGGCTCACTTCCACTAGCAAGGTGAGTTCAGTCCAATGAGGGGGCCTCAGAGTGCAGTGTGTGACAGGCAGTCAGCCAAGAGTCATCCTTGGCAGTGGCAACTGGCTCCAAACTAACGGACTCTCTGAGAAATAAGGTTCCCTCTACTCTAGTAGGACACTGTACGGTAGGATGTTACTCAGAGAGTAACACCTCCATTTCCTTGAAGGATCCAGTGATTAGACCAAGGCCGACTACGTGCCCAGGTTTAAAAATAACTCCATAACTTCTAATAAGTGCTCAGTTTGGACTGAAGTCATCCTTTCAGGTGCAGAAAAGGAAAGCTTGATTGTACGTCATGGGCTTAAAATAGGAGTGGGGTCAGAGGGCCAGCTGGGGCTCACGGGTGCCAAGTGGGCAGTTTCTCAGCTGGTATTTCCTGATATTTCCTGCTTTGGACAGCAGGTTTCTGCCTTTGTTTTTGAGTTGAGAAGGGGTGAATATGTACATTTAAAAGCTCACTTGCTTTTCTTTCTCCTTCTCCACATGCGCCCTTTTCATCCATAATCCACATTTACCTTTAGGGGTTGTTCATGCATTGTCCTGAAATATACTAGGTTCAGAAATTAAAACAGGTTAAAACAGACTACTTTGTTTCTTTCTCCTTAGCTCTATGCAATGGGTACATGAAGTTTTCCTTGAATATCTTTGCCCAGAGTGAAACAAAGAGGCCACTAGTTGAATAAATCCCACAATCCCATGATGTGGTAGAGGTCCCTATGTGGGGGTGGGTGCTCTATGGAAAAATCTCCTTTGTGAAGGAGGGTAGGCTAGAGCCTAAGGTTCTACAAATTCTAAGAGTCTGGGATTTGTTTCCTTTTTAGTCTGGCTATATTTAGGTCAATGAATTGTATTGAAGATGGACTCATCAGTGATTCATTCAATGAATTCTTCCATTCAGAAGTTATTGAAAGGACTTCTGCTTCAGATAGAATAGCATAAAATCATTCCTCTCTTCTCGTCTCCCAGCTTGAGATAATAATAAACTCTGGAAAAAAATCAAGCCACCATTAAGAATGAAAAGGCAAGCCTCAGTGGGAGAAGATATTTGCAAATCTGAAAACTGATAATAGGCTTGTATCCAGAATAATGAAAACTTTCCATACATCCAAATGAGCCAAAGATTTGGACAGGCACGTCACCAAAGAAGTTACACAGTTTGCCAAGAAATATGAGCAGCAGAGTGCAACGTGAAATCCCAAGGAGACACGTCTACACATCCACCAAAGTGACTGAAAATAAACAAACTAAATAATACAAAGTGCTGGAGAGGATGTAAGGCAAATACACCTGCCATCCACTGGCTAGGAGGAGTGTAAAGTGGCATTTACCATCACTTTGGAAAACTGTTTGACAGAACTGAATGCTAAGCATTGTATATCCTAGGGCTCAGCAATTCTACCCCTCTGTATATACCCAGCTGAAGCACGTACTTATGTGCACTCAAGACATATACAAAACTGCTCATAACTATCCAGTTACAATAGCAAAAGACTGAAAACACCCCAAATGTCCACCAACAGTGGAATGGATAATTATATTGTGGTGTCCTTCGCAATGAAATTGAACAGTTGAATGCAACACACAATAGCACAGAACTGAAATCATGCTCAATGAAAGAAGACAATTAAGAGGGTACCATGAGTGGTTCTACACATTCCAGGTTCAAGAAAGACAGAGTTAGTGAATGAGGATTGGCATCTAGATGGTAGTTATTTGGAGGGTGTGACAGGAAGGAGGCAAAAGGTGGGGTACTTTTGAGGTGCAGCAAAGGTACTGTTTCTAGATCTGGGCAGTGACTTCATCGGTTTGGAAACTGAACATTTGTCAAGTTCTTATGCTTATCATTCACCCACTTTCCTCTATGTACGTTTCACTTCAATAAACAGTTTACTTAAAAGAATGTACTTCGGTTTGCCAAGTTGAAAACAGCTACAACATCTTCATTGCTTTGAAGAGAGGTTTTTTTTTTTTTCGCTGTTCAAAAACGTGAGAAACCAAGATGCTGGTCTCCCACTCTGAACCAATAAGCAAACAAATGAACAGTAAAGTAAGTGGGTTCACGGGCCTCCCAGGTGACACTAGTAGTGTAGAACCCACCTGCCAATGCTGGAGATGTAAGGGACTCAGGTTCGATTCCTGGATTGGGAAGATCCCCTGGAAGAGGGAGTGGGGTCCCACTCCAGTATCCTTGCCTGGAGAATCCCAAGGACAGAGAAGCCTGGTGGACAACAGTCTATAGGGTTGAAAAGAGTCGGACACAGCTAAAGTGACTTAGCACACATGCAAGCGGATTCACAAGTGACTTACTTGTAGACAGTCTACACTGAGTGTCCTAATATCTTCCATCCATCCATCCACAGACAAGCCAGCTTTCCTTTCAGCAAAGTAGCCTGTTCCCCTCTCAGCCCATCAGCTTCACCGAGTCCATGGAAGTTGGTTACCCCCAACTCCAGCCCTCTCATCCCTGTGCTGGTCCAGCTATCTGCTCACCAGACACCATGACCAGTGACAAGGGAGACTGCGCCACAGTCAGGCCTCTTTTATCACCAAACAGCTCACTGGTGACCCATTGTTTTCATTCCATGCTGGTGCCCCCTGACATGTAGAATTGGGGATAGAATTTTTTGGGATTTCCTCTCTCTGGAAACCTCTAGAGAGCTTTTGCTGAGATACTCAGGACACTAAGGTGTCTTTCCTGAGATACTTGGTGAAAATCATCCAGGCATTATTTTTTAGGCTGTGGTCTTTGTTGGAGAACACTGGCTCTTTGTTGCTGTGCACGGGCTTTCTCTAGTGAGTGGGCTCCTAAGCAAGAGCTCAGTAGCTATGGTGCCCCGAGGCATTGGAGTCTTCTCAGACCAAGGATCGAACCTGTGTCTCTCACATTGGCCAGTGGATTCTTAACCACTGGACCACCAGGGAAGTCCCAGGCATTTTTTTTTTAAATGAGAAGAGAGGCTCTAATTTGGAAGCTACATCTGCTGAAGGAATGAGCCTTACAAAAAAGGGCTGCTTTATTTCATCATGAGATCTTAGGGCCTTCCAATTAATCCCATACTCTTATCAACCCACAGGGTGAGAGGTATTGGTATAACCAACTGGACCATTTTTACAAGACATTTTTGTGTGGCCCGTCATCATCCCTTCCCAGTAGGTTGCTGAAGTTACAATAAAGCAAGTGGTCCTTTGAGAACCCCCAGCATTGCCTCCTGGCTTGCAGAGAAGGACCTGGGAGGGAAAGTGGAGCAATAAGAAGATAGGTCTTTGGGGACACCTGGCAGTGACCCCACATCAGGGGTCCCAGGACAGGGCAAGTCTCGTTGTTCCAGAAGTAGCTGTCACCTCCTCTCCTTGATTTGTTTTCTTTCCTTCCTACCATCAAAGTCAGGTTCCAAAAGCCTGCCTAGGAGGGACCAGGAAGCTGGCTGTGCCTCCTACTGGGAGCGAATGGGCTCAGGCAGCCTCAGCTGAGATGGGCTGAGGAGAGAGGCAGCCATGGGGACAAACAGACAAGAAACGTGCATTCCTGTGCTGCCTTGCAGAGGGACGTGTGCAGAGTGAGGGTCTTGGCTTCTGCAGGTGCACCTCATGGGTTGGGCCCCCGTCTCCCTACCTGTGAGGTGGGGATGTTGGTAGAATCTACTTTGTTGGGTTGCTGGGAGCAATGAATAGCATGTGAAGCACTTAGAACACCACGAGTGATACTAAGATGAGAGTAGATGACCACCAGAAAAGGCAAGGATACGTTCTTCTAACTGAATGAAAGGTGAGACAAAGAGGCAGACACAGCGTTTGATACTTGCTTCCCAGGTGACACAGTGGTAAAGAATCTGCCTACCAGTGCAGGAGATCCCTGACTCGGGAAGATCCCCTGAAGAAGGAAATGGCAGCCCACTCTAGTACTCTTGCCTGGGAAATCCCATGGACAGAGGAGCCTGGCGAGCTATAGTCCATGGGGTCACAAAGAGTCAGACATGACTGAACACACACACATACATATATGAAGATAGAGCCTGTCTATTGCCCAAGCTAACCACTGTACCACTTGGCCTTAGTGGAACCCTGGCATCTCAGTAGGACCACCTAGGTATCCAGTGATCACTTGATGTGGCTCCAGAGATGACAAAGGAAGAGTCTGATGAGTGGATCACTGGCTGGGGCTGGCAATGGCACCAAAGGCAAAACCGAGGTCACCTCCTTAACTGGTCAGCGCTAAGGGATATTTCTAATCAGCACCCAGCCTGGAGGATGCTGGCAGCTGGGGGTGGACAGGGGGCCAGTGGGGAGTCTCTCTGTGGAGTGACCAGGGGCAGCCTAAGGTCCTCGAAAAGTGGGAACGTCTTTCCCCTGGGAAAATAATTCCGTCCTGGGAACTGTCAGCTGATGGTCGCAATGTCCACTGTTAGAGAGCTATTTCTTTCGCTTAATATTTGATTTTCTCTTAAAAGCAGAATCCTTACTGGCAGAGGAGAAGACAAGTTCGCCTTGACTCCTAACTCTGTCAGCTGCATGCAATAGATTTTAAAGAAAGTAGGGGAGAAAGCTTTAGGGATGCCTCCTATCTGAAAGGAAAGAACCATGACAATGCAATTTATAGAGACCAGCCAGTTTTCTGTGCTGCCCCAGTTTTAGCTGTGCTGGACTCAGTCGCTAAGTCATGTCTGACTCTTGCAACCCTATGGACTGTAGCCCACCAGGCTCCTCTGTCCATGGGATTCTCCAGGCAAGAATATTGGAGTGGGTAGTGATTCTATTCAAGGCTATGGTTTTTCCAGTGGTTGTGTATGGATGTGAGAGTTGGACGGTGAAGAAAGCTGAGCACCGAAGAATTGATGCTTTTGAACTGTGGTGTTGGAGAAGACTCTTGAGAGTCCCTTGGACTGCAAGGAGATCCAACCAGTCCATCCTAAAGGAGATCAGTCCTGGGTGTTCATTGGAAGGACTGATGTTGAAGCTGAAACTCCAATACTTTGGCCACCTCATGCGAAGAGTTGACTCATTGGAAAAGACCCTAATTCTGGGAAGGATTGGGGGCAGGAGGAGAAGGGGACGACAGAGGATGAGATGGTTGGATGGCATCACCGACTCGATGACATGGGTTTGGGTAAACTCCGGGAGTTGGTGGTGGACAGGGAGGCCTGGCGTGCTGCGATTCATGGGGTCGCAAAGAGTCAGACACGACTGAGCGACTGAACTAAACTGAACTGAGTCATTCCCTTCTCCAGGGGATCTTTCTGACCCGCGGATTGAACTCGGATCTCTCGCACTGCAGGCAAATTCTTTAGTCTGAGCCACCAGGGCTTGCAAAATGGGGGCAATGGCGCCTCCCACTCTGGGAAAACTTGTTGTCTTCTCTGGCATCTTGGGAGTTTCCCAGCATGGTTTGGCCCAGGCCTGGTTTGGTGAACTCAGCAAATCAAATGCAAATAAGGCCTGGATTTCTAGCTTCCATCTCCCCACCTTGGTATGGTCTCTCCCTAGCAGCTGATTGGCACATCTGTCCAGTAAGCTGCCTGCCAGAGGGTTTTCACAAGCTGTCCTGGGTCCTAGGCTAAAGGCACAGTGCCTGACAGGAAGGGCACTCAGTAAACCATAGTTGCCCTGAACTATTTTTCATTCCCGATTCACTTCCTAGTCTTGCTTATGTCACTTGCTCTGCCACCATCTAAAGTGACATGCTCCTAGGAGTCTACCTGGCAGCATAGAAACATTCCGGGCTCCTTTCAGCAGTGTGTGGACAGGGCCCCGCAGGGAAAAGCACACAGGGCACCTGGATTCTGTTCTCTCTGAAAGTGAAAGTTGTTCAGTCATATCTGGCTCTTTGGAACCCATGCGCTATAGCCCGCCAGGCTCCTCTGTCCATGGGATTCTCCAGGCAAGAGTACTGGAGGGGGTGTCTCTGAGATTTCCTCTCTAGCCCTGAGGTTTCCTCCCTAGGTGACTGTTGGGGTCAATCCTTCCCGTGGACTCCGACTCGAGGGAGGGCAGCCGACTAGCTCTAACCTCCAGCGTGTCAAAGATTTATTTTCTTCCGACTTGCAGACAGTCATCAGGACAAAGGAGTTCTCACCCTTCTGCTCCTAACTTGTTATGTAAGTAAGTCACTTAGCTTCTCTGAGACTCAACCTCTCCTGCAGGAGGAGAGTGATGGGCTGGACTTTATTCTAGAACCACAAGACGTCAGTCTGCCTTTTAAAAGGGTCACCTGGGGACATTACTGTCAATCAGACTCCAATCCAGACCAATCACAGTCATCCTTCAGTACCCTTGGGGGGTTGTTTTCAGGACCACGCCTGCCCCCATGGATATAGGAATCCACGGATGCTCAAACCCCTTATGTTAAATGGCGTAGTACAGTCTACCCTCTGGATTCGCGGGTCCCGCATCCACGAATACAAGGGTGGGCCAGCTGCTCCTGAGAATCTGGTGGAGCAGGACCAGGGGCTCCTCTGTGCTGGGGAGGGAGGGGAATTGTGGAATGGATGGTTCCTCCCTCCTCTCCCCACACTAACCTCAGTAAAGGCCCAAGCACTCCCCCACCCCACTTCCTCTATGCCCACCTTGTCCTGCTTGCTGGGATTCTTTTCCAGACTCAGGGATGGATGTGTTTAAGCCCCATGTCCCTGAGAGTGGAGGGCTTCCCTGGTGGCTCAGCGGTAAGGAATTCGCCTGCCAATTCAGGAGACCTAGGTTCCATCCGTGGGTCGAGAAGATCCCCTGAAGAAGGAAATGGCTCATACCCGAGAATACCCACTCCAGTATTCTTGCCTGGGAAATCCTATGGACAGAGGAGCCTGGTGGGCTACAGTCCATGGGGTCACAAGAGTTGGACAAGACTGAGCAACTAAACCACCACCACCACCTCAGAGGGGAACATGTATCCTCACTTTTTCCACCTGCTTCCATGGGTGTGTAGACATGCTCCTGCAGGACAGGTGTCCAGATTGCTATGGGGATGACTCGGAAGCTGTGGGCCTCCAGGGCAGTGTGGGCAGGTCCTCAGGACTCTGGAAGTCTTCCCAAAAGACAGTGACAACAGTTCTTAAGAGTTTTGAAAAGGAGGAATTCCTGCCTGTCATAAAAGATCCTTCTTCTTATGCTGACAATTTCTTTTTGTTGTTAGATGTAACTATTTGCACACAGGAATGAGAAATGGCCCCCTGCCCTTTCTCTGCTGGCTGAGAAATAGGGCATTCGCCAGCTGCAAGGTCACTGTCAGTGGTGATGGAAAACACCACCTTTCTACTACATTACCTTTCTTCTCTTTCCCAATGCTCTCTCCAGCCTTGTTGTTTTCTCCTTCCTTTTTTTATCATTTCTTTGGCCTTTTCATCTCCTTTCCCATCTTGCTCTTCATGCTTCACACCCTAATCTTTACTTAATTTTGAATGTTCTGTCTGTGTTGGCTTGGTCCAGACTCAGTTCAGTTCAGTTCAGTCACTCAGTTTTATCTGACTCCTTGCAACTCCATGGACTGCAGGACGCCAGGCCTCCCTGTCCATCACCAACTCCCAGAGTTTACCCAAACTCATGTCCATTGAGTCGGTGATGCCATCCAACCATCTCATCCTCTGTCGTCCCCTTCTCCTCCTGCCTTCAATCTTTCCCAGCATCAGGGTCTTTTCAAATGAGTCAGTTCTTCACATCAGGTGGCCAAAGTATTGGAGTTTCAGCTTCAGCATCAGTTCCAATTCATATTCCAATGAATATTCAGGACTGATTTCCTTTAGGATGGGCTGGTTGGATCTCCTTCCAGTCCAAGAGACTCTCAAGAGTCTTCTCCAACACTGATGCTTTTGATGTTCAAAAGCATCAGTTCTTCAGTGCTCAGCCCTCTTTATAGTCCAAATATCACATCCTTACATGACTACTGGAAAAACCTTTAGCTTTGACTAGACAGACCTTTGTTGACAAAGTAATGTCTCTGCTTTTTAATATGCTAAGTTGGTCATAACTTTTCTTCCAAGGAGTAAGTGTCTTTTAATTTCATGGCTGCAGTCACCATCTACAGTGATTTTGGAGCCCCCCAAATAAAGTCTGTCACTGTTTCCACTGTTTCCCCATCTATTTGCCATGAAGTGATGGGACCAGATGCCATGATCTCAGTTTTCTGAATGTTGAGCTTTAAGCCAACTTTTTCACTCTACTCTTTCTCTTTCATCAAGAGGCTCTTTAGTTCTTCGCTTCCTGCCATAACGGTGTCATCTGCATATCTGAGGTTATTGATATTTCTCTGGGAAATCTTGATTCCAGCTTGTGCTTTATTCAGCCCTGCATTTCTCATGATGTACTCTGAATATAAGTTAAATAAGCAGAGTGACAATATACAGCCTCGACATACTCCTTTCTCTATTTGGAACCAGTCTGTTGCTCCATGTCCAGTTCTAACTGTTACTTCCTGACCTGCATACAGGTTTCTCCAGAGACAGATCAAGTGGTCTGGTATTCCCATCTCCTTCAGAATTTTCCACAGTTTGTGGTGATCCACACAGTCAAAGGCTTTGGCTTAGGCAATAAAGCAGAAATAGATGTTTTTCTGGAACTCTTTTGCTTTTTCGATAATCCAGCGGAAGTTGACAATTTGATCTCTGGTTCCTCTGCCTTTTCTAAAACCAGCTTGAACATTTGGAATTGCACTATTCACATACTATTGAAGTCTGGCTTGGAGAATCATGAGCATTACTTTACTAGTGTGTGAGATGAGTGCAATTGTGCGGTAGTTTGAGCATTCTTTGGCATTGCCTTTCTTTGGGATTGGGATGAAAACTGACCTTTTCCAGTCCTGTGGCCACTGCTGAGTTTTCCAAATTTACTGGCATATTGAGTGCAGCACTTTCACAGCATCATCTTTTAGGATTTGAAATAGCTTAACTGGAATTCCATCACCTCCACTAGCTTTGTTCATGGTGATGCTTCCTAAGGCCCACTTGACTTCGAATTCCAAGATGTCTGACTCTAAGTGAGTGATCACACCATCATGGTTATCTGGGTCATGAAGATCCTTTTTGTACAGCTCTTCTGTGTATTCTTGCCACCTCTTCTTAATATTCTCTGCTTCTGTTAAGTCCATACCATTTCTGTCCTTTATATTGCCCATCTTTGCATGAAATGTTCCCTTGGTATCTCTAATTTTCTTGAAGAGATCTCTAGTCTTTCCCATTCCGTTGTTTTCCCCTATTTCTTTGCACTGATCACTGAGGAAGGCTTTTTTTTTTATCTTTCCTTGCTATTCTTTGGAACTCTGCATTGAAATGGGTATATCTGGTTAGTTTTCTGTGATTGTGGTTTCAGTCTGTCTGCTTTCTGATGCCCTCTCAGCGCCTACCATCTTGTTGGGGTTTCTCTTACCTTGGACGTGGGGTATCTCTTCACATGATGTATGTGCAGAGTACATCATGTGAAATCCCAGGCTGAATAAAGCACAAGCTGGAATCAAGATTCCCCAGAGAAATATCAATCACCTCAGATATGCAGATAACACCACCCTTAAGGCAGAAAGCAAAGAGGAACTAAAGAGCCTCTTGATGAAAGTGAAAGAGGACAGTGAAAAAGCTGGCTTAACACTCAACATTTAAAAAGCGAAGGTCATAGCATCCGGTCCCATCACTTCATGGCAAATAGATGGGTAAACAATGGAAACAGTGACAGACTTTATTTTCTTGGGCTCCAAAAATCACTGCCATGGTGACTGAAGCCAAGAAATTAAAAGACACTTGCTCCTTGGAAGAAAAGCTTTGATAAACCTAGACAGCATATTAAAAAACAGAGATATCACTTTGCTGTATAGTCAAAGCTATGGTTTTTCCAGTAGTCATGTGAGAGTTGGACCATAAAGAAAGCTGAGCACTGAAGAATTGAGGCTTTTGAACTGTGGTGTTGGAGAAGACTCTTGAGAGTCCCTTGGACTGCAAGGAGATCCAACCAGTCCATCCTGAAGGAAATCAGTCCTGAGTATTCATTAGAAGGACTGATGCTGAAGCTGAAGTTCCAGTACTTTGTCCACCCAATGCAAAGAGTCAACTCATTTGAAAAGACCATGATGCTTGGAAAGATTGAAGGCAGGAGGAGAAGGGGAAGACAGAGGATGAGATGGTTGGATGGCATCAGCAACTCGATGGACGTGAGTTTGAGCAAGTTCTGGGAGTTGGTGAAGGACAGGGAAACCTGGTGTGCTGCAGTCCATGGGGTCGTAAAGAGTTGGACATGATTTACTGACTGAACTGAACTGAACTGAGATTATTCTGATACATCTTGAAATTTGAAAAACCATTGTTCCAGTGCCTCGCTATCTCTATTACTATCATTAAGTGAAAGATTGTTTGCTGATGTAGAGATGGCCTTGGTGGACCGCAGATGTCTGAGGAGGGCTGCGTAGGAGGTGGGGCAGAGGAAGAAGGAGGAGGGAGAAGTGGGGTATTCATAGCAGGGGAAACTGGTCGTGTTCCATTCAGAACTTGGGTTGGTTAGGGGGCAGCCTGACTGGTTACAGGGAGGGTGATCTGGGGAATTAGAAAACTGGGAGACTTTAATTCAAAGAAAAAAGTCCTTATTTCCAAAGGTGATTTTTGCACTATCTAAATAAAATAACTAAATAACTCTGCTTGCTTCCGTAGCAAAAGCTAAGTGAAGTAACCACTTGGTTCTTAAATTATTTCTGAAAATGGAGAAAAGGGGTCCTTCCAAAAATTATGGAACTTTCAAATGTACAAAGGAAAAACTTCAGAGAGTAATATAAAATCACTTAATAATGATTTAATAGGGACAACATTTAAAAAAAATTTTTATCATGGTAAAAGTCACGTAACATAAAACATAATGTAAAAACTATTTTACCACATTGCACTGTATATATAGTTCAGTGGCATGAAAACCATTCACACTGTTGTGCACCTCTTATATCCATCTCTTGAATTTTTCACCTTCCTAAGCTGAAATTCTGTCCTTATTAAACGTGAAGTCCCCATTCCTCCTCCCACCCCTCCACCTCCAGCCCCTGGCATCTACCAGTGTACTTTCTAACTCTATGAATTTAACTATTCTAGGTACCTTGTGCAAATGAAATCAAGCAGTATTTGAACAGTGACAACATTTAGCATGTGGTAGATGATAATATTTTATTATATTGGCTCCAGATCTTTTTAAAGAGCATGCAGTTGGACGCCCCCCCCTCCCCCCCGCCAACCAAATACCCCCATTGTTTACTAGGTTTTACACATTAATATAAATGGAGGAATTCTGCAGTCCACTTTCTTGTTTCCATGTTGCTGAATTCTACTTTTATTTCTGCCCCTGGACATGGCTCATTCTCACCGCCAGGTGGTAGGTGGCCCCTTCTCATCCTGATGGGCATTTAAGTGAGTATTCTGTTCAGTGTTTCCATGTGCTCATGTGGGAAAGTAAACAATGGAAGCAGGCAATTATCTTTAAATATATTTAAGAAGAGGTTTTCTTCAGCTCCCCACCCCCCACCCCGCCACTTTAAACAGAAAGGCCTTCAGATACACAGCTGGGGCTACACTATCAGTTTTCCAAGATAAAATTTCTTTGTCCATAAGCCCACATTCTTTTCTTCTGTGACTCATTCAGCCAATCATGGTTGAGCAGCTCACCTGGGTCAGGCGCTGTGCTGGGTGCTGGGGAACGTTGGGGGGGGGAGGGGGCGGGGGCGGGGGGAGGGTTCTGGGAAGTCCTAGAGGTCTATAGAGACTGCAGAGTCAGGATGCCTTTGTGTAGGTGGCAGAATATCCATCTGGTTGCCTAGACAACTCCAACCTGGAAAATGAATGAGCCCATCACATCCTGTCCCCCTGTTTCTAGTTTTCCTAAAATCCAAGCTGCTCTATGGAAACAGACCCCCCTCCACCCCAAGTGTCACAACTGTTAGGACCCACCTGCTCTCTGGGCGTGGAGGACCCACCCTGCCAGGGGCGCTAGCCTCTGCCTGCCAGCTACTCCAGGTGAACGACTGACTCCGTCTAGCCAGAGGTCCATATTCAGTAAACGGAGGGCTTTTCACCCTTTGCTTACTTAGTTTTGGCTGTGTTGGGTCTTTGTTGCTGTGCGGGCTTCCCTCTAGCTGCCGTGAGCAGGGGCTGCTCTCTAGTCATCATGTGCGGGCTCCTCGTTTCGGTGGCTTCACTTGTCGCAGAGCATGAGCTCTAGGCCCCACTTGGGCTTCAGTAGTTGCAGCTCCCAGGCTCTAGAGCTCTGGCTTGGTAGTTGTGGCACACGGGCTCAGATGCTCCATAGTAAGTGGGATCTTCCTGGATCAGGGATCGAACCCGTGTCTCCTGCATTGACAGGCGGGTTCTTTACCACTGAGCCACCAGGGAAGCCCTCATGATTTACTTTTGAGAGTCGGCTATTTCCAGCCCTGTAGGCGGCACCAAGGATGAATTAGTAACTCAGACTGACTTGGACCTCCCCAGGGAAGACCCACAAGAGAACCATATGGCAGTAATGGAGGTGGGAGAGGACAGGAGCTGTGGGAGCCCAGGGGGCTCCTAACCTAACCTTGGGAGTACAAGAGAAGCCCCGCAGGCTGGGATGGGAGGAAGGAAGGAGGAGGTAGGCTGCAGTGTTAATTTTTTGCATCAGTTTGATTGGGCTAACAGATGCACAGATGGGCCTCCCTGGTGGCTCAGTCAGTAAAAAATCCACCTACAATGCAGGAGACTGCCTTCCAATGCAGGAGACTTAGGTTTGATCCCCGGGTCTGGAATATCCCTAGAGAAGAAAATGGCAACCCATTCCCATATTCTTGCCTGGAAAATCTCATGGACAGAGGAGCCTGGAGGGCTGCAGTCCATGGGGTTGTAAGAGTTGGACACGACTTACTGACTAAGCCAACAATGGATGCCCAGATAGCAGAGGAAACATGTTTGGGGGTGTCTGTCAGGGTTTTTTGAAAAGACCAGCATTTCCATCAGTAGACTGAGAGAAGCAGAGGTCCTCCCCAGCATGGGTGAGCATCACCCCCAACCCCAGGGCGCCTGAATGGAACAAAAAAGCAGAGGAAGAGTGGGTTCACTTTCTCTCTGCTTGAGCTGAGACATCCGCCTTCTCCTGCCCTCAGACATCACTCCTGGTTCTCGGCCTTTCAAGCTCAGATCAGGACTTAGTCCATCCATCCCCTCAATTCTCAGGCCTCTGGACTCGGGTGAATCACACCACCGCCTCTCCTGGTCCTTCAGCTGGGGAACAGCAGTTCATTTCAACCTCTGTAACTACATGAGCTAATCCCTGCATTAAATCTCCTCTTGTATATACCTCTGTATGTCTTAATGGTTCTGTTTCTCTGGAGACCCCTGACTAATTCGCAGGCTGGGAGGGAGGAAATGAGTCCCAGCTTGAGCAAGGGCCAGAGCCTGGCCTCTGCAAGATCTGAAAGGAATTCAGGGCAGGGGTCAAAGCCATAAGGGTGTCAGGGCAGGAGGAGAAGGGGCAACAGAGGATGAGATGGTTGGATGGCATCACTGACTCGATGGACATGAGTTTGAGCAAGCTCTGGGAGTTGGTGATGGACAGGGAAGCCTAGTGTGCTGCAATCCATGGGGTTGCAAAGAGTCGAACACAACTGAGTGACTGAACTGAACTGTCCCTGGAAAGACAGAGAAGCAAAGGCAGAGCATGAATCAGTTCTCAACCCATCCCAGAGCCTGGAGCTCTCTCTTGGGTGGGGCAATGGCACACAGGGCCCTCCTGCTTGCTTGCCTTTTGCACCTTTCCAGTATTTCCAGCCACTGCTGGGGGTTGGGGAGCTGGGGAGGCTGAGGATGCGCTGTCACCTCCTGGCAGAGAGATCCCACTCTCAGCAAATGTGTGCGCACGAGCCTCATCCTCTGTGCTTCTTTATCGGGCTGTGTCAGACCCTGGTCCATTTGGTGACCAGACGCTGGGCCCGTCCTCCCATGTAGCTGAGAGCAGGCTGATGGGCAAATGCTGTGGTCGAGGTTCAGGGCTGCAGACAGTGGCAGCTTTAATCCCGTGAGGGGGTTTGGAGCCAAGTCTAGAATTAAAGGACGACTCTTTACTCAACTCACCCTCTTACCCAACCGACCAGTGAGACATTGTGATGTCAGGAAAACTCACAGATGTCTGTCCATCTCAGATCTGATGGAGCTGCTGGAGGCCACAGGCTCAGGATGTAAACTTACTTGAAGCCCTCTTTTGGTTCAGGTAGCTGCTCCAATGCCATACTTCCACCTACTTTAAAATGATGTTTCCATCTCTGTTTTCCTGCATCCGGTCCCATCACTTCATGGCAAATAGATGTGTAAACAACGGGAACAGTGACAGGCTTTATTCTCTTGGGCTCCAAGATCACTGCAGATGGTGACTGCAGCCAGGAAATGAAAAGATACTTGCTCCTTGGAAAAAAAGCTATGACAAATATAGACATCATATTAAAAAGCAGAGGCAACACTTTGTCGACAAAAGTCTGTATAGTCAAAGCTACGTTTTTTCCAGTAGTCATGTATGGATGTAAGAGTTGGACCCTAAAGAAGGCTGAGCGCTGAAGAACCGATGCTTTCGAACTGTGGTGCTGGAGAAGGCTCTAGAGAGTCCCTTGGCCAGAAAGAAGATCAAACCAGTAAATCCTGAAGGACGTCAACCCTGAATATTCATTAGAAGGACTGATGCTGAAGCTGAAGCTCTGATACGTTGGCCACCTAATGGGAAGAGCTGACTCATTAGAAAAGACCCTGATGCTGGGAAAGATTGAAGGCAGGAGGAGAAGAGAGTGACAGGGGATGAGATGGCTGGATGGTATCACAGACTCAATATACAGCAGTTTGGCAAACTCTGGGAGATAAAGAAAGACAGGGAATCCTGGTGTGTTGTAGTCCATGGGGCTGCAAAGAGTCGGACACAACTATGCAACTGCACATCAGCAACAAAGGGTGGTTTTCCTGTCCAGACACCAGTTTCATTTGGGGTGAAGCTTCCACAGTGTAACTGCATGAAGTCCTGCTGAAGAAAATAATCAAAGTTGACACAAAAGCAGCCTTCCTCCCCAAGGGAAAAAGAACCCTTGGTTTGCCATGGGGCTCTGGGAAAGGCTGAGGCTCCTCTGCCATCCCCTGCTTCCCAACTGCCATCCTCCTACCTCCTCCTGTCCAAAGACATCTCTCCCTGCTGACTGCAAGTTTCTGTCCTGTTTATTGTTCTGTTTAGAAGTCTGGGAAGACAGGAGGGAGTTGTAGAAATACCTGCAAACCATTGCTCCTGGGGTCTAATGAGGGGAATCTGTCAGCATTCACTGCAAACCCCACTTGGACCCACTGGGATGAAAACTTTCCCAAGGATGGACTGAGAGGTGCCTCCAGGGGTGGCTGTGCTCACTGGTGTTGATCAGACAGTCACCAATCTCTTCCCTGCCAGGATCCTCTCCCTCCACCTATGAGACCAAAATTTCCTCTTTCCCACCTTATCCCTCGTGTTGCCCCAGATAGGGGAGGTGGTGGGGCAAAGTGGGAGCTGACTGAGAAGATGGAGAGAAGCTTGGTCCACTGGCTAGAAGTCTCTGCAGGCTTTGGAGCATCATCATTCAGTCACCATGTTTTCTCTTTCTTTCTTTAAAAAATGTATTTGGCTGTGGCAGGTCTTTGTTGTGGAATGAAAGATGTTGGATCTTCAGTTGTGGTATGTAGGATCTAGTCCCCTCACCAGGGATCGAAACCCGGGCCTCCTACATTGGGAGCACACCATCTTAGCCACTAGGTCCCAGGGAAATCCCATGCCTTCTCTTTTGAAAAGCTTCCATTTTGTGGGCATGGAGGGCCATGGGTAGTTCTGGATGGCACTGTGACCCCAAGGCCAGAGCCTGAGGATGTAGGACCCCAAGTCCAATAGGAAGAGGGAACTCGGCAGTGGTCGTGAATGCCCGGAAAGCCTCTAGGACCAGGCAAGGCGCAAGGACAGGACAGATGTCAAGACCACAAGGGCAGCCTGCACAACCTTCCCGCAGTCCCTGGCTTCCCTTTGACTCACAGTAAGCACACGGGACACA
Organism: Okapia johnstoni; assembly: GCA_024291935.2. Lineage (NCBI taxonomy): Eukaryota > Metazoa > Chordata > Mammalia > Artiodactyla > Giraffidae > Okapia > Okapia johnstoni. The sequence continues at coordinate 132,940,460 of CM044306.1, read as the reverse complement.
GGCCCAAGAATAGACTCGACAAGCAGCAGCAGGAAGGAAACTGCCAAGGGGTGATGACTGCATCAGGAATCAGCTCGGGTACAGCTCTGAGCTTCCTGGTTAGGAAAGGGGAAAGCGAAAGACAAACAGAATGGTCTGCAGCCCTCATTGTCTAATAAAAGAAAACACACCAGTTCTTTTGGGAACTCTTTTTTCCTCCCTGGCAACAAATTCTTGGAAGAATTTATGTTACAGAACACCCCAGGGGAACATCCTTGTGTTGTTGAGGAGGCCACCTCGTCTGAGAGGCTGTGGAAATTCCAGTTGGGCACATGGGAGGTGGGCCAGGACAGGCCCCCATGGGGCCCCAGGGAGGGAGGTGCTGGGGGTGGGGTGGTCAGAGGATGTTCCCTTGGGATGAGGGAAGGAGCTGGCTTGACGGCCCCAGGGACTAAAGGCAGAGAACACAGGATAGGACAAAGTCCAAGTGCCTCTGTGATATCAACAGTATCAATGCTCAGGGAAAGAGTCTGTGCCTCTTCTCAGGGATAATGCTGAAGATGGCTGGAGCAGGTGAACCACAAAACCCAGGTAAGTGGTCAGTAATTCACCAAAGCCAGGGAAGCGGCTCTGGGCATCTGGGAGACAGAAAGGAGCCTGCGGAGCTTGTAAGGTGTAAGGCCTGCAGCTCCCTGGGCTCTTCCTTCAGGCTCGAAGTCCTAGGGTGGGTCAAGGCTGAGCAAGTGACGCTTGAAGGAGAGATGGTAGGGGAAGGGCAGGGAAGGGAACAGGAGAGGCAGGAAGAAACAGGAAGCTGTGAGAAGGCAGAGCAGAACAGAGATGTGGGTAAGGGCAGGAGGCTGTGACGAGGCCTCAGCTGCTCTGGCCATCTGGCTTTCAGTGACGGCCCAGGGGCCTCGAGGAATAAAACCTCAGCACCACAGTGGGGTCGGGGGGTGAGAAGCTATCCGCGTGGGAGTCCAGTCTGAGGAGTCGGAGAGGAGGCGGCCCTGACTGAGGTCTCACCTGAGGTTCCCACCTGGCTGGGAGGGCTGCAGGCAGATGGAAACAGAAAGGGTCTGCCTGCTTCTCTGCTCCTGACTTCTCCACCCAGTGGTGCAGCTCAGGCTCCCCGAAGGAACCCCCAACAGGAGCTGGCTCTGGGGTCTTTGTCCTCTCCTGCCTGGGCATTGGAGGGGCGTGCAGGGATTTGGCCTGCACAGACTGAAGTAAGCCCAGCATCCACCCCAGTTCATATCTCCAAAGCCCCCTGCACCAGGGCAGAGAGGTAAAGAAATACACTCCAGCTGCCCCCACAGATCCTTCATGTCCCCCTGACAGCATAATCCAGCCACCCACGACTCCAGAGGACTCAGCATGGCTGAGAATACTGTCAGCCCTCTCCACCCTAAAAAAGCAGAGATGCTTCAGGAAACAGAAAAGCATCTCAAGAGATGCTCAGTTTAACTCCTTTGAGATTTCAGGAAGATGGTCTATTCCCAAACTAAACAACCCATCCACCAAACTTCATAGAAAAATACCTTAATCACATTTTGTGTGAGCTGTGAAATCTCTCACCCTGCATATTCCCTGTTCTCTTGTATCCACTCCTTCCTTCTGTACCAAATTTAGAGCAAACTGTACTCTGGAAGTAGATTTAGTGGTAAAGATCCCACCTGCCAATGCAGGCAACACAGGAGATGCGGGTTTGATCCCGGGGTTGGGAAGATCCCTGGAGGAGAAAATGTAAAACCCACTCCAGTATTCTTGCCTGGAAAATCTCATGGACAGAGGAGCCTGGCAGACTACAGTACACGGGGTCGTAAAGAGTCAGACACAACTCAGCAACTGAGCACACACACACTTCAAATGTTTAAATATATGAACCACCATTTGTTACTTTACCATAAGTGAAAAATAATTTTTTCTGCATTAAACATTTTGAAATTCTTATAGAAAATTACAAATTTTCATCACAAAAAAAGAAAAGAAAAGATCAAGTTCTATTAGAAATTGCATATTCTAGAAACTTCCAGATTTTTCCCAGACAGCCTCAGCTTCGAGGTTTGCCATTGGTGTCGACAGCTGAACCATGTCCTTGAAGCAGCCGTGACTCAGCTGGTTCGAAATAAACTTGAGTGTGAATTCTCCCCTCTGTAGGTTTGGGAGTCATCCTTGGCAGCCGCCCTGTGATCACTGCATCACCTCAGTCACATCTGCTCAGGAATGTCGCAAGTCTCCCTGACTCATGGGGGAAGCACAGGCCGCAAATGGTTGAGGAGCTCATGCATGTGGGGTGGGGAGCATGTCACCTGCAGGGTGAGTCAGCAACCTACAGAGGCCTCCATGGAGGATCAGGAAATAAAAAAAAAGAGAGAGTGGCTTGTCCCCGAGAAAATACAATGGCAAATTTGTTTTATGATTTGCGGGGAATGCTGCTGGTCAGGAGTGAATTGTCATGTTCTTCAACCAAGTAGTTCAAAACAGGAACAGCTGTTTCTTTGCGCAGGCAGAGGTCAAGGCTGTGTGCCCTTGAGCCCTGGGCTGGGCCTAGGCACCGTCTGGGGGACTCTTCTGCCCTCCATGGGCTTGGGTTGGCTCCCACCCCTGCAGTTCCTCCTGCCACATTCACAGCGTCCCTTGTGACTGCAGAAAAGGGAAGTCTTAGCCGGAAACCAACTGAGTGCTTTGTGCCCCCTGTCAGGGGCACAATGACCCTGACCCTATGACCCTGCTCTACGGACAGTCCCCACCCTGTCCCACAACTGCTGATAAGAGTTTGAGCTTTGGTGTTTGGAAGGTCAAGGGTGATCCCAGCTCCAGAGTGGTCTGTCCATTTTGTCATCATGGTCAAAGTTAGGGGAGGACATTTGGCACAGCTTAGCTTTTGAATATGCACACAGAGGAGGGCAACAGGGCAATAGTCCATGTGATGGACAGCCAGTCCTCTGGAGGGTCACCCTCTGAGAATCAAAGGGTCCTTGGTCCTAGCTAGGGAGCCAGGTCCAGCCACTCAGAGCATCTGTTTTGTGTCAGACCCATCCAGCCTCTGGGCCCAAAGCTCTCTCTGACACCTACAGCCTCCTGCTCCTGGTCCTGCCCAGGCCTGCCCTTTTATCCCATCTCTGCCTTTCACTCTGTAGTCATGTCTCTCGTGTCTCCTTGCTGGGAGAATCTTCTTTCTAAGAGCCCCAGTATTGAATTCTTAGGGTCATGACCTCTGATCATTTCCCAACAATGCACACAAATCAAAACATAAAACAAAGTGACTTCCCTGTGCTCTAGTGGTTAAGACTTGGCCTTCTAATGCGGGCAGTTTGGGTTCGATCCCTGGTTGGGGATCTAAGATCCCACATGAACCAAAAAACCAAAGCATACAACAGAAGCAATGCTGCAACAAATTCAATAAAGTCTCTTTTTTTAAGCTTTAAAAAAAAAAAACCCGTAAAACAAAGATACAGTTTTAGGACATTGAAGGCACCCTGAATCTAGGTTAGGTACCCCTGGATGTATCAACCTCTGGCCCATACATATAGGGCTTCCCAAGTGGAACCTACCTGCCAATTCAGGACACTTAATAAGAGATGTGGGTTTGATCTCTGGTTCGGGAATATCCCCTCGAGGAGGGCGTGGCTATCCACTCCAGTATTCTTGCCTGGAGAATCCTATGGACAGAGGAACCTGGTAGGCTACAGTCCATAGGGTCATAAACAGTTGGACACGACTGAAGTGACTTAGCGCGCACGCGCGCGCACCCACACCCACACCCACACCCCCCCCCCCACACACACACACACATACACATGCTGTATACATAATTGCCACATGCATGCTGAGCTTTCTAGTAGCAAGTATGAAATGAGCCCTCATCAGGAAGGATCTTTCTTGAGCCTGACATATTTTTTTGAGAATCTACTGAAAGCCTTGGATCTTTTTCTCCCATAAAATTCATATACCCAAATACATCTAAATTTTAGCTTTCCTTTACAGAAATTTCATACTTCTCCTGTAGCCCATTCATGAGACTTTACCTCTGTTTTCTAATGATATTCAATCAGTTCTGAGTCTAAGCACCCCCTCCCCTGATGCCCCGGTTAGGATGATTCCTCCTTGGTGGGTTCTCCCCTGAATCCCCAGCGGGAAACCCTCTCCCCTTCCTCGGGTTTCCACACTCATTCGGTGGCTCTTCAACCCGTGACCCCCCAGGGGTAAAGGCTATGGGTTTCCAGTACCTCTTGCTGTGGCACCTAGATATATGCTCAACATTTCATTTTTTCATTCATTCTGTTTTTGAATGAGGTTCAGGGAATGAGGGATTATGGTTTTCTTCTTTAGTACATTGAACATTTGGATCTCTCCCACCCAAATGTTAAAATAGGCTGCTGCTGCTGCTGCTGCTGCTAAGTCGCTTCAGTCATGTCTGACTCTGTGTGACCCCATAGACGGCAGCCCAACCAGGCTCCCCCGTCCCTGGAATTCTCCAGGCAAGAACACTGGAGTGGGTTGCCATTTCCTTCTCCAGTGCATGAAAGGGAAGAGTGAAAGTGAAGTTGCTCAGTCATGTCCGACTCTTAGCGACCCCATGGACTGTAGCCTACCAGGCTCCTCCATCCATGGGATTTTCCAGGCAAGAGTACTGGAGTGGGGTGCCAAAAATAGGCTGAGCAGAACACAATTTGGCTGGATTTAAGTTTGTTTATTGGGTCAGAAATGTATCCAAATTAGGAGAATGGCAGTGGATAAGACTTGGTATAAGAAGACACCAAAAAGACTGAGAATTTTTTATCTATGAAGATGACGACTGAAAGGGCATGTATGTAATACCAAGGAAATGATGAAAGCTAACAATAATGCATACTGGGATTTGCCTACCATAATTGAAAATACTGAAATTAAGGTGGTCTGCAAAAAATGAATAGAGACAGAATCTTCTATTGGCTTTAACATTAACTTGTATAGTGGGGAAGGGAAACTTGGCTGTCATTATCCTGAGAGATTATGTAAGTTATAGACATAAACAGGCTCAAGAAAGATTGAGCAATTGCTACAAGAAGTTAAAGAAGACCTAAATAAATGGAAAGGCACCCTGCATTGGAGGGGCTTACTATGGTTGAGATGTCGACACTACCCAAAGCAATGTGGAAACAATCCAAATGTCCATCAACAAATAACTAGACAAGTTATATATGGTGTATACTTACAGTAGAATATTATTCAGCCTTAAAAAAGAATGAAGGGCTGATCCATACTGCAACATGAATGAACCCTAAAACCACTGTGCTAATTAAAGTGAGTCAGGAGGGTGTAGAAGATGGCAGAGGAATAGGACGGGGAGATGACTTTCTCTCCCACAAATTCACCAAAAGAACATTTAGACGCTGAGCAAATTCCACAAAACAACTTGTGAATGCTGGCAGAGGACACCAGACACACAGAAAGGCAGCTCATAGTCTTTGAAAGGAGGAGAAAAACAATTAAAAACTCCAACATATGGAGGCTGAACAACACACTGCTGAATGACCAACAAATCACAGAAGAAATCAAAAAAGAAATCAAGGTAAACTTCCAAACTCATTCTATGAGGCCACCATACCCTAATACCAAAGCCTGACAAAGATGCTACAAAAAAAGAAAACTACAGGCTAGTATCACTGATGAACATAGATGCAAAAATCCTTAACAAAATCCTAGCAAACAGAATCCAACAACATATTAAAAAGATCATACATCATGACCAAGTGGGCTTTATCCCAGGGATGCAAGGATTCTTCAATATCCGCAAATCAATCAATGTAATACACCACATAAACAAATTGAAAAATAAAAACCATATGATTATTTCAATAGATGCAGAGAAAGCCTTTGACAAAGTTCAACATCCATTTATGATAAAAACCCTCCAAAAAGCAGGAATAGAAGGAACATACCTCAACATAATAAAGGCTATATATGACAAACCCACAGCAAACATTATCCTAAATGGGGAAAAACTGAAAGCATTTCCCCTAAAATCAGGAACAAGATAAGGGTGCCCACTCTCACCACTACTATTCAACATAGTTTTGGAAGTTTTGGCCATAGCAATCAGAGCAGAAAAAGAAATAAAAGGAATCCAGATTGGAAAAGAAGAAGTAAAACTCCCACTGTTTGCAGATGACATGATCCTCTACATAGAAAACCCTAAAGACTACACCAGAAAATTTCTAGAGCTAATCAATGAATATAGTAAAGTTGCAGGATATAAAATTAACACACAGAAATCCCTTGCATTCTTATACACTAACAATGAGAAAACAGAAAGAGAAATTAAGGAAACAATTCCATTCACCATCGCAACAAAAAGAATAAAATACTTAGGAATATATCTACCTAAAGAAACAAAAAACCTATATATAGAAAACTATAAAACACTGGTGAAAGAAATCAAAGAGGACACAAATAGATGGAGAAATATACCGTGTTCATGGATCGGAAGAATCAATACAGTGAAAATGAATATACTACCCAAAGCAACCTACAGATTCAATGCAATCCCTATCAAGCTTCCAACAATATTCTTCAGAGAACTAGAACAAATAATTTCACAATTTGTATGGAAATACAAAAAACCTCGAATAGCCAAAGCAATCTTGAGAAAGAATGGAACTGGAGGAATCAACCCGCCTGACTTCAGGCTATACTACAAAGCCACAGTCATCAAGACAGTATGGTACTGGCACAAGGACAGAAATTAGATCAATGGAACAAAATAGAAAGCCCAGAGATAAATCCACTCACCTATGGACATCTTATCTTTGACAAAGGAGGCAAGAGTATACAATGGAGAAAAGACAATCTCTTTAACAAGTGGTGCTGGGAAAACTGGTCAACCACTTGTAAATGAATGAAACTAGAACACTTTCTAACACCATACACAAAAATTAACTCAAAATGGATTAAATATCTAAACGTAAGACCAGAAACTATAAAACTCCTAGAGGAAAACATAGGCAAAACACTCTCTGACATAAACCACAGCAGGATCCTCTATGACCCACCTCCCAGGATACTGGAAATAAAAGCAAAAATAAACAAATGGGACCTAATTAAAATTAAAGGCTTTTGCACAACAAAGGAAACTATAAGCAAGGTGAAAAGACAGCCTTCGGAATGGGAGAAAATAATAGCAAACGAAGCAACAGACAAACAATTAATCTCAAAAATATACAAGCAACTCCTGCAGCTGAATTACAGAAAAATAAACGACCCAATCAAAAAGTGGGCCAAAGAACTAAACAGACACTTCTCCAAAGAAGACATACAGATGGCTAACAAACACATGAAAAGATGCTCAACATCACTCATTATCAGAGAAATGCAAATCAAAACCACAATGAGGTACCATTTCACGCCCATCAGAATGGCTGCTATCCAAAAGACTACAAGCAATAAATGCTGGAGAGGATGTGGAGAAAAGGGAACCCTCTTACACTGTTGGTGGGAATGCAAACTAGTACAGCCACTATGGAGAACAGTGTGGAGATTCCTCAAAAAACTGGAAATAGAACTGCCGTATGACCCAGCAATCCCACTGCTGGGCATACACACCAAGGAAACCAGAATTGAAAGAGACACATGTACCCCAATGTTCATCGCAGCACTGTTTATAATAGCCAGGACATGGAAGCAACCTCCTAGATGCCCATCAGCAGATGAATGGATAAGGAAGCTGTGGTACATATACACAATGGAATATTATTCAGCCATTAAAAAGAATACATTCGAATCAGTTCTAATGAGGAGGATGAAACTGGAGCCTATTATACAGAGTGAAGTAAGCCAGAAAGAAAAACACCAATACAGTATACTAACACATATATATGGTATTTAGTCAATCGGTAAAGATAACCCTGTATGCGAGACATCAAAAGAGACACAGATAAATAGAACAGTATTATGGACTCTATGGGAGAGGGCAAGGGTGGGATGATATGGGAGAATGGCATGGAAGCATGTAAATTATCGTATGTGCAACGAATCGCCAGTCCAGTTTCAATGCATGATACAGGGTGCTCAGGGCTGATGCACCAGAATGACCCAGAGGGATGGGATGGGGAGGGAGGTGGAAGGGGGGTTCTGGAAGGGGAAAACATGTACACCCATGGTGGATTCATGTCAATGTATGGCAAAACAAATAAAAAATAAAGTGAGTCAGACTCAAAAGGACAAATAGCACATGATTCTACTTACAAGAGGTACCAAGAACAGGAAAATTCATAGAGAAAATAGCATGGAATCTGGGAGAAGAGGGACTGAGGAGTTATGGGTTAAATACATAGAGTTTGTGTTTGAGTTGATGAAAAAGGTTTGCAAAGAGATATGGTGATGATTGCATAACACTGTGAGTGTCCTTAATGCCACAAGCATATACTTTTCAAAAAAGACATGTTTAGAGAAATATATGTCACATCATGGATCATCAAGAGCATGGAGGGACGAACCACTGGCCTTGGCAGTGGCCTTTGCCCCAGACCTTCGTTCCTCACCAGTGATGGGCTCTGGTCTCAGCTACGAAGGCACCCCTGGGATCCACAGGACCAGCTTGAGGGTGAGCTTTCAGTTCTGCAGGGACCTGTCCTGGGATGTCCAGAGATAACGGTGATTGCTGGCATCCCTCGGGCAACATGAAATGGCTTTGTGCATTTCTGGAAGGTCCATAGCTGCTGGCCAGTGGAATGTTTTGAAGTATTAGATGTTTCCCAGGTAGGGAAGGCCCTCCTGGCATGAAATCTTCACTCCTTTAGGGGAATAACAGCAACAAAGGGAGCGACATTTTATTAATTTACTGAAAAGAAAGAAACACACGCAGACACACACCCACACATATGCAGACTTTCCCCCAAAATAGAGTTATCAATTACAGATATTAGCAATGATTACTCTCTATTAATGGGGCTTCCCAGGTGACTCAGTGGTAAAGAACCCACCTGCCAAGGCAGGAGACACAGGAAATGCAGGTTCCATACCTGGAGCAGAAGATTCCCTGGAGGAGGAAACGGCAACCCCCTCCAGCATTCTTGCCTGGAAAATCCCATGGACAGAGGAGCCTGTCAGGCTATAGTCCATGGGGTTGCAAAGAATCGGGCGTGACTTAGAGACTGAGCACACATGCTTGAAAACCTGGCTTTAGGTGTAATTTTACAAACCCAGGCTGTTCCAGATGGCTGGGAAAGCAACAAGCACAGCCCTTTCCTCATAGAAGAGGCTGTCTGTCCCAAGTCCCAGCTGGACCCACCCCCTCCTTGGTCCCTGCATCACTGATGCTGATGTCACACTCTGGGTGAGGACCTGGTTGGGTCACACACCCCTCTGTGAGTGCCCAAGAGCAGAGAGAGAAAGAGTTCTGCTTCCCAGACTTCCATGGTGGACAGTGACACCTACAATACTCTCCACCAGCCCCAAACACGATGGAGGAACTGCCCCCAAAAGGAGGCTGGGGGCCAACCAGAAGCAGGACTGGACTGGGACAGCCAGAAACCCATGGAAATGTGAAAGTGTCAGTCACTCAGTCGTGTCTGACTCTTTGCAACCCCATGGACTGTAGCCTGCCAGGCTCCTCTGTCCATGGGATTCTTCAGGCAAGAAAAGAGAAGTGGGTTGCCATTCTCTTCTCAAGGGGATCTTCCCGACCCAGGGATCAAACTTGGGTCTCCTGCTTTGCAGGAGGATTCTTCACCGTCTGAGCCACCAGGAAAGCCCTCAGAAACCCAATACATACAATAAATCATCGCCCTCCTGGAAAAACATTCAGTTCCCACTGGACTGAGAATCAGGGGTCAGGACCCATATGAGGCTTTCTAAGTGTCTCCTCTCTCTGAGTCTCAGGGTGTATTTGTGCATCTGCAGGAGCTGCTGCCTGATGGAAAGTTCGTGGGTTTCTCACTTTGGCAGATGCTATGCTCCCTCTGCTTTCCCACAAATAGGTGATGCCCTGGCTGCCTTGTCCTTCAAGTCTTGGTAGCAGGAGCCCCGACAAGTGTCACTTGTTCATGGTTGCAGCAATCTGCCTTCTGTGCAGCTGCCAGGCCAGAGGCGGGCAGGAAGCCAGGAGAAGAGTCAGGGCCCAGTTGGCAGAGAGGGGCACTCCACACCCAAAGTGTCTCCCTGCCTACTCCGTGGCCTTCATCTCACAGTCTCGGGGACCTCAAGTGGAAAGCTTACTTTTTCCCCTGCTTGGGTGCCTTTCAGATCATTCTTATGTGTTTATTTATTTAAATTTTTTATTGGAGGGTAATTGCTTTACAATGTTTTGTTAGTTAATGTTGTGCAACAAGGTGAGTCAGCTACCTTATTGTTCAGTCACTAAGTCATGCATGACTCTTAGTGACCCCAAGGACTGCAGCACGCCAGGCTCCTCTGTTCTCCATTATTTCCAGGAGTTTGCTCAAATTTATGTTCATTGAGTCAGTGATGCCATCCAATCATCTCTGCCACCTGCTTCTCCTTTTGCTTCAACCTTTCCCAGCGTCAGGATCTTTTCCAATAAGTTGGCTCAGGTGGTAAAAATGTTGGAACTTTAGCATCAATCCTTTCAATGAATATTCAGGGTTGATTTCATTTAGGATTGACTGGTTTGATCTCTTTTCTGTCCAAGGGACTCTCAAGAGTCTTCTCTAGCACCACAATTAAAAAGCATCAATTCTTCAACACTCAGCCTTCTTTACAGTCCAACTCTCACATCCATACATGACTACTGGAAAAACCATTTGTTGGCAAAGGGATGTCTCTGCTTTTAAATACCCTGTCAAAGTTTGTCATAGCTTTCCTTCCAAGGAGCAAGTGTGTTTTAATTTCATGGCTGCAGTCACTGTCTGCAGTGATTTTGGAGCTCAAGAAAATAAAATCTGTCACTGCTTCCACTTTTCCTGCTTTTATTTGCCATGAATTGATGGGGCCAGATGTCATGACCTTAGTTTTTTGAATGCTGAGTTTTAAGCCAACTTTCTCACTCTCCTCTTTCACTCTTATCAAGAGGCTCTTTAGCTCCTCTTTGCTTTCTACCATTAGAGTGGTATCATCTGCTTATCTGAGGTTGTTGGTATTTCTTCCAGCAATCTTGATTCCAGCTTGTGAGTCATCCAGCCTGGCATTGTGCATAAAGTACTCTGCATATAAATTAAATAACCAGGGTGACAACATACAGCTTTGTCATACTCTTTTCCCAATTTTGAACCAGTCCTTTGTTCATGTCTGGTTCCAACTGTTGCTTCTTGATCTGCATACAGGTTTCTCAGGAGACAGGTAAGATGGTCTGGTATTCCTATCTCTTTAAGAATTTTCCAGTTTGTTGTGATCCACACAGTCAAAGGCTTTAGCATAGTCAATAAAGCAGAAGTAGATGTTTTTCTGGAATTCCCTCACTTTCTCCATGATTCAGCGTATGTTGGCAATTTGATCTCTATTTCCTCTGCCTTTTCTAAATCCAGCTTGAACATCTGGGAGTTCACGGTTCACATACTATTGAAGTCTGACTTGGAGAATTTTGAGCATAATCTTGCTAGCATGTGAGATGAGCCTAATTACTGCACAGTAGTTTGAACATTCTTTGACATTGCCCTTCTTTGGGATTGGAATGAAAACTGACCTTTTCCAGTCCTGTGGCCACTGCTGAATTTTCCAAATTTGCTGGCATACTGAATGCAGCACTTTAACAGCCTCATCTTTTAAGATTTGAAATAGCTCAACTGGAATTCCATTACCTCCACTAACTTTGTTCATAGTGATGCTTCCTAAGGCTCACTTGACTTCACACTCCAGGATGTTCAGTTCTAGGTGAGTGACCACACCATCGTGGTTATCCAAGTAATTAAGATCTTTTTAGTATAGTTCTGTGTATTCCTGCCACCTTTTCTTAATCTCTTCTATTTCTGTTATGTCCCTGCTCTTTATGTCCTTTATTGTTAAGCTCCTTGCGTGAAATATTTCCTTGATATCACCAATATTCTTGACGAGATCTCTAGTCTTTCCTATTCCATTGTTTTCCTCTATTTCTTTGCACTGTTAATTTAAGAAGGCCTTTTTATTTCTCCTTACTATTCTCTGAAACTGTATTCAGTTGGGTATATCTTTCCATTTCTCTCGCTTTTCACTTCTCTTCTTTTCTCAGCGATTTGTAAGGCCTCCTTAGACAACCCCTTTGCCTTCTTGCTTTTCTCTTCTTTAGATGGTTTTGGTCACTGACTCCTGTACAACGATACAAATCTCCGTCTGTAGTTCTTCAGGCACTCTGTCTGTTCGTCACCTCCACTGTATACTCATAAGGGATTTGACTTTGATTTTGAATCAGCTGTATGTATACATATATCCCCTCCTTTTTCAGCCTCCCTTCCCCCTCACTTCCCATCCCACCCCTTGATGTCATCACACAGTACCAAGCTAGACATCACACAGTACCCTGTGCTAGACAGCAGCTTCCCACTAGTTATCTATTTTACAGATGATGGTGTATATATGTCAATGCTCCCCTCTCAATTCATCCGGAACTTGGCTCATACTTAATACTTTCCTTTTGCTCTTCATCAGCTTCAAATGTATCAAGATGTCTTGAGGGCAAAAGAACTGATTTAGCTCTCTGATTAGAAGGAACACTCTCTGCCTAAGCCTCGCTCATTTTGAAATGCTGGCATTCATGGGGAAATCACTCAAGTTCTCTCTTTACTTCCTGTGCTTAATTAAGTGGCTCTGCAGGTGATTCAAGCCTTTTATTTTGCAGAATGACATCAGACTTATTTTCCATTTTAATAGCCTGGATACTTCATTGATTTTTCAAAAATCCAGTTTAACTTTCTAGTGCAGTTTTTTCTTATCTGTATCTTTACCCCCTTCACCCTAAGACATGGTAACTCCCTCAGTGGCTAAACTCCAACTGTCATAAGTACCTCCATTTTTTTTGAGTCGAGGGTCCAAAATCAGAATTTGAAGCAGAAATTAGGGTTGTAACTTTTTCCTTTTTTTTTGCTGATTACCTACATAATTTCACCAAGTGATGGAGTTATTAATATAATTAACGATATGATGCCAACTCTGACCGGGGTCCCCAAGCCCTGGGGGTGGCATGTGGGTCCCTACAAGAAGCTGCATCTGCTCTGAGAGCCCTTCTTGCCCACAGAGCCCTCTGCCCTCTCTTCAGTTGCCCCTATCTGTTTTCACAGGATGATCCCAAGCTCATACACTTGTTTCCATCTTCTTCAAATTTTATCAGGCAGCCATGTGACATTTATTCTTCTGGGAATGAACTGTCACGGCTGTTTGGTAGATTCTGTCGTTTTGTAGGAAGACACAAGAATTAGTCATCTTACTATAACACTGTTTGGACTCAGAAAAAGCAGACATTTCACTTGGCCTGTGGCGTTTATTGTCTGTGTGTCTTCAGTCTGGGTTTTTATTTGTGATGATCCTCGGGTGCACTGCGGGATTTCATTCTCTGCCCTTGCTGAGGGGTTTTCCTCCCTTGACTCTTCGTGCCCTGCTTCAATTTCCCGAAATAAGCCATCCTGATGAGAGCAGGGAGGGCCCTTATTCTGGGCCCTATGGAGCCCACCAGGCTCCTCTGTCCATGGGATTCTCCAGGCAGGAATACTGGAGTATGTTGTCATGCGCTCCTCCAGGGGATCTTCCTGATCCAGGGCTCGGAAACCTCATCTCTCACATCTCGTGCATTGACAGGCAGGTTCTTTACCGCTAACACCACCCGGGGAAGGCCCATAAATAGTAATGTGTGTCTGTTAATCCCAAATTCCCAATTTGTCCCTCTCCACCTTTCCCCTTTGGTAACCATGAGTTTGTTTTCTAAGTCTGTGAGTCTGTTTGGTAAATAAACTCATTTGTATCATTTTTTAGATTCCACATATAAGTGATATAAGGTGGCTCTTTATCTTTCTCCTTCTGACTTACTTCTCTGAGTATGATCATCTGTGGTCCATCCATGTTGCTGCAAATGGCATTATTTCATTCTTTTTATGGCTGAGTAATATTCCATTGTATATATGTACCACATCTTTGTCCATTAGTCCATTGATGGACATTTAGATTGCTTTTGTATTTTGACTATTGTAGATAGTGGTGCAATGAACATTGGGGTGAAAATACTTTTTTTTTCAACCTTGGGTATGGATCCTCAAGTGTTCATTTTATTAATATGATGATTCTTTAAACTGCTCAGATCCATTTTTTAACACACAATACATTTTATAGCATATCTGCACTATGTATTTCACAATAAAAACCATTTATAAGGAGCATTCTTGCCATGACTACCTCCTCACCATTTCTCCAAGGCCAGGCAGGCCTGAGAGTCTGAGGAGGACACCCCTGTGTCACTGCTGCCACTTTCCCTGCCTTCCACACTGACCCAAGCCACATCAAGTCCTGGCCTCGGTCACACAGCTTTTTTCTGGATACCCCACCGTCTTCTCCCTTTCCCAACTGTGGAGTACAATATTGTTGTTGCTGTTCAGTCACTAAGTCATGTCTTTGCGACCCCATGGACTGTAGCATGCCGGGCTCCCCTGTCATTCATCATCTCCTGGAGTCTACTCAAACTCATGTCCATTGAGTCAGTGATGCCATCCAACCATCTCATCCTTCGCTGCCCCCTTCTCCTTTTGCCTTCAGTCTTTCCCAGCATCAGGGTCTGGTTTTGAAAACTATAAACAAGAATGTATTGCAGAGAACTCTGCTTCCAAAATTAGAATCTCCCTTCATCCCAAGTTTCCACCCAGTCTGGTGAGTCTGTGTAGGAAGGCTTGGTGACTTTCTAGAACGTGCATGGGGCCAAGTGACCACCCAGAAAGTGCCCGAGGTTTAGAGTCAGGCAGCCCAATCCGGCTCCTCAGCTCTTCCCCCAGTGGGTGGCACACCTGATTCTTCCTCCGCTCTCCCTGGGCATCTCTTCCAGGACTGAGCGACACCTTTGCTCTCTTGTGCTTGACCTTCCAGGTCAACCCTCCACCTCCATTCAATGTGCCATCCCCAGATTACCCACTCCACCCTGCTCCCTGCTCAGGGCTCCCCCGGCCTCACCTTTGCCCTGACTGTGAACTTGGTGAACATCCCTTGACAGTTGTGGAGTCTTTCTGCAAAATGATCAACGCCAAGGAAAGTCTGGGTGAATGAATATTTAAACTACCACCTCCAAGTTTACACAGTTGATCACTGGGCTGGCATCAAGAGCCCTTCATGGCCTTTTGGACCCTGAAGCTGGGTCATTGATCCCATTGACCAGACATACGCTTTCCCTTTGAAGTGTCTACAAGGTGGATGTATTGAACCAAAGCTAACTTGTGGATGAGTGGGAGGGGGCATTTGAATATTAGTTGGTTGCAGCCAATGCTTAGTTTGGCAAACATTTTTTTTTTTTTTACTTTAGCATTCAGTAAGAGTTTATTAAGTGAATTATGTTCTCTCTAGTTTCTGCTCCACAGTTCCAAATAAATGGTGACATGTTGACAAGTGATAAAAGTAATGAAGATATAAGAAAGTGGTCCATAGAAAACTGTGATCTAATTGAGACCACATTAAAAAGTTAACATTACAAGTTATCAGGACCTTCTAACTGGAATAGCTGTCCTGTGTGTCTGCAGATCCTTAATGAGGATCCCAGCTCAGCTAGCAAGGGCAGGGGCCATCGGCTTTGACTTGCTCTCCCATCCATGGGATACAGCCTGGTGTGGATGCCTTAGATGAGCATGTGTGTATCCCTACCCCTGCCAATACCCGTGTGCTCTTGGGCAAGCTGAGTAGCCTGTCTGAGCCCTCATTTCATCAAGCATTTTACAGGGGTAACAATCTCCACTTCACAAGGTTGACGGGGCTCACACGAGATCATAGAGGTCACCCACCAGCCCAGGGTGCAGCACTTCATTGGTCCTCAGGCTGAGTCAGAGTCTTCCTGCTCCCCTCTATCCATCTTTCCTCTACGCCCCAGGGGGCACTCACTTGTGTAAAGGAAACTGTGTGCATGCGTGTGTGCTTAGTTGCTCAGTCGTATCCGACTCATTTCGACCCCATGGACAGTCGCCCACCAGGCTCCTCTGTCCATGGGATTTTTCCAGGCAAGAATACTAGAGGAAGTTGCCATTTCCTGCAGGGATCGAACCCACGTCTCTTGCATTGGCAGGGGGATTCTTTACCACTGTACCACCTGGGAAGCCAAAGGAACATGAAGCTACCAGGACATCCAGGATTGGCCAGTGTCTCTGATGATCCCAGGAACTAGATAGTCCCAGGCCCAGAACCCATTCTGTTCTCTCACTTTGTGGCCTTGGTCAGGGGACTACTCCGTCCTTGGAAGCCTGACCCCAGGCAAGCACTTTACCCAGCACTCTAGCCTCATGCAAAGAGCCCCAATTGAGATCTGAAACCACAGAGGTTGAGAGCCAGGAGCCACCAAACCTGAACCTAAATTTTGTGGAGGCAGAAATAGACCTCCACTAGCTTTGTTCATAGTGATGATGTGCTGGATGAAGCACAAGCTGGAATCAAGATAGCAGGGAGAAATTTCAATAACCTCAGATATTGCAGATGACACCACCCTTATGGCAGAAAGTGATGAAGGTGAAAGAGACGAATGAAAATGAAGATCATGGCATCTGCTCTCATCATTTCATGGCAAATAAATAGGGAAACAATGGAAACAGCGACAAACTTGGATTCCAAAGTCACTGTGGACAGTGACCGCAGCCATGAAGTTAAAAGACACTTGCTCCTTGGAAAAAAGCAATGATAAACCTAGACAAAGTATTAAAAAGCAGAGATATTACTTTGCCTACAAAGGTCCATGTAGTCAAAGCTATGGCTTTTCCAGTAGTCATTTATGGATATAAGAGCTGGACAAGAAAAAAGGCTGAGCACCAAAGAACTGATGCCTTCAAACTATGTTGTGGAGAAGACTCTTGAGAGTTCCTTGGACTCCAAGGAGATAAACCAGTCAATTCTAAAAGAAATCAACCCTGAATATTCATTGAAAGGACTCATGCTGAAGCTGAAGCTCCAATACTTCGGCCATCTGATGCAAAGAGCTGACTCATTGGAAAAGACCCTGATGCTGGGAAAAACTGAAGATAGGAGGAGAAGGGGACGACAGAGAATGAGATGGTTGGGTGGCTTCACTGACTCAGTGGGTGTGAGTTTGAGCAAGCTCCAGGAAATGGTGAAGGACAGGGAGGCCTGGCATGCTGCGGTCCGTGGGGGCGCAGAGTTGGACATGGCTGAGCGACTGAACAGCAGCAAAAGAACCAGACCAGGGAGGACAGCACATCTGCCTAGGGTTGCCCAGTTTGTCGACATCACAGCCCACCTAACTCGACCTTTTTTTCACACTGCCCTGTGCTCTCCTAAATATCCTTAGAGTTGGTTTTTGGTCATTTTCCTGGATAGTTATTTCCCTATGAAAGCAATGAACAGCTTCATGGGAATCCCCTAAGAGAAGCCAGGTAAATTTTAGAACTGTACTTAAAAAATAAAATGGCACACCGTGAAGAGCAGACTGTGGACAGAGCCTGTGGTGGCCAAGTGGTCACGTCAGTCACTCAGTCCTGTCTGACTCTCTGTGACCCCATGGACTGTAGCCCACCAGGCTCCTCTGTCCAGGGGATTCTCCAGGCAAGAATACTGGAGTGGGTAGTCATTCCCTTCTCCAGGGGATCTTTCTGACCCAGGGGTCAAACCAGGGTCTTCTACATTGCAGGCAGATTCTTTACCATCTGAGCCACCAGGGAAGCCCATTGGTGATAAAAGATGCCAGCAAAATGATGGCAGGGGTCTGTTCTGCTGACCACCAGGCTCGCTGACCGCCTGGGCTGTGCATAGATGAAATGTGGGGCCTCTGTGCCCTCAGGTTTCCTGCCTACCAAGAAAGTCTCACAGATTCCATTATTCGGTCACAGTTTTGTACAAAGCTTAGGAATAGTCTTCAAGCCAAATAGTCTTCAAGTCGACAGTCAGGATTGATGTGGGAATAACATCCCCAACTAAGAGTTCAGCTCAGGGCTGGGCAGCAGGGCTGTAGCCAATCTGTCCTCAGCGGGGATGGGTGGATGCCCTGAAGCTTCCGTTCTCAGACTGGCCATCAGCTGCTGCTCCTTTGCTACTTTAGCCTTTGGAATCTTGTACATCCTTCCTGGACTCTGGAACTTGTCCCCATCATGACCTCTTCAACCAGAGAAGCCCCCTGGCCAGGCAGGTCCTCATCTGGGGTCAGCCATCACCTGAGAAGTTGGAGGCCAAGAGCATCAGGTGAGCTTAGACTCATTCTGGAGGCTGTCTGAGTCCAGGTTGCACAGTGTTTCTGGTACTTGGCACCTGTCACGGTGCCTAGTGCACAGTAGGGCTGTTTCTCTTTGAGTAATGGAGGGATGGGGCATGTCAGAGCTGGAAGGCACGGGAACTTTGCTTGGATTTCATGAGGCTAGGAAAGCGATGGTAAATCACTAATATCACCCAGCTGGTTACGGACCATGCTCGAAGCATTTCAGGATGGATCTGGCATGCAGCCAGATTTTTATCGAGCTGTACAAAGTACCAGGCACTGTGTTTGAGTTAAAGGTCCAGTCCAGAATAAAACTGTCTGGAGAAAGAGAAATATTGTCTAGAGAAGGAGAAATACCATCTGATATCCCTTATATGTGGGATCTAAAAAGAAATGATACAAATGGACTTATGAAACAGAAAGAGACTCAGACTTAGAGAGTGAACTTACAGTTGCCAAGGCGAAGGATGAGGGGAAGGGGTAGTTAGGGAGTTTGGGATAGACATGGACACACTGCTGTATTTAGAACAGATAACCAACAAGGACCTTCTGTATAGCACAGGGAACTCTGCTCAGTGTTATGTGGCAGCCTGGATGGGAGGGGAGTTTGGGGGAGAATGGATACCTGTATGCATGTATGTATACATTTATGCTTGAGTCCTTTTGCTGTTCACCTGAAACTATCAAAACATTGTTAACTGGCTTATCTCAATACAAAATAAAAAGTTTTTTTTTTAAGGAAAGAATAAAGCTGTCTTTTTTTTTGCCTTAACAGGGCACAGAGTCTATTATGACAACAAAGTTTAAACAAATAAATAGAAATAAATTGTGTACAGTCAGTGCCAACGCAGTGGGTGCCCAGATCTGGAGAGAGTTCTCTGAGGAAGTGAGGTTTAAGAAGGAGTAGTGTTGGCCATGTGGGGAAGTGAGAGGAGGGTCTCTGGTGACAGAACAGCTTGTGCAAAGGCCCTGAGGAAGCCTGCCTGCATTCTTGGAACTGGGGAAAAAAGAACAGTGGGAAGAGGCAAGGCAGGGAAGTTATGGGCCATGTCACCAAGGGCCTCAGGATGGGTAGGAGTTTGGGTTTTCTGTGACATGTATCAGGACACCCCAGAAGGCCCAGTGATGGGGTAACATGGTCCAACTTGCACTTCATAAAGGGCAACCCAGCTACTGTGCTTATTGGAGGGAGAGAGAGGGAAGCTGATGGCTCCATAGGAGATGTTTGCACAAGCTGGTGACAGATGGTGCCTGTCACTCACCAGACATGTGATCGTGACAAGCAACAGGGTTCTTCAGTTTCTGTTTCATCCATGTGACAGGGACAGTGACGGCTCACAGGACTGCCCTGGGGGGCTGGAGGTTGGCAGGGGCCTAGCGCCCTGCCCAGTACCAGTGCGTGCGTGCTAAGTCACTTCAGTCATGTCTGACTCTTTACAAGCCTATAGACTATAGCCTTCCAGCCTCCTCTGTCCATGGGACTCTCCAGGGAAGAATACTGGAGTGGGTTGCCATTTCTTTTTCCAGGGGATCTTTCCCACCCAGGGATTCAATCCCTGTCTCTTACGTCTCCTGCATTGGCAGGTGGGTTCTTTACCACTAGCGCCACCTGGGGAGCCCAGGGACACTGCCATTCTTTCCCACGAGACCCTTCCTCTGGCTTTTTAAAAAAAATAATTAATTAACTTGGTTGCTCTGGATCCTAGTTGTGGTTTGTGGGATCTAGTTCCCTGACCAGAGATCAAACCTGGAACCCCTGCATTGGCAGCACAGAATCTTAGCCACTGGACCACCAGGGAAGTCCCTCCCCCTAGCTTTCAATAGGAATTATTCAGGACCAAGGAAACTCAGACTTTAGACACTGGCTTCCTTCTTTGTTTTAAGATGGAGAGAAGCTCTTTATCTTAATGTGGTTTGTGCTTTTTGTGTCTTGCTGGCTCAGATGGTAAAGGATCTGCCTGCAGTACAGGAGACCTGGGTTTGATCCCTGGGCTGGGAAGATCCCCTGGAGGAGGCATAGAAACCCACTCCAGTATTCTTACCTGGGGAATCCTATGGACAGAGAAGCCTGGCGGGCACAGTCCATGGAGTTGCAAAGAGCTGGACACTACTGAAGCAACTCAGTACAGTACATGAGTCCTTTCTTCCCTACCACAATGTCATGAATATATTTCTCTTATGGTTGGAAAGTTTCATTTCTACATTCAGCTTTAGTCCATCTTGAATTTGGGTCTGACTGTGAAAGCCAGCTTCCCACTGCTTGGCTGTGTGACACTGAACATCTCAGGATCCCCGTGTCCCCACCTGACAGGTAAGAGGTTAGGTTAGGTCATCTCCAAGGCTTCTTCCTAATGTGCAGTTGTGAGAACTCGGTCCTCCTCTCTTCGGCCTGAAACCACAGCGATGTTCCAGCCAGTTATGAAGCTAAAATCAATCCACAGATTTCCAATAACCCTACAAAGATGCAGTCATGTTCACACAGGGTCGGCTGCCGTCCCGTCTCTGCCTTTTTCTCCTCCACAAATAAAAGAAAACACAATGAGGCAGGTTTCTTAATGCCCACTTCCTGGCTTTTAATCATTCCTCTTTGGCATTTCAGTTTCAACCATACTTCACGTACCAAGCCAAGAATGGAGGAGAAGCCTCCGTAACTAGAATCGTTATGAAAACCAGATATCTGACTTTACTGGCATTTCTGGAAGCTCCAGTTTGCAGGACTTGTAAGTATAATCGTTAAAATCTTTCAAACTTGCACTGAAGGGGACTCTGAGAGGTACCATTTCTGTGCAGGTTAGTGATCACCTCAGTGGAACTATGTCTCTGGAAGCAAGTGTCTGATGATAAAAAACAAACATATACACAAGTAAAAACCCAGTTTTCAGTTTCCACCCTGATTGTTGTCACAAAATGGAAGGTGGAAGACTCTGTGGCAGGCCAGTTTGCCGGGGTGACGCAGCCCAGGGGTAGAAGCTCGGGGTGGGGGAAGGTCCATGAAGACCCCATGGTGGAGGAAGGGCCTGATGAAAAGAAGCCAGTGTTCACAGGGGCTGTGGGGGTGGTGCCAGTGAAGAAACACACCCCAAGCTCATTTAGGGGAAAAGGTGTGCCCATGATCATAATACAGGGGCTGAGAAGGATGGTGTCTCAAGGGACTCAGGGTTGGGAAGGAGAGTGGGAGGGTATCTGGAAAGAAAATCTCCAACCCACTGGGACCCAGATCCTGCCCAGGCAGAGACTGGGTGGTCTCCCCGTTCTTAGTGGGAAATTCATTTGGAGAGGGAATTTGATTGACAATGGACTGGGCCATGGAGTTCCCAGATGTTTGATCAAACATTATTCTAAGTCCAGTGTTTCTGAGAGGGTTTTTCTGAATGAGTTCAGTGTTTAAGATTAATAGACGGAGTAAAGCAGATTGCTCTTCCTAAAGTAGGTGGGCTTCATCTCATCAGTCGAAGGTCTGACTAGATCACAAAGGCTGACCCTTTCACAAGGAGCGGACTCCTCCTGCTCCGCTGCCTCTGAGCTGGGACTTTGATCTTTTCCTGCCTTTAGACTTGAGATGAAGCACAGCTCCTCCTGGGTCTTGCCCATGCTGGCTTCCACAGTGGAACTCACACAATTGAAGCTCTGGTTCTCAGGTTTTCGGACTTGGACCTGGACCACATTTGCAGTCCCTTTGTCTCTAATTTACCGAATGCAGTTATTGGAACTTGTCAACTTCTATAATCTTGTGAGCTGAGTCCTTATAATAAATCACTGTGTGTGTCCCATGGGTTCTGTTTTTCCAAGAACCAGAGAAAAGAAAGATCCCATGGAACATGTGCTGCTCAAGACCCACCTCTGTGATGAGGAGGCAGTTCTCCGACAAGAGGACATCTGGCTGAGCCAACACCCAAAGAGGTCTATGGTGGCCATTTCACACCAGGAGCCACAGGAGAGCCCTCCTCTGTGTTCCAGGAGCATGTTGCCTGTGTATCCATGTAACCTTACGTGTGCGTGTATCCAGTCTCTGTGCTCCACAAGGTCAGTGGTTTGGCTCTGGGGCAGTCCTAAAGCCTCTGTATGCCAAGGCTTAGTGTAAGGCTGAACAATGCTCAGTGTGAGCCACTGAGGTGGCTGTCAACACACAAGGCCAGAGGACCCCAAGTGCCCTGACCTGTGGTGACAGAAAGGGCCTGCACTCCAGATACTTCTCTCCACCGGCCAGGCAGGAAGGCCATGCCCTCTGTCCTCACTTTAAGTTAAAGCTTCAAGGTGTCCCCTGTCCCCCAGGCACATACTGCAGGGTCAAGAGGAGCTGCCCAGCGAGACAGGGTGTGACACCAGGGCAGACTTCCTCCAAGCCCAGCATTGGGACTTACTGTTGCTATTTTCAAATGACTTCAAGACTGGTAGAAACCGAAGGGGCCTCTCCAGGGCTGTGATTCTCTTTCACCTAAGACTGACTTGCAGAGGAATAACACCAGCCAAATCCCAGGGCAGCCTCCGTCAGCCGTGGGCGTGCCCCAGAGGGCCGCCACTTGCCTTGCACTACCCCTGTATCACTCCTTTACTTCCAGAAATCTTTGTTCAGAGCCCAGTGGGAGGAAGTGTCAGCAGGAAACAAGAGGACACTCACCTCTTGCCCTGCCTGTCCGTCCACAGGCAGTGACAGTGGGCCGTGCCCCAGGCCCCAGTGAGTCCCCTGGGCCTGGCACCCGTCCCCTCTGGCCCTTTCCCTGGTCCTGTTTCCTCTTTCTCCCATCAGTGTGTGTCCACCTGTAGTGAATAACTTGATGACATCAGCTGTGGTGTGGATCCTGGCGGCACTGGGTCATGCATCCATCCCTGTTCTGATGGTTCTGCATGTCCTTGGACACTAGAGCTGCATAGACATAGAACTCTGAAGCCTGAGGACCTTTCAGTGATCTCTGATCTCCTTTCTTGACACAGGTGAAAAGTTCCAGAAGAACCCAGCAGTGAGGGGACCAGAGACACTCTGTGTCCACGTATGTCCTCTCCAGGGTACCCCTCCCTCACAGAGCTGCCTCTCAGTAACAGGCACCTCTCATGCCCCCCTCACCTCCTAGCACTGCTGTGAGTCCCATGTTCATGCACATGCTCACACTGTCCATGCGGGGGTGAACAGTGTCCCCCTAAATCCATGTCCACCCAGAACCGCAAAATGTGACCTAACATATTTAGTAATAGGGTCTTTGCAGATACGATTAGTTAAGATGTGTGCGTGCTAAGTCGCTTCAGTTGTGTCTGACTCTTTGTGACCCAACGGACTGTCACACACCAAGCTCCTCTGTCTGTGGGATTCTCCAGGCAAGAATACTGGAGTGGGTTGCTATGCCCTCCTCCAGAGGATCTTCTCGACCCTGGGAACAATCCTGCATGTCTTATGTCTAATCTGCATTGGCAGGTGGGTTCTTTACCACTAGCACCACCTGGGAAGATAAGGACTTCCTAAAGTGGCAGGTGGTGTATGCGTGATTTTATTTTGAAGATCATATATATCCAAAATACACTAACAGCTTATACTGCTCAATACCAAAACAAAAAACAAAAAAAAGCACCCAATCAAAAAATGGGCAGAAGACCTAAATAAACATTTCTCCAAAGAAGACATACAGATGGCTGACAGGTACATGAAAGGATGGTCAATATTGTTAATTATTAGAGAAATGCAAATCAAAACTACAATGAGGTGCCACCTCACATCAGTCAGAATGGCCATTATCAAAAAGTCTATAGACAACAAATGCTAGAGAAGGTGAGGAGGAAAGGGAACCCTTCTAACTCAAAGGGAACCCTGGCATGCTACCTGGCGCATGGGATGCTCAGCAAATGAGGTGACCTCCACAGGCTCTGCTGTGAGCCCTCTTGTGAGGCCTCCTGCAGGGCCCCGTCCTACGGTCCACACCACTTCCATCCTTCCTTGCCAGAAGACTGTCTGCATCATGGGAAACAGCAGGCTTGTCCTGGTGGGAAGGCAGAGGGCCTTCCAGGTTGCCTAGGCAACCAGAGGTTGGCTTGTGAGCACCTGGGGATGAATGACAGCTCTCCTTAGTCCCTAACTCCCTAACTCCTGGGTCACGGTTCAGACCTAGCGCCATCATGCTGTGACCATGCTTGCACTGTTGGAGCTTTGGAATAATGGCATGCTGGGTTACTCTGGGGCTGAGCACGGCAGAGACACCTGTTGTGCTATGAGATTGTACTGGAGCATGCTCTCTGGAAAGGTCTGGAAAGAAGGCAAGGAGGCCTCTTGCTTTCCTGGTGGTAAAGAATCACCTGCAATGCAGGAGACCCTGGTTCGATTCCCGGGTCAAGAAGATCCTCTAGGTCAGGAAGATCGCCTGGAGAAAGGATAGGTTACTCATTCCAGCATTCTTGGACTTTCCTGGTGGCTCAGTGGTAAAGAATCCACCTGTGGTGCAGGAGACCAAAGTTCTACCCCTGGGTCAGGAAAATCCCCTGAAAGAGGAAATGGCATCCCACTACAGTATTCTTGCCTGGAGAATGCTATGGACAGAAGACCCCTGGTGGGGTCCATGGGGTTGCAAAGAGTCATACACGACTGAGTGACTAACACACACAGGCCTCTTGCCTAGACAACCGCAGGAAAGATCCTCCTCCAGACTCTGTCTGCAAAGAAGGGTTTGTCGAGAAACCCGAGTGCCTTGTCCCCAGGGTCACCAGCATGTCCCTGGTGCAGCCACAGAGACTCTATCCCAGAGCCTCAAGCAGGCCTGGCTCACTGGCATCTAGTCTGGACACTTCCCAGGTCCCCAGGCCCAGCACGGCCCCAGGTCCAAGGTCTCTTCCAAATGTAATCACCATGCCCCAGACACACGGCTTGAGAATCACTCCTTCAAGTAATATTCTCATTAAAATATGAGCTTCATTTGATGGATTCCTGATCCTTGTGTGACAAATATCTGATATTCATTTATGGTGATTTTTTTCTTATTGTGGTAAAATCTACATAACATAAAATTTACTATTTTAACCAGTTTTAAGTGTACTGTTTAAGGCCCACTATTTCTTTAATAGTAAACCATTTTTTAAAAGTCTTTATTGAATTTGTTACAATACTGCTTCTGTTTTTTATGTTTTGGATTTTTGGTCACAAAGCCTGTGGGATGTTATCTCCCTGACCAGGGATTGAACTGACACCCCCTGCATCGGAAGGCAAAGTCCCAACAACTGGGCCACCAGGGAGGTCCCAGGCCTATGATTTGTGATGAACCTTAATCTGCAGACATTTAGTAAGGCTTGGATAGGTTGAGGAAGTTCACCTCTGCTCACAGGCTATTAAAGGGCTAGATGGAGACTGAAACCCAGGCTGCCTGATCTCAAAGCTGTGCTTATCACAATGACAATGAGAACCAGAGGAAGAACAAAAAGAAGAACAATTAATATTTATGGAACCTTCACTATGTGCCAGGCATTGTTCTAAGTACTTAAAAACTGTTTGTTTTCATTAATTTGTTTATTTGGCTGTGTCAGGCCTTAGTTGCAGCACATGGAATCTCCCATTGTGTCATGTGGACTCTAGTTGTGGCGTGGACTTGGTTGCTCCACAGCATGTGGGGTCTTAGTTCCCTGACCAGGGATCAAACCTGTGACCCCCGCATTGCAAGTCAGATTCTTAACCACTGGATCACCAGGGAAATCTCTAAGTACTTTGAACAGTATATGTATTTATAATGTCATAGATATTTATCTCTAAAATCTCATTTATGTATAAATATATATACAGTTATATATATACACTCTCATATAATTCATTTATATTTATATACATAATTTCATATATACACATGAGTATGTATATAGATACATCTGTGTATACACATAAAACCTCATTTAATCCTTAGCTCAACTCTGCAAGGTTGGCCTCATTTTCATCCTATTTTACAGATGAGGAAACTGGCCCAGTGAGTTGAGCTGCGCAAGATCACGTGAAGGTTAGGAGCTGGGAATCTAGCCCAGACTGGCCGGGGGCTGTTGCTGTCACCTCGCCCAGACCTCCTTTTTCATGGGCTGAGAAGGGTGCATTGATGGTCTCTATCTTGAGACCCTGCCGTGGCACCCTGTCCAAAGAGAGAGGCAAAGAGACTGCCCACATTGGGCCATGTATGGGACTCGGTCCCTCTCACCTAATGTGAAGCATGGAGAAAACCATATCTGGCTTGGAGCTGAGCCAGGGCGGAGAGGGAGACGCTCCACGTACCCAGAGGCGCCAGGTGATGGGCATCTGTGTGCCAAGTGCTCTGGGAGGACAGCCTGTGGCTGTGAGGCTTGCAGAGGGAACTACCCTTAAGAAATGACCCCATGACCCTCAGCTCAGCACCAAGGTGCCTCCCCAGAGATGAAAGTATTAGTCCCTCAGTCGTGTCCGACTCTTTGTGATCCCATGGATGGCAGCCCACCAGGCTACTCTGCCCATGGGATTCTCCAGGCAAGAACACTAGAGTGGGGAGCCACTTCCTTCTCCAGGGGCTCTTCCTGACCCAGATATCCGACCCGGGTCTGCTGCACTGCCAGATTCTTTATTCTCTGAGCCACGAGGGATGGGGCCCTCACATAAATCAAAAACCAGCTAAACCTTTGGACAAAGTGGATCTGTGGGTAGCCTGGGCAAGGTGGTGGTGGGGAACAGCGCCAACAGTTCCCAGGTCCTTCGAGACAATTCTCCATCCTCCCGCAGGCCCTGGAGTGAAGAGTAAGCGGGAGCAGGGCTGGCTGGGTGTGGGCAGTCTCCCTGCAACGCCAGACCGGCTCTCCTGCCGCAGCCACCATGCTGAGCACAGTCGCCACCACCGCAGCCTCTCTGGGAGCTGCTGGCAGCCTGTGAGCAGGGCATCTGGGGCGGGGTGGGGAGAGGCTCCTGGCCGCTGTCTGGAGAGCCCGCTTCTCCGCAGGGCCCGTATCTGTTACCTTTCAACTGCATCAGAACGTGAGATTTCTGGCTGCGTGTGTTTTGCTTTCTGGTTCTGGCTCCGGGCCTGTGTCTCCATTTGCCAGAAGCACTGGAGCTCTGGGCTTCTAGAAACGTGCACCTGGCAGCATTCAGGAAGATAAAATCCCGCCAGGAGCTGGACCCTTGTGCCGTGGCTTGCTTCTGCTGCAGGAATAGCTGATAGTGAGGACACTGACCTGCGTGCGCCTCCCTCTCTTCCGGAACACAATGCTGCAATCATTCAGGGGATTTCCTAGTGCCTTTACAGAAACCTTCTATTTTAATTGGACCTTCTAAGAGTCCCATACACTGGAGATGTTTTTCTTTGCTCCCTTCAACACATAGCAAGATACAGGAGGAGCGAAACATCTGCCTTTTCTTCTCTGGTACCCAAGCCCTCACTGGCTCATATCCAGCAAAGCCCTTGACCTTGAAGCTGCCTCTCCTGGCTACATGGCTGAGAAGAAGGAGGTGGGCATGAAGATGTGTCTGGGAGGGGCCCTTCTCTGCTCTTCCCAGCTCCAGGCCCCACTTGCAGAGCAGAGAGAGAGGGGCCTGAAGACCCTAACCTGGTCAGCCATGTGGGGGGCTGGCTGTGCTTCACTGCCACGAGGAGGCAGACAGGGCTTAATGCTCCCAGCTTACAGAGGATGGAAGGCCCCTGCCCCGATGCTGGACACCTTTCTGGAAGCATCACGTACCCACTGGGTGTTTGCAGACTGGCGTGGGTGAGTATGGGATGAGCAAAGGCCCTGTCTGTTCCAAGCCCAGCTCAGATCTCAATGGAGCTACACATTGTGGGAGACTTAGCTTCAGCCTCTAGGTCCCCACTTCCAGATCTAAAGAACGGGCTGGTCTGCTATTGACAACAGCCAGGACATGGAAGCAACCTCAATGTCTATGAACAGAGTAACAAATAAAGATGATGTGGTACAGATACACACAATGGAATATTACTCAGCCATGAAAAAGAATGAAAGCAATGCCATTTGCAGCAACCTGGATGGACCTAGAGATTGTCATACTCTGTGGAGTAAGTCACACACAGAAAGACAAATATCATATGATATCTCTTATATGTGGAATCTAAAAAAAATGGTACAAATAAAGTCATTTTAAAAACATAGAGTCACAGATGTAGAAAATAATCTTATGGTTACCAGGGGTGGTGGGATAGATACTGGGAGACTAGGATTGGCACACACACATTACTATGTATAAAATAGATAACTAATAAGGACCTACTATATAGCACAGGGAACTTGACTCAAAACTCTGTTATATATAGGAAAAGATTCTAAAAAAGAGTAGATATATGCATATATATAACTGATTCATTTTGCTGTACACCTGAAACTAACACAACATTGTAAATCAATTACACTACAATAAGAATATATATTCTTTATATAATAGTTATATAAACTCCAAGAACTGACTCATTTGAAAAGACCCTGATGCTTCGAAAGATTGAAAGCAGGAGGAGAAGGAGACGACAGAGGATGAGATGGTTGGATGGCATCACCGACTCAATGGACATGAGTTTGAGTAAGCTCCAGGAGTTGCTGATGGACAGGAAAGCCTGGCGTGCTGCAGTCCATGGGGTCGCAAACAGTCAGGCATGACTGAATGACTGAACTGAACTGATATATATATAAAGGATGGGCTAATCATGCAAATCCTGGCAGAATGGGAGATGAGGAGATGAGGCATCTATGGTGGGACTCTGCACACACCGGGGTCCATGTAAGTGCACAGCTCTCTCAGGAAAGAGTCTTCAGCAGGCTATGCTTGTGATGTATGCTCACCCGCTAGACCAAATTTCAGGTCTGAAACATGGTCATTGTCCAACCAACTCAACAGCGCCCCAGAATTCAGAGCAGCCCAGCCTTCTGTGATGTCATCAGAGAAGCAAGCTGGGCTCTGGCTAGGGGTGTGGATGCCCCAGCCAGCAGCAGCCTGAGGTTTCCAGAAATGACCCCAAGAGAGGGGCCCAGTACCACCCACCTCCCACCACTGCCACACAAACGTGTGTACCGACACAGATGTGTGCATCACACTCATTCACACACACAGACAAATCCATCCATACACAGAAACACACTCACACCTGTGTTCACACACAGACATGTGCATACCCATTCACATAGACATTCACACAGGTGTTCACATGCAGATACACACACAGGCATGCAAATGCACACACATACAGTGAAAGTGCAACTGTTAGTCACTCAGTTCTGTCCGACTGTTTGTGACCCTATGGACTGCAGCCCACCAGGCTCTTCTGTCTGTGGGATTTTCCAGGCAAGAATACTAGAGTGGGTTGCCATGTCCTCCTCCAGGAGATCTTCCCCACCTAGGGATCAAACCCGAGTCTTCTGTGCTGCAGGTGGATTCTTTACCATCTGAGCCATATAGAGACACACTGATTCACATACATATTCACACATGTACACATAGACACAACTTCACACATACATGTACAGATTGACTTTCACACATTCACACACAGAGGCACATAAACAGACATGCCAATTCATACACAGAAGCTCAAACTCACTCATGTGTACACCTGTACACACAGACACAAAGTTCACACATAAACATATATCTACACATACAGACACTCAGACACATATACATATGCATAGATACACACAGACACGCTCACTCAAGTGCACACACATACACACATAGAGGCTCACACACACCATCAACAGGACCTGGTTGACACACAGCGTTGGCCTTACTTTTAAAAACTCAGACCTCTGCCATCACCCCCTCCTGTTCCCCTCGGATGCCAAGAGCTGTGACCCAGGGCCGCCTTCAAGCAGCGGAGTCCCCATGTGGGGCACTTCCGGGGAGGACTCAAGGCAGAACAGTCATGGGGCACTGTCCAGCTGGGCTTTGTGGCATCAGGCCTCTTGTCCTCCAGCCACACACGTCGCTCCGTGTGGGGTGGACCCTGTAGTCACAGGAAGAACGATGTAATGTTGGATCCGCTCGCCCACTGGCCAGGCCTGGTATGGAACTCATCGTGAGCGGTTGCTTCCTGAGCCTCCAGCGTGGGGGGCCACTGGTCACCCCTGCCTGCTGCAGGCTCCGGAGCGCCTGTCCAGAGGGTCCACTAGCTGCCATGTGAGGCCCCTGAAGTGAGGTCACGGGTGTGATAGATGAGGGACTGGCTAAGGGCTCCTTAGGAGATGAGCCAAAGGGGAAGCAAGGTAAAACCAAGGTGTTTGGGACCAGGAGCTTCCTTCCCACCCCTCCCCCTACAGTCGTGTGATGCACTTCAGCAGGGCAGCCACGTAGCCTGTTCCTCCCTTCTTGGCCAGGTTCCGTCCCTGCCTCCGGCAGTCTGCCAGCCTGGCAGGGTACCTTTTATTCAATGGCTGTTTCACCTTTAATCTGATAAAGCCAGTCCATAAAAGTCGTTACCTGCCGAGGGACAGAGAGTAGCAGGACAACCTACACAGGCGCCCAGGTGTGTACACACATGCGCACACATGATCATTAGTATGCTGGGGGCAGTTCATGGCAATGGAGGAAATGAAATACACTCCTTGGAGAGAAAACCCAGCCACCGGCCTACCATTCCCATCATAGAAGAGAAGAAGCCCATGGTGGGTGCCCTGTGGTCTGTAGGTGGGGGCTTCCCAGGTGGCTTAGTGGTAAAGAATACAGCTGCCAATGCAGGAGACATAAGAGATGTGGGGTCAATCCTTGGGTTGGGAAGATCTCCTGGAGTAGGAAATGACAACCCACTCCAGTGTTCCTGCCTGGGAAATCCCATGGACAGAGGAGCCTGGCCGGCTACAGTCCATGGTGCTGCAAAGAGTCAGACACAACTAAAGAGACATCACAAGCACACACGTACAGTCTGTAGATGAATCACAGGACTCATTTGACTTTACCCTTAAATCATCCTGGAGGGCCACCGATGCAAGTTCCCGAGCTTTCTTGCAGACTCTACAGATCACCAGAGAAAATAAAACAACCTTTCTTCGACTCAAGACCACAGTGTGGAAAAAGTCTTTACCGGTTGGAAAGGGGGAGGGGGTGGGCAGGGGCAGGAGCCAAGGAAATTTCTTCAAGAGGAAAGAAAAAAAAAAGGAACCCTCATTAACTCTTTCCCCAAACTGACAAATTTGACTTGTCAGATGCAGGTTCAGCTTATGGACAGCCCACTCACAGCTGATAATCTCCATGGTAACTGCTGTGTCACATGACAACACAGCAGCATGGAGACAGCCCTGCTGGCAGATTCCACGAAGTCAGCCTAATGAACAAGCGTGGAATAGAGACCTCAGTTTAAATCATCGGCAGATGTTCTTAAAGAAGAATGAAGATATTCTAACATCTTCTCTTCCCATTTATGTGCCTAGATCGGGGTGGGGTGGGGTTGGGGGGGCGGAGCTGCAACCTGGTACCCCCTCATCCTTTGTCCTGATCATCTCCCAAATACCAAGCAGCAGTCTAAATGTGGTTCTTTGTGGCACCCTGTCTGGAGGAAAACTCTTTAATTCTTCTCTTGAGGCTTTTAAAATACCAGAAATTGTGAGAGAGAGTCAGGAGTATGCCTCTGAAGGATCCCAATAGTTCTTTTGATTTAAGACGATAAATTTCTACTTCTTTAATTTCCCACTGCTTCTCCCTGAAAAATACAGGTATGATGTATTGAAAGCTCTCTGTCTGTGATGACATTTTGTTCTCATATAAGAAAATGCTGTCTCCTTCCCAAGAGGTATCTCTTTAATGTAGGTCTGGTGACTTGATGAAAGTGGAAAGAGGTTAATTTTCATAGGCTCAAGGAGTGAGATGCCTTTTGGCTGCTCAGAACCTCTGTGACTTGTTCCAGTGAGGAGCTGACCGGACCGCTGTGGCTGCCCTTCCCACTGCCAGCCTCAACACGCGGGAATCTGTGCCCAGGCCACTCAGGCAGCCTTGCTTGTCCCAGACTCCAGCATTTCGCTCTGTCTGCCCTGGGACAATTGCCCCACTGTCTCCAGGTTAATAAAGGTTCTGGTCACAGCACAATGATTTCAAACATCTCTTGGGCCCCTTTACCATTCATCTGGGACAGACTGGTCCATCAGTTCTGTCCAAACTGCCTCCTCTGAGTGGGCTCTGCAGTCACTGTCAGCCTGGGGGCGGTGGGGCGACCCCAGCTGGAAATGAAACTGTGTGTGAGGGTGCCTGAGCCATGGAAGTGAACAAAAACCTCCTAAATGAGGACAGGCAAAGTCTGTGTGCTTGCGTGCTCAGCCACTCAGTCATACTTGACTCTTTGTGACCCCATAGGCTGTAGCCCACCAGACTCCTCCATCCATGGAATTTTCCAGGCAAGAATACTGGAGTGGGTTACCATTTCCTCCTTCAGGGGATATTCCTGACTTATGGATTGAACACGCATCTCCTGCATCTCCGGCATTGGCAGGCAGATTCTTTACCACTGAGCCACCTGGGAAGCCCCAAAGGCTGTTTAACGGGAGCTCATCCTAGCAAGTGGGTCAGACATCATCACTTGTGTTTGGCATCACTGAGGCAGGCAGGGCTGGGAAGGAGCTTCATGCAGGAAAAGAGGGAGGGTTCCAGGTGTGCCCTTCTTGGAGGCTGTTTTTGGGGGAAGCTGGAGGTGGCAACTAACTGTAGGAGAGTCATCCTTATGGGATAGATTAGGGATGTACATCTAGCTTTCTCTTATAGGTCCTAAGGTGGAAGCAGGGGCAACAGTTAGGGAAACTGTCAGTTATTATCAAGTCCTGACATTTGGGGCCAATGGCTGTGGTTTGACTTCCTGGGCTGGTTGCTGCAGATGGTGTGTCCGAATTCTATCTTATCTATGGGCTGGCCATTATCCATATGTATGTTCAGTCTCAGAGTATATACAAGACTGTCTTCTTCTAGAACCTGCTTGAAACTCTTAAGAAGTTGAACAGGTCAAGGGTGGTAGAAGGAAAGTCATCTTTTTTGCAAATAGTGGGAGGTGGAAATTCAGGGTGCTTTTGAGAGAACTGAGTTCGAGAGATTCTACAACTGCTTGGCCCAGACGAAGGTTACCTCATGGTCAGTGACCTTTCTCAAGCGTTGTTGGGAATTGAGGATCCATGTTAGAGGCCAACTTTGGGTCCCACCTCGGACCAGAATGGAAACCATGAAATAGATCAAGGTAGCTTCCAGACATCCTACCTCTCTCTTTGGGGCTCCCAGGTGGTGCAGTGGTAAAGAACCTCACTGTCAGTGCAAGAGGTGCAGCACACGTGAGTTCAATCCCTGAGTCCGAAAGATCCCCTGGAGGTGGAAATGGCAACCCACTCCAGTATTCTTGCTAGAAAATCCCATGGACAGAGGAGCCTGGTGAACTACAGTCCATGTGGTGGCGGAGTTGGACACACCTGAGCACAGGCATACTCTTTGTCTTTCCTCCCCACTCTGTCCCACCCCAGGGAACTGGCTTACCACCAACCCACCACAGGTCCAACTTCAGTGCCTTATTTTCAGACTTACTGCTCTTTACCAAGGGAAGAGTTATTGAGAAGGCTCCTCTATTCTCAACCAGGAGACAAAGCCCAAAGACAAGAACTCCATCCCTGGTTATGAACTGTCTCATTTCTGGCAACAGTTGGTGGGTTCTGAGCTGCCATG
This sequence comes from Okapia johnstoni, assembly GCA_024291935.2. Taxonomy (NCBI): domain Eukaryota; kingdom Metazoa; phylum Chordata; class Mammalia; order Artiodactyla; family Giraffidae; genus Okapia; species Okapia johnstoni. Next base: position 132,906,594 of record CM044306.1, on the reverse strand, counting down.
GTCCAGATGGCAGCCAACTGTGCCCACCTGTCAGGCGGGTGACTGTTTCCAGAAGTACTCCTTGTTTAGACATGTTTCTGTCCCCAGTAACATGCCTTCGAGCAGCAAAATGATTCTTGACCTTTCCAGAGGTCACAGACTGGAGGCCTGGGGGACATGTTCAGTCTGGAGATGTATTTTCTTTGGCCCATGTGTGTTTTAGGCTTTTAAATTACTTGTCAAGATTTAAAACTCAGGAGCTTGCCTTGCACATGAAAAGAAGCCGTGTTTTCCAACTTCTTTTAGAAAATGGGATGATCTGGCAATGTTGGGTTATTGCTCTATCCAAAGATGCTTCGCACAAGGATCCTATTTTCTTCTCCACCACAATCCCCATTTGGCCTACCGATTTTCCCTGTTGTGAACTAGGTGTGTGTGTGTGTAGGTGTGTGTGTGTGTGTGTGTGTGCGCGCACGCACACGTGCACATGTGAGACCCATCCCCACCACCACCCCCCACCCCTCTGGCCAAATTCCTGTTGAAACGCTAACTCCCAATGTGATGATATAAGGAGATGGGGCTCCTTAGAAGCAATTTGGTCTTGGTGTCAGAACTCTCATGAACAGGAGTAGTGCCCTTATAAGAAAGGTAATGCCAGAGGTTCTCTCACCCTCTTTCTACTCTGTGAAGATACAGTGAGAGCTGCTGCTGCTAAGTTGCTTCAGTCGTGTCCGACTCTGTGCAACCCCATAGACGGCAGCCCACCAGGCTCCGCCGTCCCTGGGATTCTCCAGGCAAGAACACTGGAGTGGGTTGCCATTGCCTTCTCCAGTGCATGAAAGGGAAAAGTGAAAGTGAAGTCACTCAGTCGTGTCCGACTCTTAGCGACCCCCTGGACTGTAGCCTACCAGGCTCGTCCATCCATGGGATTTTCCAGGCAAGAGTACTGGAGTGGGGTGCCATTGCACAGCAGTCCAAACCCACTCCTGGGCACATATCTGGAAAAATCGATATATAATTTGAAAAGACATGCAGCTCACTGCTCACTGCAGCAGTATTTACAGCAGCCAAGACATGAAAGCAACCTAATGCCCATCAGCAGAGGAGTGGAAAAGAAGATGTGGCACATATGCACAATGGAATACTAGTGCGTGTGTGCTAAGTCGCTTCAGTCATGTCTGACACTTTGTGATCCTAGGGACTGTAGCCTGGCAGGCTGCTCTGTCCATGGGACTCTCCAGGCAAGAATACTGGAGTAAGCTACCATGTCCTTTTCCAGGGGATCTTCCTGACTGTTCACTTCCAAGGAGAACTTCTGAACAGGTTTGCCCTGAGAGACAGAAATCTGCTTCCTTCCTCAAATTTTAGGCCTAAGATCAAAATAACAAGGACTCGTGTCACAAAAAGAGAACCTAAAGACAGAAGCCTCCTGAGCTTCAGTGTATAAGACCAAGGTCTTCATACCCAGTCAAGGCTTTTCTTGGGGTTTCAGTGGGACTGGCATGTGGGCATATTCAGTGTACTAGCTTAATGCTGACCCCATCAACAGGGCCGTGTCCAGTGGAGGAGGCAGAGCCTATTCAACTCAATGAAAAAAGTAAAAGTGTTAGTCAGCCAGCTGTGTCTGACTCTTTGCGACCCCATGGACTATAGCCTAACAGGTTTCTCTGTCCATGGAATTCTCCAGGCAAGAATACTGGAGTGGATAGCCATTCCATTCGCCAGAGGATCTTCCCAACCCAGGGACTGAACCCAGGTCTCCTGCATGGTAGGCAGACTCTTTATCATCTAAGCCACCAGGTTCCCCCATAAATTAAAGGCAATACTCATGTTGACCTGAGACTGTTAATATACAGGAATGCTAGTGAATATTTCTCCCAAGATCTGATAAGAGTTTGCCTCTTTGGGCTGTGGTGTAAAGGCCTCTTTGAAGGATGGTGTATAGGTTCTTGGGGGGTGACTATGAACTCTGGGAAAGTATAACCTTGGTCTGCTCTCCAGCAGGGAGCAGAAAGTGCTATCTCCCCACTGCCCCTAGACCAGTGAGTATCCATGGATATGAAAGGCCTTTCTGATATCCGTCTTTCAGCCTCATCCTGAGGCCTCTCTAAAGAAGACCAGGAAGAGGCAGCTGAGAAGACTGTGCTGTAAACACAGAGCCCGGAGACCTTAATCCCATGGCACTGTGCCTGCTGGTGATCCGGACGTCTTTGATGAAAAAGAAATGAGGGACTTCCCTGGTGGTCTAGTGGTTAGGAATCCACCTGCCAATGTAGGGGAAAACAGGTTCAATCCCTGGTCTGGGAAGATTTCACATGCCATGGGGCAACTAAGCCTGTATACCACAACTACTGTTGTCCCCACTCTAGAGCCCAAGCTCTGCAACAAGAGAAGCCACTGCAGTGAGAAGCCGGATCATTGCAATTAAAGGGCAGCCCCTGCTCATCTCAGCTAGAGAAAGTCCGTGTGCAGCAACCAAGGTCTTGCACAACCAAAAATAAATAAATTAATTAATCTTAAAAAAAAGAATGAGAAAATAATTTTTGAAATATTCTCCCAGATGGCAAAGAGCTCCTGTGGTGATGTTAAGCCCTCATCCTGTCCCATACCCTCTTCGGAGCACTTTCTGGGTTTTGCTTCATTTAATCTCTGCAATAACCTATCAGATAGCTACTATTATGATTTCTGTCTTACAGATAAGGATTATTCTTAGCTTGGAGTGGCCTGAATGTTATAAAACTCCCTCAAACACGGCATCACCTCCAAAACAGTCCCACTTAGGGCTGCATATGTGGTAGGACAAAGGCGCCATGCCTCCCCAAGCCCCTTCTTCTCAGGGGGCATCCCCACCTCCCACTTTCCCCTGATAGAAGCTGGTGTCGTCACGGACTCCCTAATTTGTGTCAGGCCCTGGTGTGAGGGCTGGATAGCATTCAGCAAAGACACAAGACTCTGTTCCATCCTCCACTCTGCCCCCCTCTTCCTCATATAAAGTCATTTAAAATGGTCAAAGCCACACAGAGCTCACAATGGCAAAGCTGAGATGCAAACCATGGCAAGCTTTGGCCACTGGCAACTGTGTTGCCTCCTATTATAATATGATTATAGTATAATCCAAATCTGAAAGACCACCCACTGCTTGCTTTATTGGATCCTTCCAATAAACTGGTCATGCTGGTAGCACAGTTCCTGAAGGAAATCAGAAATGACTATTCTAAACTAAATCTGGAGGATACACCCAGCCACAAAGTGGGAAGCATTTTATACAAACACAACCAGGGCCTTTCTCTCCAGCCAATCTGTGCTCAGAGCTAAGGATCCAGGACTTAGCCACCAAGGCAGAGGGTAGAGGCTGAGAGAGAGGCAAAAAATGCCAGCTGGCAGCAAGAAGGAAACTGGGCAAAGAATGAAAAAGATTTAAAATACAAATAGAATTCTGACAGCTTTGAATGCCCTTGTGAAGGACTCAGGATCAGTGGGCGGGGCTTGAGGGGGCCATATTGGGTAGGGCTTGTTTGCATAATACTTAACGTCAGCTAGGCTAGAAGTGCATCACTGACCAGGCTCTTCCTTTTTTTTCTGTTGAATTAGTAATTTTATTTTTTTTCAAACTTTGTATTTTATACTGGGGTATAGGCTTAGTGGTAAAGAATCTGCCTGCAATACAGGAGATGTGGGTTTGATCCTTGGGTCGGGAACATGCCCTGGAGGAAGAAATGGCAGCCCATTCCAGTATTCTTACCTGGAAAATCCCATAGACAGAGAAGCCTGACAGGCTACAGTTCATGGGGTCACAAAAGAGCCGGACACGACTTAGCGACTAAAGAACAACGTAGACAATTCACAAGGTTGTGATCATTTCAGGGGCACAGCAGAGCAACTCAGCCATATGTATGCTGCTGCTGCTGCTGCTAAGTCGCTTCAGCCGTGTCCGACTCTGTGCGACCCCATAGACGGCAGCCCACCAGGCTCCGCCGTCCCTGGGATTCTCCAGGCAAGAACACTGGAGTGGGTTGCCATTTCCTTCTCCAGTGCATGAAAGGGAAAAGTGAAAGTGAAGTCGCTCAGTTGTGTCCGATTCTTAGTGACCCCATGGACTGTAGCCTACGAGGCTCCTCCATCCATGGGATTTTCCAGGCAAGAGTACTGGAGTGGGGCGTCATTGCCTTCTCCGAGCCATAAGTATACAAGTGTCCATTCTGTCCCAAACTGCCCTTCCACCCAGCTGCCACATAACACTGAGCAGAGTCCCCTGTGCTGTACAGCAGTCCTTGTTGGTCATCCATTCTAAATATATCAGTGTGGACATGCCCATCCCAACTCCGCCCTCTCGTGCTTCCCCCCGGTAACCATAAGATCATCCTCTAAGTCTGTATGTCTCTTTCTGTTTTGTAAGTCAGTTCATCTGTATCATGTTTCTTTAGATCCCCCGTATAAGGGATGTCATATGGTATTTCTCCTTCTCTGTGTGACTTCCTTCACTCAGTATGACACTCTCTCAGTTGGACCTGGGTCCTGAAGAAAACACTTAACCTCTGATCCTTGGGCACTGTTTCTAAAGACCAGAAATATGTAGTCACAAAAAATGCTAGAACAATAACATGCATTATTTAAGCATTTTAAGACATCCCTTGATGCTTGGTCTCCTGGAAACACCTTGACTTAAAATGTGCCATTACAGACAGTGACAGGGTAAGGGAAAGGGTTATTTTAACATTTTATTCACAATCCCATAGATTTGTCTGGAGAGCACTGTGGGGATTATTTTAAACCTGAGTCTTCTTCCTTAAATATAGCAGCGTGTACTGTCAATTCTAAACCCTCCCCCAGCCTTCCCCTCTGGTAGCCATAAGTTCATTTTTCAAGTCTGTGCGTTTGTTTCTTCTTTCCTAGTGATCAGCATCGCCTGAGAGGGGGCATTATTAACCCTTTGCATGTGGGGGAACTAAAAGACATGAACTTTCAGGCCTGCCGAATGGAGTGGAATTCTCCACCGGGGCCTGGGTCCTCTGCAGCTGCCATTGTGGGCTGACTCCAAGTTCTGGAGGCATTTCTTAGATTAGGTAGGGGTGGAGGGAGGGAGGAAAAGGTTGCATTGCATGAAAGAGGGGAAATGGAAATGTCAGAGGGGAAACTGAGTGACAGGAAGTTGGGATGGAAAACGAAGGAAGTCCCTACCAAGGCACTGAGGTTGGGGAAGAGCTGGGCTGGGACAGGAGAGGGGAGACCTGGTGGGGGCCTCTGTCAGGACCAAAACCATTGTTAACACTGGCTCAGCAAGAGAAATCTGCCACAGCCTCAGATTTCCAGAAGCTTCTTCCCAGATAGCTGGGTGCAGCATCCTTCCTCCCTTCTACTCTCCCCCAACTCTCTGTCTCTACAGCTCAAGACTCTCCTGTCATCAGCTCCTCTATATCTGGTGTCCCTCTTGGCTCTAGAGTCTGTAAGTGAACCCAGCAGCCTCACAGGGTTCTAGGAATTACTTCTTTCCAGTTTCCTGCACTGGTTTTCCAAATCACCTCAGAAATGCCTTTAAAAATAAGGCTTTAGACGAGGAGGGCATTATGCTAAGTGAAAAAAGTCAGGCAGAGAAAGACAAATACTGTATGATATCACTTATATGTGGAATCTAAAAGTACAACACACTAGTGAATGTAACAAAAAAGAAGCAGATTCATGGATACAGAGAATAAACTAGTGGTTTTTAGTGAGGAGCAGGGAAGGGGGAGGAGGAGGGGCAAGATATAAGTGGGGAAAAGGGAGGTGCAAACTACTGGGTATGAGACAGGCTCAAGGATGTATTGTTCAACACGGGGACCATATACAGAATTTTTAATAACTGTAAATGGAGAGTAATCTTTAAAATTGTATAAAAATTAAAAATTTCAAGGAAAAACTGAGGCTCCAACACAATCAGGAGTTCTGCTCACCACAAATTCACAAAAAATGGCAGGCTCAGTGCTGGCAGGTTTTGACAGTTTTGTTAGACTGCACACCAGGTGAGGTTTTCTGAGGTAATGAGATCTGTCTGGAGATAGAGCATCTAGATGGCAGGCAGCTGCCCTCACAGGACAGGCCTTCCCTGTGTGAGTGGATATGTGTCAGAGCAGTGAACACGTTTGGCTTCTAGCTCTGCTCCTCCCTCAGCCCTGCCTGTGGAGCCTCTGGGCCCACGTGCTAGGTACAACTGCGAGGTACAGCTTCCCCATACACCTTTTGAGAAAGCTGTAAACCTTGAGAGACAACTCTATCTGAAAGTTGGATTTAATCTCATAAAATTTATAAAACTTCTCTCCCCCCCCTTTTTTTTCTGCCAGTTTTGAGGCATAACTGACACATAGCACTGTGCCTGTTAGTGATGTCCAGTATCATGATTTTTACAGACTTTATTTATTTATGTATATCATTTTGGGCTGTGCAGATCTTTGTTGCTTCTCAGGCTTTCTCTAGCTGCAGTGAGCAGGGGCTACCCTTTGCTGCGGTGCATGGCCTTCTCTTGTTGCAGAGCACAGGCTCTAGGTGCTCGGGCAGAGTAGTTGCAGCACTCAGGCTGAGTAGTTGTGGCACATGGGCTTAGTTGCTCCATGGCATGTGGGATCTTCTTGGACCAGGGATTGAACCCATGATGCCTGAATTGGCAGGTGGATTCTTATCCACTGTACCACCACGGAAGTACCAGCATCATGATTTAACTTACATACTTCATGAACTGATGACCATCCTAACTCTCAGTTCAGTTCAGTTCAGTCGCTCAGTCGTGTCCGACTCTTTGCGACCCCATGAATTGCAGCACGCCAGGCCTCTCTGTCCATCACCAACTCCTGGAATCTACCCAAACCCATGTCCATCGAGTCGGTGTTGCCATCCAACCATCTCATCCTCTGTCATCCCCTTCTCCTCCCGCCCCCAATCCTACTCAGCGTTAGGGTCTTTTCCAATGAGTCAACCCTTCGCATGAGGTGGCCAAAGTATTGGAGTTTCAGCTTCAACATCAGACCTTCCAATGAACACCCAGGATTGATCTCTTTTAGGATGGATTGATTGGATCTCCTTGCAGTCCAAGGGACTCTCAAGAGTCTTCTCCAACACCACAGTTCAAAAGCATCAATTCTTCGGCACTCAGCCTTCTTCACCGTCCAACTCTCACATCCGTACATGACCACTGGAAAAACCATAGCCTTGACTAGATGGACTTTTGTTGGCAAAGTAATGTCTCTGCTTTTAAATATGCTATCTAGGTTGGCCATAACCTTCCTTCCAAGGAGTAAGCGTCTTTTAATTTCATGGCTGCAGTCACCATCAGCAGTGATTCTGGAGCCCCCAAAAATAAAGTCTGACACTGTTTGCACTGTTTCCCCATCTATTTCCCATGAAGTGATGGGACCAGATGCCATGATCTTAGTTTTCTGAACGTTGAGCTTTAAGCCAACTTTTTCACTCTCCTCTTTCACCTTCATCAAGAGGCTTTTTAGTTCTTCTTCACTTTCTGCCATAAGGGTGGTGTCATCTGCATATCTGAGGTTATTGATATTTCTCCCGGCAATCTTGATTCCAGCTTGTGTTTCTTCCAGCCCAGCGTTTCTCATGATGTACTCTGCATATAAGTTAAACAAGCAGGGTGACAATATACAGCCTTGACGTACTCCTTTTCCTATTTGGAACCAGTCTGTTGTTCCATGTCCAGTTCTAACTGTTGCTTCCTGACCTGCATACAGGTTTCTCAAGAGACAGGTCAGATGGTCTGGTGTTCCCATCTCTTTCAGAATTTTCCACAGTTTATTGTGATCCTAACTCTAGTGATCATCTATCATCTCATACTACAAAGTAAAGGAAAAAAAATTTTTCTTATGAGAAGAACCTAGGATTTACCCTCTTAACAACTGGTATATAAATATAAGTTGTTCTTATGTAACAAACAGCAGTGTTCATTGTATTGTACCTGACATCCCTCGGATTTGTTCTTCTTAGAACTGGAAGTCCGTACCTTTTAACCACCTTCATCCAATTTATAAAAGTTTTACGATTTTAAATCCTTAGACTTGTGTTTTTAAAAAAGCAAAATTTGGGGCTTCTCTGGTGGTCTAATGGTTAAGACTTAGCCTTTCAGTGCAGGGAGTGAAGGCTCAAGCCCTGGTTGGGAAGCTAAGATCCCACGTACTTCTTGGCTGAAAAACCAGAACATATCATAAACCACAAGCAATATTGTAACAAATTCAATAATTTAGAAATCCATTTATTTTAAAATTCAACTGTATTCAATTTAAAAATGGTCCACACCCCCTGTCCCCCCCCCCCAAAAAAAAAGAAACTTTAGAAAAAGTAAAACTTGGTAGATTTGGTCAATATTACAGTATATGAGGAATATCATCAAGACCAGAAGGTCATGAGGGAGCCAGATTTGAGTCTGTGTGTACCAGAGAACAAAGGCCCTGAGGTGCCAAACGTGGAAGCACACCAACAATTACGTCTGTTTTGGTTGGCAGTGCTTTTCCCATGATGATGGAATTTTCTAGATGGAGTCCTCTCCACTATGCAGACTGGAAAACTGCAGTCCAGAGAGGACTGGGGTTTGCTCAAGGGCCCCAAAAAATGAGAGGCACAGCAGGAGGTTCTCATCCCTGGCCTCTGACGCCACCTTCACTTCACCACATTACTCCTTAGGGGAACAGGAGGCCTGCTCCTGGAATTTTACATGAAGAAAAGATGTAATTGGCTCAGATGGTAAAGAATCTGCCTGCAGTGCAGAAGACCTGTGTTTGATCCCTGGGTCGGGAAGATCCCCTGGAGAGAAGGGAATGTCAATCCACTCCAGTATTCTTGATTGGAGAATCCCAGGGACAGAGGAGCTTGGCGGGCTACAGTCCATAAGGTTGCAAAGAGTTGGACATGACTGAAGCAACTTACCACACACACACACACACACAAAAGATGTAATGGCACATCATTTCAGAGGGGGCTGGTTTTCACATTCAAGGGAGACATGAACCCTAAAGGAAGAGGCAGTTTTTCTTCCACTTCCATATCAAGATCTGTGTCACATCTTAACATTTCCACTTCAAGTTGCAGACCTATAATTAACTCATCATGATCAGTGAGTGGATTTCCCATTTTGTGTATTTTTCTGAAGCACCTGGGGCTCTTTGCTTTTTGTGGTAAAACCAGAAGGAGAAGGAAAGTTAGTCATAAAAATGATCAAGATTGGGAGAAAGATGCGCCACTGGCCTATCTGAGCACAGCGCAAATATCCCTGATGCCGGAAACTCGGCCTCAGTGCACCGGTGCCAAACTGAATCTTGGAGACTTCAGGGGGAGCAGGCTTCCCAGGCAGCACTAATGGTAAAGAACCTGCCTCCCAATGCCAGAGGCATAAGAGACTCAGGTTCCATCTCTGGGTCGGGAAGATCCCCCTGGAGAAGGGCATGGCAACCTGCTCCAGTATTCCTGCCTGCAGAATCCCATGGTCAGAGGAGCCTGGCAGGCTACAGTCCATAGCGTCACAAAGTGTCAGACACCACTGAAGTGACTTAGCACACACACGCAGAAAAGCTTTATTGCTTTGCCAGGCAAAGGGAGATACAGTGGACTTGTGTCCTAAAAAACTGTCTGTCCCGACCCCGGCTGGGATTTGGTGAGGAGTTTAATTGCAATGGTTCAAGGGTAGGGTGCTGATAAGGAGCAGGGTGTGTGCAGGCCCTGCATTCCTTTAGTCTGGCCTCAGGAGGTCTCCTGATTAGCTTCTCTGGTTCTACAGAAATGAAGAATGCTTCATCAAGTAGTTACCGTCTTGCATTTCTTGGGGTTTTTAGTTCTGTTGTTGTTGTTCAGTCGCCCAGTAGTGTCTAACTCTTTGTGACCTCATGGCAGTAAGCCAGGCTTCCCTTGTCCTTCACTATCCATCTTGCCCTCTGTCGTCCCCTTCTCCTCCTGCCTTCAATCTTTCCCAGCATCAGGGTTTTTTCCAATGAGTGGGCTCTTTGCCTCAGGTGGCCAAATTATTGGAGCTTCAGCTTCAGCATCAGTCCTTCCGAAGAATATTCAGGGTTGATTTTCTTTAGGATTGACTGGTTTAATCACCTTGCTGTCCAAGGGACTCTCAAGAGTCTTTTCCAACACCACAGTTCAAAAGCATCAATTCTTCCATACTCAGCTTTCTTTACGGTCCAACACTCACATATGTACATGAGTACTGGAAAAACCATAGCTTTAACTACAGGGACCAAAGATATTGTTATGTGTATTCCTTGAGGCAGAGCCAGGATCTTGCACCAAGACTGTACTATTGTTTCTTGACAGCTCTTCCCTTCCTCCTTTCCCTACCCTCCCTGACAAGCAACTGTTTGAACCTGCCCTTTGGAACTCAGGGAACCTCTTGGAGGCTGGAGTCTATTCCCTACAAACAAGAAATGGGGGACACAGAGAGCATTCATACATAGGAGCCCCAGAGAGTCCTGCTTGGTTTCACCCTCAACCAAGAGAGTTGGATGCAGGATCCACGCTGGGAACGCTCAGATGCTCAGCTGTGTCTGACTGCGACGCCATGGACTGTAGCCTGCCAGGCTCCTCTGTCCATGTGGGATTCTCCAGGCAAGAGTACTGGAGTGGGTTTCTATTTGCTTCTCCAGAGGATCTCCCCAACCCAAGGATCGAACTCACACCTCCTGTGGCTCCTACACTGGTAGGTGGATTCTTTTTTTTTTTTTTTTAATTAATTTAGTTTTTTAATTGAAGGATAATTGCTTTACAGAATTTTGTTGTTTTCTGTCAAAATCAAGAAGAATCAGCCATAGGTACACATATGTCCCCTCCCTCTTGAACCTTCCTCCCATCTCCCTCCCCATCCCACCGTCTAGGTTGTTACAGAGCCCCTGTTTGACTTCCCTTAGTCATATAGCAAATTCCCATTTGGTTGTCTATTTTACATATGGAATTGTAAGTTTCCATGTTACTCTCTCCATACATCTCCCCCACCATCTCCTTCCCTCCCCCCGTGTCCAGTAGGTGGATTCTTTACCATTAGTGCCACCTGGGAAGCAGGATCCATGTCCCCTTCCAAAATAACTGTGAGTCCCACATATATGAAACTTACAAGAGGAGAAATAACATAGCTTGTGAACTTAGTCTAGGGACCATGTTTTCAAGTCACTATTGAGGCTGAGTTTGTTTTCTGTGACCTGTCTCCACTGCAAAAAGAGTTGTCACTTTTTCTGCTGGTGGATATTTCCCTTGGGGAAATGAAAAGTCACGTGGAAAACAGTCACTCCCAGAAATGCTGGATAAACAGCAGGCAACTGCCCTCTTCGTTTTACAAGGAGCAGACTGTGTAAACCAGAAAAGAGTACTTCAGATGTTAATCTTTGGCAAAAACTCTCAAATGAATTAGCAAATAGTGGCTGGAGATAAAGTAAAACTTGGTTCAAAGGTCAACCTCTGAAATGATTCAGGTTGCTCTCCACTCTCTACCTTGGTAGGGAAGGGCAGACTCCAAAGCAAGCAGCAGAGTACACTTTTCCAGGTATTTGGGAAGAAGCTCTTGACTCCCCACAGCAAAACAAACTTGAAGAGACACATGTGGGATCTGGGGCCAAGGTGGCTTTTCTCCTTACTGGGAGATATACTGGGTGAATTGGCTATCCACTGCAGAAACACCAAAGTAGAAGGAGAAAAGATAGGACAACATGGTTATGACCTTGGAGTTGGAGTGAGCACGGCTTCAAGCAAACACAAATCACAAAGGCAAACAGAAAGAGTGATGTCAGCATTTATCAAAATGTGGAACTTCTGATTCAGAATCAGAAATCACTAGAAGCCGAGATAAAAGACAAGCAACAGAGTTGGAGAAGGTATTTATAATATATATATATAGCTGTGTGTGCATGTGAGTTCAGTTGCTTCAGTCATGTCTGACTCTTTGTTACCTCAAGGACTGTAGCCTGCCAGGTTCCTCTGTCCACGGAATTCTCCAGGCAAGAATACTGGAGTGGGTTGCCATGCCCTCCTCCAGGGGATCTTTCCAACTCAGAGATCAAATCCACATCTCCTGCATCTCCTGTATTGCAGGCAGACTCTTTACCACTGAGCCACTGGGGAAGCCCAAAATGTGTGTGTGTACATGTATTTATGTGTATGTGTGTATACGTATACAGATATATCTATGTATATGCAGAAATGGATACACATACACATAAAAGCTGGATTATTACCGACTTTGTTAAAAACTACTATCAATCTGTAGGAAAAAAGACCAAGACCAACAACCGAATTAAAAAATAGATAAAAAGATGAGCAGCCAGTTCATAAGATGGGAGGGTCCAGAGAGACCCTTGTTTTATCTCTACAGGGTAAATTTTTAATACTTCCAGGGAGGGCTTATTCTTATATGAATTTTATAAAGAAAATGAAGAAGAAAATCATCTGAAGACAACACCCAAGCAACGAGATGTGTTAGTTTGCCAACGTGTAGGGAGCACTTAATCTCTAAAGTATGAGCTCCTTGGCAACTACAGGGCAGCAAAGGCCAGAGCTGGACCCGCACAGGACTCTAACAGGGAGGCCCAGCCCCTCTCAGCTCTGTGCCTGGCAGCCCTCGGGGGTCTTGGCTGTGCCCAGGGTGCTGAGAAGGATGGACTCCAAATTTAAGACCCTCTGATCACCATTCTATCATTAATGTTCCGTTACAGATGTTGTTTGGTCACTAAGGCGTGTCTGACTCTTTGCAACCCCATGGACTGTAGCCCGCCAGGCTCCTCTGTCCATGGAATTCTCCAGGCAAGAATACTGGAGTGGGTTGCCATTTCCTTCTCTAGGGGACCTTCCCAAGCTAGGGATCGAACCCGTGTCTCCTATGTCTCCTGCATTGGCAGGTGGATTCTTTACCACTGAGCCACCAAGGAAGCCTTGAAGCGTCTATGCCACCTTCATTTCCCTGGCCTTGATTATCCTCTGACCTTTCTGCGAAAGCTTAGTTTCTCAACCCCACCAGTGCTCAGGGTCGCCTAGCCTGGCATCCGGCCATCCAGTCCTGTCTCAACCAAAGCTGGAGTGGGATTGGGGAATATCTCCACTCTGTACATTTTAGCCAACTGAACTCAGGACTTTCACATATGATCAGAATCTTCTAGTTCAAGAGGTCACGGTTCATGGTGCCAGAGCCTAGGGGGCTGGGGGTCCAGGATCATTCGAGTATCCTGCTTTCCCCTCTGTTGTTGGCTGCCCAGAAGGCACTACAGATGGGCTGAACACTTCAGAACGAACAATAATAACAACATTTTATTTCAAACACAGCTTGATTTTTAAATTTTTTAATTGCAGTATAATTGCTTTACAATGTTGTCTTCGTTTCTGCAGACAACATCATGAATCAGCTGTATGTATACGTATATCCCCTCTCTCTTGAGCCTCCCTCCCACCCCTCTAGGTCATCACAGAGCACCCAGCTGAGCTCACTGTGCTATACAGCAGCTTCCCACTAGTTGAAATGATGTGGATGAACCTAGAGCCTGTCATAGACTGAAGTCAGAAAGAGGAAAACAATATTGTAGAGTAACGCATGTATATGGAATATAGAAAAACGGTACTGATGAACAAGTAGAGAATGGACTTGTGGTCATGGGGTGGGGGGAGAATTACATTGACATATATACACAGTTTGAATTTTATCCTGTTCTCAGGAGGCCCAAAGGGATAAATTCCCCTAATCCTACACCCGAGATTCAGAATTGAGACATCACCCTGCCTGGGAACAGGAACTTTTATTTTGTCACTCCTGTCTCTGCTCCTCTGTGCCTGGTGTTCTGTTTGGGAGTCTCCCCTGGGAGATGGTGCCTCCAGATAAAGTTGTAATGAGAGAGGCGGGAGGGGTTCGGTGAAAAGGCCGGGCAGAGAGTAAACAGACCTTCTCCAACCCAAAGTCTAGACAGCAGGGCACTCAGTAGGTCTACAGAGTGACTCCTGACTGCCTATGAATGCCCTCTATTCAGGAGTCCAGGCTTTTGTTTAAGAGTGAAAAGCGTTCTGAAGAGCGGAAAACTGGCCGAACTGGTCTGGCCACTCAGCAGAAGTGAATACTTCCCCCTGGGGCCAGAACTCAGGTGAATGATGTCATCAATATTTTCAGGGCAATTCTAATCTGTGATTAACTTTTATCTCTGCTGTGAAATAATAGCCTCCTTTTCAGACTGCTAATAAGAAATAAAACTGGCTGCCTGGAGGGGGCTGTTTCCTACTCAGCTCAGACCCTGGAGGGCAGCTCTAGACAGAGGCAGCCTTGAGAAGGCTGATGGGGTACCCCTGGGGAAAGCCCAGGGTGAGGGAGGCTGGGGATGAGGGGGGAGACGGGGACAGGAGTCCTCCAAGTCCTGGCCTTTGTTATTCCAGGCTCCTCTGTCCATGGAATTCTCCAAGCAAGAATACTTGAGTGGGTAGCCATTCCTTTCTCCAGGGGATCTTTCCCTTCTAGGGATCGAACCCACGTCTCCTGAATTGCAGGCGGATTTTTTACCATCTGAAGCGTTTGTTATTCCAGTGTTATTCCAGCTGTCCTGACCTGATTTCAAACTCACTTTCCCCAAAGCAGACAGGCCACTTTCTCCTGTCCTCTCTTGTTTAACCAGGAAGCCTTGATAGAACCATCTAGCAGTTCTTGAGTCCTGCCTCATTCCACCCTGTGTTGAATCCCTGTGTGAGCATAGCAACATCTTGGAAGGCCTCCCCATGACCTCACCTTTGCTGGAGACTTAATTTTTCAGCTCACATCAGGCCTCAGACAAAAGGAAGCCAAAGTTGTTTTTCTAAAAGCCATGTTTGGGATTTCCCTGGTGATATAGGGGATGGGAATCTGCCTGCCGATGCAGGGGACATGTGTTCGATCCCTGGTCCGGGAAGATTCCACGTGCTGCAGAGTGACTGGGCCCTCACACCACAACTGCTGAAGTCTGCATGATGCAGCTACTGAAGCCCATGCACCTAGAGTCTATGCTCTGCAACAAGAGAAACAACTGTAACGAGAAGCCCTCACAGTGCAACTAGAGAAAGCCCACACACAGCAACAAAGACCCAGCACAGCCAAAAATTAAAATAAATAAGGAAAATAAAAGACGTGTTTGTGTCTCTGTCTAAAGTTCCTACTATAGGGACACCAGAACTTAGCATTCGAGACCCTTCACAGTCCACAACTGAGAACCTTGGGTTCTGGATCTCAAGACCATTGGGAAAGTCATGGGTTAATCAGACAGGTGAATACAGGGCTTTTTTTTAGTCAATATTTTGTTTACTCCATTTTGATGGAGACAAAATACCATATCTATGTGACCCCATAGAGATGAGAGGGCAAAGGAGGAGTCTGTTCAGCTCAACAGGGCCAGTGCAGGGGGCCATGCACGAGGCCTTGGGGGCTGTGAAAATTAATTACTCTACAGCTTGGTAGTGCTTTTCTCCAGAGAGGGACCTGGCTCATGGCTCAGTGGATTAAGTTCCTCTCCAAGAGACCTATTGACAGGAAAAGAATTGAGTCACTCATGTGGGTTGACCCTTATGACCTCAGCACTGAAAACCCTCAGGTTTTCAACCTGCTTCTTAAACGGGGCTGAGAAATGAGAAAAGGACCCTGGGGGCAGCAGGAAATAAGACTGAGATTTTCCACTGGGGTTATAGGTCCCAGGGACTATTCTTAGGACCCAAGGGTTCTGGCAGATGGCACCCCAGAGGGTTTCATGCAGGTGAGTCGCTTGGAACAAAATCTGTGCTATATTCATCCCCACCCTCTGCATGTAGAGGAGGAAAGGTTTTAGAATAATCAGAGGCATTTTCTTTAAGGATGTTGTTTTCTCTCGGTGGTGGTATGAAGCCAGCCAGAGCCAGCTGTTTCTCCATCAGGGCTAGGATGGTCTAGAAAAACATCTGACTCAAAGTGAGGTTATCAATTGGCCACTTGTTAATATTTTTCATTGTAAGACACACAAATGCAGTGAAATATATCTGTTTTGTGAGCAGCGGGTCTCCTGGATAAAGATGGAGCCGAATTCAGGTCAGACCTGGGAAGGAGGAAAGGATGGACCATAAAGGGAACGGGCACCTTCAGTGAAGCCCAGTCCCTTGGCCCCTGTCGTCTGTCATCATGGCCTTGTTGATATTGATTAAAATGCGTGTGTGTGTGTGTGTGTGTGTGTGTGTGTTTAGTTGCTCAGTCATGTCCGACTCTTGGCGACCCAATGGACTGTAACCCAACAGGCTCCTCCGTCCACAGGATTTTCCCAGCAAGAATACTGGATTAGGTTGCCATTTCCTCCTCCAGGGGATCTCTCAGACCCAGAGGTCAAACTAGTGTCTCTTGCGTCTCCTGCATTGCCAGAGGATTCTTTACCTCTGAGCCACTGGGGAAGCCTGATTAAAAGGTAGACATCAAATAAACCCCAGAGGGCCAGCCCAGCCAGCGTCTGACCCACAAGGTTCTTCACTCTGCTTCTGCCACTCTCAACGCCAGCTCTGGGACATTGCTCCAGCACCATGAACCCAGAGGCATGACTCAGCAGAAATCACAGGAATATTTGGAGGATGAAGCTGATGAGCTCAATAAACTGCTTTGTGTCTGGAGAGAAAGAAGCTGGCTGGTAATAAAGGAGAATGGAGCCTTTCCAGGCACCCAAAGGCAGTGGAGCTCCAAGGAAGCATTCCATAAAGAGTGGATGTGGGAGTGTTTGCAATCTCACTTCTGTGGTTGTTGCTGGGCCTCCAACCCTCCCCATCTGGGCCTTTCCGCAGTCAGCCTCAGGACATTGCTGCTGGCATCCCCTAGGCTGTGTGATCCCGGAGAGGGTGAGAGAGCGCCAAAGGTGAAAGCCATAGTCTTTTCGTAACCTGATATCAGAAGTGGCATAATGGCAGCTTCCTGGTGGTCCAGCGCCTAAGACTCCAAGCTCCCAAGGCAGGGGGCCCAGGACTGATCCCTGATCAGGGAACCAGATCCCACATGCCGCAACTAAGAGTTTACAAGCCACAACTAAAGAGCCTGCACACTGCAATGAAGATCGAGGGTCCTACGTGCCACAACTAAGACCCAGAACAGCCAAGCATTAATAAATAAATAAATATTAATAAAAAGAAGTGAGATAAAATCACTTGTGCCCTCTTCTACTCATTAGAATTAGAAGCAAGTCATTTAGTCCACCCCACACTCAAAGGTGTGGATACACGGAAGGCTGGATCATTGGGGCCATCTTAGAGGTTGCCAACCACAGGACCCCTGATTATTTCTCTGAAAACAAAAGGGAAAGAAAGAGAAAGGCCCACTATTGTACATTTCTGCTTTCCTCTGAATCCAGGTCTGGGCCCAGTGTCTGTTTTCATGGTTTAAAAGCCCACTCCCATTTCGCTGCGTGGTTTTCAAATGATCACAAAGAAAGGGATTACTTTCAAGAAGCTTTCAGTCCCTCCTACCACTGGGGCTCTATACAGAGCTGTCGTGGGACAGAGGGAACACTCTCTTCCAGGGGCCTCTGTCTGAATCCATGTGCTTAAACATAGACAATGAAAGGGCTTCCATGAAAAACAGTTTGAGTGCCTACCGAATACCAGTCTCCACACTAGTCTGGGGCTAGAGTGTCAGGCTCCACGGAGGAAACAGTGTGATGCGTGAGAGAGGAGCAGAGAGTCACCTTGTCAGAATGCCACCACCCCTGTGCTATTATAAGATGAAGGATTTCGGGGGAGTTACTCCGGCTCCCCAGTCATTTGGGCTTCCCCGGTGGCTCAGATGGTAAAGAATCTGCTTACACTGCAGGAGACCTGGGTTTGATCCCTGGGTCAGGAAGATCCCCTGGAGAAGGGAATGGCTACTACTCACTCCAGTATTCTTGCCTGGAGGACTCCAGGGACAGGGGAGCCTGGCAGGCTACAGTATATGGAGTCACAAAGAGTCAGAAGCAACTAATACTCGACCAGGAGCCTCAATTTCCAAATCGTCTTAACTGAGAGATTGTATCTGTAATGCCTCAGAGCCACACTGGGGTCAGGGTGCTCCACCTAGGTCTCTGGGAGACGTGGGTACCCCCGACACAGTGGTAGAGATTACCCTGCAGAACCACGTCTCTTCCTGGCAAGCCTGACACTGCCCTCAGTGGGTCTCGGTGAAGGTTTGAGTAAATCCGTATCCCCACACCATGGGAGGCTCTCAGAGGAGGCGCTTCAGGGACTGATGGTCCTGGGTCCATGTTCAGGTACAAGTGGCAGATGGGCCAGGGTAGGCTGGGTTCAGAGTCTGGGGGGCTCTCTTAGCCAGTTCTCCCAAGATGTAGGAAAGGGGAGCAGCCCAGTTGGAGAAGGTGGTTTTCAATCCTCATCCTTTCCTTAACTTGACTCTTGCTTCCTGTAACCCTGCCCAGGGGTGAGTCACCTGGCCACTTCCTCCCGGCTGGAGACACCTTTAAGAAGTTGTGAATTCTAGGTGGGTCCAGAGTTAACCTCTGCCATGGGACGTCTCTTTGGCCTTTCGTGCTCCATCCTCACGCCCACATCCTCGCCGCAGACTTCACATTCAGGTCTTGTTCACCAAGGGCTGGAACCCCACGGTGGGTGTCAACCTAAGGCCCATCAGAGGAGCCTTCAGCTTGCCTGTCTAGAGAAGGAGACCACTCAGTTCCAAGGATATGGGGCTCCCAGGCCAGGGTAG
Organism: Okapia johnstoni; assembly: GCA_024291935.2. Classification (NCBI taxonomy): domain Eukaryota; kingdom Metazoa; phylum Chordata; class Mammalia; order Artiodactyla; family Giraffidae; genus Okapia; species Okapia johnstoni. The sequence goes on along the minus strand of CM044306.1, from coordinate 132,887,954 downwards.
AGTGGGTGTCAAGGGGGTGTCATTCTGGAGCTCAGTGTCATGTGGGGAAAGCATGGGGCTCTGTGCTCCGCCCCATTTCCAGCCCCCATACTATCTTGGATAATTCCTTTAGCTTCTTTTAGATGTTTTCCCCATTTATAAAGTAGAAAAAGTATCAAGAATCTGACAAAATAATAAGGAACTCTGAAAATGATCTAATTCAACAACAATAAACACGAGCATCTGCTAAATGTCAGGCTGTATTCTGAGCACGAAGCCAAGATGGAGCTCATGGTCTAGAGGAGACACAGATACAAAGCAAACACACCCACGCAGAGCACCCTGCAAAATGACCATGCAAGTTGGAGGAAAAAGGAGGGGGTAAGAGATTCAGGAATGAAGCTTAGACCTGAATGAGATGAGTGCTGAACCATGTCCCTACCTGTGAGAAGAACATTCCAGAAGGAGGAACAGCCAGGTGCCCTAGAAGGAAAGTGTGTGTGCTGGTAACAATGGTCTACTTGGAAACCTGCCTCCAGGTCAGTGATCCATGGAAACAACAAAGTATCTGGGGGCAATGCAGACGCTCACAGCAGCCATGGCAGCATTCAAAGTATCTTCAGCTGGGGGTTCCCTGGTGGTCCAGTGGTTAGGCCTTCATGCTTCCAATGCCGGGGACACAGGTTTGATCCCTGGTTGGGGAGCTAAGATCCCACACACTGTGGCTGAAAGAAGGAAAGTGTTAGTCGCTCAGTCATGTCTGACTCTTTGTGACTCCATGGACAACTGGAGCCCGCCAGGATCCTTCATTCTTGGGATTTCCCAGGCAAGAATACTGGAATGGCTTGCCAGGTCCTTCTCCAGGAGATCTTCCCGACCCAGGGACTCAGTCCTTGGGAAAGTCTCCCGTATTGCAGGCAGACTCTGTCTGAACCACCAGGGTGTCTTCAGCTGATTTGTTGAAAATAAGATATAGAAAGGACTTCTCTGGTGGCTCAGATGGTAAAGAATCGACCTGCAATGAGGGAGACCCGAGTTCGATCCCTGGATTGGGAAAATCTCCTGGAGGTGGGCATGGCAACCCACTCCAGTATTCTTGCCTGGAGAATCCCCATGGACAGAGGAGCCTGGTGGGCTACAGTCCATGGGGTTGCAAAGAGTTGGACATGACTGAGCGACTAAGCACAAGATATAGAAATCAGTCAGCAAGAAGGTGATACAGATCAACAGGATGAATTCCAAGTCCAAACTCCCTTCACAGACCAGCCCAGCTCCAATCCCCTACAGCTCCCACCACACATCCTTCCAGCCCGCTGGTCCAAGGAGCAAACTTCTCACTGGTCCCCAGCTTGCCTCCATCTTCCGTTCTTTTGGTTACAACCCCCAGCCCGCCCTGTGCCTATTTTTAAAGAACCACTTCAAACATCACTACCTCTGTGAAGACTCCCACCTGCTGGCAGTTCACCTAGGCAACTGGTCACTCCACCTAGGCCTGCTCCTGCCTTTGGACGTCCCTCCATTGTGATCCTTATTGCCCAGGGCCTCTGGGAAGTACCCAAGTACCTGCCCCCATCAGGAGTATGAGAGAGTGTTTGTGAGAAGTGATCACAATAGAGATGGAGCAGAGGTGTGTCCGCCTGTGATGTGGAACCACTGGAGGGCCATTGTCAGCTCAGAGTTACTCCAAAATCCTCCTACTAAATTTGTTTTAATTTTATCTTTATTATTAGTGATTTTCACATCATTGCAGAACAAAAGGGTGATGCTCCATTGCACAGTCAGGAACTGGCTTCACACATTCTTCAACTGTCTCGCTATGTCTCCAGGAGTTACACACCACTGCCTTTCCTTCTGGAAGCTGTAGGGGATGTGTCACCTCTGGACAGGATCCAATGGTCGTATGCTGGATGGTATAGACAGGGCAGGCTTTACCCACCCTCCTCTCACTGAGCACAGAGCCTGGCAGCATGGAGGGTCAGTGAGCATTTATTGAGATCAAACACCTGCCCAGCACTGAGTCTCCTGCTTTCTCCCTTGGAGCCGGCATCTCAGCTTCCTCAGGAGTGATGAAAAAGGAAGCCGACTCTGACCCACAGAAAGAGTCTATTTCCTTAATTCCAAGGCACACAGTTGTTCAGATTTTAATCATTCTGGACTCAGGATATGTCTTACAATTAGTTGGTGCATTGCGTGGGGTGTTTCTTTTTCTTTTTTAAATTCCTCCCACACACACAAAAAGCCGTTCCTAAAACAATGCCATGTCTTACAATTGATGGCATCTTAGAATCAAAGAAAATAGGAGTCGAAATCATGGGGCGGCAGCTGAAGTTCCACCCATGTGAGACTTCTAGGAGCCACCATGAAAATTGTTTTGTTCTGTTGTAAGTGTTTCCTGGTGTGAATGCAGGGCGACCGGATTCCTAGAGCCCCAGGGTCCCCTAGCCATGCCAGGATCACGAGGCAGATGAAGAAGAGTGTAGCCTAAATCCTGCCCATGTGTGGTCAGCCATGCCAGCCTGGCCACTGGCTTTTGTACTCTTCATTCCAGAATTCCTGGAGATGGCTGCCAAGGCCGAGAGGTAATATATTCTTGGGCCTTAGAATTCCGGAAGTCAGTGGCTAGAGTCTATGGAGCCAGACAGAACACATATGGGAATACGATTACAGCGAAGTCAGCCTGGCTGGAGCTGGGAAGAGGGCCCGGCTGCATGAGGGACCAGCATGGTGAGCGGGTCCAGGTCTGTGCTGGTTCGAGTAACCACATCTCCTGGACCACATTTCTCACTGTGCACACCCTCAATAGTCTTCTTGAGCAAATACATCCCACGGTCTGAAAAAGCCTTAGAAATGCTGTGGGAACTGTCACCCTCTTGGAGAACCACACATGTTAAAGGTCCTGAGAAGCCCTGCAATAGAGAAACACAAGAAAGGGGGCTTCCCTGGTGGCTCAGTGGTAAAGAATCCGCCTTCCACTGCAGGTTCCATCCCTGGTCTGAGAAGATCCCACATACCTCAAAGCAATTAAGCCCATGCGCCACGACTACTGAGCCTGTGCTCCAGAGTCTAGGAGGCACAACTCCTGAAGCCCATGCTCTGCAACAAGAGAAGCCACAATGAGAAGCTCCTGCATCGCAACAAAGCATAGCCCCCGCTCGTTGCAGCTGGAGAGAGCCCATGTGCAGCAGTGGTGAAATAAATAAATAAATAAATAAATAAATAAAATTATTTTTAAAGAAGAGCTACATTTAAAAAGAAAAAAAAAATGATGAACCTCTGTTGAATGTTCTCCCAGCGTCTTTGACCACAGAACACTTTTATTCAAGTCGCATCCTATAAAATCTGAAGATACAAATTTTCTTCAGAACAGCTGCTGGGCAACAGTTCTATCTTAGCCGAGCCATTGAGAACTGAGAACCACTTTCATCACTCTCCAGCTGATCATGGGAAGGAGAAAGCAAAGTAGAGAAGTGATGGGTGAGACCACAGAAGAGACCCTCTCTGGGATCCTGGTACATGACCCCACTTGCCCACTGGTATCCTCCAGGAAGTTGGCTTTCGCTGTCACAGGGGTCCCCAGGGCAGTACGCTGCCAGCACTGGTCTGACAGGTGTGAGAGCCAGGTGGGAGGGCTCAGCATGGTCTTGGCACATGGGCTGAGTCACTTTTGGAAGGATCTTTTCTGTAACAGGAACTGTCACACACAGAAACAGCAGCAAAACACAAGGCCATGTTCACCTTGAAGTTAGTTCTCCAGTTCCTTGTGCAAACCCAGGACAGACCTCGTAGAATGACAGCACTGCAGGACATAGGATTCAGAGCCAAACAGAGAGGACTGTTGCTCTCTGAATTAGGAAGCACAGCTGTTGCCTGGGGCTTCCCAGGTGGCGCAAGTAGTAAAGAATCCACTTGTCAATGCAGGAGACGCCACAGATGTGAGTTTGATCCCTGGGTGGGGAAGATCCCCTGGAGAAGGGGATGGCAAAGCACTCCAGTATTTCTTGCCTGGAAAATCCCATGGACAGAGAAGCCTGGCAGGATATAGTCCATGGGGTCACAAAGAATCAGACGAGGTTGAGCATGCGCACACCATGCCAGATGCTGCTTGCAGGTCTCTGGAGATTTGAAAGAATTAATGGTAGGTAACACTGGTTGTTTGCCAACTTTGGTCCATCTAGTCAAGGCTATGGTTTTTCCAGTGGTCTTGTATGGATGTGAGAGTTGGGTGGTGAAGAAGGCTTAGTGCCGAAGAATTGATGCTTTTGAACTGTGGTGTTGGAGAAGACTCTTGAGAGTCCCTTGGACTGCAAGGAGATCCAACCAGTCCATCCTAAAAGAGATCAGTCCTGGGTGTTCATTGGAAGGACTGATGTTGGAGCTGAAACTCCAATACTTTGGCCACCTCATGCGAAGAGTTGACTCATTGGAAAAGACCCCTAATACTGGGAAGGATTGGGGGCAGGAGGAGAAGGGGATGACAGAGGATGAGATGATTGGATGGCATCACTGACTTGATGGACATGGGTTTGGGTAAACTCTGGGAGTTGGTGATGGACAGGGAGGCCTGGAGTGCTGCGATTCATGGGGTCTCAAAGAGTCGGACACGACTGAGCAACTGAACTGAACTGAACTGAACTGAACACTGGTTGATGGGCTTCCCCCAAGTGGCTGCAGTGCAAGAGATACAGGAGATGCGAGTTCAATCCTTGGGTTGGGAAGATGCCCTGGAGGAGGAAATGACAACCCATACTAGTATTCTTGCCTGGAGAATCCCATGAAGTCGCACACATCCCGGGACACCCGGGGGCATCCTGGGACACCGGGGGGAGGGTGCAGACAGCAGGCAGAGGAGTTTGGATTTGTTCATAAAGAAATCTCTTGGGTATCAGATGCCACCAGGTGCAGGGTCTCTTGGCTTCCCGAAGATGGCAGTCAGGAGGGAGCCATTGAGTGCTGGGTTGGAGTTGAGGACCTCTGGTGCAAGGAGAGATTCAAGCCAAGGAGTTTGGTGCAGTAGCCATTTTTTAGTGGACAGGCATGTTCACAGAAGTGGGAGTCCCTAAGCCAAGAGAGTTGAAGTGGGAAACAGTCGTGTCAGGCCTGAGGGCTTGGGCCAGAAGCCCCAGAAGGAGTAGAGGAGAGGGGGTGGAGACATATCCCCATGCCCTGGTGCCAAGATTATGGTTATGACTGAGGCCAAGGAGAGGAGGATGGTGGGGTGGGCGAGGGTGAGGGGGTGGCTGGGGCCCCCACCCAGGATTCCAATGCAGATGTGTTTTTCTGAGCTGCATAGTGGCTATTAAAGAGCTAGGAAAACCTCATGTAAGTATCTAGATTTCCGGCTTCACTTGAGGCCCTGGATTTCATGGGTCCATTCCTGGAGTGCTGGCCAGAGCTGGTCACACAGCACCTGAGACTTGGCCCTCCAGCTTCCACATCCCTCCTCTGCTACCATCTCTCACTCGGCCGGCTTCTCTCCTGTCCCTTCTTGGCCCTATTGGGTCCCCAACACATGGATTCACAACCTGGATACAGGTCAGGGCACAGGAGGCTGCCGTTCATAGCATGGAACTGGGGGTGAAATCCAGCTGACACCCAGGTCTCCCATCCCTAGCAAGTCCACCTCTCACCCCTAGAGAAGAGGAGCCTAGTCACACAAAGACATAGAGATTAGACCTGGCCCTGACCCAAAATTCTCCCACCCAATCCTGAGTTCCCATTGTACACAGTGGGTCACATGGCCGTGATAAGGCGAATAAGGCGTGGTGCGGTGGGTGGGGCTAGGTACTGGGACTCAGGAGGGATGCGTTTTCAGAAATCTTTGTCAACTACAAATTGGCACTTGCCAAGAGAATTTGCCAGCGACTGAACAACAAGGGCCTTTGCCATCTGCCTCTGCGGAGATTGAACTCTGTGCTGCTGCAGCTACCGACCTTCAACATTCCTGAGTTGGTTCAGGGTGGAGAGTGAGGCACTCCGTGCTTCAGGGAATCTGGTGGGGCAAGTCTTTAGATAGATATTTTCAGGAACTGATTTCATGATCCCAGTCCTTGCATCTCTTCATATCTAGAAAAGCAATACATCCCTTCATGATGACATCAGTTCTTCGTGAGTAGCAGAAAACCTTTTGTAAAATAAGTGCTTGATTGCATTGAGCTCCCCTTCACCAAAGTATTATATATTGACCTTCCCCTACTGCCTCTTTGGCACAGTCTCTCAGAGCTATCTGAGGTGCTCTATCCCAGGCTGCAGTCCTCGTTTTGCCCCAAATAAATCTTAACTTACAACTCTCATGTTATGTATCCTTTTAGAAGACACCTTTAAAAATGTGCAGAGATCAGGTTACTGATGCTCAATAACACTCGGCTTTGAGGAACAGTCTGGAAGCATCTAACAGAGCCATTTAAAGCTCAGAGGACATTTGCACTGTTGCTACTGCAGTAATTAGTAATCATTGACTGCCTACAAGGATTTTGATTCTGACTTCCGGTTTCATATATCATGGTTTTATTTCTCTGTTTTGTTGATGAGGAAATGGAAGCTCACAGAAATTGAGTGATTGGTCCCAGGTCACTGCCCGCCAGGCTAATACTAGTATCAACAGTCACTGCCCATGGGGGCTGAGCTGAGCACTTCACACTCCCCATGACATAGCTGATGCTACTCCTCCCATCTTGATAGGGAGACTGAGGCCTGGAAGGGTCTGTGTGAGTTCTAAGCCACTTCCACTAACAAGCCCAAAGGTCCATGCCTAAGAGCTAATTATGAAGCACAAACATGGGATTAAATCCTGAGTCTTCAATCAAGACTTTCCTGCTGGCTCAGAGGGTAAAGAATACGCCTGCAAAGCAGGAGACCTGGGTTCGATTCCTGGGACAGGAAGATCCCTTGGAGAAGGGGATGGCTACCCACTCCAGTACTCTTGCCTGGGAAATCCCATGGACAGAGGAGCCTGGCAGGTTACAGTCCATGGGGTAGCAAAGAGTCGGACACGACTTAGCGATTAAACTGCAGCAGGAGGAATGGATTGGGAGTTTGGGATTAGCAGATGTAAACTATTACATATAGGATGGATAAACAACAAGGCCCTACTATATAGCACAGGGAACTCTATTCAATATCCTATGATAAACCACAATGGAAAAGAATATAAAAGAAAAATGTATATATATATACTGAATCACTTTGCCATTCAGCAGAAAGCAACTCTTTGGAAGTCAACTATAGTTCGATTAATAAAAAACCCCACAAAACTAGGCCTTCAGTGCAGAATCTATACTACACTGTTACTATTTCTTCTGCTTCATTTTTTAAAAATTGGAATATAATTGCTTTACAATGGGCTTCCTCGATGGTTCAGATGGTAATGAATCTGCCTGCAACAGGAGACTCAGGTTCCATCCCTGGGTTGGGAAGATTCGCTGGGGGAGGGAATGGCAACCCACTCCAGTGTTCTTGCCTAGAGAATTCCATGGACAGAGGATCCTGGCAGGCTACAGTCTGCAGGGTCACAAAGAGTCGGACGCGACTGAGAGACTCTCTTTCTGTGCTTTACAACGTTGCGTTTAGTTTCTGTCGTTCAATGAAGTGAATTAGCCACATCCTCCTGGTACCCTGAGCTGAGACTGTTCATGCAGGTTACATATTACATGGTTAGCAAACTCTAAAATCTGAGCATTAACTAGGATGTTTCTAATAACTGGGAATCTGTGCTTTTCCTATGAGACTGACCACCTGTGTGCAATGCTGGTCAGTGTAGGGGTTAAGCTCGGGCCTGAGTCAGTGAGACCTGAGTTCTAGCCCTGCCTTGCAACTCTGGCTGTATGACCTTGGCCGGTCACTTACCTCCTAAGGTCTCACCTGCCTCTCCTGGGATAGGAACACTGTGGCTCCTGAGCCCTGGGCTGTGAGGTCTGGAGAGGTCACATGTGCATGGCTATCCCACTGAGGATGGGGATGCGAAGGAAGTGTGTTTCTCATCACAGGCAGAGGGTCGAGCATTGTCCACCAGCAAGGCCAGTGAGAGTTCTGAGCCATTTCAGAGCAAGGTCAGCAGTGGACCTGGGAGTGTAAGCCAGCTCCAGGGACAAGGTGGAGGGGCAGCCTCTTCATCTTGTCACATGCAGCCACACCCCCTGCTGAGTTGAGGGTTGGTGGGGGGGCTCCCGACCACTTCCTGCAGAAGAGCACTTCCCTTGAGAAGGGGGTCCAGCCACCTGCAAAAAGACCTGCCCTGGGACCTACACCCTCCCACACACCCCCGGCTCTTAGACACCTGGCCCATGTCCCAGGCTGGTCCCAGGCAGCACGTAGCACGTGGCTGGCCTCCTAACAATGCCAGGCATCGACCCATTATGCTCTTCCAGAAGCTTCTATGTCCCAGACCAGTCAGTTATTTTTGCTCTGTCCCTGGAGTTGCTGTTGTGTGTTAGTGTTAGTTGCCCAGTCGTGTCTAACTCTTTGCAACTGTAGCCCGCCAGCTCCTCTGTCCATTAGATTCTCCAGGCAAGAATATTGGAGTGTGTTGCCATGCCCTCCTCCAGAGGATCTTCCTATCCCAGGGATCGAACCTGGGTCTCCTATACTGCAGGCAGATGCTTTACCTCTGAGCCACCAGGGAAGCCTAGGGTTGCTGCTAGGCTTATGACAAAATCCTCCTGCTCAGGACTCAGGGAGAATAGGAGCCATGTGCCCACCTCCCAGCTGCCTTTTACTCGCAAGGCCCTGCAGGTGTGGAGGCTTAGCTCTCCCACAGTGGGAACCCCCTGTGGAGGGGACTATTGGCCCCCAGCTGCTGAATCATGCTCCAGCATCCTTGAATATATTAAAAATCTGTTTAAAAGAGAAGAAAGAGGAACTCTATTCAATACTCTGTACTGACCTATATGGGAAAAGAATCTGAAAAAGAGTGGATATATGTATATGTATAAAATGATTCACTTTGCTGTACACCTGAAACTAACACAATACTGTAAATCAACTATTCATTGTTGTTCAGTCACTCAGTCATGTCTGATTCTTTGTGACCCGATGGACTGCAGCACACCAGGCTTCTCTGTCCTTCACTATCTCTTGGAGTTTGCTCAAACTCATGTCCATAGAGTTGGTGATGCCATCCAACCATCTCATCCTCTGTCGTCCCCTTCTCCCCCTGCCCTCAATCTTTCCCAGCATCAGGGTCTTTTCTAATGAATCGGCTCTTTGCATCAGGTGGCCAAAGTATTGGAGCTTCAACTTCCCCATCAGTCCTTCCAATGAATATTCAGGAATACTCCCGTAAAAATTTTTGAAAAAGAGAGAGGGAAAAAAAAACCTCCACTCTTGTCATGCTGAAGCAGCTCTGAGTAGCATCAGGTCAGATGAGCTGGGGTGAGGGCAGAGCTGCAGCAGCCAGAGGCCTTTGCAGTCTTGGATTGTTTGTCCAAGTACATCCTGTGAATATGCGAGGTTCTCTGGCCCCTGCCCAAGGCCCAGCTCCCATCCATCATGCATTCAAACACTTGAAAGCAATTACAGTAGTTGGAGCTGTCGGCCAGGGCTATTTTTCCCTAAGCAGACAGTGTCCAGGTGCCCATCCCCCCGGCAGAGGGGGAAATGCCAGGATAAGGAACCAGGTCAGAGCACTGGAGTGGGGGGGAGGTGAAGGGGGTGAGACTGGGGACTTGGACCAGGGATGGGAGGGGCTCTGGAAGGCTCTGTTGTAAGGAATAGAAAGGCAGTGGTGTTCCCTTCCCTGAGAGCTGAAGAGACGAAGGGAACAAGCAGCTGGAAAAAAGGTAAAAGGAGAACAGGACAGATATGGGGGGGAGAGTGAGAGAGAGAAGGTGGGACTGGACAACAGCTCTAGGTCCAAGTTGGCAAAGTCTGTTTGAAAACAGAGTGTGCAGATCCTGGAGGAAGGGAAGGAAGTGAGATGTCGGAGGTTTTGCTGAAATTTTCAGGTGCAAATGATCTCTCATTAAAACAGCCACAAGAGGGGCAGGAGGGAGGTTCAAGTGGGAGGGGACATGTGTGTACCTATGGCTGATTCGCGTTGTTGTATGGCAGAAACCAACACTACATTGTAAAGCAATTAACCTCCAATTAAAGGTTAAAACAAACAAACAAACAAAAAACAGCCACAAGAGAGAAGCTGCGGCCAACTTATCTTTCTGGGGAATGGGTGGTCGGGGAGGTCTCGGGAGCGAAGATGTCTCCATGGAGACTGAGAACCAACACGGGGTCATGGAGCTTCTGGACTCAGAAGGCACCTGTCATGAATGAGGAAGCTGAGACCTGGGGATGGTAAAGTGACATTAAAATGATCTGCCCCAAATAATCCAGCCTGAATTCAAACACTGAATCCAAACCAAGAGTATGACACAGATATAGCAAACACAACCTGAAACAGATGTCATGTGTTAAGTCAGTTGTTGTTGTTGACCCTAAGTCATGTCCAACTCTTTTGGGACTCCATGGACTGTAGCCCACCAGGCTCCTCTGTACATGTGATTTCCCAGACAAGAATACTGGAGTGGATTGCCATTTCCTTCTCCATTTATTACCTCAATTAAAAATATGTATGATAAAGATAGATGGTGGACTGGCAGTCAGAACTCTGCCCACACTGTCCTGCTATACATGTTGAAGCTCATGTAGGAAGATAGCATTTGGTGGTCTCTTATCTCTAGGCATGCGTGAGTGCTAAGTCGCTTTAATTGCATCTGACTCTTTGTGACCCTATGGACTGTAGTCCACCAGGCTCTTCTGTCCATGGGATTCTCCAGGCAAGAAAACTGGAGTGGGTTGCCATGCCCTCCTCCAGGGGATCTTCTCAACCCAGGGATCAAACCAGCATCTTCTGCAGCTCCTGCATTGGCAGGCGGGTTCTTTACCACTAGCACTACCTGGGAACCCCTCTCGTCTCTAACAGATATTAATTTTACAACCTGATGTGCTTTAAATGGTATATTATCAAAGCACAATTTACACACCAAAACAATGACCTCCAGTACCTTGAAAAGCTGCACGCCTATATTTAGCAATTGAGTTCACATTTGTTAATTGCTTTCAGAGCTATCCATCTACAATTCATTCTCATTCCTGAATGCCTATGTGAGTCAGACTCTTGTATCAGCAATTATAAATAAGACAGAGCTCCCACTTTGTAATTGGTAAACACAATGCCAGTTTTAATCAAGGTATTGAAAGGGGGTCAGGGGAGGCCAGGAGGGCAGGACTGCAGCTGTGTGTTCAGCTAGGATGGGTTCACGGCAACTTTACCTTGTGCTTTCCAGAGCAAACATCACTAAGCAATCACAGCATTCTTTCCCAAGGAAGCTGGATCAAGCACAGAATCTTTGTCAGCCTGCCTCGTGTCCAGCAACCAGAAGAAAAATTGGGGAGCTGGAGCAGGACCAGGCTAGATTCACCGGCCAGGAGCAAGGGTGCCCAGACCTTCAGCCATACTGCCATACTCAGGGAGGTTGTGGGACAGCACTGTAGGATTGAGTTTTTGACAAGAGAAGAACTCTTGAGTCCCCCAAGCATTGGGGGACGAAGGAAAGCCTCTCTGGAGCGGTGAGCGTGGGCAGATAGGGATGGGTGGGTGGTGGGGAGTGGGGGAGCTGATGAGGAAGAGGCTGAGAATGTGCCAGGAAGCAGCAAGGGAGGGGGCAGCTGAAGATTTGACTGAGGGCATGAGAGTTTTCCAAGCAGAAAACTTGGGGAAGAGCAGCAAATTGAGAGAGAAGACAGTTTCTATGAAGATCCTCCACGGGCAGTTTAAATGTGGGTTGAGAATCTGAGAACCAGTCTGGGATGCAATGATAGATTGGGAGCCCAGCCACAGTAGGAGTCCCAGGGAGACTTCTCTTAAGGCAGCAGTCCCCAACCTTTTGGACACCAGGGACCGGTTTGGCAGAAGACAACTGTTCCATGGACCAGGAAGCAGGGAGATGGTTTCGGGATGATTCACGTGCATTACATTTGTTGTGCACTTCATTTTCTAACCTAATGTCACTGCCGATCTGACAGGAGGTACCGCTGTGTAGCCCAGAGGTTGGGGACTCCTCTCTTAAGGGACCTCCACTTGGGAAGACAAGACCAATGAGTAGAGCCATCAGCCCCCGAAGTGTAATTCCACCTGCAGAGGAGCTAAATGGAGGTGCATGGCTGCAGAAAGGTAACTTGGGTAGAGGTGGGGAAAGGAGGCAAGGAGGCACTTGAGTTGGATCCTGAGGGAGGAACAGAACCTGCTTAGAAGCAGGGGATGTGAAATAAGTTGGGGAAGGGCCCCAAAGACCTAATTGAGCCCTAAGGAACAGAGAGAAATGGGTGGGACTAATCAGAAGTTGGGAGGGTGGAGCACTAGGTCTCAGTGTGGGTGGAATTTAGGAGCAGATGAGTTGGAGATATGGTTCATCCAAGTACTGAGCCACAAAGGAGGATGGTGACAGGGAAACTCTTCCTCTACTCATAGTACTTCTCATTGCAGACATGTGGGTTTTCCACAGCAAGAAATTCTTTAATTCTCTGCAGATATCAACTGATGTCCTATACTTCAGTTAGATTCTAACTACCCAGAGTTAACACAGACCCCACAGGTTAAGGGCTCAGTTCCATAAAGCTGTCTGTGTATTAGACACCAGTCACAAGTAGCGGGCCCCCAGGTTATCCACATTTCTGTCTGGTTTAGCTACCAATTAGGGGTTACCCTGACCTCCTCCTCAGGCTTAACAATTTGCTTTAACAGTACCCAGAACCCAGGGAAATAATTTTACTTACTATTTCTGGTTTATTGTAAAAGATATTGGAAAGGCTACAAATGAACACCTGGATAAAGAGGTCCCTAGGCAGAAGATCCTAAATGTAGGAGCTCCTGTCCCTCCCATGAACTTTGGGGGGCACTACCTTCCTAGCATATATAGGCATTCCCTAACCCAGAAGCTCTCCAAACCTATTTGTTCAGGGTTTTTATGGAAGTTCCATTATGTAGACAGATTTGGTTAAATCCTTGGCCCTTGGTGATTAATTCAGCTCCCAGTATCCCTCCCCTCATGGAGGTTGGGCGTGGATTGAAAGCTCCAACCTTCTAGTCACATGGTAAGTTTCTCTGGCAACCAGCACCAGTCCTAAAGATAACGTTATCAAGAAGTCATCTCATTTGCACAAATTCAGATCTGGTGAAAGAGCTTATTATGAATAGCTCTCGGTTAGTATAGTGGTTAAAAACATGGTCTTGGAGACAGATAGCCAGAGTTCGAATCTCAGCCCCACCACTTACTGACTGTGACCTTGGTCAGACTCTGGGCTTCCCAGGTGGCGCTAGTGGTAAAGAACCCACTGCCAATGCAGGAGCCGCAGGAGATGTGGGTTCAATCCCTGGGTTGAGAAGATCCCCTGGAGGAGGGCGTGGCAGCCCACTCCAGTATTCTTGCCTGGAGAATTCCAGGGACAGAGGAGTCTGGTGGGCTGTAGTGCGTCGTGTTGCAAAGAGTCGGATATGAAGCGACTTAGCCACGTGAATCACTAAGATGCTCTTCTCATCCCTACCATTTAGGAAATTCCATGGGTTTTTGGAGATCTTGTGCCCGGAACAGGGGATGAAAATCAAAAATCTATTTCTTGTCATATCACAGTGTCACAGTGTCAGAGGACTCAGCCCTGTCCCAGAGCAGACAGGGAATATAGAAGTTTCACTTCCATCTAGACCTCTCCTTTGGTGTTCAGCTGGGGTTGTGCCAATCAGCCTCCCAAACAGCCCACCTGCTCCTTCATCAATCTTTCTCCCATCCAACCCTCCCCCATCAGAGAGGTCTGGTTCTCACTTTTAATCCTCATAGATTTGTTACTTAACTGCGTGCCAGGTACTCTGCTGTTGAGAGCAGCTCTCAACTTTAGTTGGGACCAACAGAATCATTGCACTTCATTTGGCTGCTAGAGACCTGACTTAGATGTCTGGGCTTTCCTAGTGGGTGTCCAGCTGCCACCTGGATGTCTCCGTTGATGTTAACCCTCTACAGATAGCCATGCACCATGGAGGAGGCACCCTCAGGGAGGGCCCAGTGTGCATGCCTTCCTTTACAATTCCAGCTGCTTACTGTTCTTCCAGTTTAAGAAGGAAAGAGCCAGCTGGTCCCTCCTTCCTCAAGTCCCTAGGATTTTCTAGAGTCAGGCAGCCTGCTAGGAAGGCTGCCCTCTGACCCCACAGAAGCCAGCAAGACCGGTTTCCCGGATCTCTAAGTGGAACTGGTAACCTTAACCTGTCAGCTCTCCCCGAGACTTCCTGCTGCTTCTAAATGGGAGAGGCTGCCTGTGGGTCCTCGGATCACATTCAAATTCCTTCCCTTGGTGGTTTTCTGGGGCACCTTTCCCAGGAATTCACTAGGCGTCTTGGGAGACCCCAGGTTAGTGTGTCCTGTCCTTAGGTTTTGCTGGCTGTGGACCAATTGTCCGTTTGGTCTCTGGGGCCTCTTTTTCCCTTTTCCCAGTGTTTGTAGATCAGGCCCAGCATCCAGGACACAAGAGTCATACTACAGGCTCATACCATCACCTAATAAATTCAACACATTTTTCTAAATAAATAAAGAGTTATTTGGACAGTGCTAATGCTCTGCGTGTCCTTCTCATTACACCCAGAAGTGGATATGGCGGGGAGGGTCCATTAGGGCGTCCCTCTGTCTGTCTGTCTGTCTGTCTGTGCTGTTCTTCCTGCTGGCGGCTCAGGCTGTGGGCCCCTGGTTTTGCAGTAACAAAATTTACCCATTTTAAGCATTCAGTAGGCTTTTAAAGAAATTATTTTATTGAAGTATAGTTGATTTACAATGTTAAATGTACAATGTGTTAATTTCTGCTTACAGCAAAGTGATTATTTTATATATATGTATGTATTTTTTCATACTTTTCCAAAATGGTTTATCACAGGATATTGAATATAATTCCCTGTCCTGTACAGTAGGACCTTGCTATTTATCCATCCTGTATATAATACTTTGCATCTGGAATAACTCTCAGTATTTTTACAGTTTTACCATCACCATGGTAACTGTAGAACATTTTCATCACCCCAAAGCGAAACCTTGTGACCATTTGCAATGACTCCCCACCCCATTCCCTCCCACCTAGGCAACCATGAATCTACTTTCTGTCTCTACAGATTTGCCTACTCTTGTCATTTCATATAGATGGAATCATACAATATGTGGCCTTTTGTGACTGGCTTCCATGACATAATGTCTTCAAGGTTCATCCAAGTTAATGATATTCCATTGTCTGGAGATATTACATTCTGTTTATCCCTTTATCAGTTGGTAGACATTTCATGGGCACATTCTGTGTGTTCAAGCCTCTTGGATATATACCTCACAGTGGAATTACTGGGTCATTTGGTAACTCTGTTTCAAGGATGCACCCACTGTTTTCCAAAGTATCTACAGCATTCTATACTCCCACCAACAATGCATGAGAGCTCCAATCTCCCCACATCTTTACCAATACCCTTTATTGTCCATCTTTTTTATTCTAGCGGTCCTAGCAGGTGTGAAGTAGGTTTTGGTTTGCATTTCCCTAAGAACTAATGACAAACAGCGTATTAAAAAGCAGAGACATCATTCTTCTGACAAAGGTCCGTATTGTCAAATCTATGGTTTTTCCAGTAGTCGTGTATGGATGTGACAGTTGGACCACTAAGAAGGTTGAGAATTGATACTTTTGAACTGTGGTGTTGGAGAAGACTCTTGAGAGAGTCCCTTGGACTGCAAGAGGATTAAACCAGTCAATCCTAAAGGAAATCAATCCTGAATATTCATTAGAAGGACTGATTCTGTAGCTGAAGCGCCAACACTTTGGCCACCTGATGTGAAGAGCCAACTCATTGCAAAATACTCTGATGCTGGGAAAGGCTGAAGGCAGGAGAAGGGGACGACAGAGGATGAGATGGTTGGATAGCATCACCGACTCAATGGAAATGAGTTTGAGCAAGCTCCAGGAGATAGTGAAGGACAGGGAAGCTTGGCATGCTGCAGTCCATGGGCTTGCAAAGAGTCAGACACGACTGAACAACTGAACAACAACAAAGAACTAATGATGTGGAGCATCTTTTCCCGGGTTTTGGAATCTTTGATATATTGATTGCATTTGAATCTTCCAAAGAGGACACAGTAGACAGTTGTTCCTAATGCACGGGACCACCATGGTTCATCCTTGGACAGGGCAGCTCCTGGAATGTGAGCTTACAGTGCAGAGCTAGAATGCACTGCTCCAAAGCTGTCTGTGTCCAACAATGTGAGTTTGGGGAACATCTTTAGGGTACTATTTTTACAAGCTTTTCTCAAAGTGAAAAATCCTTAACTCTTTGCTCTTTTACATGGAGCTTTGTCAGGGGTAATTTGGGCTAAAACAAAAAGGGAAAAGAAGGGACTTCACTGGCAGTCCAGTGGTTAAGACTTCACCTTCTACTGCAGGAAGTGTGGGATTGATCCCTTGTTGAGGAACAAAGATCCCACATGCCTCGTCGTGGCCAAAAAAAGCCCCACACAAAACACAAGCAATATTGTAACAAATTCAATAAAGACTTTAAAAATGGTCCACACCGAAAAAAAAAAATCTTAAAAAAAAGGGAAGGTCTCCCCTGGTTGCTCAGTGGTAAAGAATCCGCCTGCCAATGCAGGAGACATGGGATCAATCCCTCGTCTAGGAAGATCATGCACGCTGCGGAGCAACTAAGCCCCTGCACCACATCCACTGAACCTTTGATCTGGAGCCTAGGCCCCACAGCTACTGAAGCCCACGCACATAGAGATTGTGCTCCACAGCGAGAGAAGCCCCCCCGATGAGAAGTCCTCACACCTGAATTAGAGAGTAGCCCCTGCCAGCTGCGATTGGAGAAAGCCTGAGCAGCAACAAAAACCCAGCACAGCCAAAAATAAATAAATATTTTTTTTAAAAAGGCAAAAGGAGGTTAAAATCTATCTCCTTGAAAAATTATACAAATTCTGTTGTTTAATGGAGAGGGTTGAGGAAGTTGGACCCCCTGTGTCCCTTCTCGTGGCCACCAGTGGTCAACTCCACAAGATTGTCCTCATGCTTTTGCTTCCAAAATGGTTCGGGCACAGCTGGAGACATGGCAAGGGGGATCTTGGTGGTGCAGAGTTGTCTCAGCTTGACTGGGACTCCAGGTTCCCGGAGGTCACTGCACGGAGACATGGAGGCACACCAGTCCCAGCTCTGTCCCAACACATGTAGTGATGAGATCCTGGGTGTCCTGGGCTTTATAAGCCAAACAGACCATAGGCCAGAATGTCCCAAGTGTTGGAGAAGCAGTAGCCATCTGCTGGTCTGTCCATTGTTCTGGTGTCTTCTCAGGAGCATCTTCCCTCTGTGAACCATGACCTCAGCTGGCCCTGTAAGGGTCCATGCCTCTGATTCCCCTGGGTGCCTCTGCTGATCCTGTGATGATGGGCTTTGATTCTCTACTGGCGCCTTCCTGAAGCCCAGTGTGGTCTTTAGACACACCACCCATCTTTCGCCACTGTTGACCTGCCTCACAAGCCAGGCATGGCCTCTCATCTGAGCCCCATGAGAAGCTGAAGTTTTCTCCTCAATATAATTCAAATGTGTCCCTTCTTTGAACATCCAAAACCACAGTAGGGGATTTTTTTTTTTTTTAGTAGAGAGATAGGGATGAAAAGCGGGACATTTGAGTTCTTAAATTTTATAGGCACACCCTTGGCTGAACCTACAGGTGACTGGTTTTCATAAGCTACTGCATAACTGTCTTCCTCATCTTCCTTGTGGAGGCAATGACACCTACTTCTGTGGTGATTTTCTTGACTCACTTTTCATCACGTCTATCCTCTCTCTCTGAAAAATTAGCATGATTGGTCAAGCTGGGTTGTCCAGGTCACACTCCTGGACTCCAGCGTCAGGGTCCCCCCTTCTCTCTCATCTGTGCCCGGGCAGGAGGGGGCCTCAAAGCTTCCACTCCCTCCAGCCTCACTGCCGAGAGGGGCACATGGCCCTCCAGGGTATGGGGACAGGCATAGCCTAGGAACCTCGCAAGCCCTACATTCTTTCATAAAGGAAATTATAAAACTTCTTAATTTACTTTATAATTGCTGTTGGTTATAAAAACAAACAAAAAAAATTCAGAGAAGGTGATGGCACCCCACTCCAGTACTCTTGCCTGGAAAATCTCATGGATGGAGGAGCCTGGTAGGCTGCAGTCCATGGGGTCGCTAAGAGTTGGACACGACTGAGTGACTTCACTTTCACTTTTCACTTTCATGCGTTGGAGAAGGAAATGGCAATGCACTCCAGTGTTCTTGCCTGGAGAATCCCAGGGACAGGGGAGCCTGGTGGGCTGCCGTCTATGGGGTCGCACAGAGTCAGACACGACTGAAGTGACTTAGCAGCATTATAAAATTATAATAGTCAGTGGGGTTGGTGTCAATACAGACATATAGACCAATGGGTCTATATGTTAGGAATATGGAAATAGACCCACACTTATATGGCTTATTTTTTTTCTGGCAAAGGCACCAAGGAAATTCAGTGTAGAAAGTATGATCTTCAACAAATGGTGCTAGAAAAAATGGGTAGCTATAAGCAAAAAAAAAAACAAAAAAACAAACTTAATCATTCAGTTCAGTTTAGTCGCTCAGTCGTGTCTGACTCTTTGCAACCCTGTGAATCGCAGCACGCCAGGCCTCCCTGTCTATCACCAACTCCTGGAGTTTACCCAAACCCATATCCATCGAGTCAGTGATGCCATCCAACCATCTCATCCTCTGTCGTCCCCTTCTCCTCCTGCCCCCAATCCTTCCCAGCATTAGGGTTTTTTCCAATGAGTCAACTCTTCGCATGAGGTGGCCAAAGTATTGGAGTTTCAGCTTCAACATCAGTCCTTCCAATGAACACCCAGGACTGATCTCTTTTAGGATGGACTGGTTGGATCATTACTGGACATTATATAAAGAATCAACTCAAAACAGATTATAGACATAAATGTAAGAGCTAAGACTACAACTCCTAGAAGAAAACATATGAGATATCTTAGTTACCTTGGTTTGGGCACCAATTTGTTAAATTCAACATATAAAGTATAAATCATAAAAGAAATAATCTGTTGACTGGATTTTATCAAAATTAAAAAAATAAACCTTTGCCCTTCACAAGACACTTCAGAAAATGAAAAGGAAAGCCACAGACTGAAGATATTTGCAAAACATACACATGACAAAGGACTTGTACTAAAATTTATACATAAGTTATTTATAAGAAGACAAACAACGTAATTTCTTTGAATGGTCAAAAGATCTGAGAAAAAAAAAACTTCACCAAAGAATGTATAGAGCTGGAAAATAAACACATGAAAAGAGGCTCAACATCATTAGTCACAGGGAAATGCAAATTACAGCCACAATGAGATACCACTAACCCACTTGAGTGGATAAAATGAAAAAGACTGGCCATACCAAACGTCTGCAAGGGTGTGAAGCAATTGGAACAGTCATTCACTGCCGGTGGGGATGGAAAATAGTGTGACCACTCTGAAGAGCATTTTGTCAGTTTTTTTTTTTTTAAGTTAAAAATATATCTACCATATGACTCAGCCATTCCACCTCTGTTTATTCACACTCCACAAAAGAAAAAAGAAAAAAAATGAGAGCCCAGGTTCACACAAAGATTTGTACCCCGATGTTCATAATTGCTTTCTTTGAAATCATCAAAAATGGAAAGCAGTCCAGGAGAATCCCAGAGAATGAATAGATTAACAACTTTTGACAAATCCATACAATAGAATGATACTCACCAATAAAGAAAAGGAACAGTTGATGTTCACAAAAGCATGATTGAATCTCAAAATAATTATGCTAAGTAAGAAAAAAAGGCAATAAAAAGTAGATACTATGATTCTAGTTGTATAAAATTGTAGAAAATGCAGCTAATCTACAGTAAGAGAAAGCAGATTTGTGGTTGCCTTTTGGGTGGAGGGAGTTAGAAAGCTGGAGGAACTACAAAGGGACAGAAGGAAATGTTTGGGGGAGATGTATATACGCTCATTATCTTAATTGCGATGACAGTTTAAGAGATGTATAAATATGGCTAAACCATTCAAGTGTACACTTTAATTATATAAGGTTTATTAAGTGGCAATTACACTTTGATAAAGTTGTCACCAATAAAAAGAAAAAAAAGGGCCCTTATCTTCCAGAGACAGACATTGAATGTTTTACAAACAAAGTTATCTAAGTACTGAAATTTGTTCCAAGATAATACAGGAAGGGGTGTGAAGTAAGTGGTAGATACAGGGTGACATAGCAGATGGCCCACCAAATGACGAAGGTTGAGGATGGGCTCATTTGCATGTGTGTTTGAGACACTACATTTAAAAAGATGCTGACTAGAAAATGTGACTTTTACCCTAAGAATGCGGCACAGCTTTCTTTGGCTTTCTTTCTTTCTTCAGTCAGAAACCTCATTAGCTTTTATTTAGTTTAATAAAAATGTGTATGGGTGACACGGTCCAAATGAATTGGTTAAAATTGATGTGAAACAATTAATAATTAATCAAGGCAGGTCTCTAGGCAGGCTGGATTTTGTTAAAGAAGACACGTGGGGAGAGGATCTTCAATGAGAGGGGATGAGATTGCTGAAAGGCCACCCTTGTACAGCAGTTTATAGATGGATAGAATGCGTGTGCATGGAGGTATGAAATAATGGAGAAATATGGACAGGGCATTAGAAGTGAGAACCGTGAGTCCTCCTCAGTACCTAGCTCCCTGGGAGAAGCATCAGTATCCCAACCCCATGCTCCTGCCTTGGGGAGCAGCTCCCGCTGCTCCTAGGATCAGCCTTGCAACCCAGAGTGGAGGGAAAATTCCAAGCCCGCTAACAATTAGGACAGTGCCCCTCTAATAAAAGGGCCTGTCCATGGAATCTTCTGGAATGCCTGGTGAACTCCCATATTAAATCCTCAGAGGCTTTTACTATCTGTGAGGGTTTGAGAACTTGTAACTAAGTAGAGGCATCCAGAAGGGCTTTGGGCTACTTGATGGGTATCCAGGGTGGGGAGTGGAGACCGAGGCATACTGCTGCCTCAGAGTCTGTGAGAGCAGCTGAAGAAAGTGGGTCAGAAAAGGATACTGGTCTCTTGACTCTACTCAAACCCTTAGAAGTTTGCTTATATGGGTCAGGCATATTGTTAAGGTTTTCTGACATGTTGATATAATTTAAATTTTTAATTTTGCTTATTTTGTTTAGTCACTGAGTCATGTCAGACTCTTTGCAACCCCGTGGACTGTAGCCTGCCAAGCTTCTTTGTCCGTGAGATTTCCCAGGCAAGAACACTGGAGTGGGTTATCATTTCCTACTCCAGGGGATCTTCCCCACCCAGGGATTGAAACGGCGTCTCCTGCAGTTCTCTTACATTGTAGGCAGATTCTTTACCGCTGAACCACTGGAGAAGCCCCTGGATTTGCCATATGTCCCAGCAATTCCACTCTTGCGTATATGAGAGAACTGAACTTATCCACACGAACTCTTGTGCATGGATATTCGTAGCATATTCTCTATAATGTCCATCAACTGGTACACGAATAAACACAATAAAGGGATTCAACATTCAACTATAGAAAAGAATGAAGCATTAATGCATGCTAAAGTATGGATGAACTTTGAAAGCACATCGCCGGGTGAAAGAAACTGGTTTCAAAAGTCCATCCAATTTATGGTTCCATTTATGTGATATGCCTAGATAGACAAATCCACAGAGACAGAAAGTAGATAAATGGTTGTCAGGAGTTGAAGGAGACAGAGATGCAGAATAACTGCTAATGGTACTGGGTTTCTTTGGGGAGTTATGCAAATGTTCCGGAAAGAGATAGTGGTGATGGTTGCATGTGTGTGTGTGTGTTAGTCGCTCAGTCATGTCCGACTCTTTGTGACCCCAAGGACTGTAGCTTGTCAATCCCAATCCTCTGTCCACGGGATTTTCCAGGCAAGAATACTACTTTCCTCCAGGGGCTCTTTCCAAGCCAGGGATCAAACTCAGGTCTCCCGCATTGTGGGCAAATTCTTTACCATCTGAGCCACCAGAGAAGCCCTGATTGCATAGCCTTGTGAATATAGTAAAAGCCACTGAACTGCACATGTTAACGGGGTTAATTTTATGATATGTAAAGTGAAAGTGAAAGTCGCTCAGTTGTGTCTGACTCTTTGCGACCCCATGGACTATACAGTCCATGGAATTCTCCAGGCGGGAACACTGGAGTGGTGGGTAGCCTTTCCCTTCTCCGGGGGATCTTCCCAACCCAGGGATCGAGCCCAGGTATCACTCATTGCAGGTGGATACTTTACCAGATGAGCCACAAAGGAAGCCCAAGAATAGTGGAGTGGGTAGCCTATCCCTTCTCCAGAGGATCTTCCTGACCCAGGAATTGAACCGGGGTCTCCTGCATTGCAAGCGGATTCTTTACCAACTAAGCTATCAGGGAAGCCCATGATATGTAAACTATATCTCAATTTTCTAAAAAAGGGAATGCGATCTAATGATTCAAATTTCAAGACACAAAAGAGTCAGCAATGACAAGTCTTCCTTCTTCCTCTGGGAGCAGCTACCTATCGCCCCTGCAGCTCTTAGGATCCATGTTGATCAAGGAATCCGTTTTCTATTGTTCGTGATGTTGTCTTATGCACAACTTTTTTATATTATACTCACTGCTTTGTACTATACTCACTGCTTTCCAGTTTGCAAATTCCTTGGTTACAATCTACTAGTCCCTTATTTTTTTTTAATTTTTTCATTGGAGTATAATTGCTTTACAATGTTGTATTTGTTTCTGCTGTACAACAGCATGAATCAGCTATATGTATACATATATCCCCTCTCTCTTGAGCCTCCCTCCTACTCCCCAATCCCACCCCTCCAGGTCATCACAGAGCACCTAGCTGAACTCTTTGTGCTATATAACAGCTTCCCACTGGCTAGGTACTTAACACACATGTGTGCTAAGTTGCTTCAGTCCTGTCTGACTCTGTGCGACCCTATGGACTGTAGCCTGTTAGGTTCCTCTGTCCATGGGATTCTCCAGATGAGAATACTGGAGTGAGTTTCCATGCCGTCCTTCAGGGGACATTCCTGACCCAGAGATTGAACCTGCATCTCTTACGTCTACTGCATTGGCAGGCAGGTTCTTTACCACTAGCGCCACCTGGGAAGCCCATTTAATACATGGTAGTGTATATATGGGGCTTCCCTGGTGGCTCAGATGGTAAAGAATCTGCCTGCAATGCCAGAGACCTGGGTTCGCAGACCAGCACAGCATACAGTGTATACATGACAACTCTCCCAACTTGCCCTACTCTCTCCTTCTCTTATATTAGATGTACTGGGACAATCCACTGCAGTGACTCGTCCCACAGATTAACATGAAATAGCCATCTATAATAATGGTGACAATTATATCGTATCACGAGCATCAGTAAATAGTCTTTATCAAGCCCAGATCAGATTAAGGAGCTTGAATTAAATTTGGTCTCATCTGGGCTGATTGAATCTGGGTCTTGGCCAGGACACCCTGGGGCTTGCCTGGGATTTTGTTTTCAGCAGAGTTTGAGGTTATATGATTTTTGGTGACAATGTGCACAGTCAAATGAGTCTTTACTCTTCAGAACATTTTTGTTCCTGAAGGCTTATGAGGGAACTGCCAAATTGAGTTAAATGAATCAAGAGACCGACCTGCCTTGGGCCACAGTAAGCATAGACCAAACATGCAGTTGAGAGCCACCTTCAGCTGGCTACTTACAGTTACCTGGCCTAGATGCCCACAGACCTCTCAGGTTAGGAGAGCTGGAACAGCAGGTACCAGCACAAAGTTTCCCACTCACTCTCCCAGGGATCAGATTGCTAATATTGTGCTGGATCCCTTAACACCTTTAAGAACTGAGGCCTTGGACTTCCCTAGTGGTCCAGTGGTAAAGAGTTAGCCTGCTAACACAGAGGACACAGGTTCAATTCCTGGTTGGGGGACTAAGATCCCACATGCTGCGTGGCAACTAAATTTGCTGCAACTACTGAGCCCAAGCATTACAATGACTGAAACTCATTCACCCTAGAGCCCATGTTCCACAACAAGAGAAGCCACAGCAATGAGAAGCCCCTGAACCCAACTAGAGAGTAGCCCCTGCTTGCTGCAACTAGAGAAAGTCTGTAAGCCGCGATAAAGACCCAGCACAACCAAAGATAAATAAGCAAATTGATCAATTTTTAAAAAAGAATTGAGGGGACTTCCCTGGCAGTTTCACTCCCTAGTCAGGGGACTTAGAGCCAAAAAAGCCCAAAATGTTGTAACAAATTCAATAAAGACTTAAACAATGATGGTCCACATCAAAAAAAAAAAAAATTGAGGTCTTGTGGCCTGTTTTGTCCATTTGTTCATTAGTAGAGTAGAAATTTCTCTATAAAAAAAAACCCAGTGAGCTTGAATGGGATTAGTTGTCCCTTCTGCAGTTTTGCTGCTGTTGGTCATGAAAGTGTTTCTACACAGAGTTCCCAGATGTCCCATTCTTTATGAAGTTAGTAGGACACATACCCTGAGTGGTTCTCTCATCACAGTTCCCAGTCACTTCCCAGGGATGATCTCTCTGTGCCCTGACGCCACACGTGTCAGTAGTAAGCATGAGTGCAGGTCACTCTTGTTAGAGCTGATGAAGCCCCACAGGTGAGGAATGCAGGAGCTCCCTCCAGGCCTGGGCAAGAGGCATGGAAGGGGACAGGTCAAAGATGCTGTGGGGTTGTAAAGCTGGAGGCTGAATCCATCAAGGACACACCAAACACTAAGAGAACCTACCCCCCAGCTTTGTGGAGAGGATCCATTGCAATGAGGCACCCAACGTGCTTAGAAGAGTTGCTGCTCAAGAAATGTTGGCCTTAGCAGGTGAAGAGTAGATTCAAATAGCTATTTGCAAAAGAGGATGTCCATTGAAGAAACTATTTTGCAGAAACCACAAAGGCCATCTGGTCTTGGATTAAGGGTTTGATGAGGACCCAGGGCAACTACTGTTGGGACTGCAACAAGGAATCCACAGGGAAGAAACCAACAGCTCAGCAGCTGCAAGAAATGCCCACTTGAGGATAGAGAATCATGGTGGCATGAACATGGCTTATTGGCGAGTGATTCTCAGAACTCTTGGAGGAGGAAATGGCAACCCCCTCCAGTATTCTTGCCTGGAGAACTCCATGGACAGAGGAGCCTGGTGGGCTACAGTCCGTGGGGTTGCAAAGAGTTGGACATGACTGAGCAACTAACACTCTCAGAACTCTAGAGTTCTTACCCATTAAGTGGGCATAATTATATTACCTAACTCACAAGATCACTGCAATAATATTTGTAAAGGCTGAGTCCTTTGCCTGATACAAAATGTTGTTTGTTGTTTAGGTGTTAAAATGTGTCTGACTCTTTTGAGAGTTGTAACCCACCAGGCTCCTTTGTCCATGGGATTTCCCAGTCAAAAATATTGGAGTGGGTTGCCATTTGCTTCTTCATGACAAAATGAGCATGTGGTAAATGGTGGTAGGGGTGGAGGTGATGTTTCTCGGAAGATTTTATGAGACTCCCTGTAGGGCAGACTAAATCTGTTGGGCAGGTGTTTTGAGCTCGTGTGGGTAAAAAGCAAGGGCTGGCATGTAGGCTTTAGAGGAGCAGAGAAGCTGCTGTAATTAAGAGAGGAGGGACTCAGTTTTCCTGGGTTGAGGATGGGAATTCCAGGAGAAGGAGCATCTAGGATGAAGTCTCAAAAGAGAAAGAACTTTGGGAAAGAAATTTATTCATCAGGGAATTTGGGGGGCTTTGAAGTCTGTGAGGTTAACCCTTTCCTTGAGTTAGTTCCTCAACATCATCTGTCAAGTCTACGCACTAAAAGTTTTGAAAAAGCGGACTCTTTGGTTATCCCGAAGAGAAATTGAATTCTGAGTTCAGTTAAGCAGGTGATGAAAACCAGACTGACCCATGGATGCAAGATCCAGAAGCTAGGGAACTGCTGACATCTGGGGTATGTTGTTACTGCTATGATCATGGCGAATCTAGAAGAGGGATCCATGGTTGGGGCCAGGAGATGCAGATGTGGGCTAAGAGCACGGCTGGGGAGGTGGGGGACGGGAGAAACCCAGTGACTGTACGTTCTTTGAACAATCCCCAAACGGAATCCAGGAAGAAGAAAGATGGTTTAAACCTCAGAGGAAGCAAGAGGAACATGGGTTCCAAGTTAAGCCAGGATGGAGGTCATGAGCCAAACAGCAAACAGACAGCCCCTTCCCCTGTCTGTCATGGAGGTGACTCTGTCTGAGAATCTTGGTCTTGGGCTGTAACTGAGCAGGATCCTATGAGACCTTCTAGAGCAGCCACTTCCTCCATATCTTCTACTTTAGCTCCTCTCTGAAGGACCTAGAAACTGTATCTGATGCACATTTCCTGAGTTGTTTTTACGATGCTAAAACCATCACCCAAAGGAAGAAACTAACTACTTGATAATCATGAGCACTAGCCTCCAGACCTACTGGCACCTAAGGATTGATAATGCTCACTCCTGTGACATGGCCTTATTGTCTCACCATCAACCAATCAGAGTTGTGCAGGAGCTATCACACACCCTGGGACGCCCCTCCCTCACCTGGCCTTTAAAAATGCTTTGCTGAGGGGACTTCCTTGGCGGTCCAGTGGTTAAGGCTTCACCTTCAAACACAGGAAATGTGGGTATGCAGGTTTGATCCCTGCTGGGGGAGCTCAGAAACCACATGCCTCTTGGCCAAAAAACCAAAGCCAAAACATAAAACAGAAGCAAAATTGTAACAAATTCAGTAAAGACTTTAAAAATTATTTATTTAAAAAAATAAAGACTTCAAAAAATTGCTCTGCTGAAACCCATCAGGGAGTTTGGGCTTGTTGAGCACTGGCTGTTGTTCGTACCCAGCAACAAATGCTGCATTTTCCTTCACCACAACCTGGTGTCAGTAAACTGCTTTTACTGTGCGTGGGTGAGCAGACCCAAGTTTGGTTCAGTAACAGGGTGAGGAGTGGACAACCTTGGGCTTGGGTCAGGAGGCACCACATGCGTTCAGATTGCACTTCGTTTTCTTGCAGTGGTCTTGGAAAGGAGCCACACTCCTTAAGCCCTAGTGGCTAAACTAGTCCTTGGGCATTAGTGAGGTAAGGTAAGCTGACTCTCATGCCTGAAGAATCAACTAGAACATAAACAGTTTAGGGAAGAGGTTCCAGGGATAAGAAGTGCTGGTGGGGTCTGATTGTCAGGTTTACAGTCCCAGATGAGAAGCATTTATTGAGACCTACTGTGTGCTAAGCATCATCCACTTGTTTCCATGTTGGAAATGCAGAATTCCTTCAACCCAATTAACAAATATTTATAAGTGCTGACTAGGGCTTCCCTCATAGCTCAGTCGGTAAAGATTCTGTCTGCAATGCAGGTGACCCGAGTTCGATTCCTGGGTCGGGAAGATCCCTTGGAGAAGGAAATGGCAATCCACTCCAGTTTTCTTGCCTGGAAAATCCCATGGACAGAGGAACCTGGTGGGCTACAGTTCATGGGTAGCAAGAGTTGGACACAACTTAGCGACTAAACCACCACCATATAATTATAGGTTCCACATACAGAAAATGGTCTAAGATGGCTGGGATATGACCTTTCTCCTTCTTTTTACCTCCTTGTATTAAAGTTTATTTATAATTCCCTCAACATTAATATACAGGCTTCCCAAGTGGCTCATCGGTAAAGAATCTGCCTGCCAATGCAGGAGACACAGGTTCGATCCTTGGGTTGGGAAGATCCCTTGGAGGAGGACATGGCAACCCACTCCAGGATTTTTGCCTGGGAAATTTCATGGACAGAGGAGCCTTTTTGGCTATGGTCCATCGGGTCACAAAGAGTTGGACAAGACAAGTGACTAAGCATGCATACAGCATTAATTTTACCAAAGAGGCACTTGATTTAGCCAAAAACAACACGAAACTGCATATACTCTTGTCAGTCTGAGACTGGAAAGTCAAACGTGACCTTTTATTATGATTTATTATACTGCCCTATCCCAGCCCCACTGGCCCTTGAGGAAGAGACTCGGGTTGGTAGCTGTTTTTTCTCAGCAGTACCCTGACCACAATCTGAACTATATCCAATAATGCTGGTAAGATGATTTTAAATTATATTGTCTTTAACTTTGTTTTATTAAGGAGGCTGTGAAATCCCTGACCCTAGTCTTGTCTTTTCATTTGGAAAGAGCCAGTTGTGCTCTTTGCGAAAAACCTCAAATTCTTACTGGACCCATGCATGGAATTTTAAGCAATAGTGTTAAAGAACCTGCTTGCCACCAATGCAGGAGATGTAAGAGACTCGGGTTCGATCCCTGGGTCATAAATGCCTTTTTTATCAGATTGCAGAAGTTCTCTTCTATTTCTTATTTTCCAAGAGTTTTTATTATGAATGCGTGTTGAATGCTTTTTTTGTACCCATTGAAATAATTATATAATTTTCTCCATCATTCTGTTAATTGGCTAATTACACTGATCAATTTTCCTAATATTAACTCAACTTTCCATTTCTGGTATGAAGCTTTCCTAAGTATGATGTATTATACTTTTAATACATGGCTAGTTCAAGTTGCTAATATCTCATTTAAATTTTTTGCACCTGTGTCCCTTTTACTTTTTTTCTAATGCCTTTGTCAAGTTTTATATTAGAATTACGCTGACCTCATAAAATAAGTTGGCAAGTATTTGTTCTCTGAAAGAGTTTGCGAAAGGTTTGCATTATTTCTCTCTTAAATGTTAGAACTAATGAAACTACCTTGAGCAAAGTTTACTTTGTGGGACATTTTTATAATAAATTCTTTTTCCTAAATACAGGGTTATTTAGATTTCTATTTTATCATATCTGAGTTGTATTTTTCAAAGAATTTGTCCATTTCATCTAAGTTGTCAGATTTGTTGGTTGGCATAAAGGTTTTTGAATAATATTTTCTTACCATTCTTTCAATATCCATAGCATTTTCAGTGTTGACCCCTCTTTTATTCTAATGTTGATAATTTTCATTTTCTCTCCTTTTTTGGTTGATCTAACTAGAGTTGATCTTTTCAGTGAACCAACTTTTGGCCTTCTTAATTTTCTTTATTCTTTATTTTTATGTCATCTATTTCTGTTCTTATTATCTCTTTACTTCTACTTACTTTAGGTTTACATTTTCTTCTTTCTTTACTCATTTTTTAGACTCTCAAATTAGAACATGAAGGCATTGTTTTTGACCTGTGTTCTTTTTATGCAAAACTTTGGGCTTTCCAGGTGGCACTAGTGGTAAGGAATCTGCCCGCCAATGCAGGAGACCAAGAGACTTGGGCTTAATCCCTGGGTTGGGAAGATCCCCTGGAGCAGGAAATGGCACCCCAGTCCAGTATTCTTGCCTGGAAAATCCCATGAGCAGAAGAGCCTGGAGGGTTACAGTCCATAGGGCCACAAAGAGTTGGATACAACTAAGCCACTGAGCACACACATACACACACATGTAAGACTATAAATTTCCCTCTAAATTTTGCTTTAACTACAGTTCATAAATATTACTATGTTGTATTTTCATTATTATTTTGTTCAAAAGTTTTCCTAATTTTTCTTTGGGGTTATTTAGAAGTGTGTCATCTGATTTCCAAATATCTAGGGCCATCCTCGGAGAAGGCAATGGCACCCCACTCCAGTACTCTTGCCTGGAAAATCCCATGGACGGAGGAGCCTGGTGGGCTACAGTCCGTGGGGTCGCTAAGAGTCGGACACGACTGAGCGACTTCACTTTCACTTTTCCCTTTCATGCACTGGAGAAGGAAACGGCAACCCACTCCAGTATTCTTGCCTGGAGAATCCCAGGGACAGCGGAGCCTGGTGGGCTGCCGTCTATGGGGTCGCACAGAGTCGGACACGACTGAAGCAACTTAGCAGCAGCAGCAGCAGCAGCAGGGCCATCCTAGATTTCTTGTTATTGATTTCTAATTTGATCCTATTGTGGACAGAGAAAATGCTCGGTAGTATTTCAGTCTTATTCTGTTTATCAAGACTTATTTCGTGGCCTAACATATGGTTTCTCTTGACAAAAGCTCTACATGTATCTGAAAAGAATGTGCATTCTTCAGATGCTGGGTATAGAGTTCTATAATTATTAATGGGTCAAGGTGGTGATGCTTTTGAACAGATCGTCTATGTCTTCACTGATTTTAGGCCTAGTTTTTCTATTAATGACCGAGGAGAGGTTAACATTTCCAACTATGATGGTGGTATTATCTACTTCTCTTTTCAACTCTGCCATTTTTGCTCTGGTATTTTGAAGCTCTATTGTTAGACCCATATATCATTAGCATTGTAATATCTTCCTGTAGAATTGATGGCTGTCATTAGGACATGTCTCTCTCCATGTATGGTAACACTCTTTATCCCGAAGTTAACTTCATCTGATATTGATATAGCTACTCCAGCATTCTTATGCTTACTATTTTCATGGTATTTCTTTTTCCATTCATTCTCTCAATGTACTTGTTTTTTTTCTGTTTAAAGTGTGTCTCTTATAGAAAATGTTTCTATCCATTCTGACAATCTCTGCTTCTCATTGGACTTTTTAGTTCATCAGCACTGATATTTTGGAGACAGGTCTTCCATTTTACTATTTAGTTTCTGTTTGCAGCCTTTAATTTCCACTCCTATTTTCTTTTGAAATTATTTAATAGATTTTAAAATTACTTCTTAATGTATCTATTGACTTTTTAGCTTTACTTTTTTGCATTTTTTAACCATTTGCCTATAGATTACAATGTATTTCCTTTCCTTTTGCAATCTGTGAGAGTTAAGGTTGGACCACTTTACATAAACTGTAGAACCTGACAATCATATAGAGCCATTTACACTCAATCATTCTTTATACTATAAATTTCATATGCACTACATTTACATAATTATAAATCTCACAAGACAGCATTATAAATTTTTCTTTAAATAATTATATGTGGTTTAAATAAAGAGAAAAAAAAAAGTCTTTCTTACTTATCCTGAAATTCACCATTTCCAACAGTATCATTTCTTTTCAGCCAGAAGAACTTCTTTGGTTTTCCTTACTGTGCAGTTCTCCTGATGATGCATTGTCTTAGTTATCTGAATTGTTTTTAATTGTCTTTATTCTTGAAGGATATTTTCACTGTGTATGACATTCTGGGTTGACAATTCACTTCTTACAGCAATTTAAGGATGTTGTTTCACTGTCTCCTGGTCTCTGTTGTTTCTTTAAAAAAAAAAAATTATTTATTTGACTGCCCTGGCTCTTAGTTGTGGCACTTGGGATCTTTAGTCGCAGCATGCAAACTCTTAGTTGCGTCGTATGGGATCTAGTTCCCCGGCCAGGGATTGAACCTAGCCCCCTGCAATGGGAGCACGGAGTCTTAGCCACTGGACTCTCTTGTTTCTGATGAGAAGTTAGCAGGAACTGCAAGAGAAGGTTGGTTCTCTTGCCCACAGGAGGCTGTGTTTACATACATATGTGAATTCACACACCAGAAAGAATCTATTATCTTTGCTGACAATGATGTGCAGCATTTAAAACTCTATAGTCAGACCCAGTTCTCGAAAAATTTAGACCTAACTTAACTCTGGCCCAGTGAAGGTTTTAGTTGGAAATTAAAGTTTTAGCCTAGGAGCTATTTTCCAAAGATCTTTAAGGCTTATCAACAATGACAGTAACAATAATGGTGAGCATGATAATAGCATCATCAGCAATAGCTGCTCCAGCCTACTGATCCCATAACATGTGATCATAGGTTCTCTCCATCATCTCAACAACCCATCTTGCAGATGAAGAAACAGACTTATCAGTGAAGTAAGTCCAAAAGAGAAAAACAAATATCGTAAATTAATACATATATGTGGAATCTAGAAGAATGGTATAGATGAACTTATTTGCAAAGCAGAAATAGAGACAGAGAACAAACATGGATATCAAGGGGGGAAGGAGGGTGGGATGAGTTGAGAGAGTAATATTGACATATATACACTACTGTCTGGGCTTCCTGGGTGGCTCAGATGGTACAGAATCTGCATGTAATTCAGGAGACTCAGGTTCGATCCCTGGGTCGGGAAGATTCCTTGGAGAAGGGAATGACTACCCATTCCAGTATTCTTGCCTGGAGAATTCCATGGACAGATGAGCTGTTAGGGTATAATCCATGGGGTTGCAAGAGTAGAACACGACTGAGCAATGACACTTTCACTTTCTTCACTTTCACCATGTATAAGATGGATAACTAATGAGAACCCACCTTATAGCACAAGGAACTCTACTCAGTGCTTCATGGTGACCTAAATGGGAAGGAAATCCAAAAAAGAGGGGACATATGTATACATGTGACTGATTCACTTTGTTATACAGCAAGAAATTAACAACATTGTAAAGCAACTACTTTTGTTGTTTGTTGCTAAGTCGTGTCCGACTCTTTTGAGACCCCATGGACTGTAGCCCACCAGGCTCCTCTGTCCATGGAGTTTTCCAGGCAAGAATACTGGAGTGGGTTGCCATTTCCTTCTCCAGGGGATCTTCCTGGACCAGGGATTGAACCTATGTCTCCCGCATTGGCAAGTGGATTCTTTACTGCTGAGTCACCAGGGAAGCCCCCAAATCCTCGAATTACAGAAAGAAGAAGGAGAAGCAGATTCAGTGAGCACATGATCTCTGCTCATGACTAATGGAGGCAGGATTCAGTCTGTGTGGCCCTAGAGCCCCCCCTCCCCGCCTTTTCTCCACTGTACCACAGTACTGGCCCCCTGGGCTGGGATGTTACCTCAGACCACAACCGCAAGATGACAGCCATTTCCCCCAATGGGCCTGAGGATATTGTTTTTTTTTAATTTCTCCACCTCACAAGGGGCCTGTTTCATGAGTCAGAGGTCCTGTGTTGTAGCTCTGAGAGTAGGTTACCAGCTGGAGGTGTCCTGGGCAGAGGACTTGATCCAGCTCCTTTCTCTTTAAACCCCAGATCTCAGCTGCTGGGTGAAAACTCCACTCTGAGACCCCAGCTATAGCCCTAGGGGCAAGGGGAGAAAACGGCAGGGAGTAAGTTGGAAAGAGGAGAGTGAAATAGCTGGCTTGCATGTGTGCTAAGTCATTCAGTCGTGTCTGACTCTTTCTGATCCCATGGACTGTAGTCCACCAGGCTCCTCTGTCCATGGAACTCTCCAGGCAAGAATACTGAAGTGGGTTGCTTTGCCCTCCTCCAGGGAATCTTCCTGATGCAGGGATTGAACCCATGTCTCTTATGTCTTCTGCATTGGCAGGTGGGTTCTTTATCACTAGTGCCAGCTGGGAAGCCCCTATAGCTGACTTAAAACTCAACATTCAAAAAACTAAGATCATGGCATCTAGTCCCATCACTTCATGGCAAATAGAAGGGGAAAAAGTGGAAGCAGTGACAGATTTTATTTTCTTGGGCTCCAAAATCACTTTGGACAATGACTGCAGCTATGAAATCAAAAGACGCTTGTTCCTTGGAAGGAAAACTATGACAAACCTAGCTTGTATTAAAAAGCAGAGACATCACCTTACCCACAAAGGTCCGTCTAGTCAAAGGTATGGTTTTCCAGTAGTCATGTACAGATGTGAGAGAGTTGGACCATAAATAAGGCTGAGCACCAAAGAATTGATGCTTTCGAATTGTGGTGCTGGAGAAGACACTTGAAAGTCCCTTGGACAGCAAGGAGATCAAACCAGTCAGTCCTAAAGGAAGTCAACCCTGAATATTCACTGGAAGGACTGTTGCTGAAGCTAAAGCTCCAATACTTTGGCCACCTGATGGGAAGAGCCAATTAATTGAAAAAGACCCTGATACAGAGATAGATTGAAGGCAAAAGTAGAAGGGGGTGGCAGAGGATGAGATAATTGGATGGCATCACCAAGTCAATGGATGTGAATTTGAGCAAATTCAGGAGAGAATGAAGGACAGAAGAGCCTGGCATGGGGTCACAGAGTTGAACACAACTTAGTGACTGAACAACAAGTTGGGCTAAGCTTCGAGGTTTAGAGGTAGTTAGTTTACATGGCTGGAGTAACCCCTCCAGGGTCCTCGAGGCTGGTCAGAAACCCTGATTGTGCTGGCAACATCTGAGCTGCATTCTCCTCAGATATGACTGAGACAGGAGCTTTGGTAAACATGTCCCTGAAGAGCTTTCTCATTTCTTGGAAAAGGGATGTCCAGAGAGTTCTCAGAGCACATAAATAGCAGGGCCACACAGACAAAGGTAACCATTCAAGGAATAGAGAAGTATGTTCTCAAAAATTACACTCCAAGCCAGAGTTGTGGTTCAGAAAGGGGGTTTTATATTGTTGCTGTTGCGCTGGACTGCTTTCAACAGTGAGAAGGGGTGTGTCTCACTGTGGTGGGTAGAGACATAGAAAGATACAAAGGACCCATCCCAGACAGTCTTGGGGTGCACTTAATGGAGCCCTGGTTTGAGTGAAGAGCATTTCTGTTTAGAAGCAAGCATCTGGGAGATGTTTCTAGGTTACAAATCATGACTTGTAATGCAGTTTTCTCCCCCCTGCCTTCCAGCTGGGATTGCCATGCATGTTTGATGAACCAGGAATCTAAGTCTTGAGATGAACTCTCTCAACTCTGAGTACATTAACACCCAAAGTGAGAGGGAGCTCCAACGTGGCCAGGAGCACTTGGAGGTGAAATCCTCAGATCCTCTCAGATCCTATTGCCTTGTTGGATTCCTAGGTTAATTTCCGCACTTCATCAATGGTCTACGCCAGGCTACCTTCCACTACATGCCATATTCTGGGCCATGCCCCGTTGACAACTTGCTTATTTCCACTAATTGCTAATGGCAGCCAAAGTCAGAAGAGCAAAGAATCAGTAAAGTTCCTGTGAATGTGTTATAGTCGAACTTCACCTCTCCAACTGGCTCCTTCCCAGGTGGCCATTCCTACTGTTGGGGAAGCCATATCTCAGAGAAGAGGGAGGTGTGATTGGAGATGGCCCTCCCTGTGCTTCGTGCGCAGCCACTGAACCAGAAAATGCCTGCAGGGGAAGTGTCATTTGGGGAATGAAGAGGCTAAAGTTCTTTATTTTGAAAACAGAGAACAATCTTCCTCATGCCCCTCTTCCTCCCTTCCAACCAGAGTATCGGCCCCTCTTTGCCAAATATGAAGAGTTAGTAAAATTTGAGGGGCATCTGGATGATGATGAAAAAACAGCTGGAGAATAAACTCTTGTCTATGAACTATGAGTTTCTGAATGGTGGAGGCAGCTCCTCCCCAGGGCAGAGACCAAGACTTGCCTTCACCCATTGAACACCCTCAATGCATGAGAGCTTGAAGCTCCTGATGGATGGAAGTAGCCAGTGAGGAAGGAGCAAGCAGAGGAAAGGAAAGAAAAAAAATATGGATTTGCCATTCTCTGTTGTCGAACTCTGTGGAGAGAACCAGTCTGCCTGCCTTCTACCACCTCCAACCACACACGCACTCACCCTGCACTCTGGCCCCGTGGTCCCCGTTTGGAATCTGAAAGCCCACCTGCATCAGGTAGTGCTGAACTGGTCACCAAGTCATCTGAACATATAACACAGCAAGGGGCACAGGAAATTTAGGGACAGGACGATAAGACCACCTCAAGGCAGGTGATGACAGGATGGGGATCCACTCTGAAGTCTGGGGCACTGAGGCTCAGGCAAGGGGTGGACTGGGCTTCACTGACCTTGTGTGCGGTAATCTCCTTCCTGGACAGCAGCTCGTTCAAGGCATTTACAGGTTGGGTCTAATTAGATCTCTTGTTCATGTTCTAGATTGGAGGGACAACATATGATGATTTTGTTGTCGTTGTTGTTTAGTGGCTAAGTGGCGTCTGACTCTTTTGCGACCCCATGGACTGTAGCCCACCAGGCTCCTCTGTTCATGTGATTTCCTAGGCAAGAATACTGGCGTGGGTAGCCATTTCCTTCTCCGAGGGATCTGCCCGACCCAGGGATTGAACCCCTGTCTCCTGCACTGGCAGGCAGGTTCTTTGCCACTGAGCCACCAGGGAAGCCTATGATGATTTTAAGATTAACTGTGTAGATAACTTTCTCGATCAGGAGTTTTGTAAGCAGTGCTTTGAGTAACCTTTAGGAATGTCAAGAGAAAAGTTACAAGTATCTATTTAACTGGTGAGAAGGTGACAAGTTCATATTTAAAATAAGACATGAGTTTGGAAATGTTTTTTCCATCTTCCCATTCTTTACAGCACTGATTCTTTACTGTCTGAGCCACCAGGGAAGCCCCTTAGTGATCCTGTCAGCATCTAAAACTAACCTTCTCTGAGGATTTTGGAGCCAATGGTTCTTTCCCAGGCTCTGTGCTTCAAACTAAACCTTTCAAAATTATTAAGCAAACTGGTGTCCTCTAATGTGAAAAGCTTTATGAGAATTTCACTCTAAAGTGACTTCCTCTTCTGCAATGAGTTCAGAAACCCAAGCAAACCTGGTCGTAGATTTGAATATATCTCAAAAGCAATTGGGGCGTGGCTCAGTGTGTGTTGACAAGCTCACTGTGAAGGTGACCAGTGCCTTAGCAAGTCTGGACCTGAGGGCTGGACCTCTTAAGCCCGGAAGGGCCAACAGAGGTGGGCTGGGCCTGTTGTCATCCACAGGCTGAGACTCTGCAGGCCCAGGGGACAGCAGGCTGCCCAAGGCTAGAGAGCAGAGACCACCAGGCTGAGGCCCAACACAGGTCTCTTGACTCAAAGCCTCTTCCCAGGGCTTGCCCTTCCCCCTAAATATATGTGCCCCAAATTGTCACCAGATCTCAGGAAAGTACTAACTTTGCCTGGAATAAACACTAACCCCCACAGTACACCCAGTCATTATCAGATGGTCAATTCTCCTCTAGGACTTGTGGCTTTCTTGGGGTTTTCTCGGGTGTCTCTCTCCCAAATCTTTCCCCTTTCCTTTGATTATACTCACATAAACATTCAGCTTTGTAGCCCTTATGCATTTGCAAACATTGCTCTGGTTACCCATCTGGATTGCCTGGTGGGGTCCCCTCTGCAGCTGCCTGTCAGCTATTGTCCAAGGTCCATCCCCAGCTGCCCCAGCATGTCCAGGGGCTCTACCTTCTCCTCTCTCTTCCCCACTCCTCTCCTGGGAAGATCTATATGAGGATCCTGAGGGAGGAGACCTGAGGTCTAGATGGATGACATAATCCCTTTAAGTCTTACAAAAACAACCTTGTGGCTCTTGGCTCTCTCAGTCTCTCATTTTGGTTGCCTCGAGGCACCGGGCAGCAGGCCACGGCGCCCAGCCCCAGCTTAGAGACTTGCTGAACTCCAGGGAGCATCGGCAGTGCTGCCACCAGCTCCCTCCCTGGCCCAGGACTCAGGCCTGCTGAAACTTAAGGCAGGCCCTGAGACAGGCCCTGAAACTCCCTCTGTGCCTCCCAAAGTCTGCAATTGCTTAATCACACACTGCTTCGTACTGACTTCCCCTTCCCCTCTTTGTGTGTTTTGACTGATGAGCTGACTTCACATAACTTGATGTTAGAAAGTGATTCAGGTGCGGCTCTAGTCCTGGCAAAGAGCAGGTCCTATAGGAGGCTGAACGTCTATTATTCTGAATCACTTCAAAGACAAGTGAGGTGTCTTGAAGACAAGACACTGAAGGGTGCTGAATTTGGGTAAACTCCGGGAGTTGGTGATGGACAGGGAGGCCTGGTGTGCTGCGGTCCACGGGGTCGCAAAGAGTCAGACAAAACTGAGTGACTGAACTGAACTGAACTGAAGAGGGAAAAAAATCCAAATATTCATAAAGAGTGGAATGGATCAACAAATCATGGCATATTCCCACAATGAAATACTTGTTATTCAGTTGCTAAGTCATGTCTGACTCTTTGTGACCCCATGGACTGTAGCATACCAGGCTCCCCTGTCTTCCACCATCTCCCACAGTTGGCTGAAACTCATGTCCATTGAGTCGGTGATGCCATCCAACCAACTCATCCTCTGTCGTCCCCTTCTCCTCCTGCCTTCAATCTTTCCCAGCATCAGGGTCTTTTCCAGTGAGTCTGCTCTTTGCATAAGGTGGCCAAACTACTGGAGCTTCAACTTCAGCATCAGTCCTTCCAACAAATATTCAGGATTGATTTCCTTTAGGATTGACTGATTTGATATCCTTGCAGTCCAAGGGACTCTCAAGAGTCTTCAACATCACAGTTTGAAAGCATCAATTCTTCGGCGGTCAGCCTTCTTTATGGTCCAACTGTCACATCCAGCTTTGACTAGATGGATGTTTTTTGGCAAAGTGATGTCTCTGCTTTTTAATACACTATGGTTTCATAGTTTTCCTTCCAAGGAGCAGGCATCTTTTAATAATGGTATAGATTTAGGTTTAGTTCTTTTGCCTCTATATCTCCAGTTACTCCAGCACTGTTTTTTGAAATGGTTCCTTTTGATCCATTGAATTCCCTTTGCACCTTTTGACAAAAATCAGTTGGTCAGGGCTTCTCTGGTGGTCCAGTGGTTAAAAATTCACCTTGCAATGCAGGGGACACTTGTTCGATCCCTGGTCCAGGAAGATCCTACATGCTGCGGAGTAACTAAGCCTGTGCCCCACAACTACTGAGCCTGTGCTCTAGAGCCCACAAACCACAAACTACTGAGTCCACGGGCAGCAACTACTGAAGCCTGTGTCCGCTAGAGCCCGTGTTTTGTAACAAGAGAAGCCACTGCAGTGAGGAACCTGTGCTTGACAACCAGAGGAAGCCCATGTGCAGCAGTGAAGATCCAGAGCAGCCAAAAATAAGTATCTTTTTACAAACCAGTTTGGCATAGTTTTGTAGGCCTCTTTTTGGATTTTCTATTCTCTTCCATTGATCTCTTCTGCCAATACCACCCTGACTTGGTCATTGTTACTATATAGTACTCCTTAACTTTAAGTAGTTTTCTTCTTGCTTTATTCTTTTTCAGAATTGCCTTAGTTATTTCAGTTCCTTTGACTTTCCATATAAATTTGAGAATAATTGTATCTGTAGCTACAGAAAATGTTTCCGATAATTTTATAGGAATTTTATTAAAACTGTAATATATATCAATTTAGGAAGAATTGATATCTACTATGTTGAATGTTCTAATCCATAAATGTAATATGTCTCTCCATTTACTTAGATCATCTTTGAGTTCTTGGATCAACATCGTATAGCTTTCAGCATACAAGTCCTATACGTATTTTCCTAAATTTGCACCTATTTCTTTTTTCTTTTCTTTTGTGTGTGTGTGAGTGTGTGATTATGAGTTGTAATGTATTTTATTTTTCAAAGATTACTGTTTTTTAATGCTTCATTTATTCATTTACTTGCAACACATGCAGCATGAGGGACCTCAGTCCCTGACCAGGGACCGAGCCCATGCCCCCTGCAGTAGAAGCGGAGAGCAGTCTTAACCACTGGACCACCAATATCCCTCATGAATATAGACATAAAAATTGTTAATTGCTAGTATATACACAAACAATTGATTTTTGTTATGCTAATCCTGTGCCCTTGCTGAAATCATTTATTAGTTCTAAGAGCTTTTGGTAAATTTCTTAGTATTTTCTACACATACCTTTAAGAAATCTGCACATAGACGTTTTATTTCTTCTCTTCTGATCTGCATGCCTTTTATTTCCTTGTCTTGCTTTATTGCACTGGCTAGAACTTCTATAGTACTATGTTAATTAACCTTGCCTTGTTTATGGGCTTGGTGGGGAAAGCATTTAGTTTTTCATGGTTAAATATGATGTTGCTGCTGCTGCTGCTAAGTCGCTTCAGTCGTGTCCGACTCTGTGTGACCCCATAGACGGCAGCCCACCAGTCTCCCCCATCCCTGGGATTCTCCGGGCAAGAACACTGGAGTGGGTATCAGGGTGCTAATGATCTCATAAAATTAACTAGGATAACACTGTAAAATCGGTGTCTCTTCCTCTTTAATTGTTTGATAGAACTGTCCAGTGAAACCCTTTGAGCTTGAAAATTTCCTCCTGTGGAGTTTCTAAATAATGAATTGAATTTCCTTAACAGTTATAAAGCTGTTTACATTATCTACTTCATGTTGATGAGTTATGATAGTTTGTGCTTTTTAAGCTTACATTTCATGTAAGTTGCCAAATATATATATGCAGAGTTATTTATACTATTTTCTTTTTAACCTTTTAATGTCTACAGGACATGTAGTGATTTTTCCTGCTTCATTCCTGATATTAGTAATTCGTGTCTTCTCTCCCTTTTTTGTTCAATCTTGCTGGAGGCTTGTTTCATGAATTTTATCTCTATTTGCTAGAGGCTTATGTTTCATGAATTTTCTCTCTCTGTTTTTTGCTTGCTTTGGGATTATTATTGCTCTTCTTTTGCTAGTTTCCTGAGGTGATAGGTTAGATTATTGATTTGAAATGTTCCTCTTGGGACTGACCGGTGGTTAAGACTCCGTGCTTCCAATAGGGGGGATATGAGTTCAATCCCTGGTTGGGAAACTCAGCAAAAAATAAAAATTAAGAAAATGTTCCTCTTTTCTAATGAAAGGATTAGCAGTATAAAATTTCTTCTCAGTATTGCTTGAAAAGTTCCACAAATGATGATGCAACATATTTTCACTTTCATTCAGTTCAGTGTCTATTTCCCTTGAGACTTCCTGTTTGACCCATGGATTATTTGGAAGTAGTTGTTTAGTTTCTAAATATTTAGGAGTTTCCTGCTGCATTTCTGTTATTTATTTCCAGCTTGATTCCACTGTAGTCAGAAAACACACTACATGATTTAAATTATCTTACCTTTGCTGAGGTTTGTTTTATGGCTAAAGATAAGGTGTTTCTTGGTATATGACCTGAGAGTACATGAGAAAAAAATGTTTATTCTACTAGTTTGGGGGTATTTTATCAATACCAGTTAGATCCTGTTGGACGATGGTAGGATTTTTAAAAATATTTATTTATATGCCCACGTCAAATCTTAGTTGTACACAGGCTCAGTAGTTGCCATGCACAGGCTTAGCTGCTCCATAGGATGTGGGATTTCAGTTCCCCGACCAGGGATCAAACCCATGTCCCTTGCATTAGAAGGTGGATTCTTAACCACTGGACCACCAGGGAAGTACCTGATGGTGTTGTTGAGTTCTTCTCTATCCTTGCTGGTTTTCAATTGATTTTTCTATCAATTGTAGAGAGACAAGTACTGAAGTATCCAACTACAATGGTGACTGTATTTCTCTTTTCAGTTCTATTAGTTTTGCTTCACATATGCTTCATTCTGTACTAAAAAGCAAAGATACCACTTTACTGAAAAAGGTCCATATGGTCAAAGCTATGGTCTTTCCAGTAGTCATGTATGGATGTGAGAGCTGGACCATAAAAAAGGTTGAGTGTTGAAGAATTGATGTCTTCAAAATGTGGTGCTGGAGAAGACTCTTGAGAGTCCCTTGGACTGCAAGGAGATCAAACCAGTCAGTCCTAAGGGAAATCAACCCTGAATATTCACTGGAAAGACTGATGCTGAAGCTGAAACTCCAATATTTTGGCCACCTAATGCAGAGAGCCAACTCACTGGAAAAGACCCTGATGCTGGGAAAGATTGAGGGCAACAGAGGATGAGATGGTTGGATAGCATCCCCAACTCAATGGACATGAGTTTGAGCAAACTCTGGGAGATAGTGGAGGACAGGGGAGCCTGGTGTGCTGCAGTTCATGTGGCCCCAAAGAGCCAGACACGACTTAGTGACTGAAGAGCAACAACAGTCTTGTTTGCAGGTTAGACTCTGGGCCCTGAGGTATGTGAAGTATTAGCTGGACTGGTGGGGGAGTAGGGGTGGGCCATGTTGGGCAGGGGATATGGATTCGGGGAATGAAACTACTCAGCTTCTCACAGTCCTGAAGCTGGCACTGAAGCAGAAGGCAGATGGACCCCCAAGGTAAAGCAATTGGAGATTCATTCTCTGTTGACCAGAACTCCAAGACAAAAATAGTAGGGTGATTAGGGGAAGAGGCTGGACCCTGCACAGACCACATATTTCTTGTTACTGAA
The DNA here is from genome assembly GCA_024291935.2 of Okapia johnstoni. NCBI lineage: Eukaryota > Metazoa > Chordata > Mammalia > Artiodactyla > Giraffidae > Okapia > Okapia johnstoni. The sequence goes on along the minus strand of CM044306.1, from coordinate 132,845,896 downwards.
GTCAGGAGACCTCCCCAACCACACTTGTGCAGAAAAGGCTCCTTGGAGACCAAAGAGGGAGCAATGTCAAGGGATGCTCTACCCAGACACCTTTTCAGTAGGCTGCCTCTTGACCAAGAGATGCATGTGCACATCTGCGAGGATCCTGAGATATACCAAATATGGACTGTGAACCAGGCGAATCAGAATGATTGGCCAAAGGAAACCCAGAAGAAATACCCCATAAAGGTAATTCAACCTGCCATGAGGGCCAACTCAGCAACTCACTAACTTTCTCTCTGAGTCTGCCCATGTGTCTATCCACCTATACTGTACATTTTTTCCTCCTAATAAAGACTTTACTTGCTTCACTACTTTCCGTCTTTGTGGAAATTCTTTTCTGCAAAGCCAAGGGGCCAGGGCCCTTGTCACTGACCCTGGTCTAGTGGCTAGAATCTGTTGTTTTCGCCACCGCCATCCAGCCTAGTCTCTGGTTGGGAATCCAGGCCCCACTCCAAGGCATTGCAGGTAAAGGCCACCTGAGATTAGGACCATCAGGACTGTGGTCCTGACCCTGGGCAGTGGCGCCTGCCAGATCCCTGAGGCCTGGGGGTGGTGGGCAGCTGGGTGGTATTTGGCCTTTGGTGTGAGGGCAAGGGTACCCATGTAGGCATGACAGCAGGGGAAGGATGGGTTAGAAATGTCACTTAGCAGGTGATGCCTGGCCCTGTGAGTGTGGCATCACCTAAAGTGCGGGAGGAAGCCTCAGAATGGAATTTCAGTGCTTAATGTTTTACCCCTTCCAGATGCCTTATTAGCATTTTAATAGGGCTTTCCAGTCCACAACCCCAGGAGCTGCTGAGGCACCCCAGGCTGCCTCTTCTGAGCTCTGAGAAAAGGATAGGGAGTTGATGTGGGTCAGAGGCTCCCAAGGGTTGATGCTGCCTCCAGGGCAGACAGGGAAAGTGAAGGCTGGAAAGGAACTTGAGGAGTGTGCAGAGTGGGAGTGCCTGTGATCCCCTGGGAGTGGCAGGAAAGATGGACGGGGCATCAGGAAGACAGAAGTAGATTAATTTTATTCTCTTATGGATGAATGACTATGTCTGCCCAGAAACAGAGGCAGGTTCCAGAGCTGTGACTGCGTTAATTGCCATCCCGGCAGGGACAAGGAGGAAGGACATGGGGATGTGGGGGGTGGTGCTGGAGGAGTGCCTCAAAGCCCTTCTTTTCTCTGTGGGAGAAAAATTCATAGGGGTGGTGGGAGAAGCAGTGGAAGCAGTGGTGATGAGGGTGGCGTGTGTGGGGGTTTTCCAGCTGGCGCTAGTGGTAAAGAACCTGCCTGCCAGTGCAGGAGAACTAAGAGACGTGGGCTTGATCCCTGGGTCAGGAAGATTCCCTGCGGAAGGGAATGGCAACCCATTCAAGTATTCTTGCTTGGAGGATTCCATGGACAGAGGAGCCTGGCGGGCTACAGTCCGTGGACTTGCACAGTCCGTGGAGGCAGACACGACTGACGCAACTTAGCAGGCAGGCACAGCACAGCACTGAATAGTCTCACGTCCTCAACTCTGGCAACTTCAGAGTCTGGGGCTGACTCAGCCAATACCATGGCCTCCTGGGCCCCCAGATGAGCTCCGGGCCTCTCCCCCACCTCCCCCATCCTCCAGTGCCCCCCAAGAGGCACTGTGCTCCCAGCACTGCTCCACCTCGAAGTCCCCGTTATTTTCCCACCCACTCTCCTTTCCCCCAGCTGGCTCATTCCCAGCCGACCAGCTCCTGCACTCTTGGAGTTCCAGCTTCTGGTCCCGCCATGTGCTCCCCCTTCTGTGTTCATGACCATTTTGGCTTTCAGGGCTTCTCATTTCTAGTCCTTCGCTCCATCATCTCTGAATCTTTCGCTCTCATATTTTCCCATACCACCTGCCCAGGAAAGCGCCAAAGCTCAGGAGCAATCCAGCCGGCCACGCCCAGGATGCGGAGGACCAATGAAGAAATCCCCCGGTAGATAGAGGCTGGAGCTCAACTGGCTCGATCCCTGCCGGACCACATACGCTGTGCCCAGTGCAGTGCTGATTCTCCCCATGGCCCCAGGCATTCCCGCTCCAGGACTCTAGGTTCTCAGGTGTTCTCACCCCTTTCAGCAAAAAACCCCGCTCTCCACGCCTCTGGAACTAACTCTTCTCATGCCCATTCCTGTGCAAAACCTCACTTCTCTCTTTTCTCTCTTCTCCAGCGGAATCTAAACCCTGGGATCACATCTCTCTACCTTTTCAGAACCAGCTACTCTCTCCATCAGTCTCCCTCTCACCACCTTCTTTTTTCTTTTTTAAATTGGAGTATAATTATGTTATAATGTGTTAGTTTCTGCTGTATAAGAGCTGAATCAGCTATATGTATACATATATTCCCTCTCTCTTGAGGCTTCCTTCCACCCCCTCATTCCACCCATCTAGATCATCACAGAGCACCAAGCTGAGCTCCCTCTGCTATACAGCAGCTTCCCACTAGCTATTTGTTTTACACGAGGTAGGATATTTATGCTTCCCTGGTGGCTCAGTGGTAAAGAACCACTTACAAATGCAGGATATGTAGGTTCAGTCCCTGGGTCAAGAAGATCCTATGGAGGAGGAAGTGGCAACCAACTCCAGTATTCTTGCCTGGAAAATCCCATGGGCAGAGGAGCCCAGTGGGCTACAGTCCAGGGGGGTCGCAAAGAGTCAGACCCCACTTATCGACTAAACAACAACAGAAGTGTGTATATAACAATGGTACTCTCTAAATTCGTCCCACCCGCTCCTTCCCTGACTGTGTCCACAAGTCTGTTCTCTACTTCTGTGACTCTATTCCTGCCCTGCAAATAGGTTCATCAGTACCATTTTTCTAGAGTTCATATATCAACCTCTGCTTGAGAAACAGCCAGTGGACGTAGAGGTCAGGGTAAAGCATTCGACTGCAGAAATACAGTCATTTACCAAATCATCTCTGAGACCAAAAAGCTGACATATTTAGAATCAATTTGCCAAGTGGCCAATTCTGCAGACTACCAACTTCCAGCCCCCAACGTTTTTCTCTTAATTACTTAGAAAATGTGTCATAATAAGTGTTGCATGCGTGCGTGCTAACTTGCTTCAGTTATATCCTATTCTTTTCGACCCTGTGGACTGTAGCCCACCAGGCTCCTCTGTCCATTGGCTTCTCTAGGCAAGAATACTGGAGTGGGTTGCCATGCCCTCCTCCAGGGGATCTTCCTGACTCAGGGATCCAATCCACATCTATTATGTCTCCTGCATTGACAGGCGGGTTTTTCACCACTAGGGCCATAGGAAGTTTCAAAAGCTGTGAATCATGCTTTTCAACATTTTGGCTCTTGGATTTTTTTCTAGTTTAGAAGTTTTATGTTTGGTTTCTCCACCACATTTTAGATTGGATTTATGGATTTTGATTCACATTTCTAAAGCTAACTACTTCTCAAAAGTTAGACTAGACGGACCTTTGTTGGCAAAGGAATGTCTCTGCTTTTTAATATGCTGTCTATGTTGGTCATAGCTTTTCTTCCAAGGAGTAAGCATCTTTTAATTTCATGGCTGCAGTCACCCCCTGCAGTGACTTTTGAAGCCCCCACCAAAATAAAGTCTGTCACTGTTTCCACTGTTTCCCCATCTATTTGCCATGAAGTGATGGGACCAGATGGCATGATCTTAGTTTTCTAAATGTTGAGTTTTAAGCCAACTTTGTCACTCTCCTCTTTCACGTTCATCAAGAGGCTCTTTAGTTCTTCTTCACTTTCTGCCATAAGGGTGGTGTCATCTGCATATCTGAGGTTATTGATATTTCTCCCGGCAATCTTGATTCCAGCTTGTGTTTCCTCCAGCCCAGCATTTCTCATGATGTACTCTGCATATAAGTTAAATAAGCAGGGTGACAATATACAGCCTTGACGTACTCCTTTTCCTATTTGGAACCAGTCTGTTGTTCCATGTCCAGTTCTAACTGTTGCTTCCTGATCTGCATACAGATTTCTAAAGAGGCAGGTCAGGTGGTCTGGTATTCCCATCTCTTTAAAAATTTTCCACAGTTTGTTGTGATCCACACAGTCAAAGGCTTTGGCATAGTCAATAAAGCAGAAGTAGATGTTTTTCTCTGGAATTCTCTTGCTTTTTTGATGATCCAACGGATGTTGGCAATTTGATCTCTGGTTCCTCTGCTGGAAGTTCACGGTTCATGTACTGTTGAAGCCTGGCTTGTAGAATTTTGAGCATTACTTTACTAGCGTGTGAGATGAGTGCATGTTAATTCTGCATGTTAATTTTCACATATCCATGACAACCTCCCCAATGGCAAAATCCCAAAATGGAGCTATAGTTCAATATAGGCACAAGTCTTTAAACTAGAGTTGACAGTAAATGCAGTTGAGGGAAAAATCCATCCATTGGCATATATATATATATATATATATATATATATATATATATATATATATATATATATATATATATATAGCATTTAGGAAGTGCCCTGGACTTCCCTAGGATCCAGTGGTTAAAGAATCTGTCAATGCAGGGGACATGGATTCCATCCCTGGTCTGGGAATATCCCACAAGCTGCAGAGCAAGTAAGCCTGTGCACCACAACTCCTAAAGCCCGCACTCCAGAGCCCGTACTCCAGAGCCACAGAAGTCACCATAATGAGAAACCTGCCCACCACCACCAGTGAGCAGCCCTCACCCGCACACAGCAATAAAGACCCATTCATTTATTTTTGAGTGGCCACAAATAAATAAAATTTAAAAAAGAAGTGTCCTGCTCCTGAAATGTGAAAACCCACATAAGACTGACCTTTGTCAGAGGTGGATTGAGAAGTCCATAGAAAATATCTGGTAAAAATAGACCTGAAAACTTGCAAACCAAGTTAACTACTAAACATAAATAAAAAAACAAACCAAACTTACAGGAAAATCTTCAGTGTTGTATAGATCACAGCACACAAATTTCTATATTTTTACAAGTAATTGACCAAAACAATTTTGAGGGGAACTCCAAGGATCACTCATCAAGGAAATGAGTTCTGCAACAAACTGATTTTCAAGAAATCAGTTTTCAGTTCATTGGACTTTGGGAAACAGTGATTGGTTATTTGGCAAATTGACCTATTTTTTCAACCTCTCCATCTTTCTTGGGTCTTTTTCTCTGGAAGCCACATATCAGGTTACCTGGGGCTCCCATAACTGCTTCCTGTTACAGTCAATAAAATAGGCTAGAATAGGATGTGGCCACGTCAGCCTTTAACCTACAACTTTGTACCCTCCTCTGGGCTTCCCTGGTGGCTCAGATGGTAAAGAATCCACCTGCAATGCAGGATACCTGGGTTCAATCCCTGAGTTCGGAAGATCCCTGAAGAAGGAAATGACAACCCACTCTAGTATCTTTGCCTGGAAAATCCCATGCATGGAGGAGCCTGGCTGGCTACAGTCCATTGGGTTGCAGGATGTGACTGAGTGACTTTCACTTTGTACCCTTTTTGCTGGATTTGCCCCCTCATTCACAGTCTTAATTCTTAGGACTGTTTTCTTCTCTTTTCCCCACATTGATCTAAGACTCCCATCCCTAATTAAGCCCTCAGAACCCTCCTCTCAAAAAGTACTTGGGTATGACCAACTTTTACTGAGGTTTTAGGCCATCCAGCCAAGCAGGTAACTTCAAGTGGATTGCTGGTCAACCCACCTCTGCCAATATCACCTGTTTTCCTCCAGGCATACTGTGGGGCCCTCCCCTTTTCAGTCCCTCCTTTTTGCTGTTCATGCTTCCTGCCTCTCTCTGGTCCTTCTTCAATCACTCCTCTTGAGTTTTCTTGCAGAACACCACTCATCCATCCTGTTTACTACTTCCACACACGGATGGGAGAATTCACCTTCCAGAACCAAAAAGGAAGCTGCTGTGAAGGAAACCTGGCCCTTCCCTCACAGGAAAGGACAGGGTATGTCTATATATTGCAGTGGAAAGAAAGCCCCTAGCCATCCCCATGCACTGACATCTCCCACCTTGACACATCCTCTCCCATGACCTTGTATCCCTTCTCCATCCTCATCCTGACTTCCTTTCACAACCAAGCTTCCTAGACCAGCTAGTGATACCATTTCTCCTTTGTCCCAACCAATAGACACTTCCTGATCTTTTTCTTTCCTAACATCCTTGCAACATTTGACACAGTAGCTACCTCCTTCCAGACACTCTTTTTTGTCCAATTTTTCTGGCATTGGCTTCTCAATCTCTTTTGTGCCATCCTTTTCCCTTGTTATCTTCTTAGAGTTCAGTGAGCCTAGCTTTGGCCTTAAGACTCACCTGTTCTATATGCAGATCCTGGCTGGTCCCACCCACTCACAGACTTAACCACCTCTGCTGTGCTGCTATGGGGTCTCAGGTCATTGTCCCAGGCCATGGTCTTGACAGTTCAAGACAACACTTGGATGTCTCCTTGGGGTCTAGAATGAAACACATACGAAGTGAACTTGTTCTCTTACCCCAAAATATGTGTCCATTGCCCAAGCCAGGAACTTCCCTTTCCCACCATCACCAAATCCAAGTTGGGCAGCACCTCCACTTTAATGTCTCTGAAAGCCATTTTGTCCTCCTCATCCTATTGCTCCTGGCTGGGCACAGGCAGTCATTACTCCCTTCCTGGGATAAGACCATTGCCCTTGGCTTTCTGATCTTCTAATATGCACCCAACATGGTGGCCAAAGGTATCTTTCCTTAATGCAAGGTTAGTCATACCCTCCCTCCCCTGGCTTGCCTCATGAGGCTCAGAGCTTTCTTTTATTTTATTATTATTTATTTATTCATTTTGGCTGTGCAGGGTCTTCACTGCTGCCTGGCCTACTCTCCAGTTGCAGTGTGCAGGCTTCTCTTGCTGTGGGGCACAGGCTCTAGGGTGTGAAAGCTTCAGGAGTTGTGCCACATGAGCTCAGGTTTTAGAGCACAGGCTCAGTAGTTGTGGCTCACAGGCTTAGCTGCTCCATGGCCCGTGGGGTCTTCCTGGACCAGGGATTGAACCTGTGCCTTCTGCATTGGCAGGTGGATTCTTTACCACTGAGTCACCCGGGAAGCTCATATTTTTTTTTAAAGATATTTTTTTAGATGTGGATCATTTTTAAAGTCTTTATTGAATTTGTTACAATATTGTTTCTGTTTTATGTTTTGGTGTTTTGGCCACAAGTTATGTGAGATCTTACTTAGCACCCTGACCAGGGATAGAACTCACACCCCCTGCCTTGGAAGGAGGAGTCTTAACCACTGGACTGCCAGGGAAGTCCCAAGTCTCAGAGATTTCAAGAGAACACTTCAAGATATGGGGCTTTTTGTCATTTAACATTCTCTCTCTCCAGCTCCAAAATTCAGCTCAGGCTTCTAGAAAACTTGCCTGATCCCATCCTGCAAGGTGTCCTATAGAGCAGAACTCTCAGCTCACATTACTCTGATGAGGGTCTTCATTGTTTGTGAGCTTCTAGACAGCAGACTTGGTCTGACTCAATTTCGCCGCTCCAGAATCTAGCTCAGGTAGGCATTCAAAAGTGTTTGATAGAGAGCTGAAAAATCTTGGGCTTCTTGGCCCATGATGTTTCAGTAGAGACTTTGACATTGTGCAGGAGGCAGAGATAGGGATCCCTATTGGGAAACCCAAAATTCCAAGTCACAGCTTGACTGGGAGACTTCTGAGGGCAAAGGCAATTGGAGGCAGTGCAGCTTTTCCTCCTAATTGCATGTCTTCTCAGTCGTACCTGACTCTTTGCGACCCCATGGACTGCAGCCCGCCAGGCTTCTCTGTCCATGGGATTTCCCAGGCAAGAATACTGGAGTGAGTCACCATTTCCTTCTCCATGGGATCTTCCCAGCCTAGGGATCGAACCCAGGTCTCCCGCATTGGCAGGCAGATTCTTTACCACAGAACCACATGGGAAGCCCTTTCCTCCTAACTGGGAAGATGTAATTTCCATCATTCTGTTTCCCTGGGACTCTGCCTTGCAAAGTGAAGGTGGTTCATTTGGAAAGGTCTGTCCTGCTGTGAAGGTAGTCAGGGCTGCTTGGACAGTGTAAAGGTGCCATACACATTTGCTGATTGCACACATGAAGTGTTTTTGGCTTAACCTCAAGGCAGGGGTACATTTTTGGGTGCCCAAACCTCCCCTTCTGCCCTGTTATGCTTGACTTAGAGAGACTCCAGCCCCCTCGTGGATTGCCTTCTGAGGACTGAGATGACAACATGGTGCCGTGGGGGCAGTCAGAGGGGACATGTGACTTAGAGCCTTCTTTGGTGAGGCCACCAGTCCTAAGGGCCTTTGCTGCTTGGCCACTCCTTAGGTGCCACTGACCTGTGACCAAACAGTCCAGGTAGATCAAATACTTTCCCAGACCAGTGGCCACTGGGCATCCCAGGTAGAGGTGTCATCAAGAGGGCAGCCAAGAAGCAGGCAGCACCTACCTAGTGCCCGAGTGCAGTCCAACAGGCCGTTTCCTCAAGCCAAAAGAGACGGGCGACTAATTCACCATGACAGGACAGAACGCTTGCCAAGTCCTTCCTGAGCAGGGGGGAGAGTCACTTCCAAATAAGCATAAAGCTGGGTCTATAAAGCATGGCGCTCTTGGCATCAGTGTTCACAAGTGACAACCCTGCCAAAGCTCTGCGATGCATGGCGTGCCTGGCACCAATGGTTAGAGGCAATGAGCTTGCCAAAATGCTGTGAAAAATCCCTTTCCAAGGTAGAGAGACTAAAGGGAAAGACTGTAGGTATTTCACTGGCTTGGAGCCATGGCAACTTAGCTAGTTGATGGAAAATCAGTCACCGTTCACATTCGTCATCAAATGGAAATACACATAAAGCACTATGCTTTGGTCTAATACACTAACAACAATGAACATTTTAAGGACAATTCACAGTGTTGAGAAGGATATGGTATAACTGCTGTCTTCACACACTGCTCTCAACAGTATGTATTTGTACAACCTCCCATGGAGGGCAATTTATCATTATCTGTCAAGAACTGCAAGAGTTCATGACCCTCTCTCCAAAGAAAATAAAGCAAGATATGGAGGAAAGTTTCATTAGAGTGTTAATTGTCATTTTGACAGAGGTATCAAGTGCTCAAATTGTAGTGCATGACAAACGTTTTAATATTGTGTTCGGTACTGAAAGGATGATGGTGAGAACAGCATGGCAACATGGAAGAGTGCCTGTGATAACCACAGGACACAACTCCATGTGTGTGTGTGTATAATGATGACAAGTGAGTGAAACAATCTTCACAGGAAAGTGGAATCTGGGTTGGTCCACCAAAATGATAACTGTGGTTGTGTCTGGGAGTGGGAGTGATGGGGAGTTATTTTTTCTTTTTCAAATTTAGAATTATGTGATATAACACACAAAAACTTTTTTAGAGATGTGAGGGTTGCCAAGCAGAGATAAAAAAGGCAACTGAGAGGCCTCCCTAGTGGTCCAGTGGTTAAGACAACACACTTCTGCTACAGAGGGGCCTAGGTTCGATCTCTGGTCGAGGAACTAAGATCCCACATGCTGCATGGTGCAGCCAAAAAATAAAAATAAATTAAAAAAAAAAAAGGCAACTGAGGGACCTCCCCGGTGGTCCAGTGGCTAAGATTCCTTGCTCCCAATACAAGGGCCCCAGGCTGAATCCCTGGTCAGGGAACTAGATCCTACATGCTGTAACTAAAGAGCCCCACATGCCACAACTAACCTGGTGTGGCCAAATGAATAGTTTTTTGTTTTTTTTAAAAAGCAACTGAGAATCCTCATCTGGTGGGCAGGAAGGAGCCTTTCAGGAAAAATAGGGTGTTCGACCTGCCAGAGCTGGGTTTCACTTTGGTTTGGACAGGGCAGCGTGCAGCAGGCTGGCATAGAAGCAAGGACAGGCCTTTGCTGACTGCTTTTTCTTGGGATCTTAAGACATCTGGGGAAGAGACAAGCTGATCTCGATTGGGAAAGTTTAGAGACCTCACACACGGCCTGTGAGTGAGGCTCTAAAATGAGCAGTCTTTCAACATATCTGACATGGGCTCATGAGGACTCTAGGGGAGCCTCAGGAAGTGATGGCATCAACTCTGGAGGAGCTTCAAGGAACTGGTGAGGAAGAAGACAAAGGAGAAGAGGTGGGTGCAGGGTGGCAGGTGGGAAGCTCTGATGCTCTCTAGGACAGTGACAGTCCCAGTGCCTGGGCTTGGAGAAGCAGGAGGAGGCATCCTGGCCCTCCAATAGCAGGAAGGAATAGCATGGCTTTGAGAAGTCTTCATGATCGTGTCCTAAGAGAGCAGGCTCAATGAACTTATGGTTGCTGGGGGGAAGGGATAGTTAGGGAGGTTGGGATGGGCATGTACACACTGCTATATACAGGATGGATAATAAAAAAGGACCTGCTGTATAGCACAGGGAACTCTGCTCAGTGTTGTGTGGCAGCCTAGATGGGAGGGAAGTTTGGGGGAGAATGAAGACATGTATGTATGGCCGAATCCCTTATGATCACAACATTGTTAATCAACTATGCATGCGTGCTAAGTCACTTCAGTCATGTCCGACTCTTTGTGACCCCATGGCCTATAGCCCTCCAAGCTCTTCTGTCCATGGGATTCTTCAGGCAAGAATACTGGAGTGGGTTGCCATGCCCTCCTCCAGATCTTCCTGACCCAGGGATTGAACCCTCATCTCTTATGCCTCCTGCATTGGCAGGTGGGTTCTTTACCACTGGTGTCACCTATTCCAATACAAAAGAAAAAGTTTTAAAAAACAAAATAAAATGTATACTAATGCTTGAAAAAAATAAAAGTTATTCTTACATGATGGATCTATTTAAAAAAAGAAGTCCCACACATCAATAAAAGAGAGTCAGGCTCAGGTTGAAGAGGATGCTAGGCCAGGTCCTTAGGGCACACATGTAGACCAAAGCCTAGTATCAGAACTTTGTATAGAAAGAGGCAGCTGAATAAATGGATGGTTGATTCAGTGAACGTTTGAGGCCATATGTAAAACACTGGGATGTGATAACATGGTCTTAACTGGATCTGACACTGTCTGAGCTCAACCCACCATGTGTCACAGCAGCAAGCTCTAAGAAATATCAAAACATGTACCTAAATAATCCCTCTGGAGAAAATGTATCAATCAACCAGGAAGCATGGATGGAGATACTATGACTTCCTTAGAGCCAAGCCTTGCAGGATACAAAAGGAGCCCAAGACAGAGTTCTATCCTACAAAGGGTGCCTCATCACTGTCCTACCCCCATATGTTCTTATTCTTGGTTCCTGTCTGAAATTCTTTAGGGCCAGTGCTACAAAATCAGGACCATCCTATTTGAAATCAATAATCTGTGAACTGACTTCCCTGGTGTCACTGTGGATAAGTATCTGCCTGCCAATGCAGGGGACATGGGTTCGATCCCTGGTCTGGGAAGATCCCACATGCCACGAGCAACAAAGCCTGTGCACCACAGCTATTGAGCCCACGAGCTACAACTATCAAGCTCACACACTGCAGCTACTTCAGTCCGGGCACCAAGAGCCTGTGCTCTGCAGAGAGAGAGGCCACTTCAGCGAGAAGCCGGAGCACTGCAACAGAGAGTGGCCCCGCTCGCTGCACTAAAGAAAGCCCATGCAGAGCAATGAGGACCCGGCCCAGCCCAAATAAATAAATCAATAGACAAAATCATTAAATAAATAAACACTTAATACACGATGAGGCATATCAAGAAAAATAATCTGTGGGTAACGGAGAAGTGTCAATCTACAAAGTGAAAAACAAATTGGCATGTAAATCAGGGGAAGGCAAATATCTTTCTGACTTAAGCGCAGACAAGAAACTATGCAAAATGAGGGGGAAACTATTTCATCTTCATGAGATGTGCTACACTGGGAGTGATTTTAACTCACCAGCTTATTTGCATCTGGACAAAGAGGAACCTAAATCACTTTCATTATCTTAAGAGGGCGATTAGCCAGCTGAGAAGAATGTTCCTCCTGACAGCAATTAATCTTGGTCAGCCTCCTCTCCGCTCCCAGGCCATTGCCTTGCTGAGTCATCCCACTGAGCACCGTCCCGGCCACAAAACCCAGCTGCCATCTGCTCACCAGAGGCAGCGGGGCCAGCTGACTGCAGCCACCAGGAGCCCTAGGGTCTCACCACTGGGCTTGTTTTCATTGCTGTCACTTTGTTGGTTTGTGTGTGTGTGTGTTGTTAGATAAAAAGCATGTTATTTATGTAAAATCATGTACTTAGGTAAAAACCCATAGTTAAGACCATGTCAAATCTTAAAATTTTTACAATGGCACATTCTTGGAATCCAAACAGAAAGAAACTTCCTTTTCATCCGGCTTTATCTTCTGCTTCTAAACAGCTATTTATTCCGTTTTATAAAGATCTTCAAGCAGGATGCATAAGTGAAAAAGAGGAAGCAGCAGGAAAAAAAGGTATAGTATAACTCCAGTTTGGTCATGCGCGCGCGCGCGCACACACACACACATACACACACACACGCGCTTATACATGAAAAAGTCTGAATGCCTTACTAAACCATTGAAAGTCGTGATCTCCGGGGCTGTGAAGTTAGGGGAAACTCCTTTTCTAAAGTTTGCTTTTCTCTGATGTGTGATTATTTTACATTGAGTTTATATTACTGTTGTAACTAAAACTGGTAAAGATCGAATGTTAAAGATGATCACGCACTAAGTCTCTCTTTACATGGGAGGTTTGCCTAGTGATGAAATATCATCCCAATTAAACTACATACTTTCTCTCTTAGAACAATTTATTCTCATTTCCTCCTTGCTTTTGTTTTTCCTAGAAATGAAGAAAGTGACCAGTATCCTCTAGATCAGAGGGATCTATGAATTTGTCTTTCCTTTTTCTTATGAAAATTTCAAATGTAACAAAAGGAGGCAGAAGAGTCTAATGAGCACCCATGTTTATATCACCACCTTCTATAGTTATCCACTTTCTACCATTCAGCGTTTATTTTGTCTTCATCTATCTTCCACCCCCATCTCAAACAAATTAATTTGTATGCATATATTTCTTTTTGGCTTTGAAGTAATAATTTATATACTGTGAAATGAATAAAACGTTAACACTTAAATTTTGGAAAAGTAAACATGTCTGTGCAACTCACACTCCTATCAAGATATAAAAAAAAAACTTCCCATCATCCAAAAACATGCTCCTGTACCCTTCATAGTCAATCTCTTCCTCACTTTCTTGACTTTTCACCACAGTTAATTTAGTTGCCTGTCCTAGAACTTCCGTTCATTGGTTTTTAATATAATAAAACTATTTTCATAAAAGCTGTACATGTTAAAGAAAATATTGAGAGTTAAAAAAAAACTAGAAAAACAGAAATGAATCATGAATAGTCCCATCACACAAAAGGAAAAATATTTAAAAGTTTTATTTTCTTTTAGTTTCTAGGTATAAATTTTTCTTGTTTTGTTTACTTGTGATTACTTACTTCACATGACTTTTCATAATAATTTCACGAGACAAGCATCTCTCCTATAACATTCTCAAAGGGAAAAAACCTATCAACTTAGAATTTAATACCCTCCCAAAAAATATCATTCAAAACGGAGGCGAAATAAAGATTTTTATAGACATACAAAAACTGAAAGTATTCTTCAGAAACAGATTCATACTGCGTGTGTGTGTGTGTGTTAGCCACTCAGTCGTGTCCAATTCTTTGTGACCCTGTGGCTTTATCTGTCTATGGGATTCTCCAGGCAAGAATACTGGAGTGGGTTGCCATTCAATCCACCAGTGAAGCCACCAGGGAAGCCCCACTGTAAGAATGGTTAAAATAAGTCTTTCAGGCAGAAGGCAAGTGACATCAGATAGAAAGATAGACCTGCACAAAGCAATAAAAAAACCTAAAAAATGGTGGGGGGGCTCAGTCAGTAAAGAATCCGCCTGCCAATGCAGGAGACATGGGTTCAATCCCAGGGTCGGGAAGATCCCCTGAAGGAGGGCATGGCAACCCACTCCAGTATTCTTGCCTGGAGAATCCCATTGACAGAGGGGCCTGGCAGACTACAGTCCATGGGGTTGCCAAAGAATCAGACACAACTGAGTGACTAACATACACACACACAGAAATGGTAGACATGTGAGTGAATACATAGGAATTTTATCTTAATATTTAATGTATTTTAAAAACCCTTAAGGATATCCAGTTCTAAGAAGGAGTAGCCCCATTCACCCCAAGTCCAAGCCTCTTACAATTAAAATTCACTGGATACAGCACAGCATAGCAAACAGAAGATGACTCTGAAAGGAGTGCAAAAGAATAAAGTGAACTGCCTAAAGGGTGCAGGACTTGAGGAACAGTACAGCAGCGTTGGTTTTCTTACGAAGTTTGGGTTTGCTTGTTTTGTCTCCTACCTATCCCGATGAAGTACTAAAACTGTCAACAAGTACATACCAAAAACTTGAAGAAAAGTCTACTTCTCTAGTCAAAGAACTAATAAAGGGTGACATAACCAAGAAACTGTTGTTTGATCGTATTTTCCCTACTCCAGCAAAATACCAATAGAATTCTTGTGCCCCCTCCACCCTCTCCCATGATCTTGCTCAAAGAATTCATCCAGGGAGCCCGTGGTTCACTCCCTTTATGGCAGAAGCAGGTGATACCCAAGTCCCCCTCTGGGGCTGCACTAGAAGGGTCCAGGAGGGAGCTGAACCTCCTCGTCCCTTCACCGGGCACCGACAAGACTGACTAAGGCAGTGGAATGAGGCTGGTTAGCACCCTGCTTTTCTACAGATGGTGTCAGCATGGCTCAGAGAGATGCTGAGCGCCCATTCCCACCCGGTAGCAATGAGGTGGAATGAAGTGGTCCCAGGAGGACTGTGCCAACAGAATAGAGAGGGGGCTGAACGTACACTCCACGCAGTGCCAAGAGGATGTGAGTCGACGTTCCAACTTCATCAGGAAGGTACTCGCTGGGCCAAAAGGGGAGAATTAGACACCTGCCCTGACCGCATCCTTCCTCTATACCTAAACAGGGTGACTGCCTACTAACAAAGAACATTAACTAGAATCCAAAGTCATACAACATAGCAGCCAAAATGTCAAGGATATGATTTTTTTAAAAAAAATCACACCAATCAAAAAATCTTGTCACACCAAGAACCAGGAAAATCACACTTGAAAGAGAAAAGACAAATCAACCAATGCTTACACCAAGATGACTCAGTTGTTGGAATATTCTGAAGAGCATTTTTTAAAGTAGCGATTATAAAAATTGCACAATGAGCAATCTAAAACACTCTTGAAACAGAAGAAAAAGAAAATCTAAGCAAAAGAATATAAATTATTAAAGAAATAACAAGTTGGAAATGATAAGACTGAAAGATACAATAACTGAAATAAAAACCCAAAGGATGAGCTCAAGAGTAGTTTGGAGATAACAGGGAATGAATGAATGACGTTTAAGACAGATCATTGGAAATGACCCAGTCTTCACAGTAGAAAGAAAATAAACTGGAAAAAAAAATAAGCAGAGTCTGAGAGATCTGTGGAATGGTAACAAAAGATCTCTGATGCTGGGAAAGATTGAAGGCAAAAGGAGAAGGCAGCCTTAGAGGATGAGACGGTTATGTATGATAGCATCACCGACTCAATGAACAAGAATTTGAGTAAGCTCCAGGAGATAGTAAAGGGCAGGGGAACCCAGTGTGCTGCAGTCCATGGGGTCACAGAGAGTCGGACACAACTTAGTGAATGAACAACAACAACAACAGATCCAGCGTTGCTATCATGAACATTCTAGAAAGGGTAGAAAACATGTGCAGCTGAAAAAATGCTCAAATAAATAGTGGCTAAAATTGTCAAGCATCTACAAATAAAATATTAAAAAGTGAATTTATAAAGGTTGCAAGACACAGGAAAGTATAACATATAATTGTATTTGTATAAGCCATAAAACCAAAATACACACACATACACATACCCACATTTGGACAGCTGTTTTTTGACAAAGTTGCAAAAACAATTCAATGGAGAAAGAACAGGCTTTTTAACAATTGACACTGAAACAAGTGGATGCTAATGTACAAAAAAAATCAACTTGAGTCCATAAATTGCATTACATAAAAAAATAATTCCAGATGGATTATAGAGCTCAATGTAAAATCTAAAACCTAAATCTCTAGATGAAAAACATAAGGAGAGTATCTTTGTGATCTTGAATTAGGCAAAAAGCTTTTAGATATAACACCAAGTACACAATCCAGGGAAAATAAATTGATAAATTGAACTTTATCAAAAGTAAAACTTCTGCTCTTTGAGAGAAAAAAAGACAAACCACAGACTGGGAGAATATTTTGCCAAGCATATATCTGAAAATGCACTTATGTCTAGAATATATAGTAAACTCTCAAAACTCAATACCAAAAAAATGGACAGTCCAATTAAAAATAAAGTGGACAAAAGATCTGAACAAACATTTTTCCAAATAAGTTAAATGGATGGAAATAAGCATATAGCATTAGTTTTTAAGGAAATGTGAATCAAAATCAGAGTGTGATACCATTACATGTATTACATTGCTGTTGCTGTTTAGTTGCTGAGTTGTGTCTGACTCTTGCAATCCCATGGACTATAGCCCATCAGGCTTCTCTTCTTGTCCCAGGCAAGAATACTGGAGTGGGTAGCAATTTCCTTCTCCAAGGGATCTTCCTGACCCAGGGATTGAACTGAAGTCTCCTGCATTGGTAGGCAGGTTCTTTACCACTGTGCCACCTGGGAAGCCTTTACACATATTACAGAATGACTACAATTTAAAAGATTGACCAAATCGAATGTTGGAGAGGATTTGAAGGAACTGAATCCTGATACGCTGCTGTGGAAATGTAAAATGATACAACTACTTCAGAAGTTCAGAGCTTCTCAAAAACTTAAACATGTAGCACATGTCCCAGACATTCAATTCCAAGAGAAAAGGAAGCAGATGGGCACACAAAGACCTGGACACAAATGTTCATAGCAGTTTTATTTGTAATAGCCCCAGACTGGCAACAAACCAAATGTCCCTCCACAGATGAATGGAAACAAAAATTGCAGTCTATCTATATAATGGACTGCTTCTCAGGGGGGAAAAAAAAGAAATGATTTACTGATAACACAATATGGATAAATCTCAAAAATAATTATGTTGATACAAATAACAAATGCTGAAGTGGATCTGGAGAAGAGGGAACCCTCCTATACTATTGGTGGGATTGTAAGTTGATGCAGCCACTGTGGCAAACAATATGGAATTGTCTCAGAAAACTGAAAATTGAGTTACCACATGATCCAGCAATCCCACTCCTGGGCATATATCTGGACAAAACTATAATTTAAAAAGATGCGTGCACCCTTATGTTCATAGCCACACTATTCACAATAGGCAAGAAATGGAAATAACCAAAATGTTCATCGACAGATGAATGGATAAAGAGGTGGTACATATGTACGGTGGAATACTACTCGGCCATAAAAAAGAACAAAATAATGCTATTTGCAGCAACATGGATGCAACTAGAGATTATCATACTAAATGAAGTTAGTCAGAAAGAGCAAGACAAATACCGCATGATATCACTTATATGTGGAATCTAAAATATGACACAAATGAACCTATCTGTGAAACAGAAATAGAATCTTGGACGTAGAGAACACACTGGGGGTTGCCAAAGGGGAGAGGGTTGGAGGAGGTATGCAGTGGGAGGTTGGGGTTAGCAGATGTAAGATTTTACATAGAGAATGGAGAAATAACAAGGTCCTACTGTATAGCACAGAGAACTGTATTTGCTCTCCTGTGATAAATTATAACGGAAATATTATCAAAAGAATGTATATATATTATATATATGTATGTATGTATGTATAACTGAACTATTTTGCTGTACAGCAATAATTAAACACTGTAAATCAACTATACTTCAATAAAGATTCCCCTGGTGGTCCAGGGGTTAAGAATTTGCCTGTCAATGCAGGAGACACCAGTTCAACCCCTGGTTTGGGAAGATTCCACATGCTGGGGAGCAATTAAGCCCGCAGGCCACAACGATTAATGCTGAGCCGCACCTACTGAAGCCTGCATGCCTGGAGCTTGCGCTCTGCAGCGAGAAGCCACCTCAGTAAGAAGGCTAGGCACCTGAGCCCCTGCTCGCTGCACCTGGAGAAAGTCCATGCACAGCAATGAACACCCAGGGCAGCCAAAATAAACAAAAATGTGAAAAACTATGCTTCAATCAAACAATAATAGTATGAGTATAAATTAAATAATGATTCTGGGGGATTCCCTGGTGGTCCAGAGACTGTGTTCTCAAGGCAAGGGCCCCTGGTTCAACCCCTGGTCAATGAACTAGATTCCAGATGCCTTAACTAAGAGTTCTCAAGTTGCATCTAAAGATCCTGGGTGCCATGCCTCGAAGATCGAAGATCCTGTGTGCTGCAACTAAGACCCAGCACAGCCAAATGAATGAATTAATAAAGATAAATATGAAAAAGGGAGAAATCCTTTAAAAAGTATTAATATTGAGTACAAGAAGTCAGACCAAAAAAAGACTACATCCTGTATATTACAATTATATAAAACTTCAGAAAATGAAAGTCTTTAGTGACATGAAACAAACAAACAGGAATGGAGAGGAAAGAGAAGGGAGGCCTGGGAGAGATTACAAAGGTTCATGAGAAACTTTCCGGGGGTGATGGAGCTACTCTCTATACAGATCATTGTGATGGTTTCATGGATGTATACATATGTGAAGACATATTATATACACCTACATAAGTGGATATAATATATCCAGGTGGAAGGGTGAGGGAAAAGGGTAGTTAGGGAGTTTGGGAGGGACAGGTACACACTGCTATATTTAAAATGGATGACCAACAAGGACCTGCTGTACAGCACAGGGAGCTCTGCTCAATATTATGTGGCAGCCTGGATGGGAGGGGAGTTTGGGGGAGAATGGACACATGTATACGTACAGCTGAGCCCCTTTGCTGTTCAGCTGAAACCATCACATTGTTTGTTAATCAGTTGTACCCCAATACAAAATAAAAACTTTAAAAAAAATGTGTGCAGTGTTTTGTATGTCAATACTGTAATGAACTGCTTCAAAAATAATAATAATAAGGCCATGGAAGGTATCAAGACTTTACTTTCAATAAGACTGTTCTCTATCTGGTCTGCAAACAGGTGCATACAAAATCTATACTTTTGGCTGGAGCCTGCCTGACGACAACTCTGCAACATTATGCAAATAGCCATGAGAAAGAGACAATAATTACGTTAGAAACCACCAGCACATGTTTGTTTCCACACACATTTTTTTTGTTTATTTTCAGATATGGGTTGTCTGTAGCATGTGGCTGTCAGTTAACCCAAGTCGGGGCTTTTCTGTTCAGTTTAGAGAATCTGAAATTGAGCTCTGCTGGGGTTTAGGACCATGTGGTGGTTCATGGGCGTGGAAAGTACCTATGGCTGACCACAGACTAGAGTTCCCTACCACTACATTAATCTCAAAACTAACTCTTGTCTTCTAGCTTTGTTTTAAAACAATCCTATAGTCTCCATTTTAATTGCTTTTAAATAATCTATAAAATATGCTTCTTTTTCTTGTTCTTGTCTTTTCCTAACCTTTAAGATTTTTCTTTTTTCACTCTGGGGGAGATCTTAATCTCACTAGAGAATGATTTCAACATCACATTCAGTCTCTCCTCTCCTCCTGTGCTTCTCTGAGCAGACCTCCCAACCCAAACGCTGTGAAGGGGCCCAGACTTAAAGATTGTTCTTGGCATACTAAACATGCCAGGTCTTGTCACTAACGTGGCTCCACCTGGGCACAGCTGTCTAGAGCAACAGTCTTATTTCTTACCAGAAAATCTTGTGCCTCAGCAAAACCTTTTCTAGAATTAACCACACCACCAGGAGATGTGGGGGCGGGGCTGAGCACGGCTTTACAGAACCCATTTGTTCACCTCATCTCTGTTTTGTAATGTGCTCAGGGAACCACTGAATTTTGTACTGGAGGGAGAAGGGGGAAAAGGCCACTGACTGTATTTCTGCCCCTGTGCTGGAAAGGATGCTATGTCAGATAATCACATGAGCAAACGTCCAAGGTCAGTATCACCCCATGATACAGATGAAGCCCAGAGAGCCTCAGGGGCTCACACGCCCTCAGGTCTCAGTGGGACGGAGTAGAGCCCAGGACAGGGGACCCATATTCTTTCCCCAGCTCAACATGCTGCCTCACCATGACTGCTGGGCCACCACCACTTTCCATGACCACCTGATCATCACTTCCTGTCTCTTCCAGGGCACCAATCTCCACTGGTCTTATCCTCCAGATTTTCCTATAGATAAACCCATTCATCCGTGAAGTCAAGCAAGCAGGCAAGGGCCCTTCACATAGAATCTTTTAGGCTGGGTAAAGAGTTTGGATTTTAGTCTAAGAGAGTATTTTCTCAGAAGGAGTAATATGATCAGATCCTTCAAGAAAAGATGCTTATAAGATATTGAAACAACCTAAATGTCCATTGACAGATGAATAGATAAAGAAGATGTGGTACATATATACAATGGAATATCACTCAGCCATTAAAAGGTAAAATAAAAGGTGTAGCCATTTGCAGCTACAATGATGGACTTAGAGACTATCATACTAAGTGAAGCAAGTCAGAAAGGTGAAGACAAATACCATGTGATATCACTTATATGTGAAATCTAAAATATGGCACAAATGAACCTATCTATGAAAAAGAAACAGACTCGCAAACATAGAGAACAGATTTGTGCTCGCCAAGGGGGAGGGGTGGCAGGGGAGGGAGGGACTGGGTGTTTGGCATTAGCATACACAAACTGTTATGTACAGGATGGATAAACAGTAAGGTCTTATTTTTATAGCATAGGGCTTCCCTGGTGGCTCAGATGGTAGGAGACCCATGTTCGACCCCTGGGTCGGGAAGATAGCCTGGAGAAGGGAATGGCAACCCACTCCAGTATTCTTGCCTGGAAAACTCCATAGACAGAGGAGCCTGGCAGGCTACAGTCCATGGGGTCGCAAAGAGATAGACACGACTGAGCAACTAACACTTTCACTTTCACTTTTATAGCATAGGGAACTATCTTCAATATTCTGTAATAAACTATAATGGAAAAAAAAAAGGAAGAATGCTTCGTGATCAGCCCAGTTTCCATTGTAGTAGCCCAGGCAAGAGAGGATGATGACTTGAACTTGAGTGGTGATAGTAAAAATGAAAGTGGATACACTCAGAAACTGTTTCAGAGATAGAGTCAGATTAGACTTGTTGAAGCAGCACTAGATGTGGGAAGCAAGGATAAAGAGCAGAACCAAGGCTGACTCAGAGGATTTTGTCTTGAGAAACTTGAAAAACCAAGACAAGAAAGAGTCCAGGTTTGATGCATGAGACAAGGTGCTCAGGGCTGGTGCACTGGGATGACCCTGAGGGATGGGATGGGGAGGGAGGTGGGAGGGGGGTTCAGGATGGAGAACACATGTACACCCATGGCTGATTCACGTCAATGTATGGCAAAACCCACTACAATATTGTAAGGTAATTAGCCTCCAACTAAAAAAAAAAAAAAGAAAAAAAAAAGAGTGAGGTAAAAATCAGTCCTGGGAAAATCTTGCGCTGTGTTTGGGACAAATTTGAATTTGAAATATCTATTAAAATAGAAGTAGAGTAGACCACAGAGTATAAGAATATGGACCCTGGATGGATATAGAAATGCACGAGTCATGAAAATATCGATAGGAAGCATAAAGCCGTGAGTGTGGATGAGCTCACCAAGGGAGAAAGAGGGGTGAGAAACGAACCCTGGGGTCTTCCTTGGTGGTCCAGTGGCTAAGACTCTGTGCTCCCAATGCAGGGGAACCACGTTTGATCCCTGGTCAAGGAATTAGATCCCACATGCTGCAACGAAGATCGAAGATCCTGCATGCTGCAAACTAAGACCCAGAACAGTCAAATTAATTAATTGGTGGTGGTGGTGTTTTAGTCACTAAGTTTGTCCAACTCTTTGTGTAGCCCGCCAGGCTCCTCTATCCATGGAATTTTCCAGGCAAGAATACTGGAGTGGGTGGCCATTTCCTTCTCCAGGGGATCTTCCCGACCCATAGGGCTGGGATCGAACCAGCATCTCCTGCACTGGAGGAAGATTCTTTACCATCTGAGCCAATCGAGACAACTGGAGAGCCTAGTGAGGCTCTCAGAAAACAAAATAGAAAACTATAAGGAAAACAAAATTAGATTTAACTTGATGGCCATTGTGTCTGAGTAGAAAATGATGCATAAACAAAATAGCACAGTGACAACTTGCAAAGTAGGAACCCAGGGGCAGGAATATTTAAACCAGAAAAGACCATAATGATCTGCTTCTCCTTGTGGAATTATAAAAGGTTTTAACTGAACACCAGCAAAAATGGCAAAAGAAAAACAGACAGCAAAGAAAATCAAAGAAACCGATTGAAGAGGAAACTTGGGGGCCCAGTACACACTCGGGGCCCCTATTCTTCCCCATCTCCTGGAGAAGGGAGTGGTTACCCACTCACTCCAGTATTGTTGCCTGGAGAATTCCATGGACAGATTAAAAAACCAGAAAGGAAAGAGGTAAGAAAGGTATACAATTGAGCAGAGTTTTAGGGGCTTCCCTGATGGCTCAGCAGGTAAAAAACCCACCTGCAATGCAGGAGATGCAGGAGACATGGGTTCAATGCCTGGGTTGGGATGGAGGAGGAAGAAATGGCAACCCACTCTAGTATTCTTGCCTGAAAAACTCCATGGACAGTTTACAGTCCTGGCAGGCTACAGTCCAAAGGGTCGCAAAGTGTCAGACACAACTAAGCGACTGAGCACACACACAACCTTCCCCATCAGCAACATATGCAGGTAATATATGTTAAATAAAAGTGAGGGTGGGAGTTATTTGCCCAAATTTCATTATCTGACATTAAATCTCAGAGCTCTTGTTATTTTTGCTGGAAATACAACTACTATAATGGATTTACAAAACGTAAAAATTGTATCTTCTATCTGAACATCATTCTAATTAACTTTTGATCTTCTGTCTAGCTAAAGACTAGAAAAATTACTGAAGTCAAATCTTACTTAAAGGACTTCCCTGGTGGTCCTGTGGTTAAGAAGCCTCCTTGCAAAGCAGGGGACGTGGGTTTGATCCCTTGTTGGGGAACTAAGATCCCAAATGCTGCAAAGCAACCAAGCCTGCAGGCAGCCACTGCTGAGCCCACATGCTCTGGACCTGCACACTCTGGGACCGGATCCCTCAACCACAGAGTCAGTGCATTGCAATAAATAAATAAATATTTTTACAAATCTTATTTAATCTATATCTTACTTCTTCTCATCATAATAGAAGAAATTTGTGTCTTCATTTTTAATACCAAATTGCCTTGAAGATTTATTTAATACTGAATTTTGATTCTTATCCTTTGGACCAGTTATTTGAAGAATTATGGTTTTAATGCAGATGATCTGGAAGGGATAAAATTGAAACTCCTAATAATTTTCATATTGCTGCCAGTAGAAAAGTAATACACAATGCCAATTTATTTTGGCAAAAACCATTTCTAACGGACAAAAGATTTAGACAAAAGAGGATGTCTAAATGGCCAATAAGCACATGAAAATGTTCTCAAACCATTATTCATCAGGAAACTCTAAATTAAAACCACGAATGAAATATCAGCATACACTCCCTCAAATGGATAAAGTCAAAGAGATAGACAATACTGAAAGTTAGCAGAGATGTAGAGCAAGCAGAATTGTCATGGCTGGTAGGAATGCAAAATAATACAATAACGCCAACATTTTTTTGGCATTTTCTAGTAAAATAAAACATTTCCCTTCCAAATCAGCCAGCAACTCCACTCCTAGGTATTTATCAAAGAGAAGTGATTGTAAACGTCCACCAGAATTTTACAAGTTTAATTTGTGACAGTTAAAAATAAGACACAACCCATATATCAAAATCCTTTAAGACAGGCTTTAACAGTACATGAATCCAGAACTTCCAGATTTACAAGTTGGATTTAGAAAAGGTATAAGAATCAGAGATCAAATTGCCAACATTCATTGGAACATAGAAAAAGCAAGAGAATTCCAGAAAAACATCTGCTTCATTGAATATGCTAAAGCCTTTGACTGTGTGGATCACAACAAACTATGGAAAATTCTTAAAGAGATGGAAATACCAGACCACCTTACCTGTATGCATAGAAACCTGTATGCAGGTCAAGAAGCAACAATTAAAACTGGACATGGGACAATGGACAGGTTCCAAATTAGGAAAGGAGTCCATCAAGGCTATATATTGTCACCCTGCTTATTTAATTTACACGCAGAGTTGTTGTTGTTCAGTTGCTCAGTCATGTCCAACTCTTTGCGACCCCATGGGCTGCAGCATGCCAGGCTTTCCTGTCATTCACCATCTTCCAGAGGACAGGAAGCCTGGTGTGCTACAGTCCATGGGGTCACAAAGAGTCGGACATGACTGAGCGACTGAACAACAACACATCATACAAAATGCTGGGCTGGATGTTTCACAAGATAGAATCAAGATTGCCCGGAGAAATATCAACAACCCTAGATATGCAGATGATACCATCCTAGTGGCAGAAAGCAAAGAGGAACTAAAGAGCCTTTTGGTGAAGGTTAGAGAGAAGAGTGAAAAAGCTGACTTAAAAACTCAACATTCAAAAAACTATGATCATGGCATCCAGTTCCATCACTTCATGGCAAACAGATGGGGGAAAAATGGAAACAGTGACAGACTTTATTTTCTTGGGCTCCAAAATCACTGCAGATGGTGACTGCAGCCATGAAATTAAAAGACACTTGTTCCTTGGAAGAAAAGCTATGACAAATCGAAACAGCATGTTAAAAAAGCAGAGATATCACTTTGCCGACAAAGGTTTGTATAGTCAAGGGTATGATCTTTCCAGTAGTCATGTACAGATGTGAGAGCTGGACCATAAAGAAGGCTGAGTGCTGAAGAACTGATGCTTTTGAACTGTGGTGCTAGAGAAGACTCTTGAGAGTTCCTTGGACTGCTAGGAAATCAATTCAGTCAATCCTAAAGGAAATCAACCCTGAATATTCATTGGAAGGACTGATGCTGAAGCTCCCATACTTTGGCCACCTGATGTGAAGAGCTGACTCTTTGGAAAAGATTGAGGGCAGGAGGAGAAGGAAGTGATAGAGAATGAGATGGTTAGATAGTATTACTGACTCTATGGACATGAATTTGAGCAAACTCCAGAAGACAGTGAAGGACGGGGAAGCCGGCATGTTGCAGTCCACGGGGTCGAAAAGAGTTGACAAAACTGAGCTACTGAACAACAACAGATGCTCCATTTGGGGATGGAGGTAGAAGAAAGGAGTCCCCTGCTGTTAGGGAGCTAGATACACAGTGGGGAGGGACCCTGGCTGGGAAGGGAGGACAGGGGATATGCTACATAGGCTCTGCTGGTCTTCACTCTCCTGGGAGGAGAAGTTAAGGGTAAGGAGGGAAGTCAGGGTAACTAGAGGTCATATTTGCCCTGTGTTTGGGCCCCTGTTTGAAAGGGAGCCCCTTCCAGGTGCAGTGGTCTTGGGGATCAAGGCAGAAAATAAGCCTCCTGTGTTTGCGCACTTGCTTTTAGGCGTCAGTATCAGTTCTAAGCCCTGGGTGTAGGTGTCTTTTCCTTCGAGCCTGAGTCCTACAGCTTCTTGGGTTGTATGCACCCAAACTTCCCGAGGATCTTTCCCACAGGTTGTGACTTCTAGGTTGTCAGGGGTGGGATTAATTCTGCCAGGGCTCATGGGAAGGAAGAAGGATTAAGAGAGTCTCACAAAAGTGGCAACTGCTCAATTGGTTTTTTAAAAACTATGTATTTATATATCTGGCTGCCTCGGGTCTTGGGTGTGGCACATGGGCTTCAGCGGTTGCCGCACGTGGGCTCAGCACACAGTGCTGCTCAGCTTCTCTGCAGCATGTGGGATCTTCCCAGACCAAGGTTTGAACCCGTGTCCCCTGCGCTGGCAGGCGGATTCCTATCCACTGTATCACCAGAGAAGTCCTGCAGTAACTTTTTAAGATAAAGATACATGGCAGCTTTATACACAAAAGTCAGGGTGAATTAAATCAAAATCCTTTTATTTAATTTTGTCCCAAATTTCTTAGAACCAAAAACAAAAAGGAAAAAAAAGAAAAAGATGATGATTACAGGTTAATACACTTGTTCTTCTGGAAGATACTAATTCTCACATTCAGTGAATTTGCCAAGAAGCCCCCAATAGGGGCACAGAGCCTTCCTGGACCTGGAGAAGTGGGTGACTTTGGCAGTCATCACATTGTATTGAGGTTTCGAGTCTGCTAGTGGTCAGAGACCATTTTGTCACCACAGACAAAAGGCGTTCAGTTCAGTTCAGTTCAGTCGCTCAGTCGTGTCCGACTCTTTGCGACCCCATGAATCGCAGCACGCCAGGCCTCCCTGTCCATCACCAACTCCTGGAGTCTACCCAAACTCATATCCATCGAGTTGGTGATGCCAACCAGCCATCTCATCCTCTGTCGTCCCCTTCTCCTCCTGCCCTCAATTTTTCCCAGCGTCAGAGTCTTTTCCAATGAGTCAACACTTCGCATCAGGTGGCCAAAGTATTGGAGTTTCAGCTCCAACATCAGTCCTTCCAATGAACACCCAGGACTGATCTCCTTTAGGATGGACTGGTTGGATCTCCTTGCAGTCCAAGGGACTCTCAAGAGTCTTCTCCAACACCACAGTTCAAAAGCATCAATTCTTTGGCGCTCAGCTTTCTTTATAGTCCAACTCTCACATCCATACATGACTACTGGAAAAACCATAGCCTTGACTAGATGGACCTTTGTTGACAAAACTCCTTCCTAAATCTCTTTGAGTGAAACAGTGCCTTGCTCTGATGCCCTCTCTCCTTCAGGAAACAAGATCTCTTGATCAGTAAAAATCCTTTTGTGCCTTTAAAAAAGAACCTGACACTCCAACATGAGGAAAGTGTTTTGAGTTTTCTTTCAATCTCGCCCCAAATGCAAGCATGAAAAAACACACAAGAATTTACAATAAGCGAAGAGTAAAGTCAGGGTTTGTTTGGAAAAATACTTTAAAAGTTAAATATGAGTTTTTGAACACTAAAAGGATTGATAAAATCACACCTCTGAAGTAAAACACTCTCATCCACCTCACCGATGTTTCCTGTTTTGGTTAACACATCTTAATTACCTTCTTTGGAATTTCCGCTGCAGCTCTTCCACCCACCTTCAGGTCTGGACACAGTGCCACATGTGCTGGCCAGAAACCAGAGCCCCGGGGGCTCCAGCAGAGCCTGGAGTCACTGCCTGATGCGATACCAATCTTGCTCAGTTATCAACCATCTCAGTCACTTCCCACCAGGAGCTGGACACCAGAGAATTCAGCACAAACCTAGGTCATTTATTTCTTTGACCCTGTGGCTCTTAAGCCTGGGTGCTCACCAGTCATCAGGAGAATTTTCTAAAAGTCTGGAACCAGCCCACATTCCAAGACTGGGCTCTAAAGTGTCTGCTGGGGGTTCCAGACATTGCTTTGCTTCCTACTGGTTTGACTTCCCTCCATCAGGGCTCTTATTCTGTAATGTGATTCCTTTTCTGGGAGAAGAATGCTCTGCATCTGGTGGATCCACCTTTAAGGGATTGTTTCTACGCTGCTGCTCAGTTGTCTTTTATAAGTTCCCACTTCTTGAGGTTTTCCTATTGGTGGGCCCTAGTCCCTTTAATCAAATGGTAAGGGCTGGCATCCCCTTTTCAGTGCACACAGGAAATAAATGAATGGAGGCCCCATTGCAGTAACAATTTTAGTCAAGCTTTTCCATAGCATGCTTTTCTCCTATCTCTACATGGAGCTTTAGAATCCTTTATTTTGATGTCAACAGTAGAATTATTGTATTACATTCACTAAAAGCAATTATACATCCTCTTTGGAAGTGGGCAGAAAAAACTGCTGCGAAAGAAACATCTTTAAGTATTCC
Source organism: Okapia johnstoni (assembly GCA_024291935.2). Taxonomy (NCBI): domain Eukaryota; kingdom Metazoa; phylum Chordata; class Mammalia; order Artiodactyla; family Giraffidae; genus Okapia; species Okapia johnstoni. The sequence continues at coordinate 132,817,823 of CM044306.1, read as the reverse complement.
CAAACAGACGTAATTAACATAGTATGTTTGTGTATTGTTTTTTTCAGGGAAAAATGGGTGAAATATACTTGGTGTGGTTGATAGTTTCCCAGCATGGCCACCATCAATTCATTCCTTCCTCTAGGCAACTACTGAGATGTAGGATCAACTCCCCTCCCCAGTTTGGGCTGGTCCTGTGACTGCCTTAACCAAAAGTTTACTGCAGAATTGTGTCTTGGGATTTCTGAGTCTAGACCTTAAGTGGGCTGGTGACTTCTGCTTCCTTCCTTTTGGACCTCAGCCCCTATGATATGGAGGGACACAGAAAAGTATTTCCACTCAATAGAATGCTGAGTGGAAAAAAGTATATTTCCTAATGAATACACTGTTATGATTCTATTTTCCATATTTCTCTATTTATCGCTCTCTATTCGTACAAACGTCCACACATATCTTTAAAGGACATATACCAAAATGTCACCAATGGCTACCTCTGATAGTGTTGCATTTTCTTCTTGTTGTATATAATTATTTTCAAGCTTTTGCAGAAGAAAATGTGAATTTTTTTTTTTTTAAAAAACCTTTTTATTTTTTATTGAGGTATAGCTGATTGACAATGTTGTGATAGTTTCAGGTGAAGAGTGAAAGGACTTAGCCATACTTATACATGTATCCATTCTCCCCCAGACTCCCCTCCCATCCAGGCTGCCACATAACAATGAGCAGAGTTCCCTGAGCTATACAGCAGGTTCTTGTTGGTTTTTTGGTGTTGTTAAGTCCCTAAGTCATGTCTAACTCCTTTGCAACCCCATGGACTGTCATCCACAAGGCTCTTCTGTCCATGGGATTTTTTCCAGGCAAGGACACTGGATTGGGTTGTCATTTCCTTCTCCAGGGGATCTTCCTGACCCAAGGATCGAACTCATGTCTTCTGTGTTTTCTGCCTTGGCAGGTGGATTCTTTACCACTAAATCACCTGAGAAACCCGCTTGTTCGTTATACACTTAAAATATAGCACTGTGTACAGACAACACAATTTCACTCTCTAAGTCCATGAGTCTCTTTATGTTTTGTAAGTAAGTCCATTTGTATCAAGAAATATGTGAATTTTATTAAAAAAAAAAATACCAGGGGAATTCTCTGGAAGTCCAGTGGTGTAGACTCAGCACTTTCACTGCCTGGATTCAATTCCTGGTTGGGGAACTAAGATCCTGCAAGCTGTGTGGCACGGCCAGTAAATAAAATAAAATAAAATTAGTGTCTAACAATAGGAAATTAAAAAAAAAAAAAAAAAACAAGACACTGAAGGACCCAAGAACCCAGGGGAGTAAATTTGCTGGTGAGTCTATTCATGAAGACCCAGCTTCTCAGGCAGGCAGTCCACAAGGACAGCCACTTGCTCCCCTGGCCACCCCGAGCAAAGACTCACTCTACTGGCTCAAATGATCAACCTCACTTACTGAGAATATTCCTTCTTTTTAAAAATATTCTTTCTTTTTTTTTAAACTTTTTCTTTTGTATGGGGGGTGGGAGGGCTCAGTGGTAAAGAACCTGCCTGACAATACAGGAGACACTGTTTCAATTCCGGGGTTGGGAAGATCCCCTGGAGAAGGAAATGGCAACCCACTGCAGTATCCTTGCCTGGGAAATCCCATGGACAGAGGAGCCTGGCGGGCTACAGTCCATGAGGTCTCAAAGAGTTGGACACAACTTAGCGACTAAACCGCAATAGCCGATTAACAGTGCGAGAGTTTCAGGCGAACAGTGAAGAGACTCAGCCATACATATACATGTAACCTTTCTCCCCCAAACGCCTCTCCCATCCAGGCTGCCACATAACATTGAGCAGAATTCCCTGTGCTATACAGTAGGTCCTTATTGGTTATCCATTTGAAATATAGCACTGTGTACATGTCCATTCCAAACTCCCCTGAGAATATTCTTGATGCTTTCACAGTTCATTTTCTGGAGAGAAAGCACAGCTACAGAACAGGTCGATTCAGAATGAGACATTGAGGTGGGCATCTACTTAGGCTAGCAGATAAAGAATCTTCCAACCTGCCTCAAGGTAGGTCAGGTGCATGTCCACCCTGGCTGGATAGTCCTTTGGTGGCCCTACGAACGGACATTCTCCCCATCACCATCCAGTTTTTATCTGTTATTTCTGAGGCAGCATAGATGGTGGCCTCCCAGAGTGGACAATGGATGATTGGGAGGGCTGATATGGCACCCGGGTACCCTAGCCCTTGGGCACTGGCTTTTCCCCCAGCTCTGCCTGCCTTCCTTCTACCAGGAAGGGCAGCCAGTACCAGAATGGGCAGGGACTTGAAGTCCAGAGAGCTGGGTGGGACATAAGGAGACAGAGGGAAGTAAAGGTAAGCAGGCCTTTACTTATCACCTGCACAAAGGGGTATTGGAGAAGCTTTTGCTCTGCTGGGCTGCACAGATTGAAGATGTGCATGGAAACTGCCCGAATGCCCAGCCCCTACGGTGACTGAGTCACATGGTCGCCAGAGCCCAGACAAAACACGAAAACACTCATGAGAAGGTAACTTCCTCACAGGCGGGGATTTGGTGATACTGGTCTGTTTTGTTCACTGCTGTCTGCCCAGTGTCTACAACAGTGCCTGGCACAGAATGGGCATTGATGAATAAATTCACCCATGAGGGTGTGGATGAATGGAATTTGCTAGTAATCAAAGAAATGCACACGACCACAATAATGTGGTATTGTTTTGTATATTAAGCCGTCCCAAAATAGTGTAATGGAAACACTCAGTCCTGGTGAAATCCGACAGGATCTGCCATGTATCTAGTATTAAAGGCAACTTTTGCTGTTGCTGTTTATTCACTAAGTCATGTCTGACTCTTTGCAAGGACTGTAGCCCGCCAGGCTCCTCTGTCCATGGGATTTTCCAGGCAAGACACTGGAGTGGGTTGCAATTTCCTTCTCCAGGGGATCTTCCCGACCCAGGGATCAAACCTGTCTCCTGCGTTGCAGGCAGATTCTTTATCACTGAGCCACCAGGGAAGCCCATTAATGGCAATATGTATTCATATAAATGTTTTGGAAAGCAGCTTGGTAACAGAGTTATTTAAAAGGGGCTACTCAGTAATTCCAGTCCTAGAAATTTATGTTAAATAGACAAATCAGAAAAAGGACAGAGCTGCCTATATAAACTATTCCTTGAAATGTTATTCATAACTGTAAAGAGATGGGGGCGGTCTGCGTGGCTAGGACCCTGGATGATCAGATAGCTTGTGGTTACAGAGGCCCGTGAAATAGTGCAGCAAAAAGGCATGTGAAAAAAAGCAGGGATGCAAAAGTGTACACGTAAAACAAATGTGACCATAAAATATATTCTGGGGGAAAGCCTGGAAGGATACAGTTTATGGATTTTTTTTCCCCTCCAATTTTTGTCATCAAAATATTTTTAACCAAAAAGAGCGTAACCAAATAAAACCTTCCTACAGGGCACCATGGGCTCCCCAGGTGGCTCAGTGGTAAAGACTCTGCTTGCTAATTCAGGAGACACAGGTTCGATCCCTGGGCTGGGGAAGATCCCCTGGAGAAGGAAGTGGCAACCCACTGCAGTATTCTTGCCTGGGAAATTTCATGGACAGAGGAGCCTGGTGGGCTACAGTCCATGGGGTCACAAAAGAGTCTGACACGACTTAGGACAACAACAGGACACCGTGCACCAGTAAACACGCATATGGCAACTAGTAAGTTCAAGATGCTCATAGCTTACACAGTTCCCAAGTGAGCGGTCTGCCATCGCCACCTGCCCAGCCAGCTCAGGCAGACCTTCAGCCTCCAGGTTTCAAGCCACTGGACAGCATAGCCAGGAGAGGTTTTTTTGGCAGAGTTCACCCATCTCTGAATGACAACCAAGTGCTGCTGTGGAAACAACAGTATTTAGCACCATCTGATCATAGATTGGAGAACATTTGCTAGAAATAACACTTTGGGCTTTGGCAAAGCAGGTATTGAGTTGCACTTTCTGACGGTGGTTAAAGCATTATAGCTGTTTTTTGATGATAAAACCACGCATACATCAGGACACACTTCCCTTCCTATTGCAGGAGGGCTATAGCCAGTTCACCTACAAAAGCTATCAGGTTACAAAAATATAAGAAGGAGGTTACAGCCCATGGAGAGCCTCTGATTTGTGCTGATTCAGCATTAGGTGATGGTTCTTAAGTGAACAGAAACCACCTGGGAGATTTAAACATGGACCCTTCGCTCCCTCTTGCAGAAATTCCGATTGAACCAATTTGGTGAACTGTCCAGAGCACTGGAAATTTTAAAAGCTCCAAGATGGTTTAGATGAGCATCCAGGGTTGAGATCCACTGTCTTATGGTATCAGCAGATGAGCTCTCTGCTGGAAACATTCAGATGTTCTGAATGGCCATAATTTATGTGCAAAGATCAGCAAGAATCTGTGCCACTTTTTGCAAAGGTTTGCTGTGTGCTACTAGCCATCAGAGGAAGCAGAGCAAAGGGCTGGGAGGCCCAGGAGCTCAAGGATCTCAGACATGGACAGGATGGGTGCTGAGTGTGACTCTGTCTTATTAGCTCTGCAACTTCAGGCAAGTTACTCACCCTCTCTGAGTCTCTATTTCCCCCTCTGAAGAGGGGGTGCTGGTCACCATGCCAACTTCACAGGGTTGTTCAGAATGGGATGCGTCTGTGCAGGGGTATACAGGAACACAGCTCTTCTCCAGATCACATGAGCATGTGGAAAGAATACAGTTACCATGAGTTCACAGAACTGTGCCTACACAGAACTGTGCCTCCATGGATTTGATGAAGAACCACACACCCTCGGCTTATGTATTAAGTGAAACGACACCAAGTAGATTAGTGGGTGTGTAATTTATGGGAAATAGGGGAAATGGAAATAGGGCAGACACTGCTGTGAAACTCTCCCATGATCTCCACCTTCAAAGTGAATTCAAGTATATTTAGAAGTCTTGAAGCCCACTCTCAGCAGAGCACCTGACCGGTTTAAGAGCAGACAGATCTCTCTTTTGTTGTTGTTCACTTGTTCAGTAGCTCAGTTGTGTCTGACTCTTTGCAACCCCATGGACTGCAGCCAGGCTTCCCGCCTGGCTGCAGTCCTTCACCATCTCCCAGAGTTTGCTCAAACTCATGTCCATTGAGTTGATGATACCAAGCAACTATCTCATCCTCTGTCACCCCCTTTTCCACCTGCCTCAATCTTTCCCAGCATCAGGGTCTTTTCAAATGAGTCAGCTCTTTGCATCAGGTGGCAAAAGTACTGCAACTTCAGCTTCAGCATCAGTTCTTTCAATGAATATTCAGGGTTGATTTCCTTAAGGATTGACTGGTTTGATCTCCTTGCAGTCCAAGGGACTCTCAAGAGTCTTCTCCAGCACCACACTTTGAAAGCATCAATTCTTTGGCACTCAGATCTCCCTTCAGAAGGCAGACAAGCAGAAGGTGGTAAGATTCCTGGTACCCATTCAAGGAGAGAGCTTCTGACCCCATAAGATATAGGGAAACTGCCAGGAGACCAGGAGGCTGGCCTCAGGATATTCCTGAATCTGCATTATGTCTTAATGATGAGATATGTGTGTGTGTTCAGTCACTAAGTCATGTCCGATTCTTTTGTGACCCCATGGACTGTAGCCAGGCTCCTCTGTCCATGGGATTTTACCAGTCAAGAATACTGGGATGGGCTGCCATTTCCTCCTCCAGGCAATCTTTCTGACCCAAGGATTGAACTTCCATCTCCTACATTGGTTGGCAGGTGGATTCTTTACCACTGAGCCACCTGGGAAGCCCAGTGATGAGATAAATGTTCTTGAATCTGCCTGACATTGGGGAAAAGATAGACCAAGGTCTGAAAGTCTTGGTGGAGGGCTGAGCCAGCACTGCAGTGCTGTCCTGAGGCCCCTGACAGTCACCTCCCTGGGGAGCCATTTCGAGGAAGAGGAACCTTCATTCCTTTGGTCACTTAGCAAAGATTACCTCTTGAGTTTTCCCATGTTACACTTTAGGAAACATGTGATGGTCTTTGGTCACATGGATGCTAATTACTCCTCTTGTCCCTGAAGCTGGGCTGAGGTTTCCTAGGTGACTAACATTAACTGGAGAATCACATCTCTCTGTCTGGTTGGCCGGTAAGGGGTCTGGCCTCTGACATCGTACATGTGGCTGCCAATCACTGATGAGGCTTCTGGCTTCCTGGTTCAGCCATGGAAGTGGCTGTAGGTTGAGCCCATGGCCAAGGGCAGCCCACCCCGCCTTAGCTGCCAGCCTCCTCTCCCTCCTTGTGGCCTATTTATTGTGACAAGCAATCTCCAGGTTGTGTTGAATTCTGTCTTGTGGGTTTATTTTTTTAAATCTTTTTTAAAAAGTACATGTGTTGTTACCATGGAAACAACTCTTTTGCATTCACTTGTGTTTTTAAAAAAAATCTTCCTGTGTGTCTGTCTGGCTTGTGCTGTCTGCACTGAATTGTGAGCTCCCAGGGGAGGGATGTATCTTGGCAGGGAGTCTGAGAGAGGCTCCTACCGTCTCCATTGGCAGGTGGGGCCAAGGCTCTGGCTTCATTACCCTAAGGAACCCACAAAGGGCAGCTGGAAACAAAGACATGCCCCTACCCCCCCAACTTTGGAGGCTGAGGTTCTGGTATCACACCTCATTTCATCATTATTGTGATACTGTGATCACAGCTCCCATCATTATCTCTACTTTACAAGGTACCTTTTTTTTTTTTTTTTTGAGAAGCGAAGCCTGAAAATTAGTATCTCAGTCCCTCAGTGGAGCCTGTTCCAGAAGGAAACCCTCCAGTGGCTGCACACAGACCCAGAGGGCTCCCAGCCGGACCTCTCTGCCTTTGAAGGACCTAGCACTTCCATTCAGCACACTCGTACTGAGCCTTTGCTGCAGGCCAGGCAAATCAGCCTGGCCCTGCCTGCCATGCCAACTAGGTGGCTCCTGGGCTGGGCATAGAGCCCACCATGCAATGCACGGCTCGCAGGGACCCAGGCAGAGGATCCAGGCGGCTGGCTGGGCAAGAGACACCCCAACTGGGGACCCAGTCGAGCCTGGGTTTCCTCCTGCATCAGATGTACAAAGTGGTAACAATAACGCCTGCCTGTCTCCTTTGCAAAATGGTACTGGTGGCTCAGACGGTAAAGAATCTGCCTGCAATGCAGGAGACCGGGGTTCCATCCCTGGGTCAGGAAGATCCCCTGGAGAAGGAAATGGCAACCCACTCCAGTATTTTTGCCTGGAGAATTCCATGGGCAGAGGACCCTGGTGGGCTACAGTCCAGGGGGTTGCAAAGAGTCAGATATGACTGATTGACTAACACACACACACAAGGAGGTTGCCGTCGCTTTGAGATGCTCTCCAGAGGCTGAGATCACAGGCTGCAGAGCACTGTCACTGTGCTCTTCTGAGCAGAAGAGTAATGATGCAGACCACAGTGGTGACAGTGCAGGGCCCGCCTAGGGGACCCAAGGCAGGAGGGCACAGCCCGGTGGATTCAGTTGGAAGATAACGCAGAGTGTGTGTGAAGTTAAGTGTTAGTTGCTCAGTTGAATCTGACTCTTTGCAACCCCATAGGCTGTAGCCCACCAGCCTTCTCTGTCCTCGGAGTTCTCCAGGCAAGAATACTGGAGTGGGTTGCCATGTCCTTTTCCAGGGAAACTTCCTGATCCAGGGATTGAACCCAGGTCTCCTGCATGCCAAGCAGTTTCTTTACCGTCTGAGCCACCAGGTAAGTCAGAGTGTGTGGATGCCTTACTTTCAGTGTTCCATGCTTTCCATGAGAAAGGAGGAAAAAATAACATTTTTAAAGGATCCCCCTGCCCTTCCCTGCACATGCCTATTTTTCTTACTATGTGATTTGATGGTCAAGAGGCTGACGTGACCACAGACTCTGCACTGACTGAGGAGGACTCAGTGTGTGTTGTCTGGGGGTCTGTTTGCCCTGAGAGGCCTGCACGGGATGTCTGATTGTGTGGGGCAGGGGAGGGGAGGGGATCCAAGCTGGAGAGCTGTCCTGGCTGCAGGATGAGCCAGGATGAGGTCAAGGTTGAGTTTTCCTGCCCAACCCCCTCTATTCAAAAGACTCTGGAGTTGAGGAGCTGGGTGTGTATTCATGGGTCTGTGTATTAAGGGAGCTGACTGAACTGGTCAGAGCAGCACAATGGGAAGATGCCTCAGGCCAGCAGGACCTGTGCGCGCAGAGTTTGCCTCAGTGGAGTTCTGCGAGGGATCCTCCCTTAGCAAACCTGCTAGAGCTTCACAGAGCTCCCTGGAGGGGAACTTGAACTGAATGGGGGTGGGACTGCTTAACAGTCCCTTGAGCAGTCCTTCAGTTATACTTCCTCCTTCAGTTAAACCCACTTAGCGCCTATGGCAAGGTGGCCAAGGCAGGCTTGGACCTCTGGAACAGGCTATGGACAGGGGAAGTAATTAACAAAGAGCCTGGGGCCATCAGGCATCAGAACGATCCCCACCCCCACCACTGCCACCATCATCATCATCACCATCATCATGATCAACATCACCGTTATCAGTACCATCGCCGTCTTCATCTCTGCCATCATCTCTTACATCATCATCATCACCCCTCCACAGCAAAGCTTAGTGGCTAAGAGCAAGGCCTGGAAAGCCTTGCTGGGTCTCTAGCCTAGCATTGTCACTCACAAACGCTATGAGCTTGGGCATAGTTTTGAACTTGCCTGGGCTTCATTTTCCTCATATATAAACTGGGGTAATTTTAAAAGATAATAAAGCTGTTAGCCTCTTGCCTGGCACATGTTGTCAGGATAAGTTGGTTATCATTATCACTGTTAGTGTTTTCATCATTATAGAGCCTTCTAAGTGAAGATGCTTTGGGTCATTATGGCAGTTCCTGACTGACAGAGTGGAAATCAGGCTGGCTCTGTCCCACTTTTCCGATAAGGAAAGGGAAGCTCTAAGCAGTGAAGACGTTTGTCCACGTGGCTCGGCTCACAGCCTGGGCAGTGGATGGGAGCACTGAGCAGCACCCCCCCACACAGTGCCTGCCTCCTTCACGCTTGTCCTTGGGCAGAGCCTCAAGAGCTGGGATGCTCTCCAAAATGCCTATTAAAACACATGGCTACTTTATGGTTTGTTTGCTCTTAAAGACAATAAAATCCAAGCTTATCAAACAAAAGTCACACTTAGCCCTGCTGACTTGAACGGTAAAGTCCAGCATTATCTATGTTCTTCAGCCCCCACAGAACACTTAGTTCCCCACAGAGCTGGCAACATGCTCCAAGGCTGACCTTTGGCAGTCCTCACCACTTTAGCCATGAACCAGTCACAAGGCAGGTAAGGTGGGGAGTCAGGTAGGTGGGGAGAAGCCCAGAGATCCCGCTTACCAGCTGGACACCTACAGTAAGTTTTTAAACCTCTCTGAACCTTCCTTAATATCCTTATCTGTAAAATGGATTTAATGATGGGAACCTCTTCACCGAGACCTTTAAGTGGGAAAGAGCTAGTGTGGGGAAGGAAAGTAAAAACGGAAAGGATTCAAGACGGAGGGGACATAGGTATACTGATGGCTGATTCATGCTGATGTTTGGCAGAAACCAAAACAATACTGTAAAGCAAGTATTCTTCAATTAAAAATAAATAAAGTAAAAAAAAAACAAACAAACAGAAATAAGAGCAGTATCTCTGAGGACTATCCTGAGCTAAGGCTACAGCTGTGCTTTCCAGGCTGTGTTAAGTGTGGATTCAAGATATATTAGAGAGCAAGCCGACTAGACTTACCAATGGATTAGATAAGAGAAGAAGATGAAAGAGAGGATTATATAACCTGGAGAGCAGGTGCCATTGTCTGAGATGGGGAAGTCTAGGGAGAGATGGGACAGGTCTTGCGGGGGTGGGGAAATTTGCATCTGCTCTGGATGTGCTAGTTTTACAATGTCTGAGATTTCCCAGGGGAGATGGCAGCGGGTGGTAGGAGCTGCAACTCTGAAGGAAGCTCCCAGGAGAAGTCCACGTTGAGAATTCAGACTTGGGGATGGTTGTCATAAGAATGGTATTCATTTATTTATTTTTAAATATTTATTTGGTTGTGTTGGGTCTAAGATGCAGAATGTGAGATGCAGTTCCTGGAACAGGGATCAAACCTGGCCCCACTGCATTGGGAGTTCAGTCTTAGCCATTGGACCACCAGGGAAGTCCCAAGAATGGTGTTTAAATCCAGGTGGCTCAGCAGTAAAGAAATCGCCTGCAATGCAGGAGACACATGCAGGAGACACAGGTTCAATCCCTGGGTTGGGAAGATCCCTTGGAGAAGGAAATTGCAACCCACCCTAGTATTCTTGCCTGAAAAATCCCATGGACAGAGGAGCCTGATAGGCTACAGTCCATGGGGTTGCAAAAGAACTGGACACGACTTAGCAACTAACAACACTGAAAGCTATCTCTTGGGAAGTGAGAGGAGAAAGTGAAGAGAGAGAGCCCAATGGGGTGTAAGGAGGGCGACAATTCAGGGCTCAGAAAAAGGAGGACCCCATGAAGAACTGGCCAGCGAAGTCAGAGAAAAATTGGGAAAGTGTTCAGTTGAGGAACTGAGAGAGCAGAGTGCTTCTGGAGGGAGGGAGTGAGTGGTCAACAGTGATGAAGGACTAAGATGAAGTTGCAGAGTGGGTGGGGCTGGACCGGCAAGAGGAGGTCACGGGTGACCTTGACTGAGAGGCATCAGAAGAGAATTGGGAGCAGAGGCAGGCTGCAGTGGGGCTGGGCGTGCATGGGGTTGGGAGAGTGGGGGCCATGTGTGTGCATGGAAAGAGAGTGGAGGAGTCAGGAGGTGGCTGTTGAGGGGAGGAGGGGCTCTGGGAGGATGAGAGGGCTCTGTCTGTGCACTGACTGAGGTCACCTGGAGAAAGGACCACGAAAGTGAGAGAGAGCTCCCTGCAGAGGGAGTGCAGACCTTTTTTTAAAAAAATTTTGTTTTTGGTGGACCATTTTTAAAAGCTTTATTGAATTTGTTGCAATATTCTTCCGTTTTCTGTTTTGGTCTTTTGGCCATGAGGCATGTGGGATTTTAGTTCCCTGACCAGGGATCGAACCCGCACCCCCTGCATTGGCAGGGCAAGTTTTAACCACTGGACCACCAGGGAAGTCCTGGGAGCAAAGTTCCTGCGTAGCTGGAGGGATGAATCCAGAGCACAGGTGGAGAGACTTTTCTCCATCCATCCAGGAAGGAAGAAACAGAAGAGGTGCCTGTCTGGGTGGGATTGGTGAGTTTGTTGGTGGGAAGATGAGAGTTTGGAACTAGAGGGAAAGTTCTGGAGCAGAACAGGAGGTGTGAGCATAGTTGTCATCTCGTGGGAGGGGGAGAGCAGACCTGCAGAGAGAACAGTGGGGTCTCCCGGTGGTACCGATGGCCGCTCACAGACTGAGATCATGAATTTAGAGCAAAGAAGCCAACCCTATCATCTGATGATCTCCAAAAACACTCAACAGCCCCAGGGCAGGCCAGAAAAAGGTAGATGGGAGGGTTCACTTAGAACTGGGATTTTGCCCAAGGGTTTTAACCTACAAGAGAAAGGCTAAGTTATTGGGAAATTCATGCTGGAGAAGAGGCTGGATGGCAAGAGAAGAGAGGCGTGGCATGAGTGGGCGGGGGCTCAGTGCAGTAAAACCAAAGGAATAGGGCAGTGAGGGGATCTGAGCGGCAGGGATGGGAGGATGAGGACTTACTGTAATCCAGATTTGAGGATGAGGGGGTCCAGCTGTGACTGGATGTGACATCAGCCTGAATAAGGACAGACGGCCCCGACCAGGAGGGAGGTGCAGCCGCTGGTTCTGCTGTGCGTGAGCTCCGAGAGCCAGGCCGGGCGCTGCTGGGGTTCCCAGCAGGCTCTGCAGCCCCCTGCCCAGATTCTGCCACTTTCTAGATGCAGGACCCCAGAGACTCATTTCCCCTCTTGGTGTTTGAGTATCTCTACTTGTAAAAATGAGGGCAATAATTTGTACTTGTCTCCTCAACCTATTATGAAGACTGCTGCTGCTGCTAAGTCGTTTCAGTCGTCTCTGACTTTGTGCGACTCCATAGACGGCAGCCCACCAGGCTCCCCCGTCCCTGGGATTCTCCAGGCAAGAACACTGGAGTGGGTTGCCATGTGGAGATAATTCAGATAAAGCAGCGAACAGTGCTGGGGCTAGTTAAGTGCCAATAAGTGTTAAATATGGAGCTATGACAAACCTAGACAGCATATTAAAAAGCAGAGACATCACTTTGCCAACATAGGTCCGTATAGTCAAAGCTATGGCTTTTCCAGTAGTCATGTACAGATGTGACAGTTGGACCATAAAGAAGGCTGAGTGCAGAAGAATTGATGCTTTCAAATTGTGCTGCTGGAGAAGACTCTTGAGAGTCCCTTGAACTCCAAGGAGATTAAACAGTCAATCTTAAAGGAAATCAACCCTGAATACTCATTGGAAGGACTGATATGAAAGCTGAAGCTCCAATACTTTGACCACCTGATCCAAAGAGCCAACTCATTCGAAAAGGCCCTGATGCTGGGAAAGATTGAAGAATGAAGACTGAAAAATTGAGGGTTGCGTGCATGCGTGCTTAGTCACTCAGTCACATCTGACTTTTTGCAACCCCATGGACTGTATCCTGCCAGGCTCCTCTGTCCATGGAATTCTCCAGGCAAGAATACTGCAGTGGGTTGCCATTCCCTTCTCCAGGGGAATCTTCCCAACCCAGGGATCAGATCCAGGTCTCCTGCATTGCAGGCAGATTCTTTACCATCTGAGCTACCAGGAAAGCCACCAGATAAATGAAGGTGATCAATAAATATCAAGGTGTCCCTCCCTATCTCCACCACACTGGAATGTGTATACACACACATGCACATGCATGCACACAGGCGCATTCTTTTGGCATAAGTGTTGCTTTACACCATAAGTTATTATTTTCTGAAGCATAGCCTTTGCTCAGTGTACTCATACTCAACAAGAGATGCTGCTACCAATGGTCACATATGTGCAGATGGCACAAACACACACTTACATATGAAACATGCCAGGGACAATTGTCCAGAGCAACCCCCAGTATCAGACACAGTAATGTCAGAGAGGAGGGTAGTATGCCTTCAGACTGTGTCCACCGAGGGGGCAATATGATGGAGGAGGTGCCCCTCCCACTGGTGATCAGAGGCTGGGCCTGAGTCTATGAGTTCTGAAGACTCGGGGCACAGATGTGCGGGAACAGAGACTGGCCCTCCTTGGAACTCTGAGTCATCTGCTAGCTTTAATGAGAACTAACCCTCAGAGAGGGGGTCCCCTTGTAGCTCAGATGGTAAAGAATCCGCCTGCAGTACAGGAGACCTGGGTTCGATCCCTAGGTCGTGAAGATCCCCTGGAGGAGGCCATGGCAACCCACTCCAGTATTCTTGCCTGAAAAATCCCATGGACAGAGGAGCCTGGCAGGCTATAGTCCATGGGGTCGCAAAGAATTAGACACAACTAAAGTGACTGAGTATGCACCCAATCCTCAGAGAGGAGCTGGGGTAGGGAAGAGGCAGACCAGAAGAGAAAGTATAGGGACTCCAGTCTGTTCCACTGACCAGCACAGGTCAATATCTTGCCAGTTTCAAAGCTGGACCCCTGAGAGGTTGACTCTGTGTTGGGCAGTATTCATAGCTGTTCTCTGGATCAGCATTTGATCCTTCTCAGTCATGGGGTGATGAAGCTTCCTCTTCCACTTCAAGGCTCGCTTCCACTGTGGATATTTTCAACGAAAAATCATGGCCAGCTTAAGGCAAATAACGTTCAGTCACAGAAAACATGAAAAAGAAGGTTCTTGGCATTTGGGAACATGGGTAAAGAATTCTTTTTCCGAAACTGGAGTTTTATTTGATGTTTCTTGGAAAGAAACCATCTAACTTGCTTGATATAGTCCTTCAGTCTTCAAAGCGTTCAGAATCAGATCAAAAAAAAAAACCATAAATAATCCAAAAAAATGCTGTACTCTATCTTATGAATGCTGTTTCCTTCCTCCTCATAAGGTAGGAATATTTATGAACTCTGAAAAGTAATTTCAGGGGGAAAAATGCAATCTTAGTCCAGTTTTATAATAGTGAAAGTGTTTGGTTCTTGCCTGCTGGATTATTTTTAAGTCAGTGCAGTATTATTTATACAAGTTGACATACACAACTCACCGCGGCCAAAGTCCTTCAGATTTATGTCTGCCTTCCTGGGTGTTTATGCTTTTAGAAAAGGGGATTTGAAGCCCGGGAATGTGTATAATCCAAACAGGGCTCCTTCTCACTGCTTCAGACCCCAGGTGTAGACTTGATCTATGGGTTCAGCCCTCCGCACCCCCACTCCAACCCGCTCCCCTGATCCATGTGGAATCACCCACACAGGTCACAAACTGAGTTTCAGCCACAGGAGCAAGCTCTCTCATCTCAGCCTGTCTGTCTGTCTGTCTAGACATTCAGAGCCCCACCAGGCAGGTCAGTCCCAGGGCTTGGACCCAGGTGGAGGTAAGAGGGTCATGACCCATGAGAATGGCTCAAAGCCTGGTCTCTTGGATGCTCTGGGGACAGTTCCCTGTGGCCTCTTCACAGCCAGCCATCAGATAAGAGATGCAGTATCCCCCAGCTCCCCTGGCCGTCTGGTGGGCAAGTATTTTAAGCCTGATCTCTGCACAATAAAAGACCACAGGTGACTGGGTCCCATGAAGGGAGCCTCTGAGGTGTCTGGAGGGAGATGAGAGTCTCTCCTATTTCCATCCAACACAGTGCTCTCTCTGATTTATCTATTTTTTTGTTGCGGCACTCGGGCTTTCTCTAGCTGCAGTGAGCAGGGGCTACTCTTCATTGTGGTACTCCAGCTTCTCACTGCAGTGGCTTCCCTGGTTCCAGAGCAAAGGCTCTAGGGTGCATGGGCTTCAGTAGTTGCAGCACCCAGGCTCAAAAGTTGTGGCTCAGGGGCTTAGTTGCTCCAAGGCATGTGGCTTCGAGGCATCTTCTTCCCAGACCAGGGATCGAACCCGTGTCCCCTGCATTGGCAGGCAGATTCCCATCCACTGGACCGCCAAGGAAGTCCATTGCTCTCTCAACTTGTCAGGGTGTTCAGGTAGCCATGCTCCTTGGCTAAAGCTAGAACCAGGTCATCCCACACCTACTAAGTGCAATGCTGGAGAAGCAATAAATGGGGCTCCTACACCCATAGTTCTCATGGAACATATAGCCCAGGGCTTTCCAATCACCAGGTCCCCAGAGATGAAGACCCAGGTCCCTCACTCTTGTCCCATGGCCACTCCAAGCTCCCCAAGTTCCAACACACACTCAAGCTGGGGCTCTGGGAGCATGTGCAGACTTACTGCCCAGAGGATGAAACGGAAGGTGGGACAGGATGAGGGGAGGGGAAGGCCAGGTCAGGAAGGGGATATTTGAACAGAAACCTTAAAAAGCCAACCCTGTGCATATCTGAGCATTTTAAGAAGAGGGGCAGCAAGCTTGTGATGCAGGAGTGAGCCTGGGGTCATCCAGGAGACAGCCCAGGCTGTTGGGGTTGTGTTCAATTTAAGTGTCCTTTTCTTAGAACCAATGTGAACTTCTGTTTCATGTGCTTAGTTGCTCAGTCGTGTCCAACTCTTTGTGACCCTCCAGGCTCCTCTGTCCATGGGATTTCTCAAACAAGAATACTGGAGTGAGTAGCCATTCCCTACTCCAGGGTGATCTTTACCCAGGGATTGCACCCATGTCTCCTGTGTCTCCTGCCTTACAGGCAAATTCTTTACCCACTGAGCCATCAGGGAAGCTCCTTCTGTTTCATACTAGCCACTAAGTTTAGACAGAAACTTAAGTTTTCAAAATACACCTGTTATCAGAGTTGCAACATGTTGCCTTCATCAAGCCATTATTGCTCATTCATTCACCAGGGAAACTGATTCATCAGAACCCTGCCAGCACCACCTCTCCAGCAGCAGCTATTAAGGGAAGGGGTTTAGAGGAACCTAGTGGCCTGGGGACCTGAGCAGGTAGAGTGTGGAAAGAGGAAGTTCAGTTCAGTTCAGTTCAGTCTCTCAGTCGTGTCTGACTCTTTGCCACCCCATGAATCGCAGCACGCCAGGCCTCCCTGTCCATCACCAACTCCTGGAGTCCACCCAAACCCATGTCCACTGGGTTGGTGATGCCTTCCAACCATCTCATCCTCTGTCGTCCCTTTCTTCTCTTGCCCTCAATCTTTCCCAGCATCAGGGTCTTTTCAAATGAGTCAGCTCTTTGCATCAGGTGGCCAAAGTATTGGAGTTTCAGCTCCAACATCAGTCTTTCCAATGAACACCCAGGACTGATCTCCTTTAGGATGGACTGGTTGGATCTCCTTGCAGTCCAAGGGACTCTCAAGAGTCTTCTACAACACCACAGTTCAAAAACATTAATTCTTCTGCGCTCAGCTTTCTTTATAGTCCAACTCTCACACCCATACATGACCACTGGAAAAACCATAGCCTTGACTAGATGGACCTTTGTTGGCAAAGTCTCTGCTTTTTAATATGCTGTCTAGGTTGATCATAACTTTCCTTCCAAGGAGTAAGCGTCTTTTAATTTCATGGCTGCAATCACCATTTTCAGTGATTTTGGAGCCCAGAAAAATAAAGTCTGACACTGTTTCCACTGTTTCCCCATCTATTTGTCATGAAGTGATGGGACCGGATGCCATAATCTTAGTTTTGTGAATGTTGAGCTTTAAGCCAAATTTTTCACTCTCCTCTTTCACTTTCATCATGAGGCTCTTTAGTTCTTTTTCACTTTCTGCCATAAGGGTGGTGTCATCTGCATATCTGAGGTTATTGATATTTCTCCCAGCAATCTTGATTCCAGCTTGTGCTTCCTCCAGCCCAGCGTTTCTCATGATGTACTCTGCATATAAGTTAAATAAGCAGGGTGACAATATACAGCCTTGACGTACTCCTTTTCCTTTTGGAACCAGTCTGTTGTTCCATGTCCAGTTCTAACTGTTGCTTCCTGACCTTCATACAGGTTTCTCAAGAGACAGGTCAGGTGGTCTGGTATTCCCATCTCTTTCAGAATTTTCCACAGTTTATTGTGGTCCACATAGTCAAAGGCTTTGGCATAGTCAATAAAGCAGAAATAGATGTTTTTCTGGAACTCTCTTGCTTTTTCGATGACCCAGCGGATGTTGGCAACTTGATCTCTGGTTCCTCTGCCTTTTCTAAAATCAGCTTGAACATCTGGTAGTTCATGGTTCACGTATTGCTGAAGCCTGGCTTGGAGAATTTTGAGCATTACTTTACTAGCGTGTGAGATGAGTGCAATTGTGCAGCAGTTTGAGCATTCTTTGGCATTGCCTTTCTTTGGGATTGGGATGAAAACTGACCTTTTCCAGTCCTGTGGCCACTGCTGAGTTTTCCAGATTTGCTGGCATATTGAGTGCAGCACTTTCACAGCATCATCTTTCAGGATCTGAAATAGCTCAACTGGAATTCCATCACCTCCACTAGCTTTGTTCATAGTGATGCTTCATAAGGTGCACTTGACTTCACATTCCAGGATGTCTGGCTCTAGGTGAGTGATCACACCATCATGATTATCTGGGTCATGAAGATCTTTTTTGTACAGTTCTTCTGTGTATTCTTGCCACCTCTTCTTAGTATCTTCTGCTTCTGTTAGGTCCATACAATTTCTGTCCTTTATTGAGCCCATCTTTGCATGAAATGTTCCCTTGGTATCTCTAATTTTCTTGAAGAGATCTCTAGTCTTTCCCATTCTGTTGTTTTCCTCTATTTCTTTGCATTGATTGCTGAGGAAGGCTTTCTTATCTCTCCTTGCTATTCTTTGGAACTCTGCATTCAAATGGGTATATCTTTCCTTTTCTCCTTTGCTTTTCACTTCCTTTCTTTTCACAGTTATTTGTAAGGCCTCTTCAGACAGCCATTTTGCTTTTTTGCATTTCTTTTTCTTGGGGATGGTCTTGATTCCTCTCTCCTGTACGATGTCATTAACCTTCATCTGTGGTTCATCAGGCAGTCTGTCTATCAGATCTAGTCCCTTAAATCTATTTCTCACTTCCACTGTGTAGTCATAAGGGATTTGATTTAGGTCATACCTGAATGGTCTAGTGATTTTCTCCACTTCAATTTCAGTCTGAATTTGGCAATAAGGAGTTCATGATCTGAGCCGCAGTCAGCTCCTGGTCTTGTTTTTGCTGACTGTATAGAGCTTCTCCATCTTTGGCTGCAAAGAATATAATCAATCTGATTTCAGTGTCGACCATCTGGTGATGTCCATGTGTAGAGTCTTCTTTTGTAAGGGACCACCTCAAAGCAAAAGAGAGGCCCTAAAAAGAGAACCATTTGGCCAAAGACTGGACTTACCTCTTAAAACATATGTTTGTGATGTGAATCAGCCCAGGTTCTCATAGCTCATTTTTTAAGTGGGGAAAAGTGCAAATTGTGGTCAGCAGCCCAGAACAAAGTCTGGCTTTCAGAAAAGAGGATTTGCCATGAATCCTGGTCAGACATTTAATTGGCACCCACTCATTGCATGGTCACCTGTTCAGTGAGCACCTGGTGCCAGGGACCATGCTGGATAGGAGGGGCTGCCTTGACCCTTACAGTTCAAAGGCCAGAGAGATACGATTGCAATGTAATTATTAAAATCCCTGGGTGGGGACAAGAGCATGCGTGCGTGCATGCATGTGTGCTAAGTTGCTTCAGTCTTGTCCGACTCTGTGATCCTAATGGACTATAGCCCACCAGATTCCCCTATCCATGGGATTCTGCAGGCAAGAATACTGGAGTGGGTTGCCATTTCCTCCTCCAGGGGATCTTCCCAATCCAGGGATCAAACCTGTGCCTCCTAAGGCTCCTGCATTACAGGTGGATTCTTTACCATTGAGCCACCGGGAGGGCATTTACCTGCAAGCTGACAGCAGGCCGGCCCCAGAGCTTGGTGACTGGGGGCCTGAGTTAGGCCCAGAGACACTGGGGATCAGGAGTGGAGCCCAGAGGAAAGCCAAGGCTGAGCCCATGGAGGCTCGTGCAGGGCAGTCTCCAGATGGCTGACATAGCATCCTTGCAAGGCACTGAGCAAGTCTAAGTTGACATCTCCCTTCAGTCCCTTCAGTCCTGTCTTACTCTTCACATCCCCATGGACTGTAGCCCATCAGGTCCTCTCTCCATGGGATTCTCCAGGCAAGAATACTGGAGTGGGTTGCCATGCCCTCTTCCAAGTCCCTATTCCAACGGAGGGGTAACGTGGACTGTGATTTCTTTCCCAGCTCAGGTGACCATATTCCCTGTCTAAGTACTCAGATCTCATACCTAAGCACACACTCTCGGGGCAGGCTGTGTGTCCTCTCACCCTGGTTTCTCAGGGGACCAGGAAACATCCCAATTCTGAGATGCCCTCACATGCCACGCCCACCAAACTGTGGAAAGCTGGGGTCAAGCACACTGCCATTTACACCTTCGTTCATTACCTGCTCAGCAAGCCAATTCCATCCCACCTCTACCTCTACCGAGCCCAGCTGGTGGCCCCTTCCTGCGTCTCTGACCTTGCTGAGCCCTTTGGCCTTGTCAGTAGGAGGCTCTGTCCTACTTGACGATGGACGGGGCTTTCCCTGGCACACAGCCTGGGGCGGCCTCACCTACACCATGCCGTGGCCTTGGCCCTGGGCCTTCCAGCCCACTCTGTCCTCCCACTCATCCTGGATTTGGCAGGACACATGGACGCCTGTGCCAGGGCGAATTGGCAAAGGGAAACAGAAAGGAGGATTGAACATTTTGCAACTACAACAGAAAATTAAACAAACAGAAAGCACCTTATTGAGTGTTGTCTTTCAGAGATTTCTCCCCAAGGTGACGCCATATGGCAGGCCCCAGGGTTTCCTAAGTGACCGGTGGGAGTCCTGAGTAAGCCCCCAATACACCCAAGACACTGCCACACTGGGTGGTGTATTGTTGTTGCTGCTGAGTTGTTAAGTCGTGTTCGACTCTTTGTGACCCCATGGACTGTAGCCCTCTAGGCTCCTCTGTACATGGGATTTCCCAGGCAAGAATACTGGAGTGGGTCGCCATTTCCTTCTCCAGGGGATCTTCCCAATCCAGGGACTGAATCTGCATCTCCTGCATTGGCAGGCAGACACTTTACCACTGAGCCACCAGGGAAGCCTGGGGTCTTTAAAAAAGAGCTTTTTTTTTTAAAGGGAGCTTTAAAAAAAATACTGCACTGTAATCCCACTGGAGTTTTGGAGAGGTTGCTCTGGATGTGGGTATTTTGTATAAGCCCCTGGTGGAGTCTAATGTCCTCTAGGGTTGAGGACTCCCCACCCCTCTTTCCACGCAGCATCCAAACTGTCCAGTAGATGCTCCGTACGGGTCTTAAGGGAGGCATGGATGGTCCTCCCATGAGGACCATCTCTCATGAGTAAAGACCCGGTTTCCTCCAGTTTGCGTTTTGCAAAAAGTGTTTCATTAAAGCAAATGCCTCAATATTTATGCTGTATCCTTTCTTCAAGCAGCCAATAGTTTACCGTCCAACTGGCTAGGACTGCTCTCCAAAAATCCAACATTTTCCCTTTAAAACGAGCTGATAACACTGTTTCTGGATCAGCCCCGAGCTGAGTTGGCAGCTCAACAGAACAGAACTCTCCAGGAGCCCTCCCTCCCCTCCCCCGCCCTTCCCCAGCCTCCTCCTCCTGCACCCCCTGTTTCTGGACTCAGGAAATGCCACCTTTCCAGTCGCTCAGGTCAAAGTCCGCAGTTAGGACCCTGTCCTGTCTACCTCCACTCAGGGAGGTCGGGTCTCCTGCCTCCAGAGTGTCTCTCCCTGTGTCCAGGTTCAAGACGAGGTCCCGGGTCTCCTAGGAGGACTCCTGACTGTCCTCTGTGCCCACGCTTCTGCTTGCCACCACCATTAAGGCACAGCCGAAAGGTCTTACATTTTTCACTTTTTCATTCTGACATCCATTCAGACTTACAAAAAGATTGCAAAATAGTGTAGACAATCTCCTTCGAGCCCCCACCCAGATTCCCCAAATGTTGACAGTTTGCCCGTTTCCCCCATCCTCCTCCCACGCCCCCAAGACAGAACCCACGTGTGTGCCGATGACACGTTTCTCTGAATGTTTGAGAGTAAGCCGCAGACAGCAATGCCCCTCATCCCTGACAACTTCAGTGTGTGTCTCTTAAGAATAAGGACATCCTCTCAAACGACCATGGTTCAATGGTCAAAATCAGGACATTAACCTTGATGCAGTCCTATTATCTAATCCAGCAGTACCCAACTTTTTGGCAGCAGGGACCAGTTTCATGGAAGACAATTTTTCCACGGATGAGGGGTGGATGATCTCAGGATGATTCAAGTGCATTACATTTATTATGCATTCTATTTCTAATTTAAAGCTGCTGCTGGTCTGCGACCAGAGGTGGGGACCCCTTATTTAATCTATATATCTGATACAGATGTTACCATCTGTCCCAGTCATGTCCTTTATGGCAAAAGGAAAATCCCTCATCACCCATCACAGTCAGCCATTGTGTCCCTTCAATATACCTTAATCTGGAATTTCGAGGAATCTTTCTCAAATAATTCATATTAGGTTATGTTGGCTCTGTAACAAAAGGCCTCCACTGCCTTGTGAATTTAAAGGGAGCCCAACTCAGGAATTCCCTGGTGGTCTAGTGGCTAAGACTCAAAGCTTCCAATGCAGGGGGACCTGGATTTGACCCTTGGTCAGGGAACTAGATTGCACATACGGCAACAAAGATCTGCTACAACCATAACTCAGTGCAGCCCAATAAACAATAAATAAAATAAAGATTAAAAAAAATAAAGGGAGCCTGTCTCTCAGATGTGACCCACTCGGCCCTGAGCCCCACCCAAACTGCCCCCTATGCCACTTGTTTCTGGACGCAAACCAGTTCCAGCAAGTAACTTTTGAATTAACTATTCTTTTAACTTTTCATATTTAATAATTCCAAAATTATACAAAAGTAGAGACAATAGTATAAGGTACCTCCATGTTTATATCATCCAGCTTTAACAGTTATCCACTCATGGCCAGTCTTGTTTTATCTCTACCCACATCTGTTGCCCACTTTCTGTATTACTGTGGAGTTCAGCTGTTACTACCTCTAGGTTTGGAGGGAAGAGAGCAGGGAGGGACTACTGGATCCTGGAAGAGAGAGCTCCGTATGCACTGACACCTTCAGAGGAGCCGTGACCTTCATCAAGGAACACAGAAACCCCAAGGTGATCTCACAAGAAGGCAGGCAAGGGGCAGGCATATTCCACCTTATTCTTCTCCCTGTCTCTGATCTTCAGGTGGGGCTTCCTGTTCTCAGAACCTAACTGGATCCAGAGGGCAAGAATTCACCTGATGTAAGTTCAGTTCAGTCACTCAGTCGTATCCGACTCTTTGCGACCCCATGGACTGCAGCATGCCAGGCTTCCCTGTCCATCACCAACTCTCGGAGATTGCTCAAATTCAAGTCCATTGAGTCAGTGATGCCATCCAGCCATCTCATCCTCTGTCGTCCCCTTCTCCTCCTGCCCTCACTCTTTCCCAGCATCAGGGTCTTTTCCAGTGAGTCAGCTCTTCGCATCAGGTGGCCAAAGTGTTGGAGCTTCAGCCTGAGTCCTTCCAATGAATATTTAGGACTGGTTTCCTTTAGGATTAACTGGATTGATCTCCTTGCTTTCCAGGGGACTCTCAAGAGTCTTCTCCAACACCATAATTCAAAAGTGTCAATTCTTTGGCGCTCAGCCTTCTTTATGGTCCAATTCTCACATCTATACGTAACTACCAAAAAAACAATAGCTTTGACCTTTGTGGGCAAGGTGATGTCTCTCCTTTTTAATATGCTGCCTAGGTCTGTCACAGCTTTCCTTCCAAGGAGCAAGCGTCTTTTACTTTTACTGTCACGATAGGTGACATGGGGGTTCTGGGGCCAGGTGGGGGCTGCATGAGACACCCAGGCGAGCCATACCCCCCTACTGCTCCAGGCTTCTGAGACAACTCTGTCTGGGATTCCAGTGCAGGATTCTGCTGTGATCCTTCTGCTGACCGGCCTTGAGACCCTCAGCAAAAATAGCCTGTTCAAGTTTTAAGCACATTTATATATTCATCTCATTATTTTGTAAAGTTTTGTTTGCGTTGGGGCTCAGCTGCAGCACTCAGGCTCAGCAGTTGCGGTGTTCAGGCTCAACTGCTCTATGGCACATGGAACCTTAGTTCCTCCACGAGGGATCAAACCTGCATCCCCTGCATGGGAAGGCAGATTCTCAATCACTGGACCTCTAGGCAAGCCCCTAAGCACATTTGTATTTTCATATGCACCTAGGAGACTGGTAGGATCTTAATAAACATACTTGGGTCAAATAAATTGTTTAGGAAAATGACCGCCTAGAGCAGGGGTCTGCAATCTCTGGGATCTAATGCCTGATGATCTGAGGTGGAGCTGACATAATAATAATAGAAATAAAGTGCACAGTAAATGTAATGCACTTGAATCATCCTGAAGCCATCCCCCCTCCCCTGGTTCATGGAAAAATTGTCTTCCGCAAAACTGGAAGTGTAATGAGGTAGTATAATCTCTCGGAGGTCCTTCTGAGCCAGAAAGTCTACAATGGAACATGGCATCTTTAGGGTGCATTTTGAGAATGGTCTCCCTAATTTGAGCTTGTTTAGTCAGTAGGGAAGGGGTTGCTGTGCTGTGCTGTGTGCTGTGCTGAGGCATTTCTGGCTCTTTGCCATCCCATGGACTGTAGCTCACCAGGCTCCTCTGTCCATGGGATTCTCCAGGCAAGAATACTGCAGTGGGTTGCCATGTCCTCCTCCAGGTGATCTTCCCAACCCAGGGATCCAACCCAGGTCTCCCGCATTGCACACAGATTCTTTACCACCTGAACTACTCGGGAAGCCCTGGGAAGGGGTTCCCCTAGAGCTAAGTGTCCTCAATTCTGTTTTAAGGAGACAAAGATGAGCAGCTGTTATAGTTTTGCCTTCTTGAGTCCCTTTTGGAAATGCACGTCATATACAGGATTGGGGAAGGGAATGGAAACCCACTACAGTATTCTTGCCTGGAAAATCAGAATGGACAGAGGAGCCTGGTGGGCTATAGTCCATGGGGTTGCAAAGCATCAGACATGACTGAGCATGCAATATAGGATAGCATGCTGAAAACAAGGGCCTTCGACATTCTACGGTATCTTCTCCTTGGCAACTGATTCTCCTAAGGACTTAGGCTTGGCTCAGGAAAGTGTTTTCAAGAAAAGGAGACTCAGTGGGAGAAGTGAGAAAGGATGAGAGAGCATCTTTTGGCCTTGTCATTTCCCGTCTTCTCACAACCCTGTTCTGGTCTCACCCAAAGGAGAATTTTAACCTCCAGCCTATCACTGCACACCTTCTGAATCTGTACTGTTCATAGCAGTGCTATTTACAATAGCCAGGACATGGCAGCAACCTAGATGTCTATCAGCAGAGGAACGGATAAAGAAGATGTGGCATGTGTATACAACGGAATATTACTCAGCCATAAAGAGGAACAAAACTGCAATTTGCAGAGACATGGACAGACCTAGAGACTGTCCTGCAGAGTGAAGTCAGAAACAGAAAAACAAATATCATCTCACTTATATGTGGAATCTAGAAAATTGGTATAGATGATCTTATTGGCCAAGCAGGAATAGAGGCACGGACATAGAGAACGGATGTATGGACACCAAGGAGGAAAGCAAAGCGGGAGGCACTGGAAGATTGGGATTGACATATTTACACTGCTGGGCTTCCCAGGTGGCGCTAGTGGTAAAGAACCCATTTGCCAAAGCAGGAGACACAAGAGAAGCCAGTTCGATCCCTGGGTCAGGAAGATCTCCTGGAGAAGGAAATGACAACCCACTCCAGTATTCTTGCCTGGAGAATTCCATGGACAGAGGAGCCTGGTGGGCTACAGTCCATGGGGTTGTGCAGAGTCAGACACTACTGAAGTGATGTAAGACACACACACACACACACACTGCTACGTATTAAACAGATATCAGAACCTACTGTATAGCACAGGGAACTCTACTTGGTGCTCTGTGGTGATCTAAATGGGAAGGAAATCTCCCCCCCCGCAAAAAAGAGGAGATGTATGTATACACATAGATGATTCAGTTTGTTGTATGTACAGCAGAAACTAACATAGCACTGTAAAACAACTATACTCCAAAAAATTTTTTTAAAAAGTGGGGAGTGGGCAGACTGGATGCCAGATACTCCCCATTCCTCCCCCTAGACAAAAGCTCACAAGAAATGTGCAGGATACATGGGAAGAAAAGTCAAGTGCATTAAGAGCATCAAAAACAAGCCTAATAGAGCAAAACACTACCCACCTTGGAAACCCTCTTGGGAAAATGGCAATGCTCCCTAAATGAATATGGTCACTGTGATTCCAAACCAGACCCATACTGAAATTTTCAAGATGCTTAAACAAACTCCAAAATGCATGTGAAAGACACAATGTGGAATGGCCACGACAATCTTGAAAAACAAGGACAAGAAATTAAAAACATAAATCTATAGTAATTAGCACAATGTAGAAGAAATGAAAAGATCAATGGAAAAGGGAAGAGTAGAGAAACAGAACCACATAATGTGAGAATATGCTGGATGTAAATGACACCACCCTTATGGCAGAAAGTGAAGAACTAAAGAGCCTCTTGATGAAGGTGAAAGAGGAGAGTGAAAAAGTTGGCTTAAAGCTCAACATTCGGAAAACTAAGATCATGGCATCTGGTCCCATCACTTCATGGGAAATAGATGGGGAAACAGTGGAAACAGTGTCAGGCTTTATTTTCTTGGGCTCCAAAATCACTGCAGATGGTGACTGCAGCCATGAAATTAAAAGACGCTTACTCCTTGGAAGGAAGGTTATGGCCAACCTAGACAGCATATTTAAAAGCAGAGACATTACTTTGCCAACAAAGGTCCATCTAGTCAAGGCTATGGTTTTTCCAGTGGTCATGTATGGATGTGAGAGTTGGACGGTGAAGAAAGCTGAACGCTATAGAATTGATGCTTTTGAACTGTGGTGTTGGAGAAGACTCTTGAGAGTCCCTTGGACTGCAAGGAGATCCAGTCAATCCATCCTAAAAGAGATCAATCTTGGGTGTTCATTGGAAGGACTGATGTTGAAGCTGAAACTCCAATGCTTTGGCCACCTCATGCGAAGAGTTGACTCATTGGAAAAGACCCTAATGCTGGGTAGGATTGGGGGCAGGAGGAGAAGGGGATGACAGAGGATGAGACGGTTGGATGGCATCACCGACTCGATGGACATGGGTTTGGGTAGACTCCAGGAGTTGGTGATGGACAGAGAGGCCTGGCGTGCTGCAATTCATGGGGTCGCAAAGAGTCAGACACGACTGAGCGACTGAACTGAACTGAACTGAAAAGAGCCATTTTAGGTGAAGGTAAGAGGAGAGTCCTGGCTGTCAATGGGGGAAAAGTAGATTCATACTATATCATTAAAAAAATCTGGGTGGATTAAGGATGAAAACAAACCATAGCACTATATGAATAATGTATCAGTACATTTAAAACTTTGGCCTAGGGAAGGGCTCTTAAAGTACAAAAGACAAAAATCTATGTAAGAGGGATAAATCTGACTTTCAAAATCGTGACAACTGCATCAAATACACCACAGCAGTTCAAAGACATGCAGTGGAATAAAACCTATGCTCACAAAAAGATGTATTCAATAATATTCATAGAAGATTTATTCAGCCTAGCCCAATCTGTAAGAGCTCAGGTGCTAATTAATAAGTGGAGAAAAGTGTGGTTTGTTCAGACAACAGAATACTACTGGGCAAGGAAAAGGATTACTGTTGACTGTAACATTATGGTGAGTAAAGAAGGAATTAGACACAAAAGACCACATTCTGTATGATCCCATCCCATTCAAACTCAGGAACTAATTTATGGTGGGAAAAAAATTGGAGCTGAAGTCAACCCTGAAAGTGGGGCTGGTGGGGGAGGGACTGGATGAGAAGGAGTGTGAAGGAACTTTCTGGAGTGGCAGTCATGCTCTTTATCTTGATACGGGTTTGGGTGACAGCTGCATCCTTGGTCAAAACTTAGCAACAGCACACTGGAGAGTTGTATTATATGTAAATCTTATTTCAAAAGAAAACTGATAAAAAACTAATAAACTCTAAATCATATGCATGTTGAAGCATTTAGGGATAAAGTTGCCAATGACTATGATTTCCTTGGAAATGCATCACAAGGTAAGATGAATGAATGGATGGACAGATACACAATCAAGGAAGTAAAATGTGAAAGGCAGAATCTAGTTGGTGGGTGTTCTCTGTACATTTCTTTCAACTTTTCTGTAAGTTTGAAAATCTTCATAATAAAATATTGAGAAGAGATAAGACTGAAGAAAACGTATTTCCAACATATAAGAGACTTTTACCCAGAAAATACAAAGAGCTAATTATGTTTTTGAATTGTGGTGCTGGAGAAGTCTCTTGAGAGTCCCCTGGACTGCAAAGAGATTCAAACTGGTCAATCCTAAAGGAAATCAACATTGACTATTCACTGGAAAGACTGATGCTGAACCTGAAGCTCCAATACTTTGGCCACCTGATGTGAAGAGCCAACGCATTGGAAAAGACCCTGATGCTGGGAAAAATTGAAGGCCAAAGAAGAGGGTGGCAGAAGATGAGATGGTTAGATAGCATCACCAACTCAGTGGACATGAATTTGAGTAAACTCTGGGAAATGGCAGAGGACAGAGGAGCCTGGCATGCTGCAGTCCATGGGGTCACAAAGAGTCCACACAACTTAGCCACTGAACAATTATTGATAGGAAAAATTTAAAACTCAACTAAAAATAAGCAAAGGCCTTTAGAGAGAAAAAAGCAGATGTCAATTATGTCTGAAAAGATCATCCTACCCAGAAGTGGAAAATTTGAATTCGGCCAACACCCCTGCTCCAGGCTGGTATCACCCTGTAAATGCTTGGCAGAACGTTAGCAGGTAGTCGTATGAAGTCGAACAGACAATATGGCAGCACGTGTGAGTCTGTTTCAGCCCATCATCCTGAACCAACACCCAGCATCTCTCCTGCTGGCTGGCAAGGTATGGATCAAGCAGCACCAAAGATGCAGACAGGCCACAGCAGGACACCAGGGAAAGAGATCTTATTCCTGTTCGCAGTGATCAGAATGAAGTGGAGTCACTACGGAAAAACCTACGACCTCTGCTAAGTCAGAACCACATACTGACAGTACAGCATTTATAGAAAAGCAAAACTGCTGAATAAGTAAACACACACACACACGCACGTGTGTTGTGGAGAAAAAGGGCTGGAAAAGCACAAACTCCTGTCTTGGTAAGGAAGCAAGATTAGAAACAGGAGCCAGAATGACCACTGGAGATAAATGCGGGTATGTTTGTATATATATGTTTGTGAATCTGTTTCATAGATTGTGTGTGTGTGTATATATATCTGTGAATCTCTCATAGGTTCGGGAGAGGAATGGACTAGGAGTTAGGGGTTGTGTGTCTGTGTGTGTGTAGATGCAAACTGTTACATATAGAGTGGATAAACAAAAGTTCCTACTGTGTAGCACAGGGAGTTATAGTCAATATCCTATGATAAACTATTGGGCTTCCCAGGTGGTGCAAGTGGTAAAGAACTCGCCTGACAATGCAGGAGACACAGGAGACTGGCTTGATCCCTGGGATGGGAAAGTCCCCTGGAGAAAGGAATGGCAACCCACTCCAGTATTCTTGCCTGGGGAAACCCACAGAGAGAGGAGCCCAGTGGGTTACAGTTTATAGGGTCGCAGAGTTGCACACAACTGAAGTGACTTCAGTTGTGTGAAGTGTGTATTCAGTCGCACACTTCAGTTGTGTGACGTGACTTCAGCATGCATGTGATAAAATGGAAAAGAACATCAAAAAGAATGTATGTATGTGTATAACTGAGTCACTTTGCTATACAGCAGAAATTAGCATAACACTCTAAATCAACTATAGTTCAATAAAAAACAAATTTTAAAAATGTACATATATTTACTGCTCACGTAATTAAAATGAAAAGTATGAATTTATTACCTGCTTAAAACAAAGCTCACCCAGTCTTTTAACTTTCCCAGCACTTATTTCAGAGCACAAGTGGCAAATTATGTATTTATAGGATTTATAGGAATTCATAGGATTTTATAAACTGTATCCCCAAAGTAGACTGTAATTTCTCTCTGGCATCCCTAAACCAGCTCCCATCTGCCACGCAGCACAGGGTTCCCCAAACTCCATGGCCCCTTTAGAAGATGGCAGCGATGAGTTCACACCACAGATTCAGGCACTTGTTGATTTCTGGCTTCAAGCAGGTGCTATATACATAAGCTATTAAGAGTCAAACAAGACTTCCATTTTTTGAATGTTCTTCAAACTACCAAGACAGGCTGAGATGGCAGGGTATCTGCTATAATCACTAATCAATATAGTTTAGACCTGTGACATAATACTCCACAACCAGCCCAGGTGCTGAGTCATACCTGACTACGTGGGCAGAAAACTTTGCAGTTGCTCTCACCAGCCACTTCAAAACTTTAAAGAGTGGTTTGCTTTTAAGTATACTACACAGACTTGACATCAAGCGACAATTCACAAAATCTGCATGTTGGTAATACATTCAGTGAATGATAAGGGCAGAGTGTGGGTGTGTACATATCCATGATTTCAGCTGCTTCTCCACCATTTTGTGAAATAAATCAAACAGCTCACCAAAACTAGTTGAAAGTTTTATTTATATAAAATTCATTATGAACATAAAAGATTGGGTTTCTTAAAAAAAATCTGCAATTATTTACAGCAGTATTGCACAAGTAAAGTGGCAATTACCCTGTCAAAATTCATCAGTGCAAAACACAAGCCAGGGAAATTGCAATACAAATGCTACATACGCTGGGTCCTAGGAAAAAAGTTAGACAGATCAGTGCTATTTATAAATGAGTACCTGATGAGTTCTGACACAGTAACCAGTGGTCACAGAACCTGGACGTACAAATTAAAGAGAGCTTCTAAGATCTGAAATTCCCAAATCCAAGTAGTCAAGTCATTTAGCTGGGAGCTTGAGGGTGCTTCTTACCCATGATGCCGTCTGGAGCAGGACAGGTGTTACCCTAGCTGGTTTAGCGACACGTGTGGTCATGTCACTGCACACGTCCATGCAGACTAGACACACACAGGCACCAAGCTAAATCAGCAGGGATGACAAAGCCATCAACACAGAACCGCTAGAAAATCTCTTTCAAGCTTTCACCTCTTTGCACCCAGGCCAGTGGGGTCCAGACCCTTGCTTGAAGGCTTTGGAGAAGCAGAAGGAAGGTGTCGCCCTGAAGACACAGGTGGATCGAACGCTGGGACCAAATGGTTCAGGGCCAGGGTGGGGGCGCGGGCCTGTACAGTTAGTTCCTGAAGATACACAGTTGAGTCTGCACCTCAAAGCATAGGAAGCCACAGAGCACAGTTGGTGGTGTGTGTGTGTGGGGGGAATTCAACTAGTTGTCAGCTGCCAACAAAGGTTAGTAGCATGAGGTGGTCCAGTAGTCACTTGGGAAGCACAGCAACTGGTCAACCTGGGCCTTCAATCTGCCTGGTCTCTGCCTTCAAGTCTCATGGCAGCACCTGCAGAAGTGGATGTGTGTGTGTCTCTGAACACTGAGCTGTCAGGAATAAATCTTCAATGGAAAAATCTTTCCCACTGCTAATACTAAGTATTTTGTTTTGTAAGATATGGCCTGAAGTTAACAGCACTTGTTTCTATGAGAAGCTAGCTGTTCGGGAATTAAAGAGTCACTGGAAAGTTCTAGAGGAGAATCTGATAGCCTATCAGATTTCTGGTCTCCCATTATGGTGTCTAAACACAAATCTCATCGTGAGGACAGCAAACCCTAAGAATTTAAACCCACTGGACTAGAAATACCAGGAGCCACAGCTGGAGGGCCACCCTGGGGAGACCATGAGGCCTGCTGTGAGCTGACCAGTCACCACCTCAAGAGTTAAAGCAATTAACAGGACAGCAGGGGGCAAAGGGGAAAGGGAGGTCAACACTTTGCAGAACTTAAGACATTAAATAAGCCAGAAATAAATATACAACATTCCTACAAGTTACAGCATTATGAAACAGTAGGACACATTACATAGAAAAAGAATCTACAATATTTACAATCCTCAATTCTGAAAAAGTTTAGTAAAAACTGATTTTTTTTTTCTTTTACTCATTTAGGCTGTACAAAATTTTACAAGAAAGTAAAGGATACATAATAATTGCACAGACATTTGGCTCAGTTGATAAGTAAAATGACTTCCTAATCTAATAAATAGTCAAAATATATACAATATTAAGACAGAGAAACAGGAGAAAGTTGTAGTCTACTATGTACATTTTTTTTTAAACCAAGAAAAAAAAAATCTTCATCAATTCAGGTCTAGGGAAGAGTCCAGGTAATTTGCAAATTCACTCATGAAGTTAATTTCATGTGTTTATTTCATTTCTGTGAAAAGTCACAGGACACTTTCTACAAACGTCACATGAGACGAGGTGGTCAAGGCACAAAACCTGCATTAAGTTTCCAACAAGGGACCGAATTATTATTGCTTTCTACAAAAAGTCAAAGGAAGGAAAAGAAAGACGTCAAAGGTACACTCAACCGTGGGCATACCTTCCGCAGGGAGGAGGCATCATGAGCAACAGATACATACAGTACAGGGATGTCTAGTCACCTCTCAAGTCCCGGGGGCAACATCCTCGTTTTAATACTTCTACAATTCATAGAATCTCTAATTTCCTCACCAGCTGCTTCCACGGCCAGCCCAGGGGGCCTGGAGGGCCCCGAGCCCGAGGTAAACTTGCAGGTGGGTAAGCAAGAGTTCGGCCCCCCCGGGGCACTGGTGCTGAAGGAATAAAGTGCTCCGGTCCAAGAGACTGGCCCATGAATACGGAGATCCTGGGGGGGAGTGGCCCAGAACCAAACATGTCTTTGGTGTGCGTGTGTCCAGCAGGCCCACGGCTGCAATTCCATGGACTGCCTTAACTGCTTGCATGGACTTGAGGATCCAGCGGAGGGGTTCAAGACAAAGGGTCAAAGGACACAGGCTGAGACTCAATACAGCTTTTAAAACAATTCAAGACCCCAAGAAGCTACCTGGGGAAAAGAAAATGTTTAGAAGGAAGAATATTTGGAGTCAAATCTTTCTCTACCTAAGGAAAAAGTATATATGTAACATATATATGCATTAAAAACTATAAAGATACAAAAATGAATCAATTTTTCCAACTGATAAGTGAAAACACTGGTCCTTGATGGGCCAAAAGCAAACGTGACAGTTGTTGTTGGCACTGTTGACTTGTTTGAAAAATCATGTACGTCTTTTAAAAAAGCTGTTTAATCAGTTGAAGGTTTTAAAAACTGTAAGAGTGATGGGGTTCACAGAATGACCTCCACCTCGCTGCTTGCAATGCTCCCTCATCTATCTGTCTTAGGTCTCCCCAGTAGTTTAACTGCCTTTGAAAAGACCGACCAACTCGTGAGCTTCCATTCTCTGCCATCCTCCTGGCAGGTGTGAAGGAAGAGCACCCCCAACAGAAGTGGCTGCAGGAAGGGGGGCCTGACAAAATCCAGCGGTCCCAGGAGAGGTGGAACGACTGACACAGACATCCTAGTGTCTGATGGGATTCTTTATGAAAACTGCTGAGAGCAGAATGAAGTCTTGACTTCAAAGTGCGCTTACCCAAGTGTTAGCCATCGAAGGCCAGGTGAACTCCGAGTTGGATGAAAAGCCAGGATGCCCAGAAAAAGTTGCTTAAAGCCCTGCCACGGCCTCTGCCAATTCCCACGAGGGCTCGAGCCTGGACCCCTGCAGCTGAGCCTGGCCACAGGCGGGCATGTTAGTCACCTGGGACCTTAGGCTGAGAGTCCACCCTGTGTTACGGGAAAGCCAACAGTGCAAACCTGGTATCATGACTGCCCTGAACCTCTTCAGAACACTTCTAAACAACAAGTCCATCAAAGCAAAACAAAAACCAACACCGAGCACTTTCCAGTGGGTAAGCTACCAAGAGACAGACTGACCCACGTCTGATACAGACTCGTGCTCAGACCCAACCTTTTACCACGAAAATACTCACTGGACCAAATGTGTTCATCAGTGCCCTGACAGGCTGGAAGAGCATCACCAAAGGATGTAAGCAAAAAACACACACAGTCTAAAATTTTGCAACATATGCAACTGAATTTTAAGGAGGTAAGTAGGTATTTACACAATGGGAGTGGCATGTCAATACAGGCTGACAAAGGAACTCTCTCTGCCCCTTTTACCAGTTCCACTTCATAAAAACTTTTTTGGTATTAATAATAGTGATTTACAAAAAAAAAAAAGGTCCAAGAGGCAACAGCAGGGAAGGGAGGGGCCATGTCATACCTCTCCTGTTTAAAAATGCTGTACGGTGACCTCTAAAAATAAACTAAGGCAGCTTTATAAATGAGCTGGCTCAGTTTCCACTGCAGAGTTTACATAATCCTCTGAGAGTAGGCAAAAGGTTCTTAAAATTTTAGTACAAAAATCACTCATGAGCTGGTTAAAAATTTTCCATTTCCTTTTTGAAAAACCTGCTCTTATCAAAGGTGGGGAAAAGAAAACACACACACTGCATGTAAACACCATTCTTTCATAAAATTCTGCTCTAGAGAACCATGATTTGTACATTGTTTAAAAAAAAAAAGAGAATTCCTCCCTCATTTACATTCACAACAAGCTTCCCTTGGAAATTCGGCCGCATGGTGATGAGCAGACAAAGGTCAAGTCCACGTGCAGCTTGGTGTCCTCCAGGACATGCCAGCTGGCCCTCTGCCCACCCTTCCAGCAAAGGACTGCGGGCTGCTCAGCAAGGGCACTGGGGCACCGAGGCCCCTCGGGGCTGGGCTGGTCGGTCTGCAACGAGTCGAACGTCTGCACCGTCACTGCATCCTCCACACCAGACGCACAATGTGGCGCAAAACGCGCAGGATGACCATCTGTGGGTGGCCCTCAACTGCGTGGTGACGCTCGAAGACCTGGAACGACAAGACAGAAGCTTCTTACTGCCCATCCCTGACCTGCTTCAGGCGGGACTGGGGGCAGGGAGGAGGACCAATCAGTCCCGCTGGAACCACCGAGAAGGGCACCTGGTCCCCCAAGCGCCAGTTCTTCCCGGAGCTGTCACCCCCCCCCCCCTAAGGAGCAGGGGCACTGAGGGATGCTTTTTATAAAGTGACTGAAAGGCTGTGTGGGAGACTCAAAGAGGATCCCTGAATCTGTTTCTCCCTCTAAAAACCACATAATTCTGGGGTACTTCCCTGGTGGTCCAGTGGCTAAGGCTCTGCGCTTTGAATGCAAAGAGCAGAGGTTTGATCCCCTATAAGGGAACTAAGATCCCACCTGCAACAAAAAACAAAAACTGCACATTCTTTCCACAGGTGATGTCACAGCTGACCAGAGCTGCCAAGACCAGGCAACCCAGCAACCACTGGAAAAGGAAAAACCCACCGCAGGGTGAGCGCAAATCAGCCAAGATGGCGTGGTCAGGCCCTCTCGCCCCCCGTTTTGTGAATCGTGACTATGTAACAGCTGAGGTCATTTACAGCACTGTGCACGCGCATCACGAGGTACTCGCTTGGCCACGGGCTACTGTGTGCTGCACGCCTCTATGAGCTTCACTAGGAAAGCCCTGGGGCTGCTGCTGCATCAGGACCACACTGGAGAGGCATCATGATGATGTTATGTGAGAGTACGTTTTGGCTATGTTATGGTTACGCTGCGGCTGCTGCGCCAGCCAGGAGAGAAGAAATGTGTCTGCAGTTCCTGAGGCTCCTCGAGTCTCCTTCCAGCCTCTGAGCTCGGGCCTTGCCTGCCCTGGGTTCAGTGAATAGTGTAGACAGTGTGGATAACAAGACAACTGTGTCACAAACAGGATGAAGAGCGATATCCCCACCACCTCCACACAGGTGCTGAAAAATGTCACCCCAAGTTGGGATCCCGTGAAGAGAGGCATGGGTAAAGCAGACGGGAACTCCTTACTAAGTTACTGACATTCAAATATGTTTCAGGCTCCCTTAAGGGTGGGTTTCGGGTAGCTGTGACTTACTTGAGAAGTCACTGATTCGGGGTGATCTGCCCCAAGAAGCTAAACGAAGTGAAGCGCTGATGCGCCACCTTGCCTCTGGCACAAGGCAGCTCTTCTGGGTGAATGCTGTCAGCCCAGCTCAGTGGCCAGGGTCACGGAAACAGATGGAGTCAACCCCTGCCCCTCCAACCCTCACCCCAGGGTGGCAGGTAAAGAGCAACGAAAAATAGAAAAGTAACCCCCATAGGTTTAGGACAAGTGGAGATAACTGCTCAAAAGGAAACTGCCAGGTTATTTGAAAGTCTCAAGGTCCTCATGTCTTCCAGAGCATGCCCACCTTCGGATTCTAACCCATTTTGTGGGTAAGTGCAGGGTATAAAGGCTTCCCCAATTGGTGGCTCATCAGCAAATAATCTACCCGCCAATGCAGGAGATGCAGTTTTGATTCCTGGGTCGGGAAAATCCCCTGGAGGAGGGAATGGCAACCCACTCCAGTATCCTGGCCTGGAAAATCCCATAGACAGAGAAGCCTGGCGGGCTACAGTCCATGGGGTCGCAAAGAGTCGGACACGACTGAGAGACTAAAAAACAACAACAAGAAGCAGGGTACACTCAGCCCAGCCACAGCTGCTAATAGAGAATGCCTGCTTCCACGCCAGGGGCTATTTCTCTGCTCAGGTCTGAAATCAACACCCCAGGCCAGCTCCCTGCTCTGTCTAAAGCTCTCCATCAACCCCCTTTCTCACTCTGGGGCACTGGTCTTTTCCAATGCAGAATCATGGGACCACTGGCAACGGGGCAGGCTGAGAGGACGGGCGTCCCCTCCCAGACCTAACTGCCGCCCGCAGATGCCAGCTGCAAGCCGGGTTCCCTCCTGGCCACTGTTTACACAGCCCTCTGGGGTGTGCTGGATGGGATGGAATGGTGATAAGGCCTGAGCACTTCCCTTGCTCCTTCCAGAACCAGACTGGAGGAAATCGGCTTTATGTAAGCGATTCCTGTAGAGGCGTTCCGTAACCACAGTCTGCGATTTTTATCTGCTCGACACACAAGATTGCTTTGTTTTGATTTAACTTTCTAAATTACTTTGCTTCTTCGGGGTGAGAATAATTTAGGGGAAGGTTAATTTTAGTTGAGACTAATATTAACAGGTTGAAAGAAGCTTATTCAAAATAAAACCACGACTTACTGAAATGAAGAGAGTGTACATGGGGCTCGGCTAAGCCATTGCTTCAAGGTGGGGAAAGCCTTCTTAAAACTGTCTGGTTGACCCTGGTGGCCTTCAGGTGGACCAGAGAATGGAGTCAAGATGACCCCACGAGGGGACCGGGTCACACAGAAGGGATGGACCCTGACTGCTGACCCTTGGCCAATTTTATATTCCAGAAATGGAATTATCTAAGAGAAAACCTTCCACGCACACTATGAGGACAACAGGTGCAAAAGAATTTTTTATTAAGAGTTTTGCTTTCATCTCGCATGAAAGGAATATGGGGTGGAGATGCAAAGACATGCCAGGGTGGCAGGGGAACGCAGGAAACATTTGGCGAAAGGGACACCCAGCCCCTGACCAATGAGGAGACGCTGTAAGGTCTGGGTGAGCGAAAGACCCGGGGACACCTGGCCCCTCAGATGGCACACGCTGTTAAGCCAGCAAACAATTGATTTTGGACGACATTCAATGGAGGAAGCCATTACTGCTGATTCCAAGAGCTGTGCCAGCCCAGAAAGCCCTTGACAGCTGGCCCAGCCAGCCAAAGCTGCTGCTGGCTCAGCGTGGACAGCTCACACCTCACAGACAGCTGGAGGATGGGCAACTCCCGTTAGGGCGGACACGCTGCCCTCTGACACCTGCAGAGGGCACAGAGCTTGTCTCGCCAGTGGGAGTCACCAAGTACACACTGTCTGCAGCGCAGCGAGCCAGAGGTCTTGGACTTCTGGCCTCCAGGACTATGAAAGAAAGCTGTTTCTGCTGGTTAAGGCCCCCTGCCTGTGGTCCAGTGCTCCAGCCACCCTAGCAAACTAATATATCCGTGCATGCTCAACCATTGCTCCTAAGCCTTTGCCCTTTAAGTGAAAAATAGCGTTTCCTAGCTCAAGAATTGCATAATGCTGCTTTAGTCTAAATCATAAAAACACTTTAAAAAGATATATTACAATGGTACATTTGGAGGAAAAAAGATTAAAAAACTAAACACACTCCTAGGTTTAAATCCTTTACGTCTCACAGTTTCCTCTTCTGCTCATCCACACACCACTAAGTAATGCATCCCATCCCACTGGGACTTTTGTCTCCGTGGTCTAGCTCAAGGTCCCTCTGACGGTCCTTGCTCCCCTCTGGCTGAGGGGCTCTGGCAGCCCTCACACGGGCCCACATCACAGGCAGCACCTGACTTCGAAGCCCGTCTGCAGCAGTAGGTCTTGTGGGTACTCCTGAGTCCCCGCATTGTGTGCAGAAGAGCCAGGCACAGCCCACCACACGGGGTGCCTGCGGCGCCACCATCAATGGGAACAGCTGGAGAGAAAGCCTGGGCTGCAACCCAATAGCCAGGCACAGGCAAGTGCAAGCTCCCGTCTTGCAGACTGAAAAGCATCCACGTGTGCCAGTGAAACCAAGGCCTGCGCCAAAACAGAGTCAAGATGTGGATGGTCCTTCCCGTCCAAAGGGCAAACGTGACAATGTGCTGTCGTGCTGTTTTGCTGTGATGGAACACAGCACCGGCCACCACCACGGTTTTAGCTCTGGGACCACCAATCATGGATCGGGGAGTTTTAATTACATCTGCAGGCCAAAATAATCATGGCCAAACATGCTCTCTTGCCTGGGAAGCAGGCGTGCAGAATGCAACAGAGGTCTGGAGAGACTCCCCTGGTGGTCCTGTGGCTAAGACTCTGTGCTCCCAAGGCAGGGGGCCCCAGTTCGATCCCTGTTCAGGGAACTAGATCCCACAAGCCTCAACTAAAGACCCTGCATGCTGCAACGAAGATCAAAGACCCCACTTGCCACAACTAAGACCCCAGCACAAACAAATATTTTTTTTTAAGGGAATTTATTAAAAAAAAAAGAAACAAAAACAGGGGACTTCCCTAGTGGTACACTGAATAGGAATCCGCCTGCCAACACCAGGGACACGGGGTTGATCTCTGACCCGGGAAGATCCCACATGCCACGGAGCCACTGATCCCGTGGGCCACAACCACTAAGCCTGCGCTCTAGAGCCTGGGAGCTGCAACGACTATGCTTGCACGCTGCAAATACTGAAGCCTGTGCATCCAGAGTGTGTCCAGCAAGAGAAGCCACTACAATGAGAAGCCCACGCACCGTAACTGGAGAAGAACCCCCACTCGCCACAACTAGAGAAAGTCTGCTCAGCAACAAAACACAGCACAAATAAAAATAAATAAATCCTTTCTTTAGAAAAAGTATTTTAAAATACTCTCCCAGTCTGCCGTGGAGAACTGGTCAGGCTGACCGCAGCATACCCACAGTGGGCAGCTCTGATTCCTCTTTCCTGTCCTGCAGGCTGAGATGAGCCTGGACTCTGCAAAGTCCACAGGACACACCAGGTCTTCTGCCTTTGTGCACTCGAGCCTGGGGACTCAGAGAATCACCCACTGTCACCACTAAATAGAGCCACCCGGTACAAGCCTTTTCCTATCACGACCCCTGAGCCAGCGTGGCTCTCCTGCACCTCACAGACTGAGACTGCAGATGAGGAGACAGCAGGTGACCTGATGCTTGCCTCGAGTTCCAGCACCGTGCAGAACACACTCAACAACCTGGGACCTCACTGGGCCTGATGACTCAGTAAGTACCACCCACAGGTTCACTCAGCATCATCACTCAAGGGGGCTTACCATCAAAACCACAGAGATGCACAAAGTGCAATAAAAATAAAGGTTGAGTAAGACCATAAACATGATTAAGACCAGAAAAAAAAAAGGAAAAAGGAAAAGGAAAAAAAGACTTACCCAGGGAACTAGGACTGAGATTTGGTGCCACAGTTTAGTTGAGTTTTCTGGCAGTCAAGGTAACAACGGCAACATGACACTATGTTCTCCATCTTATCAAAAAAGAGCACAATACCAAACTCTTGGAGACAAACCAAAAAGCAAGGTATACCAGAACTCTGAGGAACTCTGAGTGATTTAACTTGTTCAAAAGCTTGTTTCTTAAGAGAATTTTAACATGAATGCCTAAGATGTCCAAAACTTTTTTTTTTTAAACACAGATTTATCTCTAAGTGGGAACATGTTACAGGAGACTGAATTCTAGACTCTGAGATCAGGAAGGACTCTTATAAAGAGAAAACCTCTGCTCCAGTTTGGGCAAACGAGGATAGAGTGTCTGCCCGGATGTACGCTGTTTGCTCTTTCAGGTGCATCTTCTGGAAGTGCTGAACGTTGTTATAATCACAGGGGACAGGGTGAGGCAAGGGGCAGAGCGGCCCCACTGTTGGATAGAAGACCACCTCTACCCACTCATAACCCATCAGTCTAAACGTTTTTTTAAACGACAAGCCAGTGAGACAACAGGTCAGAGAAGAACAGGGCCCATGTATGACGACTCGACGTGGAGCTTGCTAAGAAGACTTGGTCTCTCTCCACTTTAAGACCAAGAACCAGAGTCAAGGGGCAACTCAGCTGGGATTCAGCATGAGCTCCACATCCACTGCTGTTCTCAGGTGTCAGTCCGATGCTGTTGCAACACTGCCTGAAGACCAAATTCACTTTCTATCTGTCACCAAGGCAACAAGGGCATTTGCATAGCTAGTGCCTAACAAGCTTTGTTGTCAACACAGCTGTGGAAAGAGCGCCAGGGGATCCCCTTGGCCGGATGTGGTGCCCCCCCAACCTCCCAGCACCAGGAGTGAGATTTCCCACAGCACTGCACCCAACTCCCACGAGGGGGGCAAGGGATGCCCAAACGTCAAAGACCGTATGGTCATGAATCCCACTTTCTGACTGTCAATACATCACTTCAAAGCATCTATTACAGGTGATGCTTTTGGTAGGGCAAATAGTCACTTCCCTCACTGACCTGGCATGCACCAGATTTTCTTAGCCCAGTATCACCCCTAGAAATAGAAAACTTGTTGGTTTCCAGGCCCCATATGCTGGCTGAAATGAAGAACCCTGGCCCATGACTTTCAAGGGGTATTGCTGTGCCAACCACAGAGAAGCCAGAGATAGCAATGACCACTCCAGCACAAGATACCACTTGATGAAATATCAGATTCAAGAGCAGCAAGCACCCGTGGTTATGAAAGGCCCAGGCTCCAAAAAATGCTAATGAGACACAAACACTTAAACCACAGCTTAAACCCCTTTGCTTTGGCTCAGCCGGGAGAAGTCGAGCGGAGGACGACGTGATAGGCTGATTATTTCTGTACGTCTGCAGGAGGGCTGAGCCTCCAGTGCATCACCATTTCCTCCTCAGGAGATTAAAAAAACCCCCAGTCAGACCTCTCTGAAGTCCCCCTCCAGGCACCTGCATCTCCAAATGGTTATGTGTTGATGGCCTCCGGTCCCCCAAGGGCCAGGCAACCGCGCAGGTGTCTCCACCTGCCACGGCACGACGGCGCCCTCACGGGTGATGTGAGCGAGCCCACACCCAGCTTGGTGCCCACCCAGGCATTCACCCACACACCAGCGCCTCAACCCTGGCTCACATCTGTGTAACCCAGATAGACACAGCACGTCCGGGGTCCCCCCCCCCCAAATTTCCTTTAACAAATTGGGTACTTATCAGACAGCGAACAAAGTTACTAGCATCTCTCCTTCTATAACAATCAATGGAGAAAAGTCAATTACGGTTCAGAGTGAGAGAAAACGTCCCTGGTGGATGACAGCATTTTCTAGATCTGTCTCTAAATGCTTTAAATTTAACTGTCACTACACATCCTGAAGAGACTGACTGAATACGGGGCTCCTGAAGGTGAAGGGATGGAGTCAGGGTTCAAGGTCCCTGCACGTGTCCATGAACTGTTTCTTCCTACGAGACCACACTTCACTCTCCACAAGAAAGCCCCTGTCCAGAAAACCTGAGATCCACAGCTGCCATCTTGATGGAGATAATCTGAACCCCATGCTCTCAGAGAAGGCATGTGTACAAGGCTCTTAAATCTACAACTGCCTCATTCAACTCCAAGGAAGACACTCACCAAGCCTGAAGGCTGTATCACACATAAATGGTAGACATCAATTTAAATATCCTAATCATAGCTGTTTTTGCTACAAAAACTGTCACTCGATCAATGTATGTGAGTCAAGTGAGAAGCATCATCTCCTGAGAGACCTTGGGTCTAGTATCAATGTTTAAGATGCAGATTTTTCATTCTTCTTTTTTTCAGAGAGTAATATAGAGCATTTTATTTTGTTCGACTCCAACATTCCATTAATGAAGGCCTCAAAAGAGGACCATCTGAAAACATGCATCTCTGAGTGTATGTGTGGTTTACGCTATTACCAAACAAGTTGCAATTTTGACCTCTCCCTGTCCACTATCTATAGAAGATAGGAGAATATCACTTCTAAAAATAAGGATCAAATATCAGGTTCATGCATCTTACAGATGACCCTTGAACAAGATGGCTTTTAACTGTGCAGGTCCACTTATACATGGATTTTTTTCAATATGGTACCTATTTTTCATCTTGTTGATCTTTAAATTAGCTAAGTGTGGGGGAAAGTTTGTGTTCAATTAGACATTATGCTATGCGGAATCAGTTGAGTCCTGATGCCATCCAAACTGCTTCAGCTTCCTGCCCTTGGGTCAGTCATTTACCAATTCCTCTGTCTTGAGGCAGAGATGGTAATGGATTTCTGTCTGCGTGGAGGGTTGTGCCCCAAGACCCCTCCGATGTTCAAGGGTCAACTAACGTGAAAATGCTAATGTGTTGACGCCAGTTTTCCTGTTGCTCCCCTCAAAACCAGCCTGTAAGCTCCCTTTTCTTCTCCACTTGTCTAGTTCAGGGATACACTTTCCTCTGTATCGTTCAGTCAATTCATGCCTGCACACGCCCAGGACCAAAAGTAGGAGGCAGACAGCGCAAACAAAAGATACACTGTTTCTTGAGATCAAACAATGGAAGGGTTTTCATCTACTTCTGGCCCATCTAGAAAGCCTGTCCGACAGGCATCAAGTGTAGCTGTCCACTGCAGGCCCTACCAGGACATCCCAGGTCACAGCAGACCAAGCGCAGCCTACCTGAGTGCAGAGCAACTTAGGCTGGGCAACCTGATGCCTAGGAAAGGAGGTGAACGCCCCAGTCTGGGTACTGGGAAGGGCAGGCACACAGGTTAGAGAATGGGGGGGGGGGGGTGCTAATCACCCCAAGAGCACGTTTTTACATTCTGAAAGGTCTAACCCCCGTCACAGCCTTGGACTACAACCCCAGCCATGCCTGAGAATCCCACCCAAGTGGACACCATCCTTGAGAACTGGCCGTGAGCACAAAGCATCCCATGCCTGCAAGGGACCAGAGTCCATGCTTGCTGACACTCCCTCCAGCAGAGCATCTTGGACTTGCACTCACGCGATTTATGAATTGTGGACGAAGCCAGAGGCCATCAAGAACAACAGGAAAGCAGGTGGCCTGGGTGGAGGCCCCCATACACAAGGAAGAGGCAGCATCGAGGGGGGCTACTGAAACACACATGATGCTGCTGCCCCCAGGCTTCCTGCCAGCTCCTCGCTCTCTTCACAAAGCCCCAGAGAGAGATGTGGCTTCCCTGCAGGTCCGCCGACAGCCCTGACTACACAGTGTTCCAAAAGAGCCCTCTCCTCCCTCCTAGGCGTCCCAGAGAGAAGGACATGGGGAGCCGTGGAGCCAGGAC
Organism: Okapia johnstoni; assembly: GCA_024291935.2. NCBI lineage: Eukaryota > Metazoa > Chordata > Mammalia > Artiodactyla > Giraffidae > Okapia > Okapia johnstoni. The sequence continues at coordinate 132,774,830 of CM044306.1, read as the reverse complement.
ACTGTGTGGCTGCAGGTCGTCCACCAGCAAATCCCAAAGGAATCCCAGAGCTCCATCGCCTCTTTGGCCCCTTAGGTTCTGTCCCACTACAAGTCTGCATGTGACTGGGTGCCGAGGCACCTTAGTGCCTAATTATGGTATGGAGCCTGGAGAAGGAAAAGGCAACCCACTCCAGTACTCTTGCTTGGAGAATCCCATGGATGGAGGAGCCTGGTGGGCTACAGTCCATGGGGTTGCACAGAGTCGGACATGACTGAAGCGACTTAGCAGCAGCAGCAGCATGGCATGAAGACACGCTGGAGGCTGCCACTAGCCAATTTCATCATCAAATTGAAGTGAGCATGCTCAGTCACTTTAGCCATGTCCAACTCTTTGTGACCCCCTGGACTGTAGCCCACCAGGCTCCTCTATGAGAATTCTCCAGGCAAGAATACTGGAGTGGGTTGCCTTGCCCTTCTCCAGGGGATCTTCCACTCAGGGACGGAACCGGAGTCTCCTGCATCTCCTGCATTCTTTACCCACTTAGTGGATTCTTTACCCACTTAGCCACCTGGGAAGCCTGAGAGAGATGTGTAATATAACCTGTTGAACTGATCAGGGACCCACGAACTTATTTTGATAAACGAAGTAAGGACAGGGGAAAAACACCCATGAAATACCCACACTTTCCTTCCATCATGAATGGGAAAGTACTGATTCGTAGCGGAGGACACCATCTCTGACCAGGGGCTCCGGAATGAGACAGATAGACACCCTGTGCCTCCTGATACAATGCACACGGGAGGACACAACGTCACACTGCTGGGACAACTGGTAAGGTCTGCATGCAGCCTACTCATGACACAGCTCTGTCATGCTATTAATTTCCCAACCTTGCTCGCTACACTGTGGTTACTGGGTACATAAGAGAAGACGCTTATTCATAGGAAGGACACGCTGATGAATTTAAGAATAAAGGAGTATCATGCCTGCAACTTCTCCAAAAGTTCAGAAAATAGTCTGCACACAGATAGGTGTAAGGAAAGTGAAAGTGAAAGCCGCTCAGTCATGTCCGACTCTTTGTGACCCCCTGGACTACAGCCTGCCAGGCTCCTCTGTCCATGGAATTCTCCAGGCAAGAATACTGGAGCGGGTAGCCATTCCCTCCTCCAGGGGATCTTTCCAACCCAGAGACTGAACCTGCGTCTCCAGCATTGCAGGCAGATTCTTTACCATCTGAGCCATCAGGGAAGCCCAAAGTATAAGGGAAGAGGACGTTAAAACACATATGGTAGAGTTAACAGCAGGGACTTGGGTGGCAGATAGTTAACAGCAGGGACTTGGGTGGCAGATACAAGAGGGGTCTCTGTACCATTTTGCAACTTTGATGTAAAACTGCAATTTCAAAACCAAAAGTTACAAAAACACACCATGCATGGAGCAATAAAACTCCCAGCAGGTAGGGTGGCGGGTCAACTGGCAGGGTGGTTTGGGGAGATGCCACCAAGTCCCCAAAAGAGAAGGGGACATGCACCTGGGCTTTGAGCTCACCTGGGCCTCTCTCACCTCCTGCTTCAAGGATTCAGACTCCAAAGCTTCAGCCCATAGGCCTCCCCACCGCCCTCAAGGGCACTGACCACATAACAACTACATGACAGTTTCCTCTATTGCTCTAACTGAAAACACGGGAAAACAGCCTGTCAGGTTTTGCAAGGCTCGTGGCAACAAAAGACCAACACTTCACAAAAGGTACTGTAGCCAATTAAGGAGCTCAGGACACCAAATATTTAAAAGGCCACGACCCACTGTAAAGCAGCGAAGTGGCAACGGACTCTGCCTGCCAAGAAGTGACACCTCCTGGGGACAGACAGTGCCTAACTTGAAAGCAAAACGCCTCCCATTTCCTCCTCAGATTTCCACCCCCAGCCGCCTGCTCCCCCCCTCCAACCGTATTCAACAATGGCCCGTCAGTGTGACTGCAGACAATGGACCGCTCTGAGTCTGATAAGTTTCAAGACAGGCGTCCGCAGCCCAGGGGTCACTGGGTCACCACTGCGAGTTTCAGAGTTTGCCATTTTGAACTGGCTATTTATAAGATCTGGAGAATTATGTTTCATTTTAGAAAAATCACGTTTTAAGTTATAGTCCGTCCCCTACTCTTTCCCCAATCTTCCAGCCTTCATAGAAACCTAGCGTCTTTTAAACGATTAGTGACTGCATTGTTGCACTGGCTCTTTTTAAAAAGAGATGCCAAGTAAGGTTTACAATTACAAAATATTGCAGGATATCGCAATGAAACTAACTTCTTCTTATTTCACCCAAAACACTGAGAATAAATAGGTTACATCTCACTTGAATAAAAACAAACCATGAACACCTTCTACATTGAACTGTGCAGTAACTCTGGGGTGGGGGAGATGGAGCGGGAAGGCATAAAGTGTTAGGGGCTGTTTTCCCTTCTTCACTGGAGACGCAGGTAATGACACAACCAGACAACCTGCGTCTCCTCTGCATATGCTCAGGACTGGCCACCACCTCGACCGTCTACACACGGGGATGGCTGTGCTCCAACCCCACCACGTCAGCCCTTCTCACCACTGACCACTCAGGGCCACCACGGAGATGCATCAACCAGACCCATCTGGGCAGGCTCAGGGAAACCTTTGTAGAGTCACTGATATTTCATAAGGGCTTCCCTGGTGGCTCAGACAGTAAAGAATCCACCTGTAATGAGGAGACCGGGGTTCAATCCCTGGGTTGGGAAGATCCCCTGGAGAAGGGAATGGCAACCGATCCCATGTAAGTTTAAAGAGAAACTTTGGCAAAATCTCCTTAAACCCATCTGGCTCTGTGGTCAAAGGCTCTCAGTCAGCTCCCCAGAGGATGGAGTTGACAACTCCTCTCTGTCCTGAGCTTCCTGGACTCTGAAGGCACCAGGGCCCAATAGCCAATTCCAACAACCCAACACTCCCGGGGAGCCCCACCCAAGCTAGACCTGGAGCCCCAAGGCTATCCACTGCCCCTGAAAGATGGGGGGAGGCAGGGCCAGAGTGCTCTCAGTTCACAGCCTCTGCTCACCCTGTTCGGCTGCCACGGCCATCTGAAGTCACCTCTTCCTGCTGGATCTGTGACACGCACCCGAGTCATGGTGGATGCATTCAGCCTAACCCCTGGGAGGGACACATGTCCTTCCCCCCTCAGCACAAGGACCAGTATCCCAGATATCCTGGGGCCCTGCTTCTGATCACTCTCCAAGTCCAGCGGGAAAGCCAAGTCCACACACACACATACAGTAGCCCCAAAATTCCACCAGAGAAACCAAGGCAGAGGACTGGGGGAACAGCAAGTTCTGTGCCGATTACACAACAGTCCAACCTTGCAAAGGGGAGTGCCACTGCAGATCTAGGCTGAGAGGGGGTTTATGTTCTGTGAACGGGTTCCCATCAGGCTGTGAGGCATTCTGCCAGCTAGACACAGCATCGTAAGAGATTCTGAAGCCCGTTCATCAATGTGACATCTTTCATCTAATGACAGGCTCACACAGTAGCACGTTTCCCATCAAACACACACACACACACCCCCCAACAGAAGGTATGAAGAGGAGCTAGTAAGAGTATTCTGAAAGTCCTTAACTCCTCGATGGAGGTTCTACACTGAAGAAATAGAAGACTTGTAACTGGAAAACATCTCCATGTATGTTTACAAAAGCTAAGAAAGCACCATATATAATATGAAAATAAGAAACATTGAAAGCAAGTTTACAGGGACCATCCATTTACTTAGCAACAACTAGCTACAAAAAAGACTAACATTTAAAACAGGACAAAACATCGGGGTGTCCAAAGCATAAACTCCCTCCAGAAGAAACAAAAAAATAATCTTTAAAAGGGGTTTACATAAAACCATAATGTCTGGAAAAACAGGAGTCAGATGAGAAGTAACAGAGAAAGAACGATATTAAATTTTATTTTGTAGAAAATAATTAAGTGCTTCCTTTTGGATAAATCAACACAAATATCTTCATACACGGGAAACAGGAAAAACATTGTGCCGTCACTGTTTAGTCACTAAATCGTGTCCTACTCTTTGTGATTCCATGGACTGTGGCCTATCAGGCTCCTCTGCCCATCGGAATCTTCAGGCAAGAATACTAGAGTGGGTTGCCATTTCCTATTCCGGGGATCTTCTGGAACCAGGAATCAAACCCAGGTCTCCTGCATGGGCAGGTGGGTTTATGACCACTGAGCCACCAGCAAACCCAGAAAAAAGGTAAGCAAGCCAGAATTACATTTGCTCATGCTTGTGGTGGTGTACCCCTAACTCCCTGAGTTAAAGCCTACCCAGTTTAACATGTCTTCCATGGGAATAAGGTATCCAAAATGGTAACATACATTGCCACTGAGCAAAACAAATAAAACACAGTGTCTGCAGCCCAAGAGCTAAGGCTGATTTTTTTTCTTTTAAACCAACAGCACACCTCAAAAAATTCCAATGCTATCAATTTGAGGCATAAAAAATTTAAACCCCGAATTATAGGCTAAAGTATCGGCCTCTTAATACATTTCAAAAAATGAACACTGAGAAGAGCAGTAGGGACTGGAGGACAGAAAGGCATGCCTGCTCTGACTCACTGCCTGGCAAATCGCAGGGGAGACTTTTACTTTTTTTTCCCCTAATCTTCTTGACTGCACCCCCCACAGCATGTGGGATCTCAGTTCCCAGACCAGGGATCGAACCTGCACCCCCTGCATTGGGAGCACAGAGACTCAACCATGGAACCATCAGGAAAGCCCAAGACTCTTACTTTACAGCTGGTATCATTCCCTTTGGCTGCGTAAAGATGGAAATTTAAAAATTTCTTTACCTCTGACCCAAACTGCTTCAAGGGAGGACAGAAACACCCCTCTGGCTTGAAGACTACGTTAATATTTTTGTGGAAGTATTTCAAATATATAAATACTCCCTTTTCTTCAAGCATGGAGGGTTTACAATCCCCCTGGGCTCATACTGTATTTTGTCTAATCGCTACCACTTAAGTTCAGCCATAACAGAAATGGAAAATGGGATAGGAGAAAGAAGAGTAGGTCACACCTAGGTAATACTGCTCATTTCCAGAATAAGCACAGAATCAGAAAAGGAGGTAAAGAAAACATCACTTACCCTTCTTGGGTAAGATGCATTGAACTCGTCTCCAATACGCCGTAGCTCCTGGGCAATCCATAGCTCTGGGCGCGTATCTGCAGGCACAGCCTGAGACTGCCTCAGGGAAGCTGCATGAAAACAGACAGAACAAAAATCACATTGTTTTCCATGGATCCTTCAGTAAGTCCCGAAGGTTAGTTTCCAGAAGTCAGCCCATCTTACACACGGGATGTTTCCAGATGTCAAGAGCTACAATCACACATTCAAGATTACAGTGGCAGGCTCTGCTATGTAAACTCTGGTTCACGAATATGGGACACTGGAGATTCAGAAGTGCCAAATTTAAATTTACCGCAGTCAATGAATTACATGAAATTCCTGTTTCGTGAAGGCAAAGACAGGTAGAAACGGTACAATCAATACTGCCCAGGAAACACCCTTGACACACGCTGTAGCTGCTGTTGAGTCAGTAAGCCATGTCTGACTCTCTGAGACACATGGACTGCAGCCCACCAGGCTCCTCTGTCTATGGGATTTCTCAGGCAAGAACACTGGAATGGGCTGCCATGTCCTTCCCCAGGGGAATCTTCCTGACCCAGAGACTGAACCTGTGTCTACTGCATTGGCAGATGGATTCTTTACCACTATGCCGCCCGAGAAGCCACTTACCCTTGAAATATACAAGAACATAAGTCAGGCTGTCCAGACAATAACTATATTTTGATCATAAGGTAAGGTGAAATTCCTAGGAAAATGTCAAAACGACACAGAGGAATATGAGATGAAATGGCTGTCCTACTCAAAGTGAAGTCAGAAAAAACCTGAGAAATGAATGAGTTGGTTTCCATGGGAGGAGGCGAAACACAGCCAGTCCACACAAGTACCACTGCAGGGCCAAATGAAAGAGTAATTGCATGTTTTGTCTTGATATTAATGCAGTTAATAAAGATGGCCTCAAGTGTGCAAACAACCACACGGAGAGAGGAAATGTTCTGGGGGTAAGAGCAAAGGCTCTTCTGAAAGGAGAAAGAGGAGGGAGGTCCGCCCTTTCATTAAGCTGTCATTCCCAAACAAACCCAGTCCGTTCAGCTGCCTGTTAAATGAGCCTACTGCAAAGGCAAAATATGAAGCACACAAAAAATGATTTGTCCAGAGACCCCCACAAGTATCAGGGAGATGGTATCCTCCAAGGATCATGAGGAAAAGCATTCACCACACTCAGAGGAGTACAGCTGGGTGACACAGGTAACAAGAAAAGAGAGGAGATTCTTGGATTTCAACTGCTCTTCGCATGCGGCTTATGCTAACTTCCTGTTAAAAAGAGCATGCTGCACTGGCAATTAAAACACACATGCTCCACTTTAACCACAGGGAAATATTTAAACACCTATGATAATCAGATTCTGCCATAACATGAATACAGCTTCCTGTTTTGTGTTTTCGTTAAAAAAAACTTTTTTTTCTTGTATGCCGTATTTGCAGTTCTATTTATCGTTACAAATAAAAGTGGTGCGGGTTCTTAGCTCTGTAAGATCACTTAAACCTAAACTCTTGAGTTTTTACCGTGTTGTCCTAATCTCTTCCCCAACTTCTCTGCCCCCCAGCCTCACCTGAGGGGAATGGATGACCCCAAAAAGGCTGAAGAAGCAGGGCGCCTTGTGTATGTTCACGCAAAAGAACACTTGTGGATCCTCTCCAGAATTATCAGTGCTGGGAATGAGCCAGAGGGGAGACTCTCCAAGGACCCCTCATAAAGAATACAAACACTGATGTCAGGGAAGCTTTTGGGATAAGCCAGGCACGTCCCCTGAGTACCTCTCCCACCACACAGAAAACTGCCTTGGCTATACCTTTATCACACGGACGTTCTATTGTTACTCTGTATAAGCCTATTAAAATTAAATTTTAAATGGCTGAACTGGCAGAAAACTGTTTCAGTTTAGACGTGATGCCAGATGGCAGGTCACAGTTCATTCCCATCTCCTGGGTTTGCAGCTCTTCAAGGATTTTGTCTACCAGAGGAACCAAATCAGTACTGTCTTTTTATACTATCAGAGATTATGAGCTTTTCCCCTGAACTTAGAAGCTGCTGTTACCAAGTTAACTGACCCTGGAGGGAAAGGAAAGTCTCTTTTCTTTGAATGTCCACTGCGAACCTGCACCTGTGGAATGATCGCAGCGAGGCGCCGATACACCTGAGCAAGCCAGCACCCAGGATTCCACACGGCTGCTCAGAGCCGACCATCACCCACCTCTCCTGGATTCTGGAGCCCCAATCATGTCTCACTATCCTTGCCTCTCTCTGAGAGAGTAAATCTGCCTCCAATCCTGAGTCAGAAATGAAGACAGTGCCGACTATTCAAAGACACTGTGAAACACGTCCAAACTGTGTGTTTCCCAAAGATGAGAGACTCGTAAAAAAAACTGCTGCCAAGTTACCTGAAGTTTAGCAAATTAAGACACTCACTAACCTACCCAACAAATATGAATGCCCATGAGCTAGACACCACTCAGGAGAAGGTCTGGGTACAGCAACCAGAGAGGACCCAGCCCTGCTCCCATGAGCTTACATTCCTGTGGATTATAGGCTAAATTTCAACTAAACACTAAACTTCTTCTGGACAACAATACTCCTACTTTATATTCTTGTAACACAAAATAGATGTTTGCTCCTTGAAAAAAAGCTATGACAAACCTACACAGCATATTAAAAAGCAGAGACATCACTTTGCCAACAAAGGTCTGTATAATCAAAGCTATGGTTTTTCCAGTAGCTACATATGGATGTAAGAGTTGGACCAGAAAGAAGGCTTGAGTGCTGAAGAATTGATGCTTTTGAATTGTGGTGTTGGAGAAGACTCCTGCGAGTCCCCTGGACAGCAAGGAGATCAAACCAGTCAATACTAAAGGAAATCAACCCTGAATATTCATTGGGAAGGACTGATGCTGAAGCTCCCACACTCTGGCCACCTGATGCAGAGAGCCAACTCACTGGGAAAATACCTCATGCTGGGGAAGACTGAAGGCAGGAGACGGGGACGACAGAGGATGAGGTGGTTGGATAGCATCACTGACTCAATGGACATGAGTTTGAGCAAGCTCTGGAAGATGGTGAAGGACAGGGAAGCCTGGTGTGGGGTCACAAAGTCAGAAATGACTGAGCGACTAAACAACAGAGGAAGGTCTCTTGGTAAACTTCCCCCACGCAGTAGATGAAATCTACTGAGTTCTACCAATATTTAGAAACCCCACTGATGTGTGTGGTTAAGAAGGCTCTATCTGACTCGTGTGAGGTCTGGTGGCTGGAAGCACCACAGAGCCTATCCAGTATCAAAACGAGCACCCAGGGACTGCATTAACCCGGCACCTGGAACTTTGGGGACCAGATGCGACTTACTCATCTTAAGAGATAAACGTCTTGCTATTTATGGGGTAAGGAGATAAGCAGATGTTTCTTCTATGGAAAAAAGAGTTCTGTAATGAACTGTTAGCATCATTAAACACACAGAAGCATATCCACCAGGTCTGGCCAGGAGATTGAGGTGGGCTGTGTCTGTGGGTGGCCCCTGAGGCCACATTGTTATATGAGCTCCTGTAATAGACTGTCCACAGACCAGACCTTGAGAAACGCTGAGCAGAGGGGGAAAAAGCCAGGGATCAGTGCTGGGGCCCCTACCTGTGTCTGCAAAGAACACTCAGGGGTTGGAAGTTCTTATTAACCTTAGACAATGGCCAGGGTAGACCAGGCTCAGCACCCACTAACTGATAATAACAGGTCAATAAGGGAGCTAGCCACTGTTCTTGTTGTTATTTAGCTGCTCAGCTGTGTCCAACTCTTTGTGACCCCATGGACTGTAGCCCACCAGCTCCTCTGTCCATGGGAGGAGCAAGAATATTGGAGTGGGTGGCCATTTCCTTCTCTTACGGGACATTCCCAACCCAGGGATCAAACCTACGTCCCCTGCATTGATGGGTGGATTCTTTACCACTGAGACGGCAGAGAAGTCCAGCCACTGTTCTTCAGTGTATTTTTTTTTTAAGTTCTTACAGAATAGTGACATACAATATAAACTAACTTTTACAAAGGAGACTGATCTGTCTGGGCTACTCTATCACCATCTGGGGCAGTTTTTTTGAGGAGTAAATACTGTTCTCACTGCTTGAATTTACAAACCTAAAATGTTTAATGACCAACATGCATCCTGCAATAAAGACTAGCCAATGTGTATACAGAGTATTGGTTTTCAAGTAAGACTATACGGTAAAACTTCTATTTTAATTATTTTCAGAAGCATCCTATTCCTGTATTTTAATCTGTAATATGATGGACTTTTTCCACCTAAGTTTCAAAGATTATTTCTTAAGTGACAAAACATCTCCTTTTTGGGGGAGGATGGGGGGATCCTTTCCTTAACTTCATCACTAGTTTAATGTCCGTGTGTCTGTCATATGTGGTTTCATGTCACATGAGAATCTAGCAAGACAAAGAGTGGGGTCTGCCTGACCTGAGAATTAGCTTATCAGTCCCAGGGCAGCACTGGTTGGAGCCAGAAAGAACGTTTTTTATTTCCTTTATCATCAGTTTGTGGAATTCTTCTCCACAGTGACCAGAGCATTGACCACTGCAATAAGGAAGGGATCCGTGGCTCCGTCTTCTGAAGGTGGACCTGGAGCTGGTGGCATTAAGGGAAGGGGATACTCAAAAAAACCAAAACAAAACACCCCCTCACTCCTATAATCCTTTCTAGATACTTTATCTGCCTGCTCCTATCCACATATACTCCACTTATCAAAAAGATAACTTATATTAATATCTCTATAAGAAAGAGAAACATCATAATGCTGTCTGCAATGTGCTTAATAGCCATAAATGTTGATACCTGGGCTTCCCTTGTGACTTAGCTGGTAAAGAATCTGCCTACAATGCAGGAGACCTGGGTTCAATCCCTGGGTTGGGAAGATCCTCTGGAGAAGGGAAAGGCTACCCACTCCAGTATTCTGGCCTGGAGAATTCCATGGACTATATAGTCCATGGGGTTGCAAAGAGTCGGACAAGACTGAGCCATGTTCATTTTCACTAGCAATGAAATGGGTCTTTACTGGAAACAAAAGCTCTTATTACTACGTAAAAAGATCACATTTTTAAGTAAGGCAATTTTACATACACATAAGAACTTCTTCAAAGGGGAAATAACAGTGATGAGGTGTATCTTCACCCACATAAAATGTAGTTTCAGCATTTAAGAAAGCGTTTCATACATAAAGGTGGGAACTAAAACAGGAGAGGGGAGGGAAGACAAAAAGGCACAATGAAATAGGAACTTCTCTTAATGTAAAACTGTTATTCTGTCGCTCATTCATGTCCGACTCTTTGCCACCCCATGGACTGTAGCCCGCCAGGCTCCTCTGTCCATAGGATTCTCCAGGCAAGAACACTGGAGCGGGTTGCCATTTCCTTCTCCAGAGGATTTTCCTAACCCAGGGACAGTACCTGCATTGGCAGGTGGATTCTTTACCCACAGAGGCACCCGGGAAGCCCAATGTAAAGCTACTACTGTTCAAAACATGTAGCCAGAAGTCCACATGAGGCCAGCTCTGATCCTACAGCATCTTCCTGAGCTTGGGAACATGCTGAGAGCCCAGGCTTCTAACCAAAACCACTAATCAAAACTTGTAACGCAGGACTTCCCTGGTGGTCCACTGGTTAGGAATCCGCTGGCCGGTGCAGGACACATGGGTTCAACCCCTGGTCCAGGAACAAGGATCCCACATGCTACAGGGCAACTACTGATGCCCATGCATCACAACTACTGAGCCTGCACACCCTAGAGCCCACGCTCCACAAAAGAAGCCAGTGCAGTCAGCCTGTGAGTACTATAACTAGAGAAAGCCCACACACAGCGATGAAGACCCAGTGCACCTCCCCCCCAGCACAGCTAGAGAAAGCCCACACACAGCGATGAAGACCCAGTGCACCCTCCCCAGCAACACAACTAGAGAAAGCCCACACACAGCGATGAAGACCCAGCACACGCCCCCCAGCACAACTAGAGAAAGCCCGCACACAGCAATGAAGATCCAGTGCAGCACCCCAGCACCACAGCTAGAGAAAGCCAGCACACAGCGATGAAGACCCAGTGCAGCACCCCAGCACCCCAGCTAGAGAAAGCCCGCACACAGCGATGAAGACCCAGTGCACGCCCCCGGGCACCACAGCTAGAGAAAGCCCGCACACAGCGATGAAGACCCAGTGCAGCACCCCAGCACCCCAGCTAGAGAAAGCCCACACACAGCGATGAAGACCCAGTGCACGCCCCCGGGCACCACAGCTAGAGAAAGCCCGCACACAGCGATGAAGACCCAGTGCAGCACCCCAGCACCACAGCTAGAGAAAGCCCACACATAGCAATGAAGACCTAGTGCACGCCTCCCAGCACCACAGCTAGAGAAAGCCCACACACAGTGATGAAGACCCAGTGCAGCACCCCAGCACCACAGCTAGAGAAAGCCCGCACACAGTGATGAAGACCCAGTGCACGCCCCCGGGCACCACAGCTAGAAAAAGCCCACACACAGCGATGAAGACCCAGTGCACGCCTCCCAGCACCACAGCTAGAGAAAGCCCGCACACAGCGATGAAGACCCAGTGCAGCACCCCCCCCCCCACAAAAAACTTAGAATGCAACTATGTCAGATACAGGCAATTCCGTCAAAAGTGAGACATGCTTATTAAATTCTCATCAAACCTCTTGCAAACAATTTTATGAAATCTAGCAGTTACCGGTAACCTGATTTCCTATAAAAAAAAAAAAAAAAAACAACCCACAAGGTGTATGATTAATCTATTTTTCTCTACCAGTGTAGAGGTAGGTAGAAAGGAGGACCTTTTTCAACACCAAAGAACTCTTGAGTTACTGAAAGATTTGCAATGTTTGATTAACAGACTGTTGTGGTTCAGCTACAGAACTAGTTTCCAGCCCAGAGGGTAATTCCAAATCTTAAAAGTTCAGCAACTGAAAAAAAAATTAATATCGTGGTTAAGTGGCTGATAGTGAAATCAGGCTGAGGCTTTCGGAAAGGGCTTTCTGTAGCACTGCCAGCAAGAGTGGGAACATTAAAAAAAAACCAAAAAAACGAGATTGCCACTGCGTAATGAGCATGACATCAGTCAAGCCAAACCTGATTTTTCCTGAATGCCCAACCGCTTCTACCCCACTGTTCCGAACAGCAGGTGCTCGAAGGCACTGAGGCCCCAGTCTGACGCTAGCTGCCGTCCTTCCACACCCAACCAAGGGACTGTGAGCACCCGGGACGGGGCTAGGGGAGCACGTGGTATACGTGTGCGCACCCTGCTTTGGGCATCCTTGGGGACAGGATGCTCTCACATCCCTGGGCCAGCAACTGAGTTCCCCGCATATCACTATTGGAGCTTCAAGTGCAGAACTGGAAACCAAACAAAAATCCACAGGAACACGCGCTCTACACCGTTCTCAGATGTTCAGTGAACTCTAAGCACTGGGGTAAAATCGAGATCAGATTTTCAACTAATCAATGTGAACTGAGCTCTGAATCAATTTCCAGCTCAGAGCTGAGAAAGGATTTCTTTGGTCCTTGAAGAGACGCTGAATGTATGACTTTGAAGAAATGATTGTTTTTATTTTAAACACACCACAGCATGTAGTTAGGCAAAAAAGAGCTCATTTTGCCTCCGATTTATCAGGGACTGTGGAACAGTAAGAAAGAGTGGAAAGTCAGTCCCTCCTCCTGGCATTTAGGGGCTGAACCAAAAGCCATAAAGAACCACTGTGTAGGCTCTGAAACCAGGGCTAAACCAATTCTGAAACAGACACTCCAAAAATGCTGAGAGCAAGCACTGATTCTGCATGTGGCCACTGAAGACTATTCATTTGGAGAAGTAAAAATTCTGGGATGTTTATTCAACCCAACAGTCTCCTGACTTAAGGGGCTATCTTTGGAAATATCTTTATTAACGAAGATTGATCCACAGTTGACGACAAGGGTGAGGAAGTCATCAGCCATCTGGCCACCATTTCTGGAAACCCATCGGAGTGACTGAGCTGAGTCAGATGCTTCTGAATTCCCAGCCACAAGGTAGAAGGGCTGGTGCCATGACAGCTCAACTGCAGTGATGCTGTCAGAAGTCACCTTCCACTCTGATGGTCTCACAAAGCAAATGAGTCAGAGCCCAATTATCTACACACACACACACACCTCTCTCTGGATCTATTATTTCCCAACTGCATCATTCTATTTTTTAATAATCCTCTATCAATTCCACTGAGCCACTGGATGAAAATGAAAGGGAACTGAAATAAAGCGATGGTACACAGCATCATTACTCGTGAAGTTTTTACACCTGTTTTTCCCTGGCACACATACAGGTGAATCTCTAAGCAGTTGCATGAATTCAGGATGGTGCTTTATAAACAGCTGCTGGGATCAAAAAACAAAAAGAAAACTTACGAGCTGCAGCCAGTGTTTTCATACTTACTCCTTCCATGTGTGTTTGCCCACTGCTTTTACACAACCGTGAGTAAGAAAATCAAAATAAGCTGCTTTGATCAATTTCCAGTCTGACCGTGTGGAAACTGGCAGAAAGCCAAGGCTATGAGGCTGGAAACCAGTGTTTCTATCTTTTCCCTGTGACAGTTACCTGTTTCTTACAATAAACTATGAATTTAAAAGCATGAGGATAAATGCTACGCCTTCGTATTAACTGTTCAACCTCTAATGACCTAGGCTCCCCATATCACCAGAGCTGTCCCCTACAATCCACATTTTTCCAGAAGCCAGTGACATGACAGGAGCAAACCCAGATTTTGCATTTTTATGTCTATGTCCAAGGACATACCCAGCTAACTCTGAGTCACAGGAGAAGCCAGCAGGTGGGGACATGGCAGAAGCTTCCTGCACCGCAATGCCTGGTAGCTCAGCCTGGGACAGGTGCACAGCTTTTCCTAAGCACTACAGTCCTGCTGACGAGCACTGGGTGCTAGAGTTCTCCCTTCTGGGAACCAGAATGTTCCCTCCTAACCCCAACCCAAATCTAGACTCTGTCCCCTGGGGCTACAAAGATAATCCCTCTCAGTCATCACCCCTCCTTTTAATCATGAAGCTGCTACTGAGTGCCCACATGTGGTCCTGAGTCAGTTCCTTCCATACTCCTTTCGTGGCAAGGTGCTCTATAACCAGTCCGGTCCTGCTCGACATGTCCCCAAACATGCTGCTCTGAGCGGTGTGAGGCCCTGGTCTCACCAGGCCTGGGTGTTCCCCAAACATGCTGCTCTGAGCGGTGTGCGGCCCTGGTCTCACCAGGCCTGGGTGTTCCCCAAACATGCTGCTTTGAGCGGTCTGCGGCCCTGGTCTCACCAGGCCTGGATGTTCCCCAAACATGCTGCTCTGAGCAGTGTGCGACCCTGGTCTCACCAGGCCTGGATGGGCGCAGGAAGACACGCGATAGGACTGTTCCTCGCTTTCCCTGTATGTGCCTAGCCCCACTGTCCCCAGGACAGCTGTGTCTCTTATCTCTACAGTCTTACAATTCTTTCCAGTCAGTCCTAAAGGAAATCAACCCTGGATACTCAATGGAAGGAATGATGCTGAAGCTCCAATACTCTGGCCACTTGATGTGGAGAGCTGACTCATCGGAAAAGACCCTGATGCTGGGAAAGACTGAAGGAAGGAGAAGAAGGGGATGACAGAGGATGAGATACTTGGGATGGCATCATCGATTCAATGGACATGAGTTTGAGCAGACTCCGGGAGATAGTGAAGGACAGGGAAGCCTGGCATGCTGCAGTCCTTGGGGTGGCAGAGTCAGACATGACTTAGCAACTGAACAACAATGAGAAGACTCCTTCCAGAAGATCATGGAGGACTTCACTGTGCAGTTTGCTTTTGAAAAACAAAAATAACCCCCAAAATAAGTGTAGTCCAAGCTATGCTCCTTCCACTGACAGTAGAGACAACTTCCTATCCACACAATTTATTTCACCACTTACTCCAGCAAAACTACGAAAAGAGAAATGCTTTTTGAAGACCCTTTACAAGTAAACACAAAACTCTATATGTTAATTTACTTAAGACCGTTCCTTAGAAATAAAGTGTTAAAAATTTTGAGGTTACTAGCTTTCGGTAACCTGGGTTCCTAGCCCATCATCAGATCTGGGGGAGGAAACGAGAATTTACGCTACGAATATAAAAAATTTCTGACTAGAGAGCACATGTGGCTTCCTCTATGAAATTTAATGCTGGCAGCAGGAAACAGGTGATGAAAATCTCTTCTCCTTAGTTCACATGAAGGTCTTAAGCATCTTAAGGCGTTCTGTCTTAATAATAGTGGAGACCCAGGCAAAGGGGCCAAAACAGAACCCTGAAAAGCTGCATCCGAAACAGCTTTCCAATTAAGACCTGTAAAACCCTGTAATTTTATCTATGCAGTTAAAGTTTATCAAGGCCATGCACTAAGTGAAGTGCTTAGCTGTTAATGCAGATATATGGTGACTGATAACACACTCAAAGGATGAGGTATAATGAAAGCTTCCCACTTAAAACAAATTCATAAGAGCCAGCTGCCTCATCTTATCCCACATCGTATCAAGAAAGAAAACATCACACCTCAATTCCAGACACTGTTTTGCATAATCACAAGGATGGAATCATTGTGTTCGGACATTTGATGGTTTAAGTATTTGGCCTCAAAACACATGTCTGTCACAGTTGGGCTGTCTGATTCTTCTCCCCTAGCAAATTCACAAAGCTCCTGTGTCTAGAAGGCACATTGATGCTGAAAGCAGGGGGTGGGGGTGGGGAGGAATCCCTCCAAGTGACACAAGCGAACACAGCCCCAAAGCCTTTTGTAGAAAAGCGTTAGTTACTCAGTCATGTCCAACTTTGTGACCCCCATGGACTGTAGCCTGCCAGGCTCCTCTGTCCATGGGATTCTCCAGGCAAAAATACTAGAGTAGGTTGCCATTCCCTTCTCCAGGGGATCTTTCCAATCCAGGGATCAAACCCAGGTCTCCTGAATTGCAGGCAGATTCTTTACCATCTGAGCCACCAGGGAAGCCCTTTTTATAGAAAATCCCATGATAAAAAGAAACACTGTTAAGAATTGAACCCTGTGTAAAAAATAAGAAAACTGAAAGGCTCCAGTGAGCAGAGAATTTGATTGGTGTGGTGAGTAGTCCATCAGAAAGATGGTTGGAGCCCAAGTTCCTTCATCCACTGACCAGCCTGTACCAACCCCACTGAAGGCACCACCTAACCTCTACATGACAAGGCAACTCCCGGGGAGTAGGCAGTGATCCTAAGGCGTCCTCTGCAAACCACAAAAATGTCCTGTCAATGGCTGTGCCATGTCCTCATGCAGGACAAGAATGGAAGTTGATCACTGCCTGGGGCAAAAATATGAGTGTAAGAGGTACAGGATTCTGGTTCTGGGATGACCGATGTCCTGCCTGGTGTTGTCAAAGGTCTTTTTACCTGCTCAGGTTCTCATGTCTATTCTTGTCCTCCTGACGCCCTTTGCCCTCCAGAGACATGGTTGCTGGCCAGCTCTACCGCTTTATGGGCTCAGATCCTGGGTGCAGTAGTCTGGCTGCCCCTGGGCATCTGAGGTGGTGCTAGTGGTGAGTAACTTGCCTTCCAATGTAGGAGACATAGAGATGCGGGTTTGATCACTGGGTCAGGAAAACCCCCCGGTGGAGGAAACGGCAACCCACTCCAGTATTCCTGCCTGGTGAATCTGACAGAGAAGCCCGGCGGGCTACAGTCAATGGGGCTGCAAAGAGTCGGATAGGACTGAAGTGACTGAGCACGAGTTTAGAAACCCAGTGTGCAACACCGACTAAACAGGGCCCCTCCCGTTCAGTGTAGCGTGCCTCCACCAACCAACTCCCGACAGTGCTCCTCTGACCACTGCAGACTGGCTGCAACACCCTCCCATTTCAGGTGGACACTGGTTCCCCAGCCAAGTGGAGACACCTGCCCCGGGCACTGCACGACATCAGAGGCAGGCTCCAGACTGGCCTAGGTCACCTGCTGGAAGAACTACTCTATTACGGGCTTCTAGGAGGACTTACTGAATCAGAAACTACAGGGATGGTGGCCCAGACTGCATAAATTTTGAAAGCTTTGACAAATGTTTTAATGGGCCACCATTAAACATTCCACTCCAACACTTCCTTCCTACCAAACTATTAGAAATAAGGACCTGAGAGAAAACGAAGCATGGCTGTTGTGTACACCAGGCTTTCCTTACAGAGGAAACCCAGTTCTAAGCTTCCAAGGCTTCCAGTGACAGAATCCACATGACAGAAGAGGGAATCTCAGACACTCATCCACCGCTTCAAATATCAACGCATTCTTTTTAAACTGACAAGCATGTGTGCTTATGCTACATACAACCCCATTTCCTTAGGCTAGCAAGTTATTTTGACCAGTTGAGCAGAATTTATACTCACTGTAGGCTTCCCTGGTGGCTCAGCAGTAAAGAATCCGCCTGCAATGCAGAAGCAGCAGGTTCGATTCCTAGATCAGGAAAATCCCCTGGAGGATGGCATGGCTACCCACTCTAGCATTTTTGCCTGGAGAATCCCATGGACAGAGGAGCTTGGTGGGCTATAGTCCACGGGGTCACAAAGAGTCAGACACAAATGAGTGACTACACACGCCTGGAAGTCTAAATTCAAATACTTACCAAGATAGCATAGAGCCAGAATTCACTTCTAGACTACCCTGTATTAAGAAATTTCTCAAGGGATGAAAAACCAGACAATAAACAAGAAACCTTCTTTGAATCTCTCCCCCAGCAGTTACTCCACAGAAAACTCACCTAAACTAACGTGTTGAGTGAGGCTCGTCCCATACGCCGCCCCCTGCCCCAGACACACATATGCAGAAGAGAAACAGGTCCCGACCACGCAAGCAAGTTTCTGTGAAGTCTCAAGTTACTCACTAAACTGATAAATCGCGTACATCAAATGTTTTAGGAACTGGAGTAGGACGCATGCTCTGGTCTAGGAATGTGACTTATTTTGGGGGGAAAAAGTTCCCAGAGCAACTCAGCTGAGCAGCATTGTGTTGAAACAGTTTTAATTTTTACCATTACACCCTCTTGGACTGAAATGGTTGATTTCTTTTTTTTTTTAAAGAAATTTTAGCTCCAAAACCATTTTCATGCCTAAGAAAGGACCGCAAAGCCCAAACTAAAGGAAGCATCGCATCCTGTGCAGAGAGCCAGGTTCAAGGCTCTGGCTCCAGGACAAGGCAGGGCGTTAAGCAGCCCTCCCCCATCAGCCTGCGGGCACACGTGGCCAGGCAGCTCCCTCTCAAGAGCTGGTCGGCTCCATCACTGGTTAAACGCTCATGAACCACCAGGATCTGATCCAGGGTTGCAAACAGAGGAAATGCAAAATGAATGTGGGGTTACCATAGGATGCCGGGGATACCAACTCACTCTAAGCAAATACTTAAAACCACGAAGGCCTAGCCTCTTACAAACTGGGCTTCAACCTGTCCTCCCAGGAACCATTATGTACCTACTGCTGGCCTTGGTCAGCTCACAGCATGTAAAAAAAAATTCTCAAGGGTTCATGATTCATTCACTCAGAAGTAAAAACCAAAATTTAACGATGGCCAAGAAGCAGAATTTGCACAGGGGAAAGGAAAAGAAGCTATTTTAAAATTCTCAATTCTGTTCATGTGTGTGCACTAAGTCACTTCAATCGTGTCTGACTCTGTGGGACCCCATGGACTGTAGCCCACCAGGCTCCTCTGTCCATGGGATTCTCTAGGCAAAAACACTACAGTTGCCATTTCCTACTCCAGGAGATATTCCTGACCCAGGGATTGAACCCATGTCTCTTGTCTCCTGCATTGGCAGATGTATTCTTTACCACTGGCACCACCTGGAAAGCCCCATATAGAGACCACGGGGCACCCACCACAGGCTTCGTCTCTTCTGAGATGGGAACAAGTAGGGCAGTGGCTGGGTTCTCTCTCCAATGAGTAGATTTCATTTCCTCCATTGCCATGAACTGCCCCCAACACACTAATGATCATGTGTGTGCATGTGTGTATGTGCCTGGGCACACGGTGTATTGGCCCTGCTGCTCTCTGTCCCTTGGCAGGTAATGACTTTCACAGACTGGCTTCCTGAACCTGGGATGGAACCCAAGTGTCTCACATCTGCATTGGCAGGCAGGTTCTCTACCAATAACACCACAATTCTATTCAGCCAATGACTACTGCTAACGTTAAAACAGTGAGCAAAACACCTCTCATTTTGAAAAAAGTTGCAATAAATTCTGACTGAAGGAAAAAGCAGTTCAGGCCTGTCTTAAGTGTCCAGATCTTTCTTTCTCCAAATACACGTCTTGAGCTACAGTCAAGGTTCTGCCTAATCCAATAGGCCATCCCCCTCAGGTGTCCCTGACACAGACCCGGTTCCAACAGAGCCAGTGCAGTGGGGGTTTCCAGATGTTTCTCCATGGTCCAAAGACCTGCCAAGGTTCTTCTCAGGGTGATGTGCAGGCTCATGGGCAGGTCAGGGGTGATTTGGATCTCCCTTGCCCTCCCAGGCCACTTCCTAGAAAAGATTTTCTTTCCTTTTTTGCTTGTTTGTTCTGGGGCCTGGCAGGGTTAGAATTACAGCTCATTTCCAGATGAACTGGCTTCCCTGTGGGTTTCCTGAACTCGTGAAATGACAGCTCCTTTCCACGGAAAGAAGGAAGGAATGTTTCATTATGTTATGCTCAGTGACCTGCCAGAGCCTTGACAGTGACCGAGCAAGGAAAATAGCGACCAAGTCCCTACCAGCTGCTCTCCATCCAGTAGCTTATACAAAAGACCGTCAACTCTTGGGATGTGAGAACTTCTGTCTCCATCTGATGAATGAGGAAATCGAAGCTCTAAGAGACAAACAGATCTGCCCAGGTTACTCGTGGGGCTGAAGAACAGCCAGGTACCACCCAAATCACGCTCCAGACCCACGTGCAGCCCTGAGGACAGGAAGGTAGAGGCAATCCATAGGCCCCGAATCAACTGGTAACCCTGCCAGCTGGAGCTGTTATACAATAACTCAGGTGGCACTAGAGGTAAAGAATCCGCTTGCCAATGCAGGAGACATAGGTTTGATCACTGCATTGGGAAGATCCCCTGGAGGGCATGGCAACCCACTTGAGTATTCTTGCCTGGAGAATTCCATGGACAGAGGAGCCTGCTGGGCTACAGTCCATGGGGTCGCATGGAGTCTGACATGATTGAAGCAACTTACTGAGCAACACTCACTTTGCTAAAATAAAAGGGAGACCCCCAAAGAGAACATTAGGAGGCTAATGTCCACCTGGAGTACCTTTGGTGATGGGCCAAAAGCTTCATCTCACCTGGATGAAATCTTTACCTTTATGTTGATAAGGGGTGTGACTGTTAATACTAAGTTATACAAGTTAAGGCTGAATTACACGTGCCATAGTGACAAGCTGCTGGCCAAAATGCCAAAAATGAAGATTAAAAAAAAAAAAAAACTTTTAAGATTTTTTTTTTGATGTGAGTCATTTTAAAAGTCTTTAATGAATCTGTTATAATATTACTTCTGTTTTATGTTTTGCTTTTTTTGCTCTGAGGCATGTGGGATCTTATTAAACCCGCACCCCACCCTTCCCCCACCCCTACACTGGAAGGCAAAGTCTAACTTACTGGGTTACCAGGGAAATCCCCCCTCAAATTTTAAATATATACACTATGCACTACATTTATTATATTATAAATGCTAATCATGATGATTTTCCAAATACCAAAAAAGAAAGAAAAAAAAAAATACAGGTAAGAAGGTTAAGACCACCTGTGAGCTGAATAGAAAAATTTTCACTATTAACATTTTGATGTATTTTCCTTCTAATCTTTTTGTTATGCTTGTAGATTGCTTGAACACAAAATCACATGCTATGGGGCACATGTTCATGTCACCCATAAAAATTAATCTGCAGTGTGATGTACATGGAGGTGGGGCCTTTATGGGATGATCAGGTCACAAGGGTGGAGTCTTCATGAGTGGAGTTAGTGCCCTTAAAAGAAGAGGTCAAGGAGTTAGCTTACTGTCTTTCCACTTGTGATACGGCAGCCACCTACAAGCCTGGAAGAGGGTCCTCACCAGAGCCTGACCATGCCAACACCTGGATCTCAGACTTAAGCTTCTAGAACTGCGAGACAAATGTTTATTATCAAAGCCACCCAATCTATGGCATTTTTGTCACAGCAGCACAAACTGACTACAACACTAGGGTGTCACCAAGAACTCTGTAACTTTCTAAAGCTTAACATTACACCAGGAGCATTTTCCATGTGATTATTCTTTTTAACATCTTTATGAAGACAGTGTCACAATCACAGCTCAGGGATGTGTAGTAACGTAGAGGTTTTCCTATACCATTAGTACTGCCCATAGTTTTTCGGTTGGTGTAAAAAATGCTGTGATGAACCCTCTGCACATACGTTTCTGGCAGCATTTCCTGTGAAAGGAAGGACTGTCAGGCCCTGTTCTGGGCCCACTGAGCAGGGTCTGCAGGCAGGTGGGTGACACAGGGCTCACAGCCCAGTGCCCGAGCACAGGACCAACTTGATCAGGTCTCTAAGCACAGACATTCACTTTGTGTCCACAAGAACTCCACAGACCAGGAAAGCAGCCTAAGGTCGCATGCCCCAGCACAGGTCCTGGCCACTGACCAAGCAGAATGACCAGAGGGCAGTGACCAGCCGGGTGAAAGCGGCTGCAAATTTTGTCACAGGAGGAATATGTCGAGGCTGAGGCTGACCCAACAAAGAAAAACAAACACCACTGGAGTCTGGTATGAGCAGCGGTGGTCCATGGGGAGTCCTGCCCAGAGCAGGGGGTGTGACCCCCGACCAGGACTCGGGCACCGGGCAAGTCCTCTGAATCACTGGTTTTAAAAGTAGCTCAGGAGACACTGTGTCAGATGGTCTAGCATTCAACTGGCAATTATGTGCATGTGTAGATCTAGAAATCTAACACCGCCAAGGTCCTAAATATTAACTAAGACAAATCAATGGATGATTGACCTTCTTCCTGCTTTAGTAGAGTCCAATCATTCCAAGAACTACCGGACTTACCCTTTTCCTTAATGAGAAGTTCCTCTGCAGCATGTGCTACCAAACTTGAGTTACCCATAAATTTTCAGGCAGTGCATATGAGGGGGGCCTGGTGTGTACCCTCTGAGGGTACATTACCAGAGGAATTACAAGAATAAACACTGCAGTTAGTATCTGAAAAAAGTGTCAAGGATTACTGCTCAATCTCTTCCGACATGAAAAGCCTACTATCCCATATAGAGTAAAAATGAAGGGTGAAAGACATGATTTCTCAAACTGAGTAGTGCTGGGTTGGCCAAAAAATTAGTTTGGGTTTTTCCATTAAGATGTTACAGAAAAACCTGAGTGAACTTTCTGGCCAACCCACTACTTTGCAACCAGAGCCAGTCAACATCAACTGTGAGACTTGGTTAAAAGAAAATAAAGATTCCTAGTTCCACAAAGGTGGGGTCGCCCTCTTCTCCGAGGTCCTCCTTTTTCACAACTAAAAACCCTGGATTTTAACAAGCAAGCACAGGTGCTTCCCTGGTGGCTCAGTAGTAAACAGTCCACCTGCCAATGCAGGGGACATTAGCTCGATCCCTGGTCCGGGAACAGTTCACATGCTGTGGAGCAACTAAGCGCATGTGCCACAACTAATGGGCCTGTGCTCTCCAGCCCGGGTATCAATTGCAACTACTGAAGCCCTCTTACCCTAGAGCCTGTGCTCTGCAGTAAGAGGAGCCAAAGCAACAAGAAACCCATCCTCTGCAACCAAGAGCAGCCTCCGCTCGCCGCAACTAGAGAAAAGGCCTGTGCAACAGCCTGTGCAGCCGTGAAGACTCATCACAGCCAAAAATAAACACATAAATAAAATGGACAAAATAAATAAAACAAGCACAGAGGACTGAGAGGGAAATGAGAGTGGGGTCCCTGGGGACCATGGGGTTTGAGGAATGACACAGGGGTGACTCTCCTGGGCCCTCCGATTACCCTCCATACCCCCAGCACTGCGGACACCTGCAATGCAATGTCCAACAGGCCGAGAGAAAACACCAAGGAAAGCCTGTTTTCTTTAGCCAAAGGACTGGGGGATGGGGTTCTCCCAACGGAAAGTCTCTTAGCTATACCCACCCTAAGGCAGCTGAGCACTGCACGCCACCCATCCCCCACCAGCGGGAGTGTTCGGTGCTCTGGAACCATCCAGGTGGTGTGGCAGGTTAGGTGGGGGCTGACCTCCCAGGTTCTGCCCAGTGGAAACAGAAGATGCTATGATCCCACCCTGGGGGGCCTCATGCAGAGCTGACCCTGTTGCTGTTTAGTCGCTAAGTCGTGTCCCACCCTTTGTGACCCCGTGGACTGTAGCCCGCCAGGCTCTTCTGTCCGCCACTGTCTCCTGGAGTTCGCTGACCCTCCACCCTGACTAAGCAGCATGGAAGCAGTAACAGGCTGGATGAGTTGCCACTACACATGCGCGTGTGCGCGCAGATGCACGCACACAGATGCAGGCATGTTATCAGTGGACCCAGCCCCCACCTCCACCTCACGCTGATGAGCAATGCGACAGAACAAGTCAGAGTGAGTCACCCTTACCTCTGGCAGGGGGAGGGCTAGCGGGAAGCTGAACCTGCCCGGCCCCTGGTAGCAGTTAAGACTGAAGGAGGTGGCAGGAACCAGGAATAGTAACCCACTGGCCCCCCTAGCCCTAGCCCAGCCTTAAGAGTCAGCAGGACCCAGTGGGTCACCAGGTCTCCACCCCTACCCAGCATGAAGGAGAGTTTACACCTGGCATCAATGAGGGGGAACCAGGCGTGGGAGGCAGGGCTGGTGTTCGCCCCCCCTCCAGCCCCCACACTGGTGTAAACAGGGAGCAGAGAAGAGCTGAGCCTTGGCCCCACTCCTGTGGAAACGAGGACTGCAAGTCCGCCCTCAACCCTTTCCCCCTCCACGTATCACGGGGCTGAGGCAGCTGAGCATACGCCCCCAGTGAGGCTCCGCGAAGCCACACAGTCAGTGCTCTGCCGTGCTGGGGAGGGAACAGCAAGGCCACGGAGGGATCTGAACGTCCACTCCCCCACCCCCCAGAGGAGTAGGCAAAGTTTTAGAGCTGAAAAATACATTTAGAGTAAAAAAGCACTGGATAGGACCAATAATAAGAGTGGAAGTGACAGATGAGATAATTGGCTGACACGAGGCTGATCAACAGCATTTCATCAGAATAGAGAGGGTACATGATGAAAAACGAACAGCATCTCAGGCGCCTGTGAGACCCCGATAAAACACTAATATTCTCCTACAGGAGTCCCAAAAGAGACAGGAAGGGACTGGGGAAATATCCAAAAACGTAACGGCTAAAAACTTCCCAAATTTGGCACAAAACATCAAACCACAGATTTAAGAAGCTGAGTAAATCTCAAGAGATAAACCTAAAAAATCCAAGCCACATTAAATTTCTAGAAGCTAAACACAAGGAAAACCCCCAGAAGTAGCCAGACAGAAATGACACATTACTTAAAGGAAAACAAGTCGAATGACAAAGGATTTCTCACCTACAACCATGAAGGTCAGGAGGAAGTGACATGTTTTTCAAGCACAAAAAAAAAAAAAAAAAAAAACCCAACAACAACCATCAACCACAAATTCTATATCCAGTGAAGATATCCTCTGGGGTGGAGGGGAAACAGATTCTCAGACGAAAGAGAACTAATGATTGTTGCTAGCAGGCCTGTTACTGAAGAATGGTAAAAGAAGTCCTCTAAATAGGAAGAAAATTATAACAGCCTTGGGACTTCAGAAAGGAAAGCACATTAGGAAGGGGAAAAGATGGAGTTACATATAATAAACTAGCCAACTTTTCAGGAGTTTAAGTTATATTTGATGGTCAAAGCAAAAATAATAATATGACTAATAGTGTCATCTGACATAGTACTCAGTGTATATGGAAGAAATATTTTAAGACATTTAAAAATCAGGGCAGACTTCCCTGGTGGTCCAGTGGTTATCAATCTGCTTTCCAATGCAGGGAACGTGGGTTCGATCCCTAGTCAGGGAACTAAGATCTCACACACTGTGGGACAATTAAGCCCATACACCACAACTGTGGACCCGACGTGATCTGGAGCTCGTGTGCCACAGCTAGAGAAGCCTGTGCGCCTCAACGAAAAGTCCCATGTGCTGCAACTAAAACCCAACACACCCAGAAATGAACCGAAAAAATTGAAAGAAACAATAAAATAAAATGAAAAACAGGGCAGGATAAAGGGACCTAAAAGGAAGAAGTAAGGTACCTATGCTGAGCTGAGGTCTTGAAACAGCGATATCACTGAGAGTGGTAGATTACAGTAAGTTAAAAGTTACACATGTGTAGTGTAACACCAGGGCAAATATAATGGCTTCCCCCATGGCTCAGCGGTAAAGCATCACCTGCAATGCAGGAGACAGGTGTTTGATTTCTGGGTCAGAAAGATCCCCTGGAGGAGGAAATAGCAACTGACTCTAGTAATCTTGCCTAAAAAATCCCGTGGACAGAGGAGCCTGGTGGGCTATAGTCCACGGGGTCACAGCAGAGAGTCAGACACGACTTAAGCGACTGAGCACACAAAGCAATATATGTAAAAAGACTAAAAAAAAAAAAACCAAGATGGAATCGTAAAAAGTGTTCAAATAGTTGTTAGTAAGACTGAAGAAACAAAACACAAAACACAGACAGAGGAAACAGAAGGCAGCAAGCTGGCCGACTTCAGCTCTGACATGGCAGCAACTGCCCTGAACGCAAACGGCTTTAATGCACAGCTAAAAAGACAGATCAAGCGTGGCAGAAAAAAAAGTGTCAGCTGAAGATACACTGCACACAAAAACATCTTACTGCAAACACAAACACTGCTAGTATTTTTTACAAAAAGCAGGAGTATCTGACAAAGTAGACTTCACAGCAATGATAAAAGGATCAATCTAACAGGAAGACATAATTCAAAATGTGCATACACCTAATAGTGCCTTGCAATATATGGAAGAAAACCTGACAGATGTGAAAGGAGAAACAGACAAATCCACTATCACAGTTGGATTGGTACTTCAACACTGTACTCTTAGCAACTGACAGAACAACTAGACAGAAAATCAGAAAACATACAGAAGAACCAACAACACAACCAACTGATAAGATCGAATGGACAAATATACAATGACACACCATCCAACAACAGCAGAAGAAATTTCCCAACCCACAAGCACTCATGGGTCATTCACCAAAACAGACCGTATCTTGACCCATAAAACAAACCCAAGCAAATTTAAAAGAACTGAATTCGGAGTATGTTCTCTGACCATACTGGAATCATACAAGAAAACAACAGAAAGACAAGACAATCTTCAAGCATGTGGAGATGAAACAACACATGTCTAAATAGTCTAGGGCCAGAGGGTCAAAGGAAATAACACAGAAGTCAATGCAAACGAAAACAGAATATATCAAAACGTGGGATACAGCTAAAGCAGGGAAGAAGAGAAATTTATGACACTAAATGCTTGCAGTAGAAAAGAGGAAAGGAACCGCTACTCTAAGCTCCTACCTTCAAGAAATTAGAAAAAACAAAAACAGACACAAAGTGAATAGAATAATAAAACAACAGAATTGAAAACAGGAGAATAATAGAGAAAAGGAAATGAAACAAAAGGCTGGTTTAAAGAAACAGAACTGACAAACTCCAGAAAGACTGATAAAGATGAAAAAATAAGAAAATACAAGTGGATGCACGATCTGTTGTGATAGCCCATTTCATTCCTGATATTGGTAACTTATATTCTTCTAAACCAGGGCTGAGACTAAAACAATTTTGGAAAATTGCACACTCTGGCAGACTGTTTGGCAGTTTCTTTTAAAAAACTAAACTACCTTCTGACCCAGCGACTGCACTTCTGGACATTTACCCCAGAGAGATGATGAAGACTCCCGTTCACACGAAAACCTGTACAGAAGCAGTTCTGTTGCCTTGGTGAATGACCATCTCATAGGAGGGTAGACAGAGACAAATAAATATGAAAAAATATTCATTCTCATTAACACTACAATGAGATATCACTATGCACACGTCAGGTAGTGGCCAGTCTGACTGCAAGGCTTCACCAGGGAGCCCGTGCCCACGGCCCTCAACCGAAAGCTGCCCCAAGATGTATCAGAGGGCAAAGTGTAATGTCCACTGCGAGCTGGCAAATGCCCCCCAGGTTCCAGCTATGCCAGGTCCCTGCCAGGACCTGCCAACAACTCAAATGTCCTTCAACAGGTCAACAGGGAAACTGAGCTACATGCAATACACACAGCATCCTGGGTGGATCTCAATGGTTTTATGCTGAGTGAAAAGAGCCAAGTTCAAAAAGTCACCTACGGTATGACTCTATTTTGACAGCATACTTGAAAGGACAGAAGTGTAGACATGCGACGCAGATTCATGGCTGTTGGGGGTTAGGGAGCAGGAGGAAGGTGGCTATGATTCTACAAATGTGCAAGAGAAACCAAGGGATGGAATTCTTCTGGATCCTGACTGTCCTGGTGGTCACACAAACCTACACATCTGATCAAGTGGCACAGAATATACTCCCATGCACACAAACGGAGTCCATGTGAAACTGATGAAATTTAAATAAGGTGGTCGGTTTCTAAAATGTCATGTGCTGGCTACGTTGTTGTGGTTGTGTTAGTCCCTCAGCTGTGTCCGACTCTTTGCGACCCCATGGACTGTAGCCTGCCAGACTCCTCTGTCCATGGGATTCTCCAAGAATACTTAAGTGGGTTGCCATTTCCTTCTCCAGGGAATCTTCCCAACCAAAGGATCGAACCCATGTCTCCTGCATTGCAGGCAGATTCTTTACCGTCTAAGCCACCAGGGAAGTCACTGTGCTATTTAAACAAGATGCTGCCACTGTGGTAAATAGGGTAAAGGACACCTAGGACCTCTGTTATTTCTTACAACTGCATGTCAATCTATTTTTCTCAAAGATTTTCGTTTTTTTAATATATATAACTTAAAAATCTCTAGAAAGCTGTAACTTACTAAATTGTTAGGAACCAGTGAAGAAGATATTCCCTCTCTTTCATCACTTTCTGCCCCCACACAGGACATATTAATACAAACTACTTGTTTCTCTTGGTGTCCAAACGAGTGACCCTGGGGTTTGAAGGCCAGAACAAAGTCTTCAGCAAAGAAGACACTATCATCAGGATTTGGGGGTAGACTTATGGTGCCCAAGGAACCAAATCACTCCACCTTCCACCTTCTCAAAACCTGCATGTACCACAGAGTTTAAAGAGGTGAAACAAGACTGATATTTACAATTGCCTGGAGAGTAGATCTTACAAAGCTCATTTGATGTGTAAGATGCTTACTTACAAGATTAGGGTAATTACTTCCACTCATCTAAGTCAACAAAAGTAACCAAAGGAATAAGTTCCATGGAAAGGAGGTGCTTTGAGAGGAAGAATCAGGTCTGGTTGCTAAAGCACCAAGCTGGGTCCAACTCCCTCATCTGCAAGGCCAACCCAACCCAACCCATTCTGTTAGAGCAGAATGCTAGCCACAGACCTAATCTGACTTTTTTCTAGTAGTCCCACTTAAAGAAGTAAAAAGAAACTGCTAAGACTAATATCAAAAAATAATTAATTTAATCCCCAACAAATATATGAAAAGATGCTCAACGTGACTAACCATTAGGGAGCTGCAAATCTAAACCACAAGGAGTTATCACCTGACTCCTGTTAAAATGGCTATTACCAAAAAAAGGTAACAAATGCTGGTTGGGATGTAGAGAAAAGGAATACTGATGGTGGGAATGTAAATCAGTGCAACCAATGTGGAAAACAGTATGGAGAGGTTCCTTAAAAAACCAAAAATAGATCTACTGTAGGACCCACTTTTGGGTATGTATCTGAAAATGGAAAGTAAGATCTCAAACAGACATATGCACATCCATGTTCACAGCAGCATTATTCAGCAACCCGATGTTCACCAACAGATGAATGGATAAAGAAAACGTGGTTTATACATACAATGGAATCTGATTCAGCCTATAAAGGAAGGAAATCTGCTTCATGGATTACAATGTGGATGACTCCTCAAGACATTATGCTAAATGAAATAAGACAGTCAGAAAAAGCCAAATACTGTGTAACTCCACTCACAAGGTACCTAATTAGAGTCATCAAAAATCACACAGAAGGTAGAATGGTGGCTGCCAAGAGCTGGGTGGGAGAGAGAGACGGGGAGGTGCTTTAACGGCTACCAAATTTCAGCTGTGCATGACGAGAAACCTCCAAGAACTGGATGCACAACAGTGTGAAGATACTCAACATGACCAAAGAGTATTCTCAGAAAGAGTGAAGATGGTCCGTTTTGTGCTTATTACGATAAAAAAAATATTCAAAACATCTCAGCATACAATTCATATAACAAAGACTGAGGCATTTTACTTTCTTTTTTAGACGCTAAACCTACAAACTCCAGTGTGCATGGACACTGCACCTCTCGGTTTGCACTCGTCCCATTTCAACTGCTCAATACTCATGGGCTGAGCTCCACCATACCTGTCACTCCTACACGACACACCTGACAGCTGGATCTAAATAACAAAACCTATTTTTTGACAGGTGTGGGCAGGGTCATCTTCCTGCAAAGACTTTGGGAAATCTTATTTGTCCCTGGTCAGCTCTATGGAAAGGCAAAGCTTGAATGACTCTGAACATCCTCTAAGCACCTCCTCCTCCTCTCCAGGCCGCATCAGGACCTTCAGGATGTCATGTCGCCACTCTGAGACCTCATAGTTTAAAAGAGGGGTCAATTACCAGCTATAAGCATTGCAGGCACAAGATGCTGAGGGATGGATAGGAAGAACAACTCAATTAACTCCCACCAGTGGATTCTAATGTGCCAGGAAACAAGTGTAACATGTAAGTCATTCACCAAAAAAAGTATGGGAGCTGTTAATAACTAGCATTCACCTATACTCAACCTTTCTGAGCTCTGGTTTGCAACTGCTTCGACTTCATCTTCAAAGCATGAACTTGTACAGAATTTAATGCACATCTGAATTAAACACATCCATGGCATAAGCATGCTCTCCCGAAAAGGCACTCTGCAACTCAACACCTCTGTTGGTGATTCTGATGAGAATACACAGCTCACTAATTTAAGATAGCATTTGCCAAGTCAATCCTCCCAGGGAGTAAAGAGAATAAAATTTGATGAAAGTGAAAAAACTGTCTCTCTTACAAATATTTTTTGAACATATCTTCAGAAAAACTGAGGACAAGGAGGACAACAGAAAGACGTTTCTAGCTCAAACATCTATTGTACACCCTAGACAAGACTTTACTTTCTCAGAACAAAAACGTAAGAACAAAACAGCAACATACACGCTCTCCACCCCGAGTCACTCAGCAGAAAACTTCTGTGGCCAAAGGAAGCCCTAAGGAAGGACCTCTTTCTCTCTTCCCATTTGTGCTGTGCTGGTTGAAACCAGTCATAATGACCTCTTTGTGAAAAGTGTACTTTGCGACAAATTATCAAAAGCTTCATTGAACATCTTAATGGGTATGGCTGAGCAAGAAGTACTACTCATGGCCATGCTGAGAGAACACAAGTTGATCAACTCACCTATTGAAGTGGTCCCCAGGCACTGAAGTATTTTAAGAATAGCCAGGAAAAAAAGTTACAGGCTGCGAAAGACGCAAGTTTTATTCTTTAACACACTCACATCTTAATCCCCTCCCCCCATCAGTAATTCACTCCCATCCCAACAAATCTCCCAAGAACTTAATACTGAAAACTTAACTTGGTGCATTAACTTCAGACAAACCCCTCCAATCCTATGCATTAATCTTTAAGTTATCACACCGATCTCTGAGAATGCAGTTAATACTATAAAATTACACCTCAGGATCCATTACTTTACACTTCACAGGTAAAACTATAACTTCGCTTAATAATTTAGATTGCGATCTCACTAAAGCTCTGCATCTGTCATCTCAAGTAACGGTGCTTACCTTATAATTAGCTTGCTAAACATCACCAGAAAAAGCGCTCATGCCCATCCCTACTTAAACAAAAACACAAAACTACCACACCCATTATTCCTGGCTGAAGGAGGAATATTCCAGGCAATGAGAAACTATTTCCATGCACTAAGCTACCTGCAGAAACTGATACAAAGGTCTGCAGGAGTAACTATAATAGCTTCTGAAGGATCCTTCAAAAAAATAAAAGCATGGGTTTTTTAAACATCCACAAGCTTCCCTGGTGGCTCAGATGGTAAAGGATCTGCCTACAATGCAGGAAACCTGGGTTCTATCCCTGGGTAGGGAAGATCCCCTAGAGAAGGGAATGGCTCTCACTCCAGTATTCTTGCCTGGAGAACTCCACGGACAGAGGAGCCTGGCAGGGCTACAGTCCATGGGGTCACCAGGAGTCAAACACGACTGAGTGACTAACACTTTTCACATTTTCATTTAAATATGTACACTGTAAAACCCCATTAACTCATTTAGTAACTCATTTACCTATAAATGCTCCCATAGTCAAGAGCATTTTCAAGGGCAGAAAAACATATGCAAACACTAAGACCTTCTAATGCTGAAATGAACTCCGGAATAGCAATAATCACAATAATAGTAAAACTTCCAGTTCCTTTCCCTAAGGAAGGGGTCCTAATAAAGCAACCCTCAGCATTTAGCAGGAGATGAGCAGCCAACATGTACAGCTGCTGATGTTTTTGTCATGTGTCTGCCACTTCCCAGGTATGCCCAACTTCTGAGGTTCTTTCTGATTTTGCAACACGAGGACAGACCTGCACGATCTATCCCACTGAAGGTTATAAAGACAGAGCTCTATGGTATTTGCAAAGCTAAGATTTGTCATCGTGGTCCAGCAGTCACATGTCTACCCTGATTTTAATTAGCTTTTTACATGGTGTCACCTAAGTTTTAAACAGAACCTATGCTGGATTTCTTAATCCTTAATGCTGCCAACTTCCTTATATCTCAACACAGAAAAGCTAATCTGGATAAATGGTAACTGAGATTCTGGTGAATCTTAATCAAGATAAGAGCCTTTTCCACTACTGAAGAACAGTGATTTGAACCAACCCACGTACCTGCTGATTAGGGGGGCTAGAACTGCATATACTCAAAGTTACATGCTGGAAGCTCAACTGGTCAAATCAAGCCCACAGATGTTTTCATGTGGCTTGTAGAGTGCTTTCAAAGTTCTAAATGAGTTGCACTGTTTAATAATCAGGTTACAGACATCAAGATCTGCATTCTCAGACTATCTGGCCCTACAGGAAAACCTCCAGGGGATCTTCCCCACCCAGGTATCAAACCTGGGTCTCCTGCGTTGCAGGCAGATTCTTCACCATCTGAGCCACCAGGGAAGCCCTTCACATAGGAAAACCTTCCATCTAGAGACCACACACCCTCACAGCTACACCCGGGGGCACCCAAATGGACAAGGGCAAATGCTCTTCAAGCTGTCAGGAGCTCCTTTCCTCTTTGTCAGGTCCCTCAGCAAAGGGACTGCCAGATTTTTCTGGGCATCATGTTTGCCACTCCTTCTTCAGACTCTAGAACTGCCTTTAATCCCTGAAATAAAATCCCATAATCTAATCCTATTACTACTATGTCCAAACCCCTAGCCCCTAGCAAAGTAAAGAAGTCTAAAGTGGAATCTAAGTAGAAAACAAACTATTTTCATGTTCTCAGGTGGTAAGGCAGATATGAACTAGTTCATCTTTTTCAAAATATCATTTTTTTAAATGATTAACTTCTCTCATCTCTTTCTCCAGTTTTGGTTAGATTATTACGCTATCTGCCAAAACTGATTGTGGAGTCCCTTTCAAATAGAATGTCATTAATGAGTACATCTTACAGGTGAGGACAACACGCCCCAGTTAAGATGCTTTACGAAAGCACCATGGGGTATGATACATACTCCCTAACAGGCTGATACATGGACATCAACTCACTGCTGCCACGAAACTTAGCAACATGCTTTTTAAAATGTTGGTTGAATGTTTTACTTGACATGTGCTCCATTCCCAACAGAACATGAAACAAATCAGTAAAAGGGGTCTAAATAGGGGGCTGCCTAAACGCACCACTGCCGTGGACTGACACTCAAGCACCCATACATGCAGCCGCCTCCCCGGGATCGCTTACCCATCGCACTGAGATAATGGTTGAAGGCCTGGCAAGGAGGGCTTGGGGTCTGTGTGGATTTGTCACAACTCATGGGTGCCGGGCTCCTGTCTGTGTCAAAAGAGAAATACCCACTGGAGGATCGAGACAGCAAGGAGGATCTTCTCACGAAGATGAAGAGCGGGGATCTGGTAGCGAAAGGGCCGGGGCTGGCCGGTGGGGCCAGCGGGCCCTGCGGGCTGCCTTGGGGGCAGCGGTCCCCTTCTCCTTCCGGATTACCTTGCCCCTCTGTCTGTAAAGAGGTGGGCGCCCCCGGTCGGAGCTGAGGAGGCCTCTCGGCGGGCTGCAATTGTCCACCTTCTCTGTCACACTCAGAAGTTACATCTGAAGGTTGCTTTGCCATTTGGTCTTTTTTTCTGCAAGAAAAATTAAAACTAGGGTTATATTAAGCAAAGTAACAATTACAACGAATACGTAAATGGGCAAACTTTCACCTCTTCATGACAAATACTTAGAATTAACACCCAATACTTAAACAGTGTTAAAATCATCCCTAATAGACGAGTTCTCCATAGGGTCTTCCAAAATAATAGAAATAACCTTAAAAATAAAGGTATCATTATTTTGGGGGGGGGTGAGGTGGGGAGAGGGACTAAACTTCTTGCCACCAAACAAAACAGCAACAATGTCAATCACTCCTGGAACTGGTGCTGTAACACACACACACGTTTTAGAAGAGGCTGCTTGTTTGAGGTCTACTGACAAGTGTTCTTTGCCCAGGGCCCACTAGAATAAGTCAGAAACTCCCCGAGGGCTCTGATTTCCCCGGATCAGATACAACGCTGGAGCCCAGGAGCGGGCGCAGATGCAGCGATTGCAGGCGGCTGGCCGCGTTCCCCGCTCCGGCCCCATTGTTCTGCCGAAAGTGCTGAGGACAGCAAGTCTGGGGAAGGTTTGGCAAGGGCCGTCAGTCGTAGTAAGTGCGTCACAATAGAGTTTGTAACTCAGCGCGGCTCGGCTCGTCTCGGCTCCGGCTCTCCGCCCGGCCGCAGTCCCTCCCGCTCCGGGCCCGCGCGCCCCTCCTCCCGCCGCGGTGAGGGGGGGCGGGGGCAGCGCGCCACCCCGAACCCGACAGAACTTCTCCGAGATACACCCGCACTGTTAGGTGCACACCTCCGAAAGGGAGGAAGGTCCCCCAAGCCGGCTCCTGGCGACCCCAGCCAAACCTACAAGTAACTCCGCACGCTGAGCGGCATCACGGCGCGCGGCTCCCGCACCCCCAAAACCTTCCCTTCCTAAGGCAATTAGGCCGAAACTCACGTCCGCCCCTTCCCTTCCGAGTCGCGTCCGAGCCCGGGCCCCACGGCGCCCAGCTCGCGCCCCTCGCCGACCTGGAACCCAGCGACAGTCCACACGAAGACGGCGCGGGAGACAAAGCCCGAGACTCGCGCTCCGCGCTCCCCGGGCAGCGCAGAGCCTGCAAATCGCCGCCCGCCCCCGCCGCCGCCGCCGCCGCCGCCGCCGCCGCCGCGCTCCGCCGGGCAGCCGAGGGCTCCGCGCGCCTCGCCTGTGGCCCGCGCTGCCCCCGGCTGCAGCAGCCGGGAACATCCTCCGCCTCCTCCCGCTCCTCCCCTCGCGCACTGCGCCCGCCGCCGCCGGCACCGCCGACCTCCCCGCGCCGCCGGCGCCGGGTGCCCGCGCTCCCAATTGGCCCTCGCGCGGTCGCTCGGAGCCGCAGCCAATCGGTGGCGGCGGCGGGGGCGGCGCCTGCCCAACAGGCCGCCGAAGGCGAGGCGATTGTTGACAAACTCGCCTCCGAACGCGGCTCGGGCCCTAACTGCGGCGGGAGCGGCGGCGGAGGTTTCCGGAGCCTCTGGGCCCGGGGCTGCCCAGCCAACCCCGCCCCGCCCCTCCGTCAGTCCCGGCGCCGCGCCCGCCTCTGCAGCTCCCACCGCCCCCAAGAGCCGGTCACCTGGAGACAAAACAGGACCCGCAGGGCCGGCCCCCGACTCCGGTCCCGGCCGCCGACCCCAGTCCAGGCCCGCTGGGGGGGGGCACCCTAAAGGCCACCCCCTCCGACTTCCTCCCTCTTTCTCCCCATGCGCCACGGGACACGCACCAAATGGCCACCGACGCGCACATCCGCGACCACCGCCGACAAGAAATATATCCACACCCCCATCGCCGGGGTCCAGCGAGCATTCCACTACCTGCGCCAACCCCGAGTAACAGGCCCCCGAGGGCACGGTACAGCCAGCCAGCCAGCCAGCACTGCGAGTGGATCGAACGGCGCTTGGGCACACCCGAATCGCTAAGAGGGTCGGGCCCCACGGACCGGGCCAGTTCTACAGCCAGCGGCTCGTCCACCGCGTGCCCCCGGCGGTCGGAGGAAGCCCTCTTGTCTCTTGCTGTTTGTGGATCTTGCGTCTGGCATCGTCCGCAGAGCGCCCGCAGACGGGGCAGGGCCCCCAGACACGTCCCAGAGAGAGGACGAACGCAGCAGCAGCCCCAAACTTCGGCCTGAATGAGTAAAAAGAAAAGCCGAGTCCCGTCAGTTTAATCATCGTCGCTGTTCCATAAATCCTTCACAACGGGCTCGCCCCCCACCCCCAATAAAAAAGCCGAGACGCGAGACCTGCTGGTATCTCGCGGCCGCTACTCCGGGCCCGTCGGAGCTGGCGGAGGGCGAGACTTTACGGCCAGGCGCTTAGCCCGGTCCGGCGCGGCTGCCCCCAGCTTCCCAGCCAGCGCGGGGCGCACGAGCCACCTCCCCCAGTCGGCCCGGAGAGGCTTCACCATCCCGTGCGCCGCATCCCCGCCCGAGCCGTTAAGTGCTCGCAGCCTCGGTGCGGACGACTCTCTCCAAAGCGGACCTGCCTGGGCACGAATTCGACCCGCACCGGTGACCGCCTCCCACCGGACAACACGCTGGACGAGGACGCGCGCCTCTAATCGCACGTGCGCGGGAAGCGGGCTGGAGGTGGCGCCGTGCTGGCTCCCGCGCCAATCTTCCATCCGTACCCGGCCTGCTCCCCGGGACTCGAAAGTATTTACCTTGCGTTTCTCAGTTCGTGAATTAGGGTCAGACATTGGGGGGCCGGGGGCCGGGGGGGAAACGGCACCGAGGCGGTGGCACCGGCGGCGGCGGCGGCGGCGGCGGCGACAGCGAAGCGAACCTAAGCAGCCTGAAACGATGCTGGCCGCAGAGGGCAGGGCGCGCAGGGCGGCTGCGAGAATCCGGGGACCGCGGCGGCGACGGCGCAGTGGGACGGAGCACTCCTGCTAGATTGAGACCCGGCGGCTACGCGGAGCGAAGTGAAACCTGCGCGCCTCTGCTGCCCAGCTCAGGCTGGCGGCCCCAGGTCCGGGCCCAATCACCGTGGGCTCCGCCCCCGCGAAGTCCCGCCCGGCGCGCGGGCTGGCAAGCCCCGCCCCCGCGGCGCCGCGGCGCCGCCCGCGCGTGCAGGCTCGGACAGGTAAAGGAGGGGGGGCGTCCCCGCCGATTTCCCCGCTGCGCGCGCCGCCGGCCCTGCCCCTGCCGTGCGTGTTTACCGGAGAGACTTGGGCTATGGACTGCTTTGCCCGCCCCCATCCCCCACCCCAAAGTGCACTCTCTCCTACCCACACCCCCCGCGATTCACTGGCGGCCGAGGCGTGCGAGTGGAACAGAGGGGGCGCTCCCAGCACACCCTGAGCCAGGCCCGGCCTCTGCCGCCCGCGGAAAGCCTCAAGAGGCGCCCCTGAGCCTTGGCTCTGCCTCGGGAGTTTCCCTTCTGAGCCGTCCTGGGGCAGGCGCCGAGACTGGGTGAGCCCTCGGGAACGCGCAGGTCCAAGGGTGAGAGAGGGGTCTCTCTAGTTCTCCTCCCTTCCAGATGAGGGGGCTCCGCTCTGGACCCCCATCTGCCGACTGCTCATCTTCCTCTCTTTGGCCTAACGTGGTACTCTTAGGTACCCTCTCTAAAGCCACCCCCTAGCTGCATCCAGCTTTTCTCCCTCGCCAAACCTCCTCTGGTAAGAGGTAAAGCCTGTAATGGGGAGATGAGAAAACGACTCAGGGCGATCCCCGGAGGCGTTTTTCCGCAGCCCCGCTGCGAGGCTGGGAGTGAGCGCAGAGCAGGTGAAATAGGGAAATGAAAAAATCTTTAAAAATCCTTTTAAGAAAAAAAGACTGGGAAGAGTCGTGTTCTTAGATGGGAGATAGGATGATGCCTCCACTTGGTTGGGTCCTCGAGAATTGTTGGGCTCTCAGAAAACCGTCCAGGAATGGTCCCCTGGCGTGTTAA
This sequence comes from Okapia johnstoni, assembly GCA_024291935.2. Classification (NCBI taxonomy): domain Eukaryota; kingdom Metazoa; phylum Chordata; class Mammalia; order Artiodactyla; family Giraffidae; genus Okapia; species Okapia johnstoni. The sequence goes on along the minus strand of CM044306.1, from coordinate 132,737,135 downwards.
GGTAAGAGAAGGCAGCGCCGAGGGCCTCGGAGGGCTCGTAGAGAGCAGTAGGGAGAGCGCAATATACCCCCACCCCTCCTCCCTGCGGGGCCCCGTCCCTTTGTCCGAAGCCCCACTCCCACTCCTTCCCCGGAAGACCAAAGTCTGTGAACGCCGTGGTCCGCACGCCTACAGCCCTTTCAATGCGCATCCTGCATCCCTACCTCTGCCCTCCCCTGGGCTCCCCTAGTTTTGAGACGTCCGCAGCCGGAGTAGTGGAAGGCAAATCGGTTAGGAGATGGAACATCCCGCCGCGGGAGAGATCAGGCTAGATGGATTACAGACTCAATTTAGGGGCTTCCCTAACCCGAACCCCAGAAGAGTGCCTCCGTGCAGAGAAGCAAGTCAGCGAGGAATGATCCCGCCATCTGGCCACCTTGGTCAGTTTTTATGTTTTGTAAGCAAATGCGCAACAGTAACAGCACAGCCCCAGGTTTGTTTTCTCAGCGCATCCTCCCGCGAGTCCTGAGTGAGGTGAAGGAGGCCGAGAGGCTAGAGGACGCGCGCCGGGCTCCACCCAGGGATTTCGCTGCAGGAGGGAAAGGAAGCGCGCGGGTGTGGACGCCGAGGTGAGAGGTCTACAGTGCCCGCAGCTTGGAACTGCCATCAGTGGCTATAGGTGGCGGCCGCAGGCAAACTCTGCGCCTTAACCTCCTATCGCGGCACTCGGGAAAAAGAGACCAACCTTCCGTGCCCGCGAGGAGCCCCAAACCTGCCGCGCGCCCGAGTGCTCCGCACTCTCCGTGGGGTTGGACGATGAAGACAGGGACCGGAAAAGAACCACACAGAAGAAACCCTGATGGTTGTTTTCTTACTTCTGTGCAGCTCCGCCGCCCCCGCGTCGTCTGCTCTGGTGACCCTGTGAACACTTAAAAAAAAAAAAAAAAAAAAAGGAGTCGGAGAAAGCAGCCGGCTACATGCTTATCTGGGGCACAAGCAGGCGGTCGGCTCGGAGGTTGCCGTTCCCGCAACCCAGATGTGCTTAGGGGCTTAGACCAAGCGCCTGGCGTCGGTTTGACGGCGTACCCTTCACGCCCTCTCCCGCAGAGCCCCAGCCTAGGGGAGGGTGGGTAGGTGCGAGGGCTCGGCTCCCGTCCTGGATGTTGCCCTTGCGGACAGAAGCAGAGCGGCGTCCCCTTCTGCCTCCTCCGCGAGATGTGCAGAGGGAAAACGGAGGGCATAGACTGAAAGCAAGAGTGAAGTCGGGCGACATCTATGGCCCTCGCTAGAACCACAGGCGTGTCTCTCCAAGTCTCGAAACCAACTTAACTGCAGTGGATCGCCTCGCTCACCTCCCCGTGCTCTGCAAGCCGCGGGAACCTTTCAGACGCTTAATTTCTTTACGAAACTGTATCTGTGTCTGTGCTCTTCTCAAGAACACATTACACTTTGATTTGGTAAAAATGTTTCCGAGCTTCGTCTCGCGGTCGGTCCGGAAGCTGCCAACCTGGAGGGACGTGCCCGGGTTCGTGCTTTGCCCGAAGCAAAACTCCAGGCTCACACTCCCCTCTCCCAGCTCGTGTGTTTCCTCGCAGGGCCCTGGGGTGGGGGTGGGGCCGGGAAAGCGTCACTTGCTGAACTGCACCTTTGCCTACGGGCGTTTCATTTTTAGACTTTTATTTTTCATCCAGCAGCACAGTCTTCCCAAATCACTGGGAACCTTAATCACCACTAGCAGCGGGAGACCTTGGATGGCAACCGGCTCTGGAGCGCGCCCAAAGGAGAGCCCACTCGGCGTAGTGCCCTAGGCGGCAGAGGGCATGGCCTGGCGAGTCGGGGTTACTTGGGGAGGATAAAAGGCCGCATTCCGGGTCGGAAACGGGGCTGCCGCTTCCCAACAGCCTAGTGGCCTGGCCAGCCTCAGCGGGAACCCCATTCCATGACCGAAATCCCTGAGGGCCGCGGCGCAGCGCGTGCCAGCCGGCCTCGGGCCCCAGCTCCAGGCGTCTTAGAAGCATTCTGGCAGCTGCGGGCGGGCCACCACCCTGGCCACCCCACCCGCTTACAACTTCGCTCCCAGCTTGGACCGCGGAGACCGCGCTCTTTTCCTGGCCAAGGGGGAATGTTGTGGTGCTGGGTACAAAACCCAGGCGGCCTTCGGGTTGGCGATTCCAGCGATCGGTGCGTGGAGGGAGGCGTGTGAGATGTTAAAGGCAGAGATCACCCTTAGGGCATCATCCTTCACTGAGTCGCACAAATGGAGCAACTGCAAAAGACAACAGAGGAACGGGTCAGATGTTGGCTCACTCCTCATAGCGCTTTGGTGCCAGCCGCTTTTCGCCCACCCGAAAGCACCGGCACACCCAGCGGTCGCTGACACTAGTTTCCCTTCCGATTTCCTGGGACCCAGGAGGGTAGAGGCTGTTGGTCACCATCACAAACTTTCTTCATTTTAGAAATTCCTAGCTCTTGACACTTAGTCTGGCAGAAGCAAGCTTATTCCGCGAAGGCATGGGTGTGGGCTCCAAATTAGCTGGGAGCCGCAGACCAACTCCTGGAGAATGCCCCTTTCCAGCCGCTCCACTCCCCTTCCCACATCTCTCCTCCGGTTCTTGACCTTTCCCTCCACTCTACCTCTGGAGTGACTGGGGTGCCACCCTCTGGCACACAGAGGCAACTGAAGAGCAAGAACATCAGAAAAAGGTGGCCAGCGAGACTTCCCGCTGTTCCACAATGACCCGCGCCTCCCGTCCCCGCTGCTGTGCAGGAAATATACCTGCGCAGGAAATATAACACAAAGGAACCCCACTGACACTCTTGTGTCCTGACAAACGTTGGAAGGCACAGATAAGCTTTTCCTGCAGCAGAGAAAGGGAAATGCAGGCCAGTGATTTTGAAGGAGCTGCACTGAGTGTATTTTTATTTCATTTCCCATGGTTTAGGTGCCAGGAAAAAAAAAAAAGCTCTTAAACATAATAGATTGTTTTCCTAAACCTTGACAAGGGCAGGGCAGAAGAACTACTTTACTTTCCCGCTTACCAGCTACACAATTTACTCCTCCATTTTTCAAGTTTTCAGCTAGCCATAAATTTCTTTCGCTCGCTAAATTACAGTTAGCTACCAGGTTTTTATGGTTTATTTTTATGGTTTTTAAAACATCACTTACACCAACCCCACCTTTGCCCTCATGGTGGCGGTCATCACTGAGTTACACTAATGCTCTTAAGACGACAGTTCTTTGCAACAGTTCAAAATGCCACTTCAGGTGTGCAGAGACAATGAGAGTGGGCTCCCCAAGGAGGGATGGGGAGTAGGTGGGGAAAGAACATAAATTTTAATAGTCTAACAATCCATCTTCCCTTAAAACTTGCTCTATTACATCAGTATTTTCTAATGAAAACCTTCATTCTTTACACACTGTGGTTAAGCATCATCAAATCAGTACTGAAAAGACTTTGATCACATTCACAAGGTGCACTATGATGAACTTTCACTGACCAAGATTTCAAACTTTGTAATTAATACTCTTGACAAATCCCTGACTAATCTGTCAACTCTGTCTCTACCCACACAGTTCAAAACCATGAGATGGTGTGCAAGTCCCTAAAGCTTCCACACATCGTAGTATCACTACTGGAGACAAATTTTCCTTTCGGTTAGCATTATGAAACTCAACCAATTCTGTAGTATAGTCTACAACAGGGAAAATTCAATTATTCAATTTGTTGCATGGAAGAGAATATGGGTTTGGTTTGTCTGATGCCGATCACAGAATAAGGATCCAAAGGTAGAAATTATAAGAGGCTGATTTCTTTTCTTTCTTTCATAGGTGTGGGTATGTGTACGCTTAGTCATGTCCACTTCTTTGCGACCCCACAGACTATATAGCCCACCAGGCTTCTCTGTCCATGGGATTCTCCAGGCAAGAATACTGGAGTGGGTTGCCATTTCCTTCTCCGGGGGATCTTCCTGACCCAGGGGTGGAACCTGTATCTCCTGCATTACAGGCGAATTCTTTATACTAGCACCACCAAGGAAGCCAAGAAGTGGATTTATTTGGAGAGAAATGCACTCCACAAAGTGTGGGCCATGTCAAAAGGCTAGAGGACTGGGAAATAGGGTGTAGTTCATTTTTATGGACTAGGTAATTTCATAGGCTAATGAGTGGAAGGATTATTCCAACTATTACAGGGGAAAGGGGTAGGGATTTCTAGGACTTGGTCCCCTGCCCACTTTTTGGTCTTTGTTGGTTGGCCTCAGAACTGTCATGGTACTGGTGGGTGTGTCATTTAGCTTGTTGATGTATTTCAAAGAACCTGTACTGACGCTTCCCCAATGGCTTAGCGGGACCTCAATGCAGGAGACACAGGTTTGATCCCTGGGTTGGGAAGATCCCCTTGAGGAGGAAATGGCAACCCACTCCAGTATTCTTGCCTGAAAAATCCCATGGACAGAGGAGCCTGGCAAGCTACAGTCCATTGAGTCACATAGAATCAGATATGACTTAGCGACTGAACACGAATGCAAAATAGCCCTCCTTCTTTCTCCATTTGTCACAGACTGCAACATGAACCCAAAATGACAAGTGTCCAAATGGAAGGATCAAGCAGCATTCCTGTTTGACTTTGATCCCAGGTAGCCTCCTACCTCTATCAGAGGGATGGTAATGATAATGATCGTTCTTCCACTTACAAAGTGTGTACTGTAGTCCCCAGCTGTGTTGGGGACATTCTGTGCTCTAGAGTAGAGGTGCATACTGCAGAGACAGGCTCCAACATTGTGGCTCTACGGTGCGGTTTTAGAGACTTTTTACAAATACGATTCTTCATATAAAGTAACCAGTAGCTAATACAGCATTGATTAGTACACAGTTACAGCATTTTCTTGGGCTTCCCTGCTGGCTCAGTGGTAAAGAATCAGCCCGAAATGCAGAAGACATTTGTTCCATCCCTGGGTTGGGAAGATCCCCTGGAGAAGGATATGGCAACCCACTCCAGTATTCTTGCTGGGAAATCCCACGAACAGAGGAGGCTGGCGGGCTATAGTCCATGGGGTCACAAAAGAGTTGGACACAGTTTAGCAACTAAACAACAGTAACAACAGCATTTTCTTATTACTAGGGGGCCCTTTAGGACTTAGCAAAGTCCTATATAAGTTTAGCTTTTATACTTCTATAAGTATAAAATGATACATATTGTAACCTCTTTTCCCCCACTCTGTCCTGCCAGTGAGCCAACGGTGCTGGACAGAGTACCTCGAGTCCATTCATCTCTTTATAAAGAGTATTCACCAGTTTTTGGAAAAACATCAATGCATAAGTGCCCTTAAATATAAGAGAATATGAACAAGTTATAAATTCTTGCAGAAATTTTTTTAAAGGACAGGCCAAAAGTAGGGGAAGTATTGGTCTAAAAATAAGAACATAAAATCTGGGACTTCCCTGGTGGTCCAGTGGCCAACTAGATCCCATAAGCCACAACTAAGAGTTTTCTTACTGCAACAAAATACATGTTTAAAAAAAAATGTACAGAAGATGCATTGGAAGTATTGGGTGAGAAGGATTGAAAACATATGCTTTAAAGAAAGAGGAAACACTCCATAATGGAGGGATAGTATGTGGATATGTGAATATGTGTATTGGGGGTGGGGTTTATAACATTGAGTTTTGCTTTCCACCCCTACCTGGTTGCAGTAGATCAGTTTTTTTTTCCTCACTCATTTTTCTTATTCCAGCTGGGAAAAGAGGATGGCCTAGGATGGGCAGTGACTAAGTTTTATAGTCTTCTAAACAAACTTTATTTTCTATGGTGTTGGTGTTAATTATAGAACAGATGCCCAAGTTTCAAGGTACCCAGTGCACTTACAGTAGCACCCCAGCTATTCCTGAGACTCTGTGCAGGTTTGCCTGCCTCTTCCCATATCCCCCGTCTCTGTTCCAAGCACCAGATGACCTCAAACTGTTCTCTGTTTGTGTAAAGTCCCTTTATCCCAACTTGAAATGTCCCTTAATTAGCCCATTTCTTGCCTGGGCTCCATGATAGAGCCTTTTCCTCCTTGAAAATAGAGACCTTAAATGTTGGCTGCCTTGTGACTTGCTTTGACCAATAGAATGTGGAGAAAGTGATGCTGTGTGAGTTTCAGAGCATAGGCTTCAAGAAGTCTTGCAACTTCTACTGTCACTCCCCTGGGACCCTGAGACCCCTTGTTGTGTAGAGGCCCAGTCCAGCTTGTCAGAGGATGAGAGGGCACATGGGGAAGGACCAAGATGCCTTGAGAAGAGCCAGACCCACAGCTAGATATGTGAGTGAGGCCATCTTAGACCCCTCAGTCCTATTAAACTCGGATTGCAGTTATCCTACCGAAAACTAGCTCAAGAATTATGCTAGAACCCAGGTTGCCTACCCAGAGTATTGCAAAGAATAAACAACTTTTATTTCATGACACTAAGTTTTAGAGATGTATATTACACAGCAATAGGTAACTGAAACAAAAAACTTAATTCAAATTTCCATCCACTGGGGTTACCTTCAGCTTCACTTCTCTTACTTTAGTTATCTGAGGACAATTTTATAATTATACAAAGTAGTTGACAGGTGTAGAACTAAAGAGCCTCTTGATGCAGGTGAAAGAGGATATTGAAAAAAGCTGGCTTAAAACAACATTCAAAAAATGAAGATCATGGCATCCAGCCCCATCACTTCATGGCAAATAGAAGGGGGAAAAGGGGAAACGGTAACAGATTTTATTTTCTTGGGCTCCAGAATCAATGCTGACAGTGACTTCAGCCATGAAATTAAAAGATGCTTGCTCCTTGGAAAGAAAGCTATAACAAACCTAGACATTGCATTAAAAGCAGAGACATCACTTTACTGACAAAGGTCCATATTAGTCAAAGCTATGGATTTTCCAGTAGTCATGTACAGATGTAAGAGTTGGACCATAAAGAAGGTGCTTTTGAACTGTTGTGTTGGAGAAGACTCTTGAGAGTCCCTTGGACAGCAAGGAGATCAAACCAGTCAATCCTAAAGGAAATCAACCCTGAATATTCATTGGAAGGACTGATGCTGAAGCTCCAATATTTTGGCCACCTGATGCGAAGCATTGAATCATTGGAAAAGCCCCTGATGCTGGGAAAGAATGAGGGTAGGAGGAGAAGGGATGACAGAGGATGAGATGGTTGGATGGCATCATCAACTCCATGGACATGAGTTTGAGCAAACTCCAAGAGATAGTGAAGAACAGGGAAGCCTTATGTACTGCAGTCCTTTGGGGTCCCAATGAATCAGACACGACTTAGTAACTGAATGACAATAGGTGTAGCTGATAGGCTTAACGGAAAGACAGAACATCAGCCCTGAAAGAATAAAGCTAAATGAGTGTCCAGTGGTAGGGAATGTGGGAGAGAATTTGAATAGCAGGCTGGAGGTCTCACTGCAGGCCACCACCCAGCCCACTTCCCTAGTGCAGTTTAGAAGGCAAAGCACCAGAACCTGCCTTAAAACCATCCTCCACTCCTTCAGCACCTCTGTGAGGGACTTCTGTTGTTGTTTTAGTCGATAAGTTGTGTCCAACTCTTTTGCAACCCCATGGACTGTAGCCCGCCAGGCTCCTCTGTCCATGGGATTTCCCAGGGGATCTTCCCAACCCAGGGATCAAACCTGCATCTCCTGCATTGGCAGGTGGATTCTTAAACCACCAAGTCACCAGGAAAGCCAAACCTCCAACAAAAATCCTAGTACAAGCCAAGTGTCCGGGATGGGGAAAAAAGAAAGTATTTGCAACCAGCGATCCCAAGTCTTGTAACTGCTTAAGTTCTCCTGTGCCATTGGTCAAAGGAAATGGATGGGGCCTGGTCGGGCCAAACCAGGAGCAGTTGGTATGATGGATGGGTGCCTCTTTATCACCTTACTTCAGCAGGATGGCAGGGTTTCCTGACTCCCAGAGATGTTTTAAACAAGGACGGCCCAGGACATCCCCAGGTGGTCCAGTGGTTAAGACCTCACCTTCCAATGCAGGGGGTGAAGGTTCAATCCGTGGTTGGGAAGCTAAGATCTCACATGCCTCATGGCTTGAAAAACCAAAATGTAAAACAGAAGCAATATTGCAACAAATTCAATAAAGACTTTTAAAAGTGGCCCACATCAAGAAATCTTAAAAAAAAAAATTTAAAAAGAACAAAAGAACAAGGATGGCCAGCAGGGATCATCTCCAAGGCCTGGAGTCTGTCTGTTCTAGAACGTGGGTGAGAGGATTCGGTGAGGTAATTATGTGAAGGTCACAGTGTAAGGTGCAAAAGGCAGGAAAGCAGAAACTTGTCAACTGTTTACCCCCAAAATGCCAACATCAAGGCCTCTAAAGGCTTCTAAGAAACTCTTCTCTGGGAAGTTTCAATGCAAACCTGTCCATTCACATATAAAGTTGGGGGCTGACATGACAAGATGTGAAATCAGGCATGGGTACCTGGATGTATAACTTGCCATTTCTATCCAGTTGGATTTCTCTTTATTCTCTGATGCTTAATATTTCTCACTTAAAACCATTTTAAAGAGCACTCTCCTTAAAGAAGAGGGTCTATACATCAACACATTTGCCATTCATCAAAGGCATTGTTGGACTCCACCTGGGAGGTGACAGCAACTGGAAAGTGACAAGCTGGGGAATAGGTATAGAGACAGCTTATCTTATGAGTCCACCCTTTAAGATGTATGAAAACCTTCACACTGATGTGTATGCATGTGTGTGTGTCTGTGTGTGTGTATGAAAAAACATCAGAATGTATTGCTTCATTTCAGTGAGCCACCTTCTCAGATGGTTGTTGAAAATGTTAAATGAAATGGGGTATCAGCGTACATCCCTCAGACACACTTCAAACATTTCTCATCAAAGGAAAGGTCAATTCATTTTTGTTGTCTGTCTTCATCACCCATGGAAAGTCATCCAGGGTTTCTCTGCTCTATTGATTTTTATCCTGGAATTTGGTGTGAGAACTCCCTCCACTCTCCTCTGTAGCCCCTTTATTCAGGCTTTCATTATGTTTTCTAGATTTTTGTGGGGCTTCTGTCATGGCTCAGATGGTAAAGAATCTTCCCGCAATGCAGAAGACCCAGGTTTGATCCCTGGGTTGGGAAGATCTCATGGAGAAAGGAATGGAAACCTACTCCAGTATTCTTGCCTGGGGAATCCTATGGACAGAGGAGCCTGGCAGGCTACAGTCCATAGGGTCACAAAGAATTAGACATGACTGAGCAAGTAACACACATAGATTCTTGCTGCCCAAAGTTATCTTCCTTAAGTATATTTTAAAATAATTTTATTTATTTACTTTTGGGTATGCTGGATCTTCATTGCTGCATGAGCTCTTCTCTAGTGGTGGCAAGCAGGGACTGTTCTCTAGTTTCAGTGGACGGGCTTCTCATTGAGGTGGCCCCTCTTGTTGTGGAACACAGGCTCTAGGGCACATGGGCTTCAGTAGCCTCAGTACACAGGCTCAGTAGTTGCAGTACACAGGCTCAGTAGCCACAGTACACAGGCTCTGTAGCCTTGGTACACAGGCTCAGCAGCCGCGGTACGCAGGCTCAGTAGCCTCGGTACACAGGCTCAGTAGCTGCAATACACAGGCTCAGTAGTCCTGGTACACAGGCTCAGTAGCCACGGTGCACAGGCTCAGTAGTCGCGGTGCACCAGCTTAGTAGCCTTGGTGCACAGGCTCAGTAGCCGTGGTGCACAAGCTCAGTAGCCACGGTGCACAGGCTCAGTAGTCCCGGTGCACAGGCTCAGTAGCCTCGGTGCACAGGCTCAGTAGCTGCAGTACACAGGCTCAGTAGTTGCGGTACACAGGCTCAGTAGCCGCGGTACACAGGCTCAGTAGCCATGGTACACAGGCTCAGTAGCGGCAGTACACAGGCTCAGTAGCCTCAGTACACAGGCCCAGTAGCCGCGGTACACAGGCCCAGTAGTCCCGGTACACAGGCTCAGTAGCGGCAGTACACAGGCTCAGTAGCCTCACTACACAGGCTCAGTAGTTGCAGTACACAGGCTCAGTAGCCGCAGTACACAGGCTCTGTAGCCTTGGTACACAGGCTCAGCAGCCGCGGTACGCAGGCTCAGTAGCCTTGGTACACAGGCTCAGTACTCCCGGTACACAGGCTCAGTAGCCTCGGTACATAGGCTCAGTAGCGGCAGTACACAGGCTCAGTAGCCTCGGTACACAGGCTCAGTAGCCGTGGTACACAGGCTCAGTAGCCTCGGTATACAGGCTCAGTAGCGGCAGTACACAGGCTCAGTAGTCGCAGTACACAGGCTCAGTAGTTGCACTACACAGGCTCAGTAGCCTCGGTACACAGGCTCAGTAGTCACAGTACACAGGCTCAATAGCGGCGGTACACAGGCTCAGTAGTTGCAGTACACAGGCTCAGTAGCCTCGGTACACAGGCTCAGTAGTGGCAGTACACAAGCTCAGTAGTCGCAGTACACAGGCTCAGTAGTCGCAGTACACAGGCTCAGTAGTCACACTACACAGGCTCAGTAGCCTCAGTACACAGGCTCAGTAGCGGCAGTACACAGGCTCAGTAGTCGCAGTACACAGGCTCAGTAGTCGCAGTACACAGGCTCAGTAGTTGCAGTACACAGGCTCAGTAGCCTCGGTACATAGGCTCAGTAGCCATGGTACACAGGCTCAATAACGGCGGTACACAGGCTCAGTAGCCGTGGTACACAGGCTCAATAGCGGCGGTACACAGGCTCAGTAGTCACGGTACACAGGCTCAGTAGCCTCAGTACACAGGCTCAGTAGCGGCAGTACACAGGCTCAGTAGCGGCAGTACACAGGCTCAGTAGTCGCAGTACACAGGTTCAGTAGTTGCAGTACACAGGCTCAGTAGCCTCGGTACATAGGCTCAGTAGCCATGGTACACAGGCTCAATAGCGGCGGTACACAGGCTCAGTAGTCACAGTACACAGGCTCATTAGTCGCAGTACACAGGCTCAGTAGGGGCAGTACACAGGCTCAGTAGCCTCAGTACACAGGCTCAGTAGCGGCAGTACACAGGCTCAGTAGTCGCAGTACACAGGCTCAGTAGTTGAAGTACACAGGCTCAGTAGCCTCGGTACATAGGCTCAGTAGCCGTGGTACACAGGCTCAATAGCGGCGGTACACAGGCTCAGTAGTCATGGTACACAGGCTCAGTAGCCTCAGTACACAGGCTCAGTAGCGGCAGTACACAGGCTCAGTAGCGGCAGTACACAGGCTCAGTAGTCGCAGTACACAGGCTCAGTAGTTGCAGTACACAGGCTCAGTAGCCTCGGTACATAGGCTCAGTAGCCATGGTACACAGGCTCAATAGCGGCGGTACACAGGCTCAGTAGTCACAGTACACAGGCTCAGTAGTCGCAGTACACAGGCTCAGTAGGGGCAGTACACAGGCTCAGTAGCCTCAGTACACAGGCTCAGTAGCGGCAGTACACAGGCTCAGTAGTCGCAGTACACAGGCTCAGTAGTTGAAGTACACAGGCTCAGTAGCCTCGGTACATAGGCTCAGTAGCCGTGGTACACAGGCTCAATAGCGGCGGTACGCAGGCTCAGTAGTCACAGTACACAGGCTCAGTAGTCGCAGTACACAGGCTCAGTAGGGGCAGTACACAGGCTCAGTAGCCTCAGTACACAGGCTCAGAAGTCGCAGTACACAGGCTCAGTAGTTATAGCTCCCAGGCTCTAGAGCTTAGGCTCAGTAGTTACAGCACAAGGGCTTAGTTGCTCTGGGTCATGTGGGATATTCTGGACTGGAGATTGAATCCATTTCTCCTGCATTGGCTCAGTAGCAGGCTCAGTACACAGGCTCAGTAGCAGCAGTACACAGGCTCAGTAGCCTCGGTGCACAGGCTCAGTAGTCGCGGTGCACCGGCTCAGTAGCCTCGGTGCACAGGCTCAGTAGCCACGGTGCACAGGCTCAGTAGTCCCGGTGCACAGGCTCAGTAGCCACGGTGCACAGGCTCAGTAGCCGCGGTACACAGGCTCAGTAGTTGCGGTACACAGGCTCAGTAGCCACGGTACCAGTAGCCACCAGGGAAGTCCCGAGTACTTTTTTTTTCCCCTGATCATTCTTCCTTCCAAAGCCTGGAATCACTTCCACCTGCTTCTCAGGTTAAGGGAAAATGTCCGATTGTGAACTTGAATCCTTTAGCCGTACTCAGTATATTGAGTTCCCATAACTATAATAGTTTTCTCATCCACTATCTATGCACAATCTGCATTTTCTACTTGCATCAAGGAAACATCCTGCCTTCCACCAGATGCTCTTCACTATCAGGAACTGGACCACATTTCCATTCTCCCTCACCTGACACACTGTAGCTTAACCAGGTCTCTTCCAAGTTTTGCGTACTTAATCATAGTCTTGCTACTTTTGTAAAGCCATCCTCAAATACTTGCTATGTTAGTCGAAACAACCTGGACAGGTCATTTCATTTTGCCAACCTTCAGTTTCTGCATCTGTAGAAAGGGAATATTATCTGTCTCTCTCAGGGTTTTATAAGGATTAAGTAATAAACATGTATATATTTATATTATATCATAATAAAGCATTTAGTATTACTAGCTTTGTCACATAGAAGATACTAGCTAGCTAATGATTCCCTCCATTTGCTTTTCTGTCACTTTCAATTTTCCTGAACACCTAGTTCTTAGCTGTATATCTATGTATGACTATTATATATATGTATGACTATTGTATATATATATATATATATATATATATATATATATATATATATTCAGTTCACAATTTTCATTTGCTCTTCGTTACAACTTCGATTTGTTTGCTGCATTTTATGATGGCTGCTTTAAAATCATCAAATAACTCTAACATCTCTGTCATCTCAGTGTTGTTATCTATCGATTATCCTCAAGGTCTTCTTTATTCTTGGTTTGATGACTGATTTTCAAATGAGACTTGGACATTCTGGGCATGACGTCTGGAGATTCTGGTTCTTATTTTAATCTCTGGTTGGAACCGGTCTCCTCTGACAGCGGTCTGGCAGTGTCAGGCAGCAAAAGGTCGCTATCTTTCTGGATGTTACCAAACTCTTCTTCCAAAACTCACTCTTGGGTCAGTAACAGATGTTAGGGCACAGGAGAAGAGCACAGCTGCTCTCGGCAGGTGATACGGCATCATTCAGGCTTCTGCTCTACTTGTCGAGGCTGAGCGATAGCAGAGTGCCTGCCTGTTGTGCTCTGAGACCCCCTCAGATTCTGGCTACCGGGAAGAATGCGGCCATGACTGGGGGAGTTCCACCCATCACCTTCAGAATGCCCCCTCCCCACACCGAAGCTGACCTCAAGGAAAGGACAACCTGCTTTACAGAAGGATAGAAAACCCACTGGAAACATATTGATCTTATTTTTAAACTGTATTTTATTTTTCAGTTTATTTTTATTTATTTGGGAAAAACAGGGCTTCCCAGGTGGCGCTAGTTGTAAAGAACCCACCTGCCAAGGCAGGTAGACATAACAGACACAGGTTTGATCCCCGGGTCAGAAAGATCCCCTGGAGGAGGACAAGGGGATCCACTCCAGTGTTCTGCCTGGAGAATCCAATGGACAGAGGAACCTGGTGGGCTGCAGTCCATGGGGTAGCACAGAGTTGGACTCGACTGAAATGACTTGGCACAGCATAGCATTGATTTTAAAGAGTGATATTTTAGAGTGTATCTTTCAGGAGGTCTGGACCGGTTAAAATAAAACAGTAATAACCTGTTCATGCTTCATTACCACATAGATGCTATTCTAATGGCTACATAGATGCTACTCCAAGCCAGCTTTAACATAATTAGCATTTCATATGTGTGGATGATAAAGGAAAACTTTATATGGGCATCTGACCCCCTGTTGCCTAGGAAATCAGGAGTGATGGGTTGGCAGAGAATTCTCTTATGAAAGTACACCAGGCAGCCAAAGTACATGACAAGACTCAACCACTCTCAACCTGTGACCATGAGCAACCTTTCCTGACCTGTTACTTCACACGTGAAATGACATCATGTGTGTGTTCTAAAGCTGATTTGCAAGAGTGTCCTTCTTGGTACCAATCACTATAGCTGGTAAAAGCACAAAAATGGAAACTTCGAACCTTACCAAACCAAATCACAAATATACTTCCTATAAGATAGCAATTACACATACTTTTCAAAAAGAGTGTCTAAGTAGCCAGCCTTTATCTTCTAAGGCATTGTTAGATATTGATGTGCTATTTGTGTAATTTTCTGCCCCCATTTTTTCAACTGACTTGATTTTGGATTAATCAGAAAATGAACTAGACACTTTCAAAGAAGGGGAACCTTAAAAAAATCAATGAATATTTTTAATCTAACAGATAGGATAAGGAATAAGGTTGAAGTGATGGGTGAAATGAGGTTCCATATGTGGCTGTCCTTTACGATCTTCGTTGCTGCTTTGACATGTAACCAAGGTTCTTCCAGGAGTCTCTGGCCACCCTTGCCTGCCTTTAGCCTCTGCTATTCCGTGCCTGCGTTGTTCAGTCCTAGTCCCCAGGGGACAAGTCATAGATTGCTACCCCCCCAGCCTTTGCCCAGGGTTCACCACTCCCACATAGTATCTGTGCTTCCCACACTCCAGCCTAAATGGCTTAGCATGCAAAGATACAGGAGTCACTTGGCTGCCTTGATTTGGCAGCTTTCCTGCATCTCCAGCATCTTTATAAGAACATTGTGCAGCAGCTCATCTGCGTGACCCGGATGTTCTGTGCTCTGCTCCCTGGGACGGCCACTTCCTGAATACCTACCATGTGCTAGGAGACAGACGAGGTCTTTATATTAACTGTCTCCTTCAGTTCTCAAAAAAACCTCTGTCAGGCACCAATCCATTTTACAAATGAGAAAACCAAGGCTTAAAGAGTTTAGGATTTGGCTCCAAATCATATACCTCATAACTGGGACAACTAGGGTTTTCATCCAGAGCTTTCTGCTTCCACAGCTTCCAGTCTGCCTCCATCTTCCCCCACTTCTCCCATACCTCACTGTTTCCAGACACTGGAGGGTAGAGGGTGTTGCTCTGAGGAAATGCCTCCACCATGGCAGCAAGCACATGACCTGTGCTGTTTCTCTCTAAGTCAGAACCAGTGTTCCATGTGTATCCAACGTGGAAAGCATGGATCTGACCAGTCACACTGGCTCAGATTCCCCAAGGGGACCAGCGCAGTAATGGTGGCCCAGGGAGCTCTGGGGTATCACCACTGAAGGAAGGTGTTGAAGATAGTGAGTTCAGAGCCAGCTGCCATGACGTGAAAGGGCCAGCCTGATGATCTGGGGGTTCTTCCCAAGAAGGACAATGCTTCAGCTCTCCAGAAAACAAGCCGGTAAGGCTCAGATACAAGGGTCTTCAAGAAACAACATATTCTAATGGGGCTTCCCTCGTTGTCCAGTGGCTAAAACACCACACTCCCAATGTAGGGCGCCTGGGTTCAATCCCTGGTCAGGGAACTAGATTGCACATGCCACAATTAAGAGTTCATATGCTGCAGGCCTTCCTGCTTCTCTGGCCCACACCTTAAGCCACCAAACACAGTTCAATCCCTTCAAAGAGCAACAGTGCTCAGATGCTCAGTTGTGTCTGACTCTTTGCGACCGCATGGACTGTAGCCCGCCAGGCTCCTCTGTCCATGGGATTCTCCAGGCAAGAATATTGGAGTGGGTTGCCATTTCCTTCTCCAGAGGATCTTTCCAACCCAAGGATTGAACATCTGGCATCTTCTGCATTGGCCGGTGTATTCTTTTCCACTAGCACCACCTGGGAGGCTCCAAGAGCACATGCCATGAAGCAACTAAGCCTCTGCGCCACAACATATGAGCCTGTGCTCTAGCCATAGCCCAGGAGCTGCAGCTACTGAGCCCAGATGCTGCAACTAATGCAGCTGGCGCACCCAAGAGCCTGTGCTCTGAGATAAGAGAGGCCGGTGCAATGCAAAGCCCGCACACTGCAAGAGTAGTCCCGGCTCGCTGCAATAAGAAAAAGCCCACACAGCAATGAAGACCCAGCCCAGCCAAAAATAAATTATGGAAGAGTTCACTCCCTCTATGGACAAACATTCTCTAAAGAGTTAGAGTGGTAGGCTTGTAACAGCTAATTTGCCACCTGAGCCCCAAACGCCAGGTTGGTGATCAACATAAAGAGAAACATACCTGAAGCCTTTACAAGGAGCGTAATTGCACTGTGTGCTGTGCTTCTAGCTCCGTCAATTTACCTAACAACCATAGGAAAGGGGAGCTCTGCTCCTGTTCCTAATGACCACTGGCCACGCCCTCTAGGCGGGACCAGACCTTAGCTCTTCAGTCCCCAGAACATACATTCTCATGGTTGCTGTAGCCAAATTTCATTAGCATGGAACGAAATTCTGTGGTTCCATTAAATAATCATGACTTCAGCTTAATATTTTCCCTAAATCAATATAAATTATATTTATGCTGATTACTTCATCTGATAAAAATATTCAGCATTGTCTGAAATGTTAGAATCTTACATCACCTTCCTTACCAAACAACAACAACAAAAGTGCCTTTGTTTAGCCCAGCTAGAGAGTTTTAGATGAGAGACAAATTTACCTTCATAGTTTCTTCCTATTGCGATGTTTCTCGACCAAATAGTACACAATTCCACTATTTTCTAAGTGCTACTGACAAAGCCCATTTCAGAGAAGGAGTGAGACTCTGAATGCTGATGTGATGACCTCCTTACCTCTAAAATGTTAAGATCAAGTGAGTTTGGCAGAGTATTTATAAATATTATTGTGTGTTCTTAGAAATAAAAAGCAATTTCTTTATAACTCTGGTATTTTCTAAAACCAAGTCTGCTTAATCATCATTACCTAAATCAAGAACGCTGAGACAGAGGTATCAACTTTAACCACTTAATAAGAACTTCTGACATTTATTCATACTGCTACTGATTCATACGAGGAAAAGTTTAAAAAGAAGACAAGTGCATATAGCCTTCCCTTTAGAATACAGGAAACCATATAAAAGTATTGGCAATGGAATTAAAGTAACCACAATGCCGCCCTTGGTAGCATTTTCTACAAAGACATTTACATGAAACGAGAAAGAATATTAAATTAGGTGGTTAAAATAAAACTTCACTATTAGCTTCACACATTTTCATACATGAGATTATGGCATTTAAATCAGCTGACAGTTCAGCCTTGTAAGTACAGACACAAAGAAATGTGAACATACCCAAGAAGGAATAATTTTCATTCAAACCAATTTTTTTTTCAAGAAGCGGAAGCTCCACAAACTGCCGGAACTAAATATATAGTGAGAGTCTAAAGTTATTATGCAGAAATTCTGTGTCCTTGAGTCCTGGAATTTTGGATTTCATCAACCAAATGATTTCAAAAGCAATTTGGGAGGACTTCTAGTTAGTATGTAAAAAGATTCAAGAGAACTTAGCTCTCATAGTAACAACCAGAAGTTGAACCCAACATTTAATCAAAGATTTCTGAGATGCTGTTCAACATCCTTCCAACTCAACTGTCGATAAGATCAAAAGGCAGTATGGGAATGTGGTAGGGGTTGGGCTAGGCACAGTGAACTCAATCTAATTAAAGCAGCTTCTGCTCAACTTGACTCTAGGTGGAATCCTAGGGATCAGTCTCCTACCCTGACCACTAGACAAAGGAAAAGAAAATATACAAGAGAACATAAAATCTATTATACATCATGCCTGGAATATGATAAAAAGGTATAAGATCTGCAAAGAAGCTGGAAAACACAACCCTAAATAGAATTATCAGTACCATCTTTCTAGATTCCATGTACATGAATTAATGTAAGATATTTGTTTTTCTCTTTCTGACTGATTCACTCTGTAAAACAGGTTCCGTCTCATTATAACTGACTCAAATGTGTTCTTTTTTTATGGCTGAGTAATATTTGAAGGTCAGCAATGGAGATGCAGACATAGAGAACAGACTTGTGGACACATTGGTGGAAGGAGAGGATGACATGAATTGAGAGAGTAGCATGGAAACATATACATTCAGTTCAGTTCAGTTCAGTCACTCAGTCGTGTCTGACTATTCGCGACCCCACGAATTGCAGCACACCAGGCCTCCCTGTCCATCACCAACTCCCAGAGTTTACCCAAACCCATGTCCATCGAGTTGGTGATGCCATCCAACCATCTCATCCTCTGTCGTCCCCTTCTCCTCCTGCCCCCAATCCTTCCCAGCATGAGTCTTTTCCAATGAGTCAGCTCTTTGCATCAGGTGGCCAAAGTATTGGAGTTTCAGCTTCAACATCAGTCCTTCCAATGAACACCCAGGACTGATCTCCTTTAGGATGGATTGATTGGATCTCCTTGCAGTCCAAGGGACTCTCAAGAGTCTTCTCCAACACCACAGTTCAAAAGCATCAATTCTTTGGCGCTCAGCTTTCTTCACCGTCCAACTCTCACATCCATACATGACCACTGGAAAAACCATAGCCTAGACTAGACGGACCTTTGTTGGCAAAGTAATGTCTCTGCTTTTTAATATGCTATCTAGGTTGGTCATAATCTTCCTTCCAAGGAGTAAGTGTCTTTTAATTTCATGGCTGCAATCACCATCAGCAGTGATTTTGGAGCCCCCCAAAATAAAGTCTGACACTGTTTCCACATATATTTCCCATGAAGTGATGGCACCAGATGCCATGATCTTAGTTTTCTGAACATTGAGCTTTAAGCCAACTTTTTCACTCTCCTCTTTCACCTTCATCAAGAGGCTCTTTAGTTCTTCTTCACTTTCTGCCATAAGGGTGGTGTCATCTGCATATCTGAGGTTATTGATATTTCTCCTGGCAATCTTGATTCCAGCTTGTGTTTCTTCCAGCCCAGCGTTTCTCATGATGTACTCTGCATAGAAGTTAAATAAGCAGGGTGACAATATACAGCCTTGACGTACTCCTTTTCCTATTTGGAACCAGTCTGTTGTTCCATGTCCAGTTCCAACTGTTGCTTCCTGACCTGCATACAGGTTTCTCAAGAGACAGGTCAGATGGTCTGGTATTCCCATCTCTTTCAGAATTTTCCACAGTTTATTGTGATCCACACAGTCAAAGGCTTTGGCATAGTCAATAATGCAGAAATAGATGTTTTTCTGGAACTCTCTTGCTTTTTTGATGATCCAGCGGATGTTGGCAATTTGAACATATACATTATCATATGCAAAATAAAAAGCGAGTGGGAATTTGCTGTATGAGTAGGGAGCTCAAACCCAGTGCTCTGTAACAACCTAGAGGGGTGGGATGGAGCGGGAGGTGGGAGGGAAGCTCAAGAGGGAGGGGACATATGTATTCCCATGACTGATTCATGCTGATGTATGGCAGAAAGCGACACAATATTGTGAAGCAATTATCCTCCAACTAAAAATAAACAAATTAAAATATATAAAAAATTATATATATATATATATAAAACCCCAAATCCAGAGAAAGCACAATTGGTAAAAGCAGACCAGTTATTAGAATTAGCAAATTGTTTATAAACAATTATTATACGTACTTGGGCTTCTCAGGTGGCACTAGCAGTATAGAACCTACCTGCCAATGCAGGAGACATAAGAGGCATGGATTTGATCCCTGGGTTGGTAAGATCACCTGGAGTAGGAAATGACAACCCACTCCAGTATTCTTGCCCTGGAAATCCCTGGACAGAGCAGCCTGGTGGGCTACAGTCCATGGAGTCACAAAAGAGTCAGACATGACTTAGCAACTAAACAACAACCAATTTACTGGATTATCACAAAACAAACACACTCATGTAACCATACCTAGATTAAGAAAGAGAAAAACTATATTCCAAGAGATCTTGCCTGAAATCACCCCTACTTGAGCTGCCTGTTTTTTCTCACATTGTCTCAGCAGTAGCCAATTTGGTGAACAGAATTAAACCTGGTGGTCTGAGTAGATAATCTGTGATGTGAATGTCCAGGGAAGGAGGAACCTGAGGAATTTCGGTGTTCTATAGACCGACGGGTGCTGACAAGTGAGTCCTGTCCCTTCTCTGTCCCTTAAAATAGGGACATCCCTACTAGCTGTCTCTGTGTGGTTTACTGAGCACCAAGGGCTTTGAGTTATCCAGAGGAAGGAAGGAGTGGAACAAGACCCAGCAGTATCTAGTCTCTAAAATTACAGGAAAAGGGCAATTTCCCATCAGACAAAGAAAAATTACACATTTTATTTTGTTAGAAGTATTGATTTCTAGCTAGACTATTAATTTCCACCAAAGTGGATACACTGGGCATCATTTCTATTTCCAGGTAAGTAATTCATTTAAATTTTGTTATTATGAAATCATAATAAAACCCACCTTGTCCTTAATTGTGACTCGGGTCTGCCCCATCTGTTTGACTCAATTGAATTCTACCCTCTGGAAGGTCTTTTTAAAATGTAACACAGCTACTCTTAGGAACAGATCTAACCAATAGGAAACTCTTATTGTGCATGCAGGAGTGAGGGGATGCCCTCAAAGACTCACGGAGAAGGACACTCCAATTAGCCAGTACTTCAAGCATCTCTCCAAGGAGCCCAGGATAATGCAACTGCCAGAAAAACTCAGAGGCTGGAGCTTAGCAAAACAAGTTACTCTCTCCTGTGGTTATAACAAGTCATCCTTCAGTGAGTGAAACAGAATGAGCGTGGCTCTCGCAGATACAAAGCAGTACTGAGAGGCACAGCATGAGGGTCAACCAGATGGCTGCCATGCAGAACCCAGGTTGCAGAGGTGGTGATGTCAGGGTCCATTTTACTGGCCAAACTGAAGAAATACACCCCACTTGTATTTTCTTAACTTCCGTTGAATGGCCTGCATTGATAGGTTCAACAGTGTATTTTATGCCACTGAAGAGGTAAAGGGAAGGGGGAAGGAAAAGAGAGTTTTCTCCTTGTCTTAGTGCACTCTGTTAAGACTGATATTTTTTTTATCTGTTTAGTTTGAGAGTTTTGCACTCTGGAAATAGAGGGTAGACCAGGATATATCAATATTTTGAATCTTGTCACCTCCTGGAAGTGAATCAGTGGTCTTACAGTGGTAAAAGGGAAGTTAAAGCCAGTTCTAGGGGTATTTTCAAACCAAAGTAGATTTTAAAATTGATGCAATTGCATTCCCTGTAAAACCACTCCATTGTGCTATCATTTCAGTGACACCCTGGCTTCTTGACCAAGGATCCACCATCAGGAGCCATCCTTCCCCACTCTGACGGAATGGGTATTTGTAGCTTCTCTTCATACCAGCTTCTCCACTCAGCCTGGAGGACATAGCCAAGTGTTCTCAAAACCTCATCAGTGACTTGTAGCCAAGTCAGATGGACCTTACTAGGTGGGTGGAATGGGGATGAGGGAACCAGAGATTTTTTCCCAAGTTCTTTACAAAAAAAAAAAAGAGAGAGAGAGTGAGTCTGTAGGTAGTAGGTGAAGCCAAGGGACAGAGAAAGTCTTCCTCCCTTTCCCAATCCAATGAATGTTTGTAATACCCTTTGCCTAAAATCTCAGTTCATGTTGCATTTAGTTCCAATATCTGAACATCTGTTAAGCTGCCTTGATCCAGGTGTTTGGAGAAACGGAAATAGAAGGATAGGAAATCTGCATGGCCATTTAAAAAAGAAACATTTAATGCAGCATGGAAGACAGCCAACACTGTTCGTAGGAAGAGAAGGGCACGTGTACCATTTCTAAGCCTCAGGGGTATGAGCGCAGGGTACCTGTTCTTGAAGTAAACATTTTAGGAGAAGGGTTAATATCTCAATAATATCTTTCTATCTTGGAACTCCCCTCCAAGTTTTTCTTCCTGTTTTGTTTCTTTCACTCCAAGTCTTTATGGCACAGGGCAATGACTGCATTTATATTTTACACGTAGTTCGAAATAGTAAATAAGTATCATCCACCCTCTAAATCTGAAGGAGCCAAGTGGCGTCCTAAGTTTGGGGTTTGGTATCTGCCACTCTGCACATTCTTACTCCAACCCCATTTCCAAGAATAAATTGATGTGTTAGTGGCTTCATCAACTCAGAGCTACTTGAATCTGTCAGTCAACAGGCTTGAATGTTTTTCCTCCTTAATGATTCAACTGAGAAGCCCAGTAAAGAACTGGCCTGCCAATGCAGGAGCCTGGGGATACATGAGTTTGATTCCTGGGTTGGGAAGATCCCCTGGAGGAGGAAATGGCAACCCACTCTAGTATTCTTGCCTGGGACAATGCCATGGACAGAGAAGCCTGGCAGGCCATAGACCAGGGGTCACAAAGAGTTGGACACGACTGAAGTGACTGAACACGTGTGCGTGCAACTATCTGATGGACTAAACTGAGCCTAAGACCCCAATCTTAATGGTTGTTTTAGACTTGAGCAAACAGAGCAGAAGAGCCAAGATCACTCGCCATCAACAGGCTCCCCCTGTCCCCCTTGCTGTAGTTGAGTCTCCCAGCAGTTCTCATTCCAGGAGGAAAAGAAAGATTCCTTTTACTGGGGTAGACTAAGGCTGTTAAGTGCTGGGTCCACCCCTGTGTCACTTGCTGTTGAGAGTACAAAACATGACTTGGGCTGGTGCTGGTGACTCTGGGTTTCACCCTAACACACCAAAATGCAAACAATCGGTCTAGAGGTATGAGAGAAGGACTCAGGTGGGAAGAGGTGCCAGCCATCTACTGCTCTAACAGAAACAGGGCAATTAGGAAGGAAATGGTTGGTAATGACTCAAGCTGGCCATCAAGGCAACATCTGGGTGAAGGAGTAACAGCTGTGGGTATCATGTGATCAAATATTGTGGAGATGTCATGATTGCTTGGCTGTGGTCATGATCAGTATTTATTTTCTCTCTTCCTGAATGAGTTTTGGGTTTTTAACTGGGTTCCTCTTCCCAGCAGCCTCCTGTACCCTCTGGGAGGTGGAGAGGAGTGGCCTGCCTCATTGCTGTGCTGAGTTACACAGCCCTCCCTCACTTCCATGAAGGTCCCTTAAAACCCCCATTCTCCAATGGTTCCATGATCTGGGCTCAGGGCAGGAAACAGAACCTGATTCAACATTTTTCTAAGTATTATTTTCACCATGTTGAATAGGGTCTTATTTGATCTGCAAGCCACAGCTGGGCTGTGGTTCTCTCGACCCACATAGACTGAAAAGCTTCCTCCCATGAGGATTTCCTAGTGAGAGCTGACCACATGTCCATGTGTACAGGCTTCTCTGAACATCAGCAAGAGCCACTGTTCCAAAACCGGTGGGCTCTGACAGAGCAAGACTGCTGTGCCTGGGAGTTTAGGGAGCAAACACTCCAAAGAGAAAAACGAGCCAGCTCGAAAACTTAGTTTCCTTTAAGGGCTGGTGTAAATTAAGGCAGAAGACTCAAGGCCAAATATTCCTTTCCATTAAAATACATCATTTTACAGAGTGAAGGAAGTGAGAAAGAGAAAAGTAAATATTGCATATTAATGCATATACATGGAATCTAGAAAGATAGTACTGATGAACCTATTTGCAGGGCAGCAATGCTCAGTGATAAAGAAACTGCCTGCCAAGCAGGAGACCCAGGTTCGATCCCTGGGTCAGGACGATCCCCTGAAGAAGTATATGGCACCCCACTCCAATATTCTTGCCTGGGAAATCCCATGGATGGAGGAACCTGGCCGGCTACAATCCACAGGGTTGCAAAGAGTCGGAACAACTTAGCAACTAAACAAGAATGGAGACGCAGACACAGAGAACAGACTTGTGGACACAGGGGTAAAGGAGAGGGTGGGATGAATGGAGAGAGTAGGGTGAAAACATATACACTACCATATGTAAAACAGATAGCCAGTGGGAATTTGCTCAAAGAGCTCAAACTGGGGCTCTGTGACAACCTAGAGGGGTGGGATGGGGTGGGAGGAGGGAGGGACATTCAAGAGGGAGGGGAGATATGTATCCCTATGGCTGATTCATGTTGATGTACAGCAGAAATCAACACAATATTGTAAAACAATTATCTTTCAATTAAAAATGTTTTAAAAATGAAAAAATAATAATAATAGAGAAGACACAGACACCTGTATTCAGGAAAACATACACACAAAACCACGTCATTTTAAAAAGCTGAGGGTTTTGTTTTGTTCCATCTTTTTTTAAAGCAACAAGAAGTTGGTTTTAGTGGAGATACACGATTGATTGATTGGTAATTTATTTTGAAAGATTTTCCCTCCTGAAAATGAGAGTCAGCTGATAGTTCCTCCTTAATGCTGATAGTTATCTAAAGCAAAATTAGTACAAACATCGAGGTTAATGAAAACTGAAATGGGATAAGGCCCAGACACTAAGTTTTCCAAGAACAAAGTACACAATTGTTCTAGACACATAAGTACTTAATGGAAAGTACAGAGCTCTTTTCCTGAGGGCCTTGTTATGATGGACCCCTGGGGGCACCATCACTAGACCGCCTTTGAGCCAAGGTCCCTCAGTGAGGCACAAAGGTGGAACCGCCCTATTCTACAGTTCAGGCCTGGGAATGCTAGAACAGCAGGAAACCTGAGTCTAGAAGCCTCACCTTCCCCTCTCACTACCCCAGTCACAAATCAGCCTCAGCTTCCCCATCCCTACAGTGGATTAGCAGCTATTCACACTAAAGTATGTGAATAGGGGATTACACTGGCTCATGAAAGTGGACCAACTCTGCCAACACTGATGCTCCATATAAAAGAAAGCAGGTACTTATCACAGCCAGGAAAGGCTTGGGAGATTGGCTTGATTTTTTTTTAAATAAATAATTTTTATTGGAGTATAGTGCTCCTGCTCAGTCACTTCAGTCATGTCCAGTTCTTTGCAACCCCATGGACTGTAGCCCAGGTGGCGCCAGGGGTAAAGAATCTGCCGGCCAATGCAGGACACACAAGAGACACAGGTTCGATCCCTGGGTCAGGAAGCTCCCCTGGAGAAGGAAATGGCAACCCACTTCAGTATCCTTGCCTGGGAAATTCCATGGACTGAGAAGCCTGATGGGCTATACTCCATGGGGTCCCAAAAAGAGTGAGACAGGACTTAGCGACTAAACAACAAGGATTAACTAATACAGACTTTAGTCAGATTTATCAGTTTTTCTATTAATGTCCTTTTTCTGTTCTAGGACTCCACCCAGGTACCACATGGCATTCAGTCACCACGTCTCCTTGTTTATCTGGGTGGTGATGGTTTCTCAGTCCTTCCTTGCTTTTCACTGATTGACAGTTTGAAGAGTACCAGTCTGGTACTGTGTGGACCATCCCTCAATTTGGTTTTGTGTGACATGGTTCTTCATGATTGGACTGGGGTCATGGGTTCTGGGAAGAGAGAAGTGCTCTTCTCATCACATCGTATCAGAGGTCCACATCACCAACATGACTTATTACTGATGATATTAACCTTAATCATGTGGTTAATGTTGGATCTACAGATTTCTCCACTTAAAGAAACTCTTTTCCGTTTCCAAACTTGATTCTTTAAAATAGAACGAAGTCTCTAAGTCCAACTCATACTCAAGGGAAGGAAAATGAAGCTCCTGAAGGGGCCATTATCATTTGGAATTCTTTAAGGAAGACTTAGGGCTCCCCTGGTGGCTCAGAAGGTAAAGAGTCTGCCTGCAATGCAGGAGACCCAGCTTTGATCCCTGGGTCGGGAAGATTCCCTGGAGAAGGGAATGGAGACCCACTCCAGTACTTGCCTGGAGAATTCTATGGACGGAGGAGCCTGGCTGGCTGCAGTCCATGAGGCCACAAAGAGTCAGACATGACTGAGTGACTAACACTTTTACTTTATCTCTTTTATCCCATTTATATTACTTGTTTAACTATTTGCTTACATCATTACTGGCTTGTGTTTAGTTACTTTATACTTTGGGTTATAGTCCAAAACTACATCATCTATTCTATTGCTCTAAGTGTTTCAGCTTTGGCCCATGGGAGCCCTTTCAGTAGGCTCTTTCCCACATCCCTCGGACATGCCCCCAAGTTTTTCTATTGCTTGAGACTTCAGTTAAACTGGTCTTTTCATGTTTCTTAGCACATTTGTCCTAAGTACTTCCATTTTTATGATTTTGCTCACTTCACCAACCCCAGGTATCACTACAAATAAAGATAGTTGGAGGTGATGGAATTCCAGATGAACTATTTCAAATCCTAAAATATGATGCTATTAAAGTGCTTTACTCAATATGCCAGCAAATTTGGAAAACTCGGCAGTGGCCACAGGACTGGAAAAGCTCAGTTTTCATTCCAATCCCAAAGAAAGGCAATGCCAAAGAATGCTCAAACTACCACACAATTGCACTCATCTCACATGCTAGCAAAGTAACACTCAAAATTCTCCAAGCTAGGCTTCAACAGTACCTGAACTGAGAACTTCCAGATGTTCAAGCTGGATTTAGAAAAGGCGGAGGAACCAGAGATCAAATTGCCAACATCTGTTGGATCATAGAAGAAGCAAGAGAATTCCAGAAAAACATCTACTTCTGCTTCATTGACTATGCTAAAGCCTTTGACTGTGTGGATCACAACAAACTGGGGGAAATTCTTCAAGAGATGGGAATACCAGACCACCTGACCTGCCTCCTGAGAAACGTGTTTGCAGGTCAAGAAGCAACAGTTAGAACCGGACATGGAACAATGGACTGGTTCCAAACTGGGAAAGGAGTATGTCAAGGCTGTATATTGTCACCTTGCTTATTCAACTTATATGCAGAGTACATCATGCGAAATGCCAGGTTGGATGAAGCACAAGCTGGAATCAAGATTGCTGGGAGAAATATCAATAACCTCAGATATGTAGATGACACCAGCCTTACGGCAGAAAGCAAAGAGGAACTAAAGAGCATCTTGAGGAAGGTGGAGGGTGAAAAGGCTGCCTTAAAACTCAACATTCAGAAAACGAAGATCATGGCATCTGGGCCCATCCCTTCATGGCAAATAGATGGGGAAACAAGGGAAACAGTGACAGACTCTATTTTCTTTGGCTCCAAATCACTACAGATGGTGACTGCAGCCATGAAATTAAAAGACACTTACTTCTTGGAATAAAAGCTGTGACAAACCTAGACAGTGTATTAAAAAGCAGAGACATTACTTTGCCAACAAAGGTCCATCTAGTCAAAGCTATGGTTTTTCCAGTAGTCATGTATGGATGTGAGAGTTGGACTATAAAGAAATCTGAGTGCCAAAGAATTGATGCTTTTGAACTGTGGTGTTGGGGAAGACTCTTGAGAGTCCCTTGGACTGCAAGGAGATCAAACCAGTCCATCCGAAATGAAATCAGCCCTGAATGTTCATTGGAAGGACTGATGCTGAAGTTGAAGCTCCAATACTTTGGCCACCTGATGCAAAGAGCTGACTCATTTGAAAAGACACTGATGCTGGGAAAGATTGAAGGCAGGAGGAGAAGGGGATGACAGAGGATGAGATGGTTGGATGGCATCACCGACTTGATGGACATGAGTTTGAGTAAGCTCTGGGAGTTGGTGATGGACAAGGAGGCCTGGCCTGCTGCAGTCCATGGGGTTGCAAAGGGTTGGACACGACTGAGCAACTTGAGCAACAACAACAACCCCATCTGAAGGATCCCTTGCATTTCTTCCTCCTCATTTGAATCTCTTCCTCCACTGTGAATTTTCCCCTCTTCAAGGTTGAGAAAAGAACACCATTAACTCCTAGTGTTAGTCTCTCAGTCGTGTCCGACTCTTTGCAACCCCATGGTCTGTAGCCCACCAGGTTCCTCTGTCTATGGTATTCTCCAGGCAAGAATACTGGAGTGGGTTACCATTCCCTTCTCCAGGGGATCTTCCCAACCCAGCGATCAAACCCGGGTCTTCCGTATTGCAGGCAGATTCTTTATACTGTCTGAGCCACCAGGAAAGCCCATTATCTCCTAAGTGTCCACTGAACTCTGAAATTATTCTTGTGGTCAAGTTCATTAAAGAGCTCCATTTTCTTGTGTTATTTGTGTTAATAAAGGCAGTTTTGTGTCCCCAGCTATAATAGGCTCCCTTGAATGCAGAGACTGACAATATACCTGTGTGTATTTTTCAGCATCTAACAGGGGGCCTGGAAGAAAGGGGAAATCCAGAAAATGCTTCTAAACGATTATGCTTGTTTGATGGTCTTTTTCTAGAGTGGCATTTTGATGATGATCTGCTGGATCTATCTTCATTTTCAGGTGCTCTGTTGTTGTCATACTGAATTCCAATTTCGACTACTGACAAAATACCACCAGGTCTTTTTTCCAAATATAAAGAATGACTTAATAGGCTTTGGTAAGAAGTAAGAAAATGAAAATTATTTCATACCTCTTTAATTTTTTTACAACACTTTTGATTCCCTCCCATCAGTTACACATTACAAGTTCATCCAACAGTGGGAGGGAGGCTCAAGAAAGAGGAGATACATGTACACTTACAGCTGAGTCATGTTGTTGTTCAGCAGAAATGAATACGACATTGTAAAGCAATTGTCCTCCAATTAAAAATTTTTTTAAAAAGAATATCTGTGAATCATTTCCTTGTCACTTAAACTCTGAAGTGTAATATGATCACAGTAGGCAATGAAAACACGTACGTGAAATCCCAGAGGCATAAAAATTCATGAGTAGAAACCACCAACAAAAGATTGGCAGGAGTGTTTTCTAAAAAAGCAAACAGCCGAAAGCTGAGGTATAAAGGGTTTCTTCTGGCCCCCGGGGGGATTCTTACCTGACGCCTAATCCTCATGCTGCTCATGGGAGTCAAATAGTTATGTTCCAGATACCAGGCTCGCTCCTGGAACACGAGCTTGGTTCCATATAGCAGACAAAACTAAGGGTTGTGGGGAGAGGAAAGAAATGGAAGAATATGTTAGAAATTGCAGAATCTAAGGACGTGAATGAGAATAACATAATACGCTTCCTAAAATCATAAAAGCTAATACATACTTTATGCAAAATGGTCACATTTAAAAAATTTTTATTTTCTATGGGATATAATTGATTAACATTGATGTGTTAGTTACAGATATATAGCAAAGTGAATCAGTTATGCCTACACAGCTCTCCATTCTTTTTCAAACTCTTTTCCTATTTATGCTATTACAGAATACTGAGTCTAGTTCCCTGTGCTATACAGTAGGTCCTTGTTGGTTATCTATTATTTTAAAGATAGTAGTGTGTACCTGTCAATCCCACACTCCTACTCTATCCCTCCCACCCAATGCTTTCTCCCTAGTAACCATAAGTTCATTCTCTAAGTCCGAAAATGGTCACGTTCTGGACATGAAGTTTATGTTTTATGTTTTGAAACCACTCTATGGAGATATTTAAAGCATAGATAAAATTATAAAAAAATAGGGTAACCAACTTCCATGTCTCCATCCTCCCAGTTCAACAAATATAAACTCCCAGCCATCTGCTTCATTTGTAATCTCTAATTCTTTACTGTCCCAGGTTATTTAGAAGCAAGCATTAGTGGCTCAGTTGTGTCCAAGTCTGTAATCCCATGGACTGTAGCCTCTCTCCATAGAATTCTCCAGGCAAGGATACTGGAGTGGGTAGCCATTCCCTTCTCCAGGTTTAGAAGTAAGGTCCACTTATAACATATTTTAAAAGATAAATGTAATATATCTGTTTGCTTTTTTCTTGATCCATGAAAGAATACTCTAAACACACATTCTGAATAATATCATCTTGATATTTTCCATTGAACATGCTGTTTGATTCGACCTTCATAAAAATAGCATTCCTCATTTGCATTTTGTTTCAATATGTTTTATCTATCATGTTTCTGAAACCTTCACACAGACCTCCCTCATGATATCAGTGGCATCCAGCAACAATAGATGAGTTTTACTGTATCAGCAAGTAATTCTTTTATCTTATTTTACTTGGCCACACCATGCAGCATGTGGGCTCTTCCCCACCCAGGGATCAAACCTGTGCCCCCTGCACTGGGTGCCCAGAGTCAACCAGTGGACCACACGGAAGTTCCAGCAAGTAACTTTTGAATTAACTATTCTTTTAACTTTTTATATTTAATAATTCCAAAATTATACAAAAGACAATAGTATAAAGTACCTCCATGTTCATATCATCCAGCTTTAACAGTTATCCACTCATGGCCAGTCTTGTTTTATCTCTACCCACATCTGTTTACCACTTTCTGTATTACTGTGGAGTTCAGCTGTTACTACCTCTAGGTTTGGAGGGAAGAGAGCAGGGAGGGACTACTGGATCCTGGAAGAGAGAGCTCCGTATTCACTGACACCTTCAGAGGAGCCGTGACCTTCATCAAAGAACACAGAAATGCCAAGGCGATCTCACAAGAAGGCAGGCAAGGGGCAGGCATATTCCACCTTATTCTTCTCCCTGTCTCTGATCTCCAGGTAGGGCTTCCTGGATCCAGAGGGCAAGAATTCGCCTGATGTAAGTTCAGTTCAGTCACTCAGTCATATCCGACTCTTTGCGACCCCATGGACTGCAGCATGCCAGGCTTCCCTGTCCATCACCAACTCTCGGAGATTGCTCAAACTCAAGTCCATTGAGTCAGTGATGCCATCCAGCCATCTCATCCTCTGTTGTCCCCTTCTCCTCCTACCTTCAATCTTTCCCAGCATCGGGGTCTTTTCCAATGAGTCAGCTCTTTGCATCAGGTGGCCAAAGTTTTGAGCTTCAGCTTCAACATCAGTCCTTCCAATGAACACTCAGGACTGATTTCCTTTAGGATTGACTGATTTGATCTCTTTGCTGTCTAAGGAACTCTCAAGAGTCTTCCCCAACACCACAGTTCAAAAGCATCAGTTCTTCAGTGCTCAGTCTTCTTTATGGTCCAACTCTCACATCCATACATGACTACTGGAAAAACCATAGCCTTGACTAGATGGACCTTTGTTGGCAAAGTAATGTCTCTGCTTTTTAATATGCTGTCTAGGTTTGTCATAGCTTTTCTTCCAAGAAGTAAGTGTCTTTTAATTTCATGGCTGCAGTCACCATCTGTAGTGATTTGGAGCCAAAGAAAATAGAGTCTGTCACTGTTTCCCTTGTTTCCCCATCTATTTGCCATGAAGGGATGGGCCCAGATGCCATGATCTTCGTTTTCTGAATGTTGAGTTTTAAGGCAGCCTTTTCACCCTCCACCTTCCTCAAGATGCCCTTAAGTTCCTCTTTGCTTTCTGCCATAAGGCTGGTGTCATCTACATATCTGAGGTTATTGATATTTCTCCCAGCAATCTTGATTCCAGCTTGTGCTTCATCCAACCTGGCATTTCGCATGATGTACTCTGCATATAAGTTGAATAAGCAAGGTGACAATATACAGCCTTGACATACTCCTTTCCCAGTTTGGAACCAGTCCATTGTTCCATGTCCGGTTCTAACTGTTGCTTCTTGACCTGCAGACACGTTTCTCAGGAGGCAGGTCAGGTGGTCTGGTATTCCCATCTCTTGAAGAATTTCCCCCAGTTTGTTGTGATCCACACAGTCAAAGGCTTTAGCATAGTCAATGAAGCAGAAGTAGATGTTTTTCTGGAATTCTCTTGCTTCTTCTATGATCCAACAGATGTTGGCAATTTGATCTCTGGTTCCTCCGCCTTTTCTAAATCCAGCTTGAACATCTGGAAGTTCTCAGTTCAGGTACTGTTGAAGCCTAGCTTGGAGAATTTTGAGTGTTACTTTGCTAGCATGTGAGATGAGTGCAATTGTGTGGTAGTTTGAGCATTCTTTGGCATTGCCTTTCTTTGGGATTGGAATGAAAACTGAGCTTTTCCAGTCCTGTGGCCACTGCTGAGTTTTCCAAATTTGCTGGCATATTGAGTAAAGCACTTTAATAGCAGCATATTTTAGGATTTGAAATAGTTCATCTGGAATTCCATCACCTCCACTAGCTTTGTTCATAGTGATGCTTCCTAAGGCCCACTTGACTTTGCACTCCAGGATTCCTGGCTCCAGGTGTAATGCAAGTTATGTAGATCAATTTCCTCAGCCCAGAGCAGGGTTGAGAAGGGTGGAGAATAAGAGATGGAGAGGCACATGGTGGATATCCAGCATATGTTCCATCTCTAATGGCCCACACAGGTGGTCTTCCGGCCTTAGTCCAGTCCTGTCCAGTCCTGTCTCAAGTTCAAGACCACTTGGAGCCCCTCACAGACCAGACTTCTGGCACTATTCCCATACTTCATCCTAGACTGCCACCTTTAAAAAAAAGTCATTGATGTATAGTTGATTTGCAATTTTGTGTTACTTTTTGCTTTGCTTAGTATAATAATCTCTAGTGTCATGATGCTGCATCATGCTCCATGACTGTTTGGCCCTATAGCTGCTCTGCCCTTCTGTCGACTCCTGACTTGTCCTCCTGATGACAGTTTGTGGCTCTTGTGTATCTGATGCTCAGGGCCACTTATCTGGCTTTGAATTTCTGCTTTTCTCCTTGAACACAGTTCAGACTCTTCTTTGGCTAGCCTCTTTGCTTGTCTGGGGAAACAGGCGTCCTTGTTCTTGGTTGCCACCAGAACACCACCTCCAAACACCATCAGCCCAGCCTTAGACCCTTAAAGAGAACCTGAACATGTTTCCTTTTATGTTCCAGAGATGGGAGCTCAGTGCCTTAGAGGCATCCAGTTCTATCTACTCTTGGAAGAACCATTGCCTATCGAGCCATTTGTTTATGTGGAATCCGAATTTATGGAGTGCTGACTCTGTCAGAAAGGGATCTTGTCCTGCTCATTTCTGTGTGCCTAGGGACTGGAAAAGGAGCTGATAGACTGTAAGAGACTGGCTGACATCCAATTTCATATACTTACTGGCTATTAAACCTATAACTTTTGCTGCCTAAGGAGCAGGGCAGGAACATATGAAAGTATCCAGACAACAGCTCTTAACAAGTGTAAAGATAAGTTTCACATCCCTACTTAGTCTTTCTCCAGATGATCAGCCTTCACAGACTGTCATTTTTCTCACTAGGCAGCTTCCAGCTCTTGTGCTGCCTTGAACCTGGTGGCTTCTTTTAAGTGTGTAATTCTCTCCTCCAAGGTGTCTCATGGGAGGAGCACGGTATCCAGGTGTTTCCTCATCGCCGTGGTGTCAGCGGCACCATTGCTGTTCTGCTCTGGGACTCTATACTTTTACAAGCAAGGTAAACAGAATTTGCTTTTAAGACAGTCACATAATATTTTTTTGAAGAAATGAGTGAAAGAATATGAAGCAAATATTGTTTACAATGAATGCTTGCTCATTTGACACTCCTACTATGTCTTTTTCTCCATGAACTGTTTTCAGCCAACTTATACATACATATACACATCCCAGCTACCTCAAGTCCCTCAAATCTCTAAGAATACTGATTCAGTCACCTCACATGTTTGTATCATTTTACAAATTGTTAAGTCCCATCTATGTCTTTATATAATAGAACCCAACTGACGGGTCTAAAACTTTTCATTCAAATATTTGAGAATCTCTTTAATAGACTGTCATTTAACTCATATTCCTCTAGCTTGTACATAAGGATATCCTAAGGGTCTGGAAGGTGTTGGCCAAAATCAAGATGCATCAAGTAACCTGATTAAGAAAGGAAGTAAGATTAGTTTAGCTAGAGCTTAGCCATAGTGAACACCAACAGGCTCCTAGTGACCATCTTTTTCTTTCTTTCTTTTAAAACATATGTAGGTAGTTATAGCTATTTGGCTGTGACAGGTCTTACTTTGTGACATGCAGGATCTTCCATCTTTGTCACGCCATGTGAGATCTTTGGTTACAGCACGTAGTATCTAGTTCCCTGGCCAGGGATCAAACCCAGGCCCCCTGTATTGGTAGTGTGGAGTTTTAGCCACTGGACCACCAGGGAAGTCCCGTGACCATCTTTTTCTAATTGCTCATAAACTATTATGAATCGCTTTTTCTCACATTTTAACTTGGATTTATATCAATTTTAAATTCTATAGTTTCCATAATCATTATTTCTTTTTTTTAAAACATGGACATTTGCTCATTTATGGTTTTCTGACATCTCTTATGTCCTCTGTGATTTCACATGTCTCACAACTGTGTCCTTCCCAATTCAGAGAGAAGACGGGAATTTGGAAGACAGGTAGGACTGCTTTCTCTTTGCATTTATGAACATCAAAGCTTTCTTCCTCATACCAGTTATCTGTCTCCTCAAACTCTGAGTGTAGCTAAAAATAGCCTTTGACATCTTCATCAGATTATTTGTCAAGCCTCATGTTATACTGGGATTTGGGCATGCTGACATTTATTAAATGCTACCCTTTGTATTTATCCCTGGACAAGCATTCTCCCATCATCTCATTCCTCATTCATATAGTTTCCTTAGACTTATGGTCATCAGGGTGCCCTCTCTGCGTGTCTCTTAGTTTCTTTACATGTGTCTCAAATTACACCTTCCCTCCTATATCTATTGTACTGTCAGAATAATATTTTACTGTTCTTCTTATTCTTAAGTACATGTGCCCCTTGGAAATCTCTGTCCAAAGAATCATAATAACCAATATTTGTTAAGCATCTACTATGTGCCAGGCACTACAAGGTATTTTACTTACATCTCATTTAGTCCTCACAATAATCCTGAATGTAGCCATAACTCCTGGACAGAATAAATGGAGAAGCGATTTGAGGAACTGAAAAATCATAGTAGGCAGCCTGGGGAAGAAGACTAGAATTTAGAGTACCACCAAACAGCTGGTGAGTTTAATTGTTTTTCCTAGTCCTCAAGCTGCTTGTCCTTGGAGTCATATGCAGCAGACCAAGGATGGAAAACGGAGCCCTGAGGAACCACAGTACCAAGGAGGTCATGGAGAGGGAACCCCATAAAATTGTTTACGAACTTCTGGGCTCAACTGCAGGTGTGCATACACGGATCTAATGCTCATCAGCACACAAAACACTCTGAGAACTGAATTAGCAAATAAATGAGATCCAGATGTCAGACTGGCCACTGTGTGGTGCATACGTGGGACAGAACAGAACTGCAAAGGCTTTGAAGACCAAAGTGACACTGAAACCACAGTGAACAAAAGGTAAGCTGCAACTTGCAGCCCAAAAAACCAGGTATACTCATGCTGAAACGAAAATATTAACATTCTTCAGTGGGATTTTAAAAAGACCCAGAATCTCATAACATAATATTCAAAATGCCCAGGAAATGGGGAATTCCCTGGTGGTCCAGTGTTCTGGACTCTGCACTTTCACCACTCAGGCCTGGGGTTTGATCCCGGGCCAGGGAACTAAGATCCCACAGGCTGTGTGGTACAAAAACAAAAATGTCCAGGAAATAATTTTTTAAAGTTCAGCATGTGAAGGGCAAGGGAAATATAACTGTGTAGAAAAAGACAATCAGCATATGCCAATGAAAAATGGCACCGATGTTGGAATTATTTGGCAAAAGCTTTAAAACAGCTTTTATAGCACAGAGTAAAGTTAGTCAGAAAGAGAAGGACAAATAACGTATATTAATGCATATACGTGAAATCTAGAAAAATGGTAAGTGAAAGTGTTAGTCACTCAGTCATGTCCAACTCTTTGCACCCCCATGGACTATAACCTGCCAGGCTCCTCTGTCCATGGAATTCTCCAGGCAAGAATATTGGAGTGGGTAGCCATTCTCTTCTCCAGGGCATCTTCCTGACCCAGGGATCGAACCCACGTCTCCCACATTGCAGCTAGATTTTTTTACCATCTGAGTCACCAGGGAAGCCCAGAAAAAATGGAAGAGATGATCTTATTTGCAAAGTAGAAATAGAGACACAGATGTAGAGAACAATCACATGGACACCAAGGAGGGAGAGGATTGGGAGGGATTGAGATTGACATATATATGTATATACTATTGAGATTGACTTATATATATTCTATATACTGAGATTGAGATTGACATATATATATATATATATATATATACTATTGATACTATGTATAAAATAGATAACTAATAAGAACCTACTGTACAGCACAGGGAATGCTACTCAGTGCTCTGTGGTGACCTAAATGGGTAGGGAATCCAAAAAAAAAAAAAAAAAAGCAGGGATATATGTATATGTATAGCTGATTCACTTTACTGTATAGTAGAAACTAACTCATTGTGAAATGACTATACTCCAATAAAAGTTAATTTTTAAAAATGTAAAATAAATTCTTTAACAAGTGATCACAAACCATCTTGAAACAAATGGTAAAGTAATAGGTTTCAGTGCAGAAATAAAAGATACAAAAGAGAATCAAATGGAAACTTTAGAACTAAAAATTACAATGATCAAAAGAAAAATCGACAGCATTAGAATGGGGGAAATGGAGGTAAGAGTTAGTGAGCTGGATGATGGAGCAATGGAAATTATTCTATTTGAACAACAGAGAGAGAAAATAGACTGAAAAAAAGAGAAGAGTCTCAGAGACCTGTGGGACTATAATAAAAGATCTATCCTTAATATCGTTCCAGAAGGAGAAAAGGAAGACTACAGAAATGGAAAAATACTTGATTTAATGGCTGAAAAAGTCTTCACATTGCGGGGGCGGGGGGGGGGACACTCTACAAATGTGCAAGTTTGAGAAGTTTAGTGAACTCCAAACAATAAGCACCAAGAAATCCATGCTCAGATACAACAAAATCAAACATCTTGAAATGAAAACAAAACCAAAAAAATCTTCAAAGCAGCTGGAGAAAAAATGATACATTACCTCTAGGAGAAAAATAATTTCAATAACTGGATTTCTTATCAGAAATCTTGGAGGCTAGAAAGAAGTGTTACAACATTGTTTTTAAGTACTTAAAATAGCAGGCACATCCCGGGAGTGAATAAAATTATCCTTCAGGACTGAAAATGAGATCAAGATATTTTCAAATGAAGAAACACCAGTAGCATTTTTTATCAGCAGACTGCTCTAAAAGAATTGTTAAGAGTTCCTCAGTAAGAACAACTATATGCAGCAAAATTAACTGATTAAAAATAATAAGACAAAACAAAACAAAAAAAGAGTTTCTCAGTCAGAAGAAAACTTATAGTAAAAGGAAACTTGCAATATCAGGACTGGAGGAAGAGCAATAGAAATGGTAAATATCCGACTATTTTTCTCTTGAATTCTCTTAAAATGTGTGTAATGACTGAGAGCAAAAGCTATAATTTGTCTGATGTGGTTTCCTATGTGTGTAGATTACTTACAAGATGTTCATGATACACAGAAGGATAATTCTGTAGGTGGGTTCTAAGTATCTTTATAAAAGGTACTTCCCCGGCAGTCCAGTAGTTAAGACTCGCAAGAACACTGGAGTGGGTTGCCATGCCCTCCACCAGGGGATCTTCCCCACCCAGGGATCAAACGCACATCTCTTTCTCTTCTGTCTCGTGCATTGGCAGGCGAGGTCTGCACCACTAGCGCCACCTGGGAAGCCCCCATAGACAGAATAGGAGGAAGCAATGGGACTACAGAGCCAGAGACCAGAGTGAAGTGGCCACAGGTCAAGAAATGCCCAGCAGCCACCAGCCACCAGAAGTGGAAGACGCAAGAAATGAATTCTCTGGAGCCTCGAAAGGCAGTGCAAATCCTGCCGACACCTTGATTTGTCCCAGGGATACTGATTTCAAACTCCCAGCCTCCAGAACTACAATAGAATAAATTTCTGCTGTAATCCACCAAGTTTGTTGTCATTTGTCACAGCAGTTAGGAAACTAATTTAACATATAAGAGAA
This sequence comes from Okapia johnstoni, assembly GCA_024291935.2. NCBI lineage: Eukaryota > Metazoa > Chordata > Mammalia > Artiodactyla > Giraffidae > Okapia > Okapia johnstoni. The sequence goes on along the minus strand of CM044306.1, from coordinate 132,699,469 downwards.
AGTAAAAAATAAGACCATCTGTATTCACAGACAACATATTTGTTTACACAAAAAAAAACACAAGAATTCTACCAAAAACCCCCAAATCTCTAGAATTAATAGTGAGCTCAGCAAAGTCATGAGACTCAAGGTTGACATACAACATGTCAATTGTATTTCCAGATACTAGCAATGTACAGTTAGAAGCTAGTTAATACAATATACCCTTTATGGTTGTTCAGTTGCTAAGTTGTGCCCAACTCTTTGGGACTCCATGGACTGCAGCACGCCAGGCTCCACTGTCCTTCACTACCTCCCGGAGTTTACTCAAACTCGTGTCCATTGAGTCAGTGATGTTATTTAACCATCTCATGTTCTGCCACCCTCTTCTCCTCTTGCCCTCAATCTTTCCCAGCATCAGAGTGTTTTCCAGTGAATCAGCTCTTCACATCAGGTGGCCAAAGTATTGGAGCTTCAGCCTCAGCATCAGTCCTTCCAATGAATATTCAGGGTTGATTTCCTTTAGTTCTGACTGGTTTGATCTCCTTGCTGTCCAAGGAACTCTCAAGAGTCTTCTCCACACCACAATTTGAAAGTATAATTTCTTTGGCACTCAGCCTTCTTTACGGTCCAGCCTTTTATAGTAACTCCCCCCAGAATGAAATATTCAGGTATAAATTTACAAAAATCTGTACATTATCTTTATGGTAAAAATTAAAAATGCTGATGAAAGAAATCAAGGAAGAACTAATAAAAGTAAATTGACAATGTCAAGAAAGTACATTTGTCAGTTCTCCCCAAATTGATCCATAGATTTTATATAATTCCAATAAAAATCATAGCAAACTTTTTTTGTTGATAGAATAAAGCAAATTCTAAAATTTATATGGAAAAGCAAAGAAACTAGAACGGCTAAAACAATTGCAAAAGAAGAATAAAGCTGAAAGAAATATTCTATTTGGTTTTAAGACTTACTATAAAGTTACAATATTCAAGATAGCATGGCTTTGTCAAGGGATAGACACACAGCTCGACGGAACAAAAGAGAAAAAGAGAGAACCAAGAAATAGACCTACGCAAATATGTGTGAATGATTTTGACAAAGATGTAAAAGGAATTCAGTGGAGGAAAGATAGTTCTTTTAACAAACGATGTGAAAACAACTGGATAGCAATAGTCAAAAGATAAATAAATCTTGACCTAAACCTCACACCTTATACACAAATTGGTTCAAAAGGAATCACAGATCTAAATGTAAAACATAGAATTCTAAAACTTCTAGAAAAAGATATGGGGAAAAAAACCTTCAAGACCTGTGGTCAAGCAATTATCCTTTTTTTAAATTAATTTATTTTTTATTGAAGGATAATTGTTTTACAGAATTTTGTTGTTTTCTGTCAAACCTCAACATGAATCAGCCATAGGTATACATATATCCTTAATAGCTCCTCCCTTAAAGGAAGTTTCTTTTAAATTGATTTTTTTTATTTTCAAGTTATAAAAATGTTTATTTATTTATTTATTTATTTTTGGTTGTGTTGGCTCTTCATTGGCTTTCTCTAGTTGTGGCAAACGGGGGCAAACAGGGGCTATTCTAGTCGTGGTGCATGGGCTTCTCACTGAAGTGGCTTCTCTCGTTGGGTAGCACGGACTCTAGAGCTTCTGTGGTTGTGGCACGTGGGCTCAGTAGGTGCAGCTCCCGGGCTCTAGAGCACAGACTCAGTAGTTATGGCTCATGGGCTTAGCTGCTCCATGGTACGTGGGATCTTCCTGGATCAGGAATTAGACCTGTGTCTCCTGCATTGGCAGGCTGATTCCTCACCACTGAGCCACCAGGGAAGCCCTAAGCAAATACTCTTAGATAAGACACAGAAAGCACAATCTATAGAAAAACTGATAAACTGAACTTTGTCAAAATAAAAAAATTGCAAAACACTTTTAGAGAATTAAAAGACATGCCGCCAATTGGGAAAAATATTTGCAAATCACACATCCAAGAAAAAACTTATATCCAGAACTGATAAAGAACCCTCAAAACTCAACAGCAGGAAAAATTATCTGATTTTAAAATGGACAAAAGATTTGAACAGACTTCACGAAAGAGGACACATAGATGGCAAAAAAGCTCGTTAAAAGATTTTCAACATCATTAGGAAATGCAAATTAAAACCAGATGAGATATTCCTACATCCCTATTGGAATGGCCAAAATAAAATACAGACAATAACAAGTGTTGGTGAAGATACTGAGCAATTGGATCTCTCTATGTTGGGAATGTGATGTTTCTTACAAAACTAAATGTTCACTTATGTATGACTCAGTAAATCCACTCCTAAGCATTTACCCTAGAGCAGTGGTTCTCAACTGCGGATGAATTTCGTCCCCCAAGAGACATTTGGCAATAACTGAAGACTGGAATCTACTAATAGTAACTAGATGCCAGGGACACTGTTAAACACCCTACAAATTACAGGACAGCACTCACAACAAAGAAGTACTGACCCAAAATATCAATATTGCTGAGATTGAGAAATTCACTCTAGAGAATACTTGTTTATGTAATATAATTTATGTAATACTGTTTATGTAATATAATAACATGTACATGTATATATATATATACATATTTATATATTATCACCACTCATAATCATCAAAAACTGAGAACAATTCAATCATTCACTGGGTGAATGATTAAACAAACTGTGGTATATCTGTACAATGGAAAACTACTCAGCAGTGAAAAGGTGTAGCTGTAGATGCTTGACTTAGCTGAAACTCAAATACAGAGTGAAGGAAGTCAATATCAAAGATTACATATCTTACGATTTCATTTCTATAACATCCTCACAATGACACAACTATAATTCTGGACAATAGATTATTGGTTGCCAGGGTTTATCAGAAGAGGAAGAGAATGATTACAAAGCCGTATCATAAAGGATTATTTTAGGATGGTTAAATTGCTCTGTAACCAGGTTGTGATGGTGCTTATACAATTCTATGTTGTCATTGTTCAGCTGCTAAGTTATGTCCTACTCTTTGTGACCCTATGGACTGTAGCCTACCAGGCTCCTCTGTCTTCCACTATCTCTCGGAGTTTGCTCAAATTCATGTCCATTGAACCACTGATGGTATCTAAACATCTCATCCTCTGCCACCCCTTTTTCTTCTGCCTTTAATCTTTTCCAGCATCATGGTCTTTTCCATTGAGTCAGCTCTTCGTATCAGGTGGCCAAAGTATTGGAGCTTCAGCAATAATCCTTCCAACAAATACTCAGGGTTGATTTCCTAAGTTAGGATTGACTGGCTTGATATTCTTGCAGTCTAAGGGACTCTCAAGAGTCTTATCCAGGACCACAGTTTAAATTCATAGAGTTACATACACCTAAACAAGACCATTTTGCTGTATAATAACTTAAATATATCATATTTTATGTATATACCACCTCTTCTTTGTTATGGCAGACTCCAAGCTGAAAAGGCTATATTCTGTAAGTGTTTCCTGTATTGAAATTTTGTCCAAGAACCCTTTGCTGATGTCCTCCCAATGAAAGTTACCCTTTCCCTTCCAGGGCTCTCACAGCAGTGTGTTTTTCCTGATTACATACTCTGCCTGTTGGTGTAATTATTTTCCCATTTGACTTTCTCCCTGATCACAGTGTGATAAGGAAGGCAGGCATTGTGGCTCATGCATCTTGGAATGTCTGAAGCCCTAGCCCAGTATCAGGGTTTAGTGTGCGCATTTGTAGAACTGAGACCCTTGGTTCCCAAGAGCATACACCTATTGGGCCAACGACAGAAAGAAGGGACGTTGCCTGCAATTTATGCCAAGTAGGCAGCCTGTGTCCATGGCCTGAGATGCATAATAAGCAAAGAAATGAAGCAAAAGGACTAACTTGGACTTCCAGTGTCAGAGAAGATGAACAAAGCTTATTAATTCACAGTAATACCAGCATGATTTCAGAACACTTTCCCCCAGCAACAACCTAGTTATCTCAATGTGATGTAGTGCTCTGCCTTCTGCCTCAGACTTTAGCCACTTGGGATCTGCATTACTGCCTTGTAAAATTGATGGGCAGTGGCACCGTCTCTTAGTTTAAGGAATTTCTGCCAGCCTTAGCAAAAAATATTAGCATTGCAATTTCTAAGGGCATTCTTTTGCCATATAAAAGTGATTAAAAATTGGACCAGACTGGAACAATGCCCAGCTCGAATTCGTATAGTTCACATGCCCGGTCTCCTCCATGCCATCTGCTCCAGGTGTGAGCTCATCAGCTTCCACAGGTGAAGGAGTCTTATTTATACTACACTGGAAAAAGGCTGGAGGGGGGTAATCAACATTAATGTCTTTTTCTTGAGCACCCAAGGAAGTTCTTCAGATCAATGTCTCTTTTCCTTCTAAGCTGCCTGAAGATGTTAATTTTTTTAAAAGAAGATCCAATCTGCCAGATGTTTCTTGTGTCTTAAAAGCCTCTCTTCTTGAAAAAGGTGACAGACAGTGGCAGCTGGATCATCTGGTAGAGCTGGTGCTCTAGGAGAGAAGAGGTAAGGATGAAGGTGATCTTTTCTTTCTGAGTCTTTGCACGCTGAAAAGCCGAGATGGCTCTCTGTCCACCACCACTTTGGGCAGAGGACCTAGTTTAGAGAAGTGATGGTGGTCATGTGCTGGTGTCATGGCACGTCAAAGGCAGAGGGTGCAGTAGGAGACAGGGATGGGACAGCCAGACCCAAAGCATGTTCTGTCTTCTGCCTCATTAGGAGACACAAGAGACTTGGGTTCGAACACTGGGTGGGATGCCCTGGAGGAGGAAATGGCAACCCACTCCAGTATGCCTGTCTGGAAAATTCCATGGACAGAGGAGCCTAGCGGGCTACAGTCCATGGGGTCACAAAGAGTCAGACACGACTGAGCATACATGCATGAAGAAGCCTAGACGTAGCTCTATCTTCGCATTTGCAGATGCTGGGAAGTGACAAGTGCAGAAAATTCATCCACAGGAAACAGAAACTCAGCAAGCCAAAAAAGGAGACAGAATGGAAAGCACTAGAGAAGGTAACCTTGAGATATCTTTTTTTTTTTTCCAGCATGCTGCATGTGCATGGACAAAGGGGAGACTGGAGTTCTGCTGCCTCTCAATCCTAAGGGTAGACTGATACTTGGGGAGTCTTCCATCTGGCTGCAGAATCCAAGCTCTTCTGTGATTGCCAAACTCGGGCAAACCTACTCTCTACTACTTTGTAGCGTTACAGTGCACTGTCTGTAACGTGTCCAGGGGAAGTGGAAGAATTCAGAAGCCACAGCTTTGCAGGTAGAGACGCAGCTATTCCCTCTGGGGCTCCTTACACACATTCCTACAGACTGACTCAGAATCATACCCTACAGCCCTCCATCCTGGAGGGTAGCCTTCAGTGGCATACCTTCGTGTATGCATGCTCAGTCGTGTCTAACTCTTTGCGACCTATGGACTGTAGCCCACCAGGATCCTCTGTCCATTGGGATTCTCCAGGAAAGAATACTGGAGTGGATTGCCATGTCCTCCTCCAGGGGATCATCCCGACCCAGGGATCAAACCTGTGTCTCTTAGTCTCCTGCACTGGCAGGCGGGTTCTTTACCACGAGTGCCACCTGTACCTTCAGTGGACACCAAATCCACAGATGCTCAAGTCCTTTATAGAAAATTGCATAGTATTTCATAAAACCTACATATATTCTCCACTATAGTTTAAATCATCTCTAGATGACTTATAATACCTAATACAAAGCAAATGCTATGTAAATAGTCATAAATACAATGTAAATGCTGTAAATAGTTGCCAGTGTGCAGCAAAATTCAAGTTTTACTTTTTGGAACTTCCTGGAATTTTTTTTCAAATGTTTTTGATCTGCAGTAGGTTGAATCCTTGGATGTGGAATCTGTGGGTATGGAGGGCTGACTGTACTTTATGTGGATGGTTTGGCAACTTGTGGAAGAGCTTTCAGCCAGGTTCTTCCTTATGATTTATTTTAACCCAGAACTGACTCCAACTTCCTCCCATTCCCGGTTCCTCATCTGTTATTTGCTTTGCAATCATCACCACCATCCATCTCCAGAATTTTTTTCATCTTGCAGAACTGAAATTCTGTACTCATTAAATAATAACTCCTCATTCTCCATTTTCCATGGTCCCTGAAAAGGGACTATTCTATTATCTGTCTTAATGAATTTAACTACTCTAGGTACTTCATATAAATGGATTTACACAGTATATATTCTTTTGTGTCCGACTTATCTCACTTAGCATAATGTATATAGTTGGCGTTCCTCGATGTTGTAGCCTGTGTCAGAATTTCCTTCACTTTTTAAGGTTGAATAACATTCTGTTGCATGTATACATCGCATTTTTTACTTATCCATTCATCCATCTGTGGACACTCAGGTTGCTTCCACATTTTAGTTGCTTTGATTAGTGCTGCTATGAACATGGGTGTGCTAATACCCATTCAAGCCACTATATTCAACTCTCTGCCCAGAAGTGAAATTTCTGGACCATATAGTAAGTCTATGCTTGATATCTTGCCAGCCTCCTCTGTTCAAGAATACTGGAGTGGGTAGTCATTCCTTTCTCCAGGGGATCTTCCCAACCCAGGGCCTCCTGCATTGCAGGCAGATTCTTTACTGGTGAGTCAATATGAGGCATAGAGAAAACCCAGGGGACTTCCTGCCATGGCATCCTCAGGTCCTGAGGTCTGTTTTCAGAGTTTTCTTATGGTTGTTTTTATACATAATGTCCATTATTTTCACTGAACTTAGCAGAAAGAATAGGACTAAGAATCTTCTCTTCTTCATCTTCCTGGAAGCAGGGGTCTGCATTTTTGTGTACATCATGCAATTGGGTTTTGTTTTTCACTCCATCTGAAAGCCTTTCACTTTCAATAGTAGGTTTATCTCATTTATATAATCGGTCTTAATCCTAACATTTAATGTTACATTTTCTGTGAAAGTACTTCCAAAATATCATATACTAATCAAACAATAACTGATAGATTGTTCCTAGCTGCCCTTCCCATCAGACAAAAGTTTCAAGAACACATTAAGTTGTCTAATCCCCACCTTCTTCTTTTCACAGTTCTAGAAGAGGTTAAGATGGAAAGATTTTCCCAAAAGGGAAAACATTCCACCAGGAGACACCTGAGAAGTAGTCAGGTGACTGGTACCTTTCTGCTGGCCATTTTCCTGGCACTTATTCCAAAAGTAAGTTTCTCTCTCCTTTCTCCCTCTCCCCTCCCCCTCCTTAAACCTCTTGAGAGCTGACTGTGTGACAGGCATCTTGCCGGGTCCTAGGAGCAGAAGGGAGTAGAGCTAACTAATCTTTTTCTTTCTTCCTCTCTCAAACTTGATACCCATGCTGTGTGTGTGTTTCAGTAGACTTTTGAATGTAAAGGTAACCCAAAAGAGACCAGCTAAAATTTATTAGGACTTCCCAAGTGGCTCAGTGGTGGAGAATCTGCCTGCCAATGCAGGAGACACAAGAGACCCAGGTTCCATCCCTGGGTCGGAAAGATCCCCTGGAGGAGGAAATAGCAACCTGCTTCAGTATTCTTGCCTGGAGAATCCCATGGACAGAGGAGCCTAGCAGGCTACAGTCCATGGGGTCACAAAGAATCAAACATGACTGAGTGACTGAGCACACATTTAGTAAGGGAAAGAGGAAGAGTTGTGCAGGTCCTGGGAGCAGAAATCTTCAAGTCTCATAACATTTCCGGTCTTCAATCAGAGCACAAGTGTCCTCGGTTGCAGGCAAGGAAGCTGCCTGAGTATGAGAGCCCGGCTCTGCCCCCTCCATCAGCTCCATCCATCATGAGTCCCCATATAACCTGAGTACTAATGTTCCCTTCGCTGTGTGCTGGGAAAGCCACTCGACAATTCTGTTAATGTCTAGTAGCCTGGACTCAGGGCCTCCCAGGTGGCTCAGTGCTAAAGAATCAACCTGTCAATGCGGGAGACATGGGTTTGGTTCCTGGGTTGGGAAGATCTCCTGGAGAAGGAAATGGCAACCTACTCCAGTATTCTTGCCTGGAAAAATCCCATGGACAGAGGAGCCTGGCAGGCTACAGTCCATGGGGTCTCAAAAGAGTCAGACTCGACTTAGTGACTAAACAACAAGCCTGGACTCACAGCCCTGAAATTCCCTGATGAAATTTCTCCATATTCTGGGTAAGTCACTCAAGAGAATTCTCCTGGGCACTTCAGCATCTTGACCTCTTTATTTAAATGGCAAAAAGACAACTCTGGGGCCAGGCCCTGTTTTCTCCTCCTACTAATTTTAGTTCCCTAGGGCCAAATTTTGCTTTCATTTTCCTACAGATTGCTTTCAGCAGATTTGTCTAGTCTTCTTATTTGTCTCCAGTGATTTCCTCTCCCTCTTTCCCCTATCTTCTAGAAAAGTCTGAAATGAAATCTGTCCCCTAGAGCTGTGCACAGAGGATGTGGAGGGGAGAGTGTTCAGGCAGGAGTTCCCTCCACATGACTCAGGCCAGGCTGGCAGAACCGAGAATCCCCAGACAATGATGCTCCCTGCCCTTGGGGAAGTGCACTGCTGTTCTGAACATGGTTTTTCTGCTCTCCAGCTGGTTTTCCACTTAGATATTGATTTAGATGCTTGATAAAAAAAAGTGTCAAGGGCAGAGCAGGTGTAATGTTTCACCTATAGCTCCATTCGTCTGTGCAATCATATGCTCCTCTTAGGTAATCAGGCACGTGTAGAGTTTTCACATGACAGCGTTTGAACCCAGAAAGCCGTCAGTCTGTTTCCCCTGATGGGGAGCTTTGTGGAGGAGGTAGATGATAGCTTCTGCTACATTCCCTCTCAGAGACACCTGACTTTGACATTAACCTTCAGAACCAGAGGAAGGAATGCTGAATGCTGGAATTTCAAGATTGCTAGAGCACACCAGGTGGCTCAATGGTAAAGAATCCACCTGCAAATGCAGAAGATGCAGGAGATGCGGGTTTGATCCCTGGGTCAGGAAGATCCCCTGGAGGAGGAAATGGCAACCCGCTCCAATATTCTTGCCTGGGAAATCCTATGGACAGAGGAGCCGGGTGGGCTACAGTCCATGGGGTCGCAAAGAGTGGGACACGACTGAGCACGCACAAAGAGCACATAGGGGAAAAGTGCATGGCCAACAAGAATAGAAGCTTCTAGAGACCTCTCCCCTGAAGTGGCAGCTGGCTGGTCCCCTTCTGCAGCTGCCAGCTCACAGACACGCATCGGTGCACCTGAAACACTCTATAAATGGAAAATACAGAACACAGCTTCTCACACTGACCCCACCAGTAAGCACAGTGGAACCCACACAGTTGGTTAAATTTAATTTCCTGCAGAAACTTAACACAAATGCCACCTCCTCTGGCAAGTCTTCTCTAACCTATGCTGTGTTGGGCACCCCAGCTGAATGCTTTGTTAACACCCCCAATTTCCTCCCTTGTACCACGTAGCCCACTACAATGTGCTTGCTTATTGGGCAGTCTCCTCTAACAGTCAGGGAGCTGAAGGTGAGGGCCAGGTCTTATTGATTATAGCGCCCCCAAGGCCTAGCACAGTGCCTAGCATGTAATAGCCATTCATAGATGTTTCTGAAGAGGGGTTGTGGCAGGTATGTGCAGACAGTCAACAAAATAACCCTTCTGTTGACCTATCAGGGAGCCTGAAATTCTACTGGACATTTATTTCCTTGAGTTAAAAAGTTAATCCTAGGCACCAAAGATTTATTTCCAAAATTAAAATTTCACTAGGAGAGATAACTGTGACTGAGATTTGGGGGCATTAGTTTGAGATGAGCCCTGCAGAGCCTTGACATGAGCTTGACCTTGTGGGGAGAGAACCAGGAATGAAGGGAAGGAGGCATTCTAGGGCCTTCATGGCACCAAGGTACAGGAATGAAGGAAAATCATTTATGGCTGGAACACTACATCTGAAAATTGATTTCTATGTCACTTGTAGCTCTTTTCCCTTATTAAATATATATTTAAAAGCCTGAAATACATTCTTCAAACAAGCCAGGTACAAGAAAACCATCACTTGGCCCACGATGGGTCCTCAATGAACATGGCAGAACATCTGCCTTAGAACATTTTCAGCCACACGTTTGTTTCTTTCTGTGTGGCTCTGACTTGAAAGGAGCAGAGAAGGTAGCAGGAAAAAATTAGAGAAAAAGGATGGGGTTTCACCACCGCAGACCCCACTACCCTTAATGATCTTGGCTCATGGAATTTGCAGCAGGGACTGACACTCTTCATGCTGGACTGGGCTTGAAAAGTGGAGTCAAGCCCCAGATAGGAACTCTCTTTGCTGTGTGGGAGGCCTGAGCCCTTGACTGGTCCCAGATGCTTAAGCAGGGGCTGCGGGCATGCGTGGTACACACACAGGATGTGTGCTCTTGTTTCCTGCCCTGGGGCCCAGGACACTTTCAAAGGCAAGAGGCCACGCTGGGGTCCTCGGGGAGGAAAAGGGCCACTGACAGAAAGGAGGACATCACACTTCTCCTGTGCACTCAGAGGGACGTGCTGGCCATTACCTTTGGCTGCTGGGTTTGGTGCTTAAACTGGCTGCCACCTACATGTGTTGAGAAAAGGAAGAAAGAGCAGTTAGAATGAAGGAAAGAGGGAAAAACCCCACCTCGCCCACTTGACAGGCTCCAACTGCCGCTGCCAGCCGCCTGTGAGCCAGGGACGGTCCCCTGCAAACCTCCTGCCCGATGCTGGGGCTGCCGTGGTGAGCACCCGGCACAGCTGCAGGGGTAGAGGCCTCCTCTACAGCACAGAGGCAGACAAAAGGCGCCCCCGAAGATGAGCGAGTCATTCCCCAACCAGGATGCTGCTCCCTCGGCCCAGCCACACGCACGGAACAGGCCAGGTGAGGTGGACTCTGGGAGAAGCCAAGCAGAAAGAGTCACTGTGACAATGACGATTGGAGGAACACGAGATAACCAACTTGCTGGGGTGTTCTTAAGCCTTTGAGGGGAGGTGAACCAGCGGAGCTGTCATGTGGAAAATTCCCTTTCTCCTCAAGGCTCTGCCAGTCCCATGCTAAGGTAAAGCCATCACTTTTCTGTTGAAAACCCTCAACAGTTTCAACAATCCTGGCCTGTTAGCATTCCACCATGTGAGGAGAAAAGGTCCATCCCAGGAAGAAGTTGTATTTTGTAAACTTGGGAAACAGAAGGGTCAGTCCATGTCACTCGCTCGGGGACTTCAAGTTTCAAGAAAGACTTGTGTGTCTGATTTCCTAGAACATCATGAGACAAAGAAACAGCCCCGTTGGGCCAGACCACAGTGGTGAGGGGTGGTGGGGGAGGAGGGCTTGGCCTTCTTCCCTCCGTGTCTGTCTGGGATTGCCTGTGCCTTTGGAGCAGCGTGAATACTTGGGAGCTGATGAAAAACGCTCAGGAAGCTAGCATGCTTCTGGTCAGTGGAGCCTTCCCTGGGAATCATCTCTGTGGGTTTTCTTGACCTGGGCCTCAGCACCCCAAAACTGTGCCCTCCACTCTGATGGGCTGCTGCAAGTGCCAGTCGGGCAGACGGCATATACTCAAACTGCTCTGCTTGTGTCCTCAGATCTAGGTATCGTCGGCCTTGCCACAGATGGGCCGTCCATCTGCCAATCAAATGGAGACTGGCCGGAGCATCGCTGCTGCTGCTGCTGTGATAGCCCCCAGCAGAGGTCTGCAGTTTTGGGAGTAGAGATTCAAGATGGTTCTATTTACTTCTGAGCAGGCAGCTTGGCTCTTGTTACCATTTTCTATAGTCTATGGAGTGTGAAGGGGCTTCCCAAGTGGCGCTAGTGGTAAACAATCTGCCCGTCAATGCAGGAGACATAAGAGATGAGGGTTCAATTCCTGGTTCCGGAAGACCCCCTGGAGGAGGACACAGCAACCCACTCCAGTATTCTTGCTTGGAGAATCCCATGGACTGAAGAACCTGGCAGACTATGGTCCATGGGGTCACGAAGAGTCGGACACGACTGAAGCGACTTAGCATGCACGTACATGTGGTATGATATCAAAAAGCCAATCTTGAACTTTATACAGTGCTTCCAGCCAGAGCCCAGAGGCAGAGTGGCTGAGGCAGGACTGCGCTGGGGGCTGCAGTATGGGGAATATTCCAAGCACTCACTCAGCATCCCTGGAGTGGGGAGGTCTGGCTCTGAGACAACCCTCCAGTCATAGCAGGTCAAGTAGAAGCTCCTTCAACTAGCTCTTGTGCCCTGGCCTGGAAGGAGCAGCACAAGTCAAGAAGGGCTACTTTCCCCAGAACATCCTACTTGCTTTTCCAAAGAGATGCAGGGAGACCCAGCGGGTGACCGTCTTGTGATGTTTTCATCCCAGTGAGGGTCCTTGCTGGGCTGCTGTCTCATACACAAACTGGAAACAGCTGTTGCCAGGTATGGAAGTAACTCCCCAGGGAACAGACTAAGGCACTGTGATAATTTATATTTGATTTAGAAAATGATGGTCTGAATGCAGACTGATACCAAGGAGCCTGTCTTATGGCCAGTTTCCATCACTGAAAAGAGGGAGCAACTAAAAAACGAAAGTTTATTTTGGCTGTGCTGGGTCTCAGCTGCAGCATGCAGGATCTTTTAGCTTCAGCATGTGGGATCTAGTTCCCCGACCAGAGCTCAAACCCAGCTCCATTCTACTGGGAGCATGGAGTCTTAGCCACTGGACCACCAGGAAAGTTACCCCAGTCTTTAAGAGGAGACCATCCTGGAGGTAATGGGGTGACAGGGACCAGCAGGATCAAACACTGAGAGCAAAGTCTGATAGGCAACCTAGAGCCATTTGATGAGAAAGGGATTTTGGATCTGATTCAAAAACAGGCTTATCAGATGCCTGGATTCACCTGGGACAGTCACGGTTTATGCTCAGTCATCCAAGCTTAATTTTTACCAGTGCCCCCTTTCACTCTCAAAAAAAGTCCAGGTTTAAATGGTAAGTTCTGTGATCTCCCTGTTTCAAAGGATAGAGGGAGTTAGGGCTGGAAACCGATCCAGAGAGGGACATGAAGGCTCATTTGGCTGACCCTGAAGTAGGGAGACAACAGCTGAGGGCCAGCGCCATTCATTCTCAAGCATGTTTAGAATTTCAAGCTTGTCGACAATGTCCAGGCACAGATTTTCAGAATGTGGTTGCCAGATGGGTCTTTGAAATAATCTCATTCAGTCTCGTTTATCAGAAGAGCCGCTGGGCTAAAAGAGGTCAAAATGACCTGCCAAGGTCACACGCTGGAGCCTGGTGGAATGGAAGCCAGACTTGCCCTCAATGGGCCAGGCCCAGCTGCTCTGTTCTGAGACAGAGGAAACGGTTAACTCTGAAAGATGCTGCCAAGGGAACAGATGCACCGGCTCTGGCTGAGCAACCCCTGGACAGAGCTGTGAATTGTCCCACGGCCCCGAGGCTGAGGATGGAGGACAGAGACCAGAGACAGGAGGAGGTTCATGGCTGCTGCATGAGCTTAGATGTGGGGCTGCAGCTCACGCGAGATCTGGAGCCGCAGGGAAGTGGGCAGTGGAGCAGAGGTGAGGTGTAGACGAGCTCTCCAGGGTGGTGACAGCAAGGACTGAAGAGATTATTCGGCAAGTAGAACTAGGAATGAAGAAGAGGGACTTCCCTGGTGGTCTAGTGGCTGTCTCTGAGCTTCTAATGCAGGGGACGTGGGTTCAATGCCTGGTCAAGGAACTAAGATCCCACACGCCAGGGGAAACTAAGCTCCACAACAAGAGAAGCCAGCATGCCACAGTGGAGATCCAGTGAGGCCAAGATGAAAAAATAAAACAAGAATGAGTGAAGAAACAGGTAAATACGGGGGATAAAAGTGAATGGGGTCATAAGTCATTTATGGAATCTAAATCTTTCTGTGGTTCAACTTGCAGTGAAATCTGCCTGCGAGGCAAACCTTAATGACAGCTGTCCTACTCTTGGCATCTCTTCCCCAGCCCCTTAATAGGGCCACAGTGGTGGGAAAAACCTGTCATCAATAGCCTTGACCTTTACTTGGCATCAGGAGAAGGAAATGGCAACCCACTCCAGTATTCTTGCCTGGGAAATCCCATGGACAGAGGAGCCTGGGGGGCTACAGTCCATGGGGTCTCAAAGAGTCAGACATGACTGAGCATGCACACAGTGACTTAGTATCTGGGGAAACTGAGTCACAGAGAAGCCAGCTTCTTCCTGCCTTACAGTATTCTCAGAAAACGGGGTGTGACTGACAGCAAGCTGAGAGAGGGATCCCACGCACCAACCACAGCACTGCACCCACAGCTTCATTAGTCTTACCTCCTGTGTGGCTCTGCTGTGGCCAAGGTGGCAGGTTTTCTGTGAATCTGCTCATCTGGGTGATGGTCCCAGGAAGAAGCCCCAGCTGCGGGTCCAAAGCACTTGGCTTTGTGGCCCCAAATCTACTGCCCAACAACTAGCAGGGGCCACGGCTTCTCCCTGTCCTGCTCTTTTTGGTTGTCACATGAAGGCTCTGTTTTCTGCCATCTCCAGAGCCTCCCTCTCTGGCTGTGTTTTCCCAGGGGTAGTGGACATTGGCTCAACTGCTATGTGGTCATCTTTTGCATCTTCCCTGAAGTCTGTTTCTAGAGCACCCTCACAGATCATGAAATATCTACCCTTAGGTCTCAAGTAGGGGCTTCCTAGGAGGCACAGTGGTAAAGAATCAGCCTGCCAATGCAGGAGATGCAAGAGATGTGAATTTAATCCCTGGGTGGGTCGGGAAGATCCCCTGGAGTAGGAAATGGCAACCAGCTCCAGTATTCACGCCTAGAGAATCCCATGGACAGCCCATGGGGTCACAGAGTCAGACACAACTGAAGCGACTGAGCACACACAAGTCTCAAAGTATCTGGAATGATGTAAGGATGTCACAGTACACATGCAAAATATAACTTTTAAAAAACGTCAAAGTCAGTCTCCATCTGCATTTTTTGCCTGCAATGACTTTCACCCAATGAGGTGGAGTTAAATATTTAAGCTGGTTGCAGAGAACATAGGAAGTGAACAGCTCGCCCAAGTAAACATCAACTGGACCGCAGGCTGGCTGTAGTCAGAATGATCTACTGTCACCCTGAGCATGTTCTTCCACAGAACCATCCACAAAAATCCTGCACACCACTGTCACGCCCACATGATGCTCTCTGACATGTGACATTAAAAAACCTCAATCTCCTGAAAAAAAATCATAAAATAGTTTCAGTATATATGAACTTAGCGCTCGTTTTTGTTCAGTGAAACTTCTTTGATGATGCAGGTTCAAATAACTACAGATATTGAGAAAACACCCACAGACATCATCCTCGGTTGCAATAGCCACACAGTCTGCAGAGACCAATGGGAAGGACATGAAATGTTGAATGTCACTGAAGATTATTCCAGGACACCTCGGGCTATCTGAACTCTCTTCCACTCCCAACTGCTAGTTTTTCTAAAATTAATTTTTATTGGAGTATAGTTGAATGATAATGTTGTGTTAGTTTCACGTGTACAGCAAAATGAATCAGTAATTTTGATACATATGCACATACTCACTCTATTTTAGATTCTTTTCCTATATAGGTCATTACAGGGTATGCAATTGTTAGTTTCTAGCCAAATGTTCCCAAGGAGACAGCCTGGGGCAGTACGTGCATGGCAAGGGGAGGCGAGAAAGTAAAAGGAAGGGACTTTCTTGGCAGTCCAGCGGTTAAGACTTCACCTTCCAAAACAGGGTGTGCGGGTTCGATCCCTGGTCAAGGAACTAAGATCCCACATGCCTTGTGGTCAAAAAACCAAAACTGCAAAACAGAAGCAATACTGTAACAAATTCAATAAAGACTTCAACCATGGTCCAGATAAAAAAAAAAAATAAGTCTTTAAAGAAAAAGAAAAACTGAGAGAAGGAAGAGGCTTTGAGTGGCATCTCTCTTTGTTCTCCCTATGGATGTGAAGAGAGTGGCCACAGCATCCCAGTCATGGAGGCCTCAGGGACAGCGAGATGCAAGCCTGGTCTGGTCTCCTGGCACCGGGCTTCATGCTCTGCCCTATCCATCCCATGCTGCCTCTGAGATGCCCAGGTAACCTCCGTGCAGGGCTCACCAGCAGGACCAAGCGGCACACAGTTGGTTCAGCCCACAGAGGTACGGAGAAGGGGACACAGGGTGAGATGGACATGAGGGGGAGAATAAGAAAGAAGCAGTAAGGAGGAGATGGTGGGAGAAAATGCTGAATGAAACAAGAAGCAAGAGCCAAAGGTGCTATACACCCTGGTCACCTGACAGGTGACTGGGAGCAACCTAAATTGCATCAGCAGATGAGTGGATAAAGAAGATGTGGTACATCTATACAGCAGAATATTACACAGACACAAAAAGGAACAAAACTGGGTCCTTCGTACAGACGTGGATGAACATAGAGTCTGTCATACAGAGTAATGTTAAGTCAAAAAGAGAAAGACAAATACCATATTAGCATATTAATGCATATTTATGGAATCTAGAAGGGCTTTTCAGGTGGCTCAGTGGGTAAAAAATCCACCTGCAATGCAGGAGACAGAGGAGACATAGGTTTGATCCCTGGGTTAAGAAGATCCCTTGGAGGAGGGCATGGCAACCCACTCCGGTATTCTTGCCTGGAGAATCCCACTGACAGAGGAGCCTGGCAGGCTACAGTCCACAGGGTCACAAAGAGTTGGACACAATGGAAGTGACTGAGCATAGGACACACAGCATGGAATCTAGAAAAGGGGTGCAGGTGAACTCATTTTCAGGGCAGGGATAGAGATATGGGTGTAGAGAATGGACATGTGGACACGGTGGTGGAGGGGAGACTGGGACAAATGGAGAAAGCAGAATTGACATATGCACCCTACCGTGTGTAAGACAGAGAGCTACTGGGGACCTACTGCATAACATGGGGAGCTCAGCTCAGTGCTCCGTGATGACCTAGAGGGGTGGGGTGGCAGGAAGGCCAGAGAGGGAGAGGATATATGTATACATAAAGCTGATTCACTTTGTTGCACAGCAGAAACTAACACAACATTGTAAAGCAATTATACTCCATTAACAACAAAAAAAAGTAAGATAAAATAAAAAAATTTAAATTTAAAAAAAGGTGACTGTCTGGGACCCAAGAGCTACTCTAAGGTCACAACAATACTGCCTGTACCGGGAAGGGAAGGTGGTCCTGGGGGAATGGCCCTCGGTGGGGAGAACCAAGAACTTAGAGTGGAAAACCTCAAAATGCCAAGCAAAGTTTCTGTGCCTCAGTGGATGCCATTCAAAGCCAGTGTATTAGAACCAGGGCTCTGGTGGGTCAGTTCTCCTGGGCAAACCCAAAGTTTGGTATCAGAACTTCTGTTTATAAAACCAACATTACTGAAAGCTTTAAAAAAAAGACTGAAAATATCACATCTTAGACAAATGAGTTGAAAATCCCTTTTAGTAACGCCCTCTATTTTCCACCCATTTCTAAAGTCAGAGAACACCTGGTATGGTATTTAGGTAAAGAAATGCAATCCCTGGTACACGTGGTTTCCTGACGACACAGAACTGAAATGACATCACGGAAATGCAGATGCCTCCTGGTCAGCCTAAGGAGAGTTTCTAGGTGAAAACAGCCTTAGCCATGGGTGGAAAAGAGTGTATGTATGTTCCTTAGTCATCTGCTGGTGTCTACTGCTTGCTGCCTTCAAAGGCCAAGTTTTAACTAAATGCAGGCAGGTTGTTGGCCAGGCTTTCTCACACGTTTGGCTCAACTCAGATGTACAACCAAAATGTAGATGAGACTGCACCTGTTCTCCTTTGTCCATTTGGAAGGAAACAAAGCGATGGTCACGAAGAAAAAAAAGTTTGTCTCCCACTCAATGGGGAGGAAGCGATGACATCAGATGCCCCTTCCCGTGGTTCATATGAACAGTCTCATTGGTGAAGCATTCCCCACAGTGACGGAAGTGAGGATGTGGCAGACTCGGGACGTATGGAATCCTTTGTCTTAATTAAAAAGTATGGTGAGAGTCATGGAATTTGGCCAAGCCTCATAAATCTGCTCAGAGAATCCAGGCTCTGTCAGATAAGCTTAAGTAGAACCCCCTGAGTCCTCTGGAGAGTTGAACAGACCCCTGCTTGTGGCTGACACCCACTTTCCTGTCACTTTGCTCCTCTCTGAGGACAGCGGCTGTGCTCATTAACCACCAATCCTCCTACCTGCTGATGACAAGTGTGTCCCCGAGGAGCGCAAAATTCAGAGATGATAAATCTACTCCTGCCTGTAAGAGTGAGTCTCTCCTTAGGGCAATAAAAGTGCTGGGAGGCTTTCAGGCAATCAGGGCTTCCTTTCGGGAACATACCTTCTTTAACAAAGCCTGGTCCTCTTGGTCAGGACAGTTCCTTACAGCCAGCGAGAACTGCTCTAAAGTAACTGGAAAGGAAGAAAAAGAAAGAGTGAGTGGCCTCCCTGTGGGCCCTCAGCCTCTCTGTACAGAGAAGGACATCGTGGTGTTAATCAACAGAGGTGAAATGCAACCGTCTTTCCTTGGTAATGCGTTCGAGGGGAACAGAGCCTGCCCTGGGGAGGTAGGGGGCAAGGCTAGCACAATCACTTCACCCTTGTCAGCTGGGATTATCACATGAGAGCCCGGGGCTGTGACCATCAGCAAAGCTCTATCCTAAAATGGTACCAATGAGCTTATTTACAAAACAGAAATAAAATAACAGATGTAGGAAACAAACTTATGGTCATCAGGGAGGAGAAGGGGGAGAGGGAATACGTTGGGAAGTTGGGACTGACATACACACTACTGTATATAAAATAGATAACTAATAAGGACCTACTGTAGAGCACAGTGTGTGTGTGTGTGTGTGTGTGTGTGTGTGTGTGTGTGTGTGCGCGCGTGTGTGTGTGTGTGTGTCTTAGTTGCTCAGTTGTGTCCGACCTTTTGTGACCCCATGGACTGTAGCCCACCAGGCGCCTCTGTCCATGGAATTCTCCAGGCAAGAATACTGGAGTGGGTTGCCATTCCCTTCTCCAGGGAATCTTCCCAACCTGGAGATTAAACCCGGGTCTCCTGCATTACAGTCAGATTCTTTACCGTCTGAGCCACCAGAGAAGCCCCCAATAATAAATAATAAATAATAAATACCAAGCCACTGGGAGGTTCATATGGCCCGTCCTGCCCCCCATGACCACACTGCATGTCCATTCCCTGTGACCACCATCTAGAGGACTCCACCCGCCCCTGTAAATCTGGCAGTGCTACGTTTTCTATCTCATTTCCACTATGATCCTCGCATAATCCCCAACAAGTCTTCTCTTGGTATGAATGATGGGACCCCAGTGTTGACTCAAGCAAACCCCACTAACTCCCCCAAATATTTCAGGTTGACTTTCCCCAACCATCTTTCTCCAACAAGATGGTGGAGAGAAACCAAGAATATTTGCAAAACAATATTCACAATCTATCTTAACTGGCCATGAACACTCTAGGAATGTTAACGAAGATGATTTACACAAATGACACTCCCCTTCTCTGTGCTGGTGGCCTCGATCTCACTCACAGCCACTCATGTGAGCACCCTTTTCTATTTCAGTCTAAATAAGCACAAAACCACAACTGCCTCCCATGCACGCTGCTTTGACTGTGTTGTTTCACTCTTGAAAGTGCTCCCATGATTCCCTGCTGCCCTCAGCTTACTTAAATCCACCTCTTTTGACAAGCATTAAAGCTTTAACCGAGTGAACCCAGGTAGACTTCTTTCCAGACTCAAAGCTGTGTTCACTCTACCTGTCATCACCCTTCACTGTCATCTGCTGGGCAGTCTCACCTCCCGCGTTTGAGAGCAGCATAGTTCACCCTTCCCATCCAACTGCTCCAAACCACTCACCATCCCTCGGGTCTAGCCCATCTTCCACAGAGCCCACAGAAGCTGGTAGAAACACACCAAGCCTCAAGACAGAGGGACGGTCTGATTCCACCGTTCTGACCCCCGGGTCTAGATGTCATGTTTAGACATGCAGATATTTTAAAAAGCATTATATCAGCAAAAATGAACTGTCATCAAGAAAGCAAGCATTGTCTGGGAATTTTTTACTATAGCTTTCAATGTTACCTATAAAATACAATTCTCTAGAGAGTTCTCATCTATGACTGCACTCCTCTGCAGTCTTAACTGTGGCTGGTTGTTCCCCACGCTGACTATCTCTTCCAAGTCTGAAGCTCTGCTTTCACCTGAGTGAAGTGTGCTTGGATTACGTCACGGGCTTTCTCTGGTTGTGGTGCATGGCCTTTTTGCCGTGGCGGCCTCTCGTGTTGCAGAGCAGGGGCTCTAGGGCATAGGTGCTTCAGCAGTTGTGACAAATAGCCTTAATTGCCCCTGGCATGTGGAGTCTTCCTGGACCAGGCATCAGAACTGCGTCTCCTACATCGGCAGGCAGACTGTTAACCACTGTGCCCCCAGGGAAGTCCCAGCATGGGTTTTTAGCCCAAATTTCATTCTTTGCCCATCCTGCCCGACAGGCCTCAAGTCACAGCCCAGTTTTTGGAGATGGCCGGAAGTGCATTTGTGGGGACACAGGGCTCACCAGAGAGGGGGAGTAAGAGGGGAGCTGCTCCTTAACTGGCCGGCTCCGTCTCATGAACCAATCATCCCTCACACCTTCGATACAAACAGCAAAAGCCCATCCTGAGAACGGCAGGTCAACAGGAGCAGGGCTCACGGATCCCTCGGCCGTTTCCCCTCGCCTTAGAGCCAGTCAGGGTAACACGTGCTCTTGTGCCCAAGGCGGGATTCTTCCCAACCTCCTCCATTCCAGTTTCTACTGAGGCCAACTCCAAAGAGAAAGAGGGGCAGAGACTGCTGATGGAGTCGGGGGCATGAGGGCGGGTCTGGGGCCCAGTTCACGGATGGAGCAGCATCACACGGCGACAGACACACGAGACTTCACTCCCCTCTCCCTCCTCCTGCCTTCATGTTTAAACAGGCAAAAAAAAAACCCTCAAAAAGAAAGCAGCGGTGGTATCTACTTTCTCCTCCTTCACTGCTGATTCAAGGAGCTGCCTGCCTCAGGAGGAGAAAAGATGTAGCCAAACCAGCGTCCACTCAGCACGAGTCGCTCTGGGTCTCTTCTTTAAGAGACTCTGGAGGTAGTTTTCTTCCCGTGTCCACAACCATTGTTGTAACTGCTCCTAAGTGTCCCCGTGCTGTTCATTTTAGTGGGGGCCACAGAGGCTCCCACCTATCTCAGTAAGTCAAGCCCTCTTTGGTTCAGCCTTTCCACCTTGTGTGACAAAAAGAGCAGCCCACCGATACAGGGAGAATAGTAGATTTTTGGATAACATACCGGTTAGCTGTGAGGTTGTTAGCTTTGAGGTTGGGGAGTGAGGTGAGAGGGCTGCATAGAAAAAAATGACCCAAGTGAAGTAAAAAAAAAAAAAAAGGAAAGTGGTAGTTTGGGAGAAAAAAAAATAAATGACAGGACAGCATGAAACATATATGCCTCTCCTGCTATGGGCTGGTGGATAAATCGTACAACGGCCAAAACTCTGCAGCCCATTTCTGAAAGGCAGACAGGACTATGCAACACGGTGGATACCCTACAACTCACACAAGTGCCTCTGCCTTGATGCCATCATTAGGACACATTTACACAAACACTGGGGGAAAGTGAGGTGAGCCAAGCGCACAGCGTCTTTGTCCTTCTTGAAATCAGGCTGGTGAGACTGGGCACCATCCTGAAGTTTGTTAGCAGGCACAGCTGGCCTGGACATACGACACATAGGGCTGAGCTGCCCTGGAATCCTGTCTCATAATGTTCTTTCGACTTCTCTCTCAGTCCTACCTGGCTGACTCAGGCCTGCCTCTCCCTGAGGGCCCTGGGGGATGAGGGGGTGGGGGCAGGTGCCCCTGGTTTCTGTGCCCGGGGCTCCTGGACAAGGACCCTCACTGGTTTTGTGGCTCAAGGTGGAAGATGGCGGTGGCTGTCCCTCAGCCATCGCCTCTCACCCGCGTATGACAATGGTGCCCTCAACTCACCTTACAGAACTACCGTCACTACAGCTTCTGAAGTCCCCAACCCACCTCTTCTTCAGAATGTAACCGGGAAATATTGGAAGGGAGAGAGTGAGAGAGTGGTGTAAAGGCTGAGTCTTTGCAAAAAGACCTCCAGCTCTGTGTTCAGATGAACACACAGTGGGAAGAGGGATGTTTAGCTTCTTGGTATCAAGGTGGAGCAGTTCTGGCCTCCTGCCCATTGAGATGGGCTGCCAGGGCATGGGGCAGGCCTCTGTGCCAGGTGAAGGCCTGCTCCCCGCCCCCCCTGCTCTGTCCTTATCGCTGGCCCTGTCATGCCTGCTCACCTGGCTCACAGGATCCACTCCAGACAGCAAGCAGGGCACACAAGCATGCGTCACACTCCC
The DNA here is from genome assembly GCA_024291935.2 of Okapia johnstoni. NCBI lineage: Eukaryota > Metazoa > Chordata > Mammalia > Artiodactyla > Giraffidae > Okapia > Okapia johnstoni. Next base: position 132,677,057 of record CM044306.1, on the reverse strand, counting down.
CTTCTCTGGGACCATGAACAAGACAGGAGCTCAGAGGTGCCATTTCTCCAGGCAGACAGGCTCTGCCTCTGTGTAACTAAGTCTCAGCACCTTTTCTGCCTGAGTGCTGGGGCCACAGCCCCTCTCATGGGCCCTCTGCTTCCCCAGGGCAAACCACCCCTTCAGCTCCCATGACCACCACCTCACTGCAGCTCTGTCTTCTTACTTGCTGGCCACACTCACTGGTTTTGGGCTCTGTTCTCCACCCATCCCCACCCTGGGCCTGTCTCCAATGCAGGCTATCCCCTGGAACCAGGAGAGTTCCCCTCAACGGAGGCTGGGTCAGAAGGTCCCTCTCCCCTTGAGCCCCTCAATGGTGTCTTACTGTCTACCCAGGAAAGGCCAAGCTCTCCACAGCAGCACCCAACCCTCCCAGCCCACTCGTTCAGCCTCCTTCTCTCAGTACTCTTCCTGGCCTCTCCCCGAAAAGCCTCCCTTCCAGTGGAACAGGGGCCCTGGAACTCCCCAGACAAGCCCTTCACTTTATCACCTTCATCTTCGTCCACACCTAGCCTCCTCCCAGAATGCACTGGCACACTTTCAACTTTGGATCCTATCCACACTTCAAGACCCAGCAGCGAGGGACCCTCTGCGAAGTCACCCGGGAATCCTGCAACATCTGCCAACCGCCGGGACCTCTCCCAGGCTCTGTTATATGCTCCAGGGCTCTTTCATGCCCCATGTTAAGTCTTCTTGGCTAACTTACTCTTTTGGTTTTTATGCTTTTACTCTCCAGAGCTCAATATGGAAAGGTTTATACCTTCTGGATTCCAAGTCCTTTTAGCTGACCTCTTGGACACAGAATCATCTTCATCTATAATTACAGAAATCGGTGGGAATTTGTTTTATTTTCTAGGCTGCCTATTAAAAGAGAATTTCTGAGTAATTTTTAGGGGAAAAAAATCACAATAGATAGCTTTGTCCATCTCTATTTACAATGATGTTACATAAAGTTTCCCCATCAGGGATTCAAAAGCACTTTGATGGCTCAGATTGGGGTCTTGAGTCAGTAAGAGAAGATAAAATACTGATGAAATACTGATGAAAACCTCGCTTTTAGTTATATTATGATCATTTCCGCATCTAACATTTGATGCCACTTTGAGCATATATCAAATCTTGTTAAATTATTATATCTCAAAGGAGTGCCTGCTTTTTTTCCTCCTTCAGCTCTCACGTTTCTGAGTAAAAGCCATCATTTTCCAGTTAAAGCATTATATTTTCTCTTCAAACAAATTCCCATAATTTACAAGCAAAGAGAAAGGGGATTCATGAAGAGGAGACACTGCACTATTTTTCCTTCTGACATTTGGGATCTACCATGGGTTAAAAATGATGGTTTCATCTCTGGTGATTTATCAAACTCCAGATTCCCTAAAAGATAAACAGATGCACTGAAGAAAGAATGCATCATCTTAATGCTTCATTTTGACACTCTGGGTATCTAAAAAGAACGTATTTTGAATCTCTCCCCTCCAGAAACTCAGTCATTCCCATGATTTACACATTGAATTCTTGTTTTCCAATCACACTTATGTGAGAACATGCCAGGAGACACACTGAAAGAAAATGGTCACATTTGAAACATACAGATTATTTATAGACAGAAAACTCAAAGAACTGAAAGAAAATCTGGTTGTCAACAGACAGTTGCTTTTTCTATGTTTTCTCTGTAGCTCATTTTGGGTTTTGTGTGGGTGGCTCATGTGAACTCAAAGGTTATTTGCTAAATGTTTGATGAGATTAGGACATGTTGTCTTTTAAAACCTAAATGTAAGTTTGCCTATATGGCACATATGTTTAACTTTAGAATATGGATAACTTTTTAAATATAGAAAGCCATACCTAGAATTGCTGTTACAAGACAAGATTTCCTACACTTCTATTTTTATTCACAGTTTAGAAGGTCTTATTCATATTCCTAGTGGAGATCTCATAATAGTTATGCAGTGGAAATTTTTGCTTTTTTACCTTTTGGGTTAACTTCATCTGCCAACCTAGGCACTCAGTTTGAAAGTACTTAGGTACCAGGAGCTGGAAAGTCAGTGTGGCCTGCAACTCAGATCTTTGCAGTTCATCCATCTTTGATCATATAGTGTACAAAGGAGGGAAAAAAACACTTTTTTAAAAGGCAAATAAATGAGGGCTTATTTATTTATTTACTTATTTGCCTCTTTGGCAATGCTCAGCTACCAGATTCAGGCCCAGCAAGCACTTACGGGCCCCACAAAGTGGGCAGATGGTAGCACTCTGCCAGGATTTGAACCCCCCTTTCTGCTGTGTCGCCCTGGGCAACTCAGGTAGCCTCTCTGTGCCTCAGCCGCATGGGTGGATGGTGGTCCCTCCCTGTCTGCCTTGGTGGGAGACTAATGAGTGCTCGTTAATCTTACAGAAAGCCTGTGAGATAGATAATAAAAATAAAAAGCATGATTTGGCAACCAACACAGTAAGAAGAGTGAAAAACAGCATAGGCCAAGTTTAACCTCAGAAAGGATGTGCCAAATAAAATACAAAGTACTACCCCCCACCACCGGAAGTTTAAGAATGTTAGAATGCCCATTCTTTAGGGTTTATCTGTAGGAAAGAAAGCCCTTGGGAAGCTGGGGGTGGGAAGGCGTCTCTCAAAATCTGATGCTAAAAAGCCATGGGGTCAGCCAGCCCCGGGGCAGAGTCCCAGCCCCACACCTTAGACCTGTGTGGTCACAGGCAGCTGTCCACCCCTGAGCGGAGCTTCTTCAAGGGCTCAGTGAGGTTGTCGTGGAGACTGAAGAGGGCGACGGGAGCCAGGCGCTCAGCATGTCCCTGCCTCAGGGGAAGCACTGAAGAGGCAGAGGCAGTGGCCATCAGTCCAGTCGGCCAGTATCCCCAGGGTCAGGAAGGTAAGTGACATTTTATTAGAGCCTGGGTCAAGTACAGCTGCTAAATTCTGTCTTGAACGAGCCTCCACTGAACAAATATTCTTCAGGAATTGAACTTGGCTTTTTCCTCGTCTTCCTCTTCCCAGCAAACAGAATCTTCAAGGTCATCTGTCATAAAACTGTCTCACAAACCGGCGCCTTCATCAAAGAAAAGAGAGTTGACAGCTCTCTCGGGACCTCCCCGGTGACCTGTTCCCGGGCGCTAGGGGAGCAGGTCCCTGGGGTGGGGGGCTCTGGCAAGCGCTGCGTGGCTGCACTTACGGAGAACATAGCGCTTCGGGTCCTCAGGTCTGGCTGACACAGAGCTCAAGTTCACCTACATGGCCCGGGGCTTCGGAGAAAGAGAGCTTCCGTTCTGATGAAGGGAGCAGCCAGTGTGATGTCGCAGAAAGAACTTGCTCCCCTCGCTGGAGCCTGGGAGCCATGCTCCCTCACAGCTGCTCTCCCAGAACCAGGAGGGCTCAGAATAAGGTCGAACATGGGGCGTCGGCATCTTAGAACTTCCTCTCGTCCTGTGTCTACTTGCTGATGAGACACAAAATGTAAATCTATGTTGGCTTCCCTGGGCTTCTCAGGTGGCGCTAGTGGTAAAGAACCTGCCTGCCAATGCAGGGGACATGGGTTCGACTCCTGATCCGGGAAGATCCTAAGCCCGTGCACCACAACTGCTGAGCCCAAGCCCCAGAACCAGTGCTTCACGATGAGAGAAGTCACTCGAAGGAGAAGCCTGTGCGCTGCAACTAGAGAGTATCCCTGCTCCCTGAAACCAGAGAAAACCCCACGCAGCAATGAAGACCCAGCACCGCCAAAAAAGAAACAAAATTATTTTTAAAAATGTAAATCTGAGGTGGCAAAGTTGCACACCCTGCCCAGAGTTTCCGTGCTGCAGTGCTCAGGTCCAGCTAAATTAATTCTTTTCAGGAGCCATCATTTACGAGAGCACACAGTAGCCCCCGCTCCTACCTGTAATGGCCTCCATCACCAGGTGCTTCCACTCTCCTCTCTCTGCCGTCCTCCTACACCGTGCCAGTCCTCACGGGCTCTTCTTCCTGAGTACTGCCACCTCCTGGGCCCCCAGATGGAGTCTCTCCATTGTTCCAGACTCCAGGGATTAGGGACCCAGACAATGGACATTTGAGTGGCCCTCTGCCAGCCGCCACACCCTCTGACATGGACCCATCAACCGCCTTTGCTCTCAGGAGTGATGAGTCTGAGATGTGTCCTTCACATCAGGACAGAGAAAACGAATCTGGAGACAATCCTTTTTTTCTCCCGTGTCGAGGTCTCCAAGACGCTGGTCTGCTGGGATCTGGTGGCAAATAGCACCTGCCCACCCTTGGCTCCCCAGACTCCCTCACCAGCTGCTCTCACCCACATATCTAACGGGTGTTAGACAAAGATGAAGGTCAGCAGCCAGGCAGCGGGACCCCAGCGCCTCCCTCCCTCAGAGTGCCGCCTCGGGGATTGCGCCACAGCTTCTGGGCCAGCAGAGGGCGCCAATGGGAGAGGAAGGCTCACAGGTTGTCACAGCCAATGGAGTAGTACCTGTGGTACTCCCCTCCCCCACCTGCCAGACTTCCCACTTCCAGCGGTAACAACAGAATGTTCCAGAAACTGTCATCCAAAGAATGAGATCTGCTGCCTTTTGACTTCTAGTTCCACCGCAGAGGTCATGTTTGCCCTTCAAGCTGGGAGGACCCAGGGTTTAGAGGGTCCTCTATAGCTCTGAGTCTAAATTGAGTCTAAGTTTTGTAGTTGAGTCTAAGTTCCTTGAACATCTGGAAGTTCATGGTTCACATACTGTTGAAGCCTGGCTTGGAGAATTTTTAGTATTACTTCGCTAGCATGTGAGATGAGCAATTGTGCAGCAGTTTGAACATTCTTTGGCATTGCCTTTCTTTAGTATTGGAATGAAAACTGACCTTTTCCAGTTCTGTGGCCACTGCTGAGTTCTCCAGATTTGCTGGCATATTGAGTGCAGCACTTTCACAGCATCATCTTTCAGGATTTGAAATAGCTCAACTGGAATTCCATCACCTCCACTAGCTTTGTTCGTAGTGATGCTTTCTAAGGCCCACTTGACTTTGCACTCCAGGATGTCTGGCTCTAGGTGAGTAATCACACCATCGTGGTTATCTGGGTCATGAAGATCTTTTTTATATAGTTCTTCTGTGTATTTTTGCCACCTCTTCTTAATATCTTCTGCTTCTGTTAGGTCCGTACCACTTCTGTCCTTTATTGTGCTCATCTTTGCATGAAGTGTTCCCTTGGTAACTTTAATTTTATTGAAGAGATTACTAGCCTTTCCCATTCTATTGTTTTCCTCTATTTCTTTGCATTGATCACTGAGGAAGGCTTTCTTATCTCTCCGTGCTATTCTTTGGAACTCTGTATTCAAATGGGTATATCTTTCCTTTTCTCATTTGCCTTGAACTTCTCTTCTTTTCTCACCTACTTGTATTATTTGTCCAGATGTTCAAGCTGGATTTAGAAAAGGCAGAGGAACCAGAGATCAAATTGCCAACATCTGCTGGATCATCGAAAAAGCAAGAGAGTTCCAGAAAAAAACATCTACTTTTGCTTTATTGACCAAAGCCTTTGATTGTGTGGATCACAATAAACTGTGGAAAATTCTTAAAGAGATGGGAATACAAGACCACCTGACCTGTCTCCTGAGAAATCTGTATGTGATCAAGAAGCAACAGTTAGAACCAGACATGGAACAACAGACTGGTTCCAAATCGGGAAAGGAGTACATCAAGGCTGTGTATCGTCACCCTGCTTATTTAACTTATATGCAGAGTACATCATGTGAAATGCTGGGCTGGATGAAGCACAAGCTGGAATCAAGATTGCCGGGAGAAATATCAATAACCTCAGATATGCAGATGACACTGCCCTTATGGAAGAAAGCGAAGAACTAAAGAGCCTCTTGATGAAAGTGAAAGAGGTGAGTGAAAAAGTTAGCTTAAAACTCAACATTCAGAAAACGAAGATCATGGCATCTGGGCCCATCCCTTCATGGCAAATAGATGGGGAAATAATGGAAATAGTGACAGATTTTATTTTTCTGGGCTCCAAAATCACTTCATATGGTGACTGAAAGCCATGAAATTGCTTGCTCCTTGGAAGAAAAGCTATGACCAACCTAGACAGCATATTAAAAAGCAGAGCCATTACTTTACCAACAAAGGTCCGTCTAGTCAAAGCTATAGTTTTTCTAGTGGTCATGTATGGATGTGAGAGTTGGACTATAAAGAAAGCTGAGTGCCAAAGAATTGATGCTTTTGAACTGTGGTATTGGAGAAGACTCTTGAGAGTCCCTTGGACTGCAAGGAGATCCAACCAGTCCATCCTAAAGGAAATCAGTCCTGAATACTCATTGGAAGGACTGATGCTGAAGCTGAAACTCCAATACTTTGGCCACCTGATGCAAAGAACTGACTCATTTGAAAAGATCCTGATGCTGGGAAAGATTGAAGGCAGGAGGAGAAGGGGACGACAGAGGATGAGATGGTTAGATGGCATCACCGATGCGATGGACATGAGTTTGAGTAGGCTCTGGGAGTTGGTGATGGACAGGGAAGCCTGGCGTGCTGCAGTCCTTGGGGTCACAAAGAGTCAGACACGACTGAGTGACTGAACTGACTGAACAAAATTCCTAAACTCACACAGGACTTTGGGATGAAGTTGTGGCATTTTTTTCTGCACTTGCAGAATGCTCATTCAAGTAACTAGTAACGAACTAAAGTAACACTCATTCAAGGAGGCAGTAAGTATAGTTCCACACTTAATGCTAAAGCTAAAGCTAAGTCAAGGTGAATGTCATTTGCCTAAAGAAGAGCCCCATTAACCATGGGGAGGAACATGGTGATCCTGTGAAGAATACTGGGAAAAGGACTCACAGCTAAAATACAGAAATAATGCTTTAATCATGCAGGTGATCACATTTTTATTAACGAAGTCTCCTTAGCAAGGAAGCAAATACCTCCTTGAAAGGAGTCTGAAATTAATCCTCTGATAGGCAGAAATCTACACTACTGATATATTCTAACTATAGTTACAACCTGCACTGAATGCCTACATTCTAAATTCTTAGTCACTTTATTAAGAACCAGAAAAGGGACTTGCTGCAATACAATGGGAACTACTCACGAGCTCTGAGAAAGAGAAAAACTAAGAGACAATTTAGCATGGAGCTGAAAATGCTGGATGTGATTTATTTATTTAATTAATTAACTTAACTTATTAAATTCATTTCATAAAATTATTCCTCTTTTTGGGTTTTGGATTGGTACACCCTTAAGGGTTCAAACACCACCACGTTTCAGCACTGCTATTTTCAGGGCGACATCAAAATGCGTGTCAGAGGAAAGTAACAATTCATCATTGTAATAGTTACATCCCACTTTAGCAACCACTAGAGACTGCTTAACATTCTTATTTCCAACATGGTCTTCCTGAGTTTTCAGGTGACACATGGAAAGTGATGCCAGCAGGCTTTTTCCCTGTTTGTTCCTGATAAAAAGGGCTAGATGCGGATTCATTTTCATCCAGGTGACACTCAGCTCTGCTTCTGCTGCCTGCCCCTTCCCTTCCCTCTTTGTGCCGTTCCTTTAAAAGTCTCCAAAGGCAACACCTGGGTCCAGTCACTGAAGACAGATGGGTCCTTCTACCTCCTCTCTGGGCCCCTGGGGACCTCTTCCCGGCGGGGGGAGCGGGGGGAGTGTGCTATTGGAACGTAATGACATGCTGACTACATGTTTCCTGTGTGTGTTCAGGGCATTTCTGTCATTAGAACCCATCCTGTGTCTGTACAGTCCTTCTCATTACAGATGGATTTCCCCATTTCAAAATCTTCCTCAGATTTCTTGATGTTGTCATTGGGTCCTATTATTTTTCTTGTTATTATGATTTTTCTTCTGTGACTTTCTACAGCCAAATCCTCTTCATCTGTCATGGAACCAGAGGCCAAATTTCCTGAAAATCATCACTTTAGCTTACCATCACTTATTTCCTAATCAATAACAGGCTCAGAATCAATTTGGATTTCTTCGTTTCTTCCTGGTGTTAAGACTTCATACATTAGCACCAAGCCTCTTTCTCTGTTTCTTCCTCTTAAGGAAAAAGATCTAAATGTTCCACTTTGGTTATGGGAACAAAGGCTTTTGTAGATCAGTAACTAAGAGTAATGAAAAAGTTTGATTGAACACTATGAGTCAGGCTTCTCTGGTGGCTCAGCAGGAAAGAATCTGCCTGCGATGCAGGAGACATGGGTTCAATCCCTGGGTTGGAAAGATCCCCTGGGGAAGGATGTGGCAACCCATTCCAGTATTCTTGCCTGGGAAATCTCATGGACACAAAAGCCTGGTGGGCCACAGTCCATGGGGTCGCAAAACAGTCGGCCCCTGAGAAGCAGAAGGCAGAAATCAAACCGAGTCTGGGACACGGATGAGGCCTTGGTTATCACAGGGTGTGGGCACTGTGTTTAAAGGCTGGCCCTGGGTGTGATGCTCTGGCAGACTCCCTGGCCCTGTGAAGAGCCTGTGCTCTTGGCAAGTTCACCTGAGCACATGCACATTGACCTGAGCATCCTCATTCCAGTCCTTACTCTTAAGCCCAGGGCCATGAGGCTCACCAAGGTCCCAAGCACTGGACTGCACTCAGAAGGAAGGGAGGGGCCTTGGCACTTTTCTCCTCCTGAATGCCTGGCTGGGAGGCAGGGTGGTGGGTGGGCTGGGATACTGGACAGGATGCAAGTACTCCTGGGTTGCTGGTGTGACTCTTTTTTTTTTTTTTGGTTGTGCTGGGTCTTCGTGGTTGAATGGGCTTTTCTCTAATTGCAGCAAGTTGAGGCTATTCTGTAGTTGTGGTGTGCAGGTTCTAAGGCACATGGGCTTCAGAAGTTGCAGCTCCCAGGCTCCAGAGCACAGGCTCAAAAGTTGTGGTACATGGGCTTAGTTGTCTTGTGGCATGTGGAATCTTCCCAGATCAGGGATGGAACCCAGGTCTCCTGCACTGGCAGGCAGATTTTTTATCACTGAACCATCAGGGAAACCCAGGCTTGACTCTTAACAGAACCCATCAAGGAATTCCATACTCTGGACAGCGCCCAGGGGTTTACTAGGGCCATTAGCCAGGTTCCAGAGCTGAGAGGTGGTCAAACCCGCCCCTGCCTTCTGGGAGCCAGCAGTGACTCTGGTATGAAGGAAAACTCTATGCAGCAAACAACAGTCAGCGCCTTCTGCTTTTCATACTTTGCCCCCATGGAGGATGGGGTTCCCTGGTGGCTCAATGTGAAAGAATCCCCCTGCAATGCAGGAGACACAGGCTCAGTCCCTGGACTGGGAAGATCCCCTGGAGGACAACATGGCAACCCACTCCAGTATTCTTGCCTGGAGAATTCCACAGACAGAGGAGCCTGGTGGGCTACAATCCATGGGGTCCCAAAGAGTTGGACATGACTGAGTGACTGAGCACACAAAATTTAGTAAGGGAAAGAGGAGGAGTTGGGCAGGTCCAGGGAGCAGAAATCTTCATGGAGCTCACTCTGTTTTCAATGTTTGATTTTACTTTCTGTGATTTTGAGGCCAAAATGAACATTCACACTTCCTCACCCTCGGAGGCTAACACTTTGGACCAGATCGCTTTTTGTTTCAGAAGCGGGGAGGACTGTCCAGTGCAGTGTCCCCTGCCTCTACCTGCTAGCAATTCCTGCTCAGCTGCAATAACCAAAATGTTTCCATCTGTCAACAAGTGTTCCCTGGAAGATGTAGTTACCTATGTTTCAGAATCACGGCTTTAAAAGGCAGAACCAGTCCTTGCTAAATTTGGGGGGTAGGTTTAAGCAGTTTCAGTCCTTGAACTTCTTCAGGCAGTGATCACATTAAAACACCCTCCCTTTACCCACCCCTCATTTGTTTGTTTGGAAATGACAGTCACCACTGGGCTGAGGGCCACCACTGAGGGACCCTGCTTGGCCAGCTGGATCCTGGCAAATTTAGCATTAGGTTCTGTGGGTGTCATTTGGTCAGCGTAAGTGGGGAGCAACTTGGGGACCCTAAATTCAACATGAGGGCTCAGACCAGAGTGGGGACTGTCCTTTCTCTGCAGAGTCATCTTCCCAGATAACCTAAGAGTCACTCAATACCAAATATTTGACCAGAGCCACTGACCTCGGTGAATATGTGCCAGAGACAGGCAGGTGATGTGGTGAAGACATGAGTTCCAGGCACTGAAAAAGTCCTCCTTTTCGGTCATCACCTGCCAAATAGAAAAAAAACCAAACCCGCTGATGATATTCTGAGAGAATGGAACTTACTAGCAAGGCAGATGGCAGATAATGCACATCTGAGTACAACCATTAAGTAGGGGTATGTTGCATGCAAGGCCTACTGTAGGCTGGCCTCTGTCACCCCTAGAAGCTTTAGTTAGATGAAGGAATGCCATAACATACCGTGAGTACATGTTTCTACTAATTCCTCACTCGTATCAAGCGTGGTGGTGCATGTGCACTCACTCACTTTAGTCGTGTCCGACTCTTTATGACCCCATGGACTGTAGCCTACCAGACTCCTCTGTCCATGGGGTTCTCCAGGCAAGAATACTGGTGTGGGTTGCCATGCCCTCCTCCAGGGTATCTTCCTGACCCAGGGATCAAACCCGAGTCTCCTGTACTGCAGGCAGATTCTTTACCACTGAGCCACTGGGGAAGCCCAAGTATGGTGGTACCATGCTGCATTTCTTGAGATGTGACCAGTGTTGAAGAAACAATTTGAAGGAGAGGGACAGAGAATGTGAGATGGTTTTAGTCAGGTCACTCACTGCCTTGAAAATTCTAAATGATAGAACTAACTAAATCTAGTCTGCAACAAAACCAACCCACCTTCCCATCCTCCTTCCCCATATTGTAGTCACATGTTACCAGGTTTTCAAATTTTTTATTTTTCTTTCCTCTTCTTTTCTTTTTTGTTTTCTTAAAAGTTTTTGCTTGAAATTCATTTCCTGACAGCTCTGGAGGCTGGAAGTCCAGTATCAGGGTGCAGGCACAGTCAGGCTCTCGTGGGACTCTCTTCCTGGCTTGAGGACGGATGCCTCCTTTCTGTTTTTACACAGCTGCCCTGCTGCTGCTAAGTGCTTCAGTCATGTCCAACTCTGAGACCCCATGGATCGTAGCCCACCAGGCTCCCCTGTACACAGGATTCTCCAGGCAATTATACTAGAGTGGATTGCCATGCCCTCCTCCAACCCAGGGATCAAATCTGCATCTCTTATGTCTCCTGCATTGGCAGGCGAGTTCTTTATCACTAGCACCACTTGGGATGCAGAGAGAGTGACCTCCCTCTCTTCTTATAAGGCATCTAATCCCACCATGAAGTTCCCACCTCCATGGCCTCATCTAACCCTATTGACCTCTTAAAGGTGCCATCTCCAGATGCATCACATTGGGAATGAAGGCTTTGGCATTTGAATCTGGAGAAGGGATGCAGACATTCAGTCCATAACAATATTCCTTTTGATTTTCATTATAGAATTATATGTACTAATTCTTAGAGGAATCTTATAATAGAAAGGCCATGGACTTTGGGGCTTGAGAAATAAAAATTGAAACTACAGCCCCATTACTGTCTACTTTGGTGGTGTGGACAAATTATTTCACTTCTGAGATGCTAAAAAAAATTTTTAAGTCTGTCATATAGAGTGAAGTAAGTCAGAAAGAGAAAAACAAATATTGTAAACATATATGTGAAAGTGAAAGTGAAGTCGCTCAGTCATGTCTGACTCTTCGTGACCCCATGGACTGCAGCCTACCAGGCTCCTCCGTCCATGGGATTTTCCAGGCAAGAGTACTGGAGTGGAGTGCCATTGTCTTCTCCAAACATATATGTACATACATATATATCAAATATCATATGTTAACATACACACACACACATACATACATATATATGGAATCTAGAAAAATGGTACTGATGAACATATTTGCAGGGTAGGAATAGAGATGGAGATTTAGAGAATAGACTTGTGGGCATGGAGAGGAGGGGGGTGGGACGAATTGAGAGAGTAGCATTAACATATATACACTGCTGCTGCTGCTGCTGCTAAGTCTCTTTAGTCGTGTCCGACTCTGTGAGACCCCATAGACGGCAGCCCCCCAGGCTCCCCCGTCCCTGGGATTCTCCAGGCAAGAACACTGGAGTGGGTTGCCATTTCCTTCTCCAGTGCATGAAAGTGAAAAGCGAAAATGAAGTTGTTCAGTTGAGTCCGACTCTTCTCGACCCCATGGACTACAGCCTACCAGGCTCCTCCATCCATGGGATTTTCCAGGCAAGAGTACCAGAGTAGGTTGCCATTGCCTTTTCCATATATACACTACCATGTGTGAAATAGATAGCTAGCAGGAAGCTGTTGTATAGAACAGGAAGCTCAGCTCAGTGCTCTGTGATGAACTGGAGGGGTGGGGGGTGGGGGTGGCGGGAGAGAGGTTCAAGAGAGAGGGGATATATGTATACATGTAGCTGACTCACATGTTGTACAGCAGAAACTAACACAACACTGTAAAGCAATTATACTCCAATTTAAAAAATGCAATACCAATTTTTTTAATTTAGATATTATTGACAACAATATATTAGTTTCAGGTGTACAATATAATAATCTGATATTTGTGTATACCGTGAAATGACCACCACAGTAAGTCTAGTTAACATCTGTCACCATAGTGACATTTTTTTTTTCTTGAGATGAAAGCACAGGGACTACAGTTAATAACATAACTGCTTGTATATTTGAAAGTTGCTAAGAGAGTAGATCTTCCAAATTTTCCTCAAACTGTTTCCTGGATACCTGTCACATCTCTAGCATTGGCACTGGTAGTGGCCATGTCTGACCTGTGTGAGGAATAAACATAAAGATGGGAACTGGACTCAGGATGATTATGCTCTTCATTCATTTAGGGAGTATATTTTTCAGCTCTACTCTGTGTAAGATGGTCTTTCAGTCACTCTGTTGAAGGAAATGCTTTGCTTTACTTGGTTTTTCAATCAATGGGAAGTGAAGAAATAGAATTGGAAGAAAACAAGAAGGAAAAGGATAAACAGAAAAGAGAAAGATGCCGAATCGCAGAGTTGGCAGTTAGAGTCATGTCGGTGGAGTCTGGAGGCAGATGCTTATCTGACCAGAACAGAGTGTGAAATTTGGCACTTCTGGGGTTTTTTTGTTTCTTCTTGCCTTTGTTTGGAAAACCTAAGGGCTTGATATTTAAACTTTCACCAATTTTCTTTGCTAAGAGAAATAACATTCAAGTAGAAAGTTAGAATATCATTGGAAAGACTGCTGCTGAAGCTGAAGCTCCAATACTCTGGCCATCTGATGCAGAGAGCCAACTCATTGGAAAAGACTCTGATGCTAGGAAAGATTAAAGGCAGGAGAAGGGGACAACAGAGGATAAGACGGTTGGATGGCATTACCGACTTGATAGACATGAGTTTGAGCAAGCTCCAGGAATTGGTGATGGACAGGGAGGCCCGGCGTGCTGCAGTCCATGGGGTTGAAAAGAGTCAGACATGACTGAGCAACTGAACTGAACTTCGACTGTGTATCTGCTTCCTATTTTTCTTCAGCTCACACTCTGAGTCCTCTGGTTGGAAAGTCATCTGCCTCCCACCGCTTCCTGGTTCCTGCAGGGCCTGGAGGTCAGACTCCTTTGTAAGAGCCCTCCTGTGACAGAGTGCTTTGTGCTCCAGTGGAAAAGCTGGCACAGCAGAAAGTCTCTGCCCGTGTATAATTCAGCACAATCACCTGGGGCAGCAGGCACAGCTCAGAGGACCATGTCCCACGTGCCTGGCGTTCCCACCAAGCCGGGGCATCTCATGACAGTGGAGGGAGAGGAAAGCATCTGTCTCGCTCCCTGCATTGGTGTCACAATCACAACTGAAAAAGCACGGTAGAGACAGGTGATACTCAAACAACAGTCCACAGAGCATCTTTCGCAGAGGTGAGGACAAGAACTGGCCACACACTCATGGCCCGAAACTGCCCCATCACCCTGCAGATGAAACTGCCAAGAAACCCACACCAGGGCCTGGTGGACAGGCTCTCCTAAATATGCTTTGGCTGCTCCCCCACCCCCATCACATGGGGAGGAGAGAGGAAGGAGCAAATGTAACATGGATGTGTCCAAATAGAATGGTGGGACACTTTGAGATTTTTTAAAGAGTCAGTAGATAGAGTAAGTTTTCATGAGCCTAATCAAGAACAAAGCAGAGAAAGAAGACTGGCTGGACTACATGGAACCCTGCATGAAGAAGGCACATCAGATGGGAGAAGCTTGCAGAGGGCCCTTAGCAAAACTGGCTATGGCTGGGCCCTTCCACCAGGATGTTGTTTAGTCGCTAAGTCCTGTCTGACTCCTTGCAACCCTGTGGACTGTAGCCTGTCAGGCTCCTCTGCCCATGGGATTTCCCAGGCAAGAATACTGGAGTGGGTTGCTAGTTTCTCCTCCAGGGAATCTTCCCGACCCAGGAATTGAACCTGCATCTCCTGCATTGGCAGGTGGGTTCTTTGCCCACTGAGCCACCAGAGAAATCTCAGTAGGATGAGACAAAAGTGAAAACAAGTTCAAGTTAAGGAGAAAGGCCCCTGGTGGCCAATTCCTAAGTGCTTTTCCTTATATATCAACACCACGGTGCTGCTGCAAGACCCACTGGAGAAGGCTCAGTGTAACCTCGTCCTTGCTGGCAAGTGGCCCCTGGCCCTCCACTTCCCAGATAGAAAGGTTGGCATGACTGTACCCTACCCTCCACGACTCCCCCCAGACCCCCCACTGAAGGACGGCACCCAGAACGTGGAACATGTTGATAGGAAGGCAGCTTCAATGCCCAGAAAAGAAACCAACTGAGAGGCCTCTGGTCCCTTGAGTTACCTGATGGGCAGGAAGCAATAAGCTGAAGCCACAGAGGTCCAGACACCAAGGCAGGGTGGCCTTTGAACAGTGTGTGGAGCATACTTCATCCCACGATCGGGTGGTCCAAGTGAGCAGACCAGAAAATCAAACTCTAGTTCAGTCTCTAAGTGTAGACTCAGTGCTAACTGCAGAATGTCAGCAACTGTAACCCTGCTGATAACTGTAACCCAACTCCAACGCACAAAATTTTTACATTTACTTACTACACAAAAACATGGTAGAACAACAGAAATCAACTATTTAACCCTCCAAAGTTAAAATATCTTAACACGAGGTTTCATTAAAGATGGCATGGTTGGGACTTTCCTGGTGGTACAGTGGTTAAGACTCTGTGGTGACAATGCAGGGGGCACAGGTTTGATCCCTGGTCAGGGAACTAAGACCCCACATGCAGTGCAGGATGGCCAAAAGATTTTTTTTTTAATGGCATGGTTGTTCTTTACTTCAAGCAGTAAACCTGCTATTGAAAACTTGTGCATAAATCAGCCTTCCCCATGGTGCTCAGTTGTGTCCGACTCTTTGCGGCCCCAGGGACTATAGCCCACCGGGCTCCTCTGTCCATGGAATTTTTTAGGCATAAATTAGCCTTATGAAAGCAAATCCTTCTTAAAATACACCAAGCAACAGTCACTGTTTCAAGCCCTTAAGTTGCACTTGCTCATTTAGCCTTCCAAAGCCCTGGAGATAAGTATTATTGATATCTTTTACTATCTTCATTTTGCAGGCATGACACAGAAAGGTTGAGGAACTTGCCCGAGGTTGCAGACCTGGGTTGGGACTGGGTGCCCAGTTTTATGAGTTCACATTTCTAGTTACAGGATACACTGCCTCCCAATGGACTGATGGAGAATTAGCTCCCTGTCCCTCCCAAATACATAGTTTATAGAGATGTGTTGTCACACCTGGTCATGTTTGATGTGAACCACATCCCACACTTAAAGCCTCTAGGGGAAATAAACGCTTATTTCCTAATAAATCATCATACAGCTAAGAGAGAACTGAACTCATAAAGAGACACCTGCTGCCTCATCTTTGGTGAATACCCATATCCATTCCCCCTTTTTCTTTTCTAGAAACACCCTCAAATAGGTTGGGCAGCAATATATCCAATTAAAAACACTTACCTCCCTACAGAGGATCTATTAAAAAACCTCAGCTAACATCATATGTAACAGTAAAAGACTTAAGTGCTTTCCCTCTGAATCAGGAAGAACATGAGAATGTTCATATCTCCACTTCTATTCAACATTACTGCAGGTTCCAGCCAGGGCAATAAGGCAAGAAAAAAAAATTAAAGGCCAAGAGTTTGGAAATGAGCAAGACAGACTGTTTTCATTATAAAAAGACGTGATTTTTTAACTAGAAAATCCTAAGGAATGTACAATAAAACTACTAGAATTAAGACACAAGCCTTTGATATACAAATCAAAAGTGAAAGCGATGGTCAATCAGTTTTGTCTGACTCTTTTCACCCCATGGACTGCAACCCGCCAGGCTCCTCCATCCATGGAATTCTCCAGGTAAGAATACTGATGAGGGTAGCCGTTCCCTTCTCTAGCAGATTTTCCTGACCCAAGAATTGAACTATCTGAGTCACCAGGGAAGTCCATACAAATCAAAGTCAACTGTATTTCTGTATTCTAGGAACAAATAACTGGAACTTGAAACTGAATCCACCTGCCAACACAGAAGACGCAGGAGCTGTGAATTGAACCTCTGGGTCAGGAAAGTCCTCTGGAGAAGGGAATGGCAGCCCACTCCAGTATTCTTGCCCAGAGAATCCCATGGACAGAGGAGCCTGGTGGGGTAGCAAGAGTTGGACACTACTGAGAAACTAAACCACCACCACCACCCAGTTACATGGAGATCTTTCCTGTGCTTTCGGCTGTGTAAGGTCTCCTGCTAGCATTCAGTAGGTGTTCCGTGAGACTTGTTCCACGTGTAGGGCTGTTTTTGACGCATTTGTGTGTGGAGGTGAGGGCGGAGGTGGGCAGAGGTGAGGTCCATGTCCTTCAACTCCACCATATGACTAGACCCCCTGGGCTCCTGTCTCTGGCAACATGTAAAACATTTCTACCTTTGTATTCAGCTCCAAATCCATTTGCTGTGTCCTTTGAATTTGTTTTCCATGCTCAGTTTTAAATCTACCCTCTTCCATTTTATTTTACTGTGGAGAGAAGGTGGAATCAGTTGGGGGGGGGGTGCGGCAGGAAAGAGTCCAGTCCTGACCAATAACCATGCAGGCCTTTATAAGTTTGCTAAGCTTGGATATCAGATTCTACGAAACACTTTAGGTACCCTATGTCTTAAATTATATCCATCTGATATGGGGAATAATACAACATACAGTTATTTTAAAATTTTATAGAGAAGTAAAGTAGGTCAAACAATGATTTTTCCTTACTTTCTGCTTCTCCGGCTGTCCACAGAAGCCCATTCCCCTAGACTTGTGTGCCTTTGTCCAGGAGGAAGTAATCTTGCCCAGCAGATGAATGTGAAACTGTCACTCAGTCATGTCCAACCCTTTATGACCCCCTGGACTGTAGTCCATCAGGCTCCTCTGTCCATGGAATTCTCCAGGCAAGATTACTGGAGTGGGTTGCTATTCCCATCTCCAGGGGATCTTCTCAACCCAGAGATTGAAGTCAGGTCTCCTGCACTGCAGGCAGATTCTTTACCATCTGAGCCACCAGGGGAGAAGCCCAGTAGATGACCACCTGGTAAAGCAATGGAAATGGTACACCCCAAACCATACAGGATTTCTTCTTATCCTTTAGTTTCTCTTCTTTCCCTTCTCTCTAGTAGGTGGAATTTGTGGTCTGGCTTCCCCACACTTACACCACCTCCAGCACATGCTCACCTGGCCTCTCAGCCCTTTTGCTGCAGACTCCTCTGTAGCCCTTTGTAGCTCCCACTCAGCCCTGGTAGGAGAGGCTGGGGTCTTCCTGGGTCCCACCTACATTTCTCTCTGTGACTGCACCCTTGGTGTGGCCAGAGGACAAGTCTTCCTCCAGCATCACCAAAGGCCAGTCCTCACCTAGTCAGCCCATGTCTCCACCTTCCTGTCTCTCCACCTGTTTGACTTTCTGTCTTGTCTTTCTGTGTGTGGGCATGCATGTATGTGCGCGTGTTCTTAATATCTTTTTCTGCCTTCCAGTATTTTTTATGTCTATCTTTATTTCATTTCTTTGTATTTCTCTCTCAAGATGAGTTCTCCTCTCTCTCTTTTTTTAAAAAGAATTATTTATTTATTTGGCTGCATTGGGCCTTAGTTACCCATGGCATGTGGGATTTTAGTCCCTCTCCCCAGGACTGAACCCACATCCCCTGGATTGGAAGGTGCATTCTCAGCCACTAGGCCACCAGGAAAGTCCCTCTCTCTCTCTTTTGCAAACTTACTTCACCACTTTTCACTCGTACATGTATTTTTAGTGTTTCTGCCTTTCTGTATTTTCTTTATTCTTCTGGGGTTTTGTTCCAGTTTTCTTCCTCTCCTCTCCTATTTCTATATCTGCATTTCTGTCTTTTTCCTGCATTGTTCCATCTGTCTTTTCTCCTGTCTCCTCTTTCTTTCTTCCGTGTTTGCCCACTAAATGATTTCTTCCTTTTCTCTTTAGGCTTGCTTCCAGATTAAGCTTGGTTTCCTCTGTGTGGCTTTGGAGAGAGGACCCTCTCCTGGCCACCAGCAGCCTCTCCCTGAACTCTGCTCTCTCCCAAAGCCACCACTCTGTTCTTGCATTGATGGGCAGATGCTGGTTTGTCTGCCACTAGCAGCTCAAAGAAAGCAGGGTGGCTGGGTCCACCAGCTGTCAGCTCACTGGTGGCTTCCTGAACTGGGGAATTCTTTATACCATTACCCTAAGCTTTGAACCTGAGCTACAATCCCAGGAGAGCCAGATAAATACATCTCATCCAAGATCTTGCTACCCATGCGAAAAAAAAAAATGAGAAGGGACACAGGAGGGCACCTTTATGTACACTGCTCCTGCTTGTTCTCTATGAAAAGGAAATCCAAATGTCCCAGAGGTGGGTGTGTCTTGGCTTTGGGGACCCCAGGGGAGGGGCTAGTTGTGGAATTCATGATGATCTCAGAGCTTCGGTCAGAGTTTGAACCCAGGGCCCTCCGCTCTACCACCTGTCCCAGAGACCCTTTCCGGGCCCCAGCTGGGCACCAGAACCTCACTCCCTTCCCTCAGAGGTGGCAGGCGGCTGCACTGCAAGACCGAGGTGGGTGGAGGAGCCTTCCTCTTAGGATATGAGCCAAGGGGGTGCAAGGCTGGGGTTCCCAGAGGAACACACCATAAAGATGATGGCTGGTGTGATGCCATGTAGAGGCCCAGCATCTCGGATCTTCCCAGCACACCCATGTGCCCCGTGGCGCTGGCCCTGGGTTTTACAGTGAATCCCAGGAAAGTCCAGTAACGGGCTCTAGACCTGGAACTCAGATGTGTCTGTCAGCCAGGGCATGCCTCGCCCCCCACTGTCCACAAAGCTTGTTCAGCACAGCCCTGTGGCTGCAGACGTGCCCCACCCTCCCCACCCTCACTGCTCACACAGGAGCTGCCCTTCCAGATAGCCTGGGCCAGAGCAGCAGAGACAGCATCCTCCTCAATTGCGCTGGGAGCAGGCTCTCCATTCAGTTCAGCTCAGTTCAGCCGTTCAGTCATGTCCGACTCTTTGCGACCTCATGAACCACAGCACGCCAGGCCTCCCTGTCCATCACCAACTCCCAAAGTCCACCCAAACCCACGTCCATCGAGTCGGTGATGCCATCCAACCATCTCATCCTCTGTTGTCCCCTTCTCCTCCTGCCCTCAATCTTTCCCAGCATCAGGGTCTTTTCAAATGAGTCAGTTCTTCGCATCAGGTGGCCAAAGTATTGGAGTTTCAGCTTCAACATCAGTCCTTCCAATGAACACCCAGGACTGATCTCCTTTAGGATGGACTGGTTGGATCTCCTTGCAGTCCAAGGGACTCTCAACAGTTTTCTCCAACACCACAGTTCAAAACCATCAATTCTTTGGTGCTCAGCTTTCTTCACCGTCCAACTCTCACATCCATACACGACTGCTGGAAAAACCATAGCCTTGACTAGATGGACCTTTGTCGGCACAGTGATGCAAAGACTCCTGCGCATGCGCACGCACACACGGCTCCTCTCCATCCGGAACCATCCCATCTCAGAACACACGCCCTTGCCTACTTCAGAGTGGTGTATGTACCCTTCTCTCTGCCTTCCCCACCCACTGCTCCCTCCGAGTTTCTCCTGAGAGCTCCCTTCCACGTCGTGGTCCAAATGTGCACCCTCTGGTCTCCCACCAAGCTTGCACATCCATCCATTGGAGCCCTTCTTGTCACATTGCTCTGACTAGAGCAGGACTGAGACCTGCCTGGTACTCAGCTGAGTGGGCAGGGCCAGTGGGCACATGAGAGACCCCCCTCTCACAGAGAGGTGGTGGGAATAGAGGCGGATTCCAGGCAAAGAGCTGGCATACAGCTGGATGCAGAGGGCACAGAAATAGCAAAAGGAAATTTCATAGAGAGGAGTATAGGCAACCAAGATGTGTGGGGCTCCAGGTCAGGCTTCTCACTGCAGGGCAGTAATAGATACTGCAGCTTTGGGCGGATCTTCCAGGGTCTCCACAGCCTCTTCTCTCACCGGTGCTGCCCTCCAAGCTCTGGTCTGGGTCCTGGCAGTAAGAACAGGTCCCCAAGACAGGGTCCTTCCCTAGCGAAGAATTGACTATTTTTGTCCAGGAGTGGGTATGGGGCAGGGGGGACACATGTGCTTTATCTGACCTGTTTCTGAATCTTTTCACCACTAAGGCTTGGCTGAAATTGTTAGAAGATGAAATCAATAGGCTCTTGGCAAAGGGCTCCTATAACTGAATACATTACTTCCCCAATTTCTCCTCCTTTTCCCTTTTTGTGTCAAATGAAGAGTCTGCTTTTTATTACTGAGTCTTTCAGAATTGAAAACAAATATCAGATGATACAGCTTCTTTGGTCATTTAGCCTACATTTGAATACATGCCCCTGAAATTGATCTTGATCATTTCCAACAACAGATATGTCAATAAACAGACGGGTGATGCCTTCCTCCTTTCTTAGCAGTGTCCTCCTCTTGAAATCGCTTCTAACTGTTCCGGTGGAGGAGGAATAGAGGTGAGGGTAGGGGGTGGAAATCAGGAGACCATAAATAGATTTTACAGGCACCGAAGTATCCATTTGGAGTACCATCAGCTAGAAAGATCTTGTTTCAAGAACACGATCTTTGCATTTAGCTGAAGACGATGTTATGGAACCTGACTGCCCTTAGTGACTGCCTAAAGCTGTCATAAGGCAAAATAATGTACGTTTAATATCAGAAAGAAATCGGCCCTCAGGATCTTTGTTTCCTGACTCTCTGCAGCAGCTCAGCTGGTGCTTGGCCCGTAAGACAGCTGGAGGAGGCATTCTTGGACTGTGCAGGAAAGGCCAGGCACACAGAAAACCCACCCCATGGGGGTCTAGAGTGAACACAGGAAACGATAGACCAGGATGAAGAGCACAAAGCACACTGCACTGCACAGGGCTCTGCGCCTCAGTGGCCACCAGTGACATTGACTCTCCCCCGGAAGCCCTGGGGGCGCTCCTGACCCCACCTTCTGCGTTCTCTCCATTAAACTGGCCCACGTCTCACCCACTACCCCTCATGCTCACTGCTGTGCATGCGAAGTTGCTTCAGTCATGTCCAACTCTGTGTGACCCAAAGGACTGTAGCCCGCTGCCACCCGTCCTAGTTCAGACTAGACCCCAGCTTTCCTGGGGTGATGGTTACTGTGGCCTTCCAAAGGGCCACCCTCTCATCACTGACTTCAGAATGATCTTCCTGACACCCATGTGCTCCGGCCACTTGCAGGGAAGGTAGAAGGTTCTAGACCCCATACTCAGGGTGTACAAGGCTCCCTGCAGTGAGGACCCACCACCACTGCAGTCACTCCACCAGTGCAATCACCCCACTGCAGTTTCTGCTGGACAGCAACGTGAATCAGCTCATAGTACACATACATCCCATCCCTTTTCAGTCTCCCTCCTACCCCACCCCATCCCACCTCTCTACATCACCACAGAGCAGTGAGCTGAGCTCCCTGTGCTGTACAGCAGCTTCCTGCTAGCTATCTATGTTACACATGGTAATGTAGGTATGTTAATCCCAATCTACTTGGTACTTGAAAGGATGCTCAACATCAGTAATCATCAGGGAAATATAAATCAAAACCACTATGAACTATCACCTCATACGTTTTAGAATAGCTATTATCAAAAAACAAGAGATAAAAACTGTCGATGAGATGTGAAGAAACGGGAATCCTTGTATACTGTTGGTGGCAATGTACAGCCACCGTGGAAAATAGTATGGCGGTTTCTAAAAAATTAAAAATGGAACTACCATATAGACCCAACAAAACTACTTCTGGGTATTTATCCAAAGGAAATGAAATCACTATCTTGAAGGGATATCTGCACTCCTATGGTCGTTGAAACATTATTTACACAAGCCAAGATATGGAAGCAATCTAAGTATTCATACACACACACACACACACACACACGCTGAAATAGCCATTCAGCATGAGAAAAAAGGAAATCCTGCCATTTGCAACCACATAGATAGACTTTGAGGTCATTATGATAAGTAAAATAAGTCACGCACAGAAAGACAAATAGTTTACAATCTCATTTATATGCAGAATCTAAAAAAGCTGAAGTTGGGACCTCCCTGGCAGTCCAGTGGTTAAGACTTCGTCTTCCAATCTGGGGGTGGGGTGGGAGAGGTGGCAGTGCAGGTTTGATCCGTGGTTGGGGAACTAAGATCCCACATGCCTCATAGCCAAAAAACCAATACGTAAAACAGAAGCAACATTGTAACAAATTCAATAAAGACTTTAAAAATGGTCCACATAAAAGAAAAAATCTTTAAATAAATAAAATTAAAAAGGTGAAGTCACAGAGAGGGAGTAGTATGGTGGGTATCAGGTGTTGGGGGCAGCAGAAATTGACACGTGTTGGTCAAAGGATACACATTTCCAGTGACAAGGGGAGAAATGTCTGGTGACTACAGCTACCAATATTATACTATATACATACAAGGTGCTAGAAAGTGGATCTTCAATGTCTCACTCTCTACCAAAAATGTAACTATGTGAGCTGATGAGTGTTAACTAACAGTAGTGTGTTAATCAGTGCACAATATATACGAATCATCACATTGTACACCAATACAGTATACTAACACATACATACGGAATTTAGTAAATCGGTAAAGATAACTCTGTATGTGAGACAGCAAAAGAGACACAGATAAATAGAACAGTATTATGGACTCTATGGGAGAGGGCGAGGGCTGGATGATATGGGAGAATGCTATTGAAGCATGTAAATTATCATATGTGAAACAAATCGCTAGTCCAGGTTCAATGCATGATACAGGGTGCTCGGGGCTGGTGCACTGGGATGACCCAGAGGGATGGGATGGGGAGGGAGGTGGGAGGGGGGTTCTGGAAGGGGAACACATGTACACCCATGGTGGATTCATGTCAATGTATGGCAAAACCAATACAATATTGTAAAGTTTAAAAATAGATAAATAAAATAATTTTAAAAAATTACACAGTGTTCTACGTCAACTATATCCAATGAAACTGGAGGAAAAATAACAGGAGAGACTCAAAAAAGAAACTGCTGTTCAGTATTCAGTCATTTACATCAAGTCAAACTCACCCGTAATCAGCATTCCATAAACTAGAAAATGTCATTTCTATGCTGTGCTCTTCAACCATGAGCCCTGAGTTTGCTACATGTACCCATAAATCTGCGTGTCTCTCAGACTAAGCTCTGTCTTGTCCCCTTGTCCTGTCTGGATGATTGGCCCCACTGTCCATGCCCAAGCCTTTCCTACTACCTTAGCCAGGGAGCTGCTTCCCATGGTCCAGACTCTCAGATGTCAAGATCTCTAATAGAAGGTTCAGAATCTTTAGGGTACATCTGCCTGACTTTGGGGCCAACCCTCAATAGCTCACCTCCTGCCAGGCTCCTTTAACCTTGCCCAGACCTCCCCTGTCATTTGTCACCATGCTCTGGATTCCATGCTGCTGGCTGGTCTGGGCGCCCACAACTGTGGGAAATGCCATGGAAAGCTCTCTAGCACAGAACTAACACTTGGTGAATGTTGTTGCCATTTGCCATTTCTTCTTTTCCCCAATTAGTGTATCAAGATTCAGTGGCTGAATCTTGAAAAGTTCTGAGTTTCCAGTTTCATATAAGAAAAGATGATAAGTGCCTGCAATGCAAACAACCTAAATGCTATGAGGCACCACTTAAGTTGTATTTTTAAATATTTTAATTGAAGTATAAAAAGCATTCAGTCAGATGGATAAATCTTAAGTTGACAGCTTGATGACTTTTTTATGTGTATGTACCCATGTAACCATCCATACCAAGATAAAGAAATTTCCCAAATCCTGTACTGTACTCCCTCCCTGCCCATACCACACTCTCTCACTCTCTGATCCACAGATCACCATCAACTAATCTCACCCCTTCTTGAATGAATGTCATATAAATGGAATCATACATTATTAACTTCTTTCCAAGCTTCTTTCACTACACATAACATCTGTAAAATTCACTTATGTGGCTGCATGTAACAGTAGCTTACCCCTTTTTATTGCTGGATACAATTCTGTGGTATGAAGATATTACAATTAGTTTACCTAATTTCATGCAGATGAACATTTGGGTTGTTTCCAGTTTGGGGCTATTATTGACACAGATGCTATAAACATTCGTGTAAAAGTCTTTCTGTGAGCAGAATTTCATTTCTCTTGGTATTTACATAAAAACCTAGGGAGGAAAGTGCTGGTTGTAGGATAGCTGTGTATTTAACTTTATAAGGAACTGCCAAACTGTTTCCCAGATCAGTTATCACTATTTTACACTACCAACAGCAATGATCGAAGTTCCTCTTGCTCTATACAGTCACCATGATTGACTTGCACCCTTTCAGCTTAACACATTGCAGTGGGTGTGTCGTGGTATTTCACTGTGGTTTTAATTTCAATTTCCCTGATGACTAATAAGATTGAGCAAAGTTTCATGTGCTCATTACCATTCTTTTATCTTCTTTTTTGAAATGCCTTTCAAGTCTCTTGTGTAATTCTTCTTAGATTGTGTCTTTTTGTTACTGGGTTAGAGAAGGTCTTTATTTTGGATAAAAGTCTTTTGTCAGATACATGTGTTGCAAATAATTTTCCCAAGGTTATGGCTTGTCTTTTTGCTTTCTTACTGATGTCTTTTGGAGAGCAATTTTTTTAATTTTGAAAAAAATCTGGTCAATATTTGATTGAATGGTTAGTGCTTTTTATCTTTTTCACTAAAAAATCTTAGTCTACAACAACTCCAAAGAAACAGTCTCATGTTTTCTTGTAAAAGTTTTAAGTTTTCACTTTTAGTCTATGGTCAATTTCAAGTTAATTTTTCTCTATTATATGAGGAATAGATTTTTTCCATTTGGATATTAAACTGTTTGTCACACAATTTGTTGAAAAAATTTTTCATCATTTAATTCCCTTTGTACCTTTGTAAAAAATCAAATGAACATACATTTGTGAGTCAATTTTCTGGACTTTATAGTGTTCCATTGATCTATTTGTTTATCCTTATACCAAATCCGTACTGTCTGGGTAATTGTAGCACAAGCATAAACTCTGAAATCAGGTACTACAAGGTCTCCACATTTCTTCAACTTTTTTCATAGTCATTTTGGCTATTTCAGATTATTTGTATTTCCATATGAATTGCCAAATCCTCCTGTGAGTTTCTACAAAAATTTCTGCTGCAAATTTGATTGAGACAGAGTCAGATCTACAGAACCATTTAAAGAGAATGAACATCACAGCAATACTGGATCTTTCTATGCATAGACATGATATACTTTTCAACCTATTTAAGTTCCCTTTAATTACCTTCCGCAATGTTTTATAGTTTTCTATGTACAGATCTTGCATTATTTGAATTTTTATTGCAAAATATATTCCTAAAAATTTCATGTTTTCTAATGATATTGTAAATTTAATTTAATTTTACATTGTGTTTTCTAATTGTTTACTGATAGTGTATAAAAGTAAGTTTATGTTGGATATTGAGTTTGTATCTTGTTACCTGTAGTGATTTACTATTAACAACTGTGTTGCAAATAAATAACATAATCTCACTGAAGGAGAAGGAAAAAATCAAATTGAAGTAAATTTGGGAAATACTATTTTTTTAGATACTGTAAGCTACATTCACAAAGAAATACTGTATTCTAGTTGTAAATGTGTTTCTCACAGAGAGATGGACTAGCCATTCTGAAACTACTTAATGTGTACACTAGGGAAGATCAAATAAATAAACATAGTAGACAGTCAAAGCCAGATTTCTCAATTCCTCAGAGAAAGACACTACAAATAGGCAAGAGGGAAGGCTTGTGGTCTGGGATTGGAATCAAAACTACCAGTAAAAGCTCGTGGTTTCTAATATAAGTATGTACAAATCTGTGTGAGAATGTGTGAGTAAACCTATATCTATTTTCCAGCTCAGAACAAGCCTAGAAATAGTGACATTCCATTAGCAAATTAGCATACTCAGCAACCAGATACTGGTTTTCAAATGCTATTCTCCAATAAAAGGACCAGGGACTCTTGGAGAAATGGTTGATTACAGGGTGGGCAGAGAAAGTAAAAGATGAGCCTAGAACATTCTGTGGTACCCAAAGTAAGGAAGTGCTAAAAGAAAATCATGGGGGCATAACAAATAGACATTTGGGCTGCTAACGAGAAAGGAGCTCTCAGTGGCCAAAGCTGAAACAATCTGAGCAAGAAAATAAAATATGTTAGAATTGGATGTAGCCCAAATACAGAATAAATATCCATTAATCTGAACTGATATGAATGATAACGAATTGAATAAATAAATAATTGGTGGAGAAGGGACAGCTCTTTCTTCTAATAAAGGAATGTAGCCGGAAGGAGGGTAATTGAAAATTCCCACTAGTAAACATCACAGGGGGCTTCCCAGGTGGTGCCAGAGGTGAAGAACCTGACTGACAATGCAGGAGACATAAGAGACATTTGATCCGTGGGTACGGAAGATCCCCTGGAGGAGGAAATGGCAACCCACTCAAGTATTCTTGCCCCGAGAATTCCATGGACAGAGGAGCCTGGCGGGCTACAGTCCATGAGATCGCGAAGAGTCAGATGTGACTGAGCACGCACGCACACACGCACAGAACAGAGAAAGGGAAACATCACAGAACAGAAACGTTTCCTGTGGCCAGAATCAACAAAGACGGAAATGCCAATCTAAGCCTGAGGAGCACTCTAACAGGAGGCAGGCACCGCGGCCTCGGGTCTTCCTGTCTATCCACTCCGGGGTCTCTCCAGACCACCATCTGCCCCTCCTCAGCACCATATACAGCTTACTGTGACATGGAAGTCAGTCACTCTTTCCCTCTCTTGAGAGTTGCAGGAGTGTAAGCCTTCCCTCTCACTGAGAAATGGGAACACGTTTCCCATTAAAGGAATTTCAAGCCCCAGTCAGCAGAGGAGCCTCACTTTTGTACAAGGTGATTATTGCCCAGGCAGTACCCAGTGCTCAAGGACACAGATGGCCCTGGTCTCCGGCTCATCCTCCCAGCCCAGCTAAACCACAGGACTCAGAAGACGCAAGATCAATGCAGATCAGCGACTCCGGAAATTTAGTTTCTAATCCTGTTTCCTGTCTTTGATGATCTGCCTCTGGGACAAAGCTCTTGGCATTTCTGTACCATGAGATTTTTCGTAAAACATCTGCTCTTCAGGCTGCCCTGTTGGCTTTTAAAATGGTAACAAACAGAACCCAGCGGCTGTTACTCTCTATTTCCTGTCTCTGCTCTGAAACTCCCAGAGAAGTACAAGCAAAGATCAGATTTTCTTTCTGGGTTCAGCGACCATGCTGGCTCAGATGGTAAAGAATCTGTCTGCCACGGAGGAGACCTGGGTTTGATCCCTTGGTGGGCAAGATCCCCTGGAGAAGGTCATGGCAACCCACTCCAGAATTCTTGTCTGGGAAATCTAATGGACAGAAGACCTGGTGGGCTACAAGTCCATAGGATCACAAAGAGCTGGACACAGCTGAGTGAGTAACACTTTACTTTTTTGGTGACAGTGGTATTTTCCAGCTCCTCTCTGATTTATCAGATATCACTGGACCCACTGAGCTTTGATGGTGGGTCAAATGGTAAAGAATCCACCTGCCAATGCAGGAGAGGTGGTTTGATCCCTAGGTCAGGAAGATCCTCTGGAGAAGGGCATGGCAACCTTCTCCAGGATTATTGCCTGGAGAATTTCATGGACAGAGGAGCCTGGCAGGCTATACAGTCGATATGGGGTGGCGAAGAGTCAGACATGACTAAGTGACTAACATTGGACCAAGTTCCTGAAGACCTGCGACTGAGGAGACTGTGGCAGCTTGACCTCCAGCACACACCATGGCTGTGCCATCCAATCACAGACACGGACAGCTTGCATTTTCCACAGATAGGAACTCAGACAAGGCTCTAAACGCCAACTAGGTGACCTGGGCAAAAACCTGTTAGTCCAAAAGTATAACAAAATAGTTGGCATCACCTATTAGAAAGATAGCCTTCAGTGGTACTATGATTTCATTATATTTTAAAGATCTAAAGAATTTTAAAGTCACACACACACAGAGCAGTCAGGTTGCACTGACCACAACAATAAAAACTGTAGGTGGCAGTCAGAAAGCTTTAGGGCCTCCCCTGGAGGTCCAGTGACTAAGACTCCACGTTTGCAATGCAGGAAGCCCGGGTTCGATCCCCGGTCAGGGAACTAGATCCCACATGCCACAACTAAGAGTTCATATACTGCAACTAAAGACCCTGTGTGCTGCAAGGAAGACCTGGCGCAGCTGAATATAAATGAATGAAATAAACAGAAAACTCTAGAAAGTTACATCACCCGAAACCTTATTTCCAACCCCCACTAACTCTTTTCCAACAAAATCTCAAATTCTGAATAAGGAAAAATAACTTAGGGTCGTTATTTCCAACTTAGATGACAGCCCCTGGATTTTGAGGATGATTCATGGTCTTTACTTGTCGATACAAACCACTTCTCTTTTCCTTCTGACTCAGAAGGAGGGCATCATGAACCAGATTTTTAAAATCATTCGTTCTTAGGTGATTTCTACACACTCTGAAATGGAAGAACTACCAGTGCTGTAGAGGAATATTACAGGTGATGACAGAATAAACTGGTTAACCAGGAGGATTTTCATCCCATCTGAATTACCATCCCTCTGCCTGCCCAATTTTTGTTATAAACATGAAATCCAGCAGTCATCTGTTATACGTATTGATTACTGAGGGTATATGTTTGTCTCCTTTAGATTTGTCTTTTATAAAATGACTGAAAGTGTTAGTTGTTCAGTCGTGTCTGACTCTGTGACCCCATGGACTATAGCCCAACAGGCTCCTCTGTCCATGGGATTCTCCAGGCAAGAAGATTGGAGTGGGTTGCCATTTCCTTCTCCAGGGGATCTTCCTCACCCAAGGATTGAACCTGGGTCATTGCAGGCAGATTCTTTACCATCTGAGCCACCAGGGGAGCCCACAAAATGACAGAAGCCCTTAATAAAATATTCTCAAGGTGACAAGTCATTGTTTATTATCTTCTCCCTGCCCCCACTAATGGGGAAATGATGCAGTGACCTTGATGAACAATGTTTGCAAGGTGGTTTTAGAAAACTGGAGAAGTGGGGCTTCCAAGGGAAGCTATGGTGTTGGGCTCTCACCATGGTTACCAGAACACAGAAGGATATTTCCTGGTGCCATTTGAAGTTAAATTCTGGCTGCACCAAGGAAGGAAAGAAATGATCAGATGGTAGGTCTCTCTTTTTTTAAATTACAGCAAAATCACTTAACAATATTGATACATCAACATGAGTCAGCCATAGGTATGTATATGTCCCCTCCATGTCCCTCCCCACGCCACCCCTCTATGTTGTGACAGAGCACCAGCTTTGGGTTCCCTGCACTGACAGGTCTTTTGGAAGGACCTGGGGGTCTTGATTCCCTAACTCTGACTGTGAAGCACGAACCCTCAGCACTCACTCCAGACTAAGAGGGAGATGGACTATCCAATGTGTGTGGGCCAAGTGTCTCCAAAATAAAATGTGTGTTTGAGGAAAATTAAAGTGGGTCAGTGGTAAAGAATCCGCCTGCCCGTGCTGGAAACGCAGGAGACATGGGCTCGATCCTTGGGTCAGAAAGGTCCCCTGGAGGAGAAGACGGCAACCCACTCCAGTGTGCTTTCTCCACTGGGAAACCCATGGTCAGAAGGGCTGGGCAAGCTAAGGTCCACAGCATCGCAAAAGAGTTGGACATGACTTAGTGGCCAAACAACAACAACTATGTTGTTTATTTAACTCTGCTAATAATAAAATACTAAAACTTTTATTAACTCTGTTAATAATAAAATAAGTAGAACTATTTAAGTCTGTTTAACTGTTTCAAAACAATTAGTTGGCTGATCCACAGGGACCACCAATTCTTTTATAGATCCTTAAAAATCTTTTTTTACTTTTTTAATTGGAGGATAATTGCTTTACAATATTGTGTTGATTTCTGCTGTACAACAAGGCGGATCAGTCATAACTCTATGTATATCCTCTCCTTCTTGAGCTTCCCTTCCATCCCACCCCTCTAGGTCATCACTGAGCACCAGGCTGGGCTCCCTGTGCTGTACAGCAGCCTCTCACCAGCCGTCTGTCTGACACAGGGCAGTGTATATATGTCAGCGCTCCTCTCTCAATTCGTTCCCACCCTCTCTTTCCTCCACTGTGCCCACCAGTCTGCTCTCTATGTCTGGGTCTCTATTCCTGCCCTGAAAATAGGTTGATTTCCTTATTTTCAAGTTATTAATTTTGATTCTTTTTAATGTCCTATTGAGTAGGTCTTTGAATAATTTTTAAGGAAGGTCATGGGAGTGAAATTGCTTCTAATTGTTAGATATTTGAAGATATCTTTCCACTGCCTGGCTTGGAATGGTATGCTTAGAGCATGAGGTTTCCTTTTTCTAGGAGCAAGTCTTAGTCCATTTGGAGCTGGTGAATAACAATTGAAGCTAGTCTTGTCTTTTTTCAATTTGTTGATAAACTATTACTTTCTGTCTGGTTGCTTAAATGATATTCTCTTCACTATAGAACTGCAAGCTATCCTCAGGTATGGGTATTTTTTTCCACTAAAATTATGATTTTTTTTTACACTAGGGAAAATACTTTTCTTCTGTGTTGATTATTATATCTGCTCCTTTGTTCCAGCATTTTCAGGAATATTTCTTCTCTGTAGATTGCATTTTGACTGTTTTCACTCTATTGATTATCATCTCGTGATCTTTATCCTTTACTTCTACAGTCTTGGAAAGCTCATTCATAGGTTACATTTTCTCCATTGTTCTGCTCACTAGTGCCTCTAGAGTGTCTTGATGGCATCCTCCTCTTATTTTGGCTGGCACCATGTTTGATAAGGGCAAGGAATTCAGAGTGACTTAAACCCACCTGAATATGCCCTTGGCATCTGCCAGGGCTTCACCTCAGACCTACACCTGGAGGATGGACCAATTTGCACAAACTTGGTCCAGCCTCCAGTGGGTACTCATCAGTCTGTCTTGTTCCCCTGAGTGGATCTGAACCACTTCTGCTCCAGGGTTCTTCTGCTGAAGAGCATTTCCTAAGAGAATACCCATTCCCCAATGTGGCATGCATCCTCCCCTGCTCTGTGTTGTCCTTGGCGATGCTGTCCTGGGAGATGTGATCTTGGTATTCATATTAAAAGAGATGAACTGAAGCTGCCGGGGAAGTTTCATGGGAATGAGTTCTGGCCCTCTTGGAACCTAATTCCTTTCCAGAGGGAGAGCAGTGGTCAGGTTTCAGGCTATGGTAGTCCTGAGTCTCTGAGTATGGGCAGAAAGTGGATAAGTAAGCCTTCTCTTAGGGTCTTCTTGTCTACTCCATATTGGGATTAGGAGATGAAATAGGTATTGCTGAGGTGGGGGTGGGGGTTTCCTCCAATAACTCCACTGGCACCATACTTGGTGGAGATTGCCTCTAGACTTCTATCCACACTGATGCAAGGTTTTATGTTTTTTCAGAACATCATGGGCACTTTAGTAGGAAACAGAGTGTATCTCAGGTGAACCCAATGGTTAATTTCCACATGTGCCTGATGCACTTTCCCCCTACTCCCTGAAAATAATGTATTTGTTATTACAGACAGACAACGATGCTTCAGTTTCAGTAAGGGTTAAAAATTACTCCACTCATCAACTCCCATTCTAAAGATGAGACACAGAGTTAATCAGTAGCATTAGGGCCTCCACAGGAAGCAACGCTGTCATGCAAAATGGCCTATAGACATTCTAGCCATTTCCAGAAGCTTGTAATTATTGCTGCATGGGTGCTAAGTCACTTCAGTTGTGTCCAACTTGCTGACTCATCTACTACATTTAGCAGGGACAGGAAGATCCCTTGGAGAATGGAATGGCTACCCACTCCAGTATTCTTGCATGGGAAATCCCATGGACAGAGGAGTCTGGCGGGCCATTGGGTCACAAAGAGTCGGACATGACTAAGGGACTAACACTTTCACCAGCAAGAATATGCCTTACACACATGTCAAAAGGAAAAATATTAATATAACACAATATATCTTTACCTTATAATAAATTCGGGCCACCAAACTCCGCTGAAGAATCCTTTCACGAAAATGCACTGCTTTCAACAGAAAGGTGAGATTACCAACTGTGTCCATGTTAAATGCCAGGAAACTGAAAAAAAAAAAAAGCACAGTGACCATCATTATTATTTTGTCATCATCAAAGTATTTCAAATTGAAAGAAATCGATGGGATTTGTTTTTTTCAAAAAGAATTTCTTCCCAATAGAGAGTGTGAGTACACATAATTATCTCCTTGATCTCTCACTTGCTGTATTTTGTGCCTTTTCTTAGTAATTCTGTCGATGAATGCCTGGATCAAGTTATTCTATGTGGTCATCCTTGTGATGTAAAGATAATTTGGTTTACTGCTTTTTCCACTTAGTATTTTTTAAATCTTTTTTTTTTTAATTTAACATTTTTTTTGGCCACACCTCAAGGCATGCAGGATCATAGTTCTCCAATCAGGGAGTGAACCCTTGCCTCCTGCATTGGCAACACAGTGTAATAACCATTGGACCACCAGGAAAATCCCTAAAAGATATTTTTAAATTGAAGTATAGTTGATATACAATATTATATATTACAGGTATTCAATATAATGCTTCACAATTTTTAAAGGTTAAACTCCATTTGTAGCTATTATAAATGGGCTTCCCAGGTGGAAAAAGTTCTTCGTTTCTCATAAACTAAACCACACATAACCTATGACTCAGCCATTCCATTCCTACTATTTGCCTTAGAAAAATAAAACACATTCATGAAAACACTTGTATACAAATATATTCACAGAAGTTCTACTCAGAGGGGTGAAAAATTAACAACCCAGGTGTCTCTCTGTCAAGAGAAAGGAAAATAATATGATCAATTACACACCAATAAAACTGACAACCCAGACAAAATAAGTAAATTCCTAGAAACATATAATCTTTGAAGACCAAATGAAGAAGAAATAGAAAATATGAGCAGAGTAATTACCTGTAATAAAATTGAATCATTAAAAAAAAAAGATCTGCCAACAAACAAAAGTCCAGGGCCAGATGGTGTCACAGGTGAATTCTATCAAACATCTGAAGAAGTAACACCTATCTTTCTCAAACTATCCCAAAAAAATTAAAGAAAAAAGAAAACTTCTGAACTGATTCTAGAATGCTAGAATTAGCCTGATACCAAAAACCAATAAAGATATCACACACAAAATGAAAATTATAGACCAATATCACTGATGAACATAGATCCAAAAATCCTCAATAAAATATTAACAAAACCAAACAAAACAATACACCAAAAAGATCATACACCATGATCAAGTGGCATTTATCCTAGGAATGCAAGGATGGTTCAACATCCACAAATCAGTGTGATCCACCACATTAACAAACTGAAGAATAAAAATCATCTGATCATCTCAGTAGATGCAGAAAAAGCTTCTGACAAAATTCAAAATTATGATAAAAACTCTCAACAAAGTGGGTAAAGAGGGAACAAACCTCAACATAACAAAGGCTACATATATGACAAACCCACAGCTCACATGTATATACAATTTTTGCCAATTATTCCTCAACGTAGAAATTTGAAAAAAAAAATTTTAAACGAATGGAAAACAAACCTTAGTATGAAAGTGAAAAAATGGAAGTGTTAGTTGCTCAGTCGTGTCCAACTCTTTGTGACCCCCTGGACTGTAGCCTACCAGGTTCCTCTGTCCATGGAATTCTCCAGGCAAGAACACTGGAGTCAGTAGCCATTCCCTTCTCCAGGGGATCTTCCTGACCCAGGGAATGCACCCGGGTCTCCTGCACTGCAGGTAGATTTTTTACTGCTGAGCCACCAGGGAAGCCCCATGTAACTTCTGCATAAGCAGAAAAAACTGTAACCAAATATTGAACTTTAGTTAACAATGTTCATTTCAAATTATTTAGAAGTATGCTAATGTCTGTAGTTTACTTTGAAATGTATCAGAGAAAAAAAGGTGAATTGAAGGATGAATTGAGGGCTTGATACAGGGATATATATGTGGTATATATATACATATATACCACAGTCACATGTTACTAGTTGATTCTGTGGTGGGTATATGGATGTTCCCTAAAATCATTTCAATTCTCCTGAGCATTTGAAAGTGTTCATAATATAAATGACACAATATTCAAGTACAGTGCAGAAACTTGGTTTTCCTCAACCTCCACATCCTCCTAGGGATCCATGGGTCGATGAGAGCAGTGAGTGCTCCATGGCAGCCCCTTAGGGAAGGGGAAGAGGCAGCACTCACTGGCACAAGGGCAGAATGGAGCTGTTTGCAGAATGAAGTTCAGCCCCAATCAGAGCCAAGCCCTGCCCTCCTCACCTAGCACCTAGTCTCATGGAGTCTTTCCAGTACCATGATTGACTCCTCCCACAGCCCAAATGAAGGGTAGCCTCTGGGAGTCCATACAAATGGTCATCTACTGGGAGGGATTTCAGGGACCATCATTCCTCGTGTTCCCATCTGCTCACTTTTCTTGTGAGTTGTCAGTATGACTGCCATCCGACTGCTTTACCTGCATGAAAGTTCCCTGAAAGCTGAGAACCCAAAGTCACTGCTGTATTGTCAACACCTGAAGAAGTGCCCAGTACAATGTGTGTGCGTGGAGATCTGTTGCATGTTAAAGGTTTTCCTTAATATACATAAAAATGAGAGTGAGTAAGGTTTGGGGACATAAGGAGAAAAACTGAAAAGCAGCCAGACTGAATCAGTAAAACCTGGATGTGTGGGAGAGAGGAGTATACTGTTTTGGAGGTTAATAACCGAGACAAAAATAAATGGACTGGAACTTTCCAAATATTTACACTTGGAATACTGCCTTTTGTACATCTCAAGTCTATCTTGGAAGATTTGCTAGGAATATAGATTTGCATATGAGTGAGAATCTGTTTTTCTTTTGAAATGATGGAAACAGCCCTGCTCTGCTATCTGGAAGAGAAATGGAGGGGCACATGGTATGTAGTTAGTTGGGGAACTTGTTTCCTGAATGGATGGAACTGGTTTTGATGGGAATTGTACTGTTCTTTCAACTTCTTATATGTTGTAAATTTTCCAGCTAATAAATTGTGAGGGAAACTATCAGCCCTATAAAATGCCCATTTAAGGCTATGTTCTTAGTCGCAGTCATGTCTGATTCTGTGGCCCCATGGACTGTAGCCCACCAGGTTCCTCTGTCCATGGGATTCTCCAGGCAAGAATACTGGAATGAGTTGCCATCTCCTCCTCCAGGGGATCTTCCTGACCCAGAGATCGAACCTGCATCTCCTGCATTGGCAGGTAGATTCTTTACCACTAGTGCCAATTGGGAAGCCCATAGAAATGTTAAAAAAAGACTTACTGACTTTGGAGAGTGTGCAAATTGAAATAAAATCAAAGAAAATTATATAAAATTAAAAGATTAAAAAAACACCCCCAAACAGAGGGAGATTTAAATGAAACAATCTTCAGATATGGGAGCTGCTATTTACAGCTTTAAGACAGTCTACAGTTTGAACAAACAGGAACGTGAGCAGTAGCTTACAAAACAAGAGAAAAAGGACAGATTCATGCCAACCAATGTGAAAAGTCTTATACGTGTGTGCATGCCTGCTAAGTTGCTTCAGTACTGTCTGACTCTTTGAGACCCCATGGATGTAGCCCACCAGGCTCCTCTGTCCATGGGATTCTCCAGGCAAGAATACTGGAGTGGGTTTCCATGACCTCCTCCAGGATTGAACCCAAGTCTCTTACATCTCCTGCATTGGCAGGTGGATTCTTTACCACTAGCACCACCTGGGAAGCCCCAAAAGTCCCATACTATCATTTATTGTGTCTCCCATGTCTCTCATCAGGATTGTAAGATTATACTTTTTAATAAATAGTTGTTTGAAAATTAGTTCATCTGTGTTATGAAGACCAAAGTCTTCCTCCAAATAAAAATGATAATTTAAAAAATACACAAAAGAAAAAACCACAATAAGCTCCTCAAAAGTAGAACAAAGAAGATAATACATTTATGAGCAAAAATCAATGAAGTAAAAGCAAAGGTATGACAGAGGATCAACAAAGGGAAAAGTTGGTCATTTGAAAAAAGTAGTAAGTTAGACAAACATCTGGTGAGATTAAACAATAACAATAAAGGAGAGAAAAAAAACACAAGAAATAATTTTAGGAATGAAAACTGGGACCTAACTACAGATCTAAAGAGCCTCTTGATGAAAGTGGAAAAGTTGGCTTAAAACTCAACATTCAGAACACTAAGATCATGGCATCTGGTCCCACCACTTCATGGCAAATAGATGGGGAAATAATGGAAACAGTGACAGACTTTATTTTCGGGGACTCTAAAATCACTGCAGATGGTGACTGCAGCCATGAAATTAAAAGATGCTTGCTCCTTGGAAGAAAAGTTATGACCAACCTAGAGATCATATTAAAAAGCAGAGATATTACTTTACCAAATAAGGTCCATCAGAGCTTTGGTTTTTCCAGTAGTCACGTATGGATGTGAGAGTTGGACTATAAAGAACACTGAGCGCTGAAGAATCGATGCTTTGGAACTGTGGTGTTGGAGAAGACTCTTGAGAGTCCCTTGGACTGCAAGGAGATCCAACCAGTCCATTCTAAAGGAAATCAGTCCTGAATATTCATTGGAAGGACTGACATTGAAGCTGAAACTCTAATACTTTGGCTACGTGGTATGAAGAACTGATTCATTTGAAAAAGACCCTGATGCTTGGAAAGATTGAAGGTGGGAAGAGAAGAGGATGACAGAGGATTGAGATGGTTGGATGGCATCACCGACTCAATGGACATGAGTTTGAGTAAGCTCCAGGAGTTGGTAATTGTCAGGGAGGCCTGGTGTGCTGCAGTCCATGGGTTCACAAAGAGTCAGACACAACTGAGGGAATGAACTGAACTGAACTGAATTGAACTACCGATCTAGCAGAAGTTAAAAAGATAATTAGAGAACAGTATGATAAACCTTACTGGGAAGGAAATGGCAACCCACCCCAGTGTTCTTGCCCGGACAACCCTATGGACAGAGGAGCATAGCAGGCTACAGTCCATGTGATCGCAAAGAGCTGGACATGACTGAGAGACTAAACAACAACAGCATGATAAACCTTATACCAGTAAATGTGAAATCAAACATAAATTCCTAGAAAAATATCATTTACCAAAACTGGCAGAAGAAGAGAAACCTTAAATGGTCTTAAAACAATTAATTGAATCAGTTGTTTAAATATTACCCAGACCCAGATAGTTTTCAAATAACTTTTCAGATCTTCAGAATAAGAAACTACTCCCAAAATAACTTCTGTGACCAGGAAAACTTGATATAAATCCAATCAGGGAAGTACGAGAAAGGGAAACAATAAGCTAATAAGTACACAAAAACCCTAAAAATAATACTAACAAGTCAAACCCAGGAAAATATAAAAATAATAATACAGTATGACAACACTGAGGGTTTCTTAAGCACACAAGTGTTATTTATCAAAACAGGTTAAGAAGAAATAACATAAGATAATTTAATAGACAAAAAATCATTTTCAGTAAAATTCATCATCAAATAATGATAAAAACATGTTAAAAATGACAGTAAACAGAGCTTCCTTAGGAGGTAAAGTATGCCTATCAAAAACTTTAGCAAATGCATTCTTAACAGTGAAATATCAAACTAATTCTTTTAAACATCAGAAATAGGACACTTTCTCACAAAAACAAATAAAAGAAGCAATAAGTGGAAAAGAAAGAATAAAATTTACTGTGTGCGGATGGTATGACTGTCTATGGAAATCCAAAGAATCTATCAGCGCATTTAAATGACATTTTTTATGGTCAGGTTTATACACAAAAGTCAACTGTGTGTATAATAAATCAAGAAGAAAAAAACATAATTTAAAAAATGTTCTTTTTATGGCAACAACAAAATTATAAAGTACCCACTAATAAATCTGTCCAAAGTTGTACCATGTTTGAAAGAAATTATAAAACTCTGGAAGACACTTGGGAGATTAAAATCTTTGAGAGGAAGTTCAGTTTACAAGCATGTCAATTTTTCTGCAAATCTATAGATTTAATACACTTCCAAAGAAAAGTCCAGTAGATGTTTTAAAAATTGTGGTAAAATAAACATAACATAAAATCTGCCACCTTAACCATTTTTAAGGGTATAGTTCAGCGGCATTAAGTACATTCACATTAGCATGCAACCATTACTATTACTCATCTTCAAATCTTTTTCATTTTCCCAAACTGAAATTCTGCAGCCAGTGAACACTATCTCCCACTTCCTCCTCCTCCTAGCCCCTGGTAACCACTATTCTACTTTCTTCTTTTTTATGATTTTTTTTCCCCTTAATGTGAGTCCTTTTTGAAAGTCTTTATTGGATTTGTTACAATATTGCTTCTCTTTTATGGTTGGATTTTATGGTTGCTAGGCAGGTGGGGTCTTAGCTCCCCAACTAGAGAGCAAACCCTCACCCCCTGTATTGGAAGGTTTTAACCACCGGACCACAGGAGAAGACCCACTATTCTACTTTCTGTCTCTACGAACTTGTCTACTGTAGATAATACCTTATGTAAGTGCAACCATATAATATTTGTCCTTTTGCGGTATGTACGTTCTTTTCTTTCTTTGTTTTTTTTTTTTTGGAGGAACTTGACAAACTTACTCTCACACTTGTAAGGATGTACAAAAGACCTAGAATAGCCACCACAATTCTGAATTACATTTTAGATATAATAGTATCATATATAATGTGTACCACATAATATTATTACACTGTTATAAATCTAGTGGAATTGAGACAGTGTTTTGTTAGATTCAGAATATACAAACAGGAACTTCCCTGGTGGTCCAGTGGCTACGACACCATGCTCCCAATGCAGGGGGCCTGGATTCGATCCCTGATCAGAGAGCTAGATCCCGTGTGCCACAGCTGAGAGTTTTCACTCGCAACTAAAAAGATCCTGCGTGCTGCAGTGAAGATCAAAGACCCTGCGTGCTGCAGTGAAGATCAAAGATCCTGCGTGCTGCAACGAAGATCAAAGACCCTGCGTGCTGCAGTGAAGATCAAAGACCCTGCGTGCTGCAGTGAAGATCAAAGATCCTGCGTGCTGCAACGAAGATCAAAGACCCTGCATGCTGCACTGAGACCCGAGGCAGCCAAACTAACTAACCAACTTAAAAAAAGAACACACAAGCAGACTAGGAACAAATGGACTTCCACATATATAAAAGTTTAATAAGTGCCAGTGGAGGCATTCTAGATCACTAGGGAAAGGCAGTGAATTCAGAAAATGGGGCTGGAAAAACTGACAATCCCCACAGGAGAAAAAATAAAATAAATTAAATCCCTTCCTCACACCACAGACAGAAATTTCTAACGGATTCAAGAATTCAAGGTGAAACTCTCAAACTCTCAACAATATTAAAACATATATATTTCACAATCACAAAGTAGACAAGATACAGGAAGTGTGGGATATAAAAGAAAAGATTGATAAATTCAACTGTAATTGAAGAATTTATGTTAATCAAAGACATCATAAAGAAAACATAAGACAAGCCACAAACTTGGAGAAGATAGCTGTAACATCTAAAAATCAATACCGACTAAGACCAAACAAAACAAAACAGAAAAACTGACAAAATACATGACAAGCATTTCACATAAGAAGAAATACAAATGGTAAAGAGAATGTGAAGGCATGCTCAACTATAATAATAACAAGAAAAAGGCCATTTTAAAGCCATAGTGAGGGACTTCCCTGGTGGTTCAGTGGCTAAGACTCCATGCTCTCAATGCCGGGGGCTCGGGTTCAATCCTGAGTCAGGGAACTAGATCCCAAATGCCCCAACTAAAGATCCTGCATGCTGCAACTAAGACCTGGTGCAGCCAAATAAGTAAATAAAAGTAAATATCTGACTAGATTCTAATGAGGTGGACAAACCTAGAGCCTATCATACAAAGTGAAGTAAGCCAGAAGGAGAAAGACAAATATAGTATATTAACCTACACACACACACACACACACACACACACACACACACACACACACACACACATATGGAATCTAGAAAGATGGTACTGATGAACCTATCTACAGGGCAGCAGCGAAGATGCAGACAGAGAGAACAGACTTGCACACAATTGGGGAGAAAGAAGGTGGGATGATTTGAGAGAGTAGCATTGAGACATATACATTACCAGATGGAAAGTATACAGCCAGTGGGAGTTTGCTGTATGACACAGGGAATCCAAAGCTGGTGCTCTGTGACACCCTAGAGGGGTGGGATGGGGAGGAAGGTTGGAGGGGGAGGGGTTTAAGAGGGAGGGAACATATGTATACCTACGGCTGATTCATGGTGATGTATGGCAGAAACCATCACAATACTGTCAAGCACTTATCCTCCAATTAAAAATAAAATAAAAATTTAAAAAAGCCACAGTGAGAGATCTTTTTCTTATACTGACAAAAATTAAATCTGACAATGCCAAATGTTGGTTTCATAAGACACGGGCTGTTGATGGGGATAAAAAATGTATGCAGTCACTTTGAAAAATAAATCGGCATGATGTAGTAAAGTTCAGCACTGGCATACCCACAACACAGCAATTTCACACCTGGGTAATATGCGTCATTAAGGAGTGTTTTTTCAGGCAACAGATTGAAAATCGCTAAAACGGCACATGAAATCAGTTTACATGATTGAGATCAGTATTTTTAAAAAAGAAAATTAAAAAACATCAGAGAACATCACGAGTAATAGGATGGGCATTGTTTCATGGCATGTTTGTTCCATCTGTGTCTGTGGTGGGGAGGAAGGGTAGGGGACTCTATGGGTGTGTGGGTGTCCATGGTGACGTAAAACGTATTTCTCATTCTGAGTCATGGCAACTAAATTTGAAAGCCCTGTAGAAATTCTTGCCCACGTTCCCCAGAAAACATGTACAATATTTTTCATAAGAGTGTTGTGCAATATATCAAAAATACAACCCAAATATCCACTGATACTGGAGATTAGAAAGCATAGGTAACTTGTAGCACAGACACATGATGAAATATTATGAGCAGAGATAGAAGCTCTTCAGCCACACATAACAACTTGGATGAACCTAAGAAACAAAATATTGAGTGAAAACAGGAAGCTACAGAATACCACACAATTACACCTTATTTATCAAGCTTATAGATAAAACAAAAAATCAGTGAAAACAATCCAAAGCATGGATTCTGGAGCCCAACTATCTGGATTCAAATTCTAGCTTTGTCACCCACTGGCATGTAATCTTGGGCAAAATGCTTAACCTCTGTGCCTGTTTCCTCATCTGTGAGATGGAAATAACAAAAACCTGTTAAGTCCTTGCAACAGTGGACATGCTAAAAAGAAGGAACACATGCAGGAGGATCAGAATTGGCAGTCTTCTGGTCCTTAAGTTGGATCACGAGTGCATGAGTAGTGAAATTACATATTCATATCTATGTTTCCACATATCAGTATTTTTTTAAACACAGAAGATATGGGTTCAATCCGTGGGTTGGGAATATCCCCTGGAGCAGGAATGGCAACCCACTCCAGTATTCTGGACTGGGAGATTCCATGGACAGAGGAGCCTGGGGGGCTACACTCCATGTGGTCGCAGAGTCGGACACGACAGCAAACAAGCACATAGTTGATGTACAGTGTTGCCTTAGTTTCAGGTGCGCAGCAAAGTGACTTAGTTATATCTATTCTTTCTCTAAGCCCATGTTATTACAGAGTGTTGAGCAGAGTTCCCTGTGCTATTCACTATTCACATTGATTATCTATTTTATATCAATATTTTCCATTTAAACAGGTGTGAGTTGTACAAGGCTCTGAATACTCAAGCTCAAGAATAAGACTCCAGGTCAAGGATGGTGGCAGCCTGAGTGATCACATACCTGGTTCTCAGCCTGTCTCTCCCCGATTCTGCCCAGTTTCGGAGCAAGCTGGAGACTGGTCTTTGTTCACACTGCTTGGTGTACTGAGCCAGCAGTTCCCGAACCACAACCTGCACAGAGTATAAATCATTTGTCAGCCATTTGTGAAAAATTTAACAAACACCAGAGTGTTTTTAACTGCTGCAGCAAGATAAGGTCCAGTGGCTTCCAGCAGACTTTTGTGCTCAGTGGTGTCAGACTCTGTGACCTCATGGACTATTCTGTCCGTGGGATTTTTCAGGCGAGAATACTGGAATGGGTTGCCATTCCCTTCTCCAGGTGAACCTGACTCTCCTGCATTGCAGACGGATTCTTTACCCACTGAGTCACCTGGGAAGCCCATGTCTTACTATATATATATTTGAAAGTCGCTCAGTCATATCTGACTCTTTGCGACCCCATGGACTGTATAGTCCATGGAATTCTCCAGGCCAGAATACTGGAGTGGGTTGCCATTCCCTTCTCCAGGGGATCTTCCCAACCTAGGGATTGAACCCAGGTCTCCTGCATTGCAGGTGGATTCTTTACCAGTGGAGCCAGCAGTGAAGCCCAAGAATACTGGAGTGGGTAGCCTATCCCTTCTCCAGCAGATCTTCCTGACCCAGGAATCGAACCGGGGTCTCCTGCCTTGTAGGCAGATTCTTTGCCAGCTGAGCTATCAGGGAAGCCCGTGTCTTACTATATAGTCATGCTTATTACACATTGCTTTTGTTTCTTTGAAGTATTGTCTTGAATTCTTGAAATCATATCTCTAGATAGATATTACCCATGAATTCATTTCAGGATAGAAAAGGGGGTGTCACAAAATACTGACTATGAAAAAGAGGGCATCAGGATCACTGTATTAGGGGTCAAAGGACATAAACATTTTTGTAATTCCTGCTGTACAAAGTTGGGCTCCCCAG
The DNA here is from genome assembly GCA_024291935.2 of Okapia johnstoni. Lineage (NCBI taxonomy): Eukaryota > Metazoa > Chordata > Mammalia > Artiodactyla > Giraffidae > Okapia > Okapia johnstoni. The sequence continues at coordinate 132,633,458 of CM044306.1, read as the reverse complement.
GTGGCGCTAGTGGCAAAGAACCCTCTGCCAATGCAGGAGACATAAGAGACGTGGGTTTGATCCCTGGGTTGGGAAGATCCCCTGGAGGAGGGCACGGTGACCCATTCCAGTATTCTTGTCTGGAGAATCCCACAGACATGGCAGCCAGGCGGGCTATAGTCCACAGGGTCGAGAAGAGTCGGACACGACTGAAGCAAGTTAGCACGCATGCACACTATACAAAGTAAGTGTGAAAATCAAACACTGCTAGCAACAGGGAAAATGGCGGGGGGGGGGGGGAATCAACTAACTGACTAGAATAAAAATCAAAATTATATGGCACTCAAGGTCAGTTTCACTGACATCACTGGGATTAGCACATCGTTGTTTTTGCTTACCTGTTAAATTTACAACGGCTCTAACTCCATCACCCTCTTGGTATAAGAGCAACAACACTCCAAACGTTAAACATTGCTCTTTCTGATTCCCACGCCTCCACTCCAGACCTTCACTTCCTTTATTTTTCCACACTGAGTTTATTGCTACCCAAGGACATGAAGCGTTACAACTTGCTATTGTTTTCTCATCCTTCTGCCTCCAGAAGGTAAGCGCCACAAGGTCAGTGTTTGTTCACGTTCATTCCATCAAATGGCTATGGGAGTTGAGGAATCTTTCTTGAATAAGTGAATGAATAAATAAATCCCTTTCCGTTTTCAGCATCTCATCTGATCCATTCAATTCCTTAATAATTTCCTTTAACTTTTGTCACTACGCGTCCACCTTTCTGATTTTGTTGCTGTTCAGTTGCTTGCTCGTGTCTGACTCTTTGCAACCCCATGGACTGCAGCATACCAGGCTTGCCTGTCCTTCACTATCTCCCAGAGATTGCTCAAACTTAAACTTATCTCCATTGAGTCGATGATGTCATCCAACCTTCTCCTCCTGCCCTCAATCTTCCCCAGCATCAGGGTCTTTTCCAATGAGTCAGCTCTTACCTTTCTGATTTAAGCAAATTAAATTGGGAAAACAAACGCATTTTAACTAGATTTAAAATTAGAAGAACATTGGGGCTTCCCCGGTGGTCCAGCACTTAAGACTCCATGCTTCTGCTGCTAGAGGCGAGGTTTTTATCCCTGCCTGGGGAATGAAGATCCTGTGTGATGCACAGTGTGGCCAAAAAACTAATAATTTTTAAAACTTTTCTAGAACATAATAATCCAGTTTAGTTGTTAAACTTAAAAGATAGACACACTGGGGCCTGGCTAGTATCACAAAATTCCTCTGTTTAGATCTTCGCTCCTTTCTTTTTCCTTTTCGCTCCTTGCTTTTGGAATTGTTCCTCTTTTTTTAGGTCATGAAACAAGAAAAGCTGATTTTTAAAATGAGTCTATTTTCTGCTGCTGATGCACTTTGGTGAAGGATTAAAGGATTGGAGCTATCAGCTACTATGGGTTTGGTCAGGACAGTCTCTACACTCAATACTTTATTTGATAAATGACCTGGAGAGGCAAAGACAGATCCATCAGCCTCTCAACTGACCATGCAATGAAGAAGTGATTTTTTTAACCTCATATATGTGTCCCTGAATACGTTTGCAAAATATAAATAAATTATATAACATTATATAACATATATAGTATACACACCCACACCCACACACACACACACACACACATATATATATATATATATATATGAGTGCAGAAGACACAGGTTCAATCCCTAGGTGGGGAAGATCCCCTGGAGTAGGAAACGGCCACCCACTCCAGTATTCTTTTTTCTTTTTTTACAACAGTATTCTTAACTGGAAAATTCCACGGACAGAGGAGGCTGGTGGGCTACAATCCATGGGGGTTGCAAATAGTCGGACATGACTGAGCACATACCACACACACACACACACACACACACACGTATAATTTTTAATTTTCTACTTTAAAATAATTATATACACAAAAGTTGCAAAATTAAAATGAAACAGAGAGGTTTTGTCTAGTCATCACCCAGATTACCCCCCAAAATGTTATCTTACACAGCAATGTGTATGCATGCGCTTTGTGACTACATGGACTGCAGCTTGCCAGGTTCCTCTGTCCATGGGATTATCCAGGCAAGAATACTGGAGTGAGTTGCCATTTACTCCTTTAGGGGATCCTCCTGAACCAAGGATTGAACCCGACATCTCCAGTGTCTCCTGCACTGGCAAGTAGATTTTTTACCACTGAGCCACCTGGGAAGCCCTCAGATAGTAATAGCTATGATCAAAGCTATGAGATTCAGTAAAATTTGTATACACTGAATGTTTGAGTTGTAGCAAAGAGTTCATTATTTAAAAATGAACCTGGTAGTAAAAGAAATCCATTTTATAAAATAAAATATATTTCCTCTCAATACAAATAGTCATATCCTCTAGGTCTGGTGTTTTGAAAACTTACACCAGATTTTCTTAAGACAACTTGTGATGTTATTTCTTTCCAGATGATGGCTTCGTGGCTTTGGACACAGTTCTGTCGGTCAAAATATGAAGACTCTTTATTTTCCTTTATCTACTTGATTAGTTCCCAGGGACTGAGTCCCGCTGCACCTGCTCAGGAGTCCCTTCCTTAAGAGAACTCCAGGGAACTGAGCAGCCAAAACAGCTATGTTCTTGCCTTTTGTAAAAGATCCCACCTGCAGAAGGAATCAAGTGAATCTATAGCCAACATTTGGAAACCATGAGTCTGAGTAGTTATGCAGAATAATGATATCACAAACATGCACTTATAACAAATATCATATGCATCAGGGAACACTGATTATATAGCACAATTACAAATAATTTTTTAAGTCGAATGGCTTTTCAAGGCATCTACAAAGCAACTAGCATGTCTACACACTGAGTATTTCACTGATTCATGTCAGCTACAGAGAAACTTGGATTAAAAAGTCTAACGAGTTGTGTCTGCTGCCAAAGCAGAAACATTTAGAGTCGATCAGGATAGAAAACACGGTCTCTAAGGAAAAGTCAGCCCACGTCACCCACTCTGCAGCAGGACAAGCCAGGCAGCGGGGTTGCACTCAAGTTTAAACCGAGTAGGACGGCTTCCTTCCAAGTGGCCGTACTTGTGGCACTGGCACCCCAGATCATGACCTAGGCAGGACTGGCCATAGAACCCAGGGCAAAACAAAAGTGCAGAGCACCTTGTTCAAAAATGATTGAGGATTTCAAGACACTGAGAGCAGATCAGCAAACCAGCATAGGCTCTTCTTTTTTTCTAAACATTTTATTTCGTATTGGGGTATAGCCAATTGACCATGCTGTGACAGTTTCAGATGAATAGCGAAGGGACTCAGCCATACATATATATCCATTCTCCTCCATACCTGGCTCCCACCCAGGCTGCCACGTAATATTAAGCAGAGTTCCCTGTGCTATATAGTAGTAGGTCCTTGCTGGTTATTCATTTTAAATATAGCAGTGTGTACATGTCCATCCCAAACTCCCTAACTATCCCTTCCCCCCATGTTTCTCCTTGGTAACCATAAGTTCATTCTTTAAGTCTAAGCACAGGCTCTTCTGAGCACAGGTTTCATCCCATGCAGCTGGATCTGGCCCTCCAGGCCCCAGGAGGATGGCAGACACAAATAGGACTGCATGTCCTGAGTTTTTCTTCCATCTACATCTGGCAACATCAGATAGCTGAGGGCAGTTCAGGTGTCCCCCAGGGAGTGAGGCTGAAGAAAAGGCCAACTGGACATTATCTCCCACTGAGTGTGGTAACTGTTTGCCTCTTTCAAGTGCTGGACATGCCATCAAGGTAAGATTTCTTTGAGGAGCATCTGTAATGATTCTCTGGCTAGAAGGAGAGAAACAAAGAAGGAAGGAAGGGAAGAGAGACAAGGAGAGAGGGAGAAGGAGGAAGGGAGGAAGAAATAAAAGGGACAGAGAGAGAGAGCAAGAATGATTTCTGTACAGAAAATGAAGAAGCCACTCTGGTGAGCTCAGAAGTACAAGTAACAAGGCTCAGATTCAGAAGGCTCTCTTTCTCCCAAACCTCACACACAGAGTTCTTGAGAAGAGCCTTCAACAGTCAGATGCTGGAACATCTAGCTTTGAAAGAATTAGCACCAGATTTGTTATGGGTCAGTGGATTTGGAAGAGAAAACCAGAACGTCTGTTTCAAACTATCTTGCTTTTCTAAAAGGGTACTATCCGAAAGTCCCTTCAAGTTCCCCAGAATGAATGACCACATTTTGTAAATGCTCTGCACCAATTCTACCCTCAATCTTCACACCATCCGCCTCCCCCATTTCCAACGCCATTTCCCTCTCCTAGGCTGAGACTCGGTCCCAGGCCTACTTCTACTCCCCCAGTGGTGGTCTTCAGTCTCCACTAGGCCAGCCTCTGTCTGCCTCTGGCCCATTCACACATCTCCCTTTCTCTTTGCTTCTGCCATCATCCAAGGTGATTCTGTGCATCTCATCTGTAGATCCCACCTGTAAACCTCCGGAAGATCTGTTGAACTGTCTCTGACTTTTCTGGGTCGGGCAGGCCCTCAGCCCATGCCCTCATTCTTTCTCCCAAAGAGGCCCTCAGAAGGGGAAGGCGGCTGATCTTTCAGGATGACTGGCTGTCATCCACAGCCCGGTCACCCCTGTACCAGCTGTTTCTCAGACCCATCCTGGTGCAACCAGATCTCAGATCTTTCAGAACTGATGCTCCAAGGCCCTGTGATAGGGTCGCCCCAGCCCTCATCTCTGATTTTAGGAGTACCTGCCCCTCGCTCCTTCTAGCATCTCAATACCTCCACCTGCTGATCACTAGGACTTACCTATAGCCAGAAGGCTGGGGCCCCAGAGGGAATGTTCTTTCAGGTTTACTGTTCTTTAAGGTTTTCTAAAGAAACTGTGTGGTTCCTTTAGGAGCAGAGGGAGCCAGGGCTCTACAGCCTGAGATCTAGTCCTCACCCAACATCATACCTGTCCCAAAGCCGCATTGTAGCACTTGAGGTCCAGGCTGTCTTGGAGAAGAATCTGGAATTCACCCCAAGAACAGTAAGGGGTGTGTGTGTGTGTGTGTGTGTGTGTGTGTGTGTGTGTGTGTGTGTGTGTGCACTCGCATGCAGCATTTGTTCTCTCAGTGAGGCCTCCCTTTCTTTGTTACTCTTCATTCCTTCTCTTCCCTCCCTCATTTTTTATATTTAAGGGAAGGACTAGTTCTTTTTTTTCTATGTTTTACTCACAGTTCCTTTATTTTATGTAGTAAAAATTAACTAACACCAATGAGTAAGAATGCAATAAATATGTTTCTATAAAGGAGGGCCAATTTATTTTAATGGTTTTAAATACACTCAATTTTTAATTTTTAAAAATTTTTTTAAAAAACTAGGAATAAAACTACCACATGACCCAGTAATCTCATTATTGGCCATATATCCTGAGAAAATCATAATTTAAAAAGACACATGTACCCCAAAGATCATTGCAGCACTATTTACAATATCTAGGACATGGAAGCAACCTACCTGCCCATCGACAGAAGAACAGATAAAGAAGATGTGGTACATATGCAATGGAAAATTGCTCAGGCATAAAAAGCAACAATACTGGGTCATTTGCAGTGATGTGGATGAGTCTAGAGTCTGTCATACAGAGTAAAATAAGTCAAAAGAGAAAAACAAATATCGTATATTATATCTGGAATCTAGAAAGATGGTACTGATGAACCTATTTGCTAAGCAGGAATACAGATGCAGATACAGAGAATGGACAGGTGGACACAGGGCAGGAAGAAGAGGGTGGGATGAACTGGCAAGGTAGGATTGACATATATTAATATATACTACCATGCATAAAACAAACAGCTAGTGGGAAGCTGCGCTGCCATGTATAAGATAAATAGCACAGGGAGCTCAGCTCAGTGCTCTGTGATGACCTAGAGAGGTGGGATGGGGTGTGGGAGGGAGGCCCAAGAGGGAGGGGATAGATGTATAAATATGGCTGATTCACTTTGTTGTACAGGAGAAACCAACACAACATCGTAAAGCAAGCCTCCTCCAATTTAAAAAGTTTAGGCCATATTAAATGGTCTTAAACAAAAAGTGAAAGTCTCTTACCCAACCCCTTACCTCTAGAACTTCCTTCAGAAATAACCATTCTTAAGCAGTTTTCATTCTGCTAGAGTAGAAGCTTCCAAACGCCAAGGTCAAACATATTTCTCTTGCTTCCTATTTGGAATATGCTTTTCTTGAACAGTTTTGTTTTTCCTAGAGTCTTGATCAAGTATTTTCCCACTTGTTTCAAGAAGAACCATATGGCTTTTCCATCATGACTAAGCATTTTCCTTCTTCTTAATTATTCTACTTGTTGAATAGAAATCATTTCCTTCTCAAAGTCATTCTTTTGAGCCCTCTGACTTCTTGTCCTAATTTGGACTAATTGTGTTGGCCACGACTCTGCAGGTATTTCTTTACACAAACTCCTCTTGGATTAGCTCCAGAAAGCATGGATGTCTTTCTTTTTTTAATTTATTTATTTTTAATTGAAGGATAATTGCTTTACAGTATTGCGTTGGTTTCTACCAAACATCAACATGAATCAGCCATAGGTATATATATGTCCCCTCCCTCTTGAACCTCCCTCCCGCCTCCCTCCCCATCCCAGCCCTCTAGGTTGTTACCGAGCCCCAGTTTGAGTTCCCTGAGTCATAGGGCAAATTCCCTTTGGCTATTCATAGACATCTTTCTAATTCTTCACTTGTTTTACGCTTTTCTCCACCTCATCTACAAGTAATATTTTTCAGAAAGTGCATGGCAAAGTAAACTTCCTGAACATTTGAATATCTGTAAGTCTGGCTCATATTTGATGAATAATTTAGCTAGCTATAAAAGTTTACATTAAAAGTAAATTTCTTCTGAGTTCTAAAGGCATCGTTCCATTTTATTCTAGACCCTGGCCACTCAAACTGTGGTCTGCAGAGCAGCAGCATCACCATCACCAAGGAGCTTGCTGGAAATGCAGAATTCCAGGACCCACACCAGAATCTGACTGTGACAAGATCCCCAGAGACGTATGGGTACAGTGGAGTTAGGAGGCACTGCTCCAGCCTCCAGTGCTGCCGCTAATAGGGCTGAGGTCAATCTGACTCTCTTTTCTCAGCAAATAATCTGATGTTTCTTTTCAGTCTAACATTCAGAGGCCCTCTCTCTGTCTTTACTTGGTGATCTGAAATTCTCCAGATTGTTTTCAGGCTCTGACCTTGTCTGGTGGGTCCTGCCTGCTGTGAAGAAAGACTTGTGACTGTCTTCAGGTTTGGGAGACTGCCTTCTTTTATCTTTCTGATTTCATCCGCCTCTGTGTCCTCTGCTCCCTCTTTGGGGAATGTCATCAGTTTCCTGGACATGATCATTCATGCCTGTTAGCCTTTCCCTTTTACTCCCCTGGTGGCTCAGTCCATGAAAGAATCTTCTTGCGATGCAGGAGACCCGGGTTCGATCCCTGGGTCAGGAAGATCCCCTGGAGAAGGAAATACCTGCTCCAGTATTCTTGCCTGGAGAATCCCATGGACAGAAGAGCCTGGTGGGCTACAGTCCATAGGGTCACAAAGAGTCAGACATGACTGAGCAACTAAACAACAACCACCAAAAAGACAAAGTTTTAACCACTGGACCACCAGGGAGGCCCCCAGGATGTTTTGTTTTATGGATGCAAAGTCATCACATATCTCCAGGAATATTAATTAGTTTTTTATTTTCCCAGTGCCAGTAGTTTTATTTGTTCATCTTGCTCCACCTTCCTTAATTTTCTGACTATCCCGATTAGATAACCTGTATTATGGTATTGGGCCTTCCCTGGTGACTCAGAAGGTAAAGAATCTGCCTGCAATGTAGGAAACCCGAGTTCAATCCCTGGGTTGGGAAGATCCCCTGGAGAAGGAAATGGCAACCCACTCCAGTATTCTTGACTAGAGAATCCCACGGACAGAGGAGCCTGGAGGGTCGAAAAGTCAGACATGCCTGAGCAACTAACACTTTTACTTCACTTTCATTATGGTATTATTTGCTTAGATGTGATGACAGTATTGTGCTTTTGTAAGAATATGTCCTTAATTTTAAAAAAATGAATGTTGACATTTAATTTAGGAATGAAATGTCTGATGTCTACACCTTTCAAATGGTTACATACATACACACGCACACACACGTGTGTATAAAGAAAATAAGAATGAGACCACTTAAATAGAGCAATGTCTTAACATTTGGAGGTGGAGAATATGCCCAAGTAGTATTATACCAATAGTTCAGTTTTCTCTCGAAATTTCTGTTTGAAATTTTCAAAAGCTGGAAAAAAGAAAAACAAAACAAAATATCCAAATACTCGGGAAAATACTCCGGTGGCGGGGAGGGGACGGTGAAATCCCTAAGAAATCGCTCTCTTACTGGAAACCAGATATGTGCTTGGTTTTTAAGCAAGTAGGGCTATAGGTCATTTGAATTTTTGCATATATTTTCTTGGAGTAATAAACAATGTATGCAAAACCTCTGGCTGATAGTCCTTAGGAAATCTGCCACAGTGGGTTAAGAAGGGACCTGTCCTAGGGTATCTCTAATGAAGAAGAAAGTTACAATGGGATTTCATGGGTGTGGACAGTAATTGGATTTTGTGGAGGGTGTAATTAAATTTCACCAAGGGCCCACAACCTCTGCCCCAGGAAAATAATGAAAGGGTCAGATGACCTTCGATCCTGCTCAAAGGGAAACATGTAAAGCATGCTGAATCTGCGAAGCACAGGCCTGCTCTGTCCACATCTCAGTCATGGGACAGCGGCCACGGTGCCTTCAGGATCACTAAAGAGACTCACCTTCAGATAGAGGGTTGAAGGCACTGTCGGTAATGGAAGAATACTATGAAAATCATTGACCACTGGTCTTTGAAATATCTATCTCTACTTTGATAAGTAGAATCAAAGCATAATCCAGTCCAGAGAAGGATTTGTTGTTGTTTCGTCACTAAGTCGTGTCCAACTCTTTGCAACCCCATGGAGTGTAGCCCGCCAGGCTCCTCTGTCCATGAGATTTCCCAAGCAAGAATACTGGAGTGAGTTGCCATTGCCTTCTCCCAGGGATCTTCCTGATCCAGGGAATGAACCTGTGTCTCTTGTGTTTCCTGCATTGGTAGGCAGATTCCCTCTGCACCACCTGGGAAGCTCACAAGTTACAGAAATTCCCCTCTATTCCTAGTTTGATGAGAGTTTTTAATTACAAACTACTGTTGGATTTTGTCAAATGCTTTTTCTGTGTAAAGCAATATAATCATATAATTTTTTTTCAGCCACTTGATACGATGGTTTACACTGATTGACTTTTGAACTCTGAAGCAGCCTTGTGTACCAGCGAAGAACTCCACTTCTTCACGGTGTATAATTCTTTTTATACACTGCAAGATTTAATTTGCTAAAATTTTGCTGAGGATTTTTGTATCTAAGATCATGTAAGTTTTTGATATGTAGCTTCCCCTTTTTTGTAGATAGTAATCTACTTTTGGTATCAGAGTAATAATAGCTGTATAAAACCAAGTTGGGAAGCATTCTCTTCTCTTCCATTTTCTGCAAGAGATTGTGTAAAATTCTTCCTTAAATGTTTGGTAGAATTCTCCAATGAAACTTAGACCTGAAGATTTCTTTGGAGGGGGCTTTTTCATTATTATTAAACATTAAATTTAATTTCTATTACAGGACTATTACAGGTTGTCTGTTTCAAGTGGCTGTGTTTGGGTCTTTTGATAGAGGAAAGTGAGAGGACTAGATTTGGGGAAAGGAGGAAATATCTTGACCTCACAGTCACCCACAGCACCTATGGGTGGCAAGTTGAGGGACAGTCCTGGGTTCTGAGGCTGGAAATACCTGCCATGTCAGATCATAAGCCAGCACCTTCATAAAGCTTTACAAACCAACACCTCAGGATGAGTCAAAAGAAGGGACAGTGTGAAGGTCATCATTGAGGACTGAGTTTTTTTTTTTATTGGAGTACAGTTGCCTTATGATGTATTAATTTCTGCTGTACAAAGAAGTGAATCAGCCATATGTATACATATATCCCCTCCCTCTTGGATCTTCCTCCCATCTCCCACCCCACCCCTCTAGGTCATTACAGAGCACTGAGCTGTGGTCCCTGTGCTGTATAGCAAGTTCCCACTAGCTATTTGTTTTACACATGGTAGGGTGGACTGATTTTGTGCTCTGGGTTACATAGGAGCTCTCATGTCCACACTTCACAACAGCATCTCAGCACCTGGTTGTAGGGATGAGGAAGTTGGACCGGGCACAACAGATCCCTGGGATTTTCATTTTCTTCCACTTTGTTCAGACTGGGTAAATTCTATTGACTTTACAGATTTTTTTTCCTCTATCATCTCTACTACTGTCATTCCACCAATTTGTTTTTTCAGTTGTATTTTTCAATTCTACAGTTACACTTGGGTCTCCTTTTATTTCTTCTGTCATTGCTGAAATGTTCTGCCACTTTTATCTGTTTCAGGAGCATTTGTGATTACCTTTGAAGTATTCTTTTGATGGGTACTTTAAAATCTTTATAAATTCCAACATCTGATTCTTTTTGGTATCATCATCTGTCGATTTTCCCATTCAAGTTGTGGTTGTCCTTTTTGTTGTTGTTGTTATAATGAGTGATTTTTCTACTGTATCCAGGGGGTTTGGATATTACTTTACGAGATCCTGTTTAATTGTGAGGTGCAGTGCAAGGTCTGAGTGGGTGTGAATGCTCAGCTTCCCAGTGAGTACTGCCAGTACTGCTCTGGCACAAGCAGTATATTGACTCACACTGGCTTGTTGTGGACAGGTGGGGTGACACTCCAGCTTCCCGTCGGTCGTGCTGATACCAGAGAAAGGGGGTGGGGAAGCAGACTACCAACGAGCCCCAATTCCCACTACTTCTTCCTAACTAATTGATGATGGATGAGGGCAGAGGCTGAACTTCCTCTTGGTTTCTGCTGAAACCAGGGAGACAGGAAGTGGAGTATTGACTAACCCAGCTCATACCATTCCATTCCACTCCGATGTTAGGGAAGGCTGGAGGCTCAGAGTCCACTGACCCCCTTTGGTACGGGGGTGAGAGAGCAGGGAGAGAAGGGATCAAAGAGCCCACGAGTCCTCCTTCACGCTGTCTAGTTAGGTTTCTTTTTAAAATTTTATTTAGTTCGTTATTTGGCTGTGCTGGGTCTTCAATGCTGCGTGGGCTTCCTCTAGTTGCAGCGTGCAGGCTTCTCATTGTGGAGGCTTCTCTTGTTATGGAGCACGGGCTCTGACACTTGTGGGCTTCAGTGGTTGCAGCCCCCAGACTCTAGAGCACGGGCTCAGTAGTTGTGCAGCAGACAGCTTAGTTGCTCTGAGGCATGTGGGATCTTCCCAGACCAGGGATCCAATCCATGTCTCCTGCATTGGCAGGTGGATTCCTTACCCGTGAGCCACCTGGGGAGGCCCCAAATTAGGTTTCCTTTTGCTGGGTACATGTGTAGCTTCAGCTCCTTACTGGGTCCACTGACATCAGGGATGGGGAGAATGCGAGTGGTCACTAACCCTAACTCACACCTCCTGGTTTAGTCTAGTTGATGTCAGGTGGGGGTAGGGTTCACTCTCCACTGGGCTCTGCTGACACTGGAGCTGAGGATTGAAGGGCACTGGTAATCAGCTCCACCTTGCATCACCTCACTGGGTCTTGATGTTGCTAAGTGCAGGTGAAGTCTTATCTCACCAAGGGATCCTGCTGACATTACCCCAGTGGGAGAAACTGAGCTCTTTTTGCTTCCACCAGGCTAGCGGTGGAAGATTAGTTCCCTGCTCAGCTTCCCAGACAGCTCAGTGCTAAAGAATCTACCTGCCAATACAAGAGACTCAGGTTCGATCCCTGGGTCAGGAAGATCCCCTGGAGGAGGAAATGGCAACCCACTCCAGTATTCTTTCCTGGGAAATCCCACAGACAGAGGAGCCTGGTGGGTTAGAGTCCATGGGGTTGTAAAGAGTCAGACAGGACTGAACGGCTGAGCATGCACACCCAGCCCCACCAGCACCACCAGGTCTGAGAAGGCATTGCTCTACCTGCTGCCTGCTTCTGCTGACTTCCTCAGATTGGAGGTTAGGAGGAACACCAGTTTCTGCCAAGCCCTGGTGAAGCTGGGGGGTGTGTGTGTGTTGGTCTGGATTTTCTGTTGCATGTAGCTGGTGGAGGGGGAGTGTTGCCTATAAGGTTTTCTACTGTGAGGCCACCATCTTCCACATCCTTTGACTGGATGCACAGGCTTTTCTTGAAGCATATTCTGTTTGTGCCAGTTAGAGATTCAGGACATGTACATTCTGTCCAGGATTTACGGGAGGCAATAAGGAAACCCAGAGAACTTACTTCATTTTCTTCCCCAGTCCCTAGGTCCCTGGGCAGCCTGCCTTCTTTGTTCCCTCTTCATACAATGAAATATTATTCAGCCATAAAGAAGAACAAAATAATGCCATTTTCAGCAACATGAATGGACCTCAGACACAGAAAGACAAATATCATATGATATCGCTTATATGTGGAATCTAAAAGTAGGCTACAAATGAACTTATATACAAAACAGAAATAAGAGTTACAGATGTAAAAAAATAAACTTATGGTTACCCAGGGGCAAGCAGGAGAGAGACAAATTGGAAGACTGGGATTGAGACACACACACTGCTGCTGCTGCTGCTGCTGCTGCTGCTGCTGTTGCTAAGTCGCTTCAGTCGTGGCCGACTCTGTGCGACCCCATAGACGGAAGCCCACCAGGCTCCCCCATCCCTGGGATTCTCCAGGCAAGAACACTGGAGTAGGTTGCCATTGCCTTCTCCAATGAATGAAAGTGAAAAGTGAAAGTGAAGTCGCTCAGGCTTGTCTGACTCTCAGCGACCCCATGGACTCCAGCCTACCAGGCTCCTCCGTCCATGGGATTTTCCAGGCAAGAGTACTGGAGTGGGGACACACACACTACTATGTATAAAATAGATACAATAAGGACCTACTGGATAGTATAGAGAACTCTACTCAATACTCTGTAATGGCCTTTATGGGAAAAGGATCTAGAAAAAAGAGTGGTGGTGATTTAGTCACTAAGTTGTGTCTTGTGACCGCATAAGCTATAGCTTGCAAGACTCATCTGTCCATGGGAATCTCCAGGCAAGAATACTGGAGTGAGTTGCCATTTCCTTCTCCAGGGGATCTTCCCGACCCAGGAAAAGAGTAGAAATATGTATAACTGATTCACTTTGTTGTACATCTGAAACTAATGCAACACTGTAAATAAACTACACTCCAATAAAAAATTTTCAAAGAATCTCCCTATGCTTGTTCACTGTGTTCTGTGCAGGGTGTTTAACTGTTAAGAGGAAAGCCATGGGAGGAATGCAGCCATTATATCTTAGCAAAACCCAAAGTCCCTGTTCTTCATCTTTAAAAACACCTAACTGGGATCCCACTCTATGTACAGTCTTATATCATTTTTACTTACCATATCATACATATTAAATTTCTGTAATAAACTCTTTACAAGTACAATTTAAAGGCTAGAGAATTCCCCATTGAGTGGCCAGAACATGATTTACCTAATCATTTTCCTACTGTTGAAAATTTAGTTTCCAATATTATTGCTGTAATAAATAATGCACTAATGAGGATGTTTGTGACCAAAAGTTTTCTGCATTTTGGATTATAAGTTTAGATGAAGTCCCAGAAGTAGAATTGCATATGGCCAAGAGCAACATGCAAGAAGTTCCTTTTGTTCTGACCAACAGTGGGATGTGAACATACTCTTAAACACGAGGCAACTTGAGATATGAAAGAGATCAGTATTGCAGAGGCCCCTAAGTTGTTTCTCTGATCACTTGTGTGGCTGAGCAATTGCCCTCCTTTTGTAAAGTGGCTCTTCCTGTCTTTTGCCTGTTTATCTTCTGGGTGCACATGTGCTCAGTCATGTCAGACTCTTTGCAACCCCATGGATGGTAGCCTGCCAGGCTCCTCTGTCCATGGGAATATCTTGGCAAGAATACTGGAGTGAGTTGCCATTTCCTTCTCCAGGGGAATCTTCCTGATCCAGGGATCGAATTCGCATTTCCTGAGGCTTCTGCACTGGCTGGCAGATTCTTCACCACTGAGTCACTTGGGAAATGTGGTCACCTTCCAGGCACTTACAGAGTCTTTGGGAATAGCCTCCCAGGTGGAAGATATATGACTCTACACTCACAAGACGTAATTTTCTTAAGCCAGAAAAATACCTTTCAACATCAAAAATCAGCTAGGAAATAAATTAATCCCTTTCCCCATTCAACTACTGCACAAATCAAGTGCCTAATGGAAAAACACCTGCCAATTAAATGAAGACTTCAGACGAAGATAAGACATAGGAAGAGCTTCAGATTTCTGGATAATGCTTGATCTTGAAAATTTCGCTGTTTAAAAAGAATAAACATTTCCTGAGTCTTACCTGCAGCATGACGACATTGTCCCCTTCAAAAGTGACAAACACATCTGTGTCGCATTTTAAGCCTGAGATTTGATTTTCCATCATGTAACCCTATTGCAAAAAAGAGGAAAAAAAGACAAATTTTATATTTGCAGTCCCATCATTATAAAGGACTAACATTTTCTTTCAAATTAAAAGCATACAGACAATTAGGGAAAAAAAAGAAAATAACTTTATTTCTCCTATCCAGAATAACTATTCTAAGAATTTTGACCCATCCCATTGGCTTTTGGGTCATAAATATTATTTGGGATGTGGTCTTAATTAGCAGCAAAAACATCTAAAACCAGTCATGTCACATTTTTCCAAAATATTTCAACAAATTATGCTAGCTTTTCTATTCCAAATCAAGGTGGGCTTCCCTGGTATCTCAGTGGTAAAGAATTCACCTGCTAGTGCAAGAGACTCGGGTTCAATTCCTGGGTCAAGAAGATCCCCTGGAGAAGGAAATGGCAACCCACTCCAGTATTCTTGCCTGGAAAATCCCATGGACAGAGGAGCCTGGTGGGCTTCAGTCCACAGAGTCGCAAGAGTCACACACGACTTAGCAACTAAACAACAAATTCATGATTATATCCCACAAAATGCAGGCGAATGATGCCTCCCCCAACCCAATCCAACTATTGACACTACGTATAAAATTGATGACTAATAAGAACCTATAGAAAGCACAGAGAGCTGTACTCAGTGCTCTGTGCTGATGGGAAGGAAATCCAAAAAAGAGGGGATGTGTGTATACATATAGCTGATTCTCTTTACTGTACTGCGGAAACTAACACAATATTGCAAAGCTATTGCATTCCAATAAAACTTTTTAAAAAATAAAGCAGAAAAAAATTAGCAAAACTACCTATGATTCTTGGGAGATGTCGTAAAAATCCTAAATTGCCACTCTGTCTCTTAATGTCATTAAATACTCTGTTTCCTGAATATACACTGTTTCCAGCCTGTTTCTTCTTTTTTTGTTTTTCCTTTTCTCACTTCCTGAAATCCTGTTTAAAGGGCAGTAGCCTGCTGCTCCTTTCCAAAGTTCTGAAGTGTTTCTGCACACACCCTGGGAGAATCAGCTGCCCACGAGAAAGTGGATCAGCCCCACGCCGGAGAGGAGGGAGCAGGGCTGCCCGTGTTTGGCCTCGGGCTCATCACCTTCTTGAGGCCCCTGCGCTCTCCTTCTTCCAGCTCATCGTTCTCCCCCTTAACTCTCAAGATTCTTCCCTCTCTCAAAATCTGCTTCCAGATCAGTCCAGCCATGTAAGTTACACCAGAGGCGGCTGTTGCGTCGCATCTCCTGGAGTATGTGCACTTAGCACTTTGGCTCTGCTAGGGAATGACAAGCTTCAACCTCTGTTGTAATCTTCAAGCCACATGGGCCAGGGAGGGTTACAGAGGGCACTCCCTGGGGCAGCTGTGTATTCCAAACTTATGGTACCCATTATCTTTGGGGTGTGC
Source organism: Okapia johnstoni (assembly GCA_024291935.2). Classification (NCBI taxonomy): domain Eukaryota; kingdom Metazoa; phylum Chordata; class Mammalia; order Artiodactyla; family Giraffidae; genus Okapia; species Okapia johnstoni. The sequence goes on along the minus strand of CM044306.1, from coordinate 132,617,507 downwards.
ATGTGCTAAGTCGTGTTCGACTCTTTGCAACCCCTGGTGGACTGTAGCCCACCAGACTCCTTCGCCCATGGGATTTCCCAGGCAAGAATTCTGGAGTGGGTTGCCATTTCCTACTTCCAACCCAGAGATCGAACCTGTGTCTCCTGCATCTCTTTCATTAGTAGGCACATTCTTTACTGTTGAACCACTTGGGAAGCTTTTTCCTGGGGGACCCACTTCATTTATGAAAATGGCTACTTGAGTGACAGAAATGGGCAAGAAGGGGGCACTCTGGGTTCCTGATGCCCACAGGAAGTATCCCTGCTTCCTGCCCCAAGAGTCATCCTCTGATGCTCCCCTCCCTCTCCTGGTCCCCCTCAGCATCAGCGCAGTCCAAGCTGGCCTTCTGCACAATGTTAGCTTACAGAAGCAACTTCAACTCTCATTACTTTCATAAAGATAAAATGATTGTGTGTGTGTGTGTGTGTGTGTGTGTGTGCGTGCACACGCGTGCATGCACTAAGTCGCTTCAGTCGTGTCTGACTCTGTGCTACCCTATGGACTATAGCCCACCAGGCTCCTCTGTCCTGGGATTCTCCAAGAATACTGGAGTGGGTTGCCATGTCATCCTCTAGGGGATCTTTCCAACTCAGGGATTGAACCCATGTCTCTTAAGACTCCTGCGCTGGCAAGCGGGTTCTTTACTGCTAGCACCATCATGGTATTTATGCATAAATAAATCAGTAGCATTTCCAGTCTGGAGAAGCTGGGCCTCCCCATTCCATCATAAGCACAAGGTAAACCCCACTCCTGCCCCCCAGGCAAACCACAGGAGATCAGGTTCTGACTGAGTGTGATCAGGCCCAGAGAGTGTTTCCCTGGCCAGGGAGTAGCTGTCTCAACTTTCACCATCATCGTTCTACCATTTGTGGAGTACCCACCACCAGCCAGATACCTCACTGGGTGCTTGACCCAAACTTCATTTATGATGTCACTTAATCCTTTTCTTCCTCTCAACAGCCCTGTGAGGTAGGCATTACTCTATTTTACAGATGAAGGGAGAGAGCCTGGAGGGCTATATTCTTGAATAATCTATCAAGTTCTGGTGCAAAAAAGATGAACATAGTATATACCACCTCAGACTTGGGAAGAAGCCATTATACATAAGAAGCACACCTGCTAAAGGCTTAAAATAACAATTTTGAAGAAATAAAGTACTTTTTCCTTGAGAACTGAGCTCTGGTCTCTTCCAGCAGGGAAGGGAGGAACAGGGGCTCTATAGTTCTGACACTTCTGAACTGTTCACACTCTGCCCTGGAAACCAGGCCAATCGGGGCTTTCAAATGACCAGACCAATGGTCCACTTGAAAGGCAGCAAACCAGCACAGAATCCCACCAACCCTCACTGAATGGGCACTGGAATTCCATGAACATAAAGGTGCCTCATGCTCCTGTGTTAGTTCTTCAGTTCAGTTCAGTCGCTCAGTCGTGTCCAACTCTTTGCAACCCCATGAATTGCAGCGCGCCAGGCCTCCCTGTCCACCACCAATTCCTGGAGTCCACCCAAACCCATGTCCACCGAGTCGGTGATGCCATCCAACCATCTCATCCTCTGTCGTCCCCTTCTCCTTCTCCTCCTGCCCCCAATCCTTCCCAGCATTAGGGTCTTTTCTAATGAGTCAACTCTTCGCATGAAGTGGCCAAAGTATTGGAGTTTCAGCTTCAACATCCGTCCTTCCAATGAACACCCAGGACTGATCTCCTTTAGGATGGACTGGTTGGATCTCCTTGCAGTCCAAGGGACTCTCAAGAGTCTTCTCCAACACCACAGTTCAAAAGCATCAATTCTTCAGCACTCAGCTTTCTTCACCATCCAACTCTCACATCCATACATGACCACTGGAAAAACCACAGCCTTGACTAGATGGACCTTTGTTGACAAAGTAATGTCTCTGCTTTTAAATATGCTTTCTAGGTTGGTCATAACCTTCCTTCCAAGGAGTAAGTGTCTTTTAATTTCATGGCTGCAGTCACCATCTGCAGTGATTTTGGAGCCCCCCAAAATAAAGTCAGCCACTGTTTCCACTGTTTCCCTATCTATTTGCCATGAAGTGATGGGACCAGATGCCATGATCTTAGTTTTCTGAATGTTGAGCTTTAAGCCAACTTTTTTCACTCTCTTCTTTCACTTTCATCAAGAGGCTCTTTAGTTCTTCTTCACTTTCTGCCATAATGGTGGTGTCATCTGCATATCTGAGGTTATTGATATTTTTCCTGGTAATCTTGTGTTTCTTCCAGCCCAGCACTTCTCATGATGTACTCTGCATATAAGTTCAATAAGCAGGGTGACAATATACAGCCTTGACGTACTCCTTTTTCTATTTGGAACCAGTCTGTTGTTCCCCGTCCAGTTCTAACTCTTGCTTCTGACCTGCATACAGGTTTCTCAAGAGACAGGTCAGATGATCTGGTATTCCCATCTCTTTCAGAATTTTCCACAGTTTATTGTGTTCCACACACTCAAAGGCTTTGGCATAGTCAATAAAGCAGAAATAGATGTGTTTCTGGAACTCTCTTGCTTTTCTGATGATCCAGCAGATGTTGGCAATTTGATCTCTGGTTCCTCTGCCTTTTCTAAAACCAGCTTGAACATCTGGAAGTTCACGGTTCATGTATTGCTGAAGCCTGGCTTGGAGAAGTTTGAGCATTATTTTACTAGTGTGTGAGATGAGTGCAATTGTGCGGTAGTTTGAGCATTCTTTGGCATTGCCTTTCTTTGGGATTGGAATGAAAACTGACCTTTTCCAGTCCTGTGGCCACTGCTGGGTACCAGATTTGCTGGCATATTGAGTGCAGCACTTTCACAGCATCATCTTTGAGGATTTGAAATAGCTCAACTGGAATTCCATCACTTCCCGTAGCTTTGTTCGTAGTGATGCTTTCTAAGGCCCACTTGACTTCACATTCCAGGATGTCTGGCTCCAGGTGAGTGATCACACCATTGTGATTATCTGGGTCGTGAAGATCTATTTTGTACAGTTCTTCTGTGTATTCTTGCCACCTCTTCTTAATATCTTCTGCTTCTGTTAGGTCCATACCATTTCTGTCCTTTATCACACATTATAATTGATTTGAAACTCAGATAATTGATTTGAAATTGATGCTGAAACTCAGCTTTGAATGCCTCTCTTCATTTGAAAATTGAGTAAAACTGTGTTACTAGGACTCTGCTAGTTTGAGACTCTCCAGGGTCCTGACAGAGCTGAGGTGACAAGGCTCATGGCCCTCAAAGAGCTGGTGGACAACTGAAATGAAGCAGTGGAGAGAAAACCCAAAGGTTAACCATGTGCAAGGCAGCAGCATGGCCAGTACATCACCACCAATGTCCTGAAACTACCGGCGGGCGGAGTTGTGATCTAATTTCCTTAGAACAGACTGAGAGGGGCAGAGTGGGGACCACGCCCAGGGCTTCATGACAGTTGCAGCCTCATACTGTCTCCTCCCACAGAGCACCCTTCTCAGAGCCAACACCCGTGAGACCTGCTTCTGCCCCGGAGGAGGAGCGCCTCCTCAGTGCCCAGGATGCCAGAGGACTGGTTCCTCCTTGGTACTTTCTAGAAGAGTATGAAGTATGTTAGCGAAATGACCAAGGCTGTACTGCCTGTTCTGTACTCCTAACCCTGCCTGAGACATTTTCCCCCATCTTTCAGCCACAGGGCTCCCTCAGGCCCTGTTGGGATTCTGTTTCATTTTTCTAAGCCTCAAAATGGTCTCAGCTTTAACTGGGGAGCCAAAGAGGCCCACTCGGCCAGAGGCCGGCACATCACCCACGGTTCCAGGCTCCTGACGCACGTGTGGCTAAAGGCTGACTGGGGAACAGACTGGGTTCCCACCCTTCCTCTCTCCATCACAGGCCTGAAACTTTAGCCTCCAGTGTATCTCAAGTCAAATCTAAAAATTTACTCTGGAGAGGCCCTACCACAACATTATAGAGAGTGTGTGCCTGAGTGTGTGGGGGGGTGTGTGTTCTAGGCTGACCTGTGTCCCCTGAAGTTCCTACTTTGACATCCTAACCCTCAGGACATCTAATGCGACTGTATTTGGCAATAAGACCTGTGAAAAGGTAATCAAGATTAAATGAAGTCTTTGGGAGTCATTGGGATGGGTCTTAATCCATGATGACTGGTGTCCTTATACGAAGAGATGTTAGGAATTTGTATCAACTGATGCTGAAGCTGAAGCTTCAATACTTTGGCCACCTGATGTGAAGAGCTGACTCATTGGAAAAGACCCTGATACTGAGAAATACTGAAGGAAAGAGGAGAAGGGGGTGGCAGAGAGTGAGATGGTTGGATGGCATCACCGACTCAATGGACATGAGTTTAAGCAAGCTCCAGGAAATGGTGGAGGACAGGGAAGCCTGGTGTGCTGCAGTCCATGGGGTCGCAAAGAGTCGGATATGACTTAACAACTGAACGACAACAATCCCGCTATTGTGTGAAAACTGTATAAATCTTAATTCTGTTGAATTGGTTCATGGTGCTTTTCAGGTCTACTATATTCTTCTACTTTTCTGTATATTCATTCTATTAGTTTTTGAGAGTTTGATACTGAAATTCCAACTAAAAATCTTAATTTATCTACTTAAAAAATAATTGTAATATATGTCATGTCAATGTATGGTAAAGCCAATACAATACTGTAAAGTAAAAAAATAGATAAATAAATAAATCTAAAAAAAAATAACTGCAGTATATAATGGAACTACATGTTCTGTATGTTCCAAGTCTCCTGTAAATGCATCATCATACTTTCATAATTTAAGAAATAAAGAAAGAGGGAACGGAAGAGTCATTATGACACAGACATACAGAGGGAAGACCACGCGAGGACACACGGAGGAGAAGACGGTCACACACAGGGCTCCCCGGGTGGCTCAGCTGGTAAAGAATCCACCTGTAGTGCAGGAGACCTGGGTTCAGTCCTTGGGTGGGGAAGATCCCTGGAGAAAGGAATGGCAACCCACTCCAGCATTCTTGCTTGGGAAATGCCATGGACAGAGGCGCCTGGTGGGCCACAGTCTATGGGGTGGCAAAGAGTCGGGCACGGCTGAGCAGTGAAACCATCACCACAGGCCAAGCAGAGAGGCCCTGGGAGGAGCCAGCGCTGCCTACACCGTGATTCGGACATCCAGCCTCCAGAATTGCGGGACAGTGAATTTCTGTTGTTTATGCTTCGTCACAACACCCCGAGCAGCGCCTGTGAGTGTGCGCAATGTGTGAGTCTGCCTGTATGTATGCAGTATTATCTCGAATCCTGCCTGTTCTCCACCAGAGGGAAATTGACATGAACTGTTGCTCCAATGCAAACAGATCCCCTGGAGTCTTGGGAAATTCTTCTCTCCACCATCCTCTCAAGGAACTCCCTAGCACCTTGGGTTTCCATTATAAAATGAAATCGTTGTTTCCATCATTTTTCTTCTCTTCCACCTTGGACTCTTCTAAGCAGGGGCCTTGGCTTATACATTTCAGGTTGGGGACTGGTGAGATGAGAAAAACGACAGGGAGTAAGGGAAGAAAGAGATTTAATACTCCAAAAAAGTGAATAATATTTTCCATTAGCTTACTTCACTGTGAATAAAGAGAGAAATGTGGACTAGACAGAGGAACTCTAAACAATGTGCTCCCCAAGCCAACAGCACCCCCGGGAGACACACAGGCCAGGATCTGGGAGGGAAGAGCAGGCTGGGTAGACACGTTCCTCTAGCCTTGCCTTCTGGGTTACATCGGCCTCCAAGCAAGTAATTGTGAAAGTCATTAAGGTTGTGTCCCATTTCAGTGAGGGCCCCACAAAACATATTTTATGATTTCAACTTTGTACACTGAAAAGTTTAATATGTTCCTGCTGCTTTTCACATATCTGATTTTTTTTTGTATATGATTACATTGAATAAGTATATCAGAACAAAATTAGAAACAGGCTTTCTTCCCCTCACCCAACACTTTAAACCCATGAAGGGTACATTTTGTTCATTTTTAGAAGAAGATAAAATCAGTCTTATCTTTTTGGTTAAAGGAGGGTCAGTGGAAAATAGAGAGATCATCCAGGAGGGACTTGTGTCAATTTTACACCAACACGTTTCTTGGAAAAGATCCTGATGCTGGGAAAGATTGAGGGCAAGAGGAGAAGGCGGTGACAGAGGATGAGATGGTTGGATGGCATCATTGATTCAATAGACATGAGTTTGACCAAACTCTGGAGATAGTGAAGGACAGGGAAGCCTGGTGTGTTGCAGTCCACGGGGTTGCAAAGAGCTGGACATGACTGAATGATTGAACAACAACAACACATCTGTGCCACCTGGCATGGAAGAAAACCCATGTGTGTGGTTGACTGGTGTGTGTATGTGTCACTGTTCCCTCTCCTGTGACAGCTGTGATCAGGGTGGCATCTTCTGACAGCCCAGCAGACAATGGATGCTCTGATGTAGGTAGTGACGAGTCATCCTGCCCTGCCCTGTGTACTTTGGAATGACCCTGAACTCTCAGAGCTTATGAACTGCGAGGGAATTTATCTGTGGGTCCCATTACCAAATGTTTGCTCAGGGTTTGTACTGCAGGCACTGTGCCACACACTGCAAACCACAGACACAGTCCTGTCCTCAGAAGACAGACCGGCAGCAGTCAAGCAGACAAATAAAACAGGTGATTAAACAATCTGTGGTAGGATAAATGGCTAAAGAAGATGTGGTATTATACATATACACAATGGACTATTATGTAGCCATAAAAAGGAACAAAATTGGGTCATTTGTAGAGATGTGGCTGGACCTAGAGTCTGTCATACACAGTGAAGTAAATCAGAAAAACACATAGCATATATTAACACATATATGTGGAATCTAGAAAAATGGCACCTATGAACCTACTTGCAGGACAGGAATAGAAATGCAGATGTAGAGAACAGATGTGTGGACAAGGCGGGGAGAGGGTGGGATGATCTGGGAGATCAGCATTGACATATATACACTACCAGGTGTAAAGCTAGTGGCAAGCTGCTGTACAGCACAGGGGGTTCAGCTCAGTGCTCGGTGATGACCCAGAGGGGTAGGGTAGAGGGGAAGGGAAGCCCAAGATGGAAGGGATGTACACATCCAGCTGATTCACCTCATTGTATAGCAGAAACTAACACAACACTGCAAAGCAATTATTTGTTGTTGTTCAGTCACTCTGTCATGTCCAACTCTTTGCAACCCCATGGACTACAGCACTCCAGGCTTCTTTGCTCTTCATCATCTCCTGGAGTTTGCTCACACTCAGGTCCATTGAGTCAGTGATGCAATTATACTCCAATAATTAAAAAAAGAAACCTCTGAGGTAAGGGCCAGAAAGGAAAAGATCTGGATTCCATGAAGAAAGAATAAACAAGACCTTTTATAACTGAGATGCCAGAGAAAATTTTCAGAGCTTGTTTAACTTGGAGCCATAAAGAAGTCAGCCAAGCCAGAAATGGAGACAGTTTACTCCAGGTGAAAGAAGAGCATGTGCAAACACCCTGTGGTCAGGAAGGAGGATGGAATGTTCAGGACTGGAAAGAAGGCTGGACTGGAGGTGGTGTGCGGAGAGGAGAGTACCCCAAAGATAAGGCTGGAAACAGGTATCAAGTGACTCAGTACCTCAAGAGGCATCTTGGACGTTCATTTTATTGAATATATAAATTGCAATGTAAAATCATAAGATCATTTTATTCTTTGGAATAAGATGACTTGTGATTTTTAAAAGATGGCTCTGTCTGCCAAGTGATCACAGCCCACAGGTGGCAAGAGAGAAAGGATTGGACTAGTTGGTAAAGATGGGAGACCTGGGTGGCCTGGAGTTAGAGGGAGATGGGCTTGGATGAGCTGGGTGTGTGTGTGTGTGAGAAAGAGAAAGCCCAGGCCACATGAATGGGAGGTGTATGGTGTGGTGTTTACGAAACTGAGCATCCTGGCAGGGAGTATGTTTACAGGAAAAGATCAAATGTTCATATCTGTAAATGTTAGATGTGAGAATCAGTGAGACATCCAAGTGGCCTGGTCAAAATGAAGGTTAGATACAAGACTCTGCAGATGCAAATAGATGTCTGAGATGGAGATATAGAGTCCTCACTACATAACTCTTCAAAACCAATGGAAGGAACAGAATTATCAAGAGTCTAACTACACAGGGGCTTCCAGGTGGTGCTAGTGGTAAAGGACCCTCCTGCCAATGCAGGAGACCTAAGAGATGCTGGTTCGATCCCTGGGTCAGGAAGATCCCCTGGAGGAGGAAATGGCAATCCACTCCAGTATTCTTGCCAGGAGAATCCCATGAACAGAGGAGCCTGGAAGGCTGCAGTCCACAGGGTTGCAAAGAGTTGGACATGACTGAAGTGACTTAGCATGCACACACTAACTACACAGAGAAGAGAGGACTCAGGCTCATGTTATGGAAAATGCTAACATCCTGAGGTCAGGTAGAAGAAAACTAGCAGAGCTTACTAAGAAAACAAAAAAGCAGAAAGGAAGTTGAGAGTATGGTGTCCTGACAACTTAGGAGAACGCTGTGTTCAGGAGGGAGGGGTCCACCAGGACAAAGGCTGCTGGGAGCTCAGGCAGGTGGGGACCCAGAAAGATCCTCTGGGGAATCAACGGCAACTGGCCCAACACAGTTCAATGAATACGGAGGCATGACTCAGAAGGAGAACCAAATTTACTTAGGACATCTGTCCCTGGCAATACAGCAGATGAGATAGTCTTTAACTAAAAATTAAATCACCAGTAGAACCACTGAAAATATGCTTGATAAAATATTTTTTTAAAATCACTTTGATGCATATTAAACTGATAAAGAGAAGTACTCAGAAGCTGAACTCAATAAGAAAGCATGACACCTAAATGGGTACCAGGTGATGAGACCAAGTGAGAACTTATATATAAATAAATCTGTATAATAGCTAGGAAATGGAAGCAACATAGATGTCTAGCCACAGATGAATGGATAAAGAAGTTTTGATACATATATACAATGGAACATTACTCAGCCATAAAAAAGGAATGCATTTGAGTCAGTTCTAATAAGGTAGATAAACGTAGAGCCTATTATACAGAGTGAAGTAAGTCAGAAAGAGAAAGACAAATGTCATACATTAATGCATATATGTGAAATCTAGAAAGATGGTACTGATGAACCTATTTGCAGAGTAGCAGTGGAGACACAGACATGGAGAACAGACTTGTGGACACAGTGGGGGAAGGAGAGGGTGGGACAAACAGAATAGCATTGAAACATACACATTATCATATGTAAAACAGATAGCCAGTGGGAATTTGCTGTATGACACAAGGAGCTCAAACCTGGTACCCTGTGAAAACCTAGAGGGGTGGGATGGGGTGGGAGGTGGGAAGGAAGTTCAAGAGGGAGGGGACATATGTGTGCCTATCACCGATTCTTGTAGATGTACAGCAGAAACCAACACAATATTGTAAAGCAATTATCCTCCAATTAAAAATAAATAAAAATTTTTAAAAGAAAATAAAGGTCAAAAAATAAAATAAAGACACCTGTATAAACACAGTCCTCTGGGAAAACAATGTCTACCGGGGATTAAGTGAGAAAACACCACTCCTCACTCAAGAAGATAAGGAGGAAATTTGCTAGTCTCAGCTCTGGCTATCGGTGGAGAGAAACATCTCTGCTTAGAATTCTGATCCTGGCCTGCATTCATATGACTCTAGGGCCAGAATCCATACTCTCTATGAGGCCGACAAAGCTACAAACCAGTTCAAGCAGGTTGTGCTCTCTCTAGTCCTCTGGCAGAGATAAATACAGATCCTTTCTGCCTGGAAAGAACTACCAAGATAAAGCTCCAAAATTCTAGCATCACAAAATGCAAGAGTAAGAAAAGGACAATCAGAAGAGATAGATAACAATCGACAGACTCAAAACTGCAGAGGAAGCAGATATTAGCTGCTACACCAAGAAGGATAATATAAGAACACAAAGAGACAATATTGAAAATCACAATGACCTAGGACTTCTCTGGTGGTCCAGTGGCTAAGACTGTGCTCCCAACGCAGGGGGACCAGGTTCCATCCCTGGTCAGGAAACTAGATCCCACATGCAACAACCAAGACCTGGCACAACCCAATAAAGAGATAAACAAGCAAAAATAAATATTCAAAAAAACACAGCGGCCTAAAATTGTCCAAAATTGTCAAGAGACACAAATCTACATATTCAGCAAACACAAATGACCCCAGACAAGAAAAATAAGGTAACAAATTCACACTTAGATACATTACAGTGAAACCATAGATGGCCAAAAAATAAAATAAAATAAGTATCTTTAAAGAAGCAAAGAGAAAAAAAGAGACAGCCATGAAAAATTATAATTAGACACATAACTGATTCCTCAGCAACAAGAGGATCCAGAATAACAGTAAAAACTTCAAACACTGAGAGAAAAGAACTGTCACCCATGAATTCTATCCTTAACAGTGCTTAATCGTTCAAGGCTGAGAATGAAATAAAGACACATTTAGACAAAGAAAATTAGGTTTACTGTCACAGATCCACACTATTCTGAAGAAAGTACTCCATGAACAAGGAAAATGGCAAAAGAAATGCAAGAAGGAATTGTGAGCAAAAAAATTGGTTAAAAAAAAGTGGTAGTTCTGGAGAAATCCTGATTCCATATAATAATAAATATGATAGCTAATGCTTGGGATTAAAAACCATACTACTAAAGTAATGGACAAGGATGCTATAGAACATGGGAGCTGATGATTAGTGAAAGCAATTGAAGCTCTCATATTGTTGGGAGAGTGGAAAAATAATGATTAATTTTAGACTTTGTATGTTAAAGTACATACTCCAGCTGCTACAGTGACCACAAAATGAATACAATAGGGACTTCCCTGGCAGTCCAGTGGTTAAGACTCCATGCTTCCAATGCAAGGGGACAGGTTCAGTCCCTGTTTCCCTGACCAGGGATGGTATGGTCAAAAAAAAAAAGAACATAGTAGAATGGAATCTGGAAGAGAGAAGAATGGAAAGGTTGGGATGGGGGGCGGAGAATAACAAAAAATCTGAAAGAAAGTAAGAAAGCCAAACAAACAGAGGTAAGACACAGCAAAATAGAAAGCAGAGAGTAAGATAGAAGAAATGAACTCAGATACACCAGCAATGAAAACAAACATTTAGACTAAACAGATAAAAATGAGGTTGTCAGAGTAAACAAAATCTAAAAACTAGATAAGTGTTGTTTATAAGAAACATAAATGCAACACACAAAGGCTGAGTAAAAGCATATAACACAAAAAGACCAACCAAACAGAAGCTTTATCCTCAAATTAAAACTGGACAAAATACACTTTTAGGCATTAGTAAAGCTAAAGAGAGTCACTACAAGAAACTGAAGATTAAATTCACTAGGAAAATAGGACAATTCTAAATCTGTAAACATCTAACAGCACAATTTCACAACTTCAAAAGGATGAGACCAAAATTGGTAGGAACACAAGGAGACACCAACAAACCCACCATCAACAGTGGAAGATTTTAGTCCACTCAATCACTGACAGATCAGACAGATCAAAACCTCAGAAAGAATAGGGAATATTGGAATAATGCCACTAATCAGCTTGATTGACTGGTCACATTTAATACCCTCTAGCTCATTAAGGAATGCATCTTCTTTTGAAGATCACATGGAAACTGGCCATATTCTAGGTCACAAAGTAGCTTATAATAAATTTGTATACCTATGGCTTATTTGTTGTTGAGGTTTGACAGAAAATTCTGTAAAGCAATTATTCTTCAATAAAAAAATAAATTAAAAAAATAATCTGTATCACACTGGCCATTTTCTCTGACTACAATGGAATTAAGGGAAAAAGCAATGTAATAATAATTAATATAATGACAACAAAAGAAGAATCAAACAGTCACTAAAAAGAAGACAATATGTACAATGGTTGTACTTTGTAGCCAAACTGTCTCAGTTTAAATCTTGGTTCTGCCAATTCAGGAGCTCTGTGATCATGGACAAATTGCTTAAACTCTATGTATTCTCATTTTTCACATACATCATATTGGGGTCATAATGGTCCTACTTTGTGAGGATGTTGGGAGGATTACATAAGTTAATAAATGTAAAATGTGAAGATTGGTGCCTGGCACATAGTAAGAATTCAACAAAGTTTGGCTGTTAATATCTTTAAATGCTAGACATGAGGAAATTAAAAAAAAAAAACAACCCACTCAGCCAATTTACAGGTCAAATAAGTCATTATGGACATTAAGATTTAAATGTTTATAATAGAATTGGAGAGATGGCAAAAATTAATGAGATAACATGCAAGTTAATGTAACAAAAGAAGAGCGGAAAGCAAATAAACCCAAAGGGAGTAGAAGGAAATAAACAGTGAAGATAAAAATCAATGACACGGACATCTCAGATACAATCTCGAGATCAACAGAACCAAAACTTTATTATTTGAAGGAAAAAGAAAACAGATCAAGAGATAAAGGAATGGGGAAAACAAAAAATATTAGGGTGGCAAAGGGAGCATAATTACAGATACAACAGGGATAAAAGATAAGAGGGGATTGTTAGGTAGTTAGAATAGGAAACAGGAGTCCAAAATGGCGGTGGCTAAAAGACTAGGAAGGGAAGAGCCCGAAAAAACAGAATAAAGGAAGGTCTGAGGACCTGAGTGAGGACTTTAGGTAGAACAGCACTCCTGGCTAAGCCCAATGTGCACAGGGCAGGCCCAGGGGGAGGAAAAAACATATAAAAGGAGGAGCCAAAGTGCTCTTTCTCTCTCTGTTTCCCTCTCTGTTTCTCTCTCTCTCTCCCCCCATGTGCGTGCGCCTTCTTTCTCTCTTTCTCTTTCTCTCTCTCTCTCTCTCTCTCTCTCTCTCTCTCTCTCTCTCTCTCTCTCTCTCTCTCTTTCGCACTGGTACGCTCCCCTACTCTCTTCTCTTTGCGTCTTTGGGTCGGCATGCCCTCACGCTTCGAGGATGGATTCTCCTGTTATTATCTAAATAAAATAGAGCTGTAACACTGAGCTGTAACACTGATTTGTCTAAGAGCTATAACATGGTCTGTCCAAGACCCGAGAGCTGTGACCCGCCAAGGGCTTTAATGTCCGTCGCTCCAAATCTTTGTTGTGATGACAGAACTGAGGAGCATACACTCACCTGACAGGATAATGAATAAATTTTAAAAATAAGAAATGGACAAATTAATAAGCAAATATAAATTACCAAAACAGACTCAAGAAGAAACAGAAAACCTGAATGGCTACAACTATTAAAGAAAGAGAATTAATCATTTAATGTCGAAGAAGCAACTATGAGACCTATATGACTTTCCAGGTATTTGTAGGAAGTATGCAAGGAACAGATCATTCCATTGTATGCAAACTATTTAAAAGAGTAGAAAAAGAAGAAATTCTACCTCCCCAATTCATTTAATGGGGTTATTATAATTTTGATGCCCAAATTAGCCAAGGGCAGAACTAGGAAAGAACAACACAAGACAATCTCATGATCACAGATGAAAAATCCTAAATGAGCACTGGCACACAGAACCAACAGTGAATTAAAGACACACACACAATCATGACCAAGTTGTATTCATTCCCAACCCCAAGATTTATGAAACATTAGAAAATACATTAATGTAAATTCACCACAAAAACAGATTAAAGCAGGACAATGTTTGATTATCTCAGTAAAATAAAGGAATATAAATAATCCCATAAAATCTAGATGCATTCATAATTTTAAAATCAAACAAAAAAAACTAGCACACACACAAACACACAACAGCCTTACATAAACGAAGGGTACAACATGCCTGCCTTAACATGATAAATATCCACACCAAACACCAACACCAGAATATCCACAGCAAATAAAATCCTCAATGCTGAAAAAGTAAGCATGTCCCCATTAAAGTCAAGAATAAAATATAAGTGCCCATCATCAACCACTTCTTTAACCACTGCATGGGCAGTCCTGGCCACTTCAGTGATATGACAAAGGCATAAATGTAAATAGTTGAAAAGGAAGAAACAAGCTATTCATGTTTCTTAGGGAATATGATTAGGATCATAGGGAAACACAAAAGAACTACAAACAGCTTATTAGAATTGTCACGACAGTTTAACAAGGTTGCTGGATACAAGATCAATACACAAAATTCAACTCCATTTCTATACATCAGGCTGAAAGGATTAGTGAGAAAGTATTTTAAAACCTATCATATGTATCATAACAGATATCTACTCAGCTACTATCTGACAACTGTCTCACCACCTATACAACTGGGACATCAGCAGGCATATTCATGCAATGTGACTCCATTCCCTAGCCAAAAATGTCTGAGTTGGGAAGGACACAAACTCCAACTGAGCCAGAGATTCAGCACGAGATCTACAAGACATCATCTCGGACAGCAGCTGGAAAGGAGATGCTATAAGCTCCCCAGCCAAAGGGAAGCCACATATGCAGAGGAGCAAGAAGAATGGATAGACACCAGAGAGGCAAAGGCTAAGACTATGCCCCCAGAAGAAGGAGAAACCAAGGGCACGGTTACCTGTACTCTAGGCTCCTTCCCAGTTCCTGGTCCTCATGAGACCTGACTTCCAGAACACATCTCTCTCTCTCTCTTAAGCTACATTCTCCTTTCTTGCTTGAGCAAATTTGTAATGGGTCTCTCTTATTTGCATCCAGAGAATCTTAACTAATCTTTAACAAATTTAGAAGTCAGTCTTTCAAAGCTTCTTTTCCTTTTCTTATTTCCTTGATGTGATGGACTGAATCCTTCTGGAGAGCTGTGAACCATCTCAAGGGAGGGTAAAATGAGAATATGGTAGATTCAAAATTTGGCAAATTGTCCCAGGATGGATTCCAACTCTATCCATTATTCTCTCATATGTCTGGATGTTATCCATCGCATATAAAATATATAATTGCCTTCTTTATGCCCTTAAGATTTTGGACTGAGACCTTCAAAGGAATGTTGCCAATAAAATGGATTGTCCTTGGGTCATTTTAATAATCTCTCTTTTCTGTATCAGTGATGAGGGTCAGTTTTACTGCCTGCTACTCTCCCAACTCTAATTTGCTTGACAAGATAAGACCTACTAACATAAGACACTCAGAGATATGACATGTGAATCTTCTCACTAGGAGATGTTTTTTTCCAGTGACCAGAGGTTAACAACACAACACAGAGACTTGTTTACAAATTGTGGATTATGTTAAATGAGGGCTAAGTGTACAACATTGATCAACATAGGACCCAGGGGCCAGAAACAAAGTTGTCATCCCCCTCCCCCAGGAAAAAAAAGCAAGGTCCAGAATTAAGGACAGAAGACTAAGGTGGGAAGACCTGAATTAGAGCCCTGCATCCAACTTTTAGAGCTTCCCAGGTAACTCAATGGTAAAGAACCTGCCTGCAACGCAAGAGACACAGGAGACGCAGGTTCAATCCCTGGGTGTAGAAGATCCCCTGGAAGAGGAAATGGCAAACCACTCCAGTATTCTTGCCTGGGGAATTCCATGGACAAAGGAGCCTGGCAGGCTACAATCCAAAGGCGTCACAAAGAGTTGGACACGGCTGAGCGACTGACTGAGAGAAATAGCAACCACCTGCAGTCTTATTTCCTTCATCCATGGGAAACTGGGTAGATAATTATTCCCACTCATATGACTGTTGGAGGATTAAAGATAGCCACATCTACACAGGGCCTGGCATTTTACCTAGCATGGACTCAAAGAATGTCAGAGAGTCAGAAACAGAAACCTCTTTTAAACAATAAGAAACAATTCCTCTAACCTTCCAACAAGGTTCTTTCAAAGTTGAGAAATAACTAATCATCATAAAGGTTTTTTCTATTGTGCTGTCTTTCTAAATCCCTACAATCAGAAAGTGATAGCAGAAATAAGCAGAAACGTAGGCTTTCATCTGGGATTTTTCTTGAAGGCCCTCAATCTGTCCAGAGAAAGGGGTCTTTGATCCATGAAATCAACGACTCATTGGTTCCCTAGAAAAATTAGGCTGGGGCTGAGCAAAGGTTATGGCTGATAAAGTTGTCATGGCAACCACTAAGAAGGCCCTTCTATTGGGGTCATCAATTGGGCCCCAGCCAGTCCCTTCTTAGGAGGTTTGACAGATACAGTCTTGGATCCTTACTTAGTATGGGCTGAACCTTTTCCACTTTGCTACCCAGTTACTTCATGTTACAACTTAACTTGCCCCTACCCCACCCACATATGCATTCCTAGCCAGCTGGACCCATGACCTTCAGACTTGGAATCCACCACAAGCATCACTAGCTCCTCATGGCCCAGGCACTGGACAAGACTTTTTGTGGCTGTTTCTTCTTACAAAATTAGATGGGGAGCAAAATCGTCTCTGCCATATTAGATCCAAGTCAGGCTGACCCACTTATCTGTTTTGAGAGATACATGTCTAGGGGATTGCTGTGAAAAGCTGGGCTTTTAAACAAACATCATCTATTGTATTCCAGAAAACAGTAGATCTGCAGCATCCAGGAGGAAGGGCGGACCTCGAATGACTGTCCTTCTTGCAACAGCTTCTCTGCCTGTCTCCCATAGCTTACCTTGTCCGCAGCCCACTTTGCCCCCTAGAAGAGCTTTGATCCTTCTTGTGGCTGGGCACTGGCCCACTAAGCTCTTGAATCTTTTTTTTTTTTTTTTTTTTTTTGTGGTGGCAGGCGTGCTACATAGCATACAGGATCTTAGTTCCCTGACCAGGGATCGGACCTGTGCCTGCTGTAGTGGGAGCATGGAATCTTAACCACTGGACCGCCAGGGAAGTCCCAGAGCTCTTGAATTTTTGAGTCTAGTTTTTCTACCTCTTCTGGCTCTTGTTTGGCCACTAGCCCTCTTAACTGCCTGCCTTTGGAGACCAGATATCCTCACTGGTCTGTGACACCCCAGGAAATCAGGAATCACATGCAAGAGTTGGCCATCAGGAGCAGGCTCCTAGCAGAGGCCAGCCAGGCTCCTTCAGGAGTGGAGTGAGGGCCTGAGCCTCAGCATAGGGACTTTGTGTCATCTCTCTGGGATTCTCAAGAGTTCTGTCTTGCCTATTTCAGGCCTTGGCTGTGTTCCAAGAAACAGTGGATGCCAGATAAACGAGGTGATGGTACATCTCCTGAGGATCCAGTCTTGGGACGAAGCCTATGGAGTAACCAGCGAGCTCAGCAACACACGGCTTTTTTTTTTTCTTTAATTTACAAACACTTGTAATTGTTTCAGTGTCCTCTTGTGCAATCTTCAAAATATAGCGATTCTGTCATTGCCCAGCTGGATTGGATCTCTGAAGAGCAAACAGCAGCTCCATGTCTAACATGAATGGAACAGTTGGCGCACGTTTGCTGATAACCTTATCATCATGGTGGATCACAAATCTCTCCTGAGACTATTCTGCTTCAGTCTTGTCTACATGTTTCTTTAGGCTGCTTCAGCCAAGTTTGCTCTCCCGTGGAATTCAGGAACCCACTGAGAAGAAATGCTGCAGCCAGGGGCGGAGATGAGAAAGCTTTCAGGGAGAGGCCCTGATGGGAGTGGCGGGGGTGGGTGGGGCAGGGTGCCTAAAATCCTGCAGTGGAGTCTGATCTGGACCACTGGCCCAGGGATCCCAGGGTGCGTATCTTCCAGTGCTGGAGGGCACAGTTCCAGGCCATGGACATCCAGATACAGGTAACGCTCAAGGGTCAAGGGATACTGTAGAAGTTCCCCCTGAAGAATTTTGCTGTGCAGGGTCAAGGTCAGCAGCTGGGCTGCAGCTCTACCCCAGCAGAGGCGGGGTGGAGTGCAGAGTGGGGACCATGCAGCCTAAGCTGGCCCCAGACCTGTCTCTGCAGCCCCTGATGCTACAGAGTCAGATTTGCTGAGAAAATACTTGCCTTCAGAGTCCAAGGCTGCCCCCTGAAGAGCCCCACCCGTGCAGCTCCCACACAGATCAAATGCATCAGGATGGGGTTTAGAGAGGAGCAGAGACAGCTGGAATGCTTTGCTGTAATCACAGCCAGGAAAAAGAAAGACAAGGAGAGTCTTTACTGAGGCCTACCATGCTTCCCAGGTGGTGCTAGTGGTAAAGAATCTGCCTGCAACAGAGGTGACATAAGAGATGCGCGTTTGATCCCTGGGTCGGGAAGATGCCCTGGAGAAGGAAATGGCAACCCACTCCAGTATGCTTGCTGGGAAATCTTATGGACAGAAGAGCCTGGCAGGCTACAGTCCATGGGGTCACAAAGAGTCAGACACGACTAACAACACTGCAATACGATGCTGTAGGCTTTAAAAGAGAAAGAAACTGAGACTCCCAGGAGAAAAAGGGCCAAAGTCACTGCGTCCTGACCCTGAGATCCCACCCCTTCCTTGAGGAGCTGTCCCTCCCACCTCCCAGAGTTTCCTCCCCACCAGGCAGCCCCACAAGGGGTAGAATGAAATCCAGGGCTCTGTTTCCCACTCCTCACTCAGCTGGTTGTAGGAAATTCAATCTGGGTTTGCTTGGATATGGAGAAAAGAGGCCAATGCAAGTCCAGTGAAACGGCAACAGTCTGAAGACTTGGTTTACCCATCAGTCCTTGAAGAAGGAAGGTGGGGAGCTAAGGAAGCAAAAGAACTGAGTCACATGACTACTCCAAGAGGTGGAGTCTGTTCTCTGACTTCACACGTGGGCAGGTAAAGGGTTTTCATCACTTTCAAACCAGGCTGGTGGATACTCAGCTTACGCATTGAAGTTAGAAGCCACAATGCTGACCACGTGTGAGCATGAAGCCCCAACCCTTGGAAACATCAGGGCTATACCAGGAATAGACGGTGCCTCCCCATCTCCTGGTCCAGCCCCTCCTTGACTTGCTAAGGAGGTTTGGGGTCATGGAACCACATCCCATCTCACTTCCCTTGGTTATAAACCTCACATCATGTTGTTATGATTTTTGTTTAAACAATTATATTTTTTTAATTAATTAATTGGCTGTGCCTAGTCTTAGTTGCAGCACACAGGATCTTCAGTATTCCTTCACCATTATTTATTTTTATGTTAATTTTCTTGCACAACTTAACTCTCACAATTGTTACAAAGGAAAGCTTAGCCTCATTTTATATATGTGAAAAATGAGGCAAAAAGAAGGCAATAACTTTCCCATAGTGTTACTGGCTTCAAAGTCAGTAAATGTGAGTTGAAATACCTTTTTTTTTTTGCAAGCAAGACCTCCTTAGACCTATGGGCCACAGAAGAAGTGGTTTTCATTACCATCTCAGCAGCCCCCAGACTCAGCCACACTTCACTCCTGGAGACTTCCTGCCTGCAGAAGAGGTAGTCTGAAAATACAGCTTAAAACAATTAGAAGGTGCTAATGCTTTTCTTTCAACAAATATTTGCATATGTGCTAAGTCGCTTCAGTCGTGTCCGACTCTTTTCCACCCTGTGGACTGTAGCCTGCCAGGTTCCTCTGTCCACGGGGTTCTCTAGGCAAGAATACTGGAGTGGTTCGCCATTTCCTCCTCTAGGGGATCTTCCCAACCCAGGGATCGGACACACATCTCTTACATCTCCTGCATTGGCAGGCAGGTTCTTTACCACTAGTGCCACCTGGGAAGCCCCTTCAACAAATATTTATGTCTCTACAAGTAGTCCCGGGCAAGGTGTTGGGTGGATATGGGGTGGAGAACAGAAGGGAGGGAACACAACTAGAAAGCAGGGTCCCCCCTTCTGTTTCTGAGGAGCTGTTGGGAAGCAAAGCCACCGAGGCAGCAGTACCCAGGATTACAGAGCCAGCATCCGGCATCTTCCCAGCCTGGCAGAGCGGCCCTCCGGGGTCAGCTTCCTTTCCGTAGAATGCTGGGGGGAGGGGTCATTTCTGAACTGCCACGTGATGCTAGACAGTGAAGGGGGAGTGACTGGGCAGGACCACTGGAAGGGTGGGAACCAGCCCCCTGGCAGGGCTCTCACAACAGGTCAGGCCACTTAAGGGCATTACGAGCCACTGGCCCCGGCTGCCTTGGAGGACCCTGACTCCTGACCCCGCTGCACCCCAGCTCCAGCCATCACTTTATCTTCCTTCCCCTTCTTTTCTGATGGAGCCCAACACCATCCCCACTGGAAAAGCAAGCATGTCCACCAGCACCACCATCACGGATAAAGGATGCGAGCCTGATTAGCCAAGGTCCCCTTCACCATTCACACATCTTTACTCAGTCACTGCAAGAGAAGTGACCAGGCCGGCTCTCACATGAGAGGACACAGAGCTCTCATTCCCATCCACAGAGCCCACCCGGGACTAACCTCAGGCTCTGCCTGCAGTGAAGGCCCAGTCCCTCCTTGCTCCTCCATGGACCCTGGCTCCGATGCTCTGGGCTCTCCAGAAACTCAACCTCCCCCTTTATCTTCTACAGCAGCCCTTGATCTGCTCTTGACCTCTTCTCACTGTGGCTAAAATGCTTCAACCGCCCCTTCAGGTTCAGAACTGCTGTTTTTAGGCAAATACTCAGCCAAGTTCTAGATGGAATTCAGGCTCAAGGCCCAAGAGGAGCTCCCGCCTCCCCCCATCCTCCTGCAGTCCCTGCTTCTGGGCCACATGACGATGAGGTGGTGTGGTCCATGGGCATTGCCCACACAGGACTGTCGTCTGGGGCTGAACTCAGATGCCACCAGAGCTGATGTCCACAGCCGTGCCGTGCTACCAAGTCACAGGTTCAAAACCGCACATCCCCCCCATGTCCTGCCCTCCAAGACCCCACTTGGGTCCCCTTTCTCACCAGCTCTGGGCTCCTGCAGGTGCCTCCACTCTCAGGGTTGTACGGGAAGAGGGCATAGGTCCAGCTGTTCTCAGAGTCCCCTGACTCTCCAAAGATTCATGTTAGGGTTTCTCATAACTCACTGCATAGTCCAGTATGAGGCCAGGGCTGGGGACACTCTAAACATGCCCTAAATGCTTGGCATGTCCCCATCTGCCTCGTTCCCAGGGTAGAAACCTGTGGGGTCATTTCCTGCACTCTCCCCAAGGGACTGAAACACTGGAGCCAAGCTTGGATCATCTGGCCCCTGTTGGCCCTTTCCTATACTGTCAACAACCCACCACCACTGAGTTTCATGACATGTACTGAGGGCCTCCACGGACCAAGCATTTTACAGGCATGGTCTGCATCTGTCTGGCAGCATCCAAGAAGACGGACATGCATAGATGAGGCTAAGTGGTGCACCCAGAGTCACAAGGGCAGATGGGAATTTCACCTGGTTCCAAGCCCACTGGCCACACGGTCCTCTCCAACACATGCTGTATGTAACCTGTAACCAGGCAGACTCTGCCGGACCGGTGGCCCAAGGGGTCCGAGGGCGCTCACCATGCCTCCGGTGCATTCGCGACAGTCCTGCAGGCAGCTGACGTTCCTCACCACAGCATGCATGCTCTTGTAAGAAATCTGTCTATTTTGGTATTGGGATGTCAAATGTATTGGCATTACATTAACATCACATCAATAATAATAATATTTAATTTTATCCTTTCAATGTCTGTGGGATCTATAGTAAAGTCCTCTCGTTTATTCTAGATACTGGTAACTTGTGTCTATTTTTTTCTGCATCATTCTAGAAAGATGGTACCGATGATAATACATGCAGGGCAGCAAAGGAGACACAGATGTAAAGAATAGACTTTTGGACTCAGTGGGGGCAGGCAAGGGTGGGATGATTCAAAGGTCTTTCAATTTTATTTATTTATTGAAAGAAAAATAGTTTTTAGCTTGTTTATTCTCTATTGTTTGACCATTTCTTATTTCATTTCTATTATTCTTTGTACTTACTTTGGGTTTAACTTGTTCATCTTTTTATAGTTTCTTAAAATAGAAATTTATTCCAATGGTTTTAGATCTTTTCTGTTGTAAGCATCTAAAGCAATACATTTTTCTCTGAGTACTATTTTAGTTGCATACCACAAATTTTGATATGCTGTGTTTCATCTCCATTCAAATTATTTTATAATTTCCTTGTGATTTCTACTTTGACCTAAGAATGGTATGTGTTATTTGGTTTCCTAATATGTAAGGATTATTCCAGATATTTTTCTGTTATTAATTTTAGCTTAATTTCATTTTAACCAGAGAACATACTGTGTATTGTATTAGTCATTCTAAGTCTACATGGTCTGTCTTGATAGATGTTCTATGTGCACTTGAGAAGAGTGGGTATTCTGCTCGTGTCTGATAGAGTGATTAACAAATGTCATTAAGTTTGTTAGTAATGCTCTTCATATGATTTATAGCATCACTGGTCTTCTGTCTACTTCATCAGTTACCCAGAGAGAAGGACTGATGTCTACAACTATACTTAAGGATTTGTTCATTGTTACATCTTCTTGATGAGTAGACTCAATAATCATCATGAAGTGATCTTCTTTACCTCTGGTAATGTTCCTTTTTCTGAGGTCTACTTTATCCAATATTAGTAAATCCACTCCAGCTCTTTTATGGTTAATGTTTGCAGGTGTAAATTTTTATTCTCATACTTTTAACCTATTTGTCTTTAATTTTAAGTGAGTTTCTTGTAGAAAGCATCTAGCTCAGTCTTAATTTATCATGTCTGACAATCTGAAAATAGGAGTGTTTAAATCATTTAACTCAGTGTAACTATTAATGTGACTGAATTTAAAACTGCTCCCTCACAGGTTTTCCCCTGTTTATCCCATATGTTCTTCTCCCTCTGCTCCAGTTTTCTTTTGATTAACTGAATAATCTTTAGTATTCCAGTGTTAGATTTTAAACTGTTATTCATTTTTTCAGCAATTTTTCTACGGCCTAAAACATGCTACTTTAACTTATGACATTTTGCCCTCAAATAGTGTTATACCACTTCAAGGATAATGTAGGATCCTTATAATAATACAATACATAATTCCTTTTCATTCTCCCATCCATTATGTCACTGCTGAGACAAAAATATGTCCTATATATGTTACAAACTACATTGCTACTTTTGCTTTAAACAAACAGTTTCTTTTTTTCTTTATCAACATTACTGAGGATTAATTTAGTCCCAACAGATTGAATTATTCAAAGTGTACCATTTAAAGAGTTTTGACAACTCTATGTACACACAAGAATATCACCACAATCAACCTACAGAATGCTTTCTAAAGAGTGCCTCATCCCTTTTTGCAGTCCATCTCCTCCTCCACCTCCCATCTCTGGACAACCACCGACCAGCTCTTTGTTAGTGTGGATTAGTTTGCATTTCATGTAAATGGGGTTATACGGTGTATGTCCGTCTTGCTTTCTTCAATCAGCGTATTGTCATGAGATTCATCCATCCATCCATACTGTACCGTGTATTAGTAGCTGTTTCTTTTTATTGCTGGCCAGAATCCCACTCTCTGCAATGCATATATTACATTTCATCTGTGCACTCACTTGATGAACATTTTCATTTCCTCCAGTTTGGAGCTACAACAAGTGAATCTGCTAAGAAAATTCCTGTAAAAATCTTAGAGGAGACATGTCTTTATTTCTCTTGAGTAAACATGTAGGAGTGAAATGACTGGGTCATATGGAAGATGTATTTTTAACTTTTTAAGAAACCGCCAAACAATTTTCCAAAGTGGCTGTGCAACTTTACATTGAGGCTCTCTTAGCAGAAATTTGGTAAGATTTCTTTGCAATACTAGCCTGAGATTTTTTTTAGGGAGGAACAGGAGGCTCAAGAGGGAGGGGATATATGTGTGTGTGTGTGTGTGTGTGTGTGTGTGTGTGTGTGTGTGTGTGTGTGTGTGTGTAATTATGACTATTTCACATTGCTGTATGACAGAAACCAACACAACAATGTAAAGCAATTTTCCTCCAATTAAAAAATTGAAAATAAATTTGAAGAGCCAACTCATTGGAAAAGACCTTGATGCTGGGAAAAATTGAAGGCAGGAGAAGAAGGGGATTACAGAGGATGAGATGGTTGGATGGCATCACTGATTCAATGGACATGAGTTTGAGTGAAGGGAGAATGTGAAGGACAGGGAAGCCTGGCATGCTGCAGTCCATGGGGTCACAAAGAATCGGACATAACTGAATGACTGAACAAAAAAACAAAAAAAGAACTAAATAAAATTTTTTTAAAAAAGAAAAGGAATTTTAAATAATGAGATGAACACTGACTGGACATGGGCCCTGCTGAGGAAGAATGGCCAAGTGCCGGACACAGTGGTTCCCCTAGTGGCACTTAGGAAGTCAAGAAACACCTGGAGAAACAGGCAAATTTGGCCTTGGAGTACAGAATGAAGCAGGGCAAAGGCTAATAGAGTTTTGCCAAGAGAACGCATTGGTCATAGCAAATATCCTCTTCCAACAACACAAGAGAAGACTCTACACGTGGACATCACCAGATGGTCAGCACTGAAATCAGATTGATTATATTCTTTGCAGCCAAAGATGGAGAAGCTCTATACAGTCAGCAAAAACAAGACCGGGAGCTGACTGTGGCTCAGATCATGAACTCCTTATTGCCAAAAACAGACTTAAATTGAATAAAGTGGGGAAAACCACTAGACCATTCAGGTATGATCTAAATCAAATCCCTTACAATTATACAGTGGAACTAAGAAATAGATTTAAGGGACTAGATCTGATAGACAGAGTGCCTGATGAACCACAGATGAAGGTTAATGACATCGTACAGGAGAGAGGAATCAAGACCATCCCCAAGAAAAAGAAATGCAAAAAAGCAAAATGGCTGTCTGAAGAGGCCTTACAAATAACTGTGAAAAGAAAGGAAGTGAAAAGCAAAGGAGAAAAGGAAAGATATACCCATTTGAATGCAGAGTTCCAAAGAATAGCAAGGAGAGATAAGAAAGCCTTCCTCAGCAATCAATGCAAAGAAATAGAGGAAAACAACAGAATGGGAAAGACTAGAGATCTCTTCAATAAAATTAGAGATACCAAGGGAACATTTCATGCAAAGATGGGCTCAATAAAGGACAGAAATTGTATGGACCTAACAGAAGCAGAAGATACTAAGAAGAAGTGGCAAGAATACACAGAAGAACTGTACAAAAAAGATCTTCATGACCCAGATAATCACGATGGTGTGATCACTCACCTGGAGCCAGACATCCTGGAATGTGAAGTCAAGTGGGCCTTAGGAAGCATCACTACAAACAAAGCTAGTGGAGGTGATGGAATTCCAGTTGAACTATTTCAAATCCTAAAAGATGATACTGTGAAAGTGCTGCACTCAATGTGCCAGCAAATTTGGAAAGCTCAGCAGTGGCCACAGGACTGGAAAAGGTCAGTTTTCATTCCAATCCCAAAGAAAGGCAATGCCAAAGAATGCTCAAACTACCGCACAATTGCACTCATCTCACACGTTAGTAAAGTAATGCTCAAACTTCTCCAAGCCAGGCTTCAGCAATATGTGAACCGTGAACTTCCAGATGTTCAAGCTTGTTTTAGAAAAGGCAGAGGAACCAGAGATCAAATTGCCAACATCCTCTGGATCATCGAAAAAGCAAGAGAGTTCCAGAAAAACATCTATTTCTGCTTTATTGAATATGCCAAAGCCTTTGAGTGTGTGGATCACAATAAACTGTGGAAAATTCTGAAAGAGATGGGAATACCAGACCACCTGACCTGCTTCTTGAGAAACCTGTATGCAGGTCAGGAAGCAACAGTTAGAACTGGACAGGGAACAACAGACTGGCTCCAAATCGGAAAAGGACCATGTCAAGGCTGTATATTGTCACCCTGCTTATTGAACTTATATGCAGAGTACATCATAAGAAATGCTGGGCTTGAAGAAGCACAAGCTGGAATCAAGATTGCCAGGAAAAATATCAATAACCTCAGATATGCAGATGACACCACCCTTATGGCAGAAAGTGAAGAAGAACTAAAGAGCCTGTTGATGAAAGTGAAAGAGGAAAGTGGAAAAAGTTGGCTTAAAGCTCAACATTCAGAAAACCAAGATCATGGCATCCAGTCCCATCACTTCATGGCAAACAGTGGAAACATGGCAAACATGGGGAAACAGTGGAAATAGTGGCTGACTTTATTTTTGGGGGCTCAAAAATCACTGCAGGAAACTCTATTTTTTGATAAGGACAGAAGAATGGTGAATTTCTTTTTTAAAAAAATATTTATTTCTTTATTTGGCTGTGTTGGGTCTTAGTTGTGGCATGCAGGATCTTTAGTTGTGGCAAGTGGGATCTAGTTCCCTGACCAGAGACAGAACCCTGGACTCCTGCATTGGAAGAACAGAGTCTTAGCCACTGGACCACTAGGAATGCTCCTTTTGGCGAATTTCTGAGACTATGAAGTATCATTCCATCCATTCATTTATTCAAAAATATTAATAAAATCTTACTTTATGACAGGCACAGTTTTAGGTAGGTGCTATGGAGACATCCATTAAAAACAAAGAGAGAAACTTGGTCAGTTGTCACAAGACATTAAATGAATTTACTCCATGTAAAAATCTTAGGACAGTGCCTGGTACATGATTGGCAATTGAATGTGTGTCAGCTATCATCTTAATTTTATCTGTACAGGTCTTGGGCAAAATGAGAAGGCCTGGATCCAGTATAAAGACAGAAGCATTAGACTTCCTTGGTGGTCCAGTCCTTAAGACTTCGCCTCCCAAAGCAGTGGGTGTGGGTTCAATCACTGGTTGGGGAGATAAGATCCCACATGCCTCACAGTGCAAATACCGAAACATAAAACAGAAGGAATATTATAAAATATTTTTTAAAGGCTTGAAAAAACAAGTGATCAACATTAAAAAAAAGAAAAAGACAGCAACACAATGGTGAAGTGGTCCCTCCTGGCCTGGAACCCAGCCTGGACTGCTGAGCTGCCCATCTGGGCTGGAATAAATAATAGGAGAGGCAAACCTAAAATGCTCCTTTTGCCTGGCACTTCACACACACTGAGCTTTTTAAGAAGTTGTCGGAGACATTCTAAGCTAGGAAATTCATTTTTGTGGCAAACCCCACTAGGTGATTCCAAGGAGAGACTTCAACAACCAACTGCCCTGGCCAACTAGCCCTGGATGCCATCCTCACAATGTATAACTTCTGCTTCAAAGACCATCAAAATATTTAAAGGCAAAGCTCCAAACAGCCTCATGGCCAAAAGCAATGTAATCACACAAGGTAATTTCATTCAGTTGAGTTGAAGTACCCCATGCAGAAAGTCAGGCAACTCTTAGATGTGGAGATGCCAAATTAAGGATCCACAATTCCTATCCTCAAAGAATTCATGATGGTAAACCGAGAGTCACGGTGCAATGAGTAAAGAAGGCCAGAATGCTGCTCCAAGAGGCCTATAAAGCACTCCTTATTCCAGGAGAGTGGGAGCAGTTACAGATTCTATTTTCTTGGGCTCTAAAATCACTGTGGATAGTGACTGCAACCATGAAATTAAAAGATGCTTGCTCTTTGGAAGGAAAGCTATGACAAACCTAGACAACATCTTAAAAAGCAGAGATATCACTTTGCCAACAAAAAGGTAAGTATAGTCAAAACTATGGCTTTTCCAGTAGTCACGTATGAATGTGAGAGTTGGATCATAAGGAAGGCTGAATGCCAAAGAACTGATGCTTTTAAACTGTGGTGCTGGAGAAGACTCTTGAGAATCCCTTGGATAACAAGGAGATCAAACCAGTCAATCCTAAAGGAAACCAACCCTGAACATTCATTGGAAGGATGGATGCTGAAGTTCTAATACTCTGGCCACCTGATGCAAAGAGCCAACTCATTGGAAAAGAACCTGATGCTGGGAAAGATTGAGGGCAAGAGGAGAGGGGTACGACAGAGGATGAGATGGTTAGATAGCATCACAAACTCAATGCACATGAATCTGAGCAAACTCCAGGAGGAGTCTGTCCTCAATGGAGGACAGAGGAGCCTGGCGTGCTGCAGTCCATGGGGTCTCAAAGAGTCAGACATGACTTAGTAACTGAACAACAACAAATTCCATGAGGGGCTCAGGGAAGAAGGTGAGTTAGGGCAGATGACAACCTGAACTGTGTCTTGAAGGATGACTATGAGCTACCAGGTGATGGGAGGCAAAGATGTGAGAGGTGAGTAGTGGGGCGAGGTGGGAGGCTGCCCGTAAGAAAGGCTGAAGCAGGAAATAGGCTGATCCAGGCCTGGGTGGAGGACTGAAGAGGCGACAGATGGGTTGGGGGTCTTAGGGGCCAGGCAGGTGAAGGTGCCCCGGGGGCCACATGAGGGAGCAAGTTTCTTCCAGGGCAGAAGACAGAGAGAGCCCATGGGAGGGTTCCAGCAGGCAGGTAAGAATTCAGATTTCATCTCAGGTATGGAGCTTGTGGAGAATGGATTTGACTGGGGCCAGACTGGACGTGGGGGGCACAGAGGCAAGAGAGGGAGCTGGCAAGATGCTGGAGAGGGTGAGCTTTAAGTGATTTCATAGTAGAAGGAAAAATCACCAGAATGTGATAACTGGCAGGATGGGTGTGGAAAGTTTAAGATGTCTTGGGGTAATGGCCACACAGCAACTAACAGTTATGGGGCATGCATTCCTACCACATGGGCTTCCCTGGTGGCTCAGCAGTAAAGGACCTGCCTGCCAATGCAGGAGATACGGGTTCAATCCCTGAGTTGGGAAGAGCCCCTGCAGGAGGGCATATCAACTCACTCCATTAATCTTGCCTGGGAAATCCCATGGACAGAGGAGTCTGGCAGGCTACAGTCCACGGAGTCTCAGGGTCAGACATGACTTAGCGACTAAACTACAACAGAAACATTCCCATCACAATCACTAATTACTGTCATAGTGAGTGAGAACACAGAGGTTCAGTAAGACCTGGATGCCAGGAGCCCACAAGCACAGCGCTGAGTCAGGATGCATGGAAGACACTGGAGCCCCAGCATGGACAGTGGCCCCACTGAGGGTAATAAGGGACCCGAGGATGGGCAACCACAGCCAAGGGAGACAGGCCACCTGGCAGGGCTGTGATGGTTCTGTTGGCTCTCAAGTCCTCAGGGCCTAGAGAGGGGCCTGCCACACATGAGGGGAGGAGAGGGAGAGAAGGGAAGAAGCCCTAGCAGGCTCCTTAGGTGGCCCCCATCACCTGGAACAGACACCCCCATTGAGCCAGCCCCCTACCCACTGAGTTGGCTCTGCCTGGCATCTGAGCAGCCAGATGGGAGATGGGTCCTGCCTCTTCTAGAGCAAGCAGGTGCCAAAAGACATCCAGTTCTGTCCCCTCCTTGTCAAGGCCAAGAGGACATGAGTGGAGTGGGATGGGGGGGGCTGGAGGGGCTTGCTAAGGCCCAAGCAGGCCCACCCCATCTCCAGACTTGCAGAGGCAATGGGCAAGGAGAAGGATTTGGGAACCAGATCCGCTCACCAACACGCTACTGTCAAAACCCAGACGAAGCAGCAAAGCTCCATGTGGCAGGGACCATGTCTGACTCCAGCAGGACTGCCAGATTCAACAAACAGAACAGAGCATGCCCAGGGAAATCTGAGTTTCAGATAAACAGTGCTTAATCTTCAGTTTAAGTGCATGCTCCCTGTTGCAGTCATGGGGACACATGGAGACTATAAAATCATGTTGGCTATCTGAAACTCAGAGTTAACTGGGAGACTGCAGTTTACCTGGCAGCCCTACTAACACGGTGCTGTATGACTGCTGAAGACATGAATACACGTGACGTGCCCTGGAAAAAGCTGTCCCATTTCACTTCCATGAGCTGCATTTTACTGTGATGTGAAGCTCTGACTCTTTGTGCTTGTGTTACATTAGATGGGAAGAGAGGAAGGGCTGCTGAGCCTGGCTGGTGGGGTGTTTTCCCTGATCACCTAACTCCAGCCACATACACCCAAAGGGCTGGACTCTAACAGGTGTTTCTCTACACTTGAATGGAACCCAGTGCATTGAACAAACATCTAAACCATCCAAACTCAGGCTACCCAGACCCTGAAACTACAGTCAGTTGACTGGTAGAACTGTGCGCACAGGAGCTGGAAGAAGGAACCTGTAACCAAGTTTTGATAACCTTAGTTTTTAAAAAGTGCAGTGTTTGGAGAGACTTCCCTAATGGCCCAGTGGCTAAGACTTTGCGCTCACAATGCAGGAGACTCAGGTTCAATCCCTTATCAGGGAGGTAGATTCTGGGTGGCTCAGTGGTTAAGAATCCACCTGCCAATGCAGGAGATGTGGGTTTGATCCCTGGGTCAGGAAGATCCCTTGGAGGAGGAAATGGCAACCCATTCTAGTATTCTTGTCTGGAAAATCCCACGGACAGAGGATCCTGGGGGGTTACAACCCCTGGGGTCGCAAAGAGTCAGACATGACTGAGCACACATGAACACACACCCTGCAGCTAAGACCGGGTGCAGCCAAATTTTTAAAATAATTTTTTTAAAAAGTAGGGTGTTGGGGAGAGGTCAGTTCAGTTCAGTTCAGTCACTCAGTCATGTCTGACTCTTTGCGACCCCATGGACTGCAGCACGCCAGGCCTCCCTGTCCATCACCAACTCCCAGAGTTTACCCAAACTCATGTCCATCGAGTCGGTGATGCCATCCAGCCATCTCATCCTCTGTCGTCCCCTTCTCCTCCTGCTCCCAATCCTTCCCAGCATCAGGGTCTTTTCCAATGAGTCAGCTGTTCGCATCAGGTGGCCAAAGTACTGGAGTTTCAGCTTCAACGCCAGTCCTTCCAATGAACACCCAGGACTGATCTCCTTTAGGATGGATTGGTTGGATCTTCTTGCAGTCCAAGGGACTCTCAAGAGTCTTCTCCAACACCACAGTTCAAAAGCATCAATTCTTTGGTGCTCAGCTTTCTTTATAGTTCAACTCTCACATCCATACATAACTACTGGAAAAACCATAGCCTTGACTAGACGGACCTTTGTTGACAAAGTAGTGTCTCTGCTTTTTAATATGCTGTCTAGGTTGGTCATAACTTTCCTTCCAAGGAGTAAGCGTCTTTTAATTTCATGGCTGCAATCACCATCTGCAGTGATTTTGGAGATCCCAAAAAATAAAGTCTGCCATTGTTTCCACTGTTTCCCCATCTATTTCCCATGAAGTGATGGGACCAGATGCCATGATCTTAGTTTTTTGAATGTTGAGCTTTAAGCCAACTTTTTCACTCTCCTCTTTCACTTTCATCAAAAGGCTTTTTAGTTCCTCTTCACTTTCTGCCATAAGGGTGGTGTCATCTGCATATCTGAGTCTTAGCATTAAATTTTGTCACGTAACAACCAACTGCATTAAACTATTTCCTTACCAGGAGGAGGAGAGGCAATTGGATTGGTAAATGAGAGGGAAATAGGAAAGTCAGACTTTGTCATAGAAATGCCACCTTCTTTTCAGCATTATTTTAAAACACAGACAATCTCTCCCCACAGTTGCGGCACTTTGTCCTGGGTATTCCTTTAACCAGATTTTCAGTGGGTCAACCTCCTGCTGCTCTTGGGGGACAGACAGAAGGAAAACACAGGGAAGGAACAGCAGAGCCATGCTGGGGACACTGAACTAGACCAGAGGCCACCAAGGGCCCAAGGAGGTAAAGGTCATGGAAATCAGGGAGGGCCTAGGGGCAATTAGATTGACAGTGTAGTGAGCATGTCTGATGTGTCCTGTTCAACACTGCCTCACTCATGCGTGACACATGGTCCTGTGATTTTTCTTTTTACCAGTTAATTTCCATTTATTGGGGCTTCCCTGTGGCTCAGATGGTAAAGAATCAGCCTGCAACATAGGAGACCCACGTTTGATCCCTGGGTCAGGAAGATCCTCTGGAGAAAGGAAGGGCAACCCAGTCCAGTATTCTTGCCTGGAGAATTTCATGGACAGAGGACCCTGATGGGCTACAGTCCGTGGGGCTGCAGAGTCAGACATGACTGAGCGACTAAGACTTTCACTTTTACTTTTTCACTTCCATTTATTACCTCTCGTTTCTCCTTTGAAACCTAAAACTAGAATTGTGATCTCTGTTTCTCTGATGTTGGCCTTTGAGGAGTGTCTCTCTAAAAATTGAGAGAAATTTTAAATTTTAGTAATAGTGGCAACACCCTTCTTACAAAATCAAGGTATATGATGTTTATTCAGCCATAAAAAGGAATGAAATTGAGTCAACTGAAGTGATGATGGACCTAGAAACAGTCATACAGAATGAAGTAAATTAGAAATAGAAGAACAAGGATTGTATATTAGCACATATAGGTGGAATCTAGAAAAATGGTGCAAATGAGCTTATTTCTAGGGCAGGAATAGAGACACAAACATAAAGAACAGACATGTGGACACAGAGGGTAAGGAGAGGGCGGAACAAATTGGGCAATTAGGATTGACATACCTACATACATTACTGTGTGTAAAATAGATAGCTGGTAGGAACTTGCTATAAAGCCCAGGGAGCTCAGCTCAGTGCTCGTGGTGACCTAGATGTGCGGGATGAGGGGAAGGGGAAATCCAAAAGGGATGGGACACATGTATACTTATAGGTGATTCACTTCATTGTAGAGCAGAGACTAACACAACATTGTAAAAGCAACTATACCCCAAATAAAAATAAAGTATAATGATTATTTTTACAATAAATAAATAAAGAATAAAGATGGAGCCAAAGAAAAAAGAAATATGTAGATACATATAACACTTTTGTTATATATAAAGATGGGTGTTTATATGTATATATATAAACTTGTATACACATGTATATGAATGTGTTTGTGTATATATGTGTGTGTGTGTGTGTGTGTGTGTGTGTGTGTGTATGTAAACTTATCATTGTGGAATATATAGTGCCTATTTGTTATATGGTCCAGTAACTTCTTGTGTCATGGATTTGTCAGTTGTGGACTAAGAATTTACAGACAACCTTCCCTCTTCATAATATCAAAAATCCCGCTGGGCAAAAAATTCAAAGAAAAAATACTGCTTGCCTTTGGCATGCATGCAAAACATTCTTAGGTTTCACTGTCAAGTTATTTTGGTCCACCATAAATGTTCATGATAATTTAATACTGCTGCTTCTTAACTATTAGTGAAAATTATTTCCAGGTAATGCTAGGAAACTCCCTAAAAAGTTCCTGCAATTCTCAGCTCTGGCTGCTCATAAGAATCACCAAGGAACTTAAGAACATAACAACTCTGGATTCCTTAGGATGCTCCCTAGATCAGGTGAATCCAAATCATGGGAGTAGGTGCAGAGAGTCTATAGTTTTTATAAAGCACATCAGAGAACCACTGAAAATCAACCTTTGTAAAGTCAAGAATTATCTGGCTCAGTTCAAGCAAGTATGGAAGTGTAATATCAAAAGGGGTATGTGAGGTCTTTGAACTGTGGTGCTGGAGAAGACTCTTGAGAGTCATTTAGACTGCAAGGAGATCAAACCAGTCGATCCTAAAGGAAATCAACCCTGAATATTCATTGGAAGGACTGATGCTGAAGCTGAAGCTCCAATACATTAGCCACCTGATTCGAAGAGCCAACTCATTGGAAAAGACCCTGATGCTGGGAAAGATTGAAGGCAGGAGGAGAAGGGGACAACAGAGAATGAGATGGTTGGATGGTATCACTGACTCAACGGACATGAGTTTGAGCAAACTCCAGGAGATAGTGATAGAATGAGAGGGAAGCTTGGTGTGCTGCAGTCCATGGGGTCGCAGAGTCAGACATGACTGAGTGACTGAACAACAACAACATTTTGTAGAGAGTTAGTGACAATTTCAGATGACATCAATAAGATTAAAAGAAATGTCACAGGGCTAAGATATAAAAGACACCAGAGACTTTTGATCCCTTAGTGACAGCAAGAAAGAAAGTGGATAAAATAAAAATCATATTTTCCCAAAGCGCTGTCAAAGAACAAAAGCTTCAAGGAGCCTTGATGAATAGAATTCCAGGGAGGGAGCAGCACTTTTTAGTAGATTGGACATTGTATACAAAAGAATCAGAAAACTTGAAGACAGATCCATGGACATTATCCAAATTGAAGTATAAAGAAAAAAAAAGAACATAACTTCAGTGACATGTAGGACAATATTAAGCAGGTTAACATTTGTGCAGAGGGAAAGAAAGAAAGAGGCAGAAGAAATATTTAAAGAAATAATGGCCAAAATGTTTCCAAATTTGTTGAGAAACTTCAACCCACAGATCCCAGAGGCTCTACAAACTCCAAACAGCACAGACATACAAAACCACAAAACCACACCTAGGCCAACATAATCAAACCCTGAAAATCAAAGAACAAGAGCAACTCTTAAAAACAGTTAAAGTGGGAATATCCTGTGAATACAAGGAAACAGATAGAAAAATGATGGCTGTTTTTTCATGAGAATCAAGAAATCAAGAAGCCTATAGAACACAGAGGGGTGGGATGGTGGGGTGTGAGCGAGGCTCAAGAGGGAAGGGAAATACGTATACCTATGGCTGATTCATGTTGTTGCACAGCAGAAACTAACACAACATTGTAAAGCAATTATACTCCAACTTAAGTAAAATGGAAAAAAAGAAGCCTATACAGTGACATTGTTAAGATGCTCAAAAAAAATAAACTATCAGTCCAGAATTCTGTGTATACTGGTAATGTCTTTTTTTAAAAAAAAAAAAGACAAATAAAGACTTTCTCCAAAAAAATGGGGTGAATTCGCTGCTAGCAGACCTATTTTACAAGAAATGTTAGAAATTCTTCAGGCAGAACAAATATGGTATCAATTAGAAATTTGGATCTACACAAGTAAATTAACAATGTTGGCAGATGAATAAAGAAAGGTAAACAAAATTCTATTTTACTTATTTTTAATTGCTCTAAAACATGACTATGTATAAGAAAATCAGCAGCAATGCATTGCATATTTGCAGCATATTTTAAAGTAAATTATGTGACAACAATAGCAAAAAAAGGATGCAAGGGAGGAATTGGGAATACATTGTTTATGGTCCTTACATTACAGGGGAGGCAAGATAATAGTTTAACATAGACTCTAATTCACTAAAGATGTGTACTGTCAACCCTTGGTCAACAATTAAAATATTTTCAAAAGAAGTATAAATAATGTCAATCAAAGAGATAAAATGGAATAATAAGCAATATTCATTGAATCTAAGAGCAGGCAGAAAAAGGGAAAAAATAACAAAAAAACAGATGGAAAAAATAAAAATCAGCTGTCCACTAATCCAAACATATCAACAGTCACTTTAAATGCAATTGGTCTAAACACAACAGCTAAAAGTCAGAGATTTTCAAGTTAGATTAAAAAAAAAATCAAGACCTAACTAGCCTCTGTTTTATAAAGACACCCACTTCAAATGGATATCCAGGTTAAAAACAAATGTATGATAAAGATGTACTATGAACCACTAAGTCAAAGGAACATGGAGTAGCTGTAATTATTAATATGACAAAATAGATTTCAGGACAAGGAATGTTTTCAAGGATTAAGAGAAAAATTACAGGATGATAAAGGGCTCAACTGTCCAAGAAAATACAATAATCCTTACATGTATATATATCTTAAAAATGGCAAAATACTAGAGACAAAAACTAATAAACCTGAAAGAAGAAATAGGCAGATCTGTATAGTTCTCTTAGAACAAGAGGCAGAAAATCAGTAAGGATGTGCATGGTCTGCAGAGCACAATAAACCAACTTAACCTAACTGACATTTATAGAACCTTCCTCCCAACTATAACAGAAGACATATTCTTCACAATGTGGAACTTGTTAGATTCGTGTGTGCGTGTGTGTGTGTTCTGGGCCTTAAATTTGAAAGAACAGAATCCTTCATAAGATATTCTTATACTAGAAGTACTATGACAGTACTTCTAAGTAACCAAAGAAGTCAAAGCAGAAGTTTTGAACTGAATGAAAGTGAGAATGAAAATAGAGCATATCAAAAGCAGAGGGATGTAGCTAAAGTGAGGCTTAGAGAAAAAATTTTGTACTAAATGATTAGGCAAGAAGGAAGGTCCCAAAGCCTTGGGAGAGAGAGAGAGAGAGAGAGAACAAATTAAAGCAGAACAAACAGAAGGAAAGAAATAATCAACATTGAAGCAGATACCAATCAAATTGAAAGCAGAAAAACAATAGAGAAAATCAAT
Organism: Okapia johnstoni; assembly: GCA_024291935.2. Classification (NCBI taxonomy): domain Eukaryota; kingdom Metazoa; phylum Chordata; class Mammalia; order Artiodactyla; family Giraffidae; genus Okapia; species Okapia johnstoni. Next base: position 132,581,395 of record CM044306.1, on the reverse strand, counting down.
TGCATTCAATCTGTTTTTTGAAAAAACAATGTAGTTGATAAACCTATGCAAACTGATGAAGGGGAGAGAGAAACAGAGAGAGAGAGAGCAAAATATCAGGAATGTATATGTGTCAATCCTAATCTCCCAATTCTTCAAACCCCCCAATTCCTCCTTGGTATTCATACATTTGTTCTCTATATCTGTGTCTCTATTTCTGTTTTGAAAATACATTATTGATACTGTGTATAAGATATATATAAAGCTATATATATATCAGTCCAGTTCAGTCACCCAGTCATGTCCAACTCTTTGTGACTCCATGGACTGCAGCACGCCAGGCCTCCCTGGCCATCACCAACTCCCGGAGCTTACTCAAACTCGTGCCCATTAAGTGGATGATGCCACTCCACCATTTCATCCTCTGTCATCCCCTTCTCCTCCTGCCTTCAATCTTTCCCAGCATCAGGGTCTTTTCCAGTGAGTCCGTTCATATTTATATAACTCATTAAAACATGCTATATAACACACAGCATTGAACTCTACTCAATGCTGAGGGGATAGATGTATTTGTATGACCAATTCATTTTGCTGTACAGTAGAAACTAACACAACATTGTAAAGCAACTGTATTCTAATAAACATCCATTTTAAAAAGTAAAATCAAATACCAAAAGGAAAAATCAGGAATGAAAGACAGAAGTCACTACTGATTCCACAGGTATTAGAAGGATGATAAAGGAATACCACAACCAACCCTATTGCTATAGGTTGGCAAATTAGATGAAATAAATAAATCCATTCAAGAAGAAATAGGTAATCTGAAGAATTCCATATATATTGAAATCTACAAACAAGGTTATAGATCAACATACTAAAGTAATTCTTATATACTAGAAATAAACAAGTGCCAGCAAAGAAAAGTAAAACACTTAAGTATAAATATAACAAAATATGTCCAGAATCTGTATGTTGAAAACTATAAAACACTGGAGCAGAAATCTAAGAAGACTTTTAAAAATGGAGAGATAACCCAGTGTTCATGAACTGGAAGTCTCAACATGAAGAATTTAATTCTCCCCAATTTGATCTATAGATTCAACACAATCTCAAGCAAAATGTCAGCCATCTTGTAGATATTTACAAGATGATTCTAACATGTGTACAAAAAGGCAAAAAGCACTGAGAAGGGCCAAAACAATTCTGAAAAGGAAAAACTCACATTACCCAATTTCAAGACAAATCAAAATTTAAAGCTATTAAATCAAATCAAAATTAAAACTATTGCTCTGATCAAGACACTTTTAAGAGGATAAAAAGAAAAGTGACAGACCAGGAGAAAACACTTACAAATCACATATATGATACCAAAGACTCTATCCAGAATATATAAAGAACTCTGATACTCAGCAGTAAAAAATAAACACCCCAATTTAAAAATGGGTAAAAGATCTGAACAGATACTCCACTGAAGAAAATATACAGATGGCAAACAAGCACACGAAAAGATGCTCAACATCATTTCTCTCAGTCGTGTCCAACTCTTTCTGAACCCACGGACAATACAGTCCATGGAATTCTCCAGGCCAGAATACTGGAGTGGGTAGCCTTTCCCTTCTCCAGGGGATCTTCTGGACCCAGGAATCAAATAGGTGTCTCCTGAATTGCAGGTGGATTCTTTACCAAGTGAACTATCAGGGAAGTCCATTATTTACTAGGGTAATAAAATTATACCTGTTAGAAAGACAAAAAAAATTAAAATTAAAACAAAAGACAAAACCTTAAAATAACAATGGCTGGCAAGGATGCAGAGCAATGGAAACACTCATACATTGCATGAGAGAGTATAAAATGGTACTAACTTTCTGAAAAACTGGTAATTTCTTATATAGTTAGACATATACATACTCATTACCCAGGGATCAAATCCACATCTCTTGTGTCTCCTGCACTGCAAGCAGATTCTTTACCACTGAGCCACAGTCTTGGGCAAATCCCTGAATTTCTGATATTCACAATGTGGTGATGACACACAACTGCCCAGACAACATCCAGGGCTTATGAGACATAGGTAAGAGCCAGCTGTAAAATGTGAAGTTCTCTGTGACTTGACAGCACCGTTACTGCTCATTCATTCAATAGTGATGCCCCCAACCCCATGCAAATACATCAGTGTACACACCTTGACCTGGTTTTGAAAATAGTAGTATAAACAGAACCTTCTTTAGAGGTAGAAAAATTTTAATGGGTTGAGTCTGTTTCTTTCAGAAACTCGGGAGAAACATCAGTCTGAGTCTTCCCAAATTCTTCATGGCTCCTGTTCATCAGGATACACAGACTATCAAGATTCAGATGTCAGGTTTAACCTGACACTAGAGTTTAACTACAGACTTTTTTGTGTTTGCAGTTAAAAGTGCTGCTGTTGTTCAGTCACTAAGTCATGTTTGACTCTTTGTAGCCCCATGGACTGAAGCATGCTAGGCCTCTCTGTCCCTCACCATCTCCTGAAGTTTGCCCAAGTTCATGTCCATTGAATCAGTGATACCATCCAACCATCTCATCCTCTGCTGTCCCCTTCTCCTCCTGCCCTCAATCTTTCCCAGCATCAGGGTCTTTTCCAATGAGTCAGCTCTTTGCATCAGGTGGCCAAAGTATTCGAGCTTCAGCTTCAGCATCAGTCCTTCCAATGAATATTCAGGGTTAATTTTCTTTAGGATTAACTGATTTGAGCTCATTTGCTGTCCAAGGGACTCTTAGGAGTCTTCTCAGTTACAAGTAAACTTTTTAAAATAAAAAATAATAAAATTTTTAAGGAAAAAGGAAAAAAAGTAAAGCCTCTGCCTACCTCTCCTGTCCCACCTATTAAGGAAACCACAGACTCACTTGGAGACAGGGCAAACCTCTGGAGCCATCTCACCTGCTGGCGAAGGTCAGGGCCAAGGCAGTGGCCAGATGAGGCATCAGCCGCAGGGTCTGTGTTTGGTGCTCAATAATCTTGACCTCTTCCCTGGCTTTGGGTCCAAACTGCCTCCGGCTAGAGAGAAGCAAACAAACAAAACTTTACCTAAATCTAACAGGCAACATCATCCCAAACACTCATTTGCCTTTAAATAATTCAAAATTGATGTTTTCTAACATGGTGCTGGAGAAGACTTTTGAGAGTCCCTTGGACTGCAAGGAGATCAAACCAGTTATTTCTAAAGGAAATAATCACTGTATATTCATTGGAAGGACTGATGCTGAAGCTGAAGCTCCAATACTTTGGCCATCTGATGCAAAGAGACGACACGTTAGAAAAGATCCTGATGCTGGGAAAGACTGAAGGCACGAGAAGAAGGGGGGCAACAAAGGATGAGATGGTTGGATGGCATCACCAACTCAATGGACATGAGTTTAAGCAAACTCAGGGAGATAGCGAAGGTGTGTTGCAGTCCATGGGGTTGCAAAGAGACATGACTGAGCAACTGGACAGCAACTTCAGAAAGAGCCTGGCTTGTCTAGATCACCCCCTGCTCCATGCAAACTGATGCTCTACAATCTGGGCTTGGCAGCCTCCTGTCTGTGGACAATCCCAACTTTAATGTTGACTTTTGAAACTTTTCACACACACACACACACACACACACATACACACGTGCACATATGCACACAAACCTGTGCACACATACACAGGAGCACTCATGCTAGGCTATCCAACAGGCAGCCTGCTTCAGCACCAGTGAAATGAAGGTACCCATCAGTTGCTGTTGTTGTTGGTAGTCACTCAGTTGTGTCCGACTCTTTGTGGCTCCATGGACTGTAGCCTGCCAGGTTCCTCTGTCCATGGGATTCTCCAGGCAAGAATATTGGATTACTCAAGGACAAAGAGGAAACGGCAAATTTTTAAAATTTTATATTTGACCTTTTTTATTATAATTTCATGCTTTAATATTGTTCCCAGGGACTTCCCTGGTGGTCCAGTGGCTAAGACCCGCTGCTCCCAATGCAGGAGACCAGGGGTCAAATCCCTGGTCAGGGAACTAGATCCCATATGCCGCAACTAAAACATCCTTCATGTGGCAACAAAGATCGAAGCTCCTGTATGCTACAGCTAAGACCCACACAATTAAAAAAAATAAAATATTAAATAATAATAATATTGTTACTATTTGTAATTAAAAGAAGGGCACTATGATCATCTTAGTTCATAAGGCACCTAGAATTTACAACCTGACCATGTCATATGGATGTGAGGCAGTGAAACAGAACCAACACAAGCACACATGGGCACACTGTGAGCTCAGGTTCATTTTCTATGAGCAGAGCTTACCCAGACACAGTCTAACCATCTGCAGATGGCTGTCCGAGAAACATGACCCTACCCTCCCTTTGCCCATGCCCTCCATCCATCCCGACCACAACAGGGCACAGTGCCAAACGACCCTGACAGTCTGTAGGAAAACAGCTTTGGCTGTATCATTTTGAAACCAATAAGTCAGTCATAGACCAAAAAATGGCACCAATGTAATGTCAGATTATTCTACAAACTCCATTTGTACCCACTCCTTTAACTGGCTAGAATTAAACATTTAACAACATGGATAAAATCATATCACATTAGAATGTATGATCTGTTATTAACTTTTGGGGGTATTAAACATGTTACTAGATACCTAACCAATTTCCTTAAACTTATATTTTATTCAATATGAAATATTAAACTGAGGGTTTCCCTCACGGCTCAGTGGTAAAGAAACTGCCTGCCAGTGGAAGAGATTCAGGTTCGATCTGTGGGTCAGGAAGATCCCTAGAGAAGGAAATGGCAACCCATTCCAGTATTCTTGCCTGGAGAATCCCCATGGACAGAGGAGCCTGGCAGGCTACAGTCCATGGAGTCACAAAAGAGTGGGACACGACTGAGCGACTAAACAACAACTGTTTTAAAACAGCACCTGTGGCCAGACTCACACCTCACTGAGGGCAGGCCTGTTGTGTCTTTGGGTGTCCCAGCCTGGCCAGGTGTGAGTGGGTGGGAAAGACTGAAAGTGAGGTGACAGATGATGAAAGGTCCTGCCATCTCCCAGCAGCAACACACCTGATTCCTCCACCTCTCATCCCTCCATGTCTCCTTGGAATGTTTGATTGTTCACAGTTAAGTTCAGTTCACTTCAGTAGTGTCCGACTCTTTGCGACCCCATGAATCGCAGCACGCCAGGCTTCCCTGTCCATCACCAAATCCCTGAGTCCGCCCAAATCCATGTCCATTGAGTCAGTGATGCCATCCAGCCATCTCATCCCCTGTCGTCCCCTTCTCCTCCTGCCCTCAATCTTTCCCAGCATCAGGGTCTTTTCCAATGAGTCAGCTCTTGCATCATGTGGCCAAAGTACTGGAGTTTCAGCTTCAACATCAGTCCTTCCAAGGAACACCAGGACTGATCTCCTTTAGGATGGACTGGTTGGAGCTCCTTGCAGTCCAAGGGACTTTCAAGAGTCTTCTCCAACACCACACTTCAAAAGCATCAATTCTTTGGTGCTCAGCTTTCTTTATAGTCCAACTCTCACATCCATACATGACCACTGGAAAAATCATAGCCTTGACTAGATGGACATTTGTTGACAAAGTAATGTCTCTGCTTTTTAATATGCTATCTAGGTTGGTCATAACTTTCTTTCCAAGGAGTAAGCGTCTTTTAATTTCATGGCTGCAATCACCATCTGCAGTGATTTTGGAGCCCCCAAAATAAAGTCAGCCACTGTTTCCACTGTTTCCCCATCTATTTGCCATGCAGTGATGGGACCAGATGTCGTGATCTTCATTTCCTGAATGTTGAGGTTTTTTTTTTTTTTAATAAATTTATTTATTTTAGTTGGGGGCTAACCACTTCACAATATTGTAGTGGTTCCTGCCACACACCGACATGAATCAGCCATGGGCCCACATGTGCTCCCCATCCTAAACACCCCCCCGCCATGCCCCTCCACATCCCATCCCTCTGGGTCATCCCACTGCCCCAGCCCTGAGCATTTGTCTCATGCATCGAACCTGGAATGGTGCTCTGTTTCGCATTTGATAATATACATGCTTCAATGCTATTCTGTCAGAACGTCCCACCCTCACCTTCTCCCTCAGAGTCCATAAGATTGTTCTATGCATCTGTGTCTCTTATTCTGTCTCGCATATAGGGTTATCAGTACCGTCTTTCAAATTCCATATATATGCATTAGTATACTGTATTGGTGTTTTTCTTTCTGGCTTACTTCACTCTGTATAATGGGCTCCAGTTTCATCCATCTCAATAGAACTGATTCAAATGTATTCTTTTTTTTTTTTCATTATCAGAAATTTATTTATTTTAGTTGGGGTCAATTACTTTACAATATTGTAGTAGTTTCTGCCATACACTAACATGAACCAGCCATGGGTCTACATGTGCTCCCCACCCTGAACCCCGCTCCCACATCCCCCCCCCCCGGGCCATCCCACTGCCCCAGCCCCAAGCACCCGTCCCATGCATCGAACATGGAATGGCGTTCTGCCCCACACATGATAATATACATGTTTCAATGCTATTGTCCCAGAACGTCCCACCCTCACCTTCTCCCTCAGAGTCCATAAGACTGTTCTATGCATCTGTGTCTCTTATTCTGTCTCGCATATAGGGTTATCGTTACCATCTTTCAAATTCCATATATATGCATTAGTATACTGTATTGGTGTTTTTCTTTCTGGCTTACTTCACTCTGTATAATGGGCTCCAGTTTCATCCATCTCAATAGAACCAATTCAAATGTATTCTTTTTTAATGGCTGAGTAATATTCCATTGTGTATCCCTTTTCTCCACACCCTCTCCAGCATTTATTGCTTGTAGACTTTTGGACAGCAGCCATTCTGATGGGCGTGAAATGGTACCTCATTGTGGTTTTGATTTGCATTTCTCTGATAATGAGTGATGTTGAGCATCTTTTCATGTGTTTGTTAGCCATCTGTATGTCTTCTTTGGAGAAATGTCTGTTTAGTTCTTTGGCCCATTTTTTGATTGGGTCGTTTATTTTTCTGGAATTCAGCTGCAGGAGTTGCTTGTATATTTTTGAGATTGTTTGTCTGTTGCTTCGTTTGCTATTATTTTCTCCCATTCTGAAGGCTGTCTTTTCACCTTGCTCCTAGTTTCCTTTGTTGTGCAAAAGCTTTTAATTTTAATTAGGTTCCATTGTTTATTTTTGCTTTTATTTCCAATATTCTGGGAGGTGGGTCATGGAGGATCCTGCTGTGATTTATGTCGGAGAGTGTTTATCACCGGAGAGTGATCTATGGAGAGTGCCTATGTTTTCCTCTAGGAGTTTTATAGTTTCTGGTCTTACATTTAGATCTTTAATCCATTTTGAGTTTATTTTTGTGTATGGTGTTAGAAAGTGTTCTAGTTTCATTCTTTTACAAGTGGTTGACCAGTTTTCCCAGCACCACTTGTTAAAGAGATGGTCTTTTCTCCATTGTATATTCTTGCCTCCTTTGTCAAAGATAAGGTGTCCATAGGTGCGTGGATTTATCTCTGGGCTTTCTATTTTGTTCCATTGATCTATATTTCTATCTTTGTGCCAGTACCATACTGTCTTGACTGTGGCTTTGTAGTAGAGCCTGAAGTCAGGCAAGTTGATTCCTCCAGTTCCATTCTTCTTTCTCAAGATTGCTTTGGCTATTCGAGGTTTTTTGTATTTCCATACAAATTGTGAAATAATTTGTTCTACTTCTGTGAAAAATACTGTTGGTAGCTTGATAGGGATTGCATTGAATCTATAGATTGCTTTGGGTAGTATACTCATTTTCACTATATTAATTCTTCCAATCCATGAACACGGTATATTTCTCCATCTGTTTGTGTCCTCTTTGATTTCTTTCCTCAGTGTTTTATAGTTTTCTATATATAAGTCTTTTGTTTCTTTAGGTAGATATATTCCTAAGTATTTTATTCTTTTTGTTGCAATGGTGAATGGTATTGTTTCCTTAATTTCTCTTTCTGTTTTCTCATTATTGGTTTATAGGAATGCAAGGGATTTCTGTGTGTTAATTTTATATTCTGCAACTTTACTATACTCATTGATTAGCTCTAGTAATTTTCTGGTAGAATCTTTAGAGTTTTCTATGTAGAGGATCATGTCACCTGCAAACAGTGAGAGTTTTACTTCTTCTTTTCCTATCTGTATTCCTTTTATTTCTTTTTCAGCTCTGATTGCTGTGGCCAAAACTTCCAAAACTATGTTGAATAGTAGTGGTGAAAGTGGGCACCCTTGCCTTTTTCCTGACTTTAGGAGAAATGCTTTGAATGTTGAGCTTTAAGCCAACTTTTTCCACTCTCTTCTTTCACTTTCATCAAGAGGCTCCTTAGTTCTTCTTCACTTTCTGCCATAAGGGTGGTGTCATCCGCATATCTGAGGTTATTGATATTTCTCCTGGCAATCTTGATTCCAGCTTGTGCTTCATCTAGCCCAGCATTTCTCATGATGTACTCTGCATATAAGTTCAATAAGCAGGGTGACAATATACAGCCTTGACATAGTCCTTTTCCGATTTGGAACCAGTCTGTTGTTCCCTGTCCAGTTCTAACTGTTGCTTCCTGACCTGCACACAGGTTTCTCAGGAGACAGGTCAGATGGTCTGGTATTCCCATCTCTTTCAGAATTTTCCACAGTTTATTGTGATCCACACACTCAAAGGCTTTATTGACTATGGTCAATAAAGCAGAAATAGGTGTTTTTCTGGAACTCTCTTGCTTTTTTGATGAGCCAACAGATGTTGTCAATTTGATCTCTGGTTCCTCTGCATTTTCTAAAACCAGCTTGAACATCTGGAAGTTCACAGTTCACATATTGCTGAAGCCTGGCTTGGAGAATTTTGAGCATTACTTTACTAGCATGTGAGATGAGTGCAATTGTGCAGTAGTTTGAACACTCCTTGGCATTGCCTTTCTTTGGGATTGGAATGAAAACTGACCTTTTCCAGTCCTGTGGCCACTGCTGAGTTTTCCAAATTTGCTGACATATTGAGTGCAGCACTTTGACAGCATCATCTTTTAGGCTTTGCAATAGTTCAACTGGAATTCCATCACCTCCACTAGCTTTGTTCATAGTGATGCTTCCTAAGGCCCACTTGACTTCACATTCCAGGATGTCTGGCTCTAGGTGAGTGATCACACCATCATGATTATCTGAGTCATGAAGATCTTTTTTGTACAGTTCTTCTGTGTATTCTTGCCACCTCTTCTGCTTCTGTTAGGTCCATACCATTTCTGTCCTTTATTGAGCCCATCTTTGCATGAAATGTTCCCTTGGTATCTCTAATTTTCTTGAAGAGATCTCTAGTCTTTCCTATTCTATTGTTTTCCTCTATTTCTTTGCATTGATCGCTGAGGAAGGCTTTCTTATCTCTCCTTGCTATTCTTTGGAACTCTGCATTCAGATGCTTATATCTTTCCTTTTCTCCTTTGCTTTTCGCTTGTCTTCTTTTCACAGCTATTTGTAAGGCCTCCTCAGACAGCCATTTTGCTTCCTTGCATTTCTTTTTCTTGGGGATGGTCTTGATTACTGCCTCCTGTACAATGTCACGAACCTCTGTCCGTAGTTTATCAGGCACTCTGTCTATCAGATATAGTCCCTTAAATCTATTTCTCACTTCCACTGTATAGTCATAAGGGATTTGATTTAGGTCATACCTGAATGATCAAGTTTTCCCCACTTTCTTCAATTTAAGTCTGAATTTGGCAATAAGGAGTTCATCTTGTTCATAGATGTTCTGATAAAAGCCCTGCTGGGAGACACTGGAGTACTGGGTGGCAGCCACTAAGCAATTACGATTGTGATGGAAGAAGCAAATAAGATGAGGAATCTACCTTGTCCTTATGCCCAAGAGCCCATCCACTGCTGGTTTGAGGTTGGGTTTTCTTCTAAGGACAAGAAAAGAACAAATGAGGGACTTCCCTGATGGTCCAGTGGCTAAGACACCAAGCTCCCAATGCAGGGGGCCTGGATTTGATCCCTGGTCGGGGAACTAGATCCCACACGCTGCAACTAACAGTTCAAATGACACAACTAAAAAGATCCTGCATGTTGCAATGAAGATGGGATTCCGTGTGCCCCATCTAAGACCTGGTACAGTCAAATAAATAAATATTTTTTTAAAAAAGAAAGAAATGAGTGGGTGGAAGGCAGGCCGCATCCATAGTCTTTCCTTCCCTTTCTCCGGCCCAGACACAAATAGTCCTCTGTGTGCACTGCGCCAGGAAGTGCTCGCTGGCATCTCATCCATCACATGTGCTCTCCGGTTTCTCCAGGTGAAAAGACGACACTCAAAGCTGATGATTCTTATCCTGTCCAGAGATGCAGCCAGTCATCCCTGGGATCGCCACCATCAACCCCGGAGCCAACAGAGGTAGCAGAGAGAGGTGGCCTCAAGACTTTGTGCTCTGAGAGGGCTTGGCAGGAGCAGGAATCTTGCCCTGCCACCCTGCAGTCACCCTCTTATTGATACGCTCAGGCCCCAGTCTACCTCGCAAAGGGCCATGATGGTCCAGGCTGGTCCTCTGATTGCCAGCATCCTTGGCACACTGCCCTGAACACAGGTCACCAGACCACAATCCCTGCAGCTGGCCAGAAATTACTGCCTGCCAGATATTTTTACTCTTCCAGTTTATGATCTATATGGACATAATATTCTTCTTGTCCTTTTCCTACACTGGGTTACTATTTTTGTTTAAAAAGCCAGGTAAAGGCTATATTTTTCTCCATAAACATCATTTTATTTCAGGGCCAGAAAACAATCCCAAAGTCACTGAGCTCAAATTTTTCATGGTCTTTAAAAAGAGTGTGCATCACAGTATCCGTGTGAGAGGGCTGTGAACGATGCCATTTAAAATGATAGATTGGAAAAGCTATTTCTGGATTCCAGCGACTCATAAAGACTGGAGGAAACATTTATTTGGGGGTTGTTTTATTTCATTCCCACTCAATTTTGAACACAGCCACTTAAAGCAACATTCATGGAAAGTGACACAGCTATTAATCACCCACGCTGCTACTACACGTGCAGCCTCTGGGGGAGACACAGGCTGCCCGCCTCCCCAGCTCTCCCTCTGGTCTCTTCTCCCAAAGGAGGCCAGTGACCTACTAAAAAGATAATTGCTTTGCATGTTTCCTGCTTCTGGAGCATCACTGCATCAGCCTGTTCTGAATGACAGCCGGTCACACTGGAGAAAGAGAGGAGTTCTATGGCTGGTCCTCCATCCTTCATCCTGAGACTTCTGGGGGTGCAAGCTGGTTCACACCCTTACTGTCAGGGGACAGACCCCTCCTACTTGGCTGTCAAAGGGCTGACCTCTGCGGACAAAAGCTGGGCAGATTCCTGAGGCCCAGCCTCATTCCCTGTGGCCACCCGCCCTCATTTAATAACTCAGCCACAGACAGGATTCAAGGAAGCCTCTGAGTGTCCCACAGGTGACCACTGTGCCCCATTCTCACTGGCCCCAGCGGAGACCCCAGCCTCTCAGAGAGCCCACAGCCCATCTGACTCTACTTCTCTCCTTCTTTCTGATATTCCTGAACACAGGAACCCAGAGGGAAAACATGTTACAAAGCAGCATATTTTTTTTTAATTTTTATTAGAACATAGTTGATTTAAAATGTTGTGTTACTTTCTGCTGTACAGCAGAGTGAATCAGTTATACATTTACATATATCCACTCTTTTTTAGATCCTTTTCCCATATAGGTCATTACAGAGTACTGAGAAGAGTTCCCAAAGCAGGATATTTTAATAGCACCAGTTGGACCTGGCAGATTGAGTTCAATTGGCTGACCAGGATGTAAAAACCTGGCTACAGTTTTTCAAAGATTTTTTTGATGTGGACCATTTTCAAAGTCTTTATTGAATTTTTTACGATATTGCTCCTGTTTATGTTCTGGTTTTCTGGCCATGAGGTATATGGGATCTTAGCTCCCAGATCAGGGACCAAACCCATACCCTCTTGCATTGGAAGGGGATGTCTTAACTACTAGACTACCAGGGAAGTCCGTAAACCCAGTAACTTTTTATCCAGTAATGCATGAAACGGACACCTGACTCCCAGCCCCAAACTTCACCAGACCCAACCCCATACCGGTGTCGAGTTTGGGATCATGCAAGGGTTCAGACTGCACACAACTCTCACTGGTTTTTGTTTTCTGTTTTTTTTTTTTTAATAAGATGAACATTTAGTAGTTTGCCTGGGAACTCTGACAAAGCAATCCTGCCTTGAAATATAAGCCTCTACATGTGACTTCCACCATGTTTTAGGTGTCATTCTTCAAATGGTCAATTTTCAATCCATCTGCAGGAGAGATGGAAAAGGTGCATGTATGTAGTCTACAAATAAGTGCTTCTTTAATATTAGCCTTCCTTTGTTATTGTTTAGTCTCCAAGTCATGTCTGACTCTTGCCCACCAGGTTCCCCTGTCCATGGAATTTTCCAGGCAAGAATACTGGAATGGGTTGCCATTTCCTTCTTCAGGAGACTTTCCCCACCCAGGGATCAAACCCATGTCTCCTGCATTGGTGAGTTCTTTCCCACCAAGCCACAGGGAAGCCCCAATAGTAGCCTTGGTTGTGATTAAATACACAACATGGTCCCAAAGAAGAGTTCTCCAAGTGCCCGTCCAATCCTGTAGAGCTCCCAATGAATACCTTTTGCACCTTCCAGACACCTTTTTCCTCCCACTCTTTAGCAGGCTTTCTATTCAACCAGAGAGAAAAACAGATGATCCTCAATGGTTATGATGGGGTCAGTGACAATGACAATTTTTGAACACAAGAAAGTTTCAGATACAGGAAAAATGAGGGCACCTTGGTACTAGGGCCCAAAGGTCTACAGAGAGGGACTGCCATCCTAGGTGCACGAACAGCCACGAGAGTCCACGTTTTCTTGGCCGGAAACTGCAGAGCTTTTGCTGTTACTCTTTTTCTGTTTCTCAAAGGTTACATCAAATCAAAACCCAGGAATTTAAAGACCCTCTCCAACAGGAAACCCACAGGTCTAAAGTCATGGTCTATCATAGTCTGGTGGGAATTGACATTCTGCTATCGTAGGCTGCAAAGACTGTCCACCCCATCCACTAGCACTGGGAGTGCAGCAGCAAGGGGAGCAGGCTGAAGAACCACCAGGGCTTGGAATCAGGCCACTCTCCCCATAAGCAGATGGATGACCCCAGTGGAGACCCCAGAGTCCCTTTCAGATAAGAGACAACACGAGGCAGAGTAATCCTATGACTCTGTGCCCATGTTTCTATTGTGTAGGCCATTTCTGGACAACATCATAACCCTGGGCTATAACCACAGTAACCCTCACTGGGAAGGACCAGTAGACAGCCAGGCCTGGGTCACCCTGGACCTGAAGGTTGACCAACCCCAGCTTCCTCTCTGAGGGCTCAACTACATCAGCAAAAGGGGTCTGACTCAACACACTGTAGCTCAAACCTCTTTACAATAAACCCCAGAGAACCTGGCTACCTCTCTGCTGAGTTTGTTTTTATTGTCTTCTGGTGTCTCCGGCTGCCCCTGGGGAGGCCATCATGGGATAAAGTCAACATCACTTCATCCCAAGCATCAAAGGAGGGGAAGTCGGACACAGGGTTAAAACCCAGGCTTTAAATCAGACTGGTTTTCATACAGACTCTTGACACTTATCATTTTCTACTGAATGACTTAACAGACTCACTGAACTTTGGGGTCTTCAGCACTAAAATAGGACTGACGATGACAGTGAGGAGAAAGGGAGACACTGTCTATGCCTGACACATAGTAGGTGTTCAAGGCATGGCAGGTGTTATCCCCACAGTCATTACTGCTGTCCCAGGTTCCTAGGATTACCCTCTATTCTATTTATCCTTGATCTAGGAAAGCCATGTAAAAATTTCCTCAAAGAAACACTCTCTTTTTTCTTTCACTCAAACAAAGCACTAATCCATTCCGCATCACTAAAACTGCCGTAAAAAAGATTTTCAGGGTGAAGAGGAAAGTCTCCTCCACTCAACATTGAATTAAAGATAATGAAATTTCTGACAGAGAAGAAAGCAAACTGTCAACTAATATGCTAGGAAAAATTGTGTGTGTATATGTGTGTGTCTGTTGGAAAGCACATGAAACGTTCGAAAAGCACCTGCCCTTCTTATGCATCCAAGAATACAAGCAAATTTTTTTCTTCCCAAATTCCAGGGAGGGACGAGATGGACAAAATAAAGCCAGAGAAGGTGATGTGGGCAGAGCCCTCCTTCATATCACGTTGCCATTGGAAGCAGCAGATTCTTTTCAGAGACAATCAGCCTACCCTAGAGAAGAACCTAAATGTTATTCAGATGGTTCCCACACAAGGGAAATTAACTTACTTTTCAGAATTACAGCCTTAGTAATATCTATGAGTAACACAGTGGTTAATGTTAGTTGTCAGAACTGTGACTCCTTGTGATTTTTCTCTTAAGAAACTCGCATCCTAATGAATGCAAAACAAAATTACAATGGTGGGAGGCATGGAGCCATAAATTATAGCTGAAACTGCCTGGGGTGGCTTAATGATTTCACTGTTATTTTCATATATTTCAAAAAATCATATAAACAGAGAGTGAAATCTTGTATCATCAACACCACTGCGGAAGTGTTGCAGAAGTCCCCAGCACTTTGGTCATTACTGTGAGAAAGCAAGAGGGCTGACCCATCTCTCCTCTTTGCCCTCCATACATAATACGGCAGGTGTAGGGTCCATGTGCACCCTGCCTGCCCAAAGAGCCGGCCAGAGCCTGCTGTCATCCTAGAGACACAAGTCTGACCATAGCAGGAGAAAGGAGACATACACTGAGGTCCAACACTCTCCAGGATCCTCCTTCACTGAGGTTAAGCACGAGGAGATGAAAGCCAAGTAATTGAAGTTCTCTTTAGGGCTGACATTGATTTCTTATGTTTTAGGCTGGCTTTATTTTTAATACATATCTTTATTATTTATTTGGCTGTGCAATGTCTAGTTGCACTGTGTGGCATCTTCAATCTTTGTTGCATGTGGCATCTTTAGTTGCAGCATGTGGGATCAAACCTGGGCCCCCTGCATTGGGAGCATACAGTCTTAGCCACTGGAGCACCAGGAAAGCCCTTGCTTTAGGCTGGCTTTAGCCTGCTCTTGGCAATAGGACATGCCTGAGTAGCTCAAGGGCTGGCTTCTGCTCCCACTTTCTCTCTCAACCCATAGCCTTGGAAGTAAGGATGCCCACAACATCAGAGTCTTTCAATCTATAGACACAGTAGGTCTCTCCATTTATTTAGATCTTCAATTTCTTCCATCAGTATTTTGTACTGTTCAGCATATAAGTGTTAAATGAGTACCTAAGTATTTCAATTTTTATGATCAATTGTAAATTAATTAAATTCTGGTATCCTTCTGTTCATTGTACATGAAGATACAATTGCAGGCTTCTCTGGCAGTCCAGGGGTTAAGACTCTGTGCTTCCACTGAAGGGTTTGGTGCCTGGTCAGGGAATGAAGATTGCACATACTGCCCAGCATGGTCCAAAAAAAAAGAAAGAAAGAAATTGCTTTCTGCATGTTTATTTTGCATCTGGTGACCATTCCGAATTTAATTCTTAGTTTTAGGGCTTAGATAAATATTCGGGGATTTTCTATATAACAACCAAGTCATCTGAATATAGAAACACTTTTGTTACTTTCTTTCCAATCTGTTTGCTTTTTCCTTGCCTTACTGTACTGGCAAGAAATGCAGGAAACGCTGGTTCAATCCCTGGGTTGGGAAGATCCCCTAGAGGAGGAAATGGCAACCCACTCCAGTATTCTTGCCTAGGAAATCCTATGGACAGAGGAGCCTGGAGGGCTACAGTCTATGGGGTCGAAAAGAGTCAGATATCACTGAGTGACTAAGCATGCACGCACTGTACTGGTTACAACTTCGATCACTATCTTGAATAATAGCAATAAGAGTGTATATTCTTGCCTGATACCCAGTCTTAGGGGGAAAGCATTCAGTCTTTCCCCATTAAGTATGATGTTGACTGTACACCTCGGAGATATTGTGGGTTCAGTTCTACATCACTGCAATTAAGCAAATATCTCAATAAAGCAAGTCACATAAAGTGTTGGTTTTGCAGTGCATTTGAAAGTTAAATTCACACTACACTGTAGTCTATTACGTGCAATAATATTATGTCTTTTAAAATGTTTATACATTAATTTTAAAAGCTTTATTGCCAAAAAATACTAACCATCATTTGAACCTTCAGTGGGTTGCAGCAGTAACGTCAAAGATCACTGATCATAGATCACTATAACAAATACGACGATAATGAAAAAGTGTGAAATATTATGAGACTTGCCAAAATGTGACACAGAGACATGAAGTGAGCAAATATTGTTGGGAAAAGGGTATCAGTAAATGTGCTCAAGGCACGGTTGACATAATCGTCCAATTTGTAAAAAAAAAATGCAACATCTCGAAGTGTAGTGAGGAGAAGCACAATAAAACAAGGCATGTGCTGTGCTCAGTCATTCTTTGTATCCCCATGGACTGTAAGCTCCTCTGTCCATGGGATTTCCCAGGCAAGAATACTAGAGTGGGACTTAGGGACACAGCAGCGGTGAGGTGGGAAAAGAGGGTGAGATGTATGGAGAGAGTAACATGGAAACTTATATTACCATATGTACAATAGAATGACAATGGGAATTTGCTGTATGACTCAGGGAATTCAAATAGGGGTTCTGTAACAACCTAGGGGATGGGATGAGGAGGGAGATAAGAGGGAGGGGACATATGTATACCTATGGCTGACTCATTCATGCTGGTATTTAGCAGAAAACAGCAAAACTCTGTAAAGCAATTATCCTTCCACTAAAAAATATATTAATTAAAAAAAAAAAGAATACTGGAGTGTGTTGCCACATCCTCCTCCAGAGTATCTTCCTAACTTGGGGATTGAAACTGCACTCTCGTTGTACTTTACTGGCAGGAGGGTTCTTTACCACTAACACCACCTGGGATGCCAAAAAGAGCCATGCCTGTATGTATTTTCCAGATGCTCTTTATCAGGTTGAGCAAATAATTAATAAATTAATTCATCTGTTTACATGTTTATTAGCCATAGACGTGTCTTCTTTAAATTGTCTCATATCATGTGCCCATTTATTTATATACTGTGATCTTACTATGTTTCTTATTTCTTTAAAGAGGCATTTTATATATTAAGGAAATTAAACCACTGTTAGTCCTATTTGTTTAGATATTTCTCTGTTGTGTCATTTGAAATATACACGTTTAAAACATTTTTTGTATAATCAATTTACTCTAACACTTTTGCTTTGGGACTTTTCGTCCTATGAATGTTTTCAAAAAGGACATGTCACTTTTTCCTTTCATCTATGTGATTTTGTGGTTTGTTTTAACTTTAGAGATAAGCAGAGGTGAGAGATGTAGGTCTACCCCAGTGGAATATGAAATAAATATACCAACATAGTTAACTGCAGCAAGTGCCACTAGGCTGATCCAAGAAGGACCAATGAAGGTGAGCAGACTCTTGTTCCTATCTGCTTAAAAAAGCCATTCCTTGCTTTCAGACAATTCCCTTGATCTTCCTCCTTCCAACTGACTTGGCAGACAAGTCCTTGCTTTAACCTCTCTCCCACTTTATTCTCTAATCTGCCAGGAAATTAATGCAAGTCTTGAGCCTCCCTAAACACAGCTTTTTTCAGGAATCCTTTTTCATCTCTGATTCTAAAAATTGAAATAATAAGAAAAAACAAACTTTGCTGTTCTGTTGGCATATGTGCCTTCAAGGAATATTTATTTAAGGGGAAAAAAAATCTCTTTGAGTGGGTCTATATTGTCATAACCACCCCTCCCAGCAAAAACTAAACATTTCATCCTCCATCTCATGGCTTCTAGCCACCCAATTGCTGGGCCTCACTTAGGTCCAGCATCTGGATGTCAGGTGTTGCCTCAACACATCTGTCATCAAGGTCTTGAACACAAAAATGCAAAGTTCTCTCAGCTGGAGTTGTCCAGAGAACACACCACTGGTTTGCTGCCCTTGTGACACATGGGCCTGTATGGGACCTATCCCATCTATGGGTTTCCCAGGGCTTCATTTCAGGACATTCTCCCATCATTACCCAGATTTCACTGCCATGTTTTGCTCAGAAATATCTGCCTAAGTCTGTTACCTAGCTCTAATCCCTTCCTGGGCATTCTCAAAGGGCAATGCCATCATCTGGGTCAGGACAAGCCCATCTCATTTCTTCCTACTGATGTATTCCTGAACATACTTGAACATTAAAAAGAAAATAATCTGGCAGTTGTTTTCTTTACAAAAGCCATTTCCAAAATTAACAATTTATTATGCTTGTGACAAAAATAATTCATCTGCTTCGCAGAGATGCTGTCTGGAAAGAAACTTCCTCAAAGTCATCTGAGTTTTTGTGTATGATCTTGGGATACTGGAAATTAGCCAAATCGTGGGATGCTAAAGAATCCAACACAAGTTGAAAGCCTGGGGGAATGGTTTTCCAAGAGGCTTGGGGAGCCTGGTAGAGACTCGACTAGAGGACCTGACAGTGATCAGGAGACCAGGGTTTTCGTACCACTTCTATCAGGACTGAATCTGAGAGAAAAGCACATTTCTGAACTTTGCTAAAAAAGCAAATCCAATTTTCATCCCCAGCTGGACTCCACTATTTTTGCTGACCCTGCATATGAAGGTACTGATACTCAAATGTTTCTCTGAAAAGCACGGAAAATTATCTCTAAAACAACTCTTAAAGTCTCAGGAAATTATCTTAAGGGCATTAAGATAATTTAGAAACATCTATTCCAAAAAATCTAAACTTAAATCTCATTTGAACCTCATCCCTCATCTCATCTCTCATTTGAACCCACTCACAACTAACTCATTCCCCCACAAGCACCCTCAGTAGCTCAGAGTGATGGCAGCTGGGCAGGTAGGTGCAACCAAGAAGATGGGGCTCCCCCTCCCAGTCTAGGACTATGGTTTCATGTAGGCCACTGGCATCTCTCATTTGCTCCACCCCTTCACTCCCAGCTCCACATTACAGAAACTTTATTCCAGGCAGATACAGCCAAGAGGGGGGCTTCCCTGGTGGCTCAGCAGTAAAGCTCCTGCCTGCAATGCAGGAGATGCAGTTTCGACCCATGAGTCAGGAAGATCCCCCTGGAGAAGGAATGGCAACTCACTCCAATATTCTTGCCTGGGAAATCCCACAGACAGAGGAGCCTGGTGCGCTACAGTCCATTGGGTCACAAAAAGCTGGACATGACTTAGCAACTAAACAACAACAGACAAGAGGACCACAGCTCCCTTCCCCCACCTGGCCCCCATTCGTAAGCACAAGCTCAACTCCAGACACAACAGGTAAAGAATTCTGAATCTTGAGCATCCATGACTTGGCTTGCTTCTAGGATGAAGGCCTCATGCCGGGAAGAATAAGCTGGGAAGACCAGGAGCTACCATCCCTGTCCATAAGTCTTGCTTGCAGAGGTGCCATATCAGGAGAAGCAAGTCATTGACTCACCCTCAGCTCTGAATATTACAGAGACTGTCCAGTAAGAGAGGCAAGATGTTAAAACAGATAATTCTTCAGTTTTGTGTAGGAGACTAACTATTTTGGGAACAAAGTATGCAGAAGATCATGCCTATGAGTGTTGTTTCAAACAATGGAGATCTTGATAGTGAGCAACTAACAGCCCCTTGTAGCTCTTTTGATTCTTTTAGCAGCAAGCTAAAAAATGATAAGCTCAGTGAAACAGTAGATCAGCCAGAAGTTTAACAGAAAGAATCAGGGGAAGAGATAGCTAAGCAGAGTCCTCTATGGTTGGAGCAGTCTCAGACTGGAAACAGTGTGCCCATGCAAAGGGACCCAACTTTAAGTGTAACAGACTGTGGCATAGTGTATGCCTCAGGGCATTGGCTAAAACAACACAGCAATCAGCTGGTGACCAATGAGGATCCAAAACGGGTTAGATACAGATCATCCAAAAGCTTATGTGGGGTATAGAAATAGCAGCATTATTTACAAATGCCAACATATGGCAGCAATTTAACTGTCCAAGAGCAAATGAATGGATAGAGAAGATGTGTTACATATATATATATATACACAATGGAATACTACCCAGCCATAAAAAAGACTGAAATTTTGCAGCAACATGGATGGACTTGGAGGGCATTATGCTAAGTGAAATAATAAGTCAGACAGAGAAAAGCAAATACTCTTTGCTTGTATATCTCTTATACGTGGAATCTAAAACATAACAACAAAGTAGTGAATACCACATAAAAGAAGTAGACTCGTGAATACAGAGAACAAACTAGTAGTTACCAGTGGAAAGAGGGAAGGGGTGGGGAAGACCAATATAGAGGTAGAGGTACAGACTATTAGGTATAAAATAAACTACAAGGATATATTACACAACACAGGGGAATATAGCCAATATTTTTATAATAATCATAAATGGAGTATAACTTTAAAAATTGTGAATCACTATATTATACACCTGTAACCTATATAATATTTTATATCAACTATACTTCAATGAAAATTTTTAATTAAGAAAAACAATAAAAAGCTTATTGGGGAGATGAGGGAAGGTGATGAACACAGCCAGTCTCCCAGGCACTCAGCCACACGGCCACATGCTCAAGCCTGCACCCCTTCACACATAGCATCAGAGACTACACACTGCAGCAGTAACAGATTCCATTTAAATAGTCCATTCAAGTCCCTAAACAAATAACCCAGTAAACAACAACAAGCCCCAGAAGGGGGGACTCACTATTCAGTATTGTTATATTATTTACTGCTTGCCTTAAAAAAAATTTACAAGACACACAAACAGGTACATGTGACCCATATATAGGAAAAAATGCAAGCAATAAAAACTGCCTTTGAGGTGACCCAGATATTGGCCTTAGAAGACAAAAAATTCAAAGCAGCTGTTATAAGTATATTCAAAAAAAATTAAAGGAAATCATGTCTAAGCTGTTAAAAGAAAGCAGGGGGGGGTCCTAAGATGGTGGAGGAATAGGACGGGGAGACCACTTTCTCCCCCACAAATATCATTTGAACGCTGAGAAAATACCACAAAACAACTTCTGAACGCTGGTGGAGGACACCAGGCACCCAAAAAGGCAGCCCATTATCTTCAAAAGGAGGTAGGAAAAAAATATAAAAGATAAAAAGAGAGACAAAAGAGTTAGGGACAGAGACCCATCTCAGGGAGGGAGTCGTAAAAGAGAAGTTTCCAAACACCAGGAAACCATCTCACCAGCAGGTCTGTGGGGAGATTTGGAGTCTCAGAGGGCAACATAACCGGGAGGAAAAAATAAATAAATAAAACCCACAGATTACACATCGAACTGCAACTCCCAGCGGAGAAGTAGCCCAGACGCTCGTGTCCGCCACCAGCAAGCGGGGGCTGAACAGGGAGGTGCAGGCTGCAATGCTTAGGGTAAGGACTGAGCCTGAATGCCCTGAGGACAATCTGAGGGAGCTAACGTGAGATAGCAACCCAAACTGTGGGAGAGCCAGAGAGAGAGAAAAAAAAAAAGGGAGGGAAGAGAGAAAGAGAGCTTTCCCCGCAAAAAGCTCTAACCTAAGGCACTGCCGGCCTGCTCACAGAACAAAGGACTGAGCAAATACCAGAGGAGAGCTAGCCAGCTGTGGGCCGGCCCATCCCTGTCAGAGGCAGGGAGGCAGGTGGGCAACAGCCAGAGCCGGAAAGGGGCAATCTCGGCCCCAGAGAGGCATCCTCTACCAAACTGCGAACAGGCTTCCAGTTGCTAACCAAGACTTCCTGGGATCCTGGACAGATGACATCCGCCAGGAGGGTCGCGGCCAGAGATCAGCTCCCCAGAGGAGACACACGGCACACCTGAGACGGCGAAACTGAGCAGCTGGGATGGGGGAGACGATAAGACGCACACACCCCCCCCCTCACCTGGGGAGAGTGCGGTCCCCAAGCACCTGGTTGCCTGAGCTGCTTGGACCTGGGAAGGGCACAAAACGCAGGCCCAACCGAGTCTGCACCTTTGTGGAGTACCCGAGAACCAGAACCTGAGTGGCTTAGACCTGGGAAGTGAATGCAACCCAGGGCCCGCCTCAGACAGTTCCCAGCAGAGCAACCTGGAGCCTGAATAGTGGAGACCGGGAAAGCATACATTCTGTGAGTGGAGGCAAACCCAGTGTGGCCGAGACACTGTGAGCACTCCCCACACATGCCAGGGATATTTGTTTGCAATGTTCCTCTCTCCCCCACAGCACAACTGAACAAGTGAGCCTAAATAAGTGACCACCTTCACCCCCTTGTGTCAGGGCGGAAGTTAGATACTGAAGAAACTTGCAAACAGAGGAGGCGAAAATAAACAAAGAAGAGGGAACTGCTTTGGAAGTGACAGGTGCAACAGATTAAAACCCTGTAGCTGGCATTGGCTACATTGGAAGGGACCTATAGACCTTGAGAAAAAGTATAAGCTGGAACAAGGAACTATCTGAAACTGAACTGACCCCACACTGCCCTCAACAGCTCCAGAGAAATTCCTAGATATATTTTACTATTTCATTTTTAAATTTTTTTTTAATTTTTAAGTTTTTTTATTACTCCTTTAATTTTAATTTTTAAAACCTACTATTACTTTGCAAAAAAAGATCCTATTTTTAAAGCAAATTTCATATATATATTTTAATAACTTTTGTGATTTTGTTTTGTTTTTTAATATTGTATTTTTGAGAGTCTAACCTCTACTCTAGATTTTTAATCTTTGCTTTTTGGTATTTGTTATCAATTCTGTACCTTTAATAATCCAATCTTCAGTACCCATTTTTACTTAGGAGTGTGATTACTGGCTTGATTGCTCTCTCCCCACTTGACTCTCCTTTTTCTCCCCTAGGTCACTTCTATCTCCTCCCCACCCCCTTCTCTTCTCTACTTAACTCTGTGCATCTCTTTGGGTGTTCCAGGCTTTGGAGAAAACTTAGGGAACTGATCACAGGCTAGATTGGTCTCTCTCCTTTTGACTCCCCCTCCTCTCCTCCTGATCACCTCTATCTCCTTCCTCCCTCTTCTCTTCTCTATGGAACTCCGTGAACCTCTCTGAGTGTTCCAGACTGTGGAGAGCAAATAAGGAATCGATTACTGGCTAGATTGCTCGTGCCCCTTTTGATTCCCCCTCTTCTCCTCCTGGTCACCTCTATATCCCTCCTCCCTCTTCTCTTTTTCAAGTAATTCTGTGAACCTCTCTGGGTGTCCCCACTGTGGAGAATCTTTTCACCATTAACCTAGATGTTTTATCATCAGTGCTGCATGCATGGAGAAGTCTTGAGGCTACTGTAAGAATAAGACTGAAAGCCAGAGGCAGGAGGCTTAAAGCCAAAACTTGAGAACACCAGAAACCCCTGACTCCAGGGAACATTAATTAACAAGAGCTCATCCAAAAGCCTCCATACCTACATTGAAACCAAGCTCCACCCAAGAGCCAAAAAGTTTCAGAGCAAGACATACCAAGCTAATTCTCCAACAACGCAGGAACATAACCCTGAGCGCAAAAATACAGGCGGCTAAAAGTCACACCAAACCCAGAGACACCTCAGAACTCACTACTGGACACTTCATTGCACTCCAGAGAGAAGAGATCCAGCTCCACCCACCAGAACACTGACGCAAGCTTCCCCAACCAGGAAACCTTGACAAGCCACTCATCCAACCCCACCCACAGGGAGAAACCTCTACAATAAAGAGGAACCACAAACTGCCAGAATACAGAAAGGCCACTCCAAACACAGCAACCTAAACAAGATGAAAAGGCAGAGAAATATTCAGCAGGTAAAGGAACATGATAAAAGCCCACCAAACCAAACAAAGAGGAGAGATAGGGAGTCTACCCGAAAAAGAATGCAGAATGATGATAGTAAAAATGATCCAAAATCTTGAAAACAAAATGGAGTTACAGGTAAATAGTCTAGAGACAAGGATTGAGAAGATGCAAGAAAAGTTTAAAAAGGACCTAGAAGAAATAAAAAAGTCGATCAATAATGAATAATGCAATAACTGAGATCAAAAGTACTCTGGAGGGAACCAATAGTACAATAACTGAGGCAGAAGATAGGATAAGTGAGGTGAAAGATAGAATGCTGGAAATAAATGAAGCAGAGAGATAAAAAGAAAAAACAATTAAAAGAAATGAGGACAACCTCAGAGACCTCTGGGACAATGTTAAACGCCCCAACATTCGAATCATAGGAGTCCCAGAAGAAGAAGACAAAAAGAAAGACCATGAGAAAATACTTCAGGAGATAACAGTTGAAAACTTCCCTAAAATGGAAGGAAATAGCCACCCAAGTCCAAGAAACCCAGAGAGTCTCAAACAGGATAAACCCAAGGCAAAACACTCTGAGACACATATTAATCAAATTAACAAAGATCAAACACAAAGAACAAATATTAAAAGCAGCAAGGGAAAAACAATAAATAACTCACAAGGGGATCCCCATAAGGATAACAGCTGACCTTTCAATAGAAACTCTTCAAGCCAGAAGGGAATGGCAGGACATACTTAGAGTGATGAAAGAGAAAAACCTACAACCAAGATTACTGTACCAGCAAGGATCTCATTCAAATATGAAGGAGAAATCAAAAGCTTTATAGACAAGCAAAATCTCAGAGAATTCAGCACCACCAAACCAGCTCTTCAACAAATGCTAAAGGATCTTCTCTAGACAGGAAACACAGAAAAGGTTTATAAACTCAAACCCAAAACAACAAAGTAAATGGCAACAGGATCATATTTATCAATAATTACCTTAAATGTAAATGGGTTGAATGCCCCAATCAAAAGACAAAGACTGGCTGAATGGATACAAAAACAAGACCCCTATACATGCTGTCTACAAGAGACCCACCTCAAACCTAGCGACACATACAGACTGAAAGTGAAAGGCTGGAAAAAGATATTTCAAGCAAATGGAGACCAAAAGAAAGCAGAAGTAGTAATACTCATATCAGATAAAATAGACTTTGCAATGAAGGCCGTGAAAAGAGACAAAGAAGGACACTACATAATGATCAAAGGATCAATCCAAGAAGAAGATATAACAATTCTAAATATATATGCACCCAACATAGGACCACCACAATATGTAAGGCAAATGATAACAAGTATGAAAAGGGAAATTAACAGTTACACAATAATAGTGGGAGACTTTAATACCCGACTCACACCTATGGATAGATCAACTAAACAGAAAACTAGCAAGGAAACACAAACTTTAAATGATACAATGGACTGGTTAGACCTAATTGATATATATATAGGACATTTCACCCCCAAACAATGAATTTCACCTTTTTCCCAAGGGCACATGGAACCTTCTCCAGTATAGATCACATCCTGGGCCATAAATCTAGCCTTGGTAAATTCAAAAAATTTGAACTCATCTCAAGCATCTTTTCTGATCACAATGCAGTAAGATTAGATGTCAACTATAGGAAAAAACTATTGAAAATACAAACATATGGAGGTTAAAAAACACACTTCTGAATAACCAACAAATCACAGAAGAAATCAAAAAATAAATCAAAATACGCATAGAAATGAATGAAAATGAAAACACAACAACCCAAAACCTATGGGATTCAGTAAAAGTAGTGCTAAGGGGAAGGTTCATAGCAATACAAGCCTACCTCAAGAAACAGAAGAGAAATCAAATAAATAACCTAACTCTACACCTAAAGCAACTAGAAAAAGAAGAAATGAAACACCCCAGAGTTAGTAGAAGGAAAGAAATCATAAAAATTAGGACAGAAATAAATGCAAAAGAATCAAAGGAGACCATAGCCAAAATCAACAAAGCTAAAAGCTGGTTCTTTGGGAAGATAAATAAAATAGACAAATCATTAGCCAGACTCATCAAGAAAAAAAGGGAGAAGAATCAAATCAACAAAATTACAAATGAAAATGGAGAAATCACAACAGACAACACAGAAATACAAAGGATCATAAGAGACTACTATCTGCCAATAAAATGGACAACTTGGAAGAAATGGACAAATTCTTAGAAAAGTATAACTTTCCAAAACTGAAACAAGAAGTAATAGAAAATCTCGTCCAAGGTAAGGAGCAGCAGCTATGCTTTGCTGGAACAGCTGTGAAGAGATGACCCATGTCGAAGGTAAGAGAAACCCAAGTAAGATGGCAGGTGTTGCAAAAGGGCATCAGAGGGCAGACACACTGGAACCACAATCACAGACAACTAATCAATCGGATCACATGGACCACAGCCTTGTCTAACTCAATGAAACTGAGCCATGCCATATGGGGCCACCCAAGACAGATGGGTCATGGTGGAGAGGTCTGACAGAATGTGGTCCACTGGAGAACGGAATGGCAAACCACTTCAGTATTCTTGCCTTGAGAACCCCATGAACAATATGAAAAGGCAAAATGACAGAATACTGAAAGAGGAACTTCCCAGGTCGGAAGGTGCCCAATGTGGTCCTGGAGATCAGTGGAGAAATAACTCCAAAACGAATGAAGGGATGTTCAGTTCAGTTCATTCAGTCTCTCAGTCGTGTCCAACTCTTTGCGACCCCATGAATTGCAGTACACCAGTCCTCCCTGTCCATCACCATCTCCCGGAGTTCACCCAAACTCATGTCCATTGAGTCGGTGATGCCATCCAATCATCTCATCCCCTGTCGTCCCCTTCTCCTCCTGCCCCCAATCCTTCCCAGCATTAGGGTCTTTTCCAATGAGTCAACTCTTCGCATGAGGTGGCCAAAGTATTGGAGTTTCAGCTTCAACATCAGTCTTTCCAATGAACATCCAGGACTGATCTCCTTTAGGACGGACTAGTTGGACCTCCTTGCAGTCCAAGGGACTCTCAAGAGGCTTCTCCAACACCACAGTTCAAAAGCGTCAATTCTTCAGTGCTCAGCTTTCTTCACCGTCCAACTCTCACTTCCATACATGACCACTGGAAAAACCATAGCCTTGACTAGACGGACCTTTCCTGGCAAAGTAATGTCTCTGCTTTTTAATATGCTATCTAGGTTGGTCATAACCTTCCTCCAAGGAGTAAGTGTCTTTTAATTTCATGGCTGCAATCACCATCAGCAGTGATTTTGGAGCCCAAAAAAATAAAGTCTGACACTGTTTCCACTGTTTCCCCATCTATTTCTCATGAAGTGATGGGACCAGATGGCATGATCTTAGTTTTCTGAACGTTGAGCTTTAAGCCAACTTTTTCACTCTCCCCTCTAACTTTCATCAAGAGGCTCTTTAGTTCTTCTTTGCTTTCTGCCATAAGGGTGGTGTCATCTGCATATCCAAGGTTACTGATATTTCTCCTGGCAATCTTGACTCCAGCTTGTGTTTCTTCCAGCCCAGCATTTCTCCTGATGTACTCTGCATATAAGTTAAATAAGCAGGGTGACAATATACAGCCTTGACGTACTCCTTTTTCTATTTGGAACCAGTCTGCTGTTCCATGCCCAGTTCTAACTGTTGCTTCCTGACCTGCATACAGGTTTTTCAAGAGACAGGTCATATGGTCTGGTATTCCCATCTCTTTCAGAATTTTTAACAGTTTATTGTGATCCACACAGTTAAAGGCTTTGGCATAGTCAATAAAGCAGAAATAGATGTTTTCTAAAACTCTCTTGCTTTTTTCGATGATCCAGAGGATGTTGGCAATTTGATCTCTGGTTCCTCTGCCTTTTCTAAAACCAGCTTGAGGTGAGTGATCACTCCATCGTGATTATCTGGGTCATGAAGAGCTTTTTTGTACAGTTCTTCTGTGTATTCTTGCCACCTCTTCTTAATATCTTCTGCTTCTGTTAGGTCCATACCATTTCTGTCCTTTATCGAGCCCATCTCTGCATGAAATGTTCCCTTGGTATCTCTAATTTTCTTGAAGAGATCTCTAGTCTTTCCCAATCTGTTGTTTTCCTCTATTTCTTTGCATTGATCACTGAGGAAGGCCTTCTTACCTCTCCTTGCTATTCTTTGGAACTCTGCATTCAGATGGGAATATCGTTCCTTTTCTCCTTTGCTTTTTGCTTGTCTTCTTTTCCCAGCTATTTGTAAGGCCTCCTCAGACAGCCATTTCGCTTTTCTGCATTTCTTTTCCTTGGGTATGGTCTTGATCCCTGTCTCCTGTACAATGTCACGAACCTCTGTCCATAGTTCATCAGGCACTCTGTCTATCAGATCTAGTCCCTTAAATCTATTTGTCACTTCCACTGTATAATCATAAGGGATTTGATTTAGGTCATACCTGAATGGTCTAGTGGTATTCCCTACTTTCTTCAATTTAAGTCTGAATTTGGCAATAAGGAGTTCATAATCTGAGCCACAGAAGGGATGGAGCCAAAGCAAAAACAATACCCAGTTGTGGATGTGACTGTTGATAGAAGCAAGGTCCGATGCAGTAAACAGCAATATTGCATATGAACCTGGAATGTTAGGTCCATGAATCACGGCAAATTGGAAGTGGTCAAACAGGAGATGGCAAGAGTGAAAGTCAACATTCTAGGAATCAAGAACTAAAATGGACTGCAATGGGTGAATTCAACTCAGATGACCATTATATCTACTACTGTGGGCAGGAATCCGTTAGAAGAAATGGAGTCGCCATCATGGTCAACAAAAGATTCCAAAATGCAGTACTTGGATGCAATCTCAAAAATGACAGAATGAACTCTGTTCATTTCCAAGGCAAACCACTCAATATCATGGTAATCCAAGCCTATGCCCCGACCAGTAGCACTGTAGAAGCTGAAGTCAAACGGTTCTATGAAGACCTACAAGACCTTCTAGAACTAACACCCAAAAAAGATGTTATAGGGGACCAGATATAACTTTTCATTATAGGGGACTGGAGAGCAAAAGTAGGAAGTCAAGAAACACCTGGAGAAACAGGCAAATGTGGCCTTGGAGTACAGAATGAAGCAGGGCAAAGGCTAATAGAGTTTTGCTAAGAGAACGCACTGGTCATGGCAAACACCCTCTTCCAACAACACAAGAGAAGACTCTACACGTGGACATCACCAGATGGTCAGCACCATAATCAGACTGATTATATTCTTTGCAGCCAAAGATGGAGAAGCTCTGTACAGACAGTATAACCAAGACTGGGACCTGACTGTGGCTCAGATCATGAACTTCTTATTGCCAAATTCACACTTAAATTGAAGAAAGTAGGGAAAACCACAAGAACATTCAGCTATAACCTAAATCAAATCCCTTACGATTATACAGTGGAAATAAGAAGTAGATTTAAGAGACTAGATCTGATAGACAGAGTGCCTGATGAACTATGGATGGAGGTTCATGACATCGTACAGGAGACAGGGATCAAAGCCATCCCCAAGAAAAAGAAATGTAAAAAAGCAAAATGGCTGTCTGAGGAGGGCTTACAAATAGCTGGGAAAAGAAGAGACATGAAAAGCAAAGGAGAAAAGGAAAGATATAAGCATCTGAATGCAGAGTTCCAAAGAATAGCAAGGAGAGATAAGAAAGCCTTCCTCAGCGATCAATACAAAGAAATAGAGGAAAACAATAGAATAGGAAAGACTAGAGATCTCTTCATGAAAATTAGAGATACCAAGGGAACATTTCATGCAAAGATGGGCTCAATAAAGGAAAGAAATGGTATGGACCTAACAAAAGCAGAAGATATTAAGAGGTGGCAAGAACACACAGAAGAACTATATAAAAAAGACCTTCATGACCCAGATAATCACGATGATGTGATCACTCACCTAGAGCCAGACATCCTGGAATGTGAAGTCAAGTGGGCATTAGGAAGCAGCACTATGAACAAAGCTAGTGGAGGTGATGGAATTCGAGTTGAACTATTTCAAATCCTAAAAGATGGTGCTGTGAAAGTGCTGCACTCAATAAGCCAGCAAATTTGGCAAACTCAGCAGTGGCCACAGGACTGGAAAAGGTCAGTTTTCATCCCAATCCCAAAGAAAGGCAATGCCAAAGAATGCTCAAACTACCGCACAATTGCACTCATCTCACACGCTAGTAAAGTAATGCTCAAAATTCTCCAAGCCAGTCTTCAGTAATATGTGAACTGTGAACTTCCAGATGTTCAAGCTGGTTTTAGAAAAGGCAGAGGAACCAGAGATCAAATTGCCAACATCCTCTGGATCATCGAAAAAGCAAGAGAGTTCCAGAAAAACATCTACTTCTGCTTTATTGACTATGCCAAAGCCTTTGAGTGTGTGGATCACAATAAACTGTGGAAAATTCTGAAAGAGATGGGAATAGTAGACCACCTGACCTGCCTCTACAAAACCTGTATGTAGGTCAAGAAACAACAGTTGGAACTGGACATGGAACAACAGACTGGTTCCAAATTGGAAAAGGAGTACGTCAAGGCTGAATATTGTCACCATGCTTATTTAACTTCTATGCAGAGTACATCATGAGAAACGCTGGGCTGGAAGAAGCACAAGCTGGAATCAAAATTGCCGGGAGAAATATCAATAGCCTCAGAGTTGCAGATGACACCACCCTTATGGCAGAAAGAGAAGAATAACTAAAAACCTCTTAATGAAAGTGAGAGAGGAGAATGAAAAAGTTGGCTTAAAGCTCAACATTCAGAAAACTAAGATCATGGCATCCGGTCTCATCATTTCATGGCAAATAGATGGGAAAACAGTGAAACAGTGACAGACTTTATTTGGAGGGGCTCCAAAATCACTGCAGATGGTGATTGCAGCCATGAAATTAAAAGATGCTTACTCCTTGGAAGGAAGGTTATGGCCAACCTAAATAGTGTATTAAAAAGCAGAGACATTACTTTGCCAACAAAGGTCCGTCTAGTCAAGGCTATGGTTTTTCCAGTCGTCAAGTATGGATGTGAGAGTTGGACTGTGAAGAAAGCTGAGCGCCGAAGAATTGCTGCTTTTGAACTGTGGTGTTGGAGAAGACTTTTGAGAGTCCCATGGACTGCAAGGAGATCCAATCGATCCATCCTAAAAGAGATCAGTCCTTGGTGTTCTTTGGAAGGACTGATGTTGAAGCTGAAACTCCAATTGTTTGACCACCTCATGCGAAGAGTTGACTCATTGGAAAAGACCCTGATACTGGGAAGGATTGAGGGCAGGAGGAGAAGGGGATGACAGAGGATGAGATGGCTGGATGGCATCACCGACTCGATGGACATGAGACTGGGTAAACTCTGGGAGTTGGTGATGGACAGGGAGTCCTGGCATGCTGCGATTCATGGGGTCAAAAAGAGTTGGACACAACTGAGCAGCTGAACTGAACAATGAGGAAACAGAAAGAGAAATTAAGGAAACAATTCCATTCACCATTGCAATGAAAAGAATAAAATACTTAGGAATCAATCTACCTAAAGAAACAAAAGGCCTATATATAGAAAAGTATAAAAGACTGATGAAAGAAATCAAAGAGGACACAAATAGATGGAGAAATATACCATGTTCATGGATCGGAAGAATAAATACAGCGAAAATGAGTATACTACCCAAAGCAATCTATAGATTCAATGCAATCCCTATCAAGCTACCAACGGTATTTTTTATAGATCTAGAACAAATAATTTCACAATTTGTATAAAAATACAAAAAACCTCAAATAGCCAAAGCAATCTTGAGAAAGAATGGAACTGGAGGAATCAACCTGCCTGACTTCAGGCTATACCACAAAGCAACAGTCATCAAGACAGTATGGTACTGGTACAAAGACAGAAACATAGATCAGTGGAACAAAATAGAAAGCCGAGAGATAAATCCACGCACCTATGGACACCTTATCTTTGACAAAGGAGGCAAGAATATAAAATGGAGAAAAGACCATTTCTTTAACAAGTGGTGCTGGGAAAACTGGTCAACCACTTGTAAAAGAATGAAACTAGAATACTTTCTAACACCATACACAAAAATAAACTCAAAATGGATTAAATATCTAAATGTAAGACCAGGAACTATAAAACTCCTAGAGGTAAACATAGGCAAAACACTCTCTGATGTAAATCATAGCAGGATCTTCTATGACCCACCTCCCAGAGTAATGGAAAGAAAAGCAAAAATAAACAAATGGGACCTAATTAAACTTAAAAGCTTTTGTACAACGAAGGAAACTATAAGCAAGGTGAAAAGACAGCCTTCAGAATAGGAGAAAATAATAGCAAATGAAGCAACTGACAAAGAATTAATCTCAAAAATATACAAGCAGCTCATGCAGCTCAATTCTAGAAAAATAATCGACCCAATCAAAAAATAGGCCAAAGAACTAAACAGACACTTCTCCAAAGAAGACATACAGATGGCTAACAAACACATGAAAAGATGTTCAACATCACTCATTATCAGAGAAAGGCAAATCAAAACCACAATGAGGTACCATCTCACGCCGGTCAGAATGGCTGCTATCAAAAAGTCTACAAACAATAAATGCTGGAGAGGGTGTGGAGAAAAAGGAACCCTCAGACACTGTTGGTGGGAATGCAAACCAGTACAGCAACTATGGAGAACAGTGTGGAGATTCCTTAAAAAACTGGAAATAGAACTGCTATACAACCCAGCAATCCCACTGCTGGGCATACACACCGAGGAAACCAGAATTGAAAGAGACGTGTTACCCCAATGTTCATCGTAGCACTGTTTACAATACCCAGGGCATGGAAGCAACCTAGATGCCCATCAGCTGACAAATGGATAAGGAAGCTGTGGTACATATACACAATGGAATATTACTCAGCTATTACAAAGAATGCATTTGAATCAGTTCTAACAAGGTGGATGAAACTGGAGCCTATTATACAGAGTAAAGTAAATCAGAAAGAAAAACACCAATACAGTATATTAACACATATATATGTAATTTAGAAAGATGGTGACGATGATCCTATACATGAGACAGCAAAAGAGACAGAGATGTGAAGAACAGACTTTTGGACTCTGTGGGAGAAGGCGAGGGTGGGATGATTTGAGAGAATAGCATTGAAACATGTATATTATCATATGTGAAACAGATTGCCAGTCCAGGTTCAATGCATGAGACAGGGTGCTCAGGGCTGGTGCAATGGGATGACGCTGAGGGATGGGATGAGGAGGGAGATGGGAGGGGGGTTCAGGATGGGGAACACATGTACACCCATGGCTGATGCATGTTAATGTATGGCAAAAACCACCACAATACTGTAAAGTAATTAGCCTCCAACTAAAATAAATTTTAAAAATTAAATTAAATTAAAAAATAGTGTTAAAAGTAAGGTATGAAGACAATATTTAATCAAATAAAGAATTTCAATAAAAACAAAACAAATGGAAATTTCAGAGTTGAAAAGTAAATAACTGAAATAAAAATTTTCACAGGAGAAGCTGAACTATAGATTTGAGGTGATGGAAGAAAGAATTGGTAAGTTTGAATATAAATCAATAGAAAGTATGAAATCTGAAAAACATAGTGGGAAGAATGAAAATAATTGAACAGAGCCTCATAGTATTGTGAAAGACCATTAATTACATCAAAACACGCACAAAGGTAGTACCAAAATGATGAACAGAAGTAGAAAAAATAAATCTAAAGATATAACAGCAAATAACCTAACAAAATTTGATGAAAAACATAAGCTAATTCCAAGAAGCTCAATGAACTCAAGTACAATAGTACAAAGAAATGCACACTCAGAAAAATAATAAAATATTCAAGCCAAAGGCAAAGAGAGGATATTCACAAAGCAATAGGAATATGATACATCACAAATGAAGAAATACCAATAAGATTAACAGCTGACTTCTCATCAGAAACAATGGTGGCCCAAAGGCAGTTCATAATGCTGGGGGAAAAAAATCAAACAAGAATCTTATATTCTGCAAAACTATCCTTCAGAAATTAAAGTGAAATAAAGACGTTCTCAAGTAAATAAAAACTGAGAATTAATTTCCAGTAGATCTACATTATAAGAAATATGAAATTAAGTTTTTCATGTTGAAAGTAAATTATAACAGACAGTAATTAAAATTCACACACAAAAAAACAAGGAGACCCAGCAAAGGTAATTATGTAGAAAATCAGATAAAACAATATACTTGCATATTTCTCATAGGGTAGATCTACTGAATCTACCTTACTGCAGCCTGCCAAGCTCCTCAGTCCATGGAATTCTCCAGGCAAGAATACTGGGGTGGATCAGTATTCCCTTCTCCAGGGGTTACTGACCCAGGGATCAAACCCAGGTCTCCAAAATAAAATTAATTTTAAAGCATTTATATAGAACTGTGTTGAATATAATTATACTATGAATATAATTTTATGTGAGACCTATAACATACAGAAATGTAATAAAATATTTTACAATAATCACACAGAAAAAGAGGCAGATGGGAACAATCTGTAAAGGAGTAGGGAATGACACAAGCTGATAAGTCATATCGATAGAAGGATAATAAGAGAACCAGAAGTGGTAAATAAGAGTGTTAGTCACTCAGTCATGTCCGACTCTTTGTGACCCCATGGACTGTAGCCCACCAGGCTCCTCTGTCCATGGGGGTTCTCCAGGCAAGGATATTGGAATGGGTTGCCATTCTCTTCTCCAGGAGATCTTCCCAACCCCAGAGATCAAACCAAGGTCTCCTGCATTGCACATGGGTTCTTTACCATCTGAGCCACCAGGGAAGTCCCCAGTATATTTGAAGTGTTTATCTAATGCTGCAAATTCACCCTAGGGGACAGAAGGATGTGAAAGGAAAAGGCACTGTAATTAAGCCATCCTTGGAAATGATGAGGTTTTCTTTTTTCTTTTCTTTTCTCTCTTAAATATTTTCACTTTAATGTAACTTGAAGCCCAAACATCCTGGGAGGTAAACAGTCTGGGAGCTATGAGGGACGAGAGGCAGGATGTATCTCGGGACAAGCAGAGGAGCACTGGGGTCTGGCCACTCCACTGATTCTACAGCAGAGCCTGGGACACGAGAGCCCCGAGCAGCTGGAAGACAAAGGACTCCTCAGGTTCCTGCATGAAGGCACCATGTGCGTCATGAAAGGGTGCCCCTAAGAGCATCTCTGAACAGGCTGAGCAGAGCCACTCCAGAGTATGGCTCAAGACAGTGTCCCAGAGAGCAGTGCCCAGGTCTCGAGGCCAAAGTGGTCCCTCTCGCCCAGCCCAGCACCTGACACAAGTAAGACACGTGGCCAGTCCCAGAGAAAGAGGGACTTGCCACTGGGGTAAATAAGAAGGTTAATATAACAAACTCTTCCCTTCTCCAGGGATCTTCCTAACCCAGGAACTAAATCCTGGTCTCCTGCAATGCAGGCAGATTCTTTACCATCTAAGCCACCAGGGAAGCCCCATACAAATCAGAAGGTTCCAGTAAGTTAAGATGTATATCCTGGGACTTTCTTGGTGATCCACTGGTTATGACTTGCTGCTGCCAGTGCAAAGGATGCAGGTTAAATTCCTCATCATGGAACTAAGATCCCACATGCCTTGTGGTATGGTCAAAAATAAATAAAATAAAATAGACAAGCAACAAGGATTTAAAAAATGATGTATGTCCTAAACACTAAAATATCCATAAGAAAATAACACAAAAAATATAATTTTAAAAATTGCTAAAGAAATTAAAATATTGCACTGAAAAATATTCACTTAATGTAAATTAAGGTAGTAAACGAACAATTAAAGCAGCAAAAATTACATGAAAAATAGAAAATATGAAAGGCAAAATATCGAATGTAAATCCAACCTGTTAATAATAATATTAATCTGAATAGATAAAATATTCAATAAAAAGGCAGATTGTAATACCATGTTTAAAAAAAGACTAAACAATATTCTGTCTCTAAGAGATAAAACTTAAATTCAAAAATACAAATAAATTCAAGTAAAATGATGAAAAAAAGATACATCATGCAAACAGCAATAGTAAGAGCTGTAGTGGAAAAACATATCAGAGTTCAGCCTCAGTACAGTTCAGACGCTCAGTTGTGTCTGACTCTTTGCGACCCCATGGACTGCAGCATGCCAGGCCTACCTGTCCATCACCAACACCCAGAGTTTACTCAAACTCATGTCCATTGAGCTGGTGATGCCATCCAACCATCTCATACTCTGTCGTCCCCTTCTCCTCCCACCTTCAATCTTTCCCAGCATCAGGGTCTTTTCAAATGAGTCAGTTCTTCACATCACGTGGCTAAAGTATTAGAGTTTCAGCTTCAACATCAGTCCTTCCAATGAATATTCAAGACTGATTTCCTTAAGGATGGACTGGTTGGATCTCCTTGCAGTCCAAGGGACTCTCAAGAGTCTTCTCCAACACCACAGTTCAAAAGCATCAATTCTTTAGTTCTCAGCTTTTTTTTATAGTCCAACTATCACATCCATACACGACCACTGCAAAAACCATAGCGTTGACTAGATGGACCTTTGTTGGCAAAGTAATGTCTCCGCTTTTTAATATGCTATCTAGGTTGGTCATAATTTTTCTTCCAAGAAGGAAGCGTCTTTTTATTTCATGGCTGCAATCACCATCAGCAGTGATTTTGGAGCCCCCCCAAATAAAGTCTGTCACTGTTTCCACTGTTTCCCCATCTATTTGCCATGAAGTGATGGGACCAGATGCCATGATCTTAGTTTTCTGAATTAAGCAAACTTTTTCACTCTCCTCTTTCACTTTCATCAAGAGGCTCTTTAGTTCTTCTTCGCTTTCTGCCATAAAGGTGGTGTCATCTGCATTTCTGAGGTTATTGATATTTCTCCCAGCAATCTTGATTCCAGCTGGTGCTTCATCCAGCCCAGCGTTTCTCATGATGCATTCTGCATGTAAGTTAAATAAGCAGGGTGACAATATACAGCCTTGACATAGTCCTTTTCCAATTTGGAACCAGTCTGTTGTTCCATGTCCAGTTCTAACTGTTGCTTCCTGACCTGCATACAGACTTCTCAAGAGGCAGGTCAGATGGCCTGGTATTCCCATCTCTTTCAGAATTTTCCACAGTTTATTGTGATCCACACACTCAAAGGCTTTGGCATAAGCAATAAGACAGATACAGATCTTTTCTGGAACGCTCTTGCTTTTTTGATGATCCAGCGGATGTTGGCAATTTGATCTCTGGTTCCTCTGCCTTTTCTAAAACCAGCTTGAACATCTGGAAGTTCACGGTTCACGTATTGCTGAAGCCTGGCTTGCAGAATTTTGAGCATTACTTTACTAGCGTGTGAGATGAGTGCAATTGTGCAGTAGTTTGAGCATTCTTTGGCATTGCCTTTCTTTGGGGTTGGGGTGAAAACCGACCTTTTCCAGTCCTGTGGCCACTGCTGAGTTTGCCAAATTTGCTGGCATATTGAGTGCAGCACTTTCACAGCATCATCTTTTAGGGATTTGAAATAGTTCAACTGGAATTTCATCACTTACACTGGCTTTGTTCATAGTGATGCTTCCTAATGCCCACTTGACTTCACATTCCAGGATGTCTGGCTCTAGGTGAGGGATCACATCATCGTGATTACCTGGGTTGTGAAGATCTTTTTTATATAGTTCTGTGTATTGTTGCCACCTCTTCTTAATATCTTCTGCTTCTGTTAGGTCCATACCATTTCTGTCCTTTATCGAGCCCATCTTTGCATGAAATGTTCCCTTGGCATCTCTAATTTTCTTGAAGAGATCTCTAGTCTTTCCCATTCTATTGTTTTCCTCTATTTCTTTGCATTGATCACTGAGGAAGGCTTTCTTATCTCTTTGGTGTTCTTTGGAACTCTGCATTCAGATGCTTATATCTTTCCTTTTCACCTTTGCTTTTTGCTTCTCTTCTTTTCACAGCTATTTGTAAGCCTCCTCAGACAACCATTTTGCTTTTTTGCATTTCTTTTCCATGGGCATGGTCTTGATCCGTCTCCTGTACAATGTCATGAACCTCCATCCATAGTTCATCAGGCACTCTGTCTATCAGATCTAGTCCCTTAAATCTATTTCTCACTTCCACTGTATAATCATAAGGGATTTGATTTAGGTCATACCTGAATGATCTAGTGGTTTTCCCTACTTTCTTCAATTTAAGTCTGAATTTGGCAATAAGGAGTTCATGATCTGAGACACAGTCAGTTCTCAGTCTTGTTTTTGCTGACTGCATAGAGCTTCTCCATCTTTGGCTGCAAAGAATATAATCAGTCTGATTATGGTGCTGACCATCTGGTGATGTCCACGTGTAGAGTCTTCTCTTGTGTTGTTGGAAGAGGGTGTTTGCCATGACCAG
This sequence comes from Okapia johnstoni, assembly GCA_024291935.2. Taxonomy (NCBI): domain Eukaryota; kingdom Metazoa; phylum Chordata; class Mammalia; order Artiodactyla; family Giraffidae; genus Okapia; species Okapia johnstoni. Next base: position 132,543,127 of record CM044306.1, on the reverse strand, counting down.
TGCATTCTCTTGGCAGAACTCCTTTAGCCTTTGCCCTGCTTCATTCTGTACTCCAAGGCCAAATTTGCCTGTTACTCCAGGTGTTTCTTGACTTCCTACTTTTGCTATCCAGTCCCCTATAGTGGAAAGGACATCTTCTTTGGGTGTTTGTTCTAGAAGGTCTTGTAGGTCTTCATAGAACCGTTCAACTTCAGCTTCTTCAGCATTACTGGCCAGGGCATAGACTTGGATTACCGTGATATTGAGTGGTTTGCCTTGGAAATGAACAGAGATCATTCTGTCGTTTTTGAGATTGCATCCAAGTACTGCATTTCAGACTCTTTTGTTGACTATGATGGCTACTCCATTTCTTCTAAGGGATTCTTGCCCAGAATAGCAGATATAATGGTCATCTGAGTTAAATTCACACATTCCAATCCATCTTAGTTCACTGATTCCTAGAATGTCGATGTTCACTCTTGCGATGTCCTGTTTGATCACTTCCAATTTGCCTTGATTCATGGACCTAACATTCCAGGTTCCTATGCAATATTGCTCTTTACAGCATTGGACCTTGCTTCCATCCTGTCACATCCACAACTGGGTGTTGCTTTTACTTTCGCTCCATTTCTTCATTCTTTCTGGTGTTATTTCTCCACTGATCTCCAGTAGCATATTGGGCACCTACCAACATGGGGAACTCATCTTTCAGTGTCCTATCTTTTTGCCTTTTCCCACTGTTCATGGGGTTCTCAAGGCAGAATACTGAAGTGGTTTGCATTCCCTTCTCCAGTGGACCACATTTTGTCAGAACTCTCCACCATGACCCATCCGTCTTGGGTGGCCCTGCACAGCATGGTTCACGGTTTCATTGAGTTAGACAAGGCTGTGGTCCATGTGATCAGATTGGTTAGTTTTCTGTGATTGTGGTTTTCATTCTGTCTGCCCTCTGATGGAGAAGGAAGCTTCCTGATTGGAGAGACTGACTGAGGGGGAAAATGGGTCTTGTTCTGATGGGCGGGGCCATGCTCAGTAAATCTTTAATTCGATTTTCTGTTGATGGGTGGGGCTGTGTTCCCTCTCTGCTACTTACAGTGGGGCCAAACTATGGTGGAAGTAATGAAGATAATGGTGACCTCCTTCAAAGGATCCCATGCATGTACTGCTACACTCATGCCCCCAACCCTGCAGCAGGCTACCACCGACCCACGCCTCCACCAGAGACTCCTGGACACTCATGGGCAAGTCTGGGTCAGTCTCCTATGGGGTCACTGCTCCTTTCTCCTGGGTCCTGGTGCGCCCAAGGTTCTGTTGGTGCTCTCCAAGAGTCTATTTCCCAGAAAATAGGCTTAAAAACAAAAATGTTACTAAAGATAAAGAGAAATATTTATTGTCTTTTAGTTATCTAGATTGGAAAGGAAGAAGTAGAGCTACATCTGTTTGAAGATGCCATGATTCTGTATATAGAAAATCTTAATGAATCAACAAAAAAATCTGTCAGAACTAATAAACAAGTTTAGCAAGATACAAGGATACAAGATGAATACATAAAAATTGTTGCTGCATACAAGATCAATATACAAAAATCAGTTACATACACTAACAATGGGCTTTCCTGGTGGCTCAGCAGGTAACGAATCCTCCCGCACTGCGGGAGACCTGGGTTTGATTTCTGGGTTGGAAAGATCCTCCGGAGAAGGGAATAGCTACCCACTCCATTATTTTGGCCTGGAGAATTCCACAGACTGTATAGTTCATCAGGTTGCAAAGAGTCAGACATGACTGGGTGACTTTCACTTTCACGCTAATGATAAACAATCAGAAAACAAAATTAAGAAAACAATTCCATTTATAATAGCAGCAAAGTCAATAAAACACTTAGGAACCAAGTTATCAAAATGTTTAAGATTTGAACACTGAAAACTATAAAATACTGTTGAAAGAAAATGAAGATCTAAGTAATATGAAGCCATCCTATGTTTACGGATTGGAAGATTTATTATTGAGATGGCAATATTCCCCAAATTGATCTACAGATTCAATTAAATTCCCATAAAAATTCAAGCAACCTTTATTCAGAAATTGACACATTTCTCTGAAAATTCATAGAAATAGAAGGGACCTAGAGTAGCCAAAACAAGCTTGAAAAAGAGTAATAATGTTATAGAACTCACACTTCTCAATTCAAAAAAACTTACCACATAGCTATTAAGTGTAGTACTGGTATAGGATAGACATGTAGATCAATGGAACAAAATTGAGAGCCCAGAAATAAATTCTCATATTTGTGGTCCGTTGATTTTTCAACAAGATGCCAAGACAAATCAATGGAGAAAGAATAGTTTTTTCAACAAACAGTTGGGACAACTGGATCTCCACTTGGAAAAGAATGAAACTCTAGTTCTTTCTTACACAAAAATTAACTCAAAATGAATTATAAACCTAAGTCTAGGACCTAAAACTATAATACTCTTAGAAAAAAGCCTAAATCTTCATAATCTCAATTTAGGTAACAATTTCCTATATATGATACCAAAAGCAAAAGCAACAAAGAAAAAAAAGATAAGCTGCACTTCATCAAAAATAAAAACTTTTGTGTTTCAAAGGGCATTATTTGGAAAGTGAAAAGACAACCCACTGAATGGGAAGAAATATTTTCAGAGCATATATCTGATAAGGGAATTGTAGTCAGAGTATATAAACAACTCTTGCAACTCACTAGAACTTCTGCGTTGGCAGGCAGATTCTTTACCACTAATGACATGTGCGAAGCCCCTGGAAGCCCCACATTTCTAGAAGAAGAAATCAAATCCCAGCAAAGCAAAGTCGTTTGCCTGAGGCCGTGTTGGAACTTGATCCTCACCTTGTCCCATCCTTCAAGCCCTCTGCTGGGGCACTTCTGTAGTCACATGTATCAGTCATTGATCAGGGTGATGGAGACTGGATTTGGGTCAACCTTGAAGTTATCATCTTTGAGGGGAATCAAATATTAGAGACCTTATTGACTCTAAATGTTCTGGTCTGAAAGGAAAAAACAATATAGCCTATTCATTATAAGTTCACAAAATATTTATCAGGAGGTAAAGCCTTTCAGGAATCATTTAAAATATTTATTTATTCAAATTATCAAACAATTATTTTTCTCTTTAATTGAATATTGGGAATTCTGTATACCTACAAGGAGAGGTAAATAGATGTCCTTTGCTGTCAGCCAGCAAGCAAGTAAAGCTTGTCACTATGACAAAGAAAAAGCAAAACTTGGATGTTATCCAAAGTATGTTGGACTTTTAGCCCAAAGTAGAAAGGAAACACAGACTTTTAAAGTCACAGTAAATTAACCCCTCAAGTTGGAATAACAGAAACAACCTCTGGTAATTGGCTAACACAGCAACTGTGTGTCACGGTGGGTGTGAGCCTGAGGCCCAGGGCTGGGTTTTTTGCTCTCTGTTCTCACTGAAAGGTGGGAAACACGATCAAAGGATGCAGAGAAACCGAGAGTCAGTGCCCTGTCCTTTGTATCAGCCGCCTGGTCCCGGACAAAAGCATTTTGATGTATTTTTTTAAAAGAAGCCAAATATCCACTCCTCACAACAAGAACTGAAAATTCAGCACATGCTAACATGTTCAACAATTTCACTTTCAGATCAAAGTTCACACATCCCAGATCATCATCTTTAACATGTGGAGGCAGCCATCCCCTTGCAAAAACATCAACAGTGGGACCAGTTCACACCGGGCCAGCATTTCCCGAACTGCATCTTGCAGATCTCTCTAAAAACAACAATATTCTCAGGGCCATGGGTCAGGAAACACTGAAAAAAGTTGGGGGCAATACAGTGAGGTTAATACAGCCCACATGAATACACCCTGGGGAAAGCAGCAGGCAGATTTCAACAGCAAGTATGAGAAACATTAGCCCAAAGCCAGTTTTCAGAGGGACTTACCTGGTGGTCCACTCGTTAAGATTCTGTGCTCCCAGTGCAGGGGGCCCAGGTTTGATCCTGGATCAGAGAACTAGAAAGAGTTCACATGCTGCAACTAAGACCCAGTGCAGCCAAATAAATGAATAATTAATTTAAAAAAAACAGTTTTCAGGAAACAACCCTGTCTGGCTGCAACTAAGACCTGGTGCAGCCAAATAAATAAATAAAAATAAATAATTCTTTTTAAAAAAAAGGATTTGTAGATTTGCTTTTACTCATTTTCTTCAGGTTGGGCTTTTGACTCAGAATTTGTCTTTCATCAATTCCGGAACACTTTTAACCAAGATTTCTGTTACTACTGCCTCCCCTCACTTCTCCGTATTTACTATTTCTGGCATACCAATTAAGCAATAGTGTAAATTTCTCATTTGTTCCTATATGTTTCCTAACACCTCTTATGATTTTTCCACATCTTTGTCTCCATGTGATGTATTAGGCACACTATCTTCATGTAGAACTTCTCATTTACTAATTTTCTCTTTAGTTGTATCTACTCCACTTAACTGATCTTTTGAGTTTCAATTTCCAATTATTATATTTTTCATTTCTAAGAGTTCTATTTATTTTTAGTGTTCTTGGTTGTTTCTGATAGCCTCTTATTCCTTGGTCATTGTTTTAATACCTTATTTTGTTTATTTATACATTTCATTTTTGGCACCTAGTAATATCTGCAGTGTTTACAGGTCTTACACTATTGCTTATTACTTCTGCCAGCTAGTTCACTGTGGCTTATTTCCTCATGTGTTAGTGAGTTTAGATTATGAGTCCATGTTCCTTCAAACATTAGCTCTGAAAATTGAGGTTTAATGTGTTTTCTCCAGAGATGTTGGAGGGCCTGGGGTGTGTTCTCAACCTAGGATGACCTTCAACTAAGTCAGGATTATAGTTATGAGAACTCTACCCCTGGGTCCCATTTGGGTTTTCTGGCCCCTCCCTCATATCCGAGATCAAGACAGGAAATTTCCTTGTCATTCTCATCATTTTCTTTTAATTTAATTTTTAAACAATCTTTTGGCCAAGTCTCACAGCATGTGGGGACTTAGTTTCCTGATCAGGAATCGAACCCCTGCCTCCTGCATTGGCAGTGCAGAGTTTTAACCACTGGACAACCAGAGAAGTCCCTATCTTGGTTCTACTTTTTATTAACAATGTCACCCTGCTGGGTCCCAGTTTTACAGACAATTCTCAATCCAACTCCTGATCCTATGTCAGCCATGGGTTTTGGATCCCATCTCTGTGCACACAGCCTGGGAAAACTGGGATGAGTAGACACTTCCAAGGCATCATTCAGTTCAGTCTCTCAGTCGTGTTCGACTCTTTGCGACCCCATGAATCGCAGCTTGCCAGGCTTCCCTGTCCATCACCAACTCCCAGAGTTTACCCAAACTCATGTCCATCGAGTTGGTGACGCCATCCAGCCATCTCAGCCTCTGTCGTCCCCTTCTCCTCCTGCTCCCAATCCTTCCCAGCATCAGGGTCTTTTCCAATGAGTCAGCTCTTCGCATCAGGTGGCCAAAGTATTGGAGTTTCAGCTTCAACATCAGTTCTTCCAATGAACACCCAGGACTGATCTCCTTTAGGATGGACTGGTTGGACCTCCTTGCTGTTCAAGGGACTCTCAAGAGTCTCCTTCAACACCACAGTTCAAAAGCATCAATTCTTTGGCACTCAGCTGTCTTTATAGTCCAACTCTCACATCCATACATGACTACTGGAAAAACCATAGCCTTGACTAGACGGACCTTTCCTGGCAAAGCAATGTCTCTGCTTTTTAACATGCTGTCTAGGTTGGTCATAACTTTCCTTCCAAGGAGTAAGCGTCTTTTAATTTCATGGCTGCAATCACCATCTTCAGTGACTTTGGAGCCCCCCAAAATAAAGTCTGACACTGTTTCCATTGTTTGCTCATCTGTTTCCCATGAAGTGATGGGACCGGATGCCATGATTTTAGTTTTCTGAATGTTGAACTTTAAGCAAACTTTTTCATTCTCCTCTTTCACTTTCCTCAAGAGGCTTTTTAATTCCTCTTCACTTTCTGCCATAAGGGTGGTGTCATCTGCATACCTGAGGTTATTGATATTTCTCCCGGAAATCTTGATTCCAGCTTGTGCTTCTTCCAGTCTAGTGTTTCTCATGATGTACTCTGCATATAAGTTAAATAAGCAGGGTGACAATATACAGCCTTGACGTACTCCTTTTCCTATTTGGAACCATAGGAACCTGGAATGTTAGGTTCATGAATCAAGGCAAATTGGAAGTGGTCAAACAGGAGATGGTAAGAGCGAACGTCAACATTTTAGGAATCAGTGAACTAATATGGACTGCAATGGGTGAATTTAACTCAGATGACCATTATATCTACTACTGTGGGCAGGAATCAGTTAGAAGAAATGGAGTCGCCATCATGGTCAATGAAAGTGTCCGAAATGCAGTACTTGGATGCAATCTCAAAAACGACAGAATGATCTCTGTTCATTTCCAAGGCAAACCACTCAATATCACGGTAATCCAAGTCTATGCCCTGGCCAGTAATGCTGAAGAAGCTGAAGTTGAACGGTTCTATGAAGACCTACAAGACATTCTAGAACAAACACCCAAAGAAGATGTCCTTTCCACTATAGGGGACTGGATAGCAAAAGTAGGAAGTCAAGAAACACCTGGAGTAACAGGCAAATTTGGCCTTGGAGTACAGAATGAAGCAGGGCAAAGGCTAAAGGAGTTCTGCCAAGAGAATGCACTGGTCATGGCAAACACCCTCTTCCAACAACACAAGAGAAGACTCTACACATGGACATCACCAGATGGTCAAAACTGAAATCAGATTGATTCTATTCTTTGCAGCCAAAGATGGAGAAGCTCTATACAGTCAGCAAAAACAAGACTGGGAGCAGACTGTGGCTCAGAACATGAACTCCTTATTGCCAAATTCAGACTTAAATTGAAAAAAGTAGGGAAAACCACTAGATCATTCAGGTATGACCTAAATCAAATCCCTTATGATTACACAGTGGAAGTGAGAAATGGATTTAAGGGACTAGATCTGATAGAGTGCCTGATGAACTATGGACAGAGGTTCGTGACATTGTACAGGAGACAGGGATCAAGACCATGCCCATGGAAAAGAAATGCAAAAAAGCAAAATGGCTGTCTGAGGAGGCCTTACAAATAGCTGGGAAAAGAAGAGAAGTAAAAAGCAAAGGAGAAAAGGAAAGATATAAGCATCTGGATGCAGAGTTCCAAAGAATAGCAAGGAGAGATAAGAAAGCCTTCCTCAGCGATCAATGCAAAGAAGTAGAGGAAAACAACAGAATGGGAAAGACTAGAGATCTCTTCGTGAAAATTAGAGACACCAAGGGAACATTTCATGCAAAGATGGGCTCGATAAAGGACAGAAATGGTATGGACCTAACAGAAGCAGAAGATATTAAGAAGAGGTGGCGAGAACACACAGAATAACTGTACAAAAAAGATCTTCACGACCCAGATAATCACGATGATGTGATCACTCACCTAGAGCCAGACATCCTGGAATGTGAAGTCAAGTGCACCTTAGAAAGCATCACTACAAACAAAGCTAGTGGAGGTGATGGAATTCCAGTTGAGCTATTTCAAATCCTGAAAGATGATGCTGTGAAAGTGCTGCACTCAATATGCCAGCAAATCTGGAAAACTCAGCAGTGGCCACAGGACTGGAAAAGGTCAGTTTTCATTCCAATCCCTAAGGGCATCATTGGTTTCCATTTATACTATTTCCCTGGAGTGGAGTTTCCTTACCACTCCATCTCATAGCATCTGTCAGTTTTGCAAAGCATTTTTTAAGAAAGAGATGCTTTTACATTTTATCCATCATGTTGTTGTTGTTCAGTCACCAAGTCATGTCCAACTCTTTGTGACCCCATGGATTGCAGCATGCCAGGCTTCTCCGTCCTTCACTATCTTCCAGAGTTTGCTCAAACTTATGTCCATTGAGTCGGTGATGCCACCCAACCATCTCATCCTCTGTTGCCCTCTTCTCCTCCTGCCTTCAATCTTTCCCAACATCAAGGTCTTTTCCAATGAGTCGGCTCTTCGCATCAAATGGCCAAAGTGTTGGAGCTTCGGCTTCAGCATCCGTCCTTCCAGTGAATATTCGGGATTGATTTCCTTTAGGATGGACTGGTTTGATCTCTTTCCTGTCCAAGGGACTCTCAAGAGTCTTCTCCAGCACCATAGCATAGGTGTCCACTACTTTCTGGAAGGGCTATGTGAAGTTTCTTATCTACTCTACCCCTGACAAAATTTGTTTTCTGAAGAGAACACGCTCCCTGTAAAGAGAGCATTTTGGTCTGGGCACTCTTAGGGTCTGAGCACTAGATCTCATTTGGCCATCAGCTAGGGCAGGGCTGGCTAGCTGGCTGCTCGTTTATATAAATATTCTGTTGAAGCCAGCTATGCTCAGTTATCGATAGATTATCTGTGACTACTCTTGACCCACAACAGCAGAGCTGAGTAGTTGTGACAGGGACCACAAGGCCTTCAAAGTCTACAATATTAATCATCTGGCCCTTTGCAGAAAAGTCTACCAACCCTTGAACTTGAGAGTGTCTGGAAAGAAAACATTTCCTCTACCATATATTTTCCCAACCTGTGAAACAGGCATGTCCATCATTTCTGCTGCTCTCCTGTCCCTTAGCTATGAAGGATAATCGCCAAGAAGGTGATTATATCAACATCTTTGAAAATCCAAGCTGAAACTCTTTGTAAAAACCAAGGTCCTTTATTGTTTTGTTTAAAGCAGAATCTTGGGAAAGACTCATGAGTTTCAAAAAGCATAGGACTGATTATCTTAAATTTTGACATAAGAGACTCGTGACATAGTCAGAATGAGCTTTGATTTAAAACTTTGAGAATTAACCCCCAAAAGTGGTCCTGTCCAGCTAGCCTCCTGATTTTCCCTCACCCAACCTGAGTGCCAGGGGAGTGCTTGGAGCAATCTGATCTTCCAGATCAGTGATCCCCAACCTTTTTTGGTCCCAAGGAATGGTTTCATGGAAGACGATTTTTCCATGGATCAAGAGGTGGGAGGTGGTTTCGAGATGACTCGAGCACATTACATTTATTGTGTACTTTATTTCTATTATTACTACATGAGCTCTACCTCAGATCATCAGGCATCAGATCCTGGAGGTTGGGGACCTCCTACTCCAGATCAAGAGCATGGAACACATGCTCAGAAAGGGTTACTGCAGCTGCAGGATGCAGTGCCCTCCCCAGAGGGGCATCACAGAGCACAGGAGCAAAGCCATGGTCACCGGTGAGCAAGACACCAACAGGCCCTCTGGTCCCATCTTTACCATCCCAGGAGCCAGTCTCATCCCAGTGTGACTTTCTGGCCTCTAACATTTTAGCCTCAGTGATGGCAGAGGGTCTGACCTTTGTCAAAAGGACATAATGTGGTAACCTTTACTGTCTATCGTGACTGTGGGAGTCCATAGGAAAAGGAAATCCTGAGTGCTTGTGAGCAGCATCGACATAGTGGTTATTATCAAAGGGTTAAGTTCTGTCTGTTTTCAGTTAGATCTATGGCATCTGAACAAACAGCAACCAAACAAAAACCCATTTGGACAGATCCTATAGAAGTGTGATTTCTTATTAGACCAATAGAAAAATGGACAGAAGTTATAGGTCTTTCTAGAAACATCTGAAAAGCTAGTAGGTGAACCTGCACAGAAGCCCAGCCTGATGCTGTGTGAGTGCTCAGTCGCTTCAGTCATGTCTAACTCTTTGTGACCCTATAGACTGTATAGCCCATCAGGCTCCTCCATCCATGGGATTCTCCAGGCAAGGATACTGGAGTGGAGTGGAGTGGATGCTAGTGATCCTAGATCTGTTAGGAGTCCAGGGTAGCTAGCATCAAGAGGCAGAGATGCCCAGCTCCCTGCAGAGCAGAGGATGCATAGCAGCCATCGGAGGACTGAACATGAGAAGTTCCTAAGCAGCCAGTTTTACATGCTGTGTGCTGGACCGCTGTCTGGCCTTGGAGGAAGGCACAGCAAGACAGTCACACCGAGGGCAGGCGTATCCCTCTGCCACAAACAATCAGACCTACCTGATCTCTCTTCCATTCACTTAACTGTCACCTACTGAGGGCCTCCCAGGGTTCTGTGCTGTAGGAGATTATAGAGGGGCCACAGGCATGGCCCAGGGGTCCCTGCTGTCAGAGGGAATGCAGTTATGGGAGTACTCGTGGAGGGGGGCACTCAGCTGAGTCTCCGACTCTAGGCTCCTACTCTCAGTTTAAATATCACTACATACAATTCCTCTTTTTATTCACATTTTACTTATTTATCTCTTCTCTGTTTCCTTCAAGAGTATCAGCTCCAGGAGACAGGGATTTTTGTCTGTTTTGTTCAAAGCTGTATTCCCAGTGACTAGAACAGGGCTTGCCATAGAGCAGGTCCTCAACAAAAATGCTGAAAGAGTGAATGAATGAATGAATGTTTGTATGCTCAGTCGTGTCCAACTCTTTGTGGCCCCATGGACTGTAGCCCGCCAGGCTCCTCTATCCTTGGGATTCTCCAGGCAAGAACACTGGAGTGGGTTGCCATGCTCTTCTCCAGGCAATCTTGCCGACCCAGGGATCGAACCCATGTTTCCTGCACTGGCAGGAGGGTTCTTTACCACTAGCGCCACCTGGGATGATTCCTAAAGAAAGACTGCATGAATGGACCCAAAGAAATCTTTCAGAAGCCTGTCATTCATTCCGACTTGTTTGTGCCACCATCTTCAACTAATCAGCTGCCATACGCTGAGGCCAGATGCCACCACTTGGACCGCAGGCCCATCAGGCTGAGCCTGAACTCCTGAGTGCAGAGGCCCCCTCAGTCCTCTGAGACGTTCCCTGGCAGCCCATGAGCCACAGGGCAGGAGTCCTGGGCAAACTGGAGGGAGAAGCTGCACACAGGACAGCTCCCCTGGATCTCACAGAGGCTGGTCCTGGGTGCGCCTGACCACCATCACCCTGCCTGCTCCTTCCCTCCCAGAGGGTCCCCTGCCTTGGCCGGAAGCTTCCCATCCCATAGGCCCAGCACCTCAGCTCCCCTCGGAAGAGCCCCTTTCCATCACAGAGCATGTGTTCCACCCGTAGGACTCTGTGAGGGACACCTGTCACGGCGCCCCAAGGTCCAAGAGAGGAAAGAGGCATGGATACGAGGATGCGTCAGTCTCCTTGAGCAGAGGCAATTCCGGTGCCACTGCTTCTCCTCGTGGATGAGAGCTGGTATCTTACAAAACGCAGTTGAGTGGGTTTATGCAGGTTTGGGGGGCCAGAGGACCCCCACTTTTGCTGTTTCTTCCCTGCGTGTCCTGAAGACACTGACTCACCCACTGCGTCCTCATCTCATCTTTTGTAGGCAACATGAACATCTTTCACACGCCTCATTTATGTACCTGCAGGTGGAGTTTACTCTCTGCATTTTACAGATGAAGAACCTGAGGCTCAGAGAGGTCAGACAACCTGCCCTATGTCACACAACCCCAGGATCAGCGGGGGAACCCTGCTTGGCCTCAAGCCCAGGCTGCAGGAGGCAATACCACCTGGGCTGCTAAAAAAGAAAAAAAAAAACAAGCTTCCCTTTGGAGGGATAAGAGGGAGTTGAGAGGAAAGGCGGTCCCAGAGTAGAGAAAACTCAGCCAGAAACCACAGTATCACCTACACGCCCGGGCCACACACACACACACCTGCCGGGACAATGGCTCCTGGGGCACAGCCTCTTACCTGCATCTCACAAGAGGTGTAAAGAGGAGGGCTGTCCTAGTCTTGTGGCTTGTGCTGACCTGGTTTTCAAAGTCACGTTCTTCTTTCCCAAGACTATATGAACAAAGAAAGTACCAATGCTTTGTGACTCACAAAAACCTGAACTCCTGCTCTCGGGGGAGGAGGCCTTGCCATGTAAAGAAGCCAGGAAAATATTTCAAAAGGCGACATTTTCAACGAGTTCATTTACGTCTGAAGAGGATTCTTGGTCCCGAGGAAACTGAGCTCATTGCCTAGTCACTGTAAGTGTCCTCATGGGAAGCAGACCTGCTCCTAACTCTCTCATCATTGGGGGGCAGAAATGATCCCAGATCACAGGCCATCTTCGGGCTCTCAGAACATCCCACAGGTTGAGGGCTGCACCTGGGCTTAGAGCCGTCATTATACCTTGTATGAAATAATGAAGGATGTTTTCTTCCCAGGAAAGTGCTAATGCAGGACAATGGGACGAAGCCGGCAGGGAACATAGGACAGAACTCAGCCACCTGCCAGCTCAAGGGTCTGGGACCCAAAGTGCTCGTTTCATGAAAGGAAGGTTCTCTGATCCCGCCCCCAGGTAGGCTGTTGCAGGGCAGCCTGGGTGGAGTTTGAGACACCGATGCAAATAATAAAATCAACAATTTTATAACACTAGCAACTCAGCACCGTGGCCTTCACCGTCAGCCATGCCATGATCACAACACCATGGGGAGGTGGCACTTCACTTTTAAGTTTTTTTTAATGTGGACCATTTTTTAAAAGTCTTTATTATTGAATCTGTTACAATAGTGCTTATGTTTTGGTTTTTTTGCCCTTGAGGTATGTGGGGTCTTAGCTCCCTAATCAGGGATTGAACCTGCACCCCCTGCATTGGAAGGTGAAATTTTAACCACTGGATTGCCAGGGAAGCCTTTGAAATTGTAATTTATTAACATTTTTATTATGACTTTAATGTGCTTCCCTTGTGTCTCAGACAGTAAAGAATCCGCCTGCAAGGCAGGAGACCCAGTTTCAATCCCTGGGTCGAGAAAATCCCCTGGAGAAGGGAATGGCTACCCACTCCAGTATTCTTGGACAAAATTCCATGGACAGAGGAGCCTGGCAGGCTACACTCCATGAGGTGACAAAGAGTTGGACACAACTCAACAGCTAACACACACACACACACACACACACATATTATGATTTTAACACCTCTCCCCCATGCTAACCTGGGAAAGCCAGAGTCACTTCAGAAATGTTCATCTGGGCCTCTGCTCACTTCATAAGGAGGATGGTAACGGACTTGCTGAAGGTCATGATCCCAGTGGCGGGGATGGGCTCTTGGGGCCTCTCATCCTTCCTTCTTGCTCACTCTGCCCCCTTAGATGTCATCACCCCCTCCTCCTGTCTGCTGCACCCTTTAGCCACAGCCCAGCCCCACCTGGAGGGACACCCAAGTCGCAGCCGGGGTGAGAGAGGTGCATTTTGCAACAAGCATGAAACCAACCATAGAATCAAATGACTTCTCATCTTGCTGATGCCTACCAACCTGAGCCCACAAACATCATGCCTATTCCACCACTGAGGGGCAGCCCCCTTACCCCCTCAGAGCTTTCTGTGGCTTCCACGGCCTCCAGCTAGCCTTCAGAGCCCACAGGTGGCCTTAGGGGAGGTCTACCCCTGCAGCCCACTTTCCCAGGGCAAGCCACGCCCACCTGCACACTTGAGTGCCCCAAGCCCTTCTTGGTCTGAGGAAGTTTGCTTTTTCTGCCAGGCTCAGAACTTCTCTCACCCAGAAGTGCAGTGCCCCAGCCTCAGGCTGACACCCCCACAGGATGGTCAGGGCACAGATGGGGCCCTGGGAGCAGCTGGTACCCATGTAGTAGATGCCAGGACCCCATGCCCTGTCTTCAGCCTTCAGTGCTGGTGAGAGAGAGAAAGGGGTGACAGCCCCACTGCAGGGAGATGGATCAACATCAGCGCATCCCATGTTCTGTGGAGAGCTTGGGGCCCCCACATGCTGCTCGTTTCAACCGCTTCCCAAGCGCCTCTCCAGTAGCAATGGAGACCTTCTTCATGGACATTTCAGAACTTGGAAGGCTGAGCTGTTTTCCCAGTAGGTCTGTCTCCTGTATACAAATCTAACCTGCTGGACAAATGCAGATAATGCATTTGAACAGGTTCAGGCTGCAAGGCTAGAGCTCCTCCATTCTCATCCAGGGGAAGGCTCCTTCACCCTCTCCATTACATGAGCCAGGGCCACTGGAGGGCTGAGCAGAGGAGCTCAAACAGCCCCTCTGGCCCTGCTTGCCAGCTCTGGAGAGAGGCAGTGGGGCTAGTGGTTGAGGGGGCACCTGAGTTAAATCCTGCCCCACACTCACCCTCCAGGCACCCTAAAGAGAGATGAGGACAATTCTAGGAGCTCTGTCAGAGGGTTGCTGAGAGGCATAAGTAAAATCAAGATAATGTTTTGAGAAGCTTGAAAAGAAAGACTCAATAAATTACAGCAATGGGGGGCTTCCAGCATCCTGTGGACCCCATCTGCAACACTGCTCTCCCAGAATCCAGGCCCCCAGCTGTGGCCAAACCTCCTGACTCTGCTGCCACTGGGCTCCCTGGCACCAAACCTGGGTGCCCACATCCTGTTACCACCTGAGGGTCCTCCCAGTGGCTACGAACAGGACCCTAGGAGGAGATGCCCTCCAGTGGACCTGGTGGGGACATAGCAGCTTTGTAACAAGAGCTTCCCAAACTCTGTCACTCTTCATGGGGACATGAGGCAATCGGGATGGGGGGACGGTGGTGACCGGTACATACCTGAGAAATAGCACATTTGCTTAGAGAAACATGACTCAATGATAAGGAACTTAGAAACTTGATTTATGTTTTAAACAAATGCAGACAAAAAGGGCCAAAGACAAGGCTACATGGACCTTTACTAGAAGGAGAAAATATATTTTGATCATGATTTGGGCAACCTGGAGCTACCCACCCCACCACCCCTCCACTCCCTCCATTCTTTGGTGACATCTCTGTGGAACTGGGAACAAGGGACAAGGTCATGCTCTACAGGAGAGTCGGAGGTTAACCAGCCATCAGTCTCCTCCTTCCATTCCCTCTCCCACAACATCCACCAGCCAGGGGTTTCCAAAATTCAGGCTAAAGGAAACGTCACAGTGGTCATGTACCATTTAAGGAACTGAAACACAGGTCTCTGATTGAGCCTTAAAGCAGATGGAGCCAGGCCACTACCTGCAGCCTCCCGGAGCCCAAAGCAATGGGCAGTGACACACTGTTCTCCTCCAGGCCTGAGAATCTGCAGGGACCACCCTCCCTTCATCCATCAGTGGGGCCAGAAGCTCTCCCTTCATCCATCAATGAGACCAGCAACCAGGTACCTCTCTGCTGACCACTGTCACCTGGGGCAGCCCAGGTGACATCTTCAGCACTCAATCACCCCTCCTCTTGAATCTGAGCAGACCTCAGGCTTGCTTTGACCCGAAGAACGCAGAGTAAGTGGCACAGGGCCAATGCCGGGCCTATCTCTTCAGAGGCCCGGCAGCTTCCCCTTCCTGCCTCTTGGATGAAGCCCAGCTGCCAGGAAGTCCAATGTGGACAACTCGTGGCCAGTCTCAGCCTCGATCAAGCTCCCAGCTGAATGCGGCTGTGTGAGGAACCCCTGACAACATTGCCAGACTCCTCACCCATGTTTCATGAGAAATAATGATCATTACTGATTTAGGCCGCGAGTTTGGGGTGGTTCATTATGTAGCAGCAAATAACTGAAATGCTTGTCCATGATCATGAAAGTCAGGGAAGGCAAAGCAAGCATATGGGGGAGGAGACTTCAGAACTTGGGGAAGGAGGAGGGGCACAGGTGCTCCCAGGACAGGCAGGAAGCAGGAGACCAAAGGAAGTATCCCCTCGCTCCTGGGTCACTTGGAAAGCTGGTCTCCAAAAACAGTGCCCAATGTAAGTGTTCCGGGCATCATTCCATGTGTTAACAAAAGACAGAGGTATATTCTAAATTTTAGGTAGTTACATCACTTGCTTTTGAAGAAAATAATGCTAGTTCATTCAGATCCCGATGTATTTTTATAACATCAATAGACAGAAGTCATTAATGTTACCTGACATGGTTAAAATAAAGATACCCTGATACCCAAAAAAGTATTGGAAACCCTTTCTGGAAAAGTCATATAATTCATATATGTCCATGCTTACTAAATAATTAGTCACTGTTTTGTAAATCATTAAAAAAATCACAATTCTTAGATCATTATATCAGAGCGGTAAAAATGTCTCTGTATGCTTGTAATCTGTATTTTGATCTGGACCACACAACGGACTGTAAAAGGCTTTATTTAGACTATATGTGAAATTAATATATGTTAATTAATAAAACTGAATGGTTTTTAATTGCTACCAAAAAAAGCTGGGGTCAGTGGAGATATCTCAGTGGGCTACAGGGCCCTCATCTGTGACCCCAGGTTAAGTGGAGCTGCTGCTTCTGCCTCCCCTGGAGGCAGAGCTGTTTCCTTTCTTGGCTTTCATCTTAATAGCGATGATCTTGACCCTGAACTTGACTCCATCTTAGTAAAAATGACCTAACATCCATGGTATGCCTCCACATTAACTGGGAGATTCCTCCTGAGTCATACTCCTGAGGGGTGAGACTGTGAGAAGGATCTGATGAATTGAATCTGCAATTCCCTGACATGAATGGCAATCATGACTTTCTCAGTTTTCAGTTCTCCATGGTGCAAGCTTCACGGTGTTCGCCGCCTCCCCCCCACCGCCACCACCATCTCGCTGAGACAGTGGTTTGTTCTGCTGTGTTGTTGCCTGCTTCTCTCCTGGAGGCTGAATGCTGGCAAGGTCTACAGGGCATCATGGCCCCTTCATAACAAGAACCATTTACAGCACCTCTGAGCCCTTCCCCAGACCACTAAACAAACCCAGTCCCAAATGGATTACTCTAGCTGGGCAAAGAGCTAGAAGGGTTCTTTCCAGCCTTTACTCTCTCACTCTAGGAATATGAAAAGTTCCCGATCAAATCTGCCCATCGAAGAAGTTCTAACCAGCAGTACTGGCTTGATACAGTGCTCTCCAACATGACATAAATTTCAAATTCTGGAAGGAATGCAATGAGGTCATTTATTATCCTGGCACTCTGAAGTGGATTCCACGAGGCATTGAACAGACTTTCCAGCGTTGGGATGATTTAAGCGGTGGGTCTGAGCCCCTCCTGAGCTGGCCCGACAGCTCTCTCTTGCCCTTCCCCCATTACCATGACCTCATTCAAACCAAAACCCCACCTGTCACACAACAAGCAGACCTGGTATCCCTAATGAGTTCTCCTCCCCAGTATTTCCTAGGAGTCAGAAGAAACCCTACTTTCTGAGATGAGGAGCTCAGTTTTGAACAGGAAACGCAGAGGAAGCTCTAAATTCAGGAAACTTCTAGAGCCCTCCGTGAAAGGCAGGGGCCCACCAGCAGGTACCTGCTCTGGCCACCAGGTGTCAGGAGAGGGGAACATCCCTAAATATTTGATCTTGCTCATGAGGATGAGGTTGACTGCAAATCAGAAGACCTGGGTTCTAGTCCTGATCTGGTTCCTGGCATAACTAGAAGCAAACTAAATGTTTCAGGCTGTTTTTCAAGCTTTAGCCTTCATCAGGGGACTTCCTTGGCAGTTCAATGGTTAAGACTCTGTGCTTCCAATGAAGGGGGCGTGAATTCGATCTCTGGTTGGGGAACTGGGAACTAAGATCCCACATGTCGCATGGCATGACCAAAAATAAACAAAAATACTTTAACCTCCATCAGCACCTCCTATAAGCTTTGTTAAAACACAGATTAATACTCTGCCCATCCCATCCCTGGAATTTGGTCTATATCTGTGGTCTGCCCACATCTTAAGTTGTTTTAAATTTTGGATTTGTTGCCAATAGCTAAGAATTAAGAAGTTTTCATTGAAAGAAAAAATAAGATTTCACGCTTCCTTGAAAAGCAGGGAGATTGGGCTACACAGGGCCTGCCCAAGCATAGCTAACTACAGCAGCACTGTCTAAAGAACCTTCTGCAATGACAGAAGTGTTCTGTGTTTTCCAACAGCTGAGCACTAGCCCCACGTGGCTACTGAACCCTTGAAAAATGGCAGGCATGTTTCAGGAAAACATGCTGTATGGGGGAGTCAGCTTTGAAGTCTTCTTCCTCTCGGGGAAAAAAAAAATCATGGGGACCACCTTGATTTCCCTAGGCACAAGAAGAGCCTGGCCCTATGGGTTTAAGCCAACTGTGAAGGAAATGAACCTAGTTCTCTGAAGGCTCCTAAGAGGCCACTTGCTCAGGATACCTGTTACAAGCCCCGGCCTGAAGGTGCACAGCCAGGCTTTAGATTAGGAAGTTGAGCCCAGGGGCTTCCCTGCTGGTCCAGGGGTTAAGACTTCGCCTTCCAATGCATGGGTTGTGGGTTCAATTCCTGGTTGGGGAGTTAAGATTCCATATGCTGTGGGGCCAGAAAATCAAAACATGAAACAGGAGCAATATTGTAACAAATGCAATAAAGACTTTGAAATTGGTCCACATCAAAAAAAATCTTAAAAAAAAAAAAGTTGAGCCCATCTGATGACTGAAGGGTGCCAGGTAAAGGGCTGGCTGAGTCTTACACAGCAAGAGGTTACATGTCCCCCACATTGGAGTGTGGGCATCCTATAGCCAGGAGGTCAGAGGGGCTGGTGGCAGTTGACAGGAGGCTGAGGGTCGGGAGCACCCAGTGGCTGTGGGTGTGGGCTCTGGAGACAGATTCCCTGGGCTTGAATTACTCACAGGTCACCCAACCTCTCTGTGACCGATGAATATGACCTGGAGGGTTCGCACAGGGCTTGCAGGGTCTCTGCCCCCTACCCCCAGTCAGATGATCAGGGCTGGGTGATGGTGAGGACCAGGGCCCCTCAGAGGGTGATGACAGTGGCCACTGCTGATTTAGGGCCAGGCCCTGCCCTGGTCCCTAAGCATCACTATAGTCCCAGAATGTAGCCACCACCCCAGGCTAGCAGGAACAAGGGAACTCACTGCTAACCAGCCATGTGCACAGAATAAGCTATTTCATTTATGAAAAATAAGCTGGGTTTCTCACTCATGTTATGGAACCAATGCACACCTATTAAACAGGTAATCGTGTGCCCCTTGCCTCACATGCAGGAAGCATCATGCTTCATTGCCCAGTTCCATAAAATTGCACATTACACAGGGGATGAGGTGGGGCAAGGAGTGAGGATTTGGGTGCTTTAGTTACCTTCTAAAGTGAATTGTTGTTTAGTCACCAAGTCAAGCCCAACTCTTTGCAACCCCATGGACTGTAGCCCCCCAGGCTCCTCTGTCCATGGGGATTGTCCAGGCAAGAATACTGGAGTGGACTGCCATTTCCTTCTCCAGGGGATCTTCCCGACCCAGGGATCGAACCTAACCTGTCTCCTCTGCACTGGCAGGCAGACTCTCTACCACTGAGCCACCAGGAAAGTGACTAGATGAAGAAAAAAAAAACAGTCGTAATAATGATCCATAATCAAAACTGCTCTTGAACTTATGTTACATCACTCTGATCTTCTTGGCTTTCAGAAAGTCAAGCATTTATTCAGCTTCTCTGCATTTCCACTAAGACCTTCCTCCTCTTGGGCAAAAGGAGGCCAAGGGCCAGTTTGAAAGTATGCATGAACTGGTGAGGGATTTTCCATCCCCTTCTTCCCCACAGTCTCTGGAGTTAAATGCCTCCCAAAGAGGCATCGCTGCGGTGTGACTGTACAGGGTACCTATAACCCAGGCTCAGGGGGGGTGTAACTCTGTGTCCAGCACATGGTTATAGCACCTGTCAACGGGTGAGTGGTCCAATCCCATCACTTTGGGTTCATCATGTGCTGTATACTTTAAGTCAGACCATCTTCTAAACCAGGTAAAAATGCACCCAGTCATTTTAATGGGATACCACAACAGACCAAAGCATACTTTGATTTACACGATGAGGATTGTTTAGAAAGTTGTTTAGTTTATTCTTGATGGAGGACTTGCACTTAAAACGAAACTTCTGGCTGAAGGCGAGGTTCCCTCCACCCAGAGCCTTGATCAATGTGGACCCCAGTGTAACCAGACTCACTCACACAGTGGAAGGAGTGTGAGCCACAGGCCCAGGGAAGGCGGGTCCCTGGAGACAGGCCCTTCTGAAAGGGAAACCTGGACAGAAAACATCTGAGCCCAAAGCTGGCCTCTTACTCACTCATCACCATGGGGGGCTGAAAAATGGCGGCCCACTCAAGTGGCCTTTCCCAGAGAGAGATTTAAACAAAAGACAATGCTATTGACTCAGCAAGGCCTTTAGGGTGACTGAATGCAGAAATGTGTTTTCCTGAAACCTTCCATCATGTAGTCTGGAAGTCTCTGTGGTTCCCGTCCAGGCTTTGAACACTTCCACCAACAACCAGCATTAACAGTTTTCAAGACAGAGCACACATAGCTACCCCCAGGGATAAGAGTCAAGATGCCAACTGTCCCCAGCAAGAGTGGGCTCCAAGGTGGGGGGCAGGGGGAAATGCTCACCATTATCAGCTGTGTGACCTTGGCCAAGTTACCTACCCTCTCTGTGCCTCAGTCACCCGAACTACAAAGTGGGACAAGTAGTATCTACCCCAGAGTTGCTGCAATGAGAAAAATAAATGATACAAGGGCAGCGTTTAGCACATCACCTGTCTAGGGTGAGCACTCAGTGAATGCTGGCTACCACCTTCACTATGCCACCTCCACAATGGTAAATGTGCCCTTAGATGGTTGTTCCAGAGGGACCACCTTGGGAAACACACCAGCTCTGCCTATGGGAAGTATGGGTAAGAAATTCCAGCAGGAGCAATGGTGAGACAAACGACTAAGATGTGTATGGAGAAGAGGATGGAAAATGAAGGCCAGGTTAACTGTTTATATTGAGAAAACTCAAAGAAGTAAGATTCCGTTGAGGAGGCACTGGGTCAGTACAGAAGAGCATTCTTTTTTTTTTCTAAGACTATTTTTTATTTGCGTATTTATTTATTTAGCTGTGGCAGGTCTTAGTTGTGGTATGTGGGATCTAGTTCCCTGACCAAGGCCCGAGCCTGGGTCCCCTACACTGGGAACATGGAGTCTTAGCCACTGGGCCACCAGGGGAGTCCCCAGAAGAGCATTCTCGTCAAAGGAAATCAATCCTTTGTTTCTCCCATTGATGGCTGACTTCTTTTCCTAGGAGGGAGAGGGCAGATCATCAATGAATCTTGAACCAGGAGTCGGAGCCCCCAGCCCCAGATAAAAGGCTCCAGTACCACCCATGACGGTCTCTGGAGGAATTCAGGAAAATGACAAAGCCAGAGAAAGCAGCTGTTAAGAAGTCAAGCTTTGAAAATAGGTTTACGTTAGAAACTCCTCGGGACTTCCCTGGTGGTCCAGTGGCTAAGACTCCACATTCACAATGCCGGGGACCCAGGTTTGATCCCTGGTCAGGGGACTAGATCCCACAGGCCACAAGTAATAGTTTGTATGCCACAACTAAAAAGACCCTGCATGCCACAAGTAAGACCCAGTGAAGCCAAATTAAAAAAAAAAAAATAGGCCAAGTCAAATTTAAAAAGCAGAAACTCCCTCTACTGTGCTCGACCTTTAAGGTTCAACTCGTGTCCAACACCTTCCTGCCACACACCTGTGCACAACCTCCTACCTGACCAGAGGAGAGGATGGAATCCTGAACTCAGGCACCGCAGATCCCCAAGCCCCTTGCACATGCTGGGAACATAGTGTATGCTGAGTGAGTAAAGAGACAGGCGAACGAACCGCTGGCCACCTCACCTCAAAGACTGCCACCTCTGTTCGAGCCACCCCAGGAAAGCTCTGACCATGCCTCCCAGCCAAGGGAACCCCTGGACCAGGGCTCCTGCCAGTCCCCCCTGCCTGGCTCACCCCATGACCACCACATGACCCCCGCAGCCCACTGACCACAAATCAGGCCCCATGTCCAGCCGTGGACCCTGTCAACAGGCCAGTCATCCTTTCTTTGGTTTCTTTTTTTGTTTGTTTTTAAATAGTATTGATACCTACCATTCTAGGGAGGGGAAAAAGCTGAGTTTACTTCTGTCATTGAAACAGAGCTTCACTTAGATACACTGAGAAATACAGCCATTTTCTAGCGATCAAGAGGGGGTAAGTTAAATAAATCTACTATAGGACATGATGAATCCGCAGTTAAAAATAAGGTAGATCTTATTTTTTTTTTCAAAAAAACTTTATACTTTTGATCAATGCCACTATACTATCAGTGAAAGTAGATCTTTATTTAATGATTTGGAGTGGTCTCCAAGATAAATCATTCTATGGGAACCAAATAAGTTGTAGAACAATGATTGGCTTATGCTATCACTTATATGCAAAAATACAAGATAGTACTTTCCTGGTAGTTCAGTGGTAAAGAATCTACCTGCTTATGCAGGGGACATGGGTTCGATCCCTGGGCTGGGAAGATCCTACATGCCATGGAGCAACTAAGCTGGTGCTCCACAACTACCAAAGCCCATGCACCTAGAGCCTGTCCTTCACGACAAGAGAGGCCACTACAATGAGAAGCCTCTGCTCACCGCAGCTAGAGAGAGCCCGTGCACAGCCAAAAATAAGTACTGTTTAAAAATACATGACACGTAAGTAACACTACATGCTCTCTCTCTCTCTCTCTACACACACACACACACACACACACACACACACACACACACACACAAATGCATACAAATCTGGAAAAGACATCCATCAAAT
This sequence comes from Okapia johnstoni, assembly GCA_024291935.2. NCBI lineage: Eukaryota > Metazoa > Chordata > Mammalia > Artiodactyla > Giraffidae > Okapia > Okapia johnstoni. The sequence continues at coordinate 132,520,588 of CM044306.1, read as the reverse complement.
TGTTAACAGAGGTGATCTCACAGAAGGGGCCTGAATGTGGGGGGAGGCACAAGGACGACTCTGAATTTTATAAGAATGTATGCCTGTATCACTTTAAAAATAAATTTTAACATAGACACAATCATTTTGAAATACAGCAAATGCTCATCCTTTTAGTGCCTCTTAGACTGGATTCTTCTCACTGGGTTCAAAATAAAAGGTGAGTCATCACTCCTCTGAAACATTCTTTTCTTCAGAGAGTTGAGAAACAGGCTTAGTTTCAGAATGTGAAATCAGGCCAGGGTTCAACCATCTAGAAATGCAAAGTTAAGGTAGAGTAAAAATGAAAGGGTTTGAAAAGTGGATCTGAGCAGGCAATCAATCACCACCCTGCAATGGGCGCTGTCCTGCTCTGACCCCCACACCAGTCGGGCAGTAGGGACACAGGCCCTGTTCCTTCCTTCAGCATTTATAGCTGGAAATGTACAATTAATTCTAGCTTTTCAACAGGCTTCCCTGATAGCTCAGTTCGTAAAGAATCGCTTGCAGTGCACAACACCCCAGTTCGATTCCTGGGTTGGGAAGGTCTGCTGGAGAAGGGATAGGCTACCCACTCCAGTATTCTGGCCTGGAGAATTCCATGGACTGTATAGTCCATGGGGTCGCAAAGAGTTGGACATGACTGAGCGGCTTTCACTTCACTATCAACAGGCAGACTTAGGTTTGGGGATGCTGATTCCTGTATTTTCAACTTGTGTTACAATTTCCCAGCAACCAGAAATTCTCCTGAAGGCCCTGATTTTAGGAGTGTTCTCAGAGATGTGGAAAAATGGAAATCATCCACCATAAAGATATCTTTAAGAAATAAAAATCGTGAGTCAACGGAGCAGGAAGACAATTGGCCACCTTTCATGCCTTGACTGCCTCAGTTCCCCTCCTGCTGGACCACCAGGTACCTGATCAGAGCATCTGTTGGCCACGGGGTTACAGTGAGACACCAGTCCCAGGAGCCTGGGCACAGGGCTACTCAGGATGAAACTGGCAAAGTCTACCCAAGCCCTGAGCTCCAATCAGTGAGCCAGCTTGTCCTCCAGTCCCAAGACCAAGAACCAAGCTGTATGACAGTCAGTGAAAGCCTGATGAATTCTACAAAACCATCCTAGAAGGGAGAGATACTCAGCCTGAAAAACATAGCTGAGGTGGAATCTTGGAGGCAAACATTGGCAGGGCTCCCTCTTTGGGAGACAGTCCTGGCTGGGGGAGCAAGCTCCTGTCCCCTTGAAAGGACTGTTCCCATGTGGGGAAGAGCATCTCCTCTTCCTAAGTTGAAGGGCACTTCTGAACTTCCCATAACTCAGCAAGCCTGAGATCAACTTCCCAAGGACATGTCAACAAGGATCGAATGTTCCGGTGGGTCTGCCTCTGACCTCTGAACCACTGGACAGCTGAATTTCTTGCTGGAGAAGAATGAACAGCTGTGGGTCCCTGTGAGCTTAGTGAAACATGAGTCTGCCCTTAAGAGGTAAAGACTCCCTTGCAGGATTCAGTTCTGGGGACTCCTCCTCCTCCTGGGAACTGGAAAAATCTTTCCTGTTGTCCATCAGACTGTTGCCGCACGCCCTGGAGAAAGTTGTTCACCAGAAAAGATTCTTCCCATTCTCGCTGTGGGAGATTCTCTGAGCAAGGACAGAACGGACCAAGGTCACCTAAGCAGTTAATGACAGGAGTTAAGAGGGGACTAAGTTTGTTCCCAAAGCACCTGGTGAAAAGGTCGCCGTTTTGGTGCAAAGTCAAGGAGTGTAATGGGGCTTTCTCTAAGGACAGCATCAGTTCCCCACCCCAGTGAAGGGATCTGAGTTGTTCTCATTTGTCCTCCCTAATGGAGAGGAAGTCAAAGAAGAGGGAGGAAGAGCAGAAACTGAAGAAGATATAGCCTACTTGTGCCCCCATGGAAATACATCCGCAAGTCACACAAACTGTAAAACTAGCACCCCATGTAGGGACACCTAGACCAGCTCTTATTTCTACTCAAGGGGCCCAGCTGTCGGGTTCTCAAAGGTTGCTCATTACAGTGAGTTGTTGCTGTTGTTCAGTCACTCAGTCATGTCTGACTCTTTGAGACCCTATGGACTGCAGCACGCTAGCTTCCCTGTCCTTCACTACCTACCAGAGTTTGCTTAAATTCATGTCCATTGAGTCAATGATGCTATCCAACCATCTCATCCTCTGCTCCTCCCTTCTCCTCCTGCCCTCAATCTTTCCCAGCATCAGGGTCTTTTCCAATGAGTCAGCTCTTCGCATCAGGTGGCCAAAGTACTGGAGCTTCAGCTTCAGCATCAGTCCTTCCAATGAATATTCAGGACTGATTTCCTTTAGGATGGACTGGTTGGGTGTCCTTGCAGTCCAAGGGACTCTCAAGAGTCTTCTCCAACACCACAGTTCAAAAGCGTCAGTTCTTAGGAGCTCAGTCTTCTTTACAGTCCAGTTCTCACATCCGTACATGACTACTGGAAAAACAGTGAGTAATGAAGGAAAAACAAAAGACCTAAAAGTATATCTGCCTCCATACAGACAAGCGTGTCTCACATAAGGTGCAAGGGTTCTAGGTGAGAACCCTGGAGCCATTCATGCTGGGTGCATGGCTGCAGGCATCCTGACCCTCCCAAGTGAGACAAGTCCTCATCCAGATCAGAATCAGGAAACTTGGGTTTTGTTTCTGCCCTGTCACCAAACAGCGGGGAGACTCACATAAAAACCCCTTAATCTTCTAGGCTTCTGTTTCTTCTCTGTTTTCTACTATTTTGTTCTGAATATAAAACCGATGTGAGACTTCCCTGGTGGTCCAGTGGCTAAGACTCTGAGTTCCCAATGCAGGCAGCCCAGATTCAATTCCTGGTCCAGGAACTAGATCCCATATGCCACAACTAAGATCTGGTGTGGCTAAATAAATAAATATGTAATAAAACCAATGCACATTCAGTGTAGAATGTGCAGAAAGCCCAGAATAAAATAAAGAGGAAATAATCATGGATAATTTCATTGTCAAAAAGTAAGCACTGCTCATGGTTTGACAAATTTCTCTCCAGTCTTATTTTACACATATTGACATGGCTTTTTACCTCTGAGAACATAATTAGAGTGCACTGCACAATACAAATCAGAGTTAAGCTTTTTGTTTTAACCCATCATATCGTGAGCATCTTTCCATGTTATTAAAAACTGCCTATGCATTACTTTCATGCCCATGTAACATTCCATTATGGGAATGCATCATAACTGATTTAACCCATTCCCCTTGTTATGTTGTTTCCAATGCTGTAAATCATGAATAATGGAGAGAAACTTTTCTGTGGCATGAACTGATTTCTACAAATAAGATCATCCATATTATTTTTCTAGAGGCCACATATATATATATAATATATGATATTTGCTTTTCTCTGTCTGACCTACTTCACTCTGTATGAGTCTCTAGGTCCATCCACATCTCTGCAAATGGCGCAATTTCATCCCTTTTTATGGCTGAGTAATATTCCACTGTATATATGTTCCATATCTTCTTTATCCATTTCTCTGTTGATGGACATTTAGGTTGTTTCCGCATCTTGGCTATTGTGACTGGTGCTGTTATTAACACAGGGGTGCATGTATCTTTTTTAATTATAGATTTATCTGGATATATGCCCAGGAGTGGGATTGCTGGGTCATATGTTAGTTTTATTTTTAGTTTTTTAAGTCTCAGCCAGAGCAGGGAAAGCAGCTATTACAAATGCCTGTTCAGAAGCAGAACCTAAGAGGCTCCTTTTGCTCTCTTTCTCCATCATTCTGGCCCTCCCATCCATCTTCAGAAATCAGACAAAAGTCCTGCCTGAATGAAACTCCAGTGATGCATGGAAGAACCTCCTTTTCCAAAAGAGCAAGTGGCTGAGCCATTGGGGTCTGTTGAGGCCAGTCCGGGAGGCCTGGGAGGGACACATGTGTCCCTGAGTAGGTATGTGTGACACGCAAGGGCTCTTGGCCTCCCAGGCCTCGCAGTTCTCAATGGGCCACATCACAACTCTGCTAGCAATCCCAGACATGCCTCAGAATAGAGAAACAGGAAAAAAAAAATTCTGAGAACCCAAATCCCTTTTCACAAAGCCCAAGAGGTGCCCTTTATGCATCTGCCATCTGTCATCACGAAATTCACAACAGTTCCCCAAGTCTCACAACCAGCCATTCCTGACGGGGTCACCAGAGCAGCTGAGATGCCCTGACAGTCAAACAATGCGCAGCAAGGTGAAGCCCGGTGAGAAAATCCCACTAAACAAACACTGAGGGGTCACTAGCTCAGACAGCAAGATGCACTGAAACCCACTAACTGGAAACCATTCCAAGTGTTTCAGACATTACGTAGTGACAATAAGGTGCAAACATGGGATTAGCGACCTCCAAAAGACACAAAGGGCTTTTGTTCCATCTTTGTCAGAGCATAAGTCCCCACCCTGTGTTTTGAAATTCCCATCAACTACCCTGAGCCAATTTCCACATTTCCAGTTTAATAATGTGGCCAGGGTTAGATTTTTAGTTTCCCCCATTCTAGGTCAGGAAGCAGAATGAACGCAAGGCAGGGGGAAAAGGGCAGGGAATCAATGAAGCATCGAAAGTACCAGGGAGGGCATATCATCCTGGTCTTTCCCAGGCGTCAGCTAAGCAAACAGACACCCTAAACTGCTGTCCCAATGGGAAAAGCCACACACGTTTTCAGAGGTTTGGGTTTTGGTGGTGTTTGTTTTCAAGTCCATCTCGTCAAACTGTATTTCCCAAGGTTCTTGTTGCTCTTCAGTCACTCAGTCATATCCAACTCTTTGCGACCCCATGGACTTGCAGCACACCAGGCTTCCCCGCCCTCCACCATCTCCCGGAGCTTGCTTACTCCTAGACTAAGGTTTCTTGGTTTTGTTTTTGTTGTTTCTTGTCTTAATATGCTGCAGAATTTCACTGAGCTTGATAAGCAACTAAAAAGAAAGCAAAGGGTTTGTGAAAATGCCTTATGAGCCTGGAACCTGGTTTGGTTTTGGAGGCATGAACATTTTGTCAAACAACACTGAAACAAATCCATTTCCAAAACAGAATATCTTGGGACTTCTAGAAACCCTTGCAGAATTTACTGTCAACTTTGGTTTGATAGTTATACTCATTTCCAGAATCACTTCCACTGGGAGAATGCGGGAGCCCAGGGGTAAAGGGAGACATCGTTTTTGTTTTTTAATATGGACCATTTTTAAAGTCTTTATTGAATTTGTTACAACATTGTTTCTGTTGTTGATGTTTTGGTTTTTTGGTCGCTAGGTGTGTGGAATTTGGGGATCTTAGCTCCCTCGCTAGGGATCAAACCCACACCCCCTGCATTGGAAGGCAAAGGCTTAACCACTGGACTGCCAGGGAAGTCCCCTCAAGGGGACATTTTAATCAACTAGCTCCATATGTGGTCCCCAAGATGCAGATAAGCCCAGCTGTGGCTTCCTGGGCACTCTGTGTCAGGCTTGCCTTGCATAGAATCACCCAGCTATGGAGTAGAGGAAGACATGATCCCAAGTCTGCCTCTCCAAAGTTCCTGGTCCCTACAATGCAGAGCTGGGTGGAGCTCTAGCCATAGAGGAAGGCTCTTAGGTTCCCCCAGCATCCCACCTTCTGCACTAAGATCCACAGTCTTGAGTTACCTACACATGGTAAACCAGCTGGGGACAGCAGGCCACATCTCATCTAGGTCAGGCTCAAAGTGGTTGCTCTGAAAGGGCCTGAATGACCAAGATGATGTCATGCAGGATAAGTGATGCTATTCAAGACACCACAGCCTCTTACCACAGTGGAGGTGATGAGGGACCTGCCCCCAGTCTTGACACGGGATTACAGAATGGCTGTCCAGGGGACAACCTCACGCATACAGACACAAGTGGAAAGCTTGCTGTACTGGATGAAAGAACAGGTGTAAAACCAGGGCTGTGTTGTTTGTTTTGGCCGCAAGTCACGTGGGGTCTTAGCTCCCCAACCAGGGATCAAACCCACACTCCCTGCATTGGAGGGTGAAGTCTTAACCCCTGGACTACCAGAGAAGTTCCCCTTAAGGAAGATATTTTAATCCACCCGCTCTGTTGTCCCTAAGATTCAGATAAGCCCAGCTGCCACTTCCTAGGGGCTCTGCGCCAGGCATGCATTGCCTTGTGCAAAATCGCACCGAGGAAGCAAAAAGACGATGGTGGGTTGGGGGCTAAGCAAGTTGCATGAACTGGACTGAGGTTGTTGGAACATCCTTGTGGCTGAAGAAAGGTTTCCCGAGGATTCTAGAAGTTGCCTCCTCTCTTCTGTCTCTGGTGAGACTGAGGGGCTCCCGGGGAGACCTAGCATGGTCCCCAGGGCCAGGTGTATCACTCACATGCAAACGCTTCGGTCAGTGTTCCCCCCACTGGGTGTCAAGCACCTGGGGAGTGTATGTGCTAAGTTGTTACAGTGGTGTCTGATTCTTTGCAACACCATGGACTATGGCCCGCCAGGCTCCTCTGTCCATGGGATTTCCCAGGCAAGAATACTGGAGTGGGTAGCCATTTCCTCCTCCAGGGGATCTTCCCAACCCAGGGATCAAACCTGTGTCTCTTATGTCTCCTGCATTGGCAGGCGGGTTCTTTACCACTAGCGCCACATGGGAAGCCCATACACTCAGCAAATAAGAGATTGGCCCAGCCATCCAACCCTCCTGTTTGCAGAGCACCCTAAAATAAGATTCCACAAGTTGGAGATGCCATCCGGTTTCACGTTTGGCCAAGTGCTTGGCCATGGGACACGTCAGAGGTCAATGGCAGCTGTGTTTCCTGTTCCTGGGTGCCCAGTGGGTCCCTCTCCTTCCCCCCAGGTGAACGCCTGCTCAAGCCCACCCCAGTGAATCTCCCTTTCACAGCGATATGATGAATAGATGGTCTGTATTTTCTTTTGCATTCTCTTTAACAGCCTGCACTATGGGCCAGCAACCCAGCTGTGCGTGTCAAATAAAATGTACTGGGGTCAGATGGACTCTCACATAGCAGTGAAACACACAGCGCACTAAGCAAAGGGCACCCAACCACAGTATGCACATTCTAGAAAGTTCTGCAAAGAACAGTGGAACTGCTCCAAGAGCCAGCTGGGTTACCAAAATATTGAGTCAGATGGCATCCTCGCATATCATTACCCCATTCTCTTTCTCTTTTCTTTAAGATTTTTCAAATACAGTTATGCAAAAGACTTCTGTTTTTAAACTCACTGTGTGAACACCAGCATTTTACCCAGCCAAGGTTGATAACATCAGCTCAGGTTGAACGCAAAGCTATAACTGATTCAGCTTTGCAATGTGACCTTTAATTGTCCTGCAGAAATGAGAAGCGGATTTAGAGAAATGGTGAATTGCTTTTGATGTTATACACACAGGGGCTGCCCCTCTGAAGCATGCGAGCTCTCTTCAAAGGAGCCAATGCTTACAAGCCGAAGGAGCACCAGAAGGCAGGCTTATGGAGGAGAGGGGGTCTTTTAAACCTATACTAGAACAGGTGGGTCAAGAAACGCAGAAAAGGGTACGTGGAAACAGACTTTTACTGACACAGTGATACTTGAAAGAAAAAATAAACACGTGTCTTTTGTTCCATAACTAAATGAAATAAGCTAAAGTCATAGGAGAGTACATGTGTTTACAACCCAGCCCAGAGTCAACTCGTTACCTCTGACTTTCTGTTCTGGTTAAAAACATCTCTTTCTTTAGCCTGCTGGCAAATACGCCCTCACAGTCAAGAGCAGATGTGGCTCACAACGCCTAGGGAAATATACGCCAAGCAGCAGACCGCTACCATGGGCTCCCGCACCTGCAGGTGACATCACCCAGCTCTATCTCACCCCAGAAATCTATTAACATGAAGAAACAGGTGTCATCAAACCAAAACCCACTCTTAGAAAGCATTCGCCTCATCCGCCAGAGAGTGGAAATGACAGAATGAGATGCTGCACTTCCACTCACCTTCCATGTCTGACAAGGGGGGCAGGGAGGACCCTCCCCCAGCTCCCCTCATCTCCCCAGGACACCTGTTTCCTAATATTCCAAGGACTCCAGATGCAGCCAGAACAAAAGCTGGGGAGAAAACCCTGATCCCTGGATACCGCGTGCTCCTTTGTTTCAAGGGATTTAGTCTTTTCTCTTTAGCAAAAAGGTAGTTAATCCCGGGCCAGTCTTCACTAATCTCTTGTCCCTGAAACAGCTTTCCTCTTTGGTGAGTGACCAGGCATATAGAAAGGACTCAATATATACGAGTTTCCCTGGTGGCTCAGTGGTCAAGAACCCACCTGCCAAGGCAGGACACGTGGGTTCAATCCCTGGGTCATGAAGGTCCCCTGGAGAAGGAAACGGCAACCCACTCCAGTACTCTTGCCTGGGAAATCCCATGGACAGAGGAGCCCAACGGGTTACAGTCCATGGGGTCAGGGCTACAGTTCATGGGGTCACAAATAGTCGGACATAACTTGGCGACTAAACAACAACAATATATATACAAAGCACATAAAAATTATATATCTGGAATTCCTTTTAAAATACTCCAGCAGGAGAAGGGCAGGACAGAGAGGACTAAAATTGTCAAAATATTAATAACTGTAGAAACCAGGAGATGAGTATTTGGGAATCACCTACGCTATGCCCCTGGTGTGTGAAATTTGCCATAATAAAAATGTGTTTTAAATACAAAACATTTCCCGTTGTTGGTCCGACTCCTCTTCCTACCCTCCTTAGTACCAGAGTCCCAGTTTTATTCATGTCATCACCCTCCTCCATGGAGTCACTGTGCTTCATTAAACCAACTCACCTTTTCAGTTATGGCCTTAGGAACGGACAGATGGTTTATCTGGCCAATGAGAGATGAAAGGAAGTTTCTGAAGGGTTTCTGGAGGAAAAAAGTAACTGCTACAAAGTGACATATAGACACTCTTCTGTAAAACGTTGTTGTATCTGCGTGTGACAGCAAGAACCTCAGCAGTCATTTTGTCACCATGAGGGACTCAGTCAAAGACAAAACCAACATGCTGAGGGTAGCAGAGAAGAAAGATCAAAGCAACCTTGGTCCTTGAGGATGTCATGGCACTACTGAATAACCACCCTGAAACTGCCCCATGTCAGGAATCATTAAGTGAGAAAACAACCCACTTACCACTTAAAACAGTTCAGCCAGGGTTTCCTGTTACTCATAGCTAAAGGCATCCTGCTTGATACAAAATAACTGCAGTGCAACAAGACAAGAATGGATGAAGAAGACTGACACATAGAGGGAATTATCAGATAGTCTTAGCAGCGTCGGAGTAAAATAAGCATAGCTGTTATTCTAAGCAAGACTTGAGATTTACTTTGTATATTCCTTTAGCATACAAGGCCTTCTCTCTTATTTCATGGAACATATTATGTACATCTGGGTTTCCCAGGTGGCTCAGTGGTAAAGAATCTGCCTGCCAATGCAGGAGAGGTGGGTTCGATCCCTGGGTGGGGAAGATCCCCTGGAGAAGGAAATGGCAACCCACTCCAGTATTCTTGCCTGGGAAATCCCAAGGACAGAAGAGCCTGGAGGCTACAGTCCATGGGGTCACAAAGAGTCAGACACAATCAGTTATAAATTGTGTACACCCAACCCTAAGAATCTGCAGGTTCCACATTGGTGGATTCTACCAACAATAGATCAAAGATATTTGAAAAAAATTCCATAAAGTTCCAAAAAGCAAAACTTGAATTTGTTGCATACCAGAAGCTATATACATAGCATGTACACTGCATATAGGAAATGTGCATAAGTTTTATGCAAATACTGTTCACATACACAGGGCATGAGCATCTTTGGATTTTAGTATCCTGAGGGTTCCTATAATTAATTCTCTGAGGACACAGGGGGATAACTGTAGTTTATATCGTTGACCATCAATCGTGTGTATCTTGTATCTTTTAATGTAAAGATGCTCTTTGATTTGTTTGGAGCATTTTCTCAAATGGTATATTGTATTCACAGGTTAGTGGGGGCTCCTAATATACCGTAAAGAGCCCAGTCTTTATTAAGTGGCTGTGTGGCCTGGGTCAAATTCTCCAACCTCTCTGAGCCTGTAAAACAGAATCAGTAATACTTATCTTAGGGGCTAACAGACTTAAGTGGGGATGTCTACAGTGTCTCAAGCATAGCACACTTCCATTTCATCCACACCAAGACTGGTTTCAAGGTCAAGGTTAATTGCTAGGACCTAGTAGTACCACCTTTTTTTTTCTTACTCTGTTTCAGGTATACAAAAAAGTAACAAGTATGAAAGAAGAAGCAACAGAATTTCCTTTTCTAGGAACAGACTTGTCTCTTAACACCTAACATTTCTTTCTCCCCCATCAACTTTCATCACAAAGAATATGCGATTAAAAAGAAGATCCTTTAAAAAATGGTACAAATGAACTTATTTAGAAAACAGAGTCACAGATGTAGAAAACAAACAAACTTATGGTTACCAGCGAGGGAAGGGGAAGGGATAAATTTGGAAATTGGAATTGACATAGACACATTACTATATACAAAATAGATAACTAATAAGAACCTGCTGTAGAGCACAGAGAACTCTACTCAATACTCTGTAATGACATATATGGAAAAAGAATCTTAAAAAAGTATATGTATAACTGATCAACTTTGTTGTACAACTGAAACTAACACAACAAGGTAAACCAAATATACTCCAATAAAAATTAACTTAAAGAAAATAAATAAAAAGAAGGCACTAAAAGGTTTTCCTTCAGAATGAAAGGCTCCTTGGGGTCAGTCAACTCTCTCAACTGGGAAAGAGTTTCTTGGAACACAGGTTGGTGGCTCCTCCCCCCGACTCCTGGCCCCAAGTCCTACACCAAGTGTAAGAGATTGGGGTGGTGGGGTTGAGGGACCAGTTGAGCAGAGCAGCGGTCTCTGAACTCATGACCCTGCTCCAGACAGACAAGGGCCACGCTCCCTCCTCTGCTCAAGGGATGAAATGAAATTTCAGAAAAGCCTGGTCCCTCCTGGATCACCTGAAAAGGGGTCACCACTCCCTTGGGATTGAGCAGGCTTTCTAGACCTCTGACTCATGGACAGCCCTTTTGGATGGCTTCCATGATATCAACACACCACCTGAAGTCTCCTTAACATGCTTCCATAAATCAACTCAGTTTTCACGTCAGTAAATTTATTTTAGATGGAATTTTCCATCAGCATAGCCTGCCCTTCCAGCGCAAACATCATCATTTAATTTAATTACAAACAAACACCCCTCCCCAGGGGCTGGGGCTGGAACAAGGTTGTAAGCCACATGAGTCATCTCCAGGGACCACGTTCCCCCCAGCCATGCAACAATATGGGCTTCCCATATTGGTTAAGAATCCACCTGCCAAGCAGGAGACTTGGGTTCGATCTCTAGGTTGAGAAGATCCCTTGGAGGAGGAAATGGGAACCCACTCCAGTATTCTTGCCTGGGGAATCCCATGAACAGAGGAGCCTGGTGAGCTACAGTCCACGGGGTCACAAAGAGTCGGACACAACTTAGGGACTAAACAACAACAACAACCGTTCTCTCCTGATTTAATTTCTATGTTTAAACAAACAAGCAAAGAGATAAAATAGAACCAAACGATTTTCAGGGAATATTAGCTGGTATTTTGTCAACACAAAAGCCAACATAGCTCATGAGCCTCCTAATAACAGAGTTGATTTGATCTGTGCTACTGGGTACTTGATACCTGCCAGCCCTGAAGACAGGAAGAGGAATGAATACTCGGCCAACCTCGAGAAGCTCTCAGTCTTTCTCCACCTTGGGACTGTTCACATTGGAGGCCAGATAGTTCTTTGTGGTGAGAGATTGTCATGTGCCTTTTGAGATAATCAGCAGCATCCTTGGCCATGGATACCAGTGGTACCCCACCTCCTTATTGGATCAACCAAAAACATCACCAGATATCCCTGGGCAGTAAAATCACCCCAGTGTAAAACCACTGGTCTTGGGGTGTAAATAAATAACCACACATGTGCCACAGAGTAGGAGACCAACGCCAATGGGGATGAGGATGACAGAGCACCTTGCTCTCCAGAAGAGAAACGCTGTGGACATCAGGGGACACCTACACATCAGGACACGAAGCTCCTTCCGTGCCTCTGAGCCCTTATCATCACCTTCACCCACCATGGGCCCCAAGGAGGCAGAGATGCTCTTGTGTAACAGAGCGAGCCACTGCAACCAGCAGTATCGTCTACCTTATAAAAGATGGGGGAGTATAAATTTACATATTTACTTCTCTGCATAGCACTTGACACTCTACCAACCTCAGCAGGAAACACGATCAAGTGATAAGACACCTCAGGAAGACAAAAAAAAAAAGCTGCCTTGGCACAATTCCTCTTGCACTGGGCCCACAGCAGATGGCACGCAGGAGGAGCCCCTTCAGGAGGAATCCCAAGTGCCCTGGAGGCCCATTCCCCTGTGCAGTTTAGAGTCTGCAGAATGTTTTTGATGTCCAGGCAGTCTGAGTCACAGAAGAGGCCAAAATGTCATTCATTCACAACAGTTTCATAAACAAGGTACCTTGATGACTCAAAGGAGGTGAACCTAGAACTTTCTGTGGCTAGCATAACAGTCTCAGGATTCAGTTCAGTTCAGTCGCTCAGTCGTGTCCGACTCTTTGCGACCCCATGAATTGCAGCACGCCAGGCCTCTCTGTCCACCACCAACTCCTGGAGTCCACCCAAACCCATGTCCATCGAGTCGGTGATGCCATCCAACCATCTCATCCTCTGTCGTCCCCTTCTCCTCCCTCCCCCAATCCTACCCAGCATTAGGGTCTTTTCCAATGAGTCAACCCTTTGCATGAGGTGGCCAAAGTATTGGAGTTTCAGCTTCAACATCAGTCCTTCCAATGAACACCCAGGATTGATCTCTTTTAGGATGGATTGATTGGATCTCCTTGCCGTCCAAGGGACTCTCAAGAGTCTTCTCCAACACCACAGTTCAAAAGCATCAATTCTTCGGTGCTCAGCTTTCTTCACCGTCCAACTCTCACATCCATACATGACCACTGGAAAAACCATAGCCTTCACTAGACGGACTTTTGTTGGCAAAGTAATGTCTCTGCTTTTAAATATGCTATCTAGGTTGGCCATAACCTTCCTTCCAAGGAGTAAGTGTCTTTTAATTTCATGGCTGCAATCACCATCTGCAGTGATTCTGGAGCCCAAAAAAGTAAAGTCTGACACTGTTTCCACTGTTTCCCCATCTATTTGCCATGAAGTGATGGGACCAGATGCCATGATCTTAGTTTTCTGAACATTGAGCTTTAAGCCAACTTTTTCACTCTCTTCTTTCACCTTCATCAAGAGGCTCTTTAGTTCTTCTTCACTTTCTGTCTCAGGATTACCTTTCGCCAATCGAACTTTGCATTAAAGCTCGAGAAACAAGAACTTCCCTGGTGGTACAGTGGATAGGAATCCATCTGCCAATGCTGGCAACACAGGTTCGATCCCTGGTCTGAGAAGATCCTAAAAGCCTTGGCAATGCTAAGGCCCTGTGCCACAACTACTGAGCCCCTGCTGTAGAACCCATGTGTGCTAAGTCACTTCAGTCATGTCTGACTCTTTGGGACCCTACTGACTGTAGCCCACCGGGCTCCTCTGTCCATGGGATTCCAAAGCAAGAATACTGGAGTGGGTTGCCATGTCCTCCTTCAGGCAATCTTCCCAACTCAGGGATGGAACCCACATCTCTTTTGTCCCCTACATTGGCAGGCGGGTTCTTTACCACTAGTGCCACCTGGACCCAGGAGCCCCAACTACTGAAGCCCGTGTACCTAGAGCCTGTGCTCTGCAACAAGAGCAGCCACTCCAAGGGGAAGCCCTCACAACACAACGAAGAGTAGCCGCTGCTCCCTGCCACTAGAGAAAAGCCTGTGGTTAGCAATGAAGACCACAGAATAAAATAAATAGGTTATTTTAAAAGGAGAAAGAAATAGGGTTAAGCTAAAAAGTATTAACAAAAAAAAAAGAAAGAAACTTGAGAAACCCTCGTGAGGATGGCAGGTCAGGCCATAGAGAAGCCTCGGGTGTGCCAGGCTCCTCAGTGCATCAGCCTGAACAGAAAAGCCCAGGTCCTCTCCCACTTAATGGAAACACTAGCAGGGCCTTAGCAAACTCTGCTCCCAGAAAACGGGTGATGCACGCCTGCTGCCATGGGACCCGCTGGGCCAGGGCATTAGGGCGCTGATCAAAGGAATCCACAGAAGCCCTGCGTGTTCCCTCATCCAGCGGGGCTGCCATAAGCACTGGCTGGTCAGTAGCCCCAAGCTGGGCAGAGCAACTGTTTCTCCAAGAATGATGAAAATCCTGCTGGTGGACTTAATCCAGCTTGGTCCTCTGTGAAGAGGGTGCCCCATTCACTGGGTGCCGGGTGCCCTGCCCACCATCCAGAGCAATCAAGCAAGTGGTAGTTAGGGTAACACCTGCCACACGCACCTGGGCGGCTGGGGGTGGAATACAGAGCTGTCTTCTCACCACTTTCTCACCGGCGAGATCTAGAAGCAGCTGCAGCCCATACCCCGGGTCTCCGGGAAGAGGCCAGTCAGCCGAGGAGTTTTGCAGATGGATGAGGTGAGCAGCGCCTCTCGGAATATGACCCCAAGCAGCCACACCGGGGCCTCCGTTCCCCGATGGAGGGGAGCCAGCCCGGCCCAGCGTGTCATCCCAGCATCCCTTAGTGGACAGAGGGCCCGGGGATGGAGAGCGAGCACTGGGCAACCCTAGTGGCCCCTCCAGCGCTCCCTGCCCTGGCAGAAGCCTTGTGGGTGAAGAATGAGGTCAAATCAAACTGCCTCCTGCTGAACCGCCCCACTGAGAGGATCTCACTCCATCCAATACCTTTCGACCTAAAATGCCCACGAGGACTTCCCTGGTGGTGCAGTGAATGAGAATCCGCCTGCCAGAACAGGAGACATCGGTTCACTCCCTGATCCAGGAAGATCCCACGTGCCATGCAGCAACTAAGCCTGTACCCCAAAAATACTGAGCCTGCACTCTAGAGCCCAGGTGCCTCAACTACTCAAGCCTACACGCCCTAGAGCCCACACTCCCCAATGGGAGAAGCCACAGCAGTGAGAAGCCTGCACACCGCCATGAAGAGTGGCCCCTGCTCTCCATAACTAGAGAAAACCTTTGCAAAGCAATGAAGGTGCAGGGCAGGCAAACAATAAATTTAAAAAAATTTTTAAATAAGAAGTTCATGGCTGACAGAAGTCCTGACCACATCTGTAAAACAGCTTCATGAGACCAGCCAGTTAAACTGCATCTTGTTACAGGTGTCCACTCTCCTTACTGAAGATGGTGAAGGGAACAAAATAAGGGAATGGATGCCTCATTGTGAGCACACAAAACATAGCCTAAATCCAAAGGCAGAGCCCCTGAGACCACAGCCTGAAGCCCGTGGAATCAGGACCGTCCCCGCAGCCTCAGACTCCATGGTCTCAGTGCCTAGAGGGGCCTGGGCTCTCTCCAACCTTGACTCTCTTTAGTTCAAGCACAAAATTCACACATTCTCGTGTTACAATTCTATCAGTTGTTTTTTTTTTCACTGAAAACATATTTACTTAGAAATAGATTTTTACCATATATCACGTGAGGAAAACTTTAGTTAAGAAAATTAGTCTGCATATTCCTAAAAACTTCTTCATAAAATCCACCTCTATTAAATTTAGTTTTTATCTTGGACTCATTGTTTTCCATGTTTTTCAACACATTAGTCTCTGTTTCATTCAAGTTGATTGGTGATGCAGCATTTCTTAAAAGATCCCTCTTTTGTTGTCTCCAAGGTTTGTCTTTTGAGTCTATGATAATCATTCTCAAAGTTGTGAGGCTGGTGCTTTTTCTATTTGAAAGCTCATAGTTTTAGTTTTTGCTCAGTTGAATTAAATTTTGCTGAAACTGAAGCAGCTTCTGTTCAAAAACAACAGGAAGTTTTTAAACAAATTGATGTTTCAACACTCTAACAATATCTTGTGTGATGCATGAATTTGGTCATTCTAGCCCCTCTTTACAATTTGCTTTATCTATTTCAACGGAAATAGTTCTGAGGTTTGACAAACATGTATAGTCTTGCAACCGCCACCAAAATTTAGAATATTATGTCTACCACCCCCGCCAAAAATCCCTCATGTCACCTTCTCAACCCCACCCTCAACCATGACAACCACTGGCCTGCTTCCTTTCCTATGTGTGTATGTGTGTGCTCAGTCACTCAATCATGTCCAACTCTTTGCAACCCCAAGGACTGTAGCCCACCAGGTTCCTCTGTCCATGAGATTTCCGATGCAAGAATACTGGAGTGGGTTGCCATTTCCTTCTCCAGGGCATCTTCCTGATCCAGGGATTGAACCTACATATCTCTGAGCCACCTTGGAAGCCCTTTCTTCCCTATAGTTCTCCCTTTTTCAGAATGTCATACAAATGGAATCATACAGTTTGTGCTTTCGAATCAGGCTTCTTTCATTCCACAGGGTGCCTTTTTACTGCTGAGTCATATTTCAGGTACAGAGGTGCCAGTGAAATATGGGATGTAGAAGTTTGTTTATCCAACTTCCCAGGTGAAGGACAGTGAAGACTGTTTTCCGCTTGGGGCTATTGTGAACAGAGATGCTGTGCACATTTGCATATAAGTCTTGGTGTGGGTAAATGTTTTCGTTTCTCGTGTCTCGGTACAATCTGGGAGTAGAGTCACTGGGTCATACAGTAAGGTAATGGTTAATGTTTCCCAGGTGATTCAGACAGTAAAGAATCTGCCTGTAATGCAGGACACCCAGGTTCAGTCCCTGGGTCGGGAAGATCCCCGGGAGGAGGAAATGGCAACCCACTCCAGTATTCTTGTCTGGAGAATTCCACAGAGAGAGGAGCCTGGCAGGCTACAGTCCATGGAGTCCCAAACAGGCAAACACGACTGAGCAACTAAGTACAAGAAACTACCGAAGTGTTTTCCAAAATTGCCGTACCATTTTGCCTTCCCACTAGCAAAGGATGAGAGTTGCTGTTACTTCAAGTCCTCATCAGCACTTTCATATCATCAGGGTTTCTGCATTTTGTGTTTTATTGTTGTGCTTGGTTTTTTTTATTTAAGCCATTCTGATATATGTACCTTGATAAATAAATTTTTTGAATTTTTTGAATTAGCTTGTCATTTTTTAAATTAGCTTATCATTACACAAAACATTTATGCTTACACTTCTATTAATTTATTTATTTTTGGCTGTGTCAGATCTTAGTAATAGCATGTGGGCTTCTTTCTAATTGTGGTGTGTAGGTCCCAGAGTGCATGGGCTATGTATTTGTAACCAATGGGCTCAGTAGCGCCGCGGCATGTGGGATCTTAGTTTCCTGACCGGGGATTGAACCCCCGTCCCCTACAGTGGAAGGTGGGTTCTAAACCACTGGGCCACCAAGGGGGCCCCATCTGTTTATGTCTGTGCATTTTCATTTGAGCTGCACTGATCAATTTGAGTTTGGTGCCTTATCTTCTTGAAAGTAAAAGAGTAGTTATCTTCCAGAGATATCATAAAAGAAAGACCAACCAGTCCCTCCCAGACCCACCCACACAGAATGGCTTTGCCAAATGGCCTTGGCTATAAGGGCTGAGTTGTGGAGTGCACACACTCTGATCTGAAGGGGCATGTGCGTGGGGAAGAAGAAGGTAACCTGCCTCTCCAGCCTGCTGTCTGAGACAGAAAGGAAAAGACATAAAAAGGAAAAGCTCTGAGAAGCATCCCTGAGACCTACAACAGGAAGGAATATGGCTCCTTGACAAATCAGTGAAGAGGAGATAACACGGAAGGGGCCACTGGAGGGTGCATAGGAGTTCACTGATGCAAGATAGGAAGAAAGTTAATTCTTCAAAGGAAGATGCCAGAGCAAGGGGTGAAGGAGGCAGGAAGCTCATGGCAGCAAAGTGCGAGAAGACAGAGGCTGGGGATGAGGTCTGGGGTCCCCTGCTAAGGGTCAGGGGATTCCTTATGCTATTCCACATAAGGAAGCCCATGGAAGTTCCTGAGTGGGAAGGGCATTACATATCTGTATTTGAGAAAGATCTTTTGGGTGGCAGGCAAAAGATTCCCCCAGAGGCCATTTTGTGGAGGTGGCAACAGATATGTGATGAGTAGGTCTGACTGGGGAAATGGCCAGGATCCTGGACCAGAAGATCCCTAGAAGACAAAGGCACCAACTGGATACCAGACAAGAGATTAAAAGGGGATGGAGAATCAAAAACTGAGCAGAAGACCCAAAGAGACATTTCTCCCAAGAAGACATACAGATGGCCAACAAGCACATGAAAAGATGCTCAACATTGCTAATCATGAGAGAAATGCAAATAAAAAGTACAGTGAGGCACTCCCTCACACCAGTCAGAATGGCCAACATCCAGAAGTCTACAGATACTAAATGCTGGAGAGGGTGTGAAGAAAACGAAACGCTCCAACACTGTTGGTGAGAATGCAAATCTGTGCAGCCACTATGCAGAGCAGCATGGAGGTTTCCCAAAAAAGCTAAAAACAGAGTTACCATATGACCTAGCAATCCCACTCCTGGGCATGTATTTGGAAAAGACGAAATCTTTAATTTGAAAAGATACATGTACCCCAATGTTCACTGACAATAAACAAGACACAGAAGCAATCTAAGTGTCCACTGACAGAGGAATAGATAAAGAAGATGTGGTATATATATACACATTGGGATATTGTGTGTGTTAGTCACTCAGTTGTGTTTGACTCTTTGCAACCCCAGGACTGCAGCCCACCAGGCTCCTTGGTCCATGGAATTCTCCAGGCAAGAATACTGGAGTGGGTTGCCATTCCTTTCTCCAAGAGATCTTCCTGACCCAGGGATCAAACCCAGGTTTTCTGCATTGCAGGTGGACTCTCTACCAAATAAGCCATCAGGGAAGCCCAGAAATAGAATATTACTCAACCATTCACAAAGGAATGAAATAATGCCATTTGCAGCAACATGGATGGACCCAGAGCTGATCACACTAAGTGAAGTAAATCAGACAGGGGAGGGCAAGTATCATATGATATCACTTATATGTAGAATCTTAAAAGAATGATACAAATGAACTTATTTACAAAACAGACACAGACTCACAGACATAGAAAATAAATTTATGGTTACCACAGGGAAAAGGGGGTGATGGATAAATTACGAGTTTGGGATTAGCAGATACACACTACTATACATAAAATAGATAAACAACAAGGAAGCACTGCATAGCACAGGGAACTATATTCAATATCTTGTAATAACCTATAATGGAAAAGAATCTGAAAAAAGGGTGTATATATATATTCTGGTGCACAGTCACTTTGCTGCACACCAGAAACTAACACAACATTGTAAATCGACTATATTTCAATTTTTAAACAGGGCGGGCATGGAGAGGAACATGCATCTACTCCTTACTCCCCTGGACCTTGAAAAGCATCTACCTCTCACCAGGTACATCCACAACCCCCTGCCGAGTTCAGCTGTACAACCCTGGCCCCCAGCATCCTCACTCAGAGCATCTAACTCAGACACCCTGTGAATGTTCATATGCTGCTCTTCAGGGGGCAATCTTTTGTGCTAAGTTTATCTAAAGAAGGAAGCTGAAGCCGCAGCTGGTGCTCTGGGACCACATAGAGGGGTAGGTTGGAGAGGGAAGAAGGAGGGGGTTTCAGGATGAGGGGAAATGTGTGTGCACCTATTTCCGATTTATGTCGATGTGTGGCAGAAACCATCACAATACTGTAAAGTAACTGTCCTCCAATTAAAATAAATAAATTAGTTTTTAAAAAAAAGAACACAACCTTCCAAAAGATGGCTTTGCTTTTAAGATTACACCATGGGGGCTGGATAAATTCCTTGGCAACCTTGAGTATAAATCTAGTTGGAGCCTCAGTGTGAAGTCTGGAAAACAGACAGGTGGAACAGTCAGCCAGAGAGCCCGAGTGACAGAAACAACTATTCCCTGGAAGGGGAAAAAAGGCCAGAAAGGCAGCTTTGTTTATTTTTACAGAATTTGGAGAATAACCGTCTCCACAAGATCAAACCAGCTCCAGATGGGAATCACTGGGTGTTTGAAATCAATGTCCAGTGGGCCTGATGGCCCTGTTTCCGGTCTTCTCCTCCCTTTGCATCTCAAGATGACAATTTCATCTGTTCATGGATGCAGGCTGTCCATTCAATAACCATTCTGCTTCATCTACGAACTTCAAACTCTTCTAATCTAAATCAGATCACAAAAGTACACGAGGACTCCTTCACTTCCTGCTTGGCCCACTTCCCCATGGGCTCATTCAAAACCAATACCTGAAGGCAGTCTCGGAATAACCTATAATCAGGGGGTCTGCCTCTCCCTTCTAGAGAGGCCACGCCCACCTTAGTCCAGCTCTGAACTGATCAAGCTGTCAACTCACCCACTTCCCTGGGGATAATCACAATCAAGTCTCCCATTCTCCCTGCCCTCACCAGCACCCAGGGGACCTCAAAGCCTTTTAGGGGGTTGGTACCTTCAACTCTAAGATTAGACTTAGAGCACAGGCCTGAATGGGGTACATGGAAAGAAGTTTGCTGTGAAAATGATACACCTTTGGGAGTGGTTTAGTGTCTCAAAGTCATGTTTGCCTCTTTGGGACCCCATGGACTGTAGGTCCGCCAAGCCCCTCTGTCCATGGGATTTCCCAGGCAAGGATACAGGAGTGGGTTGTCACTTCCTTCTCCAGGGGATCTTCCGGACCCAGGGGTGGTGTGTCTCCTGCATTGCAGGCGGATTCTTTACCACTGAGCCACCAGGGAAGCCCTATGATACACTTTTAGTCTTCATCTAAAAGTCAAAGCTCTGTGGCTTTCCATTTAACTAAAGCAAGACAAATGAAAACTTCCCTTCCTTCCTCATTCATTTCTTTATATTGAAGTAATAGTTGATTTACAATGTTGTGTTGGTTTCTGGTGCATGGCAAAGCAATTCGTATATATGTGTGTATATATATTCTTCTTCATATTCCTTCCTATTATAGTTTATTACCAGATATTGAATATAGTTTTCCTGTGCTATCAGTAGAACCTTGTTGTTTATCTATTTTGTGCACAGCAGTTTGCCTCTGCTAACCCCAAGCTCCTAGTTTATCTCTCCCTTCCCCCCTTATCCCTTGCAACCACAAGTCTGTTCTCTGTCTGTGAGTCGGCTTCTGTTTTGTAAATAAGTTCATTTGTATCACAGAGTCCACAAAGAAGTGCCATCATACGGTATTTGTCTTTGTCTGACTGACTTCACTTAGTATGATCATCTCTAGATTCAGCCACCCCTCCTCATTTATTTAAAAACGACAAAACATTAAAACAGAACAAAATAATTTTATCGGGGGTCACTTTGCTGCTCTCATACCACATTTTCATGAGCCTCTCTTAGAAATATGGTCATGGGTGCCATGTGCAAAACTTCCCTGCTGTTGGTACATGTGACCTCTCCACCGTATCAGAGAACGAGGGCCAACGGTGAGCAGATCCCTCCTGAGCCCAGTTCACCTTGGCCCAGGGGTTCCTGTCAGAAGGGAGCAGGCTTCCTCAGGTTGCTGCCCTGTGACAGGCAGGAAGAACATCTAAACTCTCTTACAATCTTGTAGAAAAAGAAAAAACAAAACACCCACACAGTGGGGAACAATTTCCCCACTGTGTGGGTGGCGGGGCCCCTGAGCTGTTATCTGCAAAGGGCACTTTTGGGGGTTACCCAGCTGTCACCACTGTGTGGATTCCACCCGAAAAACCTCAAGCCAAACAGTGGGGAATGAACAGCAAGACACAATTTTCCACTCTGTGAAAATGACATGACTTTACACAAATAAACTAAAATGCCATGACAATAAGTGAACTGAGTGCCGGATTTGCTGTCGAAGGCACAGTCAGTCACAGCTGATGCTCCTCCTTGCTCGGTACATCTATACGGTAGGAATATGATGATGTCACTTTCCACCCTCCCAGCTCCTCAATCCTCTATCCTACAGCACATCTCTCTCTCTCTCACACACACACACACGGACATGCACACACTCCTATACCACACACACAGGTCCAGAGTAACAGGTGTACCAGGAGTTCGAAGCTGAACGATGCCTGGGGCAGAAGTGGGGATGGTTGGGGTGTGCGTGTATTAGTGTAGAGCTGGGGTAGAGTTGAGGGGTCCTAACTCCAAACACTGTGCTGCTTGCTGCTAAGTCACTTCAGTCGTGCCCGACTCCGTGCAACCCCATAGACGGCAGCCCACCAGGCTCCGCCATCCCTGGGATTCTCCAGGCAAGAATACTGGAGTGGGTTGCCATTTCCTTCTCCAGTGCATGAAAGGGAAAAGTGAAAGTGAAGTCGCTCAGTCGTGCCCGACTCTTAGCGACCCCATGGATTGTAGCCCACCAGGCCCCTCCACCCATGGTATTTTCTGTGCATGGTATTAATAACAAGAGAGATTTGAGAGCCGAGGCACAAATGCAGATGCATGGAAACAAAACCAGCATCCTTTGAGCCCCTTTCTCGCCACACAAGAGCCCCTCTGGCTCTAGGCAGCTCTGCCCCATGTGTCTGCAGCAGCCTAAGAGGTTCTGCTCGCTCACAAGGTTATCGGATTTTAGCGGGCCCTTCCCCTCCCACACTCAAATCCTGGCCTGTTCCTCTTCATCGTGAGGAACGGCCTCTTGGAACTATGTTTGCCTCCTCCCTCCCCTCTATTTCACCTCCATCCACTGAGGTTGTCTGCTGGGGTTTCTCTTCCACCTCGCTTGGCCCTGGCTCTCCTGTTGTGTGTGTGTGTGTGATCAGCCTCTCAGTTGTGCCCAACTCTTTGGGACCCCAAAGGACTGTAGCCTGCCAGGCTCCTCTGTCCATGGAATTTTTCAGTCAAGAATACTGGAGTGGGTTGCCATTTCCCACTCCAGGGAGATCTTCTCAACCCAGGGATCAAATCTACATCTCCTGCATTGGCAGGTGGCTTCTTTACCACTGAGCCATGTGGGAAGCCCCCTTATGGCTTTCCTGTTAGAATTCTGGAAACAGATCTGGTGATTAGAACCTAAAGTCCGAAGCCTTGTTTCCCAAATTATCCCTATCCACACAAGAAAGACCAAGGAAAACCTCAATTCTGTCATCTGGGTTCTGGGCAAATGCAACAAGAGAAATGGAAATCATTTCTCAATAGCAACTATGAGCTCTTGAAGTGACCAAGAACTATATAGACACAAGCTACAACCCCATGAATATATGTGTACGTATAGCTGGATCCCTTTGCTGTACTCTGGAAACTAACATGACATTTTCAATCAAACTATAAAATAAAATAAAAATTAAATTAAAAGCAAGATAAACTACAAGGATATATTCCAAAAGTCTACAAGCAATAAATGCTGGAGAGGGTGTGGAGAAAAGGGAACCCTCTTACACTGTTGGTGGGAATGCAAACTAGTACAGCCACTATGGAGAACAGTGTGGAGATTCCTTAAAAAACTGGGAATAGAACTGCCATATGACCCAGCAATCCCACTGCTGGGCATACACACCGAGGAAACCAGAACTGAAAGAGACGCGTGTACCTCAATGTTCATAGCAGCACTGTTTACAATAGCCAGGACATGGAAGCAACCTAGATGTCCATCAGCAGACGAATGGATAAGGAAGCTGTGGTACATATACACAATGGAATATTACTCAGCCATTAAAAAAAATACATTTGAATAGGTTCTATTGAGATGGATGAAACGAGCCCATTATACAGAGTGAAGTGAGCCAGAAAGAAAAACACCAATACAGCATACTAATGCATATATATGGAATTTGAAAGATGGTAATGGTAACCTTATATGTGAGACAGAATAAGAGACACAGATGCATAGAACAGTCTTGTGGACTCTGAGGAAGAAGGTGAGGGTGGGACGTTCTGGGACAATAGCATTGAAACATGTATATTATCATATGTGAAGCAGAACACCATTCCATGTTCTATGCATGAGACAAATGCTCAGGGCTGGGGCATTGGGATGACCCAGAGGGATGGGATGGGGAGGGAGGTGGGAGGGGTGTTCAGGACGGGGAACACGTGTAAACCCATGGCTGATTCATGTCAATGTATGGCAAAAACTACTACAATATTGTAAAGTAATTAGCCCCCAACTAAAATAAATAAATTTATTAAAAAAATAAAAAGATAAACTACAAGGATATATTATACAACACAACGAATATAGCCAATAGTTTATAATAACTATAAATGGAGTATAACCTTTAAAAATTATGAATCACTATGTTGTACACCTGTAACTTACATAACATTGTACAGCAACTACACTTCAATTAAAAAGATAAAAACAAAAAACATAAAAAAAATTAAAATTAAAAAAGTAATAAACAGGAAAACAGTATAGCAGCTCTTCAACAGTCTAAAAATAAAATTACCATAGGACCCACAAATTACACCCAAAAGAACAGAAAGCAAAGTTTCAAAGAGATATTTGTACTCCTGTACAAAAAACTGAATTTATTTGCAAAATAGAAATAGACTCAAACATAGAAAACAAACTTATGGCTACCAAAGCAGGGGAGGGATAAATTAAGAATGTGGGATTGGCAGATACAAACTACTACACATAAAACAGATAGCCAACAAGGTCCTACTGTATAGCACAAGGAAGTATACTCAGTATCTTGTAATAACCTATAGCATAAAAGAATCTGAAAAAGAAATATATAAACATATGTATATACAACTGAGTCAATTTGCTGTACACTTGAAACTAACATTGTAAATTAAGCATACTTCAGTAAGTGAATAAATACATAAATAAAATGGTAAAATCTATCTTAGATATAATTTACACACGTAGAAAAAGTGATCAACAAAAGGACAGAAGTTTCAAGTACTCTAAATAAGTTAGTAGGATTTTTAAAGAAAGGATTCAACCAGAAACTCACTCCCTTCATCACCCTCCACCTCCAGGGGACAGAGGTGGGTAACAGAGCCAGGTGGCTGGAGGAGCAGAAGAGACATCACCAGGCAACATGGTGACCTGCAGGGAGGAAAGGCTGGTCCCTTCTGGGCCCACTGGCCCCAGAGACAGGACAAAGGCAATGGGACAAGAGGCAGGTCATGCAGCCTTAACCTCCAACCCCATGAAGATGTGATAGGGAAGAACAAATCTGACTCCATATTGGATCTGGTTCTTTTACTTTAACTTTTGTATCCTGCTGCGTTTGCTACAAGTTGATCATTAAAAGAATGTTGCTTATAGCCTGAAATATACAGGGTAGACCATTTTTAAAGCTCTGACCTTTAAAGGTATAACACTTTTCCATTCCTATAGAGATAAAAAGTTGCAGAACAGAGAATAACCATTTGTCTTGTTGGAGGTTTATAGGAACATTGTGCCCTGACCGACATGGATAGGTGCAAGAACAAAGGATTCCAGCACCAAGAAGCTTGAAAAACCAGCCACCACCACCCTCCAGCCCTGGGCTCCTTTTTAGTATTAAAGACTGAATTCTAACCAGGGTAAACGATTCTTTGGGACACCAGTCCACCATCTTGGCAGTCTGCTGACTTTCTGAATAAAGTCACTGTTCCGTGCCCAAAACTGGTCTCAACTGATTGGCCTGTCATGTGAGTAGCAATAGGGATGTGCTTATTGCCTCTCCATTGGGCTGTGTCTTAATTAGTTCAGCATCTTAACACATTTTGATGCATGCAAAGGGGAAAGGTTAATACAAGCACAAGAAACAAACGTTTTTGATAAACATGATGCAAACTGAGACAAAAGCAGAAATCACAAAACAAAACAAAAAGAGGGACTTTCATTCATTCTCAGATGGACCCAAAGCAGGAGTCAGAGAGCTCTGCATTGAGGGGGCAAAGACTTCATTAACAAGCCCTCACCTGGCTTTCTGGCCTCATCTCTCATGCAGGACACCCCTGTTTCCAGTTCTCACCCTTAGAGTCCACTACCAGAAGTCACCTCTGTATCCCAGCCCTAGGGTGTTACATTTTTGGTTTTGAAAGAAATGACCTATCCACCACCACTTTTACATAAAAATCTTACACCTCCAAATAGTGATAAACTCTCACCAATCAGCAACTAGATCAATTTCATCTAATTGCTATGCTACTGACATTGTGGGTAAAACAGCCAACAAAATTAAGCTCAGAAGCATGCAGACTCAAGCAAACCAAAAGCTATAAATCAATAAAGATGCTCTTTAAAAGAAAAAGATGCAACTTTACCTACCTGTGGCTATAGCGAGTGGCTATCGTCAGCCCAAGCTGCAATTAAAAAAAGAGAGGAATACATATTAAATACTACCAAGCATACACTGAATTCACAAGAAAACTAACAACATGGCCAATTTCTAAAACATTTCTTAAAACGCTCTTCTGCTAATGCTTCCTAATAACATGTTTTTGTTGCTGCTGTTTTCGAATGCTTTTATTTTTTCTAATTTTGTGGTAACTTTAACTTTCCATAGAGCCTTGGCAATGTTGAAATCAAAAATACAAATACAAGCATGTACTTATTTTAAGATAAGATGCATGAGCATTCATCACATCATCAGGAGGGAGCAGTTCTGACAAGAACAAGCGTAAGCAACGGACAAGAGAAACCAGATAACGACTTCTGACTCCCAAGCCCAGACATATAAGAGCTGTTACTCAACGGACATATGAATCAGGCAGAAACCAGAAAACAGAACTCAGTAATGATGTGCATTGTTTCTTAATCAGTGTTTCGTGCTACAAAACTGAAAATACAACAATTTTATTTTATACACAGCCCATTGTATCTCACTTGTACTTTTGTTATTTTTAATCACACATTTTGATGATTGATCTTCAGTTTCAACTTAGTTCTTAAAGAATAATTGTATTTTGAAAGGACCTTAAGGAGGCCACCATATTCCATTGTGGGTTAGACAGAAGGTATCTCTTATCAGGAAAGACTTCTAGACAGGGCTCTTTTTTTTTTTTCTCTTTAAAAATGTTTTAATGTTTATTTTTTGTTTTCTATGAGGTGTAATTGACAAATAAAACTGTATCTATGTAAAGTGATGACTTTAAGTATATATACATATATATACACATTGCAAAATGGTTACTGTACATTATCACTTTAATTAACATATTCATTGCCTCACAGTTACTTTTTATTTCTTTTTTCAGTGAAAACACTTAATATCTGCTCTCTTGGCCACTTTCAACTGTACAATACAGAATTGTTAACTACAGTCACCCCACTGTACATGAGATGCTCAGAACTTACTCATCTTAGAACTGGAAGTCTGTCCCCTTTGACCAGCATTTTCCCACTCACCCCCACCCTGCAGCCTCTGGCAACCACCATTCTACTGTCTGTCTCCAAGAGCAAAACAGGGTTCTTTCAGTTCTGAGACAAAGCTATGAAAGGATGGGATGGCAGAGTGCGGCTGATTCTGAGGTTCACATTGGGAAAGCATGGCCAAGCCTGGGTCCTGGAAGGTTCCCCTGGCTGACCCCACCCTGGTGAGGGGGATGACCACCTGGGCCAGGGCCTCCCTGGGGAGGGGATCAGCACAGACTTCACACCAAGCCTGTCAGTTCAAGGTCAGCAAGGTAGCTCTGAAGACCGCAAGGAAATCGCACCTGTGATATACATGTGACATCAAGAGAAAGTGTACACAGCTGCCGGGCACAACCACAGGCGGAGACTCAAGGTGCCGTGGTGATTTCCTTCACGCCTTGTGGGGGTGTCAGGGAAACCTCTCAAGCACAACTAGGGGTCAAACCATACAGCGTGGGCCTCAACCAGTTCACACTAAGACCAGCAAGGGATTTCAACTCTCAGAGCCTCGGTGTTCACAATTGCAAAATGGGCCAGTTAACAATGTTTTCACTAGATTAACATAAGGACAAAGCAATTTTTCTATGTGTTTCTCTCTGGGTATGTGCCCATGCATGTGCCTACTGATGGATGGGGTTGTGTGTATGCTTGGTCGCTCAGTCGTGTCTGACTCTTTCTGACCCCATGGACTGTAGCCCGCCAGGCTCTTCCATGGGATTTTCCAGGCAAGAATACTGGAGTGGGTTGCCATTTCCTTCTCCAGGGAACCCTGATTTCCTGTATTGCAGGCAGACTGTTTACCATCTGAGCCACCAGGGATGGATGGGGAAAACTATAAATAAGCAATATCACTATTTATAGACAATATTCCCTAGGTGAAAATGTCATCACATTTCAAAATTTAATTTTCAAGTTTTTTTTAACTTTAAGTTTTGCAACTTTGTGAGTATTTCATCATGGCTTCCCAGGTGGCCCTAGTGATGAAGACTCTGCCTGCCAATGCAGGAGCCACAAAAGATGCAAGCTTGATCCCTGGGCTGGGAAGATCCCCTGAGAAGGAAATGGCAACCCACTCCAGTATTCTTGCCTGGCAAATCCCATGGACAGAGAAGCCTGGCGGGCTACAGTCCACGGGATTGCAAATAGTCAGACACAACTGAGCATGTGAGCACTCTCATTCCATCATGTAAAATACACAGTGCTAAGCCCTAATCATGCCTATGGAAGTCTCATTCACCCACTTATGGCTGAATTACTGCATGACTAAGAATCCCAATGGCAGTTAAAAACCAAAGCATCAGCTATAATATCATTTCTGGATAAAAAAAGGTCTGCCTAAGTTGGACCTTAACATCCCCAAAAACATCACTGACAGTTCCCTTGCTGTCAGCTCTCACAGAAGTAGGTGGGGAGGTGACTTTTGGGGTGCTCTCTTGGGTGCTACAAGATGACAGGAGGGTACCTGGAGCAGTGGGAGGGTGGATGGGGTGGGGAAGAGCCAAGAAAAGGAAGAGTAAGGAGAAATTTTAGGGCTATGAAAGCCCAGTGCTTCTAATCAGCTCTGGTTGCTGCAGAATCCCCTAGCTACTCTGGGAATAGCTCAGCTCCAGAATCGTTCAGCTAGGCGTTATCCCTGATTGCCCTGGAAATATGGAACCAGTGACAGTGAGGCTCCATGTTACCAAAAGCATATCTAAAACTGAAGACATGAAATGTGTAACCCATTGAGTTCATACACCCCTCACCTGAATGGACTCAATTATCTATCTCACCTCAGCCAGGAGGGCATCTTCTTCGAGATTTTAACAAACAGAAGAGGAAGACGCCTGAGGGACCATCAAGAATTTAAAGAACAAGGAAGAACGTATTGGGGGAACAAAATAAAAGTAGGAACTGTGGCCCCCGCCGGACAGCCTCACGTTTCCTGGGGCGAAACAGTTCTGGCTTCCAGTAGGCTAATGTCAGACAGTGTGACTGCCTGAATATTTTGATAAGCTTTGGAGTACTGTTTAATCAGTAGCTTTTCCACAGTTAAAAGATAAGCCCTATCTAGAGCAGGGAGAGGAAATAGGACTGGGGAGAGACAAGAATAAAAAAGAAGCAGAAAAAGTTCTTACATGACAGCTGTGCTGGTTAAAAGGGGCTGGGAGATAAATTCTTCATGGCAGTGAATTTCGATTTACCGTTTTTATTAGTCTTTTCCTGGCTTCTGAATCAAATATGTTTTACAGTCTTTTTTTTATAAATATACTTTTTAAAATTTATTTTATTGAAGTATAGTTGATTTCCAATGTTAAGTTCTGCTGTACAGCAGAATGATTCAGTTATATGTAAATACATTCTCTGTTTTTTGGCCACGCCACCCAGCAGGCTGGATCTTAGTTCCCCAACCAGGGTTCAGACCCCCACCCCCTGCATCAGAAACATGGAGTCTTAACCATTGGACTACCAGGGAAGTCCCTACAGTCATTTCAAAGGACACTTTTGTTAAGAAAGAAACAGTGAATCTTGGAATCATACAGACCAGCTACAGAATCCCACAGGTCTTTAAAGATGCACTCAGGGACTCCTCTGGTGGTCCAGTGGCTAAGACTCGTGCTCCCAATGCAGGGGGCCCAGGTTCGATCCCTGGTCAGGGAACCTGATCCCACAGGCTTCAATTAAGCCGAGCATAACCAAATAAATAAAAATTTTTTTAGAAAAAGATGCATTAGGAAATAGGATGACTGGAACCTGTATGAAGGTCCCAGAGCTACTGATGGGGAGTGGATAACAGGCCATTGCACAGTCCTTCTGGAAACCTGGGTTAAATGCCACATAGAATGCACTGCATCTGATTAGGCAGTCCTGAGAAGGTGCTGGAACAGTGTAGAAAGTTCTGTGGGCCTTGCCATGAAACCCCATGTGGAGCAGGCAAACAAGGCCAGTGAGCTGTGTAAAGTGAAAGTGAAATTAAATTGTTAGTTGCTCAATCTTTTCCGACTCTTTGTGACCCCATGGACTATAGCCCACCAGGCTCTTCCATCCATGGGATTCTCCAGGCAAGAATACTGGATTGGTACCCTTTCTTTTCTCCAGGGGATCTTCTTGACCCAGGGATCAAACCTGAGTCTCCTGCATTGGCAAACAGGTTCTTTACCACTGAGCCACCTGGGAAGCCTAATATTTGCATGCACCAGTACATAT